>LR990615.1:11250000-12500000 GCA_905147815.2 Phalera bucephala
CATTAGCTCAATTAGATTTATTCACGTCAGAAGTTTGATACAATAAGTGTATGTACGGTATAAACAAGCAGACTTTGTATGTTTCGCTTGTGAATTCATAAATATGAGCTTGACAAGCTTAAAACGTGTTTAGAATTATAAAGTTAGGTTTATCTTTGAGGTCATGGAAGCAGTTAATTACGTAAGCCCGCTAAAATTAAAACTATTAATTAACGTTTTCGATCATGACCCTTATTTGCTATGACCAAACACGACACGTTACGATATCTTCATGGAATGATAGAGTATCGGTATTCTGTATGCCAATAGAATACCATCAAATGATAATTTCATGAAGTTATCGTAACGTGTCGCGTTGCGTGTTTAATTGGTCATGTGGAATGAGCAGCCTGTTCACGTCCAGCTTTACTACAGTCACAATAAGTTAGTAATTTTATTTATTTAAAGTTGTAGATTTATGTGGGCGGGGCACATCGCTCGTAGAACTGACGGCCGTCGGGGCAAAAAGGTTCTCGAATGGCGACCACGTACCGGAAGACGTGGAGTGGGTAGGCCCCCTACAAGATGGACCGATGACCTGGTGAAGGTCGCGGGTAGAAGTTGGATGCGTACAGCACAAAGCCGGTCGTTGTGGCGGTCTTTAGGGGAGGCCATTGTCCTGCAGCGGACGTCTTTCGGCTGAAGAAGAAGAAGAAGAAGAAAGTTGTAGAGCTATGCGACCGCGGTGTTCTTGGCGAGCACCAACGTTAAACAGCGTTCGGCTCGGTCGGCCTGAGATGGATGACTGTTTTTTAGCATTTTCCCATTCGAACAGCTCCGTACTTCAGAACACGTAATGTAGTAGTTTCTAAGCCGAGCTGGAAGATTTTTAAGCGGCTTAAGTTAAGTTCCAACATCAGGTGGCCACAAAGTTACATCCACCAATCCACCCTGGGTCAGCGTGGTGGAGTATGACATAATCTCTCTTACCTCGATTTTTGAACGAATGCCTTGACTCTATAGTGGGATGCGCGGACGGTATAATATTATAAAATTGTGTACTTAAACCTCTCTCTCTCTCTCTCTCTTTCGCTCTTTAGCGAGAAGGATGTAAAGTTTGAAAGGGCGATATGTATAAAGGGTGGTTGATTCGATAGGAAGTCGTGACCTGCGGAAGGTTATCAATAACAATTGTGATGTGCCACTCAACGTCAAATGTGAAGTATCATTATTTAACTGCAGCTGGAATGCCGTAGAACTTGTAAAAGTGGCTTCCTTTGATAATGAAATATTGTCCTTATCAAACTTTTTAGAGTTGCACAACATATTAAGATTTTTTTCCATAGTGGCCAGCAAATTAGGGGTATCCGTCCGACAAATTTTTTTTTTTAAAAGAGTTGTATAGTGTATTCAAGACATTTTTTTTTAAATTACAAATTATTACACCTCTATTCCAATTTTTTTTTTTATTTAAATAACCTTGCCCCACACTAGGATTTATTCCTGTGTCGTGGGTGCGTTTACAAACATGAAAGTTCACACACACAAATACCCAGACCGAAATAATAGTAGATAACACAAAGATTTGTCCCGTGCGGGAATCGAACCCGCGACTATAAGACACAGTGGGCGGAGCGGCTTAAGCTCTTAACCACTGCGCTAAATCGTTCGTCAAATTAGCTAAAGAACCGTCAGTTTAACCACGCCTACGCAACAGTATGTAGAAATCTAAATATTTGTCGCTTGGCTAGACCACAATATAATAGATTAGCCTACCTCGCGGCTGCGCACGCGTTTATTTGTAACTGGTTTCTGCCCGCGACGTCGTTCGCGTTGAGTAAAAAGTATTCTAAGTAAAAAGTAATAAAGTATCTGTGTTTCGGACTTCATCTAAACACAAACTTTCACATCTATAATATTAGTAGAATTATTATATCAAAGTGGTTACGAAAAAATGTTTGTTAGTTAATTATTTCAAAAATAATACCGCACCTACTTTGTTTACGTATTCTTATTCGTTATTTTGCAATAATTAAGTAAAATAAGATAAACTTTGATCTCATAAAATGTGTATTCGATTAGTATATCGAATCGCCCATTTTTATAATTGTTAAAATTTTATCTCAATAACAATTTTATTATCATTTGTGATATAAACTGTTGTTTTTTAATTCATGATATATTAACTCTACTATGACATAAACCATTCCCACTAGCAAGATTGTTTATAATTTTGCCGCGCCCACGCGTGTACAAATAATCTTTATTGTGTTTTGGCTGTATGCTATAGAATTCGAAAACAAAAACCATTGAGTTATTATGGATAATCGTGTTCACATTTCCACGGACAAATTGACGTATACAGTGTTGTCAGAATTTGACATTTTGTACCACAATTTACTTTTTTGTCGAAATTAGAAATAAAATTAACACTACAACACAACTAAAAGTTATCTTTATTTAGTTTTGAATGTTAAGACAGAAGTAAAAAGACGTGGATAGTATTTTATTCACAATTTGTATTACTTAAGAAATCTTAAGTATTTCATTTACTACACAATTATTTTTTTAAATGCAGACTGAATAAAATTCAACCTAATTTAATAAATATGATAATAATTCGATAATTTCTGTCGATTGTTTTAGTTGTTAGTTCTACACTAGTAGTCTTAAGTTGACAACATTTTTTTTTGTTTTGTAATTTGCATCTGTCAAGTTGTCCGTGGATTTATAAACACGATTATAGTATACTAGTGGTCGCCCATAGGTCGATATTCGACCTACTATTTCATCGTTTGCTGGTTATGTTTGACATTCAGTAAGACTATAGACAAATAATATTAAAGACAAACATCAATTTGACGTGTATTGTGTCAAATACATGGTAGTGTGTGTAATGTTTTTTCTTTGATTTAATGTATGTTTTATGCATAATTTTTAAAAAATATTAGCATTCTGCACTCCTTCTCTATATAAACTATAAGTGTGGGAAATTTCATACTCCTCCGTCCGCGCAATTTTCGTAAAAATGTGTACAAAGTTTTTGCTTCACGTATTAATATATAGATAATAACTAAATGGCTCGTAACTTGATAACCGCGGTATTAGCGGGGGTGTTTGTGTTTTCATAGATAATAAACATGAGATTATGTTTCTCGAGATGTTTAAAGTGTCTCAGTGCATATGAAGGCATATTTTTGAAATAAAACTTAACACTTGAATTTGTCACGTTACGGTAATACCTCGCACAAAGTGAGCTAAGGTGTTTACATTCTAACTATTGCTACAAAAAAAAATTGTTATGGTATCTTCTCAAGTTGACTTATTGTGTACTACGTAGTACACAATAAATCAATGAAAAAAAACTTAAAATAAAGGGAACGCAAAAGTAAGAAACCTAAGTTAGCTAAAAAGCAAAAACTAAATATTTGAAGTCTTTGCCAGTCGGTCGGTGTAGTCGATTAGTTGATACCGACTTAAAATATTTATTTTTTTGCGTTTTAGTTTACTTAGGTATCTTACTTTTGCGCTCACTGAAGTCGGTTTTTCTTTTTTTGAAAAGTTACTAATTTTATAATTTTAAGTGAAGAGCAAATTAATTATTAATATTTATATACCTATATTATATTGTTCGTTGCTTAGTTCTGTAGAAAAGTACCTACAGGATTTTATTCATAGATATATTACTAAGGGCTCGAATTTTATTTAAAATATCACTCCTAGTTTTTCACCCTTAGCCAAAATACCACCTGTTTTTTATATCGAATTTTCCAAATCGGTTAATGAATTACGGAGTTCTGAGGTAACACACATAAACAAAATACAACCGAATTGAGAACCTCCTCCTTTTTTGAAGTCGGTTAAAAACGGGCGTAAACGCTATAAAACTCATGGTAGAGCTTTTAGTATATTTTTTTCTGTAGGTGTCGGAAAATCATTTAAGTTACTTACACGCTCATGCGCCATTTTTAATGTGTTTAAATTTTAATCAGGCATTTCCATAACACCTCCATTATCTAAAATAGTTCTGTTTGTATTTTGTTAAGAAAATCTTAAGAAACTACTTAAGTCGGTGCAATATGCAACATAAACAAAAAAATAAAAATCACATGTATGTGTGTACCCCATAAGTTCAATAATCCACTAATGGGGTGAACGTTTTTTCTAGATATACAGCACACTGGTGGTAAGCTTCTCCTGAAATATTGACCATACTCGGGTAATAAAGTAACTTCTGAAAGAACTGATCCATTTGATGTTTTGACCGTATCCAGTAGTACTTGCAACAGTAACGTAGTAATAACGCTAGTCTGGTCCTTTTCGCTATGACCAAACGTGGCGCGTTATGATAATTTTATGAAATGATCGTGTAATAGTATTCTTTATGCTACTCGAATACGGACCCCTCGATGATGGACGGCTCGGTCCATTGCTTAAGAGCTTGAGTCGCTCCGCCCACTGGACTGAGTAGTCGCGGGTTCGATTCCTGCACGGGATAAATCTGTGTAAATCTTTGTGTGACCCACAAATATTTGTTTCGGTCTGGGTGTTCGTGTATATAAATTTCGTATTTGTAAACGCACTCACGACACAGGAATTATTTTTAGTACGGGGCTACGTAATTTTTTTTTAAATACCATTAAACGATCATTTCACGAAGTTACAAAAGTAGAAACAGGAAATGAAACTTTATATTTATGAAAGTAGAGTCCTTATTCAATTAACCAAAATTTTGAATTGTGTCACTCTTACATTCAGCATACGACATCTGAGGTTGTTGCTACAGATAAAGTCAAAATGTCATAAAAACTTATGAGTATATTAATATATCATCACGATAACCCCGAGTAACCCTAATAATGGCGGCCCTATCATTAATGTCAACTTTTCAAGTGTTCGTCGAATGCACTCTCCGAAGCTTTTTTTGTACCGATATGAAAAAAGTTTGACCTTTTTCTATTCTCTTACGAAAACGGTTTTTACGGTATACATTTAATGAACAGATGACATGTCGTGGTAAAGTTCACAGTTTTATTATCTTTTTCTCTTATGTGTTCCCTTTTATTTCAGATTGTTGTTTTTTGTGTGCGAGTGTGTATGAATGATCTACGTTGTTGGCCGGGCCCTTACAGCTTTACCGGACAAGAGAGCGAGCGTGCAACCACTACGCTCAAGCCAAAAGAGCAAGGGGGCAACTAGCTCAAGGGCGCTTCAAGGAGGAACGGCCTCGGCTTGGAGGAGGTATACTAGAGGTCTCACCGTGGTGCTGTGCACCGGCCGGCGGCCAAGGGATTCTTCGATCTTGCCGGCGAGGTCGTTGTCTGATTTTGTGTGCGGTATCTGTATCCGAAAGAAAGCATGTAAGGGCATCAGGAGGGTCGGTGAGAACATGCCGCGGACGGCGGAAGCGGCTGATAGGAGGGGAGTTAGGCTCGTAGTCGGCGGCGGCTATGATTAGCGGATTTCTATGACTGGACGCGTTCACGAAATATCGAGTTGTCGCCTGTTTAATAAAGGCGCGAATAGGTTCGAGACCCATATCGGAATGGAGATCGACATTCCGTTTGAACCACGGGGCTCCGACGGCTTTGCGGAGGAAACGGGATTGAACCGTTTGGAGTCTATCGATGTGAGAACGGGCGGCGTGCCCGAACCAGATTGTTGTTGGTCTAGTGGCGTATGGTGTGGTTGAACATTATGAGGTCCACGGTTTGAATAGGCCGGACAGTTGCGGATTTTCTATCGAAAAATTCTTAGAAGCAATCCGGAGTCTGGAATTAATTTTATATTTATTTATATGACTTTATATATTTGATTTGGAATTGTGTCTGATGTTATGGCAATAGGCAGTGTTGGGCAAAAATCAATTGATTAAACAATTGACAATTAACAATTGATTAACTGTAATTGCAGTGTTATGCAATTAACAATTGATCAATTGTAATTGCAATGTTTTGCAATTAATAATTGATCAATTGTAATTGCAAAACAACGCAATTACAATTGATCAATTGTTAATCGTTTTATGCACATTTACGATTAAACAATTAACAATTAATCATCAAAAAAAAGCACACCTAACGTATGCGCAATGTGGGAGTATACAATGTACACTTCTGTCTGGTGTTGTAAGGCTTGAATCGGGAGTACGAAGCTTGAGTGAATGCTTGCCTTCTAAAAAGACTTAAGACAAAAGAAGACATAATCATCTATGAGATTTTAGGAGATGCTGATAACTGAAATGGCGTTTATTTTTGGATCAAAGATGGCGTCGCGACTTCTTATGAATAATCAATATGGGCATCGTTTTTGGGTTTTAAGGGTACGCTGATTACGAATATCGCGCAAATTAAACGCTATGTTCTTTATCGGCATTCGCAAAAACCCCAAAAATGATATCCATATTAATTTAACACCAATATCAATCTACTTGTACTTGTGAATATCAAACTAACCAACCTAAACACGAGGGGATTATGTTGTCCAGTTCACATGTTTCTATGGCCAACTTCCAACTTCATCATCAGACCATCCCCATGGTACCATATTATTGTATTGTCACCAAACTTACATACGTATGCCAATTTCAGCTGAATCGGATACCGTAAGTGCTTGAGAAAAGGATCAGAAGAGTTGAACCGGAAAGACAGACAGACATATGAACAGTGCAAGTTAAATAAAAGTAACACCGTCACGCCTATATTCCCCAGAGGGATTGGCAGAGGTGTACTGAGTACACTCACGTTTCGCCGACGATGTTAGGTCCCATGTAATAGGGGGCGAGCCTATTGCCATATACCGGGCACAATTCCAGACTCCGGACTGCTACTGGGAATTTTTCGTTAGAAAAACTACATTTGTCTGACCTACGATTTGAACCCAGGACCTCGTGATCACAAAGCGATGCGCTTTGCCACCAGACCAACGAGGTAGAAAGCAGTAGTAAGGCAGGGAGCAAATAAAAGCTTGTAAAAAATAAGTATTCTATTTTGTCCATATAAAAATGGAATATTTTATAAGTTCCCGTTCCATAAAGCATTCAAAATTCGGCCAATACACTGCACCCCTCTGCCAACCCCCCGTGGTAACCAAATGTTTGTTTATAAAAAGGTACCTAAACTTTAAAGAAGCGCGCGCGCACTTCGCCTTTCGGCAGTGTCACGAGCCGACAAGTGCGCGCGCGTCACTAGTAGGGTTGCCACCTTTTATTTGAGCAAATTAAGTACATTGGTTTTTAAAGGTAGGCAAAAAAGTACATTGTATCAAAATAAAGTATTATTTATTTCACTTTATTATTTTGTTTAAAAACATATTTATTATTACTTTTAGAACTTTTCAGTCATTGTTATCATTGCTAAACACCTTCACAGCATGTTGACAGTCAATAATAACTTGAATAGATTAGTAAGAATTAAGAAGTGCTTATAGTTTTTACTATTTTCTTTAAGTTAGATGTAATAATGTTTTTTTCTTAAATCTAGTACCATAGATTCGGATTTTAACACCAGACTTCATCTACTTTGTGTATAATGAATCTTAAAAGTACTTTACAGTTCTCATAATGTACAAGATATACTTACCCTAAATAACGCACGATACGTACTTTATAATAAACTACGGGTAGCAACCCTAGTTACTCGTCGCCTTTCGGCACCGGCACGAGCCGACAAAGGGCACGTGCGTAGGTAACTAGAGTCGGTCGGTAATGCCACAGTATCTATCTATCCAGTAACTTATCAAAGTCGTTTTAGTGGTATAATTACCAACACTCCCCGTCAGAACGTTGTTAGCACCTTTTTTTTTCATTTATTAAAACTTATTTACTGCAGTGGTTATAAGCCTGTATTTTTTCGTATAAGTCCAGCATAATACAATTAACCACAGGGACTGTGTAAAAACAGCATAATGAAAACGTTTATAATTTTAATGTTTAGGCTTAAATATTATTTACCTTTATTGCAATTTTTTCGTTTTTTTTTTTAAACGTATCCCCACACTAGGATTTATTCCTGTGTCGTGGGTGCGTTTACAAACATGAATATTCACACACACAAATACCCAGACCGGAACAAATAATTGTGGATCACACAAAGATTTGTCCCGTGCGAGAATCGAACCCGCAACTATTAGACACAGTGGGCGGAGCGGCTTAAGCTCTTAACCACTGCGCTAAATCGTTCGTCTTTCAAAAATTGTTTCAAGAAACCTGTTTTCTCATTTTACGTATAAGTATTCTCATTATATATAAGTATTCTCGAATCTCATAGTTATTGAGAGTGTTTATGATGGATTACTCGGAAATTGTATATAAGTATATTTGTTAAAAACCACATGACTTACTAAATATCAATAGAACTATCGACGTGTAGAGCACGCGTCTGTGTGCGTGAGTTTAATTCGGACCATAAGTACTAAGATGTTTTACTGTATTATATTACACTGTGGTAGGGCACACCACATACCCCGAGCACTGAGATCCCGCGTTTCTCTGTTCATTCGGCCTGAGGATTTAGGACGAAAATATTGTCATAACTTTTTTGCGGAGCGCAAAGTATCGCGTATATTTCGACACGATCTCACTTCAGAGTACTTTTGTGTGTGTACTTTTAGTAGCAGTTGTTTAAACTAAACTAATTTCCACAAACATAGAGAAAGTGAGTGTGAATCGTGCGCACACAGGAATATTGTAGGAGCTTAAATTCATTTCTATTAAGTATATTCGCATATTTCAACGAATAATTCCACACTTTTTGGACATTATAGTCATTATGGATAAAGAGGAATATAGTTATATGTCAGTTAACACGTTGGACACGGACATCAATGAACAGTTAGATCGAGATGGGCAGTCTTCAGGGCCGAGCTCAATCACGTCGATATCTTCACCCCCGCGTCTTGCACTACTTGACGGTACATTTTACAAATATTTACCAGAAGAATCAACAGCACATATAATCACAGCTCTGTGTACTAAATGCTCGCCCGTCACTACTAAAATCAGAGGATTCGACAACTGTTCATCCAATTTTCTGAGTCACCTCAAACGGAAACATGGACAAGATTATGTAAATGAATATAAAAGATACATAAAAACAAAGAAAAATATTAAAAAAGGTGCATACATTTAAAAAAAAATACCGACTAGGGGCTTAAGAAAAGTTGAAGAGGTCCAGCCATATACACCAGAAAAATTTGCACAAAATATGATAAACTTCTTGATTGATTCTATGATCCCATTGGGGGCTATAGAAAACCTATATTTATTAGAGATGTTTAGCAACTTGAAGATACCCGATAAGAATTTGAAAGTTGTAACCGTCGAAGTTTGAGTCGCCGTATAAATATATATTATGAAGAAAAATGTCTGCCATAAAATCTGAACTAAAGGCTGTTGATTTCGTGTGCACTACAACTGATATCTGGTCGGGAAAGAAGAGAAGCTTCTTAGGTATGACTGCACATTGGATCACAAAAGATTTGAAACGTGTTTCAGTAGCATTAGCATGTCAGCGGTTCAAAGGCATTCATAGTTACGATCGTATTACTAATTTAATTAAACAAATTTATACAGAATTTGGCTTAAACAGTAATAAGGTAGTCGCAACCATTACTGACAACGGCAGTAATTATTTAAAAGCATTTCGCGCTTTTGGCGTGGAACTTACAAACATCAGTTGTGACAAAACCAGTCAGCCAGAAGATTCTTTGTTTGAAGAAATAGATGTGGAATCTGACTCAAGTCTGGACGAAGAAGAATCCGAAGATTTTATTTGCGTGCCCATATAAGATGCTGTGCGCATACATTAAGCTTATGTGCTACCGTTGATGCCAATAAAGTTTTAAATGACAAAGGTACTCCATTATCTCATATACATACCACCGCATTAAAAAAATGCAACTCTTTATGGAATGCAGCTGGTCGTCCAAAAACAGCTGAAATTATACAAGATTTATTACAACACACATTAAGTCGACCGGGTGAAACCAGATGGAATAGCCTATATGATTCACTTCAACAAATTTTATCAAATCAAAAAAAAAAATTTCAGCTTCATAGAGCTTTAAATATTAGTAATCCCATAAAAGATGTTGAATTTGATTACTTGAAAGAATATTTGACATGTGCTGCACCAGAAGCAGAAGCACTAGATATTATGCAAAGTAAAACCAATGCCTATTATGGCATTTTATTGCCATGTCTGTTTGCATTGATAAGAAAAATACAAAAAATTGAAAGGAGAGGCAATTTGATGTACTGTGCACCTTTAATCGAGGCGTATAGAATAAACGTTGAAACGAGATTTAAACAGTTTTTTAACCTTAACACTGCTGAGGCAGAACATGCAGCAATAGCTGCTGTATCGTATCCCTGTTTTAAAAATAAGTGGTTTTCTCGCTTAGATAATCAAGACCAAACTAGGGTACAGAATCTTTTTAAAACCCTTAGTTCAAAAGAACTCAATGAAGAGCCTCAACAAATTATAGCAACTAAAAGTCGTAATGAAAATTTTTTTGAATCTGATGCTGACTCAGATAGTAATATTAATGTGTCACCTACAGCGGCTGCCAGTACTAACATGCCTATAACAATGGCTGAGCTATTAATGCTACACTTTTTTGCTGAAGAAAGTGAAGAACTAAGTCTGCTGAACAAATACCCAGAAATAAAAAGAGTCTTTATAAAATTTAATACGCCATTACCAGCTTCCGCAGCAGTTGAAAGATTGTTTTCTTTTGCTACTATGACCAATTCACCAAACAGTCATAGATTATCAGATCAAATGTTTGAAAAGAGAGTCGTGTTGAAGTGCAACTTAACCTATTCAAAGAATATACAGAAAACATTTTAATTATGTGTCATTAAATCGGAACATTAATTTAAATAAAAATTGATTTTTAATATTTTTCGTTGTATATTTATTTAACACTATTGTTGCTCCTTGTTTGCTATTGTTTATCTTGAATTCTTATGACAAATTCAATTTGTCATAAGAAGACAAATTGACTTTGCGGGTCGAAAAAACTAGACCAACATGTCTCGGTTGGTTCGAGATTTAGAAACTCCGTCGTGTTTTAGATCGTTAGATTTGTCTTGACCAGTACTTTAAACTCAGATGGCGGCCACGTCCTGATGATGGATCCGGAAGGTGGCCAACGGAACTCCTAGGGTCTATAGTACTCGTCATAACCAATCAAACGGGGTAAGATGGTCTAGATATTTCCCGGTACCTACATCCTTCCATTTTCGCATTTGATATCTGTTTTGTCATTCTTTCTTCCGAATTTCTTTATGCCCGAACCAACGGAGCATACCCTTTTGCATCTTTACACTAATATTATCATTCATACCTACAAGCTTTCTTACTATGCTATTGCGAATACGGTCAATCACGGCACATCTTCCGCAGTGCTCGAATTTCGACCGCATTTATCCTACTTTCATTCTTCTTCTTATATACCCAACCGTCACTGCCATATAACAGCGTTAGGACAAGCTCTCCTTAATGCATGGCTTTCTAAGCCTTTTGGCTTAAGCCTGACGAATCACCTCGAGCCTTTCTTCTCCAATCGCCTTTCTTCTCTTTCAAACATTTCTTTCACTAAAGTTTTGGTGGCACTCTTGCATTGCCGTATATTTATTTCTTCAGCTCTGTCATACTGTCATTTACATTCAAAGAAGAAACACAGTCCTGTCACGTTTTCTTCTTACTTTGTACGAAGCTTTGTAACTCTCCGTCCCAACTTCCGCTGTGCTTTGCTTTTTTGAGCAACCACATACTTCTTTCGCGGATTCTAACAAACTCTCTTTTAGGCTATTTCAGCATTCATTTATATTCGAGTCCGAAGTACCTGCTGTCAAAAGCTTCTCCCGAACCAGAGTCTGTATGAACAGATCTTTATACATTCTTCTCACTCTTGCAACTTTTCAATTATAATTCTTTTATGGCCTCGAAAGGGTATATGCTCTCGCCATTACCTCTTCTTCTAAACAAACCACTAAACCACGTAACTATGAGATAGTATTCCGATTCAAGAGTGGGACCTCTATATGCACGGATATCTTAAAGTTTGCTCTGGAGACGGTTATCTACTAGGATCAAATCTATCATGCTTTTCTGTTCATTTCTTCTCCACGTAATATAAATCGCTTTATGTTGGAATATCGTATTTGACACAAGAAGGCCTCTTTCCAAACATGCATCTACAATGAGCTTACCCGCATCATTTACTCTCTTATCACCATAAGGACCTAGAGCAACGTCGTAAGATTGCCACCTGGTTCCCACCCATTTATTCAGGTCGTCGCACAAAATCACCTTTTCATTTGCACATCAGTCAGATTCAAAAGTTCCCTGACATTATCCCAAAACTCTCAAGCTCCTGGTGTGTCGACAAGCTTACGGAAGCGTATGCTGCATCCAAAAATACCCTAGTGAGACTTAGGATTTAAACGGACTCAGAGAATCTTGCATAGTACAGGCCATAGTCTCTCACTCCAGAAGCCAGGCGATGGGACAGCAAGATACCCACCCCCTTGCTGGCACGACCACTCAGTGGTACCCTAGACTACACGCGTCGCCTCGGGGAGACGACCCAGCCTAGATGGCTGGCAGGGGTCGCAACGAGCACGCTCTTGGACATAACCCCCGAAATGACATACCCACATTGATGTTACTTCGAAAGTCGCATCCGCCATCTTGGATTTCAAAATTAACGCTATATTCTTTATCAGCTTCCCCCAAACCCCAAAAATGACACCCATACTGATTTTACTTCAAAAGTCGCGTTCGCCATCTTGGATTCCAATATGAACGTTATATTCGTTATCAGAATCTTCTAAAACCCCAAAAATGAAACTCATATCGAATTTTACAAAAAAGGTCACAACCGCCATCTTGGATCCAGAAACTAACGCCATATTCGTAATCAGCATGCCCTAAACCCCCGATATCGATACCCATATCGATTTTCATAAAAAGTCGCGCCCGCCATCTTGGATTTCAAAATTAACGTTATATTTGTTATCAGCATCCCCTAAAACCCCAAAAATAAAACCCATATCGATTTTACTTCAATAGTCGCGTCCGTCATCTTGGATCTTTAAATTAACGTTATATTTGTATTCAACATCCCTTAAAACCCTAAAAGTGACACCTATATTGAGTTTACTTCAAAAGTCCTGTCCGCCATGTGGATCCAGAAACTAACGCCATATTCGTAATCAGCATCCCCTAGAACCCCGAAATCGATACCCATATCGATTTTCATAAAAAGTCGCGCCCGCCATCTTGGATTTCAAAATTAACGTTATATTTGTTATCAGCATCCCCTAAAACCCCAAAAATGAAACCCATATCGATTTAACTCCAAAAGTCTCGTCCGCCATCTTGGTTCCAAAAGTTAACGCCATATTCGTTATCAGCATCCCCTAAAACCCAGAAAGTGACACCCATATTGATTTTACATCAAATGTCGCGTCCGCTATCTTGTTTCCAGAAACTAACGCCATATTCGTAATCAGCATCGCCTGAAATCCCGAAATCTATACCCATATTGATTTTAATAAAAATTTGCGCCTACCATCTTGATTTCAAAATTAACGTTATATTTGTTATCAGCATCCCCTAAAACCCCAAAAATAAAACCCATATCGATTTTACTTCAAAAGTCGCGTCCACCATCTTGGATCTTTAAATTAACGTTATATTTTTACTCTGCATCCCTTAAAACCCTAAAAGTGACACCTATATTGATTTTACTTCAAAAGTCATGTCCTCCATCTTGGATCCAGAAACTAACGCCATATTCGTAATCAGCATCCGCTAATACCCTGAAATCGTTACCCATATCGATTTTCATAAAAAGTCGCGTCCGCCATGCTGGATTTTAAAATTAACGTTATATTTGTTATCAACATTCCCTAAACCTTGAAATCGATACCCATATCGATTTTCATCAAAAGTCGCTTCCGCCATCTTGGATCCAGAAACTAACGCCATATTCGTAATCAGCATCTCATAACGTTGTATTTGTTATCAGCATCCCCTAAAACCCCAAAAATAAAACCCATATCGATTTTACTTCAAAAGTCGCGTCCGCCATCTTAGATCTTTAAATTAACGTTATATTTTTACTCAGCATCCCTCAAACCCTAAAAGTGACACCTATATTGAGTTTACTTCAAAAGTCATGTCCGCCATCTTGGATCCAGAAACTAACGCCGTATTCGTAATCAGCATCCCCTAATACCCTGAAATCGTTACCCATATCGATTTTCATAAAAAGTCGCGTCCGCCATCTTGGATCCAGAAACTAACGTCATATTCGTAATCAGCATCTCATAAAACCCCGAAATCAATACCCATCTCGATTTTCATAAAAAGTCGCGTCTGCCATCTTGGATTTTAAAATTAACATTATATTCGTTATCAACTTCTTTCAAAACCATAAAAGTGACATGCATATTGATTTTGTTACAAAAGTCACATCCACCATCTTAGATCCAGAAATTAACGTCATATTCGTAATCAGCATTCCCTAATATCAAAAATGTGACTCCCATATTTTACTTCAAAAGTCTTATCGTCGTATTTTACTTAGATCCAAAAATTCACGCCATATTTGCAATCAGTATTCCCTGAAACCCCAAAAATGACACCCATTTTACTTCAAAGGTCACGTCCGCCATCTTGGATGTGTTAAAAATATATTGTCCTGTGTTTAATTGTTAATTGTTTAATCGTAAACATGCAAAAAACGATTAACAATTGATCAATTGTAATTGCAACGTTTTACAATTACCATTGATCAGTTGTTAATTGTGAACCCTACAATTAACAATTAATTTTTCAATCGTCAATTGCAATTGATTTTTTCTGCGATTGAAATTTCAATTGTTTGGTCCTACAATTGAACAATTAAACAATTAGTGCCCAACACTGGCAATAGGCTCGGCCCTTGTTTTTTTTACGTGGGGCTTTCCTCATGGGCTTCCGCCAGCCTCAGGGGAAGTTAGCGGGGCATCTCGGACTCTTACCGACTAAAACCCCACGGCAGCACTGGCACACATCAGAGTGGCTCCGGGATCTTCGAATGGAACGTCGCGGTGCTTACGGCGGCGTGGGCCACACTACGCCGCTATCCTTCTCGAGGTCACGCCTGAAGGAAGCTTAGGGCCCCCGCCCCAGCGTCTCACAACCCCAAAGGCGCCCTGCGGGTGTTGGTGCAAAAAAAGGGGGGGGGGGGGGGGTTAGGCTCGGCCCATACTAATGCGATCTAACATCGTCGGTGAAATGTGGGTGTGTTCATAGAACATCTCTTCCAACTCTCCTTGGAGATTATAGGTGTGATGATTTGAAGTTACTTATTATCTGATAAAAAATAGTTTATTTTTTTCTGCCTCTATTTATTATAAGACTGCGTCGTTGGTCTAGTGGCAAAGCGCAGCGCTTTGTGGTCCTGGGTTCAAATCCTAGGTCGGACAAACAGTTTTTCTAATGAAAAATTCCCGGTTTGAGTCCGGAGTCTGGAATTGTTATCGGTATATGGCAATGGGTTCGCCCCCTATTACATGGGACCTAACATCGTCGGCGAAAAGTGAGTATACTCAGTACACCTCTGCCACCTCCGCTTGGCATATATTCCATATGCGTTACGGTGTTAATTTTTCATTAAAAGTTAATCCCGTTCACCCCACCAGCCATTATAGTTAGACGAACGGGTAAGTCTAAGAGACTAGAGTAGGAATCATGTTTGTTCTACTACCGTTGTCCCACCGTGTATTCCTGGTTGTATACCGATACCGCATTATTTTGGTTCCATACTTCTTTTTTTTCAATTCTGTAAAGAACCCAGTTATCTTATCTAAAAAGGATCGATTGATAAAGCCCATGCACCGAATGTTACTAAAAAGAAGTCAAAGTTTACAACACAAAGTTCATCGGGAACCCGAGTTTTACGTGAAATAGGGGTCGCTTATTTATAGCTCATTCTGATTTTAGTGCTTTTTAAGTACAGTCGAGAGTTTGTAACTGCGGTATCGGCCGACAAATTTTATGCAAATTTCGCCATGATGACGACAAGTGGGGTTGCAAAATGTGCCCACTTTTCAGTGATTTTTAGAGCTTCCTTTAAAATTGCTGTAGCATGTATTGATTTTTACAGGTTTTTATTTAACTAGCAATGTTGGTGTGTTTCTTCTTCTTCTTCTTCTTCAGCCGAAAGACGTCCACTGTAAGACAAAGGCCTCCCCTAAAGACCGCCACAACGACCGGCTTTGTGCTGTACGCATCCAACTTCTACCCGCGACCTTCACCAGGTCATCGGTCCATCTTATAGGGGGCCTACCCACGTCACGCCTTCCTGTACGTGGTCGCCATTCGTGAACCTTTCTGCCCCAACGGCCGTGAGTTCTACGAGCGATGTGCCCCGCCCACTGCCACTTAAGTTTAGCAATTCTGAGTGCTATGTCAGTGACCTTCGTCCTCCTGCGGATCTCCTCGTTTCTGATTCGTTAACCTGTTTAGTTAACCTAAATCTTGCAAACTGTATCAGATCAATTTCTCTTATTCTACAGAGTTAACACTAAAGATGTTGGTTCTATTGCGATGGCAATGCATTTTTATAATAAGCGTGGCCTGATCGTACACCATGGATTCGCTCCAGATGAAGGAACTCCTCAACAACCAAGAACATAAACACGAAATTATGTATGCACATTCAATTTTGATTCACCGTTTTAAATTACCTAGGTGTATAAAAACTCGTTTTTAAAACAATTTTTTACTATTATTTTATTCTTCAAAGGTTCAATTGCTTCACTTTATCAGAACAAGTCCCATTAAGGCTCCCGCAAACCATCAGGATATATCAACACGAAAGGTTTCAAAGCAGCAATTCACCAGCGATCGTGGTCCCTCTGGTAGTTGAAAATCATTCTAGTGTCCGTAGTTAGTACACTGCGATAGGTGTCAGCATAAACTGGTCGTATACAAGTGACGCCATAAGTGCCCAATTAAGGACTTTTGTTTATTCACCTAGAGCACGGCCTTACCGTTTTCATTAGGCCACTCGTTATGTTCTGCTGCATTGTGTTCGCTGCAGATTTGTTAATGCTTAAATATTAATCGAATTTATTGTTAACTATTAGAGACTTAGTGTAGTCTAACTTCCTGAAAACACTAGTTTCAAAACAAACTATCCTGTTAACTGTTAATTTAACAGCGTGGACACATTTTTTCATACGACATTTACGATTTATCTGCTATACATAAAGTGCAAATACATTTTGTTTTTAAGTATTATTCGTTTTGACTAATAGGAAACTTCGATATTGTAATACATATATTGCAGAAAATGATATATTAATTAAGTAGATTTTTTTTCTTTGTAGAAACTTTAATATGAGAGTAAGGTTGCCTTTTACTAGGTATGTGTGATGATAAAGATAATTTATCCTATAGTTTGGCATTCATATTCAAATTTATTAGAATTGTGTCGACGTATGTTCGGTGAACACGGTGACATGAAGGCCGAGGCGCCCGCCCGCCCGCTTGCCGCCGTGCTGCCGCTCACGCGTTCGCAACTATTTTTTGCGCGAACGGATCTCTATATTGAATACAATTCTAATAGCTAACGTGAGCTTAGCAAATAATATATGCCAATTAAATAATGAGTTCTTAGATTTACGCGAATATTACACATGATATAAAACTATTTTACGGATTATATCGCGGTTTATTTTTTATTTTTAGTTCCCGACGTTTCGAGTGCTTTGCAGCACCATGGTCACGGGAGGGACTGAGGTGTTAGACGTCCAAAAGGCATAGTTGTTCCGGGGTACCCTTAAACTACTTAATTATTTTTGTTGTTGTTGGTCCGATCTACGCAGAATGAGCTCACGGTGTCTTGAGGTCTTGCAGTGTTATGCTTGGTTTTGGATTTGGACGATGGAAGCACCCAGCCATCTAACACCTCAGTCCCTCCCGTGACCATGGGTGCTGCAAAGCACTCGAAACGTCGGGAACTAAAAATAAAAAATAAACCGCGATATAATCCGTAAAATAGTTTTATTCCAATTAAATAAATTAAATTAAAGAAATATTTACCAATGTATAGTGTAAATGAGAGTAAGGCTGCTATTAGAGTTTTTGCTAGGGATGACCTGCAAGTAGTATCGCTTTGTATTTATAGCTTAGCTCTGATTAAAAGCCACGAGGTGGCTTTTAATCAGAGCACTCATCTCTTCCATATAAAGATAATCTCTTCTATGTATTTTGTTTCGTGAGACCAGCGTGAAAAATAGTTGAAAAAGATGAAATTACTTTAAGTACTTTTTTTTTCTTAGACTACTTAAATATATCATATATTTAAGCCAATAAAAGATACGACATTATTGAGGTTCACAGGTACTGGACGGAGTTTGCTTTGTCTCAACATTGTTTGGGTATAGATCAGAGTATGTCGCTTGATAATTAAGACACATCTGCAATGCTGTCTCATAACTCAGGTTATTAGTTTTCAATAAGTCCCTTCTCAAACGATCATCACGTACACCCAACACCAATCTGTCCCTCAACTGACGATTCAAGTCTTTAAAATTACATGTCACACCGAGGAGATTAATCGCTGCAACATAGTCCTGCACGCTTTCCGTTTGAAGTTGTTGGCGCTTATGAAATTTCCCTGTTTGTAAAATTTCATTAGTTTCCGGCTCATAAAATTTATCCAAAATTAATAATATTTTTGATAATTTCACTTCTGTGGGCCGATCAGGGACCAGGAGAGATGCTATTAGTGCATAAGTGTCCTTGCCGCATTGAGATAAGAACATTGAACGAGCTTTGTCCTTGTCAATGTCATCATAACCAGCCGCATCCAGAGCACACAATAATTGTTCTTTGTAATTGCACCATTTGTCGACTTTTGCGTTAAAATGTCCAGGAAACACAATAGTGGCCATATTAGACGCCATTATCTGCACAACTTCACTAATTTTCTTCAGTCGCCATATATTTTCTTCTGAACGCAAGGAACAACTAAGAACCAACAAGTAATACATGATAATATTTGAAGAAATTCAATATTCATGTAAGTATTTCAAGAGACTCTCGCATACATCTAAAGTAAAACAATCTTCATTTCACCCTACACAAAATAAAAACAACATTCATTGTAAGAGACCCGTGAAAATAATGAATGCGCCTATTGTGGAGGTGAGGCCGCGATCGGGCCATTTGCCACTGTTTTCAATTTGCCGGTCGCTGCCATACATCAGCCAGGCGCACACCAGCCCCAACTTTAATACACTTACGCGCTGACATTTTTCCGCCCATTATGCATTCTGCTAAACCAATACTTTGCAGGAATACTGCGAAATTCAATTTACGAATAATGTTTGTCGCGGTTTCTTGGAAAATTCAATTACTACGGAATTGGCCCGTGATTTTAGTGGCTATTGAGATTATTATTGAGTAGATAGGTATTACAATTAGGGATTGCGTTGTACGTTGCTCGAAATAGCAGTGGCCATGGAATCGCATGTGTGATTAATATTGAATATTCTATAATCTTTTATGATAAGTACCTAATCCCAATAATTTTTTGCCCTTCTTAACACGATGGTCAAGTTAAAATTCTATTAGTGACTTTTTATGAGTACCTGCAATGATGGTTTTTATGAATGAAATATAGTATTCTGATCCTTATAACTTATAGAGTAATTTGTGAATGAGTAACGCGATCTTAGTTCTAATATAAAATAAGCTTTGTAATAGACATTCGGCCGCTTGTCGTCGTGGTGATCTTTGAAGAGCCATTTGTCTTGCAGTAAACGTTTTTCGGCTAAAGATAGATGGATAAATAGAAAAAACATTACTTTCATCTTGCCCTCATGCATACATATATACGTCCAAGCATAGTTGCGTAATTTTGTAGCTAGTACAAGACCTAAAACAGCGCAAATACAACTATTTTTGGTGTTTTCTATATAAATGCAGTAGTGTCCCAAATGAATTTTTATGAAAGTAAACAACGCAGATAAAAGTGGGTCAGATACAGGCGCTTTATTCTCGTCATGAAATCTATTTTACAGCTGTTAGTTAATCCTCCCTAAATGCCTGTAATTGATTCGTGGAGATTTTTGCGCTCCCACGGAATGTTGCACTGGGTTATGCGAGCATATTTGCAAGTGATTTTTCACTTGAATGCTTGGTGTATTAAAAATTTAAACGGCAAGAAATACTTATATTGATTTTATATTGTAGGTTCAAAACATTTCTTAGAATATGAATTGGAAATGCGGAATTTTAAACGGAACAATAAATTCCTATAGAAGTAGTTACGCCCAAGCGTTACATGTAGAGACTTAGTTTGCTGTTTGGTAGCACGCCCAATTTGTAGTGTGTCTTCAATTGCACTGTGGCATGCTCAAGTAGAGGGTTTTATTAAATTAATTTATGTTGATGTGCGGCAGTGTTTATATGATGCCGTTCTGAAAGCCAAAAAGTACTTCCTAATACTCACGTAGCAGGGCTTCGAGTGGCTATTACGACAGAAAACTATACGTACGATGGTCCGCTTGGGTATTAATCATATTCTGTAGCTTTAAACACCAAGCGAAGCCTTGTAAGTATTGGTTTTTAGTTGTAAATGTTAATAAAACTGTTGAACATTTCAATTTCAAGAATCTTAACCAGAATTTTTTTCCTCGAATCCCATAGATAATAATCAACAGATATTACATTCAGATATAAATGAGTTGTCAATAACAGTCAAAGCGCATCGAGTATATTAGCAGAATTCAAAGTACGGCAAACGCCGCCGAGCCGCAGGGAATAGCCGCCGAGCTCGTATCAATAATAATTAGAGGTGCTTTTAGTCGACCCAAGTTGGTAGTCAGCCACGCTCAGCGTAGCGTTCTAATTGGCGCCCGGTGCACCACGCGACGATGTTTGACGAATGGTCCAAACGTTGACAAACAACCATTGGTATTAGAGAACTTTAGATATCATAGTAGCCCTCTCCTCCGTCATTACGATTGCTTTGTGAATTGATGAGTTTGATGCACCTGTGTATTCATGGGGAGGTAATTATGATATCAATATAGCGACGGTAGATAATCAGTTTTTATTTTAAAAGGCATTATACACAAAATAATGATGGCAATATGAAACAACTACAAAAATATTACATGATTTACGGCTTGAAGTGACATGAATCATTAAGGTAACATTACTATATATGTTATATGATGCTTGTCACGTCGGCAATCCTAAAATAAATAAATAATAATGATCCTTTATCGATTTGAAGTTCCAATAAATGTTGTTAATAAAATAGATAATAATGTTATGAACATTATTATCTATCTGTCCATATCATCACGCCAGATTCCAATGTATGTACATTGGAAACATTAACTTTATTCAATAAAATCGATATTGAAAATTTCGATTGACGTAAAGAGCATGTAACGTACGTCAATTAAGACTTTTATAAACGATATCATTATTTTATGGGAAAAATACCGCTTTTCAATCGATTTATTTCGTTATTTGAAGCAACAATTGATACTGTATTTATCCTCATCCGTCATCGCATCGCATAATACAGAAGTGTTAGCACATTGACCTTAGCATAACGCTATCGAGTTGATTTTCCACCCTTTTCACTCAAGAAATTTAGTATATAAAGATGCCAGTGACAGCATGCTTTAATCAGAGACGCGTTAATCAGAGGGTTAAGCACGAAAAGATTAAAGTTATCGTGTTGATATACCAGCCTTGTTACTCTACAAATTTACTTCATAAACATGAACGCGACAGCACGCTAAACTAGGATACTACGTAACACGTCATTAGTGAATCGTAATGTACCAGTGCCCGTGCGCATTCGTGAGTCACCGGTATCTACGCGACGTTTATTTTCTTTGCAATCTGACACTAATTGGACCATCATCGGAAACTTAAACAATGCTTTACTGCTTCGTTGGTCTAGTGGTGTACGATGTGCTAAGCAATCATTAGTTCCTGATCTCGAGTCCTAGGCTGGACAAAAGGAATTTAAAAAAGAAGATATATATAGTCACGTCTATATTCCCCAAGTGGAGGTGTTAGAGTTGTAGTATGTATACGCACTTTTTTGTGAGGACCAATTTAAGAGGGGGCAACACCAGGGGTACCAGGTACGATTATAGACTTAAGCCTGATACTGCAAATTTTTCTACGGAAAAATGTATTTTTTGAAGGGAAAAAATGTAGTATCTGTACCAGCAGGAGCAGTGATAGCCTAGTGGTTATACCGTTGGACTGCAAAGTCAGAGGTCTCGGGTTCAAACCCAGGCATGCACATCTCTCTTTAGAAAGCATGTGCGTATTAAACAATTATTATCACTTGCTTTAAAGGTGAAGGAAAACATCGTGAGGAAACCTGCATGCCTGAGAGTTTCTCGAAGGTGTGTGAAGTTCGCCAACCCGCACTGGGCCAGCGTGGTGGACTATGGCCTAAACCCTTTCAGTTTGAGAGGAGGCCCGTGCCCAACGGTGGGACAGTTTCATAACAGGGCTAATATTATTATATTACCAGCACTGGGCATAATTTCGGACTCCGGCGACATTGTGCCCTGTATAATGGCAATAGGCTCTCTTTATTAAATGTGATCTAACATCGTTGGCAAAAAGTGGGTGTAGATAGTACACCACTATCAACCCAGTTTGGGGATACATACAATATTTACGTACATTGCACACATTTACCTACCCCGCTTGGTTTAATATAGAATATAAAGTGCGACAAAGATCTTTCGGCACGTGGGTGACATTGACAAGGGGGCGTTGGTGTGAAATTAGGGTTATCATTTAGTAAAGTATTCCTACTTCCAGGGAAATATTTGAACAGGTGGGTCTCGCACGTTACTAATTAAAATAAGAACTTGGTAAATTTCATTGCAAACGGCAACTCTGCGACTGTCAGGAAGTGACATTTCACTTGATGACAGCGTTAGTTCCGATTTTGGCCGCGATTTTGTACATAGGCGCGTAGATGTTTTTTTGTTTAAACAATTCATAAGGGTAGTATGAAATAGTCGTGACAGTGTTTATCTTTGTGTCTATATCAACACGCCAGATCCCTTGCGGTGTAGGCAGAGAGTACAGAGGTCCAACAGGTTCTTTCCTTACATACCTCTCTGGCTTCCTCCACTCGCATAGTTCGTCTCATAAACATTCGCCAGTTGCGGAGACTCTTGACTTGAAAGAATGACAACACACATACACAATGTGAACGTGGGAGGATATAGGTACCGGGGAAGACCTAGACTATTTTACAGTGTTTAATTTTTTTAAGCAAAGCATAAAGGCCGTATGATTTGACGCAACGGCCGGTGTCATATGGATATGAGTGATTACCTAGCCCGCAGTATCCAGTGCAGTATTCGTGCTGTTATTAATTCCGCAAAATTGAAAGCCGATCCGAGTCGACCGTTCCTGTCGCGCTGTTGACTCCGACGCCGATTTAGTCCGGTTTAAATTGCATACTGTGACGTTCTGAAATTCTACTCTGTTAATAGATTCAACACTGCGTTTGCATTTTTATTTGTTTGTGCGATTGAATGTGGCGTTGGTTGTAAATTTTATGATTACTAATAGTAAATTACAATGCTTGTAGCTTAAAATTTGATAACAAGTTTTGGAAGTCTAATAACCGTATGGCAATAAAATTACCCTCTATTATATCAGGATCTAAAAACTTCGGCGAATGTAGGTACATACAATACACTTCTACCGCACCTGCTTTGTGAAGAAGGGCATGACTGTGTTATCCTAATATTAATACTTTAGTTTCTTGCTTGCCGAAAATAAGGGGGAGTTATTATATTTAATTGAACTATATAATTTTTCCAAACTTTACAAATTAGAAACTTTTAGTTTCTAATAATATTTTTTTATGGTTTCCCCATTTCTTTCTTGGGAATTTAAAATAGGTTCGACTACAGATTGAAAGTTACGTCTAAGCGTTAAGATATTGCCTTATCTGCAAATATAAAAATGATTAAGGAAATCAAAACTATATCAAACCATTGCTCAAAATTTTTGAATCGACCCTATCACACGAAGTAATTAACTCACGCGCTTAATTTCCACCGTTAATTACACGCGATAAAGTTATAAATTCCTAAAAATGTGACTGGCCGCTTATAGGAACAAAGAGAGTCGAGCCGCGGTAGAGTCAAGCGACAATAGTACTAGTGGCAACAATAGGTAATAAAAATCATTTCCTGTGTAATCCTTAATGAAGTCGGTACGAAAACAACCGGTAAGCACTAAGTATTGAGGAGTGGTAATTTCGAGGGCTGTTGGTGCGCGCCGGCCCACTGAACGCTCAAATTGCCGTGGCGCTGAGCGTTCCGCCCGTTCATTACCGCTCCATGTTTGCTACTCCACGAATCAAGTGAACTACATCGGGAAATGAACGATTTCTATGAGCCGGCCAATGACTTTGTTATGTTACCTCTCAACTTTTTACCACTTACTTTGTTATTATTGAATATTTCGAAGAACTGTTGTGTTTTTCCAATATAGCAGTTGTTTGTTTTTTTTTGTTATGATAAAAGTAGCTCTATTTTCATAACGAGTCAAAATGTATAGATTGAAAAAAGCCATAATGTTTACTAATTCTAAAATCGATTTCTGCTTAGCTAAATAAAAATACACAAATAGTGACGTTCAACGTTTTTGAAAATAAGGCATTGGTATAATAATAAGGTCGTCCAATTTCATAGACGAATTTCTTAAAACACCACTTCAATAATTCTCGTAAAGGTGCGAAAATAGTTTTTACTTTATATCGAACAACGGTTTCGATTTTAAAACGTAAGAGAAAGGCATTACACCATAAGGGGTGTTTGTTCCTCGCAAATAGTAAGATTATATAAATAAGGCGGTCGGAGCAGGGCGATAGCGATCTGCGGCGGCCCGGCCGGCCGACCGTCTTCGCACAAATTGAGTGGGTTTTACGCAGATTTTTTTTTCTGATGTTATTATGTTACGTAAACTTAAAAGGGACGGGTGTTTCAATGTGCGTTTTGTGACGAATTTCTATACTTTTGTTTTGTTAATGCCTTGTTATTAGCGAGTAAGAAATGCTAGAGACATTACAAGCCAGTTATTTGGTGCTCGTTAAACACACACTATAAGCTGAGCTATAAATTATATCGAAAATAGTGCTGGGTTTGACTAAGAAAGCGCTAATCGATTAGAAAAATCTAATAAAATTATAATCAGTTCATCCAAGCGTTTTACGTGTGTAGAGTAATTAAAATTTCTAGAAAAGTATCATTACATCGTATTATAAGGTGTTCTATATAATAGTACCGTAAATATATTTTCAGTTATCTCTCATTAGGTAGAACCAGGTAGACTTCTAGCGAATTCTATCAGTAGTCGGTACTGATCTCTCTTGTCTCACACACCACAGAAATTATTATGATTTCTGTGTACTACACCAAATTGGAGAGTCTTGATTCTTTAAGGAGCGTCGTAAAAAAGATAGGTAATCCTTTAATGATTTGTATAAGGCCCACTGTCTTGTTGGTTTAATGGGTACGTGTACATCCTGGGTTCGATGGTCGGATAAAGCGTGTTATTCTGATGTATGTATAAGGTCTTGCAGTAAAGTTTCATTAAAATTCGTTCAGTGGTATTTGCGTGACTGGATGTCACAACCTTACAAACTTTCGCGTTTATAATATAAGTAAGATATACGTAGGGTAAAGTAGTAAAGCCCTCTCAGTTTGAGAGGAGGCCCGTGCCCTATGGTGGGGCAGTTTCTTAACAGGGCTAAAATTATTGTTATAGTAGTTATACTATAGCCTATGTATATGGTAATATATAGTATCAGATCGATGGTGGTTTGTGTAACTATATTCTGCGGTGCTGGAGAGCGAGGCGGTAAGACGATCGCGCCGAGACGCCTCGCCGCCCACCACTAAACTGGTTCCAGTTACTATCCTGTTTAGCGATACGTTACATATTGATTCGATGACACGTGATATGTTTTTGTTATCGCAATATTGAATCAGAGCGTAATTGGCCACACGTTAGCTTCGGGTTACAGTGTGTTAGTGTATTCAAATAAATTAATTGCGACTTCATGCAATATACTCACTCATTATTCATCGTTGATGTTAATAAAAAAAACACCGTCACGCCTATTATCCCCAAGCGGGGGTGACAGAGGTGTACTGAGTACACCCACGTTTCGGCGTTGGTCCATATACCGGGCACAATTCCAGACTCCGGACTCGGACTAGGAAGTTTTCGTTAGAAAAACTACACTTCTTTGACCTAGGATTTGAACCCAGGACCTCGTGATCACAAAGCGGTGCGCTTTGCCACTATACCAACGAGGCAATCAGGTTGATGTTAATAATTATTATTAGGTTGAATCTCGCAAAAAGGAAATTCGTCACAATCAAGTCAATCCAGTCTCTGATTGAGGCGTTATTAATTATTAAGAATCAAAACTCTTCTTTCCTTAAAAAGTTCTAAATACAATATATTGTTTTCAGTTTAAAACTTTCTATTTACGTTACGAGCTCATCCAATAAATTTGTCTAAGCAAAAAAAAATGTACACCGAGAGCAAAATTCGGCTGAGAAAATAAGAAATGCAATCTTGTTGTAGAATCAGACAAATAGCGGAATATCTGCAGTGACCAATTCAAATTGTAGGAACTATCGGGCTCCGCGCACGAGCCCGGGATGGAATCCAATCAGCGAAACTAGTTCCACTGATGCCTATCACTAAACTTTCACATTCAAAGATTTGTTTCTCGAGATTAAATCAAAGGCGAATTACAGTAGCGGCGAAAAAGAAATATGGCGAGTCCGGCCCCGCGCGAGGGCGGGGGTGTCCTGCTGAAATTGCTTTTCAATCCCTCGGACTTTGGACTTGTAAAGAAGTTATTACCTTCCAAGGAGATAGCGGCGGGTCCGGCGATACGGATATATGTCTTTTTCATATGTAATATTCCTTTTTCGCGTTTTATTAATGGAAAATGTTTCGTGGGACACTGCGGCCAGCTCTCGCCTCCGATATTAAAAAAGCCGCAGTCGACTTTGTGCGGCTTCTTTTATGTGATTGTCGTAAAGTAGTGTATATGTGCCGTGGCGTGCTGCGCCTGCGCCTAATGCGTGCTATCATTTATATTATCATGTTTTATTAGCTCGATTGATATAATGCGTTTGTGGTGTTTTGGATCATAATATATTATTACAATCGTTATCTTGGGGTCATCATCGGAACACATTCAAGTTTCATATATTCTTATTACACTACACTTAGCTCGTACAGGCTATGTGATAAGTCTATTGACCCCAATATACTCGTTCAGCTTAAGCAGCTTACTACAGGATAGGCTAATAAATTTTATTAAAATTAGAATTCAACGATAGGAATTATCGCTATATTTCTATATTATGGGTGCTATCGTTATATTATGGGAGCCTTCACATCTACAACTACCTAGAAACGAATGCCTATTGGTTATACAAAAATTTTGTCGAGTTCGGGCATCGAATCCGTTACCACTTTGTCCAGTAAGTCGAGCTGCCTATGGTTAAACACTATGACACTATTATTATAAATCAAGCGGGCATTTCACTCTGTCAATCACCTTTTACGACTAGACGATGTTAAATCTCGACTCGACTTGACTCATCTGCCTTGTTGTCACGAGGTCCTAGGTTCAAATCCCAGGTCGGACAAATGTAGTTTTTCTATCGAAATATTCACAATATCAGTCCGGAATTGTGCCCGGTATATGGCAATAGGCTCGCCCCCTATTACATGACATAACATCGTAAGCGATAAGTGGGTGTACACAGTACACCTCTGCCACCACCGCTTGGGGAATATAGGCGTGACAGTATATGATGTTAAATTTGTTATATTCTGCTACTTTGTAACTACAGGAGTTCGACACTAAAGTCCGAGAACGTAAATCGGTAGTGAATTTAGTTTAAAAACTGATTTTTGTAGTAAAACGATAGTTTAAAACTAGATTAACGACTGATTTTCGTTGTGTCGGGCCTAAAAATCAATACCTGTTCCTTTAAAATCTAAGCGGCCGATATAATATCAAGATAAATAACCGTTCAAATATTAATTTCGCCAATTGCATTTTATCAGCACTGTATAGATACCTACCTGTGCATTACCCGTTTGATAATGTTGCCTACTCTAATTAAGTCCACTACACCAATGTTTGGAATTAATTAGTGTATTGTTTAATTGGCATCTCTTGTTATCTGTTTGTTTGGTTTATTTATTCATTAGTGGTGTTTGTGACAGCTGCTGAGGTAGACGCCATTACGACAGATTGTATTGCTCTGTGTTCTGTTTAGATTGATTAATATTTCGCAATCATCGAAATTGATTGCCAAAAATATTTGTTATTGTAACATGATAAAAAAAAATGTCAATGTCAATGGATAGTTTAAGCGATAATGAGAATTAGATGTAGAGTAGTTGGAATGAAAAATTTTATCTGTGAATTTGTAGGCTAGCGGAATGTAGTCATGATAACATTACATTTACTGTGTAGGTACATATGTATATGAGGAAGGAATAATAAGTAAAAAACTATAACCACCATCACGCTTTTAATCCCCAAGTGGGAGTCGTAGACGTAGTCCCAATAATATAGTGAAGTGATCTTATTGTCATCATATGTGGTATGATTCCAGACTCGAGATCGTTACTGATGATTTTTCGATATAAAACTTTATCTGCCTAAGGATTTCCACCATTCCACCTCGTGATTGCAAGTATCACTAAGTCTAAATAGACCAAGAAAAAAATATGAGAAAGAGAAAATCAATTTTATCGAATGTTTTATATAATGGTGACGATTCGTAGTGATGATGGTGAAAAATAATTTTAATTTTAAATGAATTTTTAAAAAAAGCCTTTATAGGAATAATACATCGAAGGTACCTTGCTTAGTTGAGACTAGCTGTACCCGTAACTTCGTTCGCGTTATTTTGGCGTGTATTTTACACTCCTAAGTTTTTATTTTGAGATAGCAGATAGTCTATGTATGTCCTTCCCCTGGATAATATCTATTTACTTTCCGAATTTATAGATATGGATGGATAGATGTATAGAAGAAAGATAGAAGATGAAGAGTTACTTCGTAAGGAGGCGAACCCGAGTGTAATATTAGTAGGCGAATTCACACATTTTAACGTAACATTGCAGCTAGCGACTTACCATCATTAAAATAATAAGTTTATGGCTTATCCCGCAATGATACGGGATTGCTTGAATTTTCCGGGATGAAAAGTATCCTAGATTTTAAGTTAGAGTATATGTTATTACCATACCAAGTTACATTGAAATCTTTTCGGTAGTATTTGCGTGATTGAAACACAAAGAGACAGACAGACAGACAGACAATAATTCCAAAAAAAATTGTTTCGGCCTCTATATCGATAAGGAAGTGTTCCTCAATTAAAATTTTGAAAAAAATATATAGATTCGGCTTTGTTACAGTTTTATTATATATGTATAGAAGATAGATAGATAGATAGATAGAAGATAGAAGTTATATTTTTAGTTATAGTTTATAGCTTCTTCTAGGCTCAACCATTAGATCCTGGACTCCATCCGGGTCTAAAGTACTCGTCAAGACAAATCAAACAAGCTCAAACACGGTGGGGTTATATTGAGTAGTTGGGTGGTTCCAATGGCCACCTTTTGGCAATTCACCTTCATCATCAGACCCATAACATTATCTGGTTGTATAGTACTTGTCAATACCGATCTAACAAGCCTAAACACGGATTTACGTTGGATAT
Source organism: Phalera bucephala (assembly GCA_905147815.2). Classification (NCBI taxonomy): domain Eukaryota; kingdom Metazoa; phylum Arthropoda; class Insecta; order Lepidoptera; family Notodontidae; genus Phalera; species Phalera bucephala. The sequence continues at coordinate 11,279,837 of LR990615.1, forward strand.
TTCACATGTTCCATTGGCTACCTTCGGACTCCATCATCAGATCAGCCCTATGGTACAATTTTATTGCATTGTCATCGGCTTTACATACGTATGCCAAATTTCAGCTCAATTGGTTACCCGCAAGGGCTTGAAAAATGGATCACAAGATTTGAACCAGAAAGACAGACATACGAACATTGCAAGTTAAACAAAAGCGTGTAAAAATGATAAAAAAATAGTATTTTTTTATGGGACTAAGCCCGCCACAAATTTCCACCATTGTAACCCCTGTAAGCCAGGATCCACACTGGTCTCCTTAGATGACACCAAGGTTTGAAGCTTGGAGTGTCCCGGGAAGCGCTTTAATTGTCTTGGAACCCGCAACAAATTTAATTAGAAAGAAAAACAGGAGGAGTAGGAAAAATAACTTTCCACTTTCACAAAATTCCACATATAAATACTATATGATGAGCCAGCAATAATACGATTCGGGCAAACCAGCGAGCCCCAGGACAATACGTCAAGCAGTCCATGGATTGATTACACCTGTCCGTCACGATTAATAGAATATTGTGTGTGATTCAAATTGAATTACCCGCCCATTGTCGGCCCGCCGTATGTTACCTATCGGTTCTGAATATTTAGTAGCTAATTTAGATCGTGTTAGTATTTTGATTTCCGAATTAAATCGATATGTGGAACGTTTTGTCTGTGCCTTCTGCGATGTGTGTATTTGGGCAAGTTGTATTAATAGGAAATAGCGGCTGATGAGATATCATTGTTATAGGGGGTAGCCAACGTGATATTTCTTTTTGTTTTAAAAATAAATAAATAAACACCGTCTCGCCTATATTCCCCAAGCGGGGGTGGCAGAGGTGTACTGAGTACATCCACGTTTCGCCCACGATGTTAGGTCCCATGTAATAGGGGCCGAGCCTATTGCCATATACCGGGCACAATGACTCCGGACTCATAATGGGAATTTTTCGTAAGAAAAACTACATTTGTCCGACCTAGGATTTGAACCCAGGACCTCGTGATCACAAAGCGCTGTGCTTTGCCACCAGACGAACGAGGCAATCGATGTATATTATATGTTTTTATTTTTTATTGCCGAAAATGCTGTTACTTCCCTAGTGCGCTATAATAAACTAAATTTACTCTTGATTCAAAGCAACACGGAGATTTCAAATGCATGCTTGACGGTTTTTATGATATACATTAAAAATAGGTGCAATCAATTCAGTTATCGATTTAGAACAAACCACTTTCAGGTCTTGCGTTTATTATGTTACAACTTGTATAGAGGAAGATGTATTATTTGCCACAATATACGCCGTAGCTATTAATTAAAATAATAATCTTACTTAAGTGGTAATTTCACGGTGACTAATTAGTATGAAAAATATTCGTGAGAATTTCCATCGTTGACCGGTTTGGTGCGGTTGGATTCCCGGTCCGATTCAGTCTGTACCCCGCGGTTTTCCAACCAATTGACCACGAATTAACGGATGTTGATCCAATATTTGCTTAGAACATTAAAAGTACTCGTGTGTTTAGCCAGCTGCCTTTGCGTATGCTTATTTAGAGACGATATGCCTATTAAAAAATATTCCTGTTATTAATGGGTGGTTATTTATTTTGAGCATTCCTTGCGGTGGTTTAATAATGTACTTAATAATATAATAATAATATTAGCCCTGTTAAGAAACTGTCCCACCGTTGGGCTCGGGCCTCTTTTCATTGAGAGGGTTTAGGCCATAGTACACCACGCTGGCCCAGTGTGGGTTGGCGATTTTCACACACCTTTGAGAGACTCTTAGGCATGCAGGTTTCCTCACGATGTTTTCCTTCACCGTTAAAGCAAGTGATAGTTAATTTTTAATACGCACATGTTTTCGGAAATACAGGGGTGCGTGCTTGGGGTTTGAATCCGAGACCTCTGACTTTGTAGTCCAATGGTCTAACCACTAGGCTATCACTGGTTTCAATAATGTAATTATCTTATAATAATAAAAAAGTCCGAGGTTTTTTTAATTTGTGACAGCAATAACAATGTATATTTTTTTGCAGGTAATAATAGGTCAGGACAACGTAATCTACAAAACGAAACTAAGTGAGTAAGTGATAAGAACGGCTAGAATTAAATTGTATATGATTGTTTCCTCGGGTATTTTTATATATTATTCAATTAAAATAACGCAAATAAATTACATTCCCGTAACTCTGTTACAATGAGGGTGCCGCAGAAATGATAAAATACACAGCCGTTAAAAGAAAAATATGAGCTCTTTTGGTAGGCCTTTATAAACACAAATATTTTAACGGCAGTCAAATACGAAGACTTCAGTTTTACGTTTTCGTATTTAAAAGAAGATGAATTTAAGATTTAAAATTAATATATATATATATATATATATATATGTATTTTTTTTGTTTTTTTTTTTAAACGTTGCCCCACACTAGGATTTATGCCTGTGTTGTGGTGGGTGCGTTTACAAACATGAAATATCACATACACAAATACCAAGACCGGAACAAATAATTGTGTATTACACAAAGATTTGTCCCGTGCGGGAATCGAACCCGCGACTTAGACACAGTGGGCGGAGCGGCTTAAGCTCTTAATTACTACGCTAAATACATTTATTTCATTATTTAAATCGCTAAATGAACTAAATCGTCCGTCGAATTAATTAACGATATTTCGTTTTTAGATCGTATAAACTACTGTTTTACTATTTACGCTACATAAGTAAGAGTTCTTTATGGAATACTAGTATTACCGCACCCATCCTTCAGTAACCAATCATCATCATTGCTGCGCTTGCCAATACGTGGTCTCCACTCTAGAATCTTTCTGCCCCAACGCCCGTCCGATCTTCGCGCTATGTGGCCTGCCCATTGCCACTTCAGCATGCTAATCTTAAGGGCTATGTCGGTGACCTTGGTTCTTCTATGAATCTCCTCATTCCCGATTCGGTCACGTAGAGAAACGCCGAGCATAGCTCTTTTCATATCTCGCTGAGTAACTTTGAGCTTTTTTATGAGACCTATTGTAAGAGACCACCAGTAACCAATAGATCACGCAAATTTGTTGTTCAGACTGACACACAAACATGACTTCACACCCACATCTTTATACCTACTTAATAATAAGCACAAAGCGTAGTTAGCTGGAGCAGGAGTCATGTAACGGTATACGCTTGTAAGACTAATTTAGGTGGAAGATCATCTACGTAATTAATCCACTTAGCAAGAACCCGCGCGGGTCGACTCGCTTTGAAACTGGATGCCCAAGTTGCGCCTCTTGAGCTTGGTTGGCCTCTGTTAAGTAACATTTACCTGGAGTTAGGGGTATTTATTTTCATTGAATTCAATACTTTATTAGGTTTTACTGTGGGCATAGACTCTAAACATATGAAGGAAATATTGAGTTCTTAGATTTCCGCGAATATAACACATGAAATAAAATTATTTTTCGGATGAGACGAACTATGAGAGTCGAGGAAGCCAGAGAGGTATGTAAGGAAAGAACCTGTTGGAACTCTGTACTCTCTGCCTACCCCGCAAGGGATCTAGCGTAAGGTTATAGATAGAGATAGATAGATTTTTCGGATTTTATTGCGGTTTATTTTTGATTTAGAAGTTCCCGACGTTTCGACTGCTTTGCAGTACCCATCGTCATTAAAATGTACGATAGAGTATCTAAAAAAAAACATCATCACGCCTTTATTCCCCAGGCGGGGGTGGCAGAAGTGTACTGAGTACACCCACATTTCGCCGACGATGTTAGGTCCCATGTAATAGGGGGCGAGCCTATTGCCATATACCGGGCACAATTCCAGACTCCAGACCCGTACTGGGAAGGTTTCGCTAGAAAAACTACACTTGTCCGACCTAGGACCTAGGACTTCGTGATCACAAAGCGATGCGCTCTGCCACTAGACCAACGAGGCAGTCAAGTATTAATATTAGTCAGAGTACCTAAGTTTCATAATTAATTAATTACAAGTAGGGTATACAAGGTGTCTTGATTTATTCTATTCAAAAAAATACAATAATCATAATAATTTTTGCAACAATACCTCTGTAGAACTTACTTTTGTCAGACTCACTTAAAATGAATCATCCAATTTCACTCTGACGGTGATCTCAAATTGCTGATTTACAATTATTCATCCATTCACACATCACGCATTATGACATAATTTCTTTTGTATTTTCTTTCTCATGGTAGAAACGTACTATAACAATCGACAACAGTAAAATTTCATCTCTATGGTAGCAACCATAAGGCTTGAAATCATTCGTACGTCAACACGTGATCAACTACCAGTCGCACCATGAAACGTCAATAATGCAATAGCAGTGTCACACAATGAGCTATTGTGTGAGTCATTCCCTCTTGAAAATAAGCGTTTAATTAAAAACATACTGGGACAATTTTTTTATTGCATCACTTGAGTAAGTATTGAGTGAGTCCCGCGCGGGACCGAATCAATATGAACTGATTATGTTCATTCGTGTTTGAGCGGAATTTGGAATTAGGTGAATGCTGGCTAATGAATTGATGATGCTTTCATATTTTCCATAGTTCATTAGATGTGATCTTAAAGCATTGAATTCGCATATTGATTTCTATTCAGAGTTATAGTACAATGTAGTGTGAATTAACAACATTTAGGAATTTTAGTTTGCAATTCAAATCACTTTAATAGGAGGCGAGTACATTGGCGCACTGATCGATTAGTGTAAACGGTCCTTATTAGATTAGTTGCCTTTAAGATCAGAAACGACTTTTTGGCGGGAAATCGAAGAGTGATGTTGTCAATTTGTTTTAATTTCTAAAACTTGTGTTATTTCGAATTATAATGTGTAATGTTGGTGGAATATTAACCATTATGTATTCTTATATGTGGACGAGTGAAGGTAATTGTAACAAAGTGATAAAACGTGCCTTTCCGATTTCCCTCAAAACGGCCGTCGCAATTGGTATGTAAAGTATCCATCGCTTTACTATCCAGGGTGGGGCACTTCATCAATTTCATAATCATCCTTGTCATCTAGTTCATCGGGGGTGTTGAATTAATTTTGAAATGAATATTCGTAATACTTGACATTGGCAACATACGCGTCGTCGTGATGCCCATAACCACAAAAAAAAAGATCAGAAAGGAGAAGTAGAGTTGAGAATAAAAATATTACAACAATGTAAAGAGTCTGTCTATATTCTATTCATTAAGTAAATATATGAGTAAATATTAGAGTTGACTATTTAGGAAAAAAATAAACACGCAACAACATTTTTAAAAATATCGGTTAGTTTAAGTTTCACGTAAAAGTCGCAATCGGATAGTGTGGCTTAAACAGAGTGATTTATTTGATCAAAATCTGTTCGGTAGAACTGATATAGATTATTCTCTATGTTGTATGCGGGTGGGTACTAGGGAGAGATTTAGCCATTTGACTCAGATCTTATTTATGTGTTCTCATGCACTAGGTTTAAATGGGTGGAGTTATAGGCAGTCAAGTATATTAAAAGAATACAGCGTGGTATAGTATTTCTTGCCCCCTCTCAGTAGGAAAAACTGATTCTCTATCTCGATATTGGAATGTTTTCAATGTGGTGGTAGTTTTAATTAATTTTTTTCTAAGGATTCACAGAATACTAATCTTTATTGTTTTATATGGATAATAAATCTAGGTAACCCGTTTATCTTTATTCATTAGTAGTATAGATTCTCGGGAGAAGGTAACAAATAACTAACTATTCATTAGATTAACAAAAATGTGATGTTCGGTAAGTATAGTAGTCATCATATAAATAGACAAATTATAATGTTTAAAACATGTATTTTGTATTCATGACAGGATGTGCGAACTCGTGTATTAATTATAGGAAATGATTTTAGGCACTAATTGGTGCAACCTGTTTAGGCTGGGAACATACGTTCATAAGCTAATTGTGTATCTGACATTGATGCGATATATCATGTAAATTATGTTTTAAAAGTACATAATTAGCTATATAGCCAATTAAAATTGGGGATCCTTATTCATTATGACCAATTAAATACGTAACGCGATGCGTGGCACTTTAAGAAAACGTTTTAGGGTATTCTAGTAGCGTAAGGTATTATGTATTACCTTTACCCGAACATTTCACAAAGTTATCGTAACGCATCGTGTTTGGACATAGCCAATAAGGGCCAAGGTTTAAATTCGTCATCGTGTCTGGATTTGATGTTTATGACGAGCTTAAATAAGACAAATTTGATGATAATCGAAGGAAAATATCGGTATGATTGATTTCTTTAAAATGTGAAATCAACCAGTAATATTATTTTAATAGAATGATGAACGCAGTGATGAATCAATGAGAGAGTATGTGAGTGAGCAAGAGGAATGAGTGTGAAAGGGTAATGTAAAATAGAGAAAAAAAATTAAAAGGACTACAGATCCAAATATTAAGAAGAAGTTTAAGAAAATTAATAAACGAAGTATTAAGAACAATTAATATTTTATTTGGCGACGAACTAAATATCCTACAAATATTTGACGCCTGTAAATACCTAGATGTAGGGACGTGAGTACTGAGCTTTAGAGTGTATTCAATCAATACGCATCGGTGCAGGCATGCGGTATCACATTACTGACTGATTAGCAGCGCGAGTAACTCACGTTATGCGCTCAATTAGCCGACAATGCGGGTTCAACTGCACACGAATGTACAGACAATATCGCCGCCTTAGGCCAATCGTCCACGACGCTACAAAAAAAAAAACTAGTAACAATCTCAAATCACCAATTAGTTGCTCGCTGCAGTCCGTACACGGAGCAAAGCGTAAGTGACTTTCATTTTTTCTTTTTAAAAACGTTGCCCTACACCAGGATATTTTGTGTCGTGGGTTACAGATGTGTGTTAAATCACATAAACAAACACCCAGACCGAAACATATGTTTGTGAGGCCGCACAAGTATTTGTTCCGCGCGAGGATCGAACGAAAAGATGGACGTTAGGATGATGGCTAGTTTAAATGTCATCCTTGTCACACTAAAAATTACAAATTAAACATGATTACTCGGTAGCGCCATTGTAACGTCAAAGTTTTCGTGCTAAGGTGTGGTTTCTAAGAAAGTGGCGGGTAACTGTTGTGGTAATGAACAAGCAAATACTAAACATGCTATTATTATTATACTATTTTAATACCTTTACAAAGTCCCTATTTTTTAAATGAGAGGACTATGTAGACACTGACTGATACCATGAATCTAAGTACACTTATGTTTAATCTATACTTAAGCACATCTATTTAACTCGTTCTGCACTGTTTTCCAATACCCTATGAATGCAATGTATATAAAAAGAATTCTAAAACTCTCATTTTTAAAAAGAGTAACCGTGGAATTTCTTGCTCTTCTTCTTCACAGGAATGACTTTCCGAACGGGTGGTAGAGTCTTAAGTAATCAATGATTTTCAAAATTTGACTATTCATAAGTGCCTTTTGGTCTACATGAATAAAAAACTTTTGATTTTGATTTTGCAATTCGTCTAAGTAGCTACAATTTATGGAATATTTGCGTATGGATGTGATAGAAAAAACTTTTGGTGAGGAATATGGCTGCGACACTGTTTATATTTCTCTAAATTTCAAGCTATGATTTCAAAATAAAATTGACGCTTCCTTGCATAATAAGTAATTCTGTTACGGACTTAACTCCGTTCTTCCAACTAACCATCCTGTCCTATAATCAACTTCACATGCACACTCGTATTTGCGGTTACAAATTGTTCATATAACAAAAATAACAAGATAATTCGGAACTTATATCCGTGGCATTAAAGATTTTATTTGCGTGAATCATACCACCGCGTATTTCCCGCGTAACCGCATCGGTTAGAGATTGCACCAATAATACGCTCAATTAATTAGCCATGAGAGTGACGTATTCTACGAACTTACCTAATTAATGTCCCAGTGTCGAGCTCACAATACGCCTGTTATTATTATACCGCTAACTAGTGATTGAGTTGCCTCGTATAAACAATCCGTTATAATGCAACCACAACGGGCTTCGATTGGGTATTACGCAGTTACAGGTATTAGTTGTGATGCGTAATTTCAATTAATTATATTTATTATCTTTTTTGAGTTGAGTGCAATACAAATATACCTAGTTGGCGTATTTTTGTTTTGCTTTATGCTTATATTTCTTACACCTATATTCCTTTAGTGAGGGTAGAGGTGTCTGTGTTAGTTCGTCTACTACCATAACCTATAAGGTAAACGCTTCATGGAGTAGAGCACAAAATCTATCTATCTATTTCATCACGCCAGATCCCTTGCTGGGTAGGCAGAGAGTATAAAGGCAGAGAGCATAAAGGCTTCCGTCACTCCAATAGTTCGTCTCATACACGCTCGCTCATTACGGAGACTCTTGACTTGTCCTTCAGATGAGACTCGGTCTATTTGCTCGTGGTAAGATAGTGTAGGTCTTCCTCGGTACCTACATCCTTCCACTTTAGCATTGTATATCTGTTGCACATAATAATAATAATAATTGTATAATTAAATCATAGTCATCAGCTAATTGTAGAAGTAAGCTAAAATAAGTTCTTCTTTGTTGAACAACATTATTTCAATGAGAGAAAATTTGCGCTTACAATACGCATCGTGGACAAATCTTCGTATCTTCGTACAAATTGCATGGCGTATTTTGGCAGCTCTAAAGCTACGATTCCGGAAGGTCTTAATAATTAATACGGATCCTTTTTCGGGCCAACTTATATTAATTTCCGAATAAGATTCAATTTTAATTAATGTTGCGCCGGAATCAATCTGTTAACATGTTAAATCACCGGTGCACACGTCAAATTAATATCAAGAATGCATTGTTCGAAATGAAATTAATAAATGTTATTACGTGTACCTACAACACTACGTCAATAAGTCACCACGAAATCCGAGGGGCGAGGGGAACAATTTAGCAGCAATTTTAATAATAAGTCCCTGGTATTTCTATTATAGCTCGCAGACGATCAGGTGGGCTCCCGCGAGGGTTTAATAACTCACGATTAGCCTATTGGAATCGCTGTGAATGTTTGCTATTTTTTATATATTGCATGTTCGAGGCTTAACAGAATGGAAATTAAAAATTGTTTGCAGTAGTTATGAAATAGCTTACTTTATCTATAACCCGGGGCTTTGAACGATGTAGTTTATTTTGTGTGTAGAATATAGGTAGCTGCTGTTTATATAATTTTAACTTTATAAGAACCCCTATAATTAGAGAATAAAATAATGATATACACTAAACTGTAGCCCAAAGGTACGCGAATGAATTATTTCTTTATTTTAGGTTGGCAAGTTACTTATAAGGGCTTTTTTCACCACCCACAAATAAAGTGTTGGTTAGGTACTTCTTGATTAAAGTTACTCGAAAATTAAAACTGGATAGTTTAACCGTTGACTGCCTCGTTGGTCTAGTGGCAAAGCACATCGCTTTATGATCCCGAGGTCCTGGGTTCAAATCCCAGGTGGGACAAATGTAGTTTTTCTAACGAAAAATTTCCAGTATGAGTTCGGAGTCTGGAATTGTGCCCGGTATATGGCAATAGGCTCGCCCCCTATTACATGGGACCTAACATCGTCGGCGAAACGTGGGTGTACTCAGTACACCTCTGCCACCCCGGCTTGGGGAATATAGGCATGACGGTGTTAGTTTAACCGTCGTATAGGGCTACTTAGGGATGGTGAAATTTAAACATAGAGTTACTTGCAACTTTAATTGTCTATTAGTCTACTTCAGACTTCACTCGAAGGTAGTGAAAGAAGCCTTTAGACTTATAATTTGTGTGTTATGTATTTTGCAATAGTTTATTTTGATACAGTACAAAACAGATACCCGATTTAAATTACTTTACAGTGAGATAGTAAATAGCCATCGAGATGAGAATAAATCATAAACAATGAACAAAATTGAAATATTTTGTTATAGTTGTGGCGGGAGAGTTTTAATTAAAAATGATAACGCGTAATGTGCAATGTGTCGGGTGGGTCCCTTCATGGTTGGGGTGATTTTTAATTATTAAAATTCTACGCCGCCGGCGTCTGCCGATATTGCTTTGATATGGGGCCACGGTGGTGCACTAGTGCTTATTACCCGTATGCATTTTACTTTCATCAATTATTTTTTGACTAGTTTCTGCCCTCGACTTCGTCTACGTTGACTTTAGTTAGGAACCTAACATTTTTCCGTGTATACCAAATTTCATCCTAATTCGTTCAGCCATTTTTGCGTAATTAAACATCCTAACATGCAAATATCCGAAGATCCATGCATCTAAACGTCCAAAGATATAAACTTTTACATTTATAGTGTTTCACATATTTAAGTTTGTCTATGTTATTTCTGCTCCAGAGTTAACCAGCCAGGTCCAAAAAAAGCAAGACGTAGGTGGCGAGACTGTTCCAAAGAACTTAGCCTGAAAAGATTGACGTAAGCGTGACGCTAGTGAATTGATATGCCAAAGATTACGTCAAAGTTTTCGTGCTAAGCCGTCTGTTCTTCAGATACGTACCTAATTTCTATGCGTTCTATCTCAATTTTATTATTATTACGACGTTTTCATCAACTTGTTTTGGGGTCTGTTTGTATGTTCGGTACAAATTTGCAAAAGATTTTAAACTTTCTTCCCGATGAGCTAGAGTAGATAATATAGTACCATGGAGCTGAAATCATGGAGCCGAGAGGTGGCTATAGGAACACCTCAATTATATAACTTAACCCTGTCTTGTTCGGGCTCGATGCATTTGTATTGAAAGGTACTATATCCCTAGTTGGTGCCCAGGGTCTAATGATAAAGCCGAAAGTGGTCACGGGAACTTTTAAAATAATCAACATAGTCCTGCCGTATTTGAGCTCGTTGGATTTGTCTTGACAAGTACAATATCCCTAGATGATGCCTAGGGTGTGATGATGAAGCCGGAAGGTGGTCATAGGAACTTCTAAAATAAACAATATTTACCGCACTAGTATTTACTCCTGTGTCGTAGGTGCGTTTACAAACATGAAACTTCCAATACACAAATACCCAGACCGGAACAAATAATTGTGGATCACACACAGATTTGTCCCGTGCGGGAATCGAACCCGCGACTACAGGACACAGTGGGTGGAGCGGCTTAAGCTCTTAACCGCTGCGCTAATTCGTCCGTGTGATGTGATTTAACGTATTTCACGTGAGGGAGATAGATTCCCCTAATATTCTTTCTACAGCTAAGGATGTAATTCATCTAAAGAAACTACAAATTAGAATTAAATGAAACTTGGAATGGAAGACTAGGAATGTAAGACCTTAATTTTCGCTACCGTCGATGTTAATATACACGACGTCTGAAGAAAAAGTTTTAAATGGCTAATAAAGTGTAATTATGTTAGCGTTGGGTGCTCGTATAGTAAGCACAAACAATTCTTATTAAATTCTTGAAAAACAAGTGCGACAACAGTTCCTTCTGATGGTATTTAGGTTGTTCATGTTTATATGATTAAATGCCTTCCTAACAAACAGCTAATAGTATGCCATGTAAGTAGAGTTGAAACATATCACTTAAGGGCCTACCACGATCAACCATTATCCACTGGCAGAGTGACAGTGATGTGAAAACACAAAATAATAAAAAGGGACGGATATATTGAGCGCGCGCTCGGAAATATAGGACGTATGGGCAAAAACAAATTTCATCATTTTCTAAAAAAAACTACATTATGAAATAAGGAACTGCTTGACAAGCTACAACAAACTTTGCTAAAATAATTTGCTATGTTTTTAAGTAAATTCAATTGATTATTTCTTAAGCATTTCGCGTTGGAATCAGAAAATGTAAAGCAATAGAGATGACTTTAGTTTTTTTTTCTATCGAGAAAGTTTCGTTTCTATTACTAGATTCCAAAATATACAGTCAGAAATCATATTTCGAAATATTAAGTCTCTAATCCACATACTTCTCGAAGTGCATCGAATACAATAACACGTTGTTTTCGCGGTGGCCCCTTAAATAGAGGGCCTTGCCAAGTGGCAAGCGTGGGTTCTATTCTCTTGCCGCAATCGACAGTGCATTTTTATGACCGCGAACTTTTTGTTTTAAAATGTCGTTCCCGTACATTTTTCCGTTTTAAAAAGTTTTTCTAATGACTGTAGAAAGCCGACTTGGCTACAGGGTACCTATATCAGTAGTTAAGTTAAAGGGTGATTTTTCATTGAAAATTAAATTACAGTTGTATAAATAATAAAATGATTGAAAAATAAAGCCTGAGAAATTTATTCAGCGACATTAATTTTTATTAGTAATTGTTTACGACTATCCTAACGAATTACCCTAACGAAGCTTTTATAATTTTATATGCCTTTTTGTGTGTGCTTCACATCTTTAATGTATCATTTTGTTGGCTATGAAAACCTTATCTCAATTTATCAGATATGGTTTAAAGTTAAATCGGGAAGACACTGTTTATATTTATGAGTACACCATTTTTTGTACACCAAGTCCAGTCTTGTAAGCCCAGACGGACGCCGCGAAATGAAAATAATAACGGAATGTTTTAATTTCCCTGCGAGTGACAGGTCACGTGTTACCGCCCCCTGCCACCCCCGTCGCACCCGTCTCCACCCCGAACTGTCATCATCACTGCCGTGGACAATTAGCCTGCTCATGAGATTAAATAAGTAGAGTACGCGTATTTGCTTGATTTTTACAAGCTTTTATTTAACTTACTTTGTTCGTATGCCGGTCTGTCTGTCTGTCTTTCGTGATTCCATTTTTAAAGCACTTGCTGTCATCAAATTAAACTAAAATTTGGCATAAATATGTATAATAATATGTGTGTATAATATGGCCCCATGGAGGAGGATTTGGCCTCAAGACAAATCCAACGAGACTTATAGTCTATAAAACCAGATACTATTCAGGGTCTGGAGCCGGAAATACCGATGGAACCACACAACAACTTAGCGGACAATTTAGCGCAGTGGTTAAGAGCATAAGCCGCTCCGCCCACTGTGTCTAATAGTCGCGGGTTCGGTTCCCGCACGGGACAAATTTTTGTGTGACCCACAATTATTTGTTCCGGTCTGGGTATTTGTGTATGTGAATTTTCATGTTTGTAAACGCACTCATGATACAGGAATACATCCCAGTGTGGGGCTAAAAAAAAACTAATGAACATAACAACGCCGTGTTGGGGTTCTATGCCTTTATCTTAACGAGGACTGTACAAGTATCCAGTAAGCAGTGGACACCAGTCCAGGGTCTGATGATGGTACCAGAAAGTGTCCACAGAAACTGTTTAAGCCAGTAAGATGTCGCCGTTGTGTTCTTGCTATAAAAGCTTAAAATATTTTTTTATACGGTCGGTTAAGTCGCCCCAGCGTACCCCTGTCGGGCGAGTGAAGTCGCGTTGAATAGTAGGATGATAGATATGACAGGCATGAGTAACGCACACACTGTGTTCACATGAGTGTGAGGTAATTATATCAGAGACGTGCATTTTGTTTGAATTAGAGTAGTAACTTTGAGCCCCTCTCAACGGTACTCCCGTTGAGAGGGGCTCAAAGTTACTAAATAGCAGAAATTTGGCGTCGTTTTATACATGGTTATTGATAATTAATTAATAACCTCTTGAGGGCAACTCCCGTACACCATGACAAATTTGTGCTGAGATTTTTTAAATTTAGCGAAAACGCAATCAGCTGTTTCATAGAAAAAATATCGACGCTCCACAAAATGTTGGGACACCTGTAAGTTATTTATCCCGCTTTACAGACAGCATTTGTTCTTAATAATAAGTTAAATAATTACCCTGTATTTTTTTAAATGGTGACTTCAGCACTATCTTGTGGCTAGATCATAAACTTTCACTTTTATTTTATTGTATTAATTTGCTTTAATCTAGGTATTACTAACATTCATTAATAATCTATTTATTGATACTACCTTTTACAATAATATAGTCCCTAGTCCATTTTATGATATAAATTTAAGGTCTTGGGATTGAAAGGCTTACCTCTCGATGATTACTTATATATATTTTCAACGGACTCATCATCATCATCATCAGCCCGTATCAGTCCACTGCTGCACAGAGGCCTCTCCCAAGGCATGCCATTGAGCCCGATCTTCGGCTCTTCTTCTCCAACCGCTGCTAGCCACCCTCTGTATATCGTCGCTCCATCTAGCTGCAGGGCGTCCCACACTACGTTTGTCAAGCCGCGGTCTCCACTCGAGAATACGTCTACCCCAGCGGTTATCGGTCCTTCGGCACATATGGCCAGCCCACTGCCACTTCAGCGTGCTGATCCTGTGAGCTATGTCGATGACCTTGGTTCTCTATCGGATCACCTCATTCCGGATTCGATCTTTCAGAGAAACTCCGAGCATAGCTCTCTCCATAGCCCGCTGAGCAACTTTCATTTGGTGGACTAGTCTCACCGTAAGTGTCCATGTCTCGGCTCCGTATGTCATGACAGGTAGGACGCACTGATCAAAGACTTTGGTCTTCAAACATTGAGGTATTGGCGACGAGAAGACTTGACGAAGTTTCCCAAACGCTGCCCAGCCCAGCTGTATCCTCCTGCGGACCTCTCTCTCAAAGTTGTTTCTACCTAATTGTAGTATTTGTCCGAGGTAGATGTATTCTCAAACAACTTCCAGAGTAGTTCCATTTACAACTGTTGTGTTCCATAATTCAAAGCTTATTTAAATAAATCCTTTAATTAACTCATAACATGTACCAAGGAGATTTCTTTGCGTTTCAATTTGGAGAGGCGATTGCCAATAAAGGCGCACGAGCGGAAAATTAAAAGCGATTGTTGCAAGTGTTAGGAGTTTGGAACTGTGAGACTGCCCTGCGTCACTGTTCATATTGTTAGGATTCAGTATACAAATTTAAATAACTCAAAACATCAGACACCCCAAATATTTTTTATAGTAATAAATTGATGAGCCAAGTTATTCTTAAATTGCTTTAAATAAGTTGAAAATTTTCCGTGTCATACATTGATCTCATCAATTTATAGGATTTTAGAGTTCATTCATAGGCATCGGGTTCTGTGCTTGTATACTTTTAGGTATGTATCGGCCGTAAGTTTTTGGTGTGATGTCCATTTTTTAGGACTTCTTTACTATCATCGTATGGCGATACTTTTAAGACCGTATTGCAGAACGAAAGCAGTCGTGAATCTTGTTTTAAAACCAACGTTTTAATGCGTAAATTAAATCAGTTTTTCACTTTAGGTTCACCACGGTTCAAAATTTTATGTCAGAGTGACCACAAAGTTTTTGAAACGGCTCCATGATCCTTGCGATATTACAATTTCGAAAACACGCAATTATAACTTCTTTTACAAGTAAAATTGTATTACATATTTTAGTGTATTGACATATACACACTGATAAAAAAATCCTAAATTTAGGAAAACATATTTCCTTAATTTAGGATTTATTTTCCTAGACTATCTTACCATGACCAAATAGACCGGGTCTTATCTGAAGGACAAGTCACGAGTCTCCGTAACCGGCGAGCGTGTATGAGACGAACTATGAGAGCAGAGGAAGCCAGAGAAGTATGTAAGAAAAGAGCCTGTTGGAACTCTGTACTCTCTGCCTACCCCGTAAGGGATCTGGCGTGATGATATAGATAGATAGATAGATATATTTCCTACATTATAATGATCTGGAATGACAAACCGACAATTCATAACACCGTCACGCCTATATTCCCCAAGCGGGGGTGGCAGAGGTGTACTGAGTACACCCACGTTTCGGCGACGGTGTTAAGTCCCATTTAATAGGGGGTGAGCCTATTGCTATATCAATCAATCAATCAGCCTATCGCAGTCCACTGCTGGACATAGGCCTCTCCTAACACGCGCCATTGCACACGGTCCTCCGCCTTCCGCATCCAGTCTGTCCCAGCGACCTTTTTGAGGTCGTCGGTCCATCTAGCTATATACCGGGCATAATTCCAGACTTCGCACTAGAAAGTTTTCGTTAGAAAAACTACACTTGTCCGACCTGAGATTTGAACCCAGGACCTCGTGATCACAAAGCGATGCGCTTTGCCACTAGACCAACGAGGCAGTCATTCAACATTTTCAACAATTCATAAAATATCGAAATATATGAGACGAACATACATTTGTGGCTTCGTTTTGACAAGTAACAGGTGTGATTATAATTTATACGATTCGTATACAGTGTACTAACGACATCAAGAAGCTTATTGGCAAACGTACCGAAGAGGCCAAAAGTCACAATAATAGACGCGTTGCAATTCGGTCCAATTAAAATTAATTAGCTACGGAACACAGTGTGCAAACCCAAGCAACAAATCAACGAAAGATACAACTTCGGATAGCGGTGTCCGCGGATAAGGACACAGGCCCCGGATTGGGTAAAAGCCGTTGCAATTTAAAATCTAAACTATATTCTATAAAGCTTAAATTTATTTGATACAATATGATTCATTTAATGGGTATTTGATAGAAATTCTTTTGTTCCAATATTGTTATAGGTTTGTTGTTGATGCGAAATAATTTTGACAGCTATGTGTTTTATTTATTAGTTTATTAATTTATACATTAAGTTACAGATAAGGTTTTATTTAGTTCTACATCACCCAGTTAGGGTATTATAAAGAAATTTTACACCTATATTTTCTCATAGATACATTCCTTCATATAATGATTCTTAGATATTTTATGAATTCTAATATAAGCTGTTATACAAGCCAGCATTTATTTTGCATAAATTACTGTTTACAATACCAACTTTTTCCTAGTAAAAATGACTAAGTTTATTTACACAATTGCTCTTTATACCTGTTCGTATTTCTTATATAATAAGGTAACTTATTATGTATGGTACGATACTGTGGGCTATTTCTGTACATTTCTGTTCTTGGTTAGACTAATTGGGTTTTACGGTGTTCATTTTAAATAAATGTGCGTGTAAATTATTTCCGCCGTTATCAAAAGATACATCATCATTCATAATAATATGTTCCCTTCCAGGTTAATTAATACTAAAAAAACTAAATTAATACTAAATATTTTTATTAAAGGTGAACAGTAACTTAATCCTACTACTTAAGAAAGTATACCTTGGATTCACTTAAAGCCATCGTTTCGAACTATCGATGTAGCTCAACGAATTAGATATTGATTTTTATAATAATAAAACTGTAACCGAGCCGAATCTGTACAATGAATATTTTTTGAAAAATTCTAATTGAGATACATCTCCTTGTCAGTATATAAAGGCGGAAACAATTTGTTTTAAAATTATTGTCTGTCTGTCTCTTTTCACGATTTTCGACGTTTTATAAATCCGGACGCTGTTCAGGGTGATGGATGGGATGATGGAACCGGAAGGACGGTGGCCAACGGAACTACCCAACTACTTAACATAGCCCCACCGTGTTTGGGCTCGTTGGATTTGCCTTGACGAGTTCTATAGACTCTGATGATATTCAGGATCTGATGATGGAACCGGAGGGTGGCCAAAGGAACTACTCAACATAACCCCACCGTGTTTGGGCTCGTTGGATTTGCCTTGACGAGTTCTATAGACTCGACGAAACTACAATTTGGCGCTGAAACTGGCCGAAACTGAACCCGGTACGAAACCCTCAGAGCGCGAGTCCTACTTGCACTTGTCCAGTTATTTTTTAAAGAAAAATTCTCAATGGCCGTTCGGAGTATGGAATTCTGCCCGTTATAAAGAATAACCCAATCTCAAGCGCACTTTGACCCAATGGGATCTTTTGCGCTGCCCTTTGCCCTTATGCTCTTTCGTACCTCCAAATACTTCCTGTACTATATTGTCTACAATCTGGGATCTATCCCAGCCGGGAGGTAAAGCCGAAATTCCTCTTGAGTTAGAAGGGCCACTCCCAGTAGATTCATTCGCCGATCCGCGAGTGCGTCACATTTGTAGTTTCTACACCACAGTTCCTGCATACCCAATTTCTAGACTTAAAGAATTACTTGCATACCCTTTAACATTGCGACCTAAAATCTTCGGCAAGATGTGGGTTTACAACATATGTACATCACTGCCACTCCCGCAATATAGGCGTGACGGTGTTTTTACGATTTACGCAGAATTAATTATAGCTTTAAACTTTGAAATAAAAATAATAACCTCGTATGAGAGAATTTAATGTAATGAGAGTTACCTATCACGACTAGTCATTATAGTTTTTTTTGGTAGGCAATTAGTATATTATGACATGCACACCTGAGAGTAAATAGGCTTCCATCTGCTAATTAGCAATCGCGACATAGCATACCGTGTCCACGCTTTTAATAAAATAATAACACGCCACATATAGAAGTAGTAGTGTTATTTTTATGGTTCCGTACCTATAAATATAAAAAAGTAGCTATTTCTGAATCACTTTTGCTTCTATCTTTAAAAAAAATATAACCCCGCATTATGAATTATCTCTACATCGTGGGTGCGTTTACAAACATGAAATTTATATACACAAACGCCCAGACCGACACAAATATTTGTGGGCTACACAAAGATTTGTACCGTGCGGGGATCGAATCCGCGATTACCCGATCAAGCCGTCATCAAATACATTTATCTTTATTCGATATTTTGCTGGGAAACCTTATGACATAGAAGCGCGATTTTTTTTAGGTTACGTTTGTACAAACATTAGAAAAAATGGATCTCGTATCCATTTTTTTAGTATGGAACCCTTATTTCGTGAACTCAACTCGCAGTTATTTAATAATTAACATGGTAAATATAATATAACAACCCAAATGTATTCATGTTGACGTTTTGCTGGGATTTTAATTTGCCTGTACAAATATATTATAGAATAAATTATTTTAATTGAATTATAATTATACAAGTTTCTGCCTGCGACCTTGTCCGCGTTGACCTTAGACAAGAACCTAAAATTTTTCCGAAATAAAACTATCCTGTGTTAAAAAAACAAAAAAACACCGTCACGCCTATATTCCCCAGAGGGGGTGGTAGAGGTGTACTGGGTATACCCACGTTTCGTCGACGATGTTAGGTCCCATGTAACAGGGGGCGAGCCTATTGCCATATACCGGGCACAATTCCAGACTCCGGACTCATACTGGGAATTTTTCGTTAGAAAAACTACATTTGTCCGACCTAGGATTTGAACCCAGGACCTCGTGATCACAAAGCGATGTGCTCTGCCACCAGACCAACGAGGCAGTCTATGTGTTAATCCAGGTAATCAACTGTGTGCCAAAATTTATCCAAATCCGTTCAGCCGTTTTTGCGTGATTGAGTAAGAAACATTCAAACATACAAAGCTTCACATTTATAATATTAGTAGGATTAGTAGGATAAATTGAGTTATTAAATACTTTGAAGTTGTTGGGCTACTTAAAATTGAATTTGTACGCCATAAAGGCAAAATATGACTATTACATATGTGATAACTGAATATCTTGCATGAGTATACACACACAAAGGTGTGTGTATGTCCATGTTTTTAACAAGTAATAATATTAGCCGTGTTAAGAGACTGTCCCACCATTAGGCACGGGCCTCCTCTCAGACTGAGAGGGTTTAGACCATAGTCCACCACGCTGACCCAGTGCGGGTTGGCGAACTTCACACTTCTTCGAGAAACACTCAGGCATGCAGGTTTTCTAATGATGTTTCCTTCACCATTAAAGCAAGAGATAGTTAATTTTTAATAAGCACATGCTTTCGAAATACAGAGGTGCGTTCCTGGGTTCGAACCCAAGACCTCTGACTTTGTAGTGCAACGGTCTAGCTACTAGGCTATCACTGCTTGACAAGTATCTTGTAAAACTTAACCATTTTTAAACAACACAGAGATGTTACTGCGTCTTAAAACTGTTATAAAATAACAGTTATTTTTGTCATCAATTTATCATCGCGCCGTGCGGGAGGAGACGTCGTTCGTCATAACCGGAGCGATTGCCAAAATAACTTGTATTCCTTGTGAACACTGATTTATGAGGATCGCCTGTTAATTACGATCATGGTTGTGTCGTGTTTAGGTCAGTACGGTTATTGATAATCTTGATTATCACTGGTGAAATAATTTAGGTTTTGTAGTATAATTGGCTCGAAATTATTTTGGGAATAAGATGTTAAATTGGATGAGTATATATGAGGCAGATTCATTGTTTTAAGGAGTTCTGTGACTGCCTCTTTGGTCTGGTGGCAAAGCGCATCACTTTGTGATCACGAGGTCCTGGGTTCAAATCCTAGGTCGGACAAATGTAGTTTTTCTAACAAAAAATTCCCAGTATGAGTCCGGAGTCTGGAATTGTGCCCGATATATGGCAATAGGCTCGCCCCCTGTTACATGGGACCTAACATCGTCGGCGAAACGTGGGTGTACTCAGTACACCTCTGCCACCCCCTCTGGGGAATATAGGCATGACAGTGTTTTTTTTTTTTTGTGGAATCTATTATTAATTGACTAGGCCCTACTTGCTCGAACCAGGGTACGTGTTACCTATTGACTAACTTGAGGTTATAACTAAGGTTGCCACCCGTACTTTATTATTAAGTATTGTACGTTATTTAGGGTGAGTATAATTTATGAAAAGTATAAAGTATGCGAAATAACTTTATTCCGCATAGTTCGATTTCTTAAAGATTCAGTTTACATAAATCATTAAAAAGAAAAAAAATATCGCAATATTACGTATTACGGCTGAGTAACATAACTGGATTATTCGCAATTAAAAGTCTGGGGTTAAAACCCGTATTTAAGGTAAATTAGGTTTTAGAAAATTCATTGTTATATTTAACCTCACTAAATTAAAAGATAATAGTTAATACGATAAACACTTCCAAATTGCTACATCTTTAAATATCAGCATATTGAAGCTGTGTAGCAGTCATAAAAATAATTGGAACTTGCTAAAAGTAATAAGAAATATGTATTTAAACAAGTTAAAGAAATATTACTTTATTTTGATACAGTGTACTTTATTGCCTACCTTTAAAAACCAATGTACTTTATTTGTTCAAATAAAAGGTGGGAACTCTACTTATCACGTTAAATTGAACGTAACGTAAAAAAAAAACAAAATTAGTTAATAGGTACTAACCTACCCTTTTCTTTCAAAAAATAAAACTCTTTATCTCGACACTAGTCGTTTTGGTGCACTGTAATATAGGAATAATTAAATGACAAAGGAAATATGCAAAATCATCGACGATTTTCGAACGTACAAGTAGTGTTTATTAATAATAATAATACACTTTATTGCACATAAAATATTATCCCAAGAAACAAGATCGAACATATGAAATAAAACTATTTTTTCGGATTTTATCGCGGTTTATTTTGATTTTTAAGTTCCCGACGTTTCGAGTGCTTTGCAGCACCCATGGTCACGGGAAGGACTGAGGTGTTAGACGTCCAAAAGGCATAGTTGTTCCGGGGTACCCTCAAACTTCTTAATTATTTTTGTTTTTGTTGGTCCGATCTACGCAAATAAACCGCGATAAAATCCGAAAAAATAGTTTTATTTCATGTGTAATATTCGCGTAAATCTAAGAACTCAGTAAGATCGAACATAGTTATGTTGGTACAGTAAGGCGGCCTTATCGCTTAAAGCGATTTCTTCCAGGCAACCTTTAGGTAGAGGACAGAGATGTTAAAAATAAAATGGAAATGGGTAAGGTGCAACAATGAATAAAATAACATAAAAAATAAAAAGAAGTAAAATGAAACAAAAAGAACCTATTATACATTACGCAAATGAATGACGAAATAAATAAATATAAAGGAAAGGAGAAACGAAAGAGATACGAGCAAAGGTAAAAAATTAAAAGGGAACTTGCTAAAGGTGTTAGGTCTGCAGGAAATGTGCTTTAAGATCCCGCTTAAATATTTCCCGGGACTTAGCACGCCTTATAGAATCAGGTAAGGAGTTCCAAAGACGAATACTTTAGACAGTGAAGGAATTAGTAAAGAAGTTAGAAGAATGAGTAGGGATAGTTAAGCGAAGTGTCGAAGAGGAATGAAGTTCACGCGACTGAGTAGTGGCGAGAAAGGAAAAACGTTCCTTAAGATACATTGGAGTGCACGGGTTAAATAAGATAGAAGTGAGTGAGTGAAGTAGAGTGTTTATTAATCAAATGTTTGTTTAAAAAAAGTATAGACCTTTGGGTATATGCCTTTTGAAATGTGTTTTAACTCTATGACTGTTAATTCTATTAAATCATAATAACCCTAATCGTCCCCGCAGAGGACGGATTACACTTTATGATCTTTAATAATCTCCTCAGGTGTAGTTACGTATAAAAATCCCGGCAATTCAATTAGCGGGAAAGCAGGGCAGAGGGCGCGGAGGGCGGCGCCTAATAAACATAATATAAATAATCTGTGGCGATAAATCTGCAGCGCTTTATGGCAGGAGTGGGTTGTCACTCGGGCTAATTAGCGCTAGTGTGCTGCCGGTCGCTGTGCCGCTGCGAAGCGCTGCGCCCGGCTAAACCGCTGAAAACGGAGACCCGGCTTAAAGCATCTTAAGTCGGGTAACAAACATTAATTACCTTGATAATTTTTATTTTAAATTACCAATCTTGCCGATCTTGACAAGGGTGAAAAGTGTGCCCGATGAAGCCAAATTGTATTTTTTTTTTAAATAATTTAGATATCAATAGTCCTATGGGACGATGAAACATTAATGATGATTTTTACCGTATTCTTATCTGTAACTGATGGACTTTTGGATATCTATAATTGATGGACGCGGCTTTTATAATTAATAGATTTCATACATATCCGCTCAGCTGGTAAATAGAGCGATTATTTTTAATAAAGGGCTTGTTAGAAGTAATTTATTTTGGAAGTTTGAATAAATTAAATTAAGTTTTATCCATGGTGTTCAAGACATACTGATTTTTGGAAGGTCACCATTATGAGACGAACTATGAGGGTGGAGGAACCGAGAGAGGTATGTAAGGAAAGAACTGGAACTCTGAACTTTTTGCCTACCTCGCAAGGGATCTGGCGTGATGATATAGATATACCATTATTTCACCTTTAAAACGCACACCAGATTTCTGGATATTTTACACGTAATTATAATTTTTAATAAGCTCGATTTATTACGCTTTGTTTGTAATAATATATTTTGTATTTAATTATTTTTAGCATTATTATTTCGTTACATACTCGAGGCAAACTGAAAGTAGCGCAGCGCTGAAGCGGCTGCGCGATAGCGGGCCTCGTCAAAGCACTCTTCATCAGGCTTAGTTAATTATGGAGACATATCAGCTTTATTATAATTACTCATTTTAATGTCTGCGCCGTGCCCGTTATGGCGTTTACAATGTCATAACCGAATAAACAACCACATTGAGTTCTAAGATTTACGGGAATTCTACAACCATTCTTCTAATTAAAGAGTTGAACTCTTGTCGGTGCAGCTGATGTATGCATCTTTCTCCATTCAACCCTTCCCAGAGTAAACTCTTTGAGATCCTTACGATTACGATACGATTTGACAGGAACTTTCCCCGTTAATTGACTTGTAAAGTTTATACTAGGCCTTCCTCTTCCTATCTGTCATGTCGTATAAAATGCCCTAACATCTTTCCTATTGTATTATCTTTCGTTATTAATAGTAATCTTTTTTCATAGATTTTTATTCTTAATAGTACGTCTTCATTTGTAACTTTTTCTGTCTAACTGATCTTTCCCATCCTCCGGTCCAATCATTACATACACATAAATTCAGATTTTATCGCGATTTATCTATTTGAAGTTCACTTCATTTCGAGAGCTTTACAGCATCCATGGTCATTGGAGGGACTGCAAAGTGGGAACTTAGAAACATAAAAGAAACCTTACAATCCGAAAAATTGTTTCATTTCAATTGAACGGTCGTTCATTGGCCCAACTAACCACTTCCTATTTTGAGATTCAACCTCGTCTTAAGCCTTTGAGTTGTTTTTAAAACACCTCTTATATACGCTAATGAACTCAGATGTAATATAACGTTAATTGGAAAGCATATAATTGGTTTTCATTTTCCGTTCAAAAGGCTTAATGATGTACCGTACTGTGTACTGTGGAGTAGGCACTTATTCATGTTTAGTTTTAATTGCTCATTATACTATCATTTGTTCTACATCTCATTAAGCTCGTGTTCATGTTGTTTTGAATTGATTGTTGAATACTGCTTTTATTAATAAAAATTAATACGAATAAAAGTAAAAGGAATATTTGAAAGGTTTATAGTTAATCAGGCAAATTAAAACAAACACCGTCGCACCTACATGCATTTTCCAAGCAAGGATAGCAGAGGTGTACTATGTACAATCACTTTTCGCCGGCGATGTCAAGCTTATTGTCACTGTATTGGGATTTTTCCTGTATAAACTACAAATATACAAACTTAAAGAGCAGTAATTAAAGGTTATTTAGTTACTGCATTTATTAATTTAACTTTTGTGAACAGTAATAAAAAAGTGAATTGCGTCAATAGGTTAAATTACGAATTGAAATGAATTATGTTAAATTTAGGTACTTCTTCTTTAAGTTATGGCTTCACATTAATTTTAAGTGTATTTTGCCAGTGTCCAGTGAGATATATAATCGTATTTGTTTAAATTAATTCAACTCCCCGATGAACTTGATGACAACGATGATAATGAAATTATTGAAGTACCCCACCCTGGATAGTAAAGCGGTGGATACTTTACATACCAATTGCAACGGCCGTTTTGAGGGAAGTCAAAAAGGCACGTTTTATCACTTTGTCGCAATTACCTTCACTCATGCACATATTAGAACACATAATGGTTAATATTCCACCAACATTACACATTATAATTCGAAATAACAAGTTTTGAAAATTAATACAAATTGACAACATCACTCTTCGACTTCCCGCCAAAAAAATTTAAAAAAAAAACAATTTAGGTACTTATGCTCTCTTATAATCATTTGTTTTGTTTATAATCTGTTTATGTACATATTTAATAAATAAATAAGTTGTTGCATTCCGCTAGGTGTGGTGTGTCGCCCCGGTATTACATGGCAGCACAGTTGTCGGCGCGATCCGCGGCCGGTATCACTTGCACGCACCATTACCTTCATAATTTAATTAGTTTCGAGTGATCATTTCATTAATAGAGGCGATATTTGGCGAGCGCTCTCGCACACGCGGCTTTGTCAATTTTAATTAAAGCCCGATAGGTGGTCCGACATGTTGGAATTCTTCATTAATTAGTCCGGCGCGAGATTTCTAATAATTTAATTAATGTAGGGAGTTAATAAGCCCACCGGCTTGTCGGTATGCCTGTAACGCGTCGGCATTTACACGTTGCCGGTGGTATTCCAGACACCATTAATTTGTGCTCCCTGGATGTGTCCCGTATGCCGGGCATAGGGTACGGATCGATCAATTCGTACCTTCATGATAATTTCGATACTACTGGCTAAATAAATGGCGTAAGTTGTTCTTCACAGAATAAATAAGTACTACCGCTTTCTGTGTTGCTCTCTGTTTATGTTAGCGCATGCATTCTCCTTCGTATGATGGTGTTCTAAATTTAAGTTTAAAGTAATTGTTTTTTTTATTTGTACTAGTTAATTCTTTGGATTACACAGCGGTCATTATGAAGAATATTGTTTAATTTAACCTTAATAAGTATTTTTTTCTTCTGACCATCCACTCTCTATGCAATTTATAATTAGGTATGACTTTTTTAATTATACAGTTTAAGCAGACTTCCGCTGCGTAGTTATCTGTTTAATTACACAACTCATATGAATGCTTATGCGTAAGAAGTACTTTAATTAATTTTTTTAATAAGATTATCGTGAGCAGATATTCTGTGTAGGAAATCTGAAAACGACATAGTTTTGTGAATTTGTTATACGGACTGGTTTGTTCCAGTCACACGAAATTTACAGAGATATGCATAAATTAATTTTCTTACTAGTATTTTTGCTCTGCGTGTGTGTGGTGGCCTACCCGTGCGTTTGCCTCGAGATAAGCATTTAATAAAAACTATCTATGTACTGATTGCTTTTTCGGGGATCCCTTACTACAATAACACTAAATTGGAATAAAATTTATTCTGATTTTTTGACTTATGAGTATTAGTAATAATACGGGCTAACGACAAACATATTGTGCTTTAAGTAATGTAGAATAATTAAATACACCATCATTGCGTATTCCATAAATTCCGCTGGAATTTAAATTATAAATCAATAGCCTATACATCCGAGCAGATATCATAATAAATTGTTTTACCTTGAAACTTCATTTATTTTATAGTATTGTATAAAATTATTATATTGTATGACTTACGGGGCCGAGACGTGGCCACTCACAGTGGGACTAGTCCACAAATTCAAAGTCGCACAGCGGGCTATGGAGCGAGCTATGCTCGGCATCTCTTTGAAGGATAAAATTCGTAACGAGGTAATCCGACAAAGAACCAAAGTTACCGACATAGCTCGCAGACTCAGTAAGCTAAAGTGGCTGGTCACATCTGCAGAAGGACCGACGGCCGGTGGAGCAAGCGTGTCCTAGAGTGGAGACCGCGACTTGGTAAGCGTAAGGTAGGACGACCCCCAGCTAGATGGACCGACGACCTCAAAAAGGTCGCTGGGACAGACTGGATGCGGAAGGCGGAGGACCGTATGCAATGGCGCGTGTTAGGAGAGGCCTATGTCCAGCAGTGGACTACGATAGGCTGATTGATAAAATTAATAAGTTTGTTTGCAAACACAAATCTAATAATATAGTAGTGTGTAAGTAGCTGTAAGTACATTAAACTAAAATTATTCAACGTGAATAACAAGACGTATTATTTTTCAAAATATACATCACGTTTGTAATTCCTGCACATTATACTAACAGATCGTCATCATAACACACATAAATAATGAATCAGTGTGCATGCCCCGTGTAAGTACAGACGACAGTTCTCGGTAAATTGCACTCATTACCATAAAATACACAGACTGTTGTTTTGTGTCCTCGCGGGACTTATAGGAGTAGCTTCACTCACAAAAGTAACTCTAGATACACATATGATGAGTACGCACTATTTTGTACGAGCCACTTTATCGTGTCGTCCCAGTTAGTCAACGCTTGGTATCGTACTCCAGAACATTTATAGCAGAAGTATGGAGTCAAATGAGAATTTACAATTTAAGTCAATAGTTTGGAACGTTATGGAACGTGCAGCTAATCTTCTCTGAATAACTAAAACAAGTTTTTTTTTTTAAGACAGCCTCGTTAGTCTAGTGGCAAAGCGCATCGTTTTGTGATCACGAGGTCCTGGGTTCGAATCCTAGGTCGGAAAAATGAAGTTTTTCTAACGAAAAATTCCTAGTACGAGTCCGGAATATGGAATTGTGCCCGGTATATGGCAATAGGCTCGCCCCCTATTACAAGGGACCTAACAACGTCAGCGAAAAGTGGGTGTACTCAGTACACCTCTGCCACCTCCGCTTTGGGAATATAGGTGTGACGGTGTAAGTTCTTTTTTGTTTATAAAAAAAATAAAAAAACATCCTTGTCTTATGGCCCCACGAGTGTGGGATGCCGAGCGGTCGGGCCGAGGAAAGCTTATAGTCTATTTAAATTCTACTCTAAAACTTTGTGAACAAACCATAACTATTTTTACATTTTTTAGTTGTGATTGCAATCTATAACAAGTGTTATATGAAGGCGATAGTATTTCCGAAGACATCGAAATTTATTTATTTTATTTATTTACTTTTAGGAAAGCTTACAGACTAATGATACAGATGAGATAAAAACATAAACATATTACAAATGGCTAATAACAAGCTTCCACATTTAGCATCTACATAATTCAGTCGCAACTACAAACAAACCAGGCCGAAATGAAAATGCTGTTAGCAAGACATCGACAATTTTATGTTCAGTGAAAAGCATTTTTACAAGTTTAAAAGTTTTATTGGAATAGATTATATATACCTATGGTAGAGGGTTATTAACAAAGGGTTTTTAAGATTTACTGTCAAATGAGTATAAGTAAAAATATGTGCTAAAAATAAACATAGCTTTGAGTAGTGTGGAATAATTCAGCAATTTATCTATTCTGCCGTTCTTATGATAAACATAGTAACTATATTCTTGGGTCCTTTTTTAAGGTAGTACAAACTTACTGCGTTTATCATTAGGACGGCAGTAGTCCTGAGGCGCTCGTAGCGCTGTGCGACTGCGGTGTTCTTACCGATCACCAAGGTTAAGCAGCATTCGACTCGGTCGGGCTGAGATGGGTGACCGTTTGTAGTATTTTAATATTCAAGCGTCTCCGTGCTTCGGCAGGCACGTTAAGCGAGGGTCCTAGTTACCACTCAATGTAGTAGTCGTTAAAAGCCTTATAGGTTTGATAAGTACCAAGAGCAGGTGGCCACAAACCTGCCTCCACTAATCTGCACTTGGTTTGCGAGGTGGAGTATGACCTCTCTCTCTCTCTTTCCCCTCGATTTGTGAGAGAAGGCCTTTCCTCAGAAGTGGGACAGTATTGGGTGATATTATTTTATTGTGTACTCTATTAATTCTGTGAGGGCACAAATAACAACCTGTATAATAATACGGACATCGTATAGTATTGAGTTGTGTTTCACGAGTAAATAACAGGTAATCGTGTAGCCCTTTAGAAAGAAAATGTCAGGCAAATTACCGAGTAACATTCTATTATCTACTGAATATCACATAGCGTTACATTACTACACCAAATACTACCCACTTAGACTCTTTGTGTGTGTTGGATATATTAACTGTTGTATTAGTGAATACGCTTTGTGATCACGAGGTCTTGGGTTCAAATCCTAGGTCGGACTAATATAGTTTTTCTGACGGAAAATTCCCAGTATGAGTCCGGAGTCTGGAATTGTGCCCGGTATATGGCAATAGACTCGCCCCCTATGACATGGGACAAAGAAAAGTGGGTGTACTCCGTACACCTCTG
This sequence comes from Phalera bucephala, assembly GCA_905147815.2. NCBI lineage: Eukaryota > Metazoa > Arthropoda > Insecta > Lepidoptera > Notodontidae > Phalera > Phalera bucephala. The sequence goes on from LR990615.1 coordinate 11,308,847, forward strand.
CCACCCTCGCTTGGGGGATATATTACCTTTCTTGTTATATTATCCAACACCATCATCTCTGTAAACGGGACGCACTGTCACTTTAAGTATAAAAAAGTCTGTCAAAAGAGATAGGTATATTAGTCATTATATTATTTTTATTTTATACTAGTTGGTACCCGCGGTTACCCACGAGTTTATTTTGTAATTTGACATAGGTAGACCGGCGTTTCTGGGATGGCACAGATCCTGTACTGACCTAAGGCCCCTACATACTAAGTATCTTTAAAATCCGTTCAGCCGTGACATTTCGGTGGCTGTCTGGCGCGGGTCACTCTCTTCCCTCCAATATGGTCGAGGGGAGTGATGGCTGTTCCAGTAGTCATACTCGTGAACGGGTGCTGCTTGTGGGGGCTGGTCCATCTGGAATCCTTTAAACACTCTTTATAAATAACTTCATTAGTCTCATATCTCGTAAAAAATTGGAAGGAAAAAATAGAAAGAGAATTAAATAACAAAAGACATGCTAGCTGAGTTTCTTCGCCGTATCTTCTCAGTGGAGGCCGCGTTTCGATCCGGTGGTAGATTTGTAGTTAAATTATAATTAAAAAAATTTAAATTGACTATTTGTGAGCGGTTTATATAAAATAAATTATTTGAGTTTGAGTCCTTTCACATTAGACGTAGATTTAGCGTAGGCGATCGTCCATTATCGCGTAGACGCTACATTTGCTTACCGAGAATTTTCTTATTGATTGTCTGAGTTACACGAATGTTTGGATTCTATTTAGTGTTCGAATGGAGTTTATGAGATAACTAAGGGACGATATAGATAGTAGTGTTTACGCGGCGACTACGTGAAGTTATCCCTGACACTATGCAGCGATTATGCTACGCTATAGCGTAGACTACGCGGTCTCTACGCGACGCGTACTTTCACATTTTCTCTGGTCCAGCACCCAAAGGATTGAGAGGTGTCCAATATTAAAAATTGTAGTGTACCTTGTTTTTCTTCTGAGGTCTATATATGTTATTTAGTTGCCTTTGTAATCGCAGCTAACTTAGCTTATCGTATCCCGTCGACTTGATTTGCCATCCAAAGTACGTAGAAGCTTTAATCATGTTACTTCTTCGAGGTCCAACTGCCCGACATTGCTTAACATTGTAAATAGCTACAGATTGATCAGATACGTCGGAATTATTTAGTAGTCTCGTCCAAAATTAGACATCAAGGGATAAAATGTAGAACGTCCGAACGTAATTCAAAGACATACATAAATTATCAAACATTTACCCATGTCCTGTTTGCTTACCAAAGATCTCAGACTACAAAGTAAGTTCTTCTGAGGTCGCCACTAGCCCTCTATCTGTTAAAATGCCGCGAGCGATATGCTCAAAGGTAACTCTCCCTAAACATCGCATAATAAAATGTGGTACCAAATTGGTTTCATATTACCTACGTTGGATATTATAATGAACTGACATCTAACGCAATATTCTACGAAGAGCCATTGCATGTGGGATGTAATCTGAACACTTGTCGTCGCCAATTAAGTTGTTTACGTAGTGTAAAACAAGTATTTTTGCATTTTGTTTTCATTAATTTCCCTAAAGGCTGAGTATTTAATCATCAGATATCAGTTTCTCATTGTTTCACATGAACGAATTAAGAACAACAGTTGTATGAATTAAATAGTTCAATAATTGTTTCACTTGTATATATAATCAGGTTTTATTCAATATATACATTTATGTGACGTAAAAAAATCAGCGCTAAGTAGGTTTGTTTTATTACGGGATGTATAAAATGTATGCACCACAAACAGGATCATTGAGAAATAAAATATCATATTATACTAAATTGAAGCTAATACGAAATGAAATTATTAATATTACATTTTAAACTAAACTGTTCTACACCCCCCGTTTCAGCCGTCCTCATCACCCACGATCTCACTGATCTTCTCGGTGCCCCGAAATCTCCTATCCCTTCTGACGCATATAATATCGCACACATGATCAGACACCGACCTTGCCGACGAGTCAAAAGAATCTCTTGCCAGCCAGGCCGTCCATTACGGCGAGACACCTAGTTTATTCCCGCCTCCACAGCGACCATCCAATCTGAAGGTGTTCCTCCCTTAAGGTACCCTCGAGTTTCCCTTTACCCTTCTGATTGAGGCGTAATTTTTTGCGCAATCTAGGCCAACAAAACAAAGAACAAACAAAAATATTGTGGGAACATTTTTGGGATTTTAAAAGTTATTATAGACGATACTTAAAAAAACTAGGCTGTCTATCGATAGTGGGGTTGTTTCAATCCTAATCCAGCGGCGGCCGCGGCGGGAAAATGGCGGAAATTGAAAATAAACATTTCATCTGCGCCCCGGCACGCACTGCCCAAATTGACAATACAACCAATTTGCCGCCGCGCACAGACCACCTTTGTATGGGAATTGAAAAATAATATTACTCTTTTTTCTACTACTGCACGTGGGCCATCTCGAAAATAAACTATGATACCGCAAACTTTGATATTTCTCCTTTTTTACATTATATTTTATTTGACCGGATAATTGTAAGTATCATGGCTTTATTTTATAGCTTTATTATGCGTTAATCTATCGAAATTGTATACTGACAAAGAAATGTAAACGTGTACGTGTAAGTTTGACATTATCAACATAAAAGTTATTATTATAGACATTATGCGTTTACATTTTGTCGACAGTTTACAATCCTACTAGATTTATTATAAACTATATAATGCTTACAATTGTCTGATGATATATCTTATGACGCGATAAATAGGTGCGAAGGTACTTATATTTGTGTATTTTGTAAAATGATACTGCTGTACACTGACATATAATTACTAACAGTTTTTTTTTTAAATTGCGTCAATGACAACTCATTTCATTTATAAAAGTAAACTCTCACGTACTACTTACCATAACATTGGAATAAAAAATACATAACAAAATAATTGCCCTCATTTTTATCAAAGCTCTCCGCCAGCTATCGTGGGCGCACAACGGAAACACAAATATCGATTTGAAATTGCACAACGACCATAATACCGGTATTAAATGGTCACAATAATTAGCTAAAGTGGTTACAATGACAACGACGTCTCATTAACCGGCGTGGGGTGTTATCACAGCTGGCAGGAAGCACGGCGATACTGCTTCGCGCCTGTTCATTCAGTTTTAAAAACGAGTGCGTTTTGTAAACACGCGTCTTACTTACGCTTGTGTTATGTACGATTATACCGTAAACGAGTAGTTACGTCACTGTTTAGTGAGAAACGGTTTAACTTTTTTTTGGTAAGTGGATATTTGGCTGTATTTTTTCAATGTTGAAATGTGTATATACCTCTAGGAATTATTTGTCGATCGTGAGTCGTGAGTGCGCTTACAAACATAAACATCCAGACCGAAACATTTTTGAATAACACGAAGATTTGTCCCGCGCGGGGGTCAAACTCGAGACTGCTAAATCCAGTGAGAGGCGCAGCCTTCGCTTTTACTAGACCAAGTCGTTGTTTAATTTTGTATTGGCATATATTTTTTGCTAGTGGTACGTATTAGAATGTAATAGAACGACCTCACAAAAGTCATATTCTCAGCCGAAAATTTCAATTAGTTCAAGAAGCGACTTGACAAATATGCTCTTAACTATAAAGGGTAAATCGAATGTGAAACAGCAGGATATACGCATCTAGCAGTTATTGTAACTGCTTGCTTGATAATATTGTAACAATAATTAATTAATAAAAATGTTAATGTGACATAATTTTTATGATAAAATATTATGCGTTTGTTTGTTAATTGGGTGTTATAATGACTGTCATAGTAATTATTTTTGTTTCCTTACGCGTAATTTCGAACGACGCCAATTAGCGCTTATGAGCTTTCCTTCCGACTTCCGCTCTCTTTTTCCTGCTTTTTCTTATTAAGAATACGCAACAGACGGAGTATATAGTAAGAGACATTACCCACTTATACTTACTAATACTCATTAGACAGTAAATCAGACAAAAATCTTAGTTGAACTAAAGACCCACCATACAGTAAACAGTTATGTATGCTTCGCTCAGCCCGATCGCGCGGGCCGGCCACTACACACGCGGGGCTACAATACACGAAAAGTTTTTTTTGTATTGATAAAGTAATAAATTAATACATCATTTAAGGCTTTATTTTGTGTTCAGTATTAGTCGTGCAATTATTCCGGTGAATACTGCGAGACTCCAAATAAAAATTAACAGTATGTATAATACACATTTTGGTTCTTGACAAACTTGTCGTCATTTTTTCAACATTCAAATATCTTTCTATAATCAATAAAAACCTCAAACATAGCTGCAGGAACAGTTACAAGTAATTTTACAAAAGTACCTTAGTCACAATAACCTCGTGTTTATTAAAGACCACAGTTTTTGATACAGACGTTACTATAATTAGGTACCAAAATAATAACAATGTTAAGAAATTAATATACTAGAGTTAATCACCAGATGATAGATTTTAATCGGGAAATACGTTATTACGGTTTTCCATACACAATTAATTCGAAAAAAAACAGCGTAGTAAGAAAGCGAGTAGGTATGAAAGATAGTATCGGTGTAAAGATGAGAAAGGGTATGCTCCGTTGGTTCGGGCATATAGAAAGAATGCCAGAAGAAAGAATGACAAAACAGATATACAATGCGAAAGTGGAAGGATGTAGGTGCCGGGGAAGACCTAGACTATCTTACCATGACCAAATAGACCGTGTCTTAGCTGAAGGGCAAGTCAAGAGTCTCCGTAACCGGCGAGTGTGTATGAGACGAACTATGAGAGTGGAGGAAGCCAGAGAGGTATGTAAGGAAAGATCCTGTTGGAACTCTGTACTCTCTGCCTACCCCGCGAGGGAGCTGGCGTGATGATATAGATAGAGATAGATAGAATTAATTCGTAATTATATTAACTAAAATGAGCGTTATTAATTTACTTTAGTTTTGAATGATTATAGTTTGGTAATGTATGGTGGTACTCGTAATAAATGGTGATAATAGTTATCATTTCGCGTAATTTTTTTTGTGCTATAGTTTTTTATTGGTCGATAGACGCATGGGAATATATTGTTCGATAAACACAATGTTAAATAATAATCACAATATTAAATAATCATCATGACTGCTTCGTTGGTCTGGTGACAAAGCGCATCGCTTTGTGATCACGAGGTTCTGGGTTCAAATCCTAGGTCGGACAAATATAGTTTTTCTAACGAAAAATTCCCAGTATGAGTCCGGAGTCTGGAATTGTGCCCGGTATATGGCAATAGGCTCGCCCCCTAGTACATGGGTACTAACATCGTCGGCGAAACGTGGGTGTACTCAGTACACCTTTGCCACCCCCTCTGGGGAATATAGGCGTGACGGTGTTTTTTTATTTTGTTAAATAATCATTCACTTCAACCTGAAGAAATAAAACCTGTTAACGTGTCCAACGAACAAAATCCTATAATCCTGTATTTATATTTGGCATAAATAACCTTATCGAGGGGTACAAAAGTTGCAAATGCCATTAATTGGTTTGGCATATGTAACTTTGCTCTATGGGACCTATTTGTGATATGTACATGTATCGAGAGAGTGAAAAGGTAAAATGTGACTTTTACACATTTTTGTTTTGGTTTGACGTTTTATTTCTATTACAAAAACACCAATCGCGTTTTAGAGTTTCATAAAAAATATATGTAGGTAAGACTGTTATTTAAGACTGCCTCGTTGGTCTATCGGCACATTGGCGATCATGAAGTCCTCGTTTGTAATCCTAGGTGCGGGCTGATTGTTTTGAGATTTTTCTATTAAAATTGACTGCCTAGATTGACGGTCTAGTGGCAAAGCACATTGCTTTGTGATCACGAGGTCCTGGGTTCAAATCCTAGGTCTGACAGATGTAGTTTTTCTAACGAAAAATCCCCAATATGAGTCCGGAGTCTGGAATTGTGCCCGGTATATGACAATAGGCTCGCCTCCTATTACATGGGACCTAACATCGTCGGCGAAACGTGGGTGTACTCAGTACACCTCTGCCACCCCCGCTTGGGGAATATATGCGTGACGGTGTTTTTTTTTCTATTAAAATTCTTAATAGTATTCTGGCGTCTGGAATTGTGCCTGTTATAAATGCATTAGTCTCGCCCCCTATTAGATATACTACGACTACTACCATCTACTACTAACATCGTCTGAAAAATGTGAGAGTACACCTTTACCACCCAATAGGTACATCTGCCTATGTATCCAAATTATTACTCATTTTTCATGCGTCATACTTTATTTGTAAAATTCCACATTTTTTGTTTAATTACACAAATGCGCTCGCGCACGCCGACCGCGGAATGAAATCGACCGAATTATTAAAGAGCCAGTATAAATTATAATTAAAGGTAATGGACGCCACTCGACGGCTCACAAATGAATGAATGTTTAATTGAATGACTCCCCACAAATAAAAGCAATTTTCTTATAGCCCAGCCCTTGGATAATGTAATTTAATTAATGGGTCGCATAACTCTGATTAAATAATATCTGACTTGGGAAATGCGATCGGCTTACGGCGACCAAAATCGATGTGTCAGAATTGGGGTATGAAAAATGAGCAGAAAATTGCGTTCTAATTGTTTTTATTCACCCTTATTGTTTTAGCTTAATCTAACTGTTTTGTAACGTTACTCCTTTACTATGATTTTGTCGCTCTGGATTGAGAAAAACTAAAAATTGACCTAAATTAGTATGTGTGGAAATGTTTAGATGAATAAATTATAGACTAGTATTAAACTTTCATAGATACAGGTATCTATTTTACATCATCTAATAACACACCTTAATATTAATATTTCTGTCCGTAAAAATCCATAATTAAGTTCGAAGAGAATAAATTATATGGTTCAAAATTAAATGAGTTATTTGAATAAAGTAACAACAATAACAACCGAACGGTATTAAAACTAATTCATTGTGAAATTGTATCAATTTCGCACGGTCTGAGAAACGTTTTCCTTCCACCAATATCACGGACATTTATCAGTTTCCTTAAAGAATAACAGAGAAAATAGCAATCCAATAAGAGGTCATAAATAAAACATTGAGACCGATACCTTCCGATAGCCTTTGTCTAATCTAATAAATGTTTAATAAGAATTAGGTAAAAGTGGCACTCCCTGGGCAGGCGATGGGGAATTTTATTGCATTTTATGGGGCTGCATAATGTTAGAATTGCCACTCAATTCTTCAACACAGTACCCCTACAAGTACTTAAGTAATGAGTCACTCTAATATTCTGATTATTATTTCCCAATTTTGTTTCGATAGTAAACGACGATATTAGCTTTGAACCACTTACAGTTAAAGTGATATCGAAGCTATAAACCGAACCAGAACGTGTTGATAATTTAATCCGTTTATCTTCACTATAAAAAGTATCTAGGCAATAAGTATCTCCACTCGCAGCGAATATGTTGGCGGCACTTATCTGGAAAACAATTTCGTTCAATTATATCTGCCAGAAAAACTCGTTCTTTAATAGTTAGATTTACATTTCGATTGAATTTTAATTGAGTCAACGAGCGAGTGCACTTCAATATACGAGTAAGTTAATTATAAAAGGCAATTGATTTAAAAGGAGCCGTGTCGTGGTATGAGTAACAGAAAAAGTTTTCAATTTCACTAAAAGGGACTGGTTTGTGTCTCAGAAGTCTCGTCTGGTTATCGGCTTGTAATGTATGAAGTTACTCGCCGCGGCTTTATTTTATAACTCACTTCACGTAATAGGCCCCGAGTTGCTTTAATTCACTTTGCCCCTCGTCGCGCGAACAGTTTACTAATTTAGCTTTGCAACTCATGTTCGAAAAAATACTTTTTCACAGCTAAATGTCGGCTTGTTAATGCGATCTGGCAATAACTGAACCAGTGAATTTATTTTTCACCTTATTTTATAAATGAAACATCGTAACATCTCATTAGGAATTATTCCAGCTTGAAGCAAATATTTGTGGGTTACAAAAATCTTTCTTATGGGGGAAAGAATATGCGATTGCTAGGTACTGTGACAACCCAACGTCATGAAATGATGGAGTATTCGAAGGACAGACAGATATGCACATAAATTCATCCATAAACATGCTTCATAAATTATCACGACAACGATTTGGAACATTTTACAACGGCCATCAAAGATTCTTTACGATCAATAGGGATGTGAATACATCGTGCGTTATAATTAATACGAGACGTTTGTTTTATAATGTAATAAAAGATCAGCAGAATTGTGCTATTGATGACATTACACCGACGTCGCAACACGCCTTATGCGTCTACGTTTAAGTAATCATAAAACGCTTTCAGTTTTATGATATGTCCATCGATACAAAGTAGACCTAACTAGCTCGATTCGTGTAAAACAATTTAAAATTTCAATTTGTTCAAAGCTGGACGAGTTTTAATTAATACGTCTTTAAACGTTCGAGTTATTGCTATTCAATTAACCGGCTGACGATAATTAGCGCAGCGGCCTTAATCAAAGAACGATTTAAATTGAAATGCAATCCGATTAGAAACTGAGAAATTTAAGAAGGTAATACGAACAAAAGATATTGTGGGTGCTAGTGCAAGTTATAAAAGACAAGTTCACCAATCGAAATTGAGTCCGACATTTCAAACAGATAAAACGATATCTACCCGTTATAAAGCAAACTTTATAGTTTTGTTTTTGGCAGTTTTGACACAGCTTCTATCTACTTATTTGTTCCTTCAGCTGCATCTAACTGAGGTGAAACTTTTAACTTCCCCGACGTATATTCCACCTGAGTATCACTTACTTCGCCCGCCACGGGATTTTGTTTATCTGCCATTGGTTTTTGTTATTCTATTGTCATATTGGTCTTCCGACAATTTCTTGTTCATATTCGATAGCAATCAGAAGTTGTAATTTTGGTACAATTACAGAATTTGAAATTTGTGTAGCAAGATTTTACGAGATCGTCTCAGTGTAGATAAGGCATTGTGCACCTTCAGGGCCGGCGAGCGACAAGAGACACCTGAAAACAATAAACACGAAATTGCCACAATAATCGACCCTCATGATCGGCACAACGACGTCAGACAATGGAGCAGATTACGCGATAGGGGTTTAACCGAATAGCAACTAACTCGATTATGCGGCCATCCGTGATTGTGTTTGAGCGTATTAATGTTTGAATTTCGTTATATTATTGCGGCGGCCGGGTGCCGCCAGTAATCCAATATGGGTCGGTATTAACGAAATTTTGCGTCGAGTTCGCGGTTACCGCTCCGCGGCGCGCAAGTGATAATGCTCCGGCCTGACATTCGCGTTCTAATTATCTATCGCCTATTGTTTAGCTCGTTGCTGCTCATTTATTGCTACGAAAATACCATTATTATTTATAACGCTTGTTTTATAATAAACTAGTTTCTGCCTAAGACTTCGTCCTCTTTGACTTTAGACAGGAAACTTACATTTTTCCGGAATAAAAAGTATCTTATATGTTAATCCAAGTAATAATCTGTGTGCCAAATTTAATCCAAATCTGTTCAGCTGTTTTTGTGTGATTGGGTAACAAACATTAAAACATACAAGCTTGCACATTTATAATATTAGTAGAATAAGTTGGTAAGTACTTTTCATAATATAATTGCATCGTTGTATGACGCAATAGTGGACAATAAATACGGAAAAGTAGACATAAACTGACGGAATAGAATAAATAAAATAAATAATTTACAAGAAGCCGTCCTGTCATAAAAAAATATTAATTTAAGTAAGCGTCCATACATAATTCCGCTTTAAATTATAACAAAACTATTCTTAAAAGTATTAAGGGAATCACAATTTCTAGATCACAACCGGCAACAAAATTATAGGCCTGAGGATACTAATTATATCCATCGGACTTGTCGTTATTAAAAACCTGATTCCCATCCATTTAATTATTAATACTTAAAATAATGTTTGTACAAGCTTTTCTAAATGTAGCAGACAGTTTACTTCGAGCGTTTATTCAGCTATCTAGTGTAAAATGTCTAATAGCAGAGTGCGTCAAGTGTGGTCTTTTGTGAGTGAGGATCGTTCGTCACCGGATGTGCGAGACGCAGATAGACAGAGGGTGCGAAGTTAAGGTTGGCACAGAGCAAGCTTCTGTAACCCCACCAACATCTATGACGACTGATTTTTCTATGTATTTATTTATACAGGCTTAATTGTAAAACACTAATAACCATACAAGGCTATATTTCTAAAATCATAAACAAGAACTATCTTCTGTTTTTCTTTTAAATTTAAGCGAAAAAACCTGTTCTATACATTTTGTCGAGTGACAGTAATTTTATGAAACATTTTTTTTCGTTAAGTAACAGTAATATGTAACCGTATAAGGTACTTTTAAATAAACACAAAAAAATCCAAAATGGAACTAAAAATGTCGGACTACAATATGCACTATGCTATAAAAGATTTGTTTAATTAAAGTATTACAAAAAAAGTCCGGAAACGACTATGATTATATACAATATTGTTTTCTGAAATTTTTGGCGAAGTTTGCATACATGCGTCTGCGTTTTTATTAACTGACTACCCAATTTATGGTTTACTTAGGGGTTGGTTTATAGGTAGGTATTTTATGAAAAAGTTCAGGGGGATATATCCTATAAATTTTTATGAAAGTGGCTACTAAAAATTGTTATGTCGATATGCTGGTAGAATTTTTTTTGGTTGTGCACGGTAAAGCAAAGCACAACTAAACTATTTTATAAGCTTTTAACTTGCGACGTTTGTGTAGGTCAAATCTTCCAGGCAGGAACCACTAAAATTTGGCAGGTTGGTTGAGGTCTGATAACAATGCATTTTTATGGTAAGCACGACATGATTCTAAACCTAGGATTGGCTCTAGATGAAGGAACTCCTCGGCGATCAACAGTATAGACACGAAATCTTGTATGCACATTTAATTTAGTTTGGCCGTTTAAATTGCAGAACCTGGCTGCATGAAAACTGGTTTTTAAAAATGTCTTACTATTAATTTATTTTCAGAGGGACGATTTGGCGCAGTGGTTAAGAGATTAAGCCGCTCCGCCCACTGGGTCCAATAGTCGCGAGATCGATTCCCGCACGGGACAAATCTTTGTGTGCCCCACAATTATTTGTTTCGGTCTGGGTATTTGTGTATGTGAAATTACGTGTTTGTAAACGCACCCACAACACAGGAATAAATCCTAGCGTGGGACTACGTTTAACAATTTTTTTTTTCTTTTTATATATATTTTGATGCGTCACGTTTACTTAGTCTGTACCTGCCCTAGGCTCCGCGACCGCCACGCGCGCCGGCCATACCTAGATTAAAGAACAACTTAAAGGAAAGCAATCTGCTAAATAAGTACCACTGCAGTTGGGGCGACGGGAATGATGCTCTACTTCGAAATAATTTTTATGCATTGGTGAAAATACTACAAAATTTTTATATAAGGTCTATCAACGTTTTTTGGATTATTGTATAACATACCTTATAGAGTAAACACATAGTTAAAAAGTTAACGATTTTAGATGTTTATAAAAACATTATGTAATTGGATTTAAATCAGTAATACCACAGACCAGTGAACATAAATAGACGTGTATTCATATTAGTTAATTAACTGGCTAATTTACTTACAAAAGAAGTGTAAGAAAATAATTATTTTTTCATTTTAGTATATAAACGACTAAATTTTTTTAATGTTTATTACTATTTTTTAATGACACCAGTCATTAAAAATATTCATAACCGTTTTTACGTCAATTAGTTATAAAATATGCTACAATTGACAGCCCTCTATTTAACATAAATGCCTAAAACAATTTAATGACGGGCCGTATTTTATGAAAATAAGGAAATTAAAATTTTATGTTGAATTTAGTCTCTACACTTAACAATGACTTAATACTCGTATAAGATTAATTAAGTATATTTACGCCAATTAGTTATAAAATATTCACTAATTGTCAGTCTTTTGTTATCATTATTGCCAGTGATTCTAGATAATGACGGGCGATTTAATCACCTGTCATTAACTAGGGGAAATTAAAATTGTAGTGTTTTTTTTTCTTACATTGTAATATTAGCTTCTAATTACTCGTAAGGCTTAATGATAAATTAGTTCCGGACATTTGATTAAATAAAAAATAAAACACCATCATAAATTTATTCCCCGATATATATTTAATCCCCCCGCTTCGGGAAATAAAGGCATGACGTAAACGCATAGCACAGGTGTACTATATACACTTACTTTTCACCGACGTTCATAGGGGGCGAGCCTATTGCCATTGTACCGGGTACAATGCCCGACTGATACTGGAAATGTTTCTATTGAAAACCCACATTTTGTCCAATCTAGGATTAGTAATACGGGAAACAAATGGGTAAAAAATTATTGCCCGTGTTTACTACTGGTAGGACAACGGGTAAAATGAGCTACCCGTGTTACTACTGGGCCTGTCGGTAGTACTACGGAAATGAATTATTACCCGAGTTACTACTGGTAGTAAAAGCTGGTAGTACCAGGGGCGACATACGGATTTGAACAAATCCACTACTAGAGGTAGTTAGTAAAATGTTAACACTAGTAGTAGGGCATTTTCTCGCCAAATCGCGGCGTAGCGCGGGTGTTTTATATAGTAGTAGTAGTATAGACGAGTAAACTCGGCTCCCGCGTTTTACTATATATAAGAGTATGACGAGTTTACCCGTTTCCCGTAAAGAATATATTTAGTGGAGCAACATTCGGAACGGTGTTAGTTGGTTGAATTATTTAGGTTCTCGTCTTGTTACTTTGCCGCCGTTTCCGCAGGTGTGGCAATCATATTGTCTCTCGGTCTCATCCGAACGCGGGTAAACTGAGAGAGAGGGGGAGTGGGGGCCCACCTCCCCCATCGCACCGCTTATTCTTTAATCTCGCTGATGAATTATGATTAGCAGAGTGCACTCAATCCTATTAGTGTTGTCTGCCTTAAATAATTTGCTGGAAGATTTGTTTTTGTGGCGGCATGTGTAAAATTTGTTAGGGCGTTTTGTGTAGAGATGAATATTGTGATGATAGTGTGTTTCATAATTTTTTTATATAATTACTTCTATAGTCAAAAAATGTGATAACTATCATAAAAGTAAAAAAAAATACGTTTCCATACATTTTAGACTTCGAAACATGGACCTTCTTTATACCTGTCACGGTCTTGTTTCTTACTGGGTTAAGAGTATATTTACTATTCTCTTTAACCATTTTTATAACCACCGTCACGCCTATATTCCCCGAGCAGGGTGGCAGAGGTGTACTGAGTACATCCACGTTTCGCCGACGATGTTAGGCCCCATGTAATAGGGGGCGAGCCTATTGCCATATACCGGGCACAATTTCAAACTCCGGACTCCCTCCGACCTAGGATTTGAACCCAGGACCTCGTGATCACAAAGCGATGCGCTTTGCCACTAGACCAACGAGGCAGTCACCATTTTTAGGCAGTTAACCATTTTTACTTATTATAATTCCCGTTAGGTTTGTTTATTTTTTTAATCTATCTATCTATATCATCACGCCAGCTCCCTCGCGGCGTAGGCAGAGAGTACAGAGTTCCAACAGGTTCTTTCCTTACATACCTCTCTGGCTTCCTCCACTCTCATAGTTCGTCTCATACACACTCGCCGGTTACGGAGACTCTTGACTTGCCCTTTAGCTAAGACACGGTCTATTTGGTCATGGTAAGATAGTCTAGGTCTTCCCCGGCACCTACATCCTTCCACTTTCGCATTTTTTTAAATTTCTTTAAATTTAAATTTGATGACTTGTTTTTCACCCGCACTTTCCTAATCAGTTCAGATCGTCGATCAAAAACTCCAGCTGCATAAAATGATTTAATTAAACACACTAACCCGAAATGCATAGGGAAAATGCATTAAAATACTCCGGAAGCCTAACGAAAACCTTAATGGACCACACAGTGGCACGTAATGGTCCACCGTGGGACCACAAACTCCGATTACCCAAACATAGAGCTCCCGAAACGGCGCTGTGAAATTTTAACGTGTAATTGATTATGAAGTTGGCCAGTAATGGGCGAAAATAGTTTCTAATTTGGTGTGTGGTGGCGGCATATAATTGGTCTCGGACCGCGTCTGCGCCTTTATTCGGTATCACTAAACGTGGAGCGTTACGAAAACTCGGTGAAAAAAATAATTAAACACTGATCACGCCTATATTCCCTAAGCGGGAGCGGCGGAGGTGAACTATGTACATTCACTTTTCTATCTATCTATCTATCTATCTATAACCTCACGCCAGATCCCTTGCGGGGTAGGCAGAGAGTACAGAGTTCCAACAGGTTCTTTCCTTACATACCTCTCTGGCTTCCTCGACTCTCATAGTTCGTCTCATACACGCTCGCCGGTTACGGAGACTCTTGACTTTTCTATCAGATAAGACTCGGTTTATTTGGTCGTGGTAAGATAGTCTAGGTCTTCCCCGGTACCTGCATCCTTCCACTTTCACATTGTATATCTGTATTCACTTTTCGCAGACGATATTAGGTCTCTTATACTAGGTGGCGAGCTTAATTAAACTGGACATAATTCCAGACTCTAGAACGACACTGGGAATTTTTCGATAGGAAAACTATATTTGTCCGATCTAGGATTTGAACCTAGGACCACGTGAAAAACGAGGCAGTCAATTTTGTGAAATGATTATTTAATGGTACTTCAGTGGAAAAATACACGATCATTTTACAAAGTTATCATAACGCGCCGCGTTTGGTCATGCCGAATAAGGACCCCGAGTTAATCATTAACGTCGTGCGCGCCGGATGCGGGTCCCAGCGGCCCACGCCGCCCGCGCTTGCGCCGCCATCCTTCAAATGCAGCAGCTAACCGTTTCATTTGCCTTAATAACTGGAATTTTAATGTAAATGTTGAGCTGCATAACTGCGGTCTTTAGTCGTTTCTTTTTTTAATAAGAACTGTGTTTTATACTAAGACCTATTCCCATAATAAAATAAATAGCTTTATAACGTCGGTCGGCCGAACCATTTAGTCGACTCGATCCGATATCGTCATATGCACACATTCATGTGGTTTGGGCGATAACGTCAGAAACCCAAAATGACAGGTGCAATGTTGAAAACACAATATTATGTCAATTTAGCAGAATGACAGATCGAGATCTTTCATTCAACTTTCTTTTTTTTATCTTATATTTCTTTCATTTTTCTTTCTTTCATTTTTAAAAAACGTAGCCACACACTAGCATTTATTCCTGTATCGTGGGTGCGTTTACAAACATGAAATTTCACATACACAAATACCCAGACAGGAACAAATAATTGTAGATCAAACAAAGATTTGTCCCGTGCAGGAATCCAACCCGCGACTATTAGACACCGTGGGCGGAGCGGCTCAAGTTCTTAACCACTGCGCTAAATCGAGAGTCTTACACCCGTATGTATAAATATGTATATGTTACTTTTATTCAAGTATTTACTTAGTACGTAATTATTCTATAGTTGAGAAACTGTCAATCGTAAGAAACGTCAAAAGTTGGTTTTCTTAGCCCATTATAGAATTTTAAACAAATGACATTGCTCGGCGAAGGAAATCTATAAAACTAAGCAATTAAATGTCTATAGATACGGGTGTTCGCACTCGATGTATGAAGCCTATCCCCTGTTACACAGCAAGACTGAAACAATAAGACGTCGCCTTTGACTGACGCTAGCGAATTGATATACCATTCTTGTCACACTACAAATTATGAAATATACATAAACGTGACAGCAAGCTTACTCGCTAGCGTCACGCCAACATCTTAAGTGTTTGTGCTAAGTCCTCTGGTATTCATAGTTTTGGAAGCATACGATGTTATTGACCCTGTTACGCAAAAACTACCAAAATAATAAGATCGCCATCCGTCACTGTAAATGAGGGCTTAGCATGAAAAGACTGACGCTATCCAGTTGATATGTCATCCTTGTTACACTAAAATTAAACATGACGTGACAGGAAACTTACTCGCTAGCGTCCCTCTAACACCAAAGTTGTCGTACTAAGACTTATTTCAGTAGTTTTGGTGGCACACGTTTTCATCAATGATCACCCCATTTACAATGCGACGACGCACACAATAAGACCGCTATGCGTCACTGTGCCTGAGGGCTTAGTAGAAAAAGATTGACGTTAGCATGACGCTAGCGAGTTGATATGCCATCCGTGTCACACAACAGTTTATTAAATAAACATGAACGTGACAGCAAGGTTACTCGTCAGCGTCACGCTGACCTCAAGCTTTTCGTGCTAAGCCCTTTTCAATACGTTTTTTCCATTGGCTGAAATTCGTTAAATCCTATTTCGTGCGTATTGACGTTTCGAAAGTCACCGCTAATGGAAGGCGTGAGCTTTTTTGCTTCATCTGCGTCTAATCTCGCTTGGCTGCATTCGCCACGGGTTGTTTTCCAAGTGGCGTAGCGTGTTGCTGTCACCGATCGTAATTATTCACGAAGCTCGCTTCACGGACTGTCAACTTTGAAAAAAAATGTCGCGTCGATACCGCGAACGTGCATTACTATTATCAAATGCGTCGAAAGGTAGTTAGGTTTTTGAAACAAGTATTGTAACTAAAGCTAATAAATACTGTTTTGTGGAAAATACAAATGATTTTTTTTTAGTTGTGTATGTAGGTAGTAGCGCTCGCAGCGCTGTGCGACCGCGGTGTTCTTACCGATCACCAAGGTTAAGCAGCGTTCGACTCGGTCGGCCTGTGATGGGTGACCGTTTGTGGCATTTTCATATTCGAGCATCTCCGTGCTTCGGAATGCACGCTAAGCCGTTGGTCCCGGTTACCACTTAATGTGGTAGTCGTTAAGCTGAGTTGGAAGCCTTAAAGGCGGCTTGATAAGTTCCAACGCACAAACCGGCCTCCACCAATCCGCACTGGGTCCGCGTGGTGGAGTATGACCTAATCTCTCTCATCTCGATTTGTGAGAGAAGGCCTTTGCCCAGAAGTGGGCAGTATAGGCTGATATTATTATTATTATGTAGGTAGTAGGTGTAAATTAGTTGATTCAGTGTCTTAATTAGACACAACAAATAACATAAAGTAAAATAAATACAATCGTTTAAAATTAGTTCGACAAAATGTATACGTGCGGTATAACTTCTAAAATGATTCCGTTTTAGGTTGATTCATTTAGGATTTGGATGATTATTTTCCTTTTTTTTATAATTTATTTCTCACACATTTCTACAGCTACCATTACAGGAATTCCCAATGTAGTAGTGTAATTAACATGGATTATTTTTATAATAATTAAAAATGAAATTCATTAGACACACCGTCACGCCTATATTCCCCAGAGGGGGTGGCAGAGGTGTACTGAGTACACCCACGTTTCTCCGACGATGTTAGATCCCATGTAATAGGGGGTGAGCCTATTGACAAATACCGGGCACAATTCCAGACTCCGAACTCATACTGGGAATTTTTCGTTAGCAAAACTACATTTGTCCGACCTAAGATTTGAACCCAGGACCTCTTGATCACAAAGCGATCCGCTTTGCCACCAGACCAACGAGGCAAATAAAATTAGACATTAAAAAAAAAGAAATAAAACAATAATAATATTTTAAAAGAAAACGTAATCAATTGAGTAATAAACTAGATTTCCATTAAATAAATAATAATTTTGAACAATTGTCAATAATTTATGGGATAGCATGAAACATGTAACGTTATCTTTGCAAATTCGCTCATTAAACATGAAAAAACGTCCAGTTTAGTGGCAACCAGATTTAATGTATCGATTGTTCTTGTCAGAGGCGTAGTATCCACTAGCTTAGTGCTAATGATTTCGGTTTCGCTACGTAGCCTGCCCAGCGCGACGGGAACGCGACGGTGGCGCGGCTTGGGGAGTTGTAATGTACTGAAATGTACAGGAGCCGCCACACAGCGCAGCCCCGCGACGGCAAACGTCACAACCGAACGCAGCCGAACGCTTTCGCCGCGCTCCCGTCGCGCTCGTCGGCTATTTGACTAAACTTTTAAGTGACAGCTCAGTGGCTCTTCGCTCTATCTTTATTAAAACTACCAGGCATCTATTTTATTAATTTAAAAACAAATTTAAATATTTACTCGTAGTGCTTTATTGACATATATTACAAACATGTACTTTGACGATATAAAATAAAATGTTTTTGTGAGTATTATTTCAAGTTTTCCTCGTGCCATCAACGTTTAATCAAAGACGTAAAGTATCATCTAAGATGATTACAAGGTAAGCACGAAGTAGGTACATAAACTTGAACTAATTTGCGCAAAACCTCATAATATTTTTTTAAATAACTGGGATCAGACAATGATTAGGTATCAACGGCATGGGTTGACTCACTGGTTGGCGGTCGCCCGCGATTTCATTCATGAAGGTTAGTTTTTCTACGTACGGGGCCAATCTATGAAAACAATGCTATCCCCAGGGTCGTTTTCTATAATAAAACCCAATCGGATTTGTAGCAAAAAATATAAAAAAGTACCTTTTAATTAAATCTTAAGTAACAAATGGAACTTATAACTTAAGTAACGGTAAACCACAAATAGGTATTCGAGCTAAATCCATAGTTATCAGTTCCAATTAAAGGGCTCGCATTATAAAGTGCGTCTAAAGTATTGTAAATGAAACGCATAGGTTTTCCAGTATCGCAATAAACATTCCTTATTATAAATGCGCAATTAAACGATTCGCTACACTCGACACGATACAAGGCCCAGCGCTTACCACAGCTCGAAGTTCAACCGAGGTACAATACGTTGATTAGCTTCCTCTGTAGATTAAACAAACAGTCATTGACACAATTTGTCGGTAGTGTGCATGCTTCCGGTCGATATCCGTGTCGTATTATTTATGGCCGTCCGATCGGACGCAGTCTCGAAAACACACAAAAATAAGAGTCGCCATTCGTCATGGACCTTACAATAGCTCCCATTGTTTCAGGCCCCGACTCGGTACCGCCGTTGTACTAGAAAACAAGTTTATGCGTGAGCAAAAAACAGTGGAAAGGTCGCACAGTCGTAATCGCCCACAAAATAGTGCGAGGCTGCCACAGTTGCCAAATTTAATTGAATTGTATTTAAAATATTAATTAACCGTGACGACGCCGCGCTCCGTGGTTCACCTTATTGCCGCTTTTTTCGCCGACACGATCTCAATCACTGAGTTTTTTTATCTTGTACTTATTTGATATTTTAAGGTACATAATTTACTATAGTTCAGAAACGTCGAGTCGTGTTTCACGTTCTCATTAATCGCTTGAGTAGTTGTGCTAATTTTTTCGAGAAATATTACAGGCGATAAATTTCATGGTTCTGGAGTTTATGCCGTAACATAAAATGGTCTGAATGAGTTGTGTGGTTCTGAGTCGATTACTTATTGTGATTCAATATGAATGGGGCTCGATAGGGCCGTAGTTGATTTGTCGCTATGGGACTCGTATTTTCTGCAGATTTTCTTTGGCAATATTGTTCTTGAATTGAATTGCCCGAGAATTTGGAACTTATTGGATGAAGGTCGAAAACGGTCGAAAAGTCCAACATACATCCTCTCCCATAGGAGAGGATGTATGTTACTTAGTTTAACAATTAAAAGCTTGTCATAAAGTAGTGATATTGGCGGCTGGTATCGTTTTAGTTAATAATTATGATGAATCATAAGCTTGGACAAAAATTTTAGGGTATAGTTCCCGGTACAATAATGTTATTTCTTACTTATTCCGTCAATCCAACACATTAAAAAATAACATTAATTAATTACCTACTACACTATCATCCAAATTTTATATATAACCAGTAGAAGAACTGATATTGACGTAAACGTAGAATCTCTTCTTCCAAATTCCCTAAATAAAGAAACGCTTTGCTAAGAAAATAGAATCCAATTTAATATCCCAATAATTTTCTGTTCAGTGCGAGAGGCAAACGCCGCAGCAGGTGAGCGGCGGCAGTCCCGGGCTGGGCCCGAACATGCTCGCCATGGACGTCACCAAGGAAGCGCGCGCGTCCCCGCTGCCCGCCTCCGCGCAGACGCCGGCGTCTTCAACGCAGTCACAGCCATCGCAGCCCCAGGTACATGCCACTTCAAATATTAGCTGGGATGCTACAGTCCCGGACTGGGCCTGCACATGCTCGCCATGGACGTTACTAAGGAAGCGCGCGCGTCCCCACTGCCCGCCGTCGCTCAGACTCTAGCATCCGTAACGCAGTCGTAACTATCGCAGCTCCAGGTACATGCTACTTCTAATATTAACTGGAATGCTACAGTCCCGGGCTGGGCCTGCACATGCTCGCCATGGACGTTACAACGGAAGCGCGCGCGCCCCCGTTGCCTGCCGCCGCGCACACTCCGAAGTCCACAACGCAGTCACAACCTGCACAACGCAGTTACAACTTGCGCAGCCACACTATAACTAGCTGAGATGCTATCATCTTAGGTAGAACATGCTTGCCATGAAACTCGTCAAGGAACCACGTTCATCTCCTCGTGCGCACAGCCGCAACCCACTATTACTAGCTGAGATGCCACAGTCCCGAGTTGGGCCCGCACATGGTTGCCATAGATATCATTTAGGTAGCACGTTTGTCTTAAACAGACACCGGGTACACCCGCGATACAGCCACAACCACCGCAGCCCTAAGTACATGCTGGATCTTAAAAAACCAAGTCGATATCGGATTATTAGCTTACCTTTCTCAGCAGGACAATTGACTACAGTCCCCCAAAGGCATGCTCGTGAATACATTCTGTAACTTATTAACTGCACTACATAAACTCTGCACATGATAGCAAAAATGCGGGACTCAACAATCTACTATCAATAAAAATATGTTTGCAAAGCATTCACCCAGTAAGCATTAGTTAGTATTTACCGGTTGCAAATCGATAGCGTTACTCAATTCGTTAAAAAAACCTTCAAGAATGTTGAAAAAAGAAATGAAGTACTAAGCTCCCTTTTATTTACAGATCTGCGCTGGATGCAGCAAGGTTATTACGGAGCGGTACCTCCTAAAGGCTCTGGACCAGCTGTGGCACGAGGACTGTTTAAAATGTGGCTGCTGCGATTGTCGGCTTGGAGAAGTCGGCCACACGCTCTACACTAGAGCCAACCTTATATTGTGCAAACGAGATTATTTGAGGTTAGTTAACATATGTTCAATGAGCTAGAACGGTATGTGGAGTCCGTATAAAATAATTGATGCCAGTTGTAATGATTGCCGGTATACAAGTGTTCGGCCGCATAATTACATACATTTTTAGGTAAAAGAATGGATGTTACGATTCCTGTAATGTAATATACGTATAAATACTAGTCGGTTTTCAAGAATATGTCACATTAATGAGCAGTCGTTGTAAATTTAAATATGAGTATAGTGAGGAGGACTTTGTCCTGCAGTAGACGTCTTTTGGTTTAAGATAGCCATCATCATCTCAGCCTATACTTGTCCACTGCTGAACATAGGTCTCCCTAATAGCTTTCCAGCGTAACCGGTCCGATACCACCTACATTCAACGACGTTGAAGATAGATAGTAATGTAATTTATAGCTGGGTACGACAAAAAAACTACTTAATTAAACTGCGGCTAGAAAAAAGGTGTTATCATCCTTATTATAGTTAGTCCTTAAAACTGACGTAGAATACTATTATGTTACCAACTTAGTAGTATAGAGACTAGGTAATCATGAATTTTTAAATCTATAAAAAAAATTATCCTTCAGTTCAAATTACTTTTTTTCTTCATAGGTTATTCGGCAACACAGGCTATTGCGCGGCGTGCAATAAAGTGATTCCCGCGTTCGAGATGGTGATGCGTGCGCGCAGCAACGTGTATCACTTGGAGTGCTTCGCTTGCCAGCAGTGCAATCACAGGTACGCATATTTAGAATTTTATATTTTTTCAGTATTTGTCTCTGAATGGAATGATGGTATTTCGAATTAAATCTGTGACCACCTACAATATCATAATTTCTGCAAGCACAGAAATCGTAATAAAAGTGTTTTATTATTACTATTTCTGTGCCTGACTGGCTGAAGAATAAGTCTGACTTTTCTTTAACGTATGTCAGCGTTCACATAAATTGTAATTGTGAAAATGTATTGAACTAATTAATAACTCTACTTTTGTTTTTAATACGCTACCTAACAGATTGTTGTGGCGAGGAATAAATACCAGGAACACCACAAGATCATGCGACCTACATTACTCACTCCTCCATTCAACTACCTCGGCTGCAGTAAAAAGTGAACTTATTCAAAATACGTATGAACATTTTGTGAATGGCTTCGACTTCCCGTTTTTAAAATGCCGGCGAGTCAATAGTTTTGTACATTTACGGTTAAGAAGCACAGCTTATTCTTAAAATAAACCTGTATTTCGAAATCCATTGAGTCGAAGCAAGCCATGTAAAAACGTATCTGCATTACTTCACTGCTCTTTTCCTGTCCGAAATGGCTATAAGAAAAAAGTAAACGAGTTTTTATAATATTGAATTTCGCATGAGACAAAAGATTCAGTGAACTATGAGTGAAAAGGACGTCGATATGATGTAACAGCACTTAAGATTGTTTATTCATATCACGGACGCCGAACAAAGAACACGATTAAATTTTCCGCTACATAATAAACTTACACGTAAAAGGAGAATGTGTATTCTACACATTCTGTTCGAATAAATAAAGTAGTATTTTTAATATAAATACGGTATTATGGCTATTACAAATGTACAGTGGAAAAATGATTAAGATGCCTTTTAAGCCGACAAGCATGCAAATATGATAGACTGCCTTCACAGACATTATACCATAAGCAAACATTTTTTTGAAGAAAATTTTAGAACGGACAATTGTATCTAAAGAAATAATTGAAAGGTAGTTCCTAAGAATAATTATTGAAGATCCGTTTGAGAATCCATCTTTCATACTGCCTTAGTAGTAAACGGATATTACACTGTTGGTATTGCCATCAACAATTTTCATAAACGATTTGTGTTCTTATAGGTAATAAGTACTAATATAAAAGAACCAAAAAAGAACATTATCGTTTGAGGGCTGTCTAAAAGCTAGAAGTCTCAGAAACAGCTATAAATAACTCCAGACTTGATAATTATTTTCAGCAAGCGACTGATATCACAGCACATTCTTAAAAATAGGTGCAATGAAAAGAAGTAAAGTCGGCAATGGAAATAAGTATAGTGTTATAATTAACAAGCTATGTATATGTACATAGTCGCATGGGGATCATTTTCTGTCAGTTTACTAAGTAATACTTTGTGTTAGTACCTCAGTACCTATTAGAAATTCAGTGTTAACTAGTATTGTACTATCTGAAGTTAGTGTGCGGTATTACAGAATATTATTAAATGTGAACTCATCCAGCTTATGATAACATGCTACGGAAGAATAGTTTTTTTTTTAGAAACAAGATCCCTTCTAGAACATGCTATATTGATCGATGGCTGAGTTTGTCTGCCTCGTTGGTCTAGTGGCAAAGCAATGGCTTTGTGATCACGAGGTCCTGGATTCAAATCCTAGGTCGGACAAATGTAGTTTTTCTAACGAAAAATTCCCAGTAAGAGTCCGGAGTCTGGAATTGTGCCCGGTATATGGCAATAGGCTCGCCCCCTATTAAATGGGATCTAACATCGTCGGTGAAAAGTAGGTGTACTCAGTACACCTCTGCCACCCCCGCCGAAATATAGTCGTGACGGTGCTGAGATTGTCTATAACAACAAAATTGCCCTTCAGATGCAGAAACTTGTTGCCAATCTAAACATTTCTTCGACAGTTATTGAATTCAATCGTTTGCTCGATATTGCCTACCTCAGCTCAGAAAATAAACCTTTCCTTCGATTTACATGACAAACTCGTCGGTAAACTGATTGTTATTTTGTTCGTGATATTTTCTACCGTTTAGGTGGCCGTTCAAATAAGTTGTGTGAAATTTGTTCTGATTTTTAATTCTTACGATCTGAGACATGTTTTCATCCGAAAGATTTTACTATCTAAATAGTCCTTTTGTAGCTTAAATTGTCTTGTAAAGTTTCGAGAAATGGTGCAGGCGCGAAAGGGGCAATTTTTGTCGGACTGCGTCCGTTTAAATAATAGAAAGGTCGCGAAGATTGGAGCCGCTCCGAATAGTTTATATGTCACTTGTGGACCTTTCCCGTGTTAGTAGATCTCGCGCGACATCGCCGGCGAATTATATATTCATTCGACTGCTTTTTGAATCCAGATTCAACAGTTGTCTTCGTATTACGAAGCTTGAACATTTTCTGTCTGAAAATCGCATTCTGCTTTTTTTGTCTTTTTGCTTTTTTATTTTGCCATAGTGAAGATGGGTGTTTACGAATTCTTGGTTAGAATTCGTAATTTATATTATACCTCTGGGATTTTATTCAAAAAAACTAACAATGCCACTTCTGCATCCCCCGCTTGGGAAATATAGGCGTGACGGTGTTTAAAACAGACAATGCTTCTTATTTGATAAATTAACATGACAGTTTAAACAAATTTGTAAAATTATTAGTTGGTTATCTATCTCCTGTTATTAAATAGGATCAAGCATGGTTAATCCCGCGGGCGACAACTTCCAAATTAGTCGTTTGCGGAACAATGTGTGCAAACTATTAAATATCACGTACAAATCAATTTCCACGGCGAGCAGAAATCTGAATCCAATTTGCGGGCTGTCCGATCGGAGCGGACGGCAGATATCAGGGGCGAATATCGCTAAGCGGCTAAATAATTTAGTAGCAATCGGGTTTGGCGCGCCTTCCGCTGCGCGTTCGCACAGGCCCCGTCGCCGTCATCTCACTACGACCTACACGCATATCCACGCTGAGTTGATGTCTGATTGAAGGCTCTACGTCTCTAAATGTGATTCGGGAAGTTAATTTGGATGGTTACTCTATAGGAAAACTTTAATTCGGTTTGAGGTTAATTAGCAGTAGGTGATCACACAGCTCTGTAAATGGATCGAGAGTATACTTTGGTTTTTTGTTCCTCTAAAGCTGCACGCCTTCAGAATGATATTGTCCTACAGTTGAGGGAGAATAGTCAATACACGTCCGTTTAACGCAGAACGTCAAACTTGGCTCGGGTACCGTCGCGTCACAATGGCGCGACGAACAAAGCTTAACTTGCACCCAGTCATTAAAATTTCGTTTTCCATCTTTTCCATTACGCAGCTGCAGACAAAAAATAGCGAAATAAAAAACGACGAGCCCAAAACAAAAGTCGGGAACGAAGAGAACAGGAAATAAAGTTAATTAAGAGCGGCGAAATCGACTGAGTTGCGGTGGAAATTGGCCCCTTAAAAAAGAGACATTTGTAGCCGAGCTATTGCGCTTAATTTTTGTGACAAGTGAAACAAAAGAGTTGGCGGGGTGGCGGAGCCGCGGGGCGGTGCGGGGGGCGGCGAGGGGAGATAAGGTTGGCGTTATCACCGGCGGTTCCGGACGGCCACTGGCGAGTCGAAGGCGATACCTTTTGTTTTGCCACATTGAGGGATGCTCGCTCGCGTGACGTTATCGCGACTCCTTGCTCCACGCTGACCTTTCCACTCATGATAGTAAATTTTATTCCTTAGACGTTTTGTGGTGGTCGCTTTTCTTTTTTTCATCAAAGTAATGATGCTTACGATTAGATCTAAAAGTGTTCTGAAACGGTACAATAGAAAATTTAGAATGAGAGTACGCGAGAATTGGATTTACGTGGAAGCCTCCACAATGAGGTTAAGTCGTTAGTCGTGGGTGTAGCTGACTGCACAGCTACTAATTGGATCGTTTTGAGAAGGCAACTCTCGTGAACTTTTGGCATCGAACGTTCGAGGTGCATAGACGTAGGCAGACCATGAGCGTCAGTAACGAGAAGAGTGTTTGTTAAGTTCAGCTTACTAGACAGAAATAATTTGTTGCAATTCTTTTCTATTATCACTCATTTCTCTTGCCTGTATCTTTCTTAATACGCCTATTTTTTATTAGTAGTGTACTTCTAAAAGTAAGAATCACTATTCCATAAAATATATTATATAAAGATTATGCAGAACAAAATAATGCGTTAAGTATTAAATACAATAATATTAATCATGTTATGAGGTTTTGAAGTCTGCTTCATGGTTGAGGATATAAGCGATATAAATGAAGGCAAAGTACATATTGTATACACATCATTTGACTCATTATTTAAATGTATTATGCAATAATGTTCGAATGGTATAACTATAATAATATCTATCTATATCATCAAACCTGATCCCTTACGGGGTAGGCAGAGAGAACAAAGTTTCAGGTTCTTCGTCCGGGGCTGAAACTAGGTATTTGTAAATTGAAGTTAATGTCGTCTGACTAAAGTTTACTCCACCCAGGTTTTGCGTGGGCGACCGGTTCTACCTGTGCGACAACAAGATCTTGTGTGAGTATGACTACGAGGAGAGGCTGGTGTTCGCCAACATGGCGTACAACCCGCCGCCGATTGCGCACCTCAAGCGCCAGACCACGCACCTGCCACCGCCACCGGTAAGAACCACCCTTTGGTTTCTCAGCTCCTTTTGAAGGTGTATGAAAGTGCTTCCTTATGACGTCAAACGTTTGATGAAAGAGATCCATTGCGATGTCAGAGTCTGTGTACTGCTGGCCGTGTAACGTAATATAAACCAGCATTTGAATGAACTGGCGACGTCATAGTTGTAGCTTTGTGTTTTTGTACGCATGGTGTGTTTTTTTTTTATCTCAACAACTTAGTCCGCAGTAATGATTACATCCGAATTTGCGCAAATGCCCAAAAATATGAGCGTATTTTTTTTTCTTTCGGTAGAATTTTGTGCTTTATGATATAGAGATAGAGGTTAATATGTGTATATGAAAGTTCAAAATTTTCGCTTAGCTTAGACTCTGTATTAACATGAACTAATGTTGTACAGACAAGCAACGCTATGGGCGGCCTGATGAACGGCTCTGGACGCTCCGGCGACCTGAACAACAACATGTCCGGATCTTCACCGGCGCCATTCGCCCCCCCTCCGCACCTCAAGCCCCTGGGCCTATCTGCGTCCAGCTGAGACTACGGCGCGTGAGACGTGGCCCATCCCTACGCCAAGTATCAAAATTGAATACGCACGCTACATACGATCATTAAGTGAAGTTGCATTACGCAATATCGGACTATACAACAAACATTCAGTGTAAAAACTATGCAAAGGAAATGCCAAACTGTAGTTAAAAGTTCTCGTCTAACAAATTACTTTTACCTAACCTAATGTTACAAATTCGACTTTAACATTAGTAGGTTATTAGAATAAAGCGTTAAGAAATTAAAAATGGTTTAGTTCGTTAAGTATTGATCTCAGACGGGCAACGCTGCCGATTTAGGATAATGAGAATAAATTTCTGTGTAAATCTATTTGAAATGGAAATGTTTTATCGGGGTGAATTTATGAGGAGTGGCTGTTGGCGCGTTTAACTAGTCATACAGAGCTAGGGGCGTTGTCAGAAGGCGTCGTGTAATTGTTGACTGCGAATCTGACCTGCGAGTCTTAACATAGATAACGGCCGCTATCTTACCGATTTCAGTTGATAATTTATTTTAACGAAATTAAGTAGTCTCTGTTGTCAAAGCTATCCATTTATAATACTTTGTTAGGGTTATCCATCGATAACGGTAATATATCAAACGCTATCTATGTCGAGACTAGAGCTTAGCTCAATGCTGGAACAAAACGAGTGTGAGTGTGAAGACTGCTTGAATAAAGTATGCAATGTATTCTCGAAGTAAATCTATCGATTTTAATGTAAATAATACTATTCAATTCATTTCTACGTAGTCTGTTTTTTATACTTGGCTAATTTTATTAACAAATATCACGTGCCGAGTAAAGACGATAAAGTTTTGACGTAATCAATGAATGAACAGAATTAATTATATTTGTTCATTCATTGATTTCCCAACCTTATTAATTTTATTGCCTTTAGTCACTGACTACGCTAGATTTGTTTAAAAAATTGGTCATATAAGAAAAAAAACAGTCTATACAATCAATTCCAAATTTAATATATAACCACAGTTAACATGCATAAACAGTAAAGCGTCTTCGTACTAGCGGTTCGAATAAGAATCAAGCACACAGCTTCTGTGTGCATGAGTGATGTGCGCTCGACGTGGTTTCTCAGAAGTGTTCAGCGAGTAGTCCCTCTGAAACCTGGCAAGAAGGTAAGTAAAGCGCGCGTCTGTGTGCGTGATTCTTATTAGGACCCCCAGTACCTACTAAGATGCTTAAAGGTTTCGCCACATAGCCGACGCAGCGCGACGAGAGCGCGACGGTGGCGCGGCTTGAGGAGTTGTAATGTAATGAAATATACGGGAGACGCCACACAGTGCAGCCACACTCGGCGTGACGGCAAACGTCACGACCGAACGTAGCCGAGCGCTTCCGTCGCGCTCCCGTCGCGCTCCCTCGGATATTTGATCTTAATAGAGCTAAGGTACTCTCTACATATTATGTAAAGAGTACCTTACCTCTTTATATAATATGTAAAGAGTTAAGGTGTGGTCAAATAGCCGACGGAGCGCGATTATGTTAACTGTCTTATAACGATCAAATTGTTTTATTATTTTCGCATTAAATATTTTAGTTCTACTCCCGGCTAAGCCGTTAAACGTCGATTTATTTTAAGTAACACTTGAATTATAACTCTAATTTGTTATTTCGTTTTGTACCTATGTATATTAACTGTTAAGTTTACTATAAACATTGTTGCGATGTTTGTATTATTTGTGTAAATAGATCACTTGGTGTAAGTAGTTTATTGTATCTAATGATTATACAATAGATATTAATTAACAAATTAAATATTTGAATTAATTAGTGAAATGTGGATATATGTGTTAATCAAAAATACATTATTCGAAATAGTTCAAATTAGTTTCTTTAGCGATATTTAAAATAAATAGTTGTGTCGTCTGTGGATGATTACTGTAATTCCTTGCATTTAACTGTACAGTCGAAAACCTAATGTGTTACGAAAAAAACGTACTTTAAAGCCTTTAAGATATTAATATATTCTGTTTCTTAAGATACCTAAATGTATGAAAAATAGTTTAAAATTAAAAAAAAATGTTTGGAGCGAAAACATGTTCTTTTTATAAATCTCTCTAAACTTCTATGATATTACTTTTTGTTATTTGTATTATCTCGACGACTGTACTTGTATCTCATGCATTCCTAAATATAAAAGTAGCGACTGTACGTACAGTCGGGTACACATTTGTTTTTATGAATAATAATG
This sequence comes from Phalera bucephala, assembly GCA_905147815.2. Classification (NCBI taxonomy): domain Eukaryota; kingdom Metazoa; phylum Arthropoda; class Insecta; order Lepidoptera; family Notodontidae; genus Phalera; species Phalera bucephala. Next base: position 11,338,235 of record LR990615.1, read on the forward strand.
TGACAGTTTCTCTTCTTACCAATGATACGACCAAAGATGTAGCTGATTAAAGCCTTGTTCAACAATATTTTGTTTTATTATTGAATCATGTGTGATGTACTCTAAAACAGTGTACATTGTACACCTACGTTTCACCAGGTTAATGTTGCTAGGTACATACATAAAGTGTTTCATTCTAATTACGTGTTAGAGAGACTGACAAAAATACGAAGTATTTACGAGGCTTTACACTAATTTCTAAAATGATGAAAATATGTTTTGGTTTGAGTCTAGTCCGCTCAGCTCACTTGTACAAGTAGTCGCGGGTTCGATACCCACATGGCACAAATCTTTAAGCAAGCCACAAATGCTTACTGATATTTATTGCCAACTGGAATTTATAAGTGTGAAATTTGGGTATGTAAATTATTATACAGGAAGGTTTCCTAGAGGAGCAATGCATTAGAAAAGTTATGGCTTTAAACTAATTTCAAGTGTATTTTGCCAGTGTCCAGTGAGATGCATAATTGTGTTTTTATAAATTAATTCAACTTCTCGATAAACTTGATGACAACGATGATAATGAAATTGACGAAGTACCCCACCGTCGATAGTAAAGCGATGGATACTTAACGTACGACTTGCCACAGCCGTTTTGAGAGAAATCGAAAAGGCACTTTCTATCACTTTGCTGCAATTACCTTTATTCATGCACATATAAGAATACATAATGGTTAATATTCCACCAACATTACACATTATTATTTGAAATAACACAAGTTTTGGAAATTAATACAAATTGACGACAGCACTCTTCGACTTCCCGCCAAAAAAAAACGAAGTTTAGATTCTTTCTTCTTCTTCTTTAAGTTATAGCGTCATACTAATTTTAAGTGTATTTAGTCAATGTCTAGTAAGATATAATGAACTTGATGACAACGATGATAATGAAATTGACAAAGACGACCCTCGATAGTAAAGCGGTGGAAACTTTAGATACCAATTGCGACCGCCGTTTTGAGGGAAATCGAAAAGGCACGTTTTATCACTTTGTTACAATCACCTTTACAGATGCACATATAAGAATACATATACGAATACATCGAAATAACACAAGGTTTGGAAATTAAAACAAATAGACGACATCAGTCTTCGACTTCTCGCGAAAACTCGTTTGGATTTCTTTTTTTTGGTAATTCATTAAGTTAAAATATTTGAATAACGTTTGTAGTTCAATGCTAGATCCTCTAAGATACTCGTATGTTTTAAAATATTCACTTTACTGATGTTTTTAAAATAGAATTTTAAGATAGAGGTACGAACATAAACGAATGACTTCAATTGGTTAGTGATCAAGTCCTTTTTTCCGACGCATTTGTTAGCGATTCATTTTCTTAACATGGAATGCATATCCGAAGAATAGCGATGCATATTCATATGAATACTACATCAGATGTTCTACCCTATCCTAAAAATAACGTATAAAAATTTGTCGTTTCCTTATTGCGAGAAACTTGATTTCTATGTCGCGTGTGCTTCCTGATAAATAAAACTGTGCGAAACGATGAAAATTGATTTAAAATGTTGAAAATATGTTTTGGTTTGAGTCTAATCCGCTAAGCTCACTCGTACAAGTAGTCGCAGGTTCGATACCCACATGGCACAAAACTTTAAGCAAGCATAAATGCTTACTGATATTTATTGCCAACTGGAATTTATAAGTGTGAAATTTGGGTATGTAAATTATTATACACGAAGTATTCCTAGAATGGAGCAACGCATTAGAAAAAAAAATTGGAATTAAGTTCCAAATGCGAATATACAAATATAAAATGCTTTCAAAAATTCCAGTTGCTACAACTGAAATCTACAGAAGATGAATCACTTTAAGTGATTTAGTTGATGAAGTATTAATAATAACCTAATACATTTCGTAAATCAGCTTTAACCTACAGATCAAGACTGTAACTAAAGTTAACTTACGGCTAAGTACGAACAGATAAAAGTAAGCGTAACGCTATCGAGTTGATATGCCATCCTTTTCTCACAGCAAATCCATACTTATATTACAAATACGAAAGTAACTCTGTCTGTCGGTTTGTCTGTTACCATTTCACGCCTAACACCAAACCGCTGAACAGATATTGATAAATTTCGTCAAGGACATAGATTTCATCCAGGGGAAGCACATAAGTTGCCTTTTGTATAAAAAAAGCTTAAGAGTGTGAAATGTTGGGTATGTAAGAAGGAGAACGAAAGCAGGATAAATGCGGTTGAAATGCAATCTCTGCGGCAGATGTGCGGAGTCACGCTGACCGACCGTATTCGCAACAGCGTAGTAAGAAAGCGAGTAGGTATGAAAGATAGTAACGGTGTAAAGATGAGAAAGGGTATGCTCCGTTGGTTCGGGCATATAGAAAGAATGCCAAAAGAAAGACTGACAAAACAGATATATAATGCGAAAGTGGAAGGATGTAGGTACCGGGGAAGACCTAGACTATCTTACCATGACCAAATAGACCGTGTCTTATCTGAAGGGCAAGTCAAGAGTCTCCGTAACCGGCGAGTATGTATGAGACGAACTATGAGAGTGGAGGAAGCCAGAGAGGTATGTAAGGAAAGAACCTGTTGGAACTCTGTACTCTCTGCCTACTCCGCGAGGGAGCTGGCGTGATGATATAGATAGAGATAGATAGTGTGAAATACACGCCTGAAAATAACGCGAACGAAGTTGCGGGTACAGCTAGTTACCAATGCCCTTGTGAGCTAAGCACAAACCGTAAAGTTGTCAAGAAAGCGTCACGTTCATCTTTATTAAGGATATTTGAAGTGTGAAAGGGATGAAATATCAACTCGTAAACTTCATGTTTTATCAACTCATAGGGATCAGCGAAAAAGGAAAAAGCATGAGGATAGCGCGACGCTAGCGACGAATCGTGTTGCTTGACAGCACGATTCATGTTTATTTAGTAGATTTGTAGTGTGTACTAGTGTGAGCAAAATGTCACGCTAACGTCAATCTTTTCGTACTAAGCTCTGATAAGTAAAAGGTTTAGATGTATAGTTAATTGTAATAATAATAATAAGTAAATATACTGAACTTAAAGAAGAATTAGTCAGAATATGGAAAGGAGTGATTCCTAAATACCTACACCATAGCCTAAAATTACTAGACCTGCCATCATACATTAATAGTAATATGCAAAAAGCTGTTATTCTAAATACGTGTAGGATAGTTAGAAAATGAATATCCCTCCGAATAACGACCAACAAGACCTCGCTTTAGATATTTAAATAACAGCTACTTGGCTTCGACCCGTAGCCGCCATCAAGTTACCAACTTCTAGCGGAGCAATTTTAACACCGAAAATAATATTAATAATGATTTATTGACATATTTTGATGTACAGAATTTTTTATTAATAAATTTGTTTATATTTTCACCACATATTTATACATTATTTTAAGTAACGTACAAGTTCCCACCATGAACATAAATTAATAAACATTTTTGCGAACGCAACGTGTCCCTAAAGGTCAAATCCTCTTTTCATCACATAACGAACAGCATGTCAATATTCCAACCGGGAGCAGATAGCTTTTGATATGAAACCAGTAATATCGTGACCCGATCACTCCCACAAATGTACAATAAAATACTCAATGAAAGAGACTGCGTTATCAAAGAGGTGGCGGAAATTCGGGAAGGTGATCTTTTAGTGGGTGAAAATGTAGACCGCTTTGGTCTCATATCGGGGGCATAAAAATGTCGTCCGCCACCGCGCTTCAGTACTTACTGATAGCACCTGAGGAGTGCGCGCTCAAATTGATTGTACGGATAGCAGAACAAAGAGAAGGCTAAAAAGTAAAAATATAAAATATTGCAACTGCCTTGTTCTACTGGCGTATAATGGTGATTACGAGGTCCTGGGTTCGAATCGTAGGTCGACCAAAGTGTAGTTTTTCTATGGACAAATTTTCACTAATAGTCCGGAGCCTGGATGTGCCTGCTATAGTAATAGGTGTGCCCCCTATACCATTGGATACATAGTTGGCGAATAGTGGGTGTACAGCGCACACCTCGCCACCCCTGCTTGCGGCGTGACGGTGAATATATGAATATAAATGGATTATTACTGGGCGAAAACGGACGGACGATTTAGCGCAGTGGTTAAGAGCTTGAGCTGCTCCGCCCACTGTGTCTAATAGTCGCGGGTTCGATTCCCGCACGGGAAAAATCTTTGTGTGATCCACAATTATTTGTTCCGGTCTGGGTATTTGTGTTATTGAATTTTCATGTTTGTAAACGTACCTACGACACAGGAATAAATCCTAGTGTGGGGCTACGTTTTATTTTTCAAAACGAAAACTAAAGAAAATACTAGGTTGGACAAATGTTATTAGAGCTTGTCCTTCGAGTGACAGTCTGGAGTCGAGAAGTACGCTTGGTATAATAGCAATAATCTCGCCCCCTATTGCATTGAAACGTCGTATTTATCGCCGTCGCCGATATTGTATTTTTCTCAATAATAACGAACTATGTAGACAGATGTACAGGATACGAATATTTACTAGGATTTCGTATTTTAAGGCAGAGTCTAAATTTGGGCGCCCAGCGATGTCGCTTCAGCATTCGGGGTAATAGTGTTAACTCTTTAATTTTATTATTATACAATATCGTATAAATATTTTTCTGTAATGTCATAGTTCAAACCTATCGTAACTCGTGCGAGTCAATTTTGCGCTGACGCTACCGCTCACAGCGGAGGTGCAAAGAGGAGAAAAATCACCCCAATTTCCCGGCTCCCCGCCCGCCCTCATTGTCGGCCGAGCATACCCTGATAGAATTGTTATCGATGCCATCTTTAATTTCACCAGTACAAACAACCCCAAGCTTGAGATACTTACATAGCTTTTACGACATTCCACATAACTTTCATCTTTTTTCCTAATACAGCTTAATAAATTATCACAATACTTTGAGAAGGCATCTTTCACTAGATCCTTCCTGGAGTATCCAAAAACCACAACATTCAAGATTTTAATTCATTATAGGCTTATGCCATGTCTATTCTTGGATTACGCTTCTTATTTATCGTAACTGATCAATTTAACGTTTCTGACTCTATGGGTCTCATATAAATAACGAAGGTGAAATACATATAGGATCGGTTCTTATATAAATAGAATTTTTCAAAGTCTTATAGCCGTCCGAGTCTTAGCTGATATAGATTTGTACATCATACAAACAATCACCTTTTATTATCTATCTATCTATATCATCACGCCTGATCCCTTACGCGGTAGCCAAAGAGTACAGAGTTCGAACAGGTTCTTTCCTTACATACCTCTCTGGCTTCCTCCACTCTCATAGTTCGTCTCATACACGCTCGCATGTTACGGAGACTCTTGACTTGTCCTTCATATAAGACACGGTCTATTCGGTCGTAGTAAGATAGTCTAGGTCTTACCTTTTGTTATTATTAACTATCATTACGACTACTTATATCACTAAGTGTTAGATACATATGAAAAGTTATTCAGAACATGTATGAAGCGCTATTTTGCTTTCGAAACACTTATATACCTTAGTTGTGTGAAGCCAGTCAGTAATTCTCGACAACTACATGGAAAAAGTTAAGTCGGAAAAAGTCAGTTCCGTTCCTCTACATTTTTCAAAGGATACTGAGCAATAAACACAAATTGATTTTTATTTACTAACGAAAGTGTTAGGTATGACAAACAAAGCTTTGGTACCGGTCATCTCGAGCGTGAACTAACAATGAGGATTGTGAAAAACGGCGCCGACAGACGCGCGACCCGCGACGCGACGGGCTCACAAATCAAAACTGCGAAACCGTTTGGCGAAAAATGAAATATAAAAATAGAAATACAGACTGTTGTTTTCCATCCTCGCGGAATTAATAAGAGTTGCTGTATTGGTGATCCTGAACCCAGATTCATGAAAAAATAAACAAGAAACTAAAATATGTTGTTTTATATAAATAACTAGCGACCCGCCCCGGCTTTGCACGGGTGAATTTTCCACATAAACCTTTCTCTTTAATCACTTCGTCCATCGGTGAAAACCGTATGAAAATCCGTTCTGTAGTTCTTGAGTATATCGCGTTTAGACAGGCAGACGCGGCGGGGGGACTTTGTTTTATAATATGTACTGATTGTTTATTAAGTATAGGCCTCTCTTGCCTTATTCAAGAGTCTTAGTCATGTATGCGTCGAATTATGAGAGTGGAGGAAGAAGGAAGGAAGAGGAAAAAGAACCTGTTGGAATTCTGTATACTCTGTTTACCCCGCAAGGGATCATGCGTTATGATATAGTTAGATAGATTATTCACAAATCTTATTGGCCCACGTGTGTGGTGAATAATATCTACGGCGTGGTCACTTCAACTAAGGCTTATTCTGATTACCTATCAAATAAGAATTAGTAAAACAATGTGCTAATAAAATAAAAGTAAAAAACATTTTTAAAAACAAGCTTTGATGGCCGTTAAGGAGTTTCTTCGTCTGGAGGCAATTCTGCTGAGACGGTGGCGTGGCTTGGGGAGTTTTTATGTACTGAAGTGTACGGGAAACGCCACACAGCGCAGCCCCGCTCGGCGCGACGTCAATCTACACGGCCGAACGTAGAAGAGCGCTTCTGTCACGCTCACGTCGCGCTCCGTCGGCTATTTAACCAAACCTTGTGTTGTGGCATCATCATAAATAGTATGGTAAAATGATTGTCTGGCAATATCGTCACTGATCTATCGGTCTCGCTTCTTGTCGACTTATGCCGCTCGTCGGTGCGGGGTGAACGTATATTTTGTAAACCAAACCTAGTGTGCTCAATAAAGCAAGTAACTTAGGAAGCAAGACTTCTTATTCATCTCACCCACATAGAACCTAGAGAAAAGAAATTACAGTCCGCCACATCGAAGGTCATGATCACACAAAGTAGGGTAAATTAATAAAGTGTTCCGTGTATCATATCCTACTAATATTATAAATGAAAAAGTTTGTATGTTTGGATGTTACAAACATCCAAACATACAACAAAACTTAATCACGCAAAAACGGTTGAAATGATATGGTACACAGATAGTTTATTACCTTGATTAACACATATGATACTTTTTATCCCGGGAAATTATTAGGTTCCCGTCTAAACTCAACGCGGACGAAATCGCGGCTGGCATATAGTATTGTATAAATTCCGCGAGCATACTAAACAACAACCTGTATAACAACGTAGGAAGCCGGGCGCACACCAGTGATGGCTTCTTGCAATAATTTCCGTTTCCAATGATCGCATTTTTTCTTTTTCTTATCACCGCACGAACTAGGATGGATGGGAATAAATTGAAATACAAAATTGATTGTTGACTTTTCCCGGCCGCTTTATTACTGTCACAAATAGGAAAGAGATTGAAAATTGCCTACGGGCGAAACGGTGCGGTAGATTAGATGATTCTGTTATTCTTGAGCCGCTTCTACAGTAGATATGTGTATTACAAAAACATCCTCACCTGCCTCGTGTGTCTGGTGGCGAATAGTGCGCGTAGCGATCACGAGGTCCTGGGTTCAAATCCTTGGTTGGACAAATGTAGTATTTTCTATAGAAAAATTCCCAGTATGAGTTTGGAGTCTGAAATTGTGCCCGGTATATCGCAATAGGCTCGCCCCCTATTACATGGGGCCTAACATTGTAGGCAAAAAGTGGGTGTACACAGTACACTTCTGCCAGTCCTGCTTGGTAAATAACCGCGTTTACGAAAAAAAGCCAACAAGTTGAATCGTTGAGAGAGAAATTAGTTGATCGGAATGGAATAACCGAAAATACAATGGTATTTAGCGCCAATATGGAAAAATTATAGATACGATTTTTTTCTGGATGGCGTCGATATGGTTAATGGGTTGGGGTAGAGAACTATTTCTTTCATGTTAAGAGCAAGTCATGAGTCTCCGTAACCGGCGAGCGTGTACTTGCGTGACGAACTATGAGAGTGGAAGAAGCCAGAGAGGTCTCTGAGGAAAGAACTTGTTGGAACTCTGTACTGTCTATCTTACCCGCAAGGTATGTGGCTTGATGGTATGCTTAATTTACTGTATATTATGTTCGTGTCTCAGTGTTCAGTATACATAGAGAAAAGAATGAATTTACAATATTAGTGTGATTGGATCTCTGAGTAATCTTAACATAGCCGTGACAAGAATTACGAGCGAGTGTTCGAACAAAACTTGTGTAATTTTTTGCTGTCGTGACTATTTGTAGTTGCAGTCTACTATGAGATAAAAGATATCGGTTTCATCTATTACCTAGATTTTATATTAAGAAAATATCACCAGTGATTATAAATCCAAATTTTGAGACTTTGTAATTTTTTTTAAGAATTCTGGTGTAGGTATTCACCTATATAGTATTAACTGATAAATCTAAAACCCTAGCTTATCACTTGTAATTTGAAAATGTGAGTTCATCAATTTTCTGTCATAAAACCTGAATTTAACCTAAATTCGTGGTTTAATTTATTACATAAATAACATGATTTCAAGAAGTTGCACGCCGTATCGAATATGCCTGGAGGAGCTTTTGGTCGATAAAAGAGCTCTTGAAAGGCGACCTCCCGATAAAATTTAAGCGTAGACTCATAAATATATGCATTCTGCCCATCCTCACCTACGGTGCACAGACCTGGTCTTTGAACAAACATCAGAAGTCCGCGTTCGCGGTTTGTCAGCATTCTATGGAGCGTAGTATTCTTAATATTAAACTTACCGATCATGTTAGAAACACCACACTACGCTCCATAACCCAAATTGGCGACGCATGTTAAAAAGCCGCTAAGTTTAAGTGGGACTGGGCCGGACATATCTGCCGCATAAAAATAACCAATAGGCCAAAATAATAACTGACTGGTCCCCACGAAATACTAAAAGACAACGCGGTAGACCTAGGCGGAGATGGCGGGACGAACTGGACCACTTTTTGAAAGACTGGCCTGACATAGCAACAAACAGAGAGGTGTGGAAAAAGTGGAGGGAGGCCTTCGCCCAGCAGTGGGACACAAATGGATTTTAATAATACTAATAAAAAGCTCGCAGGCCAGCTTGTGGCGAGCTGTTGGTGAGTAACGACACCACGGACCCGAGTGCTTCAGGGAGTCGGACAGGGGCCCCCAACTCGGCGTGTCTTCGTCGGTCGAGTGGAAACCGAAGGGTGCCCGCAGGTCTCTCGGCTCTGGCTAGCCTTAATTGGCCGTCCAGAGAGGAGCCGTGAGAGCTATATCGACGTAGGAAGATAATGCGGTCCTACGTCGATGTACTTCAGGGGTGGAAGTGTTAAAGGGCATAACGCCGCGAGTAACTTCGGAGAAAGCGCAGCACACCTCTCCCCTGAGCCGCTCACACCAGTGTTGCCCTCAGTTTTCCTAGGACAACCGTTTGAGGGCCCATCTAGTAAGCGTCGAGTCACCGCCGGCCACGGGTGCCGGCCAGGTATCACTAATTATGACCGTTGTACGTCCTCTTTGAAATAGTCCAGTTTTTGTCCATCAAACCTCATTTACCATAGCCCTTGTTTTCTTTCCATAATTTATAATACTCCTTGCACCTGCCGGGGTCAGTTCGCTGGTTATGTTTCTTCATTTTCAGCAAGAGATCTCAGCAGGCTTTACACATTAACTTGGACATTAACTTGTCGCAAAGGGCCTCTACGTGTTGGCCCTATGTCTCCATGCAAGCCTTTCAAAGGTCCGGGTAAAGCCCGTGAATCAGTCCCAATCCCAGTGCGGGTTGGTGGAGGCAGGTTTGTGGCCAGGTGGCCTCCAGCAACAGTGGCCAACAGCAGGTGCTGTTGGAACTTATCAAGCCGCGTTTAAGGCTTCACACTCGGCTTAACGACTACCACATTAAGTGGTAGCCGGGACCAACGGCTTAACGTGCTTTCCGAAGCACGGAGACGCTCGAATATGAAAATGCCACAAACGGTTATCTCGGGCCAACCGAGTCGAACGCTGCTTAACCTTGGTAATCGGTAAGCACACCGCGCATACTTTTTATCGCGGAAAAATGTGAAGTTCCTGTTTAAAGTCAACGTGGACGAAGTCGCGGGCAGCAACTAGTGATATCATAAATATAAAAGTATGTATGTTTGGATGTTTGTGACTTAATCGCACAAAACGATATTGGACCAAATTTGGCACACATATTGTTTATAACTTGGAATAACAAATAGAATGCTTTTTCTATATATCTATCTATATCATCACGCCAGCTCCCTCGCGGGGTAGGCAGAGAGTACAGAGTGCCAACAGGTTGTTTCCTTACACACCTCTCTGGCTTCCTCCACTCTCATAGTTCGTCACATACACACTTCCGGTTACGGAGACTCTTGACTTGCCCTTCAGAAAAGAATGCTTTTTATCCCGAAAAAATGTAAGGTCACACGACATGACATGGGTGCTGCAAAGCACTCGAAACGTCGGGAACTTGAAAATCAAAAATAAACCGCGATAAATCCTAAAAATAGTTTTATTTCATGTGTAATGTTCGCGTAAATCTAAGAACTCAGTTATTGGACTTTTTTCTATATATTCTATAGTCTGAAAAAGTGCCCTACTGGTTATATATACTTCACCTATTACCTACATCTGGACCTATGGTGCTACAACGATATTTTGGTACGTGGATGGCATTGACAATGCGGTGTTGGTGTAAAATTAGGGTTACCATTTAGTAAAATTTTCCTTGTTTCTGAGAAATATTTTAACAGGTGGATCAGTACGGTTAATAATTAAAAAAACAACTTAGGTAAATTTCATAGCTAACGGTTGTTTTAAACTTCTTTGGCAAATGGCAACTCTGCGATTGTCACGAAGTGATATTTCTCTTGATGACAACGTTAGTTCCGATTTTGGCCACCGGCCAAAAGATCCTTGTATGACTGTGACATCCTCAGTGAAATATATGTGTACATAGAAGACCTTTGTCATATATGTGTAGGAGGGGAATGTACGAATGACAGTTTGTTTTGTTTTCTTTTTAAAAAAAACGTAGCCCCACACTAGGATGTATGTCTGCGTCGTGGGTGCGTTTACAAACATGAAAATTCACATACACAAATACCCAGACCGAAACAAATAATTGTGGATCACACAAAGATTTGTCCCGTGCGGGAATCCAACCCGCGACCATTAGACACAGTGGGCGGAGCGGCTTAAGCTCTTAACAATTGCGCTAAATCGTCCGTCGAGCTGAATGTAGCTAATGGAAGAACTAAGTTGTGTCAAACATATATCCTTACAACAAATGAAAGGCACAAAGTAGGAAACATTTTTGTTCTTATCATGATAAATAGGAGAGCTATTATTTTTATGAGCTATTCCCTGTTTACACTCTTTAATGCCCGGTCAGGATGAGTTAACGACAGTTGTCAGTTCTTTCACCCTCTGGCCAGGGACTTATATAGGAAAATGGTTCTGATGCACCAACCATTTAAATTGAACCCTGAAAAATATCACAACACGCCTAAGATTTCTTTTTCGTCCACAAATAAGAGGGGCGATGGAGATCTAACTAATTTGGTCAAATCGTACCCCTGATGCTGCTATTTTTATTTGAGTTTTAATTATTAAAAGTTTTATGAACTGCTTATTTCTTTTTACGAGATCGTTGAATTAATACCTTTTGTTTGTTAACTCGGTCCTCTTTGAATTAACGAACGCTAGAAATTATGTTTGTTTTAGACTAAGAAACTAATGCATTCGCATTAGTTTAAATGATTTCTTTTTAGAGAATTTGAATCGACTATTTAAGACTAAGATCTCATAAGGCAATTTCTTGCTCTGCTTTCTTTCTTTTGCTATTGTATATTTATACGTGGATAATGGTATGGGATATACTTATAACATATATTGGTTAAAAAAACTATACTTAGGAGGTATAATATATTATAACGAGTAACTGTTTTTTGACCTAATAACAAAAATAAGTCTCGCTTTCCAAGGTTCAAAGATTGTACTTGCTGTGATTACAAAACTTGCTATAATAATATTGTTAGGCGTTTAACGCTATAACAATCTTCCACGCAAAATATAATAAATTCACGTTATTACCAAACGATAAATTCAATTGAATATGTTTTATATTCATTTCGATCGAGTGGGTTATTCTCGAATTTACCGTTATCACGTCCGTTGGATATCATAAAACATTTTAAAGTTAGCAAAGAGATATTCGCGAAGGATCTTCATTCGGCGCCGCGGCTCCTCTCTGTAAGTAAATTTAACTTTAAAATATGCATAACAGTTTTCCGATGCGATCCCCTTTCGGAATTTAAACACATCTACTCGTATTAAGAAACATTTCGATTCAGTGCACTTGGGAAGTTTAGGAAGAAAATGCTATTTCATTTTAAGTATGATACTGTGTCGGTAGTTTTTGACTGTTAACATTTTACAATATTGGAATTTTGGTAACCACTTTTTTCTCTTGTTTTAATAATTTTATATTTGAAGTTAGTGACTATGAGGAAGAGTTCTAAATTAAATTCTTTCTATCTATCTATCTAGATAGAAACATTCTTCTATATTTTTGTTTTATATCATCAGGCGTATAAGGTTGAAACGTACCAACTGATCTCCAACTTTTCATTGAAAACTGAACTAAGTGTTATATTTTTTGTGGGATAGAAGTGAGCTTACGATTATACTACGGAAGGCACCACTAATTTCAATTCAAAAAAATATAATTGTTCTACATAGATTACAATACCTATGGCACTTTCGGTTTGTTGTTAAAGAAACACTATGTAAATATATTTTTGTTAACAATTCAAATTTATTCCATCTAAATACATCCATGTTGGTAAGCTCAGAGAGATTTTAAGCAAAGAAGAAACTATTTAAGCCATAAAGTATATTTAACAGGACTTTAACGCCTTCGAAACAAATTGCAAGAGGCTTGTAAACTTCCAAGTTAAGTGTACTTAACCGCGACTTGTGAAAATGCAAATAGGGACACCGCCCGCGAAGAGGGACGGGGATTTGTCGGCGCCCGCGTCTCCTCCCGATATGCTAATTAGTCTATGGCGAGAATTAGTAGAGTATACTTCGAGTAATTATAGAAAATATGGTAGATCACGATAAGCTAGATAGTACAAAAGTGGAAGAAGCAGCATATATAATTTACCTTGTATACAAGGTGTAACATAATTAACGCAAGACCTCAGACCTTAGACACCCCGATTAGAGAATTGCTTCATAAATTCAGAACGAGAACCAAATTTCCAAATTTAAGGTATTTGCCCTTTTTTTAAGCACTTTCATACCCCAATTAGCAATAAAACTTGTACGTGCATGTGTGCATATTGAGAAATACGTTTTAGGAATGCATTTGAAATCTCCTTATTATCATGAATCAAGAATAAATTTAGTTTTTTATAGCGCACTGAAGGAGTAAAAGCATTTTTTGCAAATTTAAAACAAACAGGAAGATACATTAAAAGTAGTGGGTATCAATTCAGTAACCGATTTAGAACAAACTACTTTCAGGTCTTGCGTTTATTAGGTTACACCTTGTATATATATAACGTATTTACCGCAAGACCGGAATATAGTTTGGCGAATAAACGGCAACTGAATCGGCCCCAATTATTTTTACAAGCTTTTTTAATTTGCAATCTTCGTATGCCTGTCTGTCTTTCCGGTTCAAATCTCGTGATCCATTTTTTAAGCACTTGCGGGTAACCGATTGAGCTGAAATTTGGCATGCGCATGTAAAGTCGATGACAATGCAATAGTATGGTACCATAGAGCTGGTCTGATGAAGGAGTCGGAAGGTGGTCATAGTAACATGTGAATTATACAACGTAACCCCTTTGTAAAGCTTTTCAGATTTGTATTAAGGAGTAATTTACAACCAGATAGTGTCCAGGATCTGATGATAAAGCCGAAAAGTGGCCAATGGAACCACCCGACTACTCAATATAACCTCACCGTGTTTGGGATTTGTCTTAGCGAGTAGTTTAGACCCGTATGGTGTCCACGGTCTAATGATGGAGCCGGAAGGAGGCCATAGGAACTCCTTAACTAAGCAAGATATTTTCGTTGTGTGTTTGCTATGAAAGCTTGTTTTAGAAATTCTTTTTAAATTAGAATTATTAATATTTTCTTGACATACTCAAAGTAGTGAAAGGTGCTGACACTCATCCTATTTATTTTTGTCCGTTTTAAATACATTTTTACCCAATTCAGATCCTCTCGGCGTATACTGTCACGTTCGCAAAATGTCACCATGTCGCACAATGACACGTTCGCAAAATATCATACCCGCACAATGTCACATTCGCAAAACGACACGATCGCAAAATGTCATTTTCGTAAGATTTTCAAAATATCTATTTTATATAAATGAAAAATAAAGTTTGTGTGGAGAGAAGGAATAAAAACGTAACCAACATACATAGATTCACCTGTAGGATCTATAAAATCTGTAGGATATTTAGAGAAAGTAGTCATTTTAAGAATTCTACGAAAGTGACATTTTGTTATCGCGTCGTTATGTGAATGTGACATTGTGCGAATGTGACATTTTGCTAATGTGACATTATGCAAGTGTAAAAAAATATTGTGACGTTTTGAGAATGTGACTTTATGCGAACAATGACTATGAATGACTAATGACATGATGTGCCGAGCAGATTCAAATAAATACTGCCAATCCAATTTTACTTCCAAACATATTTCTAAATACGTATTAAGCACAGGTTACCTATAGAGTTTTCGTTGTTGATTTGGATAAAGTGTACTGTGAAAATATAAATAGGGACAGCGCTGGCCAAGAGGAACTGGGATTTGTCGGCGCCCGCGTCTCCGCCCGATATGCTAATTAGTTCTATGGCGAGAATTAGTAGTGATACTTTCGGTGACAATGTCGGTCTATTGGTCTATCTACACGAGATCTTGGAATCGAATCCTAGGAAGGACAAAGCGTTATTTTTCGATAGAAGAATTCACAGACCATTTCAGACACCAGGTACGGAATAAATTTTTGTGTTTCCGACCCACAGATTTGTCCCGTGCGGGAATTGAACCCGCGACTACTCGGTCCAGTTGGTGGAGCGGCCTACACTCTTTAGCTACTAACACATACCCGGAATACGTTGTCGTTAAATCAGTAACTTTTATGGCATCACAGGATATGTGGATGCGTATCCATCCACAACAGCCTCCATCGATGACACCAAGGTTTAACCTTCGGGGTTTCTCAGACAGCTAAATTGGAATCCACTTGGCTTCTATGCATGAAAACTTAACATTATACCCCTATTGTGTAAATAATATATTGCCTGCCTCGTTACTTTAGTAGCGAATAATGCGCGTAGCGAAATGTAGTTTTTCTTTCGAACAAATCCCAGTATCATTCCGGAGTCTCGAATTGTGGCATATAGCAATAGGCTCGCCCTCTATTACGTGGGGCCTAACCTCGTCGGTGAAAAGTGGGGTTACACAGTAAAACTCTACCAACCCTGCTTGGGGAATATAGGCGTGACGGTGTGAAAAACACTATGTCAGTGTTAATTTAGTATAATAATGTGTATTGTCTTGTTCTGTGGAGTATATAGATCTATTCAAGAGCTATAATTTTATAGATGAACATATTCCTTGAATACGGTCTGGAAACTTTAATGCTATTAGAGCAAGCTGCGGAGGCGTTAAGCCTCAACCTTACTAAATTCTACTTATTCACCAAACTTCCGCCGAGTCGGCACATCTTTTTCAGTGTACAAGATGTACGTATTTACCTATAAATACCAAAGGCATTATACAGAATATTAAAATTCGTTATGTGACATGTAAAGTCCTATTAGAAAACTTATGAGAACAAAATCTGCATCCATTATTTGACAAGTCATAAAAATACTGGATTTCAAAGATAACACGAAGAAGATTGTAAAAATAAAAACTTTAATACATTTGCCAAGGATATCAACAAGTCGTGGAAATTTAAATCAAATACGTCATAATAAAGAATCCAAATAAAATAATGGGGTAATCTGCTACATTGCTAGTTGTAGCGCTGGTCACTTTCATATTTCCATTGTGGCGGCGCTGGGCTTCCACGGTCGGTTTTCTTTCTATGTTTTCTTGGTCTCCTTCGTCAAGTTTTTTGTCTTCTTCTTTTTGTTTAGGCCACTGTGCCTCGGAAGTCTCAACTTCAGGTTCTGGCTGCGTAGCCTCAGTTGTAGACATCGTAGTAGTATTAGGCTTCATAGATGCTATAATTTCAACGAATTTCGTTGACTTCACCTCGGTCTCTGTCCTCGGAACATCAGAAGTTACAGAAGTAAGCACTGTCAAGTCATCGGTAGTTGAATCAGTTGAAGTTTGCAATTTAGGTTCACTAGTTATGGTATCTATAGGTGTAGAAATAGTAGAAGAAATAGTCGATTTAATTTCAACAGCCTCTGTCGTAGTCGTTTTAATTTCTTCTGTCGTTGCTACAGTTTCCGTTGAAGGACTATCTTTGTTAGCGATATCACAAATGTTGGCACATTCTTCTTCATGACATTTGTCTTCCGTGCCACAGGATATAAAGTTGTCCCACGCCGCTAAAAGTTGATAGAGATGCGGTTGCTTACAGTCATTATCTATATACGTCTGTAACCCCATGACTTCGCCTTCACAAATAAGAGGTCCACCGCTGTTGCCCTATCAAAGATAACATTAGTAAGAAAGTGCCAATGAGTATTGTCACTTAAAAGTTTTAGTGTGTCATATCAATAACTATTTTTGTAAAGATATTACAACTATAGCTAATAACTATAGCTATACTATATTACTACCATAGAATAACAATAATCTAGAAGCCGCGTTCAGTCGCAATTGCACGCCGCGCGGTGAAGCCAAAAAATCAACAAACGTCCCGCACTCACCGCACTTCCCACCCGCATAATGTTGCTAGTTAAAAATAGTTTACCACTTTTTAGGGTAAACGTTCACTAAGGAATTATAAAATCATTATTGTTTATTTCTAGCAGTAGGATGTATCTTTATATATATATTAACGAAGAAAATAGACGTAATTAAGTAGATTCTTAAAATAAAACGCGATTCCATTAGCAGTAAGTTATTAAGGTTAATTTTTTTTGTTAATAATTTTTTTTTTATTTGTGTCGTTGCGTTACAATTACGAAGTTCTGGGATCGATTCTTAGGATGGAAAAATATATTATATTTAATATCCCTTTTGTTGAATCATTTTTTTAAATATTGTCTGAAATGTGGGTGTACGCGGTACACCTCTGCCACCGCCACGTGGCGAAATATGTTTTTAGTATCTAACATCGTCGGAAAAATTTATGCCTATAATTCATCCGGCTTCATCATTATACTAGTAGGAATAAAATTATATCCCGACTGTAACTATCTACTACTGCGTCATACATATAAAAGCGTCATTCCATACAGCTTTTAGTAATTAAAAGTGGAAAAAGTACTTTTGTCATCGTAACTAAGTAGATAAATCATTATGTACTAATAAGTAACTAAATTAATGAAAGTTAGTACTATAACAACTAAGATCCATAGTTAATAAAAGTAGGGAAAAATTACACTCGGTATTGGCAACACAGACAAAATGGACGCATCATTTTCGGTGACAATTATGAACGGAACATTTAATTCAATATTTAAATAATACGGTGTCCGATTGCGCTAGATACAAATGAAATGTAATCCCATCCTCTTTCTTTTTGAGCTTGACGGAATTATTGCGGGTAGGAACGCCACAAGACGCCATAATTAAATTTAATTTGACACGCGTAGAGCACGTTGTTCCGCGCGACGGTCGCCGAGTGACTAATCGCGTAAACGTATGACTACTTGCTTTGCAGGTACTAATTGTTGCTTCAACTCGATGCGCGCCCACGGCTTCTAGATTATTATTATTCTATGATTACTACCATGACCAAATAGACCGAGTCTTATTTGAAAGACAAGTCAAGAGTCTCCATAATCGGCGAGCGTGTATGAGACGAACTATGAGAGTGGAGGAAGCCAGAGATATGTAATGAAAGAACCTGTTGGAACCCTGTGCTCTCTGCCTACCCCGCAAGGGATCTGGCGTGATGATGTAGATAGAGATAGATAGTATTACAACTTACTTGGCAAAAGTTAGGATTATATACAGAGTGCTTATTTTCATCGCTATCGGCTGCGCAAGTCATTGTATTTCCAGTGAAATGGTTGCCGCAATTGATCATCGATGGCGGCAGGAGATCCACAAAAATTTGCATCAATACTTTATCTTCCGTCCAGTTACCGAATCTTCTCTGTAATTATTAGGTAATATTATATTAGGTAATACAATATTATATATGTCGCACATAAAAACTGCCATTATTGTATTAAGTATACTAACAACATATACGAGTATGACGCAAGTTTTTTCATTGTTTTCGTGTTTGGGATTCATAGTGGAGATGGCGACGGCGGAGGTCATGTTGAAAGGAAGCAGCGTTTTCATCAAGGAGATGTCTGTGCGCCACCATTGCGTTGCACTATGATTATACGGCAGAACTATTTGAATGATCTAGGAAATAAAAAAAAATAATTAAGGATAATCAGAAATGGCAATATGTAGTTTCAACGATTTTATAGGATTAGTTATAGAATTTTGTCCAGTTTCTATCCCTTTAAGAAGATGGTCGTAAAAATTACCAACCTATTTATTATTTAAATAGTACTTAAATAAAACTTCCCAGCATTGTTGACCCTTCACAACTATTGTCGATTAATATCATTCTGTTAAGTAATTGAGTCTATATAAAGTTATTATTAATGTGTACCTCTTGTGTTCTGTTTCTTACCTCTCGTTCCTGTTCATATTCATCTTCGTTCAAAGTGAAATTGGCATCAATCGTGATAGCTCCAGCTCTTGCCAAGAGTGTCTTACGCGGAAAGCCATTGAGAATATTAGGGCCAATAGCAGAGCTGACGAGCCAGTCGGCACGGATCAGCACGGCACCGCGAGTAAACCTGCTACTAGTTGAGTCTACCACTGGCTCATCCGGGTAATAAATGAAGGCCTAAAAGAAGAAAAAAAATAATGTGTATGATATAATGGAAGCGTATTTACAAAAATATTCAGAACTAATGTCTTGAAAGTTTAGAGACATTCGAATCATCAAAACAATATTAATGTTAATCTCCTGGTGTAAAGGTGCTTGGTTGGTGATTACATAACTCAGTCCTTATTTGCCATTATCAATCTCCAGAGCAAAGACGTCTGGCATTATTCTACTTCTGCTTTATCATGTTAGATTTGTTGCCAAGGTCTACAGTTGCCACATAATCACAACAGGTATGAGTTTTATTGATATCCTGCTAGCTTTTACATGAACATGCCTTACCATAAATGGGTAGAGTCCTCTCGTGACTTCATTCTCACCCTCAGCATGCACTTCTACGAAAGCAAAGACTGAAAAAGGTATGGAAGAAAAATTATAATACATACTTTCGAGAGACGAAACACTATCTAGTCTTGTAATACTCAAAGGCTTAAAAAATGGTAGCATTACCGAAACACAGTCCAATCAGAATATTTGATTTCATATTTTTAGAAAACATTCGTAAATAAATTCTAAGAAAATTGAATGACGTTTCAGCGTCAGGCACAAAGCACTTCTGACAGACGATTATTTTAAAAGAAGAATTGATATACTTTTTTGTTTTCACTGCCAGATAAATAACTTGTAATAACCTGTTTGAACTCTCAAACATAATATCTGTTAAACGTTTTCGTTTATTTAAAGCGTGGTTGTCGTAAAAATCAAATTAGTCGAGTCACGTCCCTTTATTTTTCTCCGCTATCTTTGACAAAGTTGCGCCCACTGGAGTTAAAGGCATTAATCAGAACCTCATCCGAGTCGGGATGTATTATCCTCAATAAAGCGAAAAAAATGACTTTGCGAATTTAAAACGCGTGTTTCACAGATAACGGCGGAGGATAAATTCAGGGAACACCTAATTATTCATGTTAGGGGTGTTTAAGAGCGCGTATTAATACGCTTCAAGCGGCGTTGACTTTTGAAATATATGCCAAGAACATAAAAAGTGCAGTTTATTTAAAATACCGCGGACGGAAACATGGCTTGGGCGGGCGCGGCGAGCGCTTGTACGTCTTTCCTGTTTTATTTCAAATTGGATAAATGTATAAAACATTGGCTGGGAAAACAGTTCAGTTACTTTCAGAAAATGCTTTGATTTTATTCAATATGTACAAACCTTTTTGTAGGGTACGCAATTTTTCTTTCTCTTTGCGCACTTTTTATAAGGAAATAAGGATGGTAATAGATTTATTGCAATTACATTCTGATTTATAAATGAATTACCTACCTATTTGCTTTGGGATTCTTAAAGTTCATATATTGTTTGTTAGACCAAGTTGCAGTGACAACTATGTCATTGTCAACAAATGAGCCAAAATATTGTGTCCAAATCGCGGACGTAGCTTCAACAGTATAGGTATACTTACTCAGACTATTATTAGTTGTCCAATTTTTTGAGATCTGTCCGTAGTGCGCAGTTTGGAGGATGCGATGTGTCTACATAAAATTGGCGTCGTTTTAACGGTTTAAATGAACGAGCTACGTGTTTTGGCGGCTACCCTCAATTGGTCTACACTTCCTCTACCTCATTTTGATGGTTTGAAAGGAATCCTATCTTTAAATTCATATAAAAACAGGTTAAACGAATTAACTTTTTGCATTCCGTTAGTTTTATTTGCGTTGATTTCGTGAAAAAGCAATTGAACGGATATTTATAGGCCATTCGTTACAGCGGCCGATTTTATTGTATTGTCGGAAAATATAAAATGATACGAGCACGGGGTTCATTTCATTGAGGTATGATAGCGAAACTATTTTTTAAGTAATTCATTTTATTTGGTTGTGTATTTAAAATTCTAAAAACATGTTATTTACCTGTTATATGGAGGTATGTTTATATTAGTAGTAGCCGAGAACGGAATGTTTTCCACATTGACAATCTCCGAGAAACACGTTTCCATTTCCGCGACAGATTTTCCTTCAAAGTAATTTTTTTATCGTTCCTTTGGTCTAGTTTAACGTTGTAAAAAGTCCGGATTTATCACATAAAACTGATCCGGACCGAATGGAAATAGAATGCTATAATTCTAAGTTATTTATTACAATAAGTTTTAATAATAATATTGTGTTTGTAGTAGCTATTATCGTTTTAATAATCGTATTGAGTAAGTAATTAAAATTTATGGTATGCATAATTAGTTATTTTTTTATGAGAATTCAGGAAGATAGCCTAGGATAGGTATGTTAGCAAACAACCTGTTGGAACTCCATATTCTTTGCCTACCCCGCAAGAGATCTGACGTGGCGATATAGATTGATAGAAAATTTATTTAAATAGCCACCATACTTTTCAATAGAAAGAGCACATTTTGTCTGACCTAGCATTCAATCCAGGACCTCGTTGTCGCCACTCGCATTATGTGTCACTAGATCAACGAGGCACTCAAGGCAAAGAAAAATACAAGGTTGTAGCAAAAATCACATAACCCTGCATAAAAAGTTCTTCCTTACAACTTGCGCACAAATTCCTTTACTTCGAGAACTTCGTCGCTAATTGCGATTCCAGCAAACGGTGATATGAATATTAAACGGTTCAAGAATTAGAAGATTTATACGACAATTCGGAAGTTAGGCGGACCTCGCGCACTTAAATGAATGTTTAACATTATCTGCGCGAGTTTTAAGAAACTTGAGCCTCTTAAACAACTTGCGAAGAAACTTTAATAGAGAGTGGCTCTCGGGCGATTAATTCGGAGACGTGGGAAGGTGGACGGGAATTCTTAATATGGAAGGGTGGAACTGTTCGGTTGGCGCATCCTTAAAGTTCGTCATCTTATTGAAGGGATAGGAGTGTGTTCGTAAATTCTGAAGGAATTTAGATATTATTATCTTCTACCTCATATATAGGTTATCCTCCTACCTCATAGATATCCTAAAGGATACAGGAATACTCAATCATCATAATATATAAAACGCTAAAATAAATTAAAGAATACGCTAAAACGAATTGAAATATTTAATGCGTACGCACATAATGATTTCATCAGACAACCGGTTATAGGTATTAACTATCAAGGAATTTGTTTATTTTTAAACGTTGCTTAACTCTAGGAGTTGTGAGTTATGCCGGTGCATATGATACGGTTATCAAGGTTCATTAACAAACACAAAAATACCCAGACTGAACCAAATATTGCATACGCAACTTCTCGATCCCCGATCCAGTGAACGAAGTACTCGGGCTTAAAGTACTAAGAAGTTACCATATTATTGCTTCACAATTTTCATGCTTGCAACTCAATAATAACGAAAGCATATCCGTTTCGGTCGTTCTTCAATATGAATTGACCGTCGCGCGGCGTGCGTGCGAGCAGGCATTGTTTACCGCCGTCACTCGATGTCCCGTCCCATTCTATTGTGGTGCATTTTATTGAATTTGATTTACGCGCCAATTTTTGTAGGCTTCGGTTTTTATTAACTGACCTCGGTGCCGATGTAAACTTAATTGAATCCACCAACAAAAGGCATCGAATGAAAAGAGCGTCCAGCGGTGTGCGATGCAGATTATAATAGGTTTTCCGAATTTGCATCGGTTTTAAGTTACTCGATATTCGATATTTTCACGGCGGTTGGACTATTGTTTTTCGGTTCAGTGTGATGGGAAGTTACACTAATTGATTTTATTTTCGATATGTTTTCGATTTTTCATTTATTTATGTATTTAAAACAAACTTATATTTCCAGAAATATTTTACACACCGTCACGCCTATATTCCCCGAGCGGGGGTGGCAGAGGTGTGATGAGTACTCCCACGTTTCGCCGACGATGTTAGGTCCCATGTAATAGGCGGCGAGCCTATTGCCATATACCGGGCACAACTCCAGATTCTGGACTCATACTGGGAATTTTTCGTTAGAAAAACTACATTTGCCCGACCTAGAATTTGAACCAAGGACCTCGTGATCACAAAGCGACGTGCTTTGCGTTGGTCTGGCCAACGAGGCAGTCAGATTTCCAGTAATAATATTACACATATGAGTTATAGGTTAAAGTTTTGATTTAAAATAATCATTGTTAAGCCATCAAGAAGCCTTTATTTAAATTAATCCTAGAATCGTAGTTTTTTATTTCCGAATTACTATATGGCCTGTATGTTGTCTGAAAAAAAGTGTTTTAATTATTTAATATTGCTAGGAAAAAACGTGCAAAAGAGGCAAGGAGCTTAAGTGAAGAGTATTGATACTGAACAAAAGATATTTAAACTATGTTTTCAAAAAAAGTCTCTTAATTCTTTGAAATAAAAGTAAATATAGTCTAGTATGATCTAGATGTTACATTATTGTGTACTAAACTAAGATTTAAAACTGTGTCAACTTTGGCTTTCCTGCGAATTGTCTGCAACAAAAGCAAATTATTTGCTGAAAGACCCTAATCTGAGTTAATTATCTGAAATTCGGTCGTATTTAACGTCGTTTCAAAACGAGTTTTCACAATTGGAGTGGAGTCAAAAGAGCCTTCTAAAGGAATCGCAAACACAATTAGGAGCAAGTTGTTGTTTGTTGAAATTGTCAGGGAAAGAGTGTGTATGACACGACGCCCTTCACGGAGATGATCGCTACTGTAATTTTTTAACATTGGTGTATTCACTAGTCGTTAAAAAAATCAAATGTACATTTTATTTTCGTAATGTCGCTTTAATTTAATTTTTGTGGTGCACTTTTTAGCTGACTAATAAAATATCTTTTCTTTCTCTTATATTCTCCAGAGGGGGTGGCAGAGGTGTACTGATTACACCCACGTTTCGCCGACGATGTAAGGTCCCATGTAATAGGGGGCGAGCCTATTGCCATATACCGGGCACAATTCCAGACTCCGGACTCATACTGGGAATTTTTCGTTAGAAAAACTACATTTGTCCGACCTAGGATTTGAACCCAGGACCTCGTGATCACAAAGCGATGCGCTTTGCCACAAGACCAACGAGGCAATTTTGTATATGTTCATCAATTATGTAATAACGGTATAGTAATCATCGCATATGGCCTCTATAAGCTCTCTCAGTAGCTAAATTTTTGCCGCTCTGTGATAATAATTTTGCATACATAGAATACCTATTTTATACATATAAATACCCTATATACCTATTTTGTAAAACGGATACTTAACCATATTTAAATAAATACGCGAATCTATTTTTAAAATGCCTATTTAATAGTTTTTAGAAAAAAAATAAGTTAATTATATGAGACCATGCCAGCCTTACACTTGTTCAGCTGTGGGCTGCTATAGGATGATATTGATTACTTTTATGAAAAAAAATTAAAACTTGGGCAAATTCAGTAACACGTCTATAAGCTAAGCCCTAGCCGCTAAGCTCGTTATTATGATTGTGCCCTATAGAGAGATACAGAATCAAATCAGTCGGAACAATGGCGGTGCAATTAAACCCGCGAGGGGAACGTCTTGCATTCGCCCGGTGGTGACGACTTGGCGATTATTTTCGCAGTTATAGGCGAAATAAAATAAATAAATATAAAAAAAAATTATAATTGCTGTCTCTTTGGTCTACTGGCGAATAATGCGCGTAGCGATCACTAACTCCTGGGTTCGAATCCTTCGATATAGGGTGGATCAAAATGTAATTTTTCTGTAGAAAAAATTCCAGTATCAGTCCGAAGTCTGTCATTGTGTTCGTCCCAAGGGACCTAACGACATCGGCAATAAGTGAGTGTACACAGTACACCTCTGCCACTCCTGCCAGGGGAAGTACAGGCGTGACGGTTTATATTATTATTATTATTTATAAATTTTAATGAAATTGTAACTTTAAGGTATAACCACACTCTACAGTGGTTAAAATCATTGATCGGTACCAATTGGTCATCGCGATAGTTTTTAAAGTAGGAAGATACTTTTTTGACCATTCCTCCTTTGTCACTGCAATGTGTAACGATATATGTTTTATGTATAACGTTGTAGTTTACAGATCGTTTATTTCACGAAGACTCACGCAGCCCTAGCTTCTAATCATTTACATTGCAAGTGTGCTATTATTATCGGTGCATAGTGTAACGATGTGAATAACGGAACAATAGAATTAACACACTTGTAGAACATTGCACAGTTATACTGTAAGCGATTACGAAAACCTTGTAGACTGAACGTCCCATTTTATTTTTCAAACTCACAGATAATGAATAGAATTTCCTAAAAAAACATAGCAAATAAGTGTAGCAAAGTTTTTGTACAGCATTTTTTTTATTTCGTATTGTAGTTTTTTTAGAAAATGGTTACATTTTTTTTTGCACATACTTCGGCGCTCGTAGCGCTGTGCGACCGCGGTGTTCTTACCGATCACCAAGGTTAAGCAGCGTTCGGCTAGGTCGGCCTGAGATGGGTGACCGTTTGTGGCATTTTTTCATATTCGAGCGTCGCCGTGCTTCGGAAGGCACGTTAAGCCGTTGGTCCCGGTTACCACTTAATGTGGTAGTCGTTAAGCCGAGTTGGAAGCCTTGGCGGCTTGATAAGTTCCAACAGCAGGTGGCCACAAATCTGCCTCCCACCAATCCGCACTGGGTCCGCGTGGTGGAGTATAACCTAATCTCTCTCACCTCGGTTTGTGAGAAAAGGCCTTTGCCCAGCAGTGGGCAGTATAGGCTGATATTATACATACGTCGTTTATTTCCGAGCACGCTCTCAATATATCTGTTCGTTATTATGCTTTTATAAAGTAATCGCAACACTGTTATATTACCGGTCGATAAATTGTAAATCGCGGTAGGCTCTTAACTAGCCATATTACAATGCGTCAGTTTACTCCAAACGTAATTAACAATTCAATTACAATCCAGCGAACTTGCAAAAACCAAAACCAACATTGTACCAGAATTAAAGTCAAACTCTTTCATTGTCAGTACTAATGCAAATCCCCGTCTGAATACGGACTGTTTACTTCTTTGGCCCTTTGTTTCAGTCGTAACGAGCTGAAAAAGGGCCCATTCAGAACATCCGAACCTAATTACCCTACCCCCATTTACAAAGGAGGGTTTCTAATTAACGATATTATGTCAAATAATTTGTTTGAGACGACGTCTTACTCGGTTGGGTCGCGGATTGGATTAAGTTTATTTTTGGTCGGGTTCGTTTGTTTCATACAGAAAAGCTGTTCGAATGGAAAATGATGACGGGTTGTGATTGGGATTTGAAGCTTTATTATTTTTGGTAAGTGTGTATATTGTGATATTAGGTACTTTTAACAACAAAAACAGTGTTTGAAAATAGGGGTATTATACCAGATATATATGTGTATACCAGAAATTATTTACCCTAGTGGGTATTCGTTTAAGTTGATTAGTCAACGTGGATATTTAAAAAGCTTGTTGTTTTCTTTTAATAGGAAACGTTGGAGGTTATCATTTGTCATAATATCCAGATGTGCCTGTTACAAGAATGAAAAAAAAATGGTTTCCGAAAAGAATAAACCTTCTAACGCCTATATTTCCCAAGCGGGGGTGGCAGAAGTATATTTACTGTGCAACCACTTTTCGCCAACGATGTTAAGAGAAAATTTGATAAGGGGCGCCGCATTAAAGCCAAGCACAATTCGAGACAGGTACTCAGATTTTTTCGACAGAAAAACTAGATTTTGTCCAACCTGGGATTTGAAGCTACCCGCATTAAACGTCACAAGACCAAAAAGGCGGACGATTATTTCTGTACTTAACTAATCTTAAACGCGTTACTTACGCTTCTCTACATGTACCACTAACTCGCTGTATCAAGATGTGATGATGAATGTGTGACGTCACCGGCTCTGCCAACCGCCTCGCCTCGTCAGCGGCGTATTAGCAATCTGTCATTGCTAACAGTGCATTTGTCATTACGATCGGGTCACATTAATTGGATTAATGCCATTGGATTGGGTTTTCACTTTGCTGTACAGGCAATTACTCTGAGATGTAATGATTGTATATTATATGCAAGGAAAAATATATCTATATTGCAAATAAATATATGACATTAAACAGAAATCTGTGGGGCTCGTTGCGCTGTGCGACCGCGGTGCTCCTAGCGATCACCAACACGGAGACGGTCAGTCTGAGATGAATGACCGTTTGTGGTATTTTTATATTCGAGCTTCTCCGTGCTTCGGAAGGTATATTAAGCCGTTTGTCCCGTTTACGACTTGTGGTAGTTGTTAAGCCATGTTGGAAGACTTGTAGGCGGCTTGATAAGTTCCAACAGCAGGTGGTCACAAACCTGCCTCCATCAATCCGCACCAGTCCGCGTGGTGGAATATGACCTAATCTTTCGATAAGGCCTTTGCCCAATAGTGGGATAGTAAAGGCTGAATTTAAAAACAGAAATCCAGTTGCCCAAAGAGTCCTAACAGAACTAGAAGGTCAGGAACTGTTTTTCAGAGATAATTTTATAAGTTTTAATTTTTTTATGATGATGACTTTTTCAAATTATTTTTTGTCTGAATTCATTACATATCTATGCATGCCAATGCCAATCTGAAAAAAAAAAAAACGTGTTACGAAACATAGTTACCTATCCGGTTTTTGGCGGGAAGTCAAAGAGTGATGTTGTCAATTTGTTTTAATTTCCGAAACTTGTGTTATTTCGACTAATAATTTTTTTTTTTTTTAAAAACGTAGCCCCACACTAGGATTTATTCGTGTGTCGTGGGTGCGTTAACAAACATGAAAATTCACAAACAAATACCCAGACCGGAACAAATAATTGTGGATCACACAAAGATTTGTCCCGTGCGGGAATCGAACCCGCGACTATTAGACACAGTGGGCGGAGCACCTCAAGCTCTTAACAACTGCGCTAATAATGTGTAATGTTGGTGGAATATTAACCATTATGTGTTCTTATACGTGCATGAGTGAAGGTAATTGTAACAAAGTGATAAAACGTGCCTTTTCGACTTCCCTCAAAACGGCCGTTGCAATTGGTATGTAAAGTATCCGCCGCTCTACTATCCAGGGTGTTGTACTTCATTAATTTCATTATCATCGTCGTCATCAAATTCATCGGGGAGTCGAATTAATTTAAACAAACACGATTATATGTCTCACTGGACACTGGCAAAATACACTTAAAATAGTGTGAAGCCATAACTTAAAGAAGAAGTTACCTATCCACAAAAAATACTCTGGATTGGAAATATAATTCTTTTTACAAGCTTTTGTTTAACTTCCAATGTTCTTATGTTTGTCTGTCTGTCGTTCCGGTTCAAATTTTAAGATCCATTTTTCAAACACACCCCGCAAGTATCTGATTGAGCGAATTTCCATAGAGCTAGTCTGATGATGGAGCCCGAAGGTGGCTATAGGAACATGTAAAATATACAACATAACCCTCTCGTGTTTAAGCTTGTTAGATTGGTATTGACAAGTACTATGCAACCAGACAGAGTTCAGGGTCCGATGATGAAGCCAAAATGGAACCACTCAACTACTGAATATAACTTCACCGTGTTTGAGCTCGTTGGATTTGTCTTGACGAGTTATTTAGACCCGGATGGTGTCCAGAGTCTGATGATGGAGCCGGAAAGAAGCCATAGTTACTCCTCAACTAAGGAAGCTAGGTTCATTGTTTTTTTTAACCTTGCCCCACACTAGGATTTATTCCTGTGTCGTGGGTGCGTTTACAAACATGAAAATTCACATACACAAATACCGAAACAAACAATTGTGGATCACACAAAGATTTGTCCCGTGCGGGACTCGAACCCGCGACTATTAGACGCAGTGGGTAGAGCGGCTTAAGCTCTTAACCACTGCGCTAAATCGTCCGTTTTGTTTTTGCAATAAAAGCTTGTTTTTAAAAAGATCTTTTGAATTAAAATTTTCCGTAGCTGGTTATGAAAATTCAGTTGACCAAAAGGTTAATTTCATATTTCTTGTAGTGAAGTCGTTCGACGGTAGTTGTGAACGATCTTTGTTTAAAGAGAGAACAAAATTTCACGGTGAATAATGCTAATAATTATACAATTCACAAGTTCAATTTATACTAGCAGGATCGATTAACTTTAAGTTAATTGAACATGTTAATTTGCTATTACAATAGAACTAGTTAGGCCTTCGTCGGTAGGCACGGAAATGTGTAACCGTATAAGAAATGGTTCTATTTAGATACCTATCTATCTTCAGCCTCAAGACGTCCAGTGCGGAATAAAGGCTCCACCTATAATCTCACGAGACTTGGGTACCGTGACGTTTGGAATTTGACGTTTCAAGAAATGTGGTGAGTGTGAAATAGAATCGATTGAATATCATATCGAGAAAATTTATAACGAATAATGAATCGATGTCAATAAAAATAATTTAGTATAAAGGAAACAAATTCAAGAATTTTATTATTTATTTACAAATCAAACAATTGGTCAGAAAAATCTTCTGACAAATCGCTTAATTCGTCGCTTACGTGAATTTTTATTTAACAGTCTATGAATCTAGCTATTTTAATATGTCAAAATGGCGTCTCCACGTTATTTTATTAATTTCTTGACCACGAGTTTACTATGTGTCTTAATTGCATACATAGAATAATATATTCGTAAAGAAATCGGTAACCGATTTTGTACATTTTAAAAACAATGTATCGATTATATATTTCATTGTGTCGGTTCTTAAAACGCGAACCGTTCCAATTTACATAACTGAGCAATAGAGTTTTATTAAATTTTAATTTTTTTAATACCAAGAAGATTTGGTGATCGCCAGTTACATAATGCACCAATAGACCAACGAGGCAGCAAACCAATTCATCTTGCGAAAATAGACCAAACTTTCAACTTAATTCCATAATAGTCATGTATTTCGACTACCGACCAATGATAAAAGACTTAGGACTCAACCCGGTTCGTATACCTACCTGCAGGGTTACCACGGGCGGCATGACTTTTCTCGCGCAGTACAACATTTTGCCAGCTCGTGAGTTGAATCTTGTACGCAGGTCAATGGAGTCTTGTCTATACATTATTATCATCATAATCATCATCATGGACCCAAATTAGTCCACTGCTAGACATAAGCTTTTTCCAATGTACGCCACAGAGCTTGCTCCTTGGCTTTATGCATCCAGTTACTATTGGCTCTCCGATAATATATCAGGCATCATTATTATCAAAATCAATCAGCCTGTAGCACCCACTGCCGAGTGTAAGCCTCTCCTCTATCACGCCATTCGTTCCGGTAAGTGCAAGCCTATTTCACAATTTTCTGCCCACCTTCACGATTTCATCACTCCATCTGGGTGATGGTCTGGTCCCTTTTTGGGCCACCACTCTGTTACGGCCTTTGTCCGCCTGCTGTCATCCTGCCTCATCAAGTGTCCCGCCGATCTCCACTTTAACCACGTGATCTGTTTACCAACATCTTTAACATTCGTCCGACTTCGGATTTCTATGTTAGGTATTCGGTCGGCAAGGGAGATGCCCAACATGGCTCACTCCATGGCTTTTTGTGCCATTCTGATTTTATATATGCTGTCTTTTGTCTCAGCACCATACGTGAGGTTGGGCAAGATGCATTGATTGAATGCCTTGGTTTTCAGAAACTGTGAGATTTCAGCGTCAGATATGGTAAGTTTTCCATAGGCAGCCTAACCTAGCTGAATACGTCTAGATATATCTTTAGTAATAGACTGTGAGCCAAAGGATAAACAATGCCAAAGATAAATATATTCTTGTACAGTGTCATACTTTTGTCATTCCATGTCACACTGGCGCATGACAGCTTGGTTATCTCACGCAAACAAATAGACAAAATCCATGATATATGTCTTGTTACGTCTGTGCTAGCCCTAGCATAGCGGTAGCATGTGAAAGGGGTCGGATTAGCAGACATTTGAATGCGCAGGCCTCGTCTCTGCGCTAATTGAGTTAATATTTGGTTATCGGCGGCGCCCACTCGCCTGCGCGACTAATCCTGTCGAATTAATGGCGCGAATTTATCATTATTAATGCCCACATGATCCGTGGACGCACCTGATTTTACGCTGCGTACCTACAGCATATGAGTGGTTGTGTGGGATAAGGTTTAGTGTGAGTAAACTTGCGGGTTACTCGGACGAGTAACACGTCCGAGCAATATCATAGTACATAAGTACTGGACTTTCGCACTTATTAACAACATCGTTTACTAATCCGGCCAAGTGTCTTTGGCCATACTAGTTGCGCGCAAAGTGTTAAAGCGCTAGTAGTACTGTGATGTGCTGTCCGCGGTTATGTGATGTGTACATACCTACTTGGTTATAAACGGCCGGTTTCAATATTTAACTCAAGGATAGATTTGCCTACTACAGATACAATTTTGACATATTTTGTATGGAAAATCTGTCAAAATTCAACTGCCAGTAAGAAAATTTATCCTTGAGTTGAATATTGAAACCGGCCGTAAAAAAGAGTATTTTTTGGTCTATTTATTTATCTATATTATCACGCTAGATCCCTTGAGAGCAGGGAGTACAGAGTTCTAACCGGTTCTTTCCTTACAGACCTCCTTGGCTTACTTCTCCCACAGTTCGCCTCATATATGCTCACCGGTTACGGAGACTCTTGACCTGCCCTTCAGATAAGACACGGTCTATGTGGTCGCGGTAAGATACTCTAGGTCTTCCCCGCTACCTACATCCTTTCACTTTCGCATTGTATATCTGTTTTGTCATGCTTTCTTCCGACGTTCTGTCTATATGCCTGACCCAACGGAGCATACTCTTTCTCATGGTTACACCGATATTATCCTTCATACCTACACGCTTTCTCACTACGCTGTTGCGAATACGGTCGGTCAGCTTGACTCCGCACATTTTCCGCAGACCTCGCATTCCAACCCCATTTATCCTGCATTCATTCTCCTTATTAAATATCCAACTCTCAATGCTATATAACAGCGTTGGGACAGTGAACAGTGCTTGTAGCGCTCCGTTATGCATGGCTGCGCTTCTTAGCTCAAGTGCCGGCTCCCAAGTAGCTTTCTCATAACACCATTCACTCTATTCTCAGCGGTGTATTTCTCATTCTTACTGATGGCGCATCCAAGATATACAAACTCATTCACTTGCTCCAGCACATCGTTACTAGCCTGTTTTTGTTATGTTTGGTATGTTACAGATGACTACGGCGTGTTTGCCGTTGAGACTTCCAATAAATTAACTTTCTGTAAGTAAACCTATAACATATATTCTTTCCTACTCCATTCATCCCTTTAGCCTTCCTCGTGTTCCATGTTCCCTACTCTTTACGATATGTTGTCTTCCCTCTTCATTGTATGGGTTCCGTAGGAACGCAAAGCCGTTGGTCTCATTCACCATTTCATGTGGTAGTTAATAATCCAATTTGGAACCTTTATGGGCAGCTGGATAAATATCAACAGCAGCCCACAATATTGCCTTCGCCAATCCGCACTTGGTCCGCTCTTTTACCTTGATTTGTGGGAGATCTTCGACTAGCAGTGGAATAGCAAAAAGCTAATTTATAATATACTTATCAACAGCGGTTTAGACGATCTCTTAAAGAAAAATAAATCTTACGATGTGTAACAACACGTGTGAACGCGGCCGGTCAACTGCACGGTCCATTCGGTTCGACAGGTTTACGAGTTGGGCCACACATCCGCGCGTTTCGCTCCGTTATAGCTTTATTACGATTTTTTATAGCCTCCCTAGTTCATATTTTCGGCAGTATTAAAGGATTAAGCTAGGAACGTTAATAAAGTTATGGGGCGCTTTATTTTTTGGCAGCTTGTCGATATTGGTAGTGTTTGATAAACTTTATAATAGTGATTTTATTCAGTAATACACAGTGGAAGAGTCAATATTTGAATAAACGACAGCTATTTGTTTCATTGCTACTATCTGTGCTTCGAACACACAGTTCGATCAATTGGACTATGTGAACTTTTCCATTTGGTTCGAAAAATATCACATAGGTAATATAGGTACTGAGAGTGTAAAGGTGTATTCAAATAATACGCTTGTGAAAACGCGACGTGACGTGATTATAAATTTTCATACAATTTCTGAAAGCGCAAACGCAACGCCAAAACCATGCCATAGTCTCCATTTAAAAATTGTGTGAAAAATAATAAACGCGCCACAGCTTCACGACTGCAGCAATTTCTTGATCGTCTAATTTGAAGACACCCTAAGTTCAAATACTGCTAAGAACACATGGCTTGATCAAATGAAGATGTATGTGGCAATTTCGTTTGGATTTTAATCTTCTAGTTACATTACGACTTCCGAAGAAAGGAGTGGCGCCAATTTCCTATTCGGCAAACAAACAAACATACAAGCGTGGTGTTTGATAGTTTAAGACTGATTTATGCAACCACACGGTACTAGACGGAAATAGAATCCACGTAAACATTTGGAAGTGGATTATCAATGCGCGATCACGTCACGTCATTCAATCATCGTGCGATTGTCTCTGGACGTAAATGACGTGGGTCATAATGAGACACTTCATTATCTGACGCGACACTAATGGATCGGTATGAACTGAGGTTTAGTTTTTTGGGTGCAAATATAGCTATAAAGATTTTTCGATAGAAGTGCTGCCAGGTATATTTTTGTACAATTTAAATATCTTATGTTTTTATACAATTTAAGTATCGATACTGCTTCGAAATGATATAAAATAATCTATGATGGATGGGATTTGCTGTAATATTTTTTAGCTGGTTGAACTGACTTGATTCATAACTGCTTTGTTGGTCTACTGGTGCATTGTACAGCTAGTGTTAATGAGATTTTAGTTTCTAATCTCAGCTTAGTGAAAGTGCTGAGTTCTTAGATTTTAGTGAAAGTGTTTTTTTTTTTCAAAAGGTTTTCAAGAACAGGCCATTGTCGAAATTTGACACCAGTATAATAACAATAGGCTTGCCTTCGATCGTCCGTGATAAGTATGTAGGTGTACCTACAAAGATCACCTCTGCCACCCTCGCTCTGGAAATATGGACGTGACTGTGTTTATTTATAAAGTAAATTCTAGAGTTTGGGTACTCCCTAACATCTATTGGACTAACGGTAATAATGATAAAAGTGGCAATCTTGGCAATCTTATCCACATTGTTTAATATCTATGCTAACCTTAAGCCTAAAGTGATTTAGGGCATCCAAATTTCACACAATATACCATAATTTCCAGGCGTCATAACGCACGACAATCCTAATTAGCAACCGGACAAATTAGATCAAGTTGCACATGACAGTGGGTTATTGATTATGCGCGAAGGACGGTCCTGTATAATGACGTCACGAGCGGCCCGTAGCCCGCAATCAGCGACTGATTAACGGACAATTAGACACTGATCAGTGATAACAGATTCCGGCGGAGGAGAGCGGGCGTGCAGACAATGTTGTATTGTTGGGTATGAACTGCGGATTTGACGGGAATTATGCTATTTGAGTGTGGTTGAATGATGTCCTGAGAAATTAGTAAACGTTTAATTTTTCATAAAATTAACTTAAATGGTTTGGGCCTATTGCCGTTATGCCAAGGTATATGTTATGTAGGTGTCGCCACAAAAGATCAACTAAGATCAAGTTGCACATGACAGTGGGTTACTGATTATCCGCGAAGGACCATAGAGTAAAGACTTGAAAGCACGAAGAAAGGTCCTGTATAATGACGTCACGAGCAGCCCGCATTCAGTGACAGATTAACGGACAATTTGCCACTGATCAGTGATAACAGATGCCGGCGGAGGAGAGCGAGCGCGCGAACAATGTTGCTGGGCATAAACTAAGGATTGGTGGGAATGCCGATATTAGAGTGTAGTCGAATGTGGTGTAGTGAAATTTAGAATAATTATTAAATAATAAGTAAGTTTGGCGGACGTCAAAACTATACCAATATTATAAACAGATAATGTTGTATGTAAGTATGAATGTATGTTTGTAAGAGATAATCTCTAGAACTACTGATTCTTTTCTGAAAATTCTTTATCTGTCAGGTATCTACATTATTCCTGAGTACCAAAGACTACTTTATTCTGATAATAAAAGCAAAATTACGAAATAACTGCTTGCGGAGCCGCAGGCAACAGATAGGTTTTTATATAAAACAACAGTTTTCAATAAAGAAATTGTAGTTTATTTACCATTATTATATACTTTATTTATAAAAATGTTTTATTTCTTACTAGCCTTTTAGGTATACCCATATACCTAATTTACATCACACCGGTTTAAGAGAACTGCATTTTTATAAAACTTTTCGTGCAGGCGCTGTGGGCTGCCTCCATTCCGATGCAAAGTCACAGAAACGCAAAATATAAATAATCCCATGTTACGAATATTTTACCTAAGTCATTTTTTAATATTTTTTAAAGAAGGGTAGCCCCACACTAGGATTTATTCCTGTCGTGGGTGCGTTTACAAAACATGAAATTTCACATACACAAATACCCAGACCGAAACAAATAATTGTCGATCACACAAAGATTTGTGCCGTGCGGGAATCGAACCAGTGACTATTAGACCCAGTGGGTAGAGCGGCTAAAGCTTTTAACAACTGTCAAGTTAAATAAAATAAAATGAAAATAAAAATACATCT
The DNA here is from genome assembly GCA_905147815.2 of Phalera bucephala. Classification (NCBI taxonomy): domain Eukaryota; kingdom Metazoa; phylum Arthropoda; class Insecta; order Lepidoptera; family Notodontidae; genus Phalera; species Phalera bucephala. The sequence continues at coordinate 11,373,901 of LR990615.1, forward strand.
TGCTGACGATGTTAGGTTCCAGTCTAAAAGGGAATGAACCTGTTGCAATTATATTGGGATTATACAACTTCAGGTATTTTTGAACAATAGCAATTTGTTCGACCTCAAACCAGATTTGGGTAAAATTTAAGCAGATTAATTGTGAATTGAATGAATAAAACCTTGGGGAATATAGGTGTGATGGTGTATTAATGATTAACTATTACAATTACATTTTATAATCTTCAAAGTTTTAATCTTGAATCATGATTATATGCAATTCCAATCATTACATTTTGCCCATCTCTGATTCGAAACCAGGTTCCCGTGGTTGCCAGCCGCACCATTCGCCATTAGAAAAACGAGACAATTGAATAAAGTGTACAAATTAATTAATATTTGGAACAACAGATGGATTACGGCTCAGTGACACGGGCCGTTTGAATTTGTTTATCGCGCGCCAGCAGAGCTAATGTCGCCACACGGGTCGGTGCATCCACACTTATTTGCTTCAAATGCTTAATTAATATAGCTTCGTATATGATTTGGAATATCATTTAATTGTTTTTAAAATTATCTGATGAATTCAGTTTCATTTATTAGTAATGCGTGAAGTGAAGAAAATAAGAACGGGATCTCTTGCTGTTAATGTAACTCCTGAGATATTCACGATCTAGGTAATTTATAGTGACAGGTGTTACGTAAATATTATAGATTAGGTACAGTCATGGTACAGTTACACAAGGATCTTCTGGCCTGCGGTGAAAATCGGAACTAACGCTGTCATCAAGAGAAGTGACACTTCATGAGAGTTGCAGTTTGCTATGAAATTTATCCAAGTTCTATTTTTAATTAGTAACCTGTTGAAATGTTTTCGTGGAAGTAAAAAAAAGTTTAAAATGATAACCCTAATTTCACGCCAACTTCCCCTCTGTCAATGTCATATACGTGCCAAAAAAATCTTGTAGCACTATACAAGCTGTAACATAATAAACGCAAGACCTGAAAGTAGTTTGTTCTAAATCGGTAACTGAATTGATTCCAACAATTTTTAATGCATCTTGCATTTTTTTAAATTTGCAAAAATTGCTTTTTCTCCTTCAGTGCGCTATAAAAATTAAATTTATTCTTGATTCATAGCAAGAAGAAGATTCCAAATGCATTCCTAAAACGTATTTCTCAAAACGCACACATACACGTACAAGTTTCATTGGTAATTGGGGTATAAAAGTGCTTTAAAAAAGGGTAAAAACCTTTAAATTTGAAAATTTGGTTTTCGTTTTGAATTTATGAAGCAATTCTCTAATCGGGGTGTCCGAGGTTTTGCGTTTATTATGTTACGAGTACACCTTGTATACTTCTGCTCTTTGATTTGGGTATGTAATAAGGCCATAATAATTTAATGTCAAGGTGATGTTCTGCCTGAAGTGCAAATCAGTTGTTGCCAAAATCTACGATGTGAGTGTGTAGATAACTGTGCTACATAGGTACCAATTGTTGGATGCGTCAAGCACAAAGCCGATCGCATCGTGGTGATCTCTGGGAGAAGTCAATGTCATATAAGATAGAGGCTATCTTTCAGCTAATGGTATCTATTTTTTATATAAACTAGCTGTTACCCGCAAATTCACCCGCGTGGAATTAAAACAAAATATTTTTCTAAGATAAATGTAACTTAAGTTACTCCTTATAAAATCAGCTACCTGCTAGTGAAAGTCCCGTCATAAGCGGCCCAGCCGTTTCGGAGATTAACCGGAACACAACACAGACAGACAGACGGCAAAATTTGAAAAAATGTTTTTTTTTTTTTGTTATAAATATCGTATTTAGTAAAAAACTGTTATTGAGGCGTGACAAACAGTCACCTCAATTTTATTTATTTGTATATAAATTTTGTCGTTTATCTATCTATAACCTCACGCCAGATCCCTTGCGGAGTAGGCAGAGAGTACAAAGTTCCAACAGGTTCTTTCCTTACATAACTCTCTGGCTTCCTCGACTCTCATAGTTCGTCTCATACACGCTCGCCGGTTACGGAGACTCTTGACTTTTCCATCAGATAAGATTCGGTTTATTTGGTCGTGGTAAGATAGTCTAGGTCTTCCCCGGTACCTGCATCCTTCCACTTTCACATTGTATATCTGTTTTGTCATTCTTTCCTCTGGCATTCTTTCTATAAGCCCGAACCAACGGAGCATGCCCTTTCTCATCTTTACACCGATACTATCTTTCATACCTACTCGCTGTCTTACTATGCTGTTGCTAATGCGGTCGGTCAGCTTCACTCCGCACATCTTCCGCAGAGCTCGCATTTCTACCGCATTTATCCTACTTTCATTCTCCTTCTTACATACCGAGCTCTCGCTACCATATAACAGCGTTGGGACAAGAACTCCGTTATGTATGGCCAGCTGCGCCTTATGGCTTAAGTGCCGGCTCCCGAGTAGCTTTCCCATCGCACCATTCACTCTGTTCCCTGCACTCACTCTTCTCTCTATGTCAGCGGTGTATTTCCCATCCTTACTGAAGGCGCATCCAAGATATACAAACTCATTCACTTGCTCCAGCACATCGTTACCAACCACAATCCTTACATTCGTTCTGGTTTCTTCCCTTTCAAAAACCATAATCTTGGTTTTCTTCACATTCAAGTGTAAGCCATTGATCATGCAGTCGTCTTTTATAACTGTGACTAGTGTTTGCAGATCAGTGGCTGTTGGCGCTATTAAAACCGCGTCATCTGCATAAAGTAGATGGTTTACCACTGAGTCACCCATTTGTACACCTTCATTCATCGCTTTCAGTCTTTGAAGACTTTTGTCCAGATATATTATAAACAGTCTAGCGGACAACACGCAACCCTGCTTGACGCCGATTTTAAGCCAGGGTGACCTGTTACCACCCACCCGTACGCATGCCTTGCAGTCCACATAAGTGGACTGGACGGCTCGCAACAGAGTGCCATCTATACCATACTCTGGCAAAATGTCCCAAAGTCTCTTTCGCACAACTCTGTCAAATGCCTTCTCCAGATCTACAAAACCGCAGAAAACCTTCCGCCCCACTGCCAGATGCTTCTCTACGATGTTGCGGAGGGCGAAGATTTGATCCGAACATCCTCTTCCAGACCTGAAACCCCCTTGTGCCTCGCACAACATTCCATCGTACTTCACGCGCATTCTCCGTTCAATAATTTTACCATACACTTTGGCTGCCAAGCTGATCAAACTGATGGCTTTGTAATTGGCGCAGTCATATTGTGAACCCTTGCCTTTATACAAGGGTACTATGACTGCGCGGCGCCAATCTATAGGGACTCTACCGGTCCTCCAGCAAAGGTTTGCAAGGGCCCGGAAAGCGTCCCGGACGCAAGTTCCACCATATTTGATCATCTCGGCAGATATCATGTCTACTCCCGCAGCTTTACCGTTTTTCATACTTCCTATCGCCCAACTTGTTCCATACTGATGTCCTCCGTTGATTCTGGTGCCGCAATCTCGCCTTTGGGCACGTCTGCGGCATCAGCATCCGGGTCATCTCCATACATTTCTCCAAAATATTCACTCCACCGGTTTAGCACAGCTTGTGTGTCTGCAAGAATGTCACCATCTTTAGATTTTATCCTTTCCATTCTGGAGCCTGACGAATCACCTCGAGCCTTTCTCACCTTGCTCCAAAAGAGTTTGGTGTTGTTCTCGAAGTTCTTCGCCAGCCTCTCCTCTTCAATCATACTGGCTCTTTCACGCTTTTCTTTCACTAAAGTTTTAGTGGCATTCTTGCATTGCCGGTATATTTCTTTCCTCATCTCTGTCATACTGGCATTCAGGTTCAAAGAAGATACATAGTCCTGCCACGCTTTCTTCTTACTTTCTACGGAGCTTTGCAACTCCGCATCCCACCATGCATCACCTTTTGCTGTAATATGCTTCTTTGAGCAACCACATACTTCTTTCGCGGATTCCTGAGTGGAATCTCTTTCAGGCTTTTCCAGCATTATTCATCTACATTTGAGTCCGAAGAGCCTGCTGTCAAAAGCTTGTCCCGGACTCTGTCTTCATACATTCTCCTCACGCTCTTATCTTGCAACTTTTCAACCTTTATTCTTTCAAGGTCTCCGAAGGGGATCCGCTCTCGCCAGTGCCTCCACTTCCTGAACAGACCACTAAACCGCGCAACTACGAGATAGTGGTCTGATTCCAGAGTGGGGCCTCTATACGCACGCGTATCTTGTAGTTTGCTTCGGAGACGGTTATCAACCAGGCTCAGATCTATCATGCTTTTTTGTTCATTCCTTCTTCACGTATACATATTTATGTCCTTGTGCTGGAATATCGTATTAGACACAAGGAGACCCCTTTCCAAACAAACATCTTTTCTTTTTTTCTTTCATTTCTTTTTTTAAAGAACGTAGCCCCACACTAGGATTTATTCCTGTGTCGTGGGTGCGTTTACAAACATGAAAATTCACAAACACAAATACCCAGACCGGAACAAATAATTGTGGATCACACAAAGATTTGTCCCGTGCGGGACTCGAACCCGCGACTATTAGACGCAGTGGGCAGAGCGGCTTAAGCTCTTAACCACTGCGCTAAATCGTCCGTCAATGAGCTTACCTGCATCGTTCACTCTCTTATCACCATAAGGACCCAGAGCAGCGTCGCAAGTTTGCCGCCTGGTTCCTACCCATCCGTTCAGATCGCCACACAGAATCACCTTTTCGTTAGCCTCAGCCAAATCCAGAACTTCCCTGACATTATCCCAAAACTTCTCAAGGTCCTGGGGTGTCGACGAGCTTACGGGAGCATATGCTGCGACCAAAAATACTCTAGTGACACCCAGTTTTAAACGGACCCAGGGAAGTCTCGCATCGCACAGGCCATAATCTCTAACTCCAGAGGCCAGGCGACGGGACAGCAAAATACCCACCCCCATGCTGGCACGACTGCTCTGCGGTACCCCAGACCACAGAGCCATCGCCCCATCAGGAAGATCACAGGTTTCACTGCCCCTCCGCTTAGTCTCTGTTACACACAGAGCATCCAGGCGTCTCTCTTTCATCACATCAATCACCTCATGCATCTTATCTTCCATACCACCTCTTACATTCCAAGTGCCTATCCGGCACTCTGCACCCCACGACGCTCCAGTTCGGGCCCGGCGTGATGGGTGGCGGCCCCCATCGCCGCTTCCACCTATATTCGTACCGACGGGGGCGGGCCGGTACGCGTCGCCTCGGGGGGACGCCTTAGCCCGCACTGCGGTACGTCTTCGGTCCAAGATTGCAGCCATAATGACTGGCAGGGGTCGCGACGAGCACGCTCTTGGACAGACTTTGTCGTTTAGATCATGTAATTCTTCTCCATAGAAACGTCCTCTTCTCTAAATCTTAATTCATTAAGGCGCGTTCGATGGACATGACTAGGAAATAATCATCATAATTAATCATCTAAGAATTATTGTGTAACTAAAAGTCTTTCTTTCTTATTTTTAACGACTAATATATTGGTTTACATGAATAAAAAAATATACTGATTCTGCCGTTTTTGCGAGCTGTTAAATGCTTATATGAAAATATAAGCATTTAACAGCTCGCAAAAATGGCTTCTAAAAGAATAAAACCTGAGATTTAATTGACCGTGAGAGGCGAGTGTGTGGCATAAACGAGCAGCAGGATCAGCGTCGGCTCGGCTTAGCCGAGGCTCGTAAATCAGTCTTCGTCCGTTTGGTTAATTATTGCGACGAGATCGGACCGGTTGGGATAACTTAAGGGATATATCGGCATATTTTTCTGTGTTTCTGGGTTAACGCATTGTTTGGTACGTCTAAGATTTTATGTTAGTAGGTACTCTTTGTTAGATGATAAAAAAATAAACAATGTTAACTACTTCATATGGCAGCGAGTGCTGGGTATGTAAGTAGGAGAATGAATGTAGAATAAATGCGGTGGCAATGCGAGGTCTGCGGAAGATGTGCGAAGTTAAGCTGATCGACCGTGATCGCAACATATTCTCAACAGCGTAGTAAGAAAGCGAGTAGGTATAAAAGATAATATCGGTGTTATTATAAGAAAGGGTATGCTCCGTTGAATGTCAGAAAAAAGAATGACAAAACAGTTATACAACGCGAAAGGGGAAGGATGTAGGTAACAGGGAAGACCTAGATTATCTTACCATGACCAAATAGACCGAGTCTTATTTAAAGGACAAATCAAGAGTCTCCGTAACCGGCGAGCGTGTATGAGACGAACTATGAGAGTGGAGGAAGCCAGAGAGGTATGTAAGGAAAGAACCTGTTGGAACTCTGTACTCTCTGCCTACCCCGCAAGGGATCTGGCGTGATGATATAGATAGAGATAGAAGTTAACTAATTGCCGATCGTGAAAGCTAACCATCGCTCCTATATTCCCGAAGTAAGATATACATATCGCCAACGATGTGATATCAAATAATGTAATGCTTGATCCATGGCTACGATTCTAATAATAAAGAATTTTAATCATTTAAGATTTCTACGATCTTCTAAAATCTGTGAGAGTTCTCCGCTATTGTATACCGGATTGTCTAAGAGAACGTTTACAGGTTCTCTTGTTTGGATAACAATTATGTACGCCTACTTTATCATGTGTATCACATTTCGTTTATACGCTACATCTATGCTTTCTTCGTGTGGAAAACGTAGGCTAGACGTAGGCTAGACGGCGTTTTTATTTTATTATTTGTTTTAATTACGTATTACTTGTTTAATCATGGTACTGTTCCCCAATAACTGGTATTACTTTCTTTCTTAAGATGGAAAGGCATTTTAAACACCATCTTTGACTTAACTACATTGGGAATTGTATTAGATCTTAATGAGCTAAAATTTCAAGAATGGCTCTCCAAAATAATTGCTGGATGCAAATGCACATACATGTTTACTGAAGGTAGAATTTTCCTTATTAGATTACCTGAATTTATGTGCAGAGATAATATGAGGTTTTATAGAATATCTCTGGAATAATTGGGGTGATCTCACCTACATCAAAGGTGCGGTAAAGTGGGGCGGATAATTCTTACAAGGCAAGGGTTGAAATACCTACCTCTAGAGAAAGCGACATCGTGTGCCGTGTGGTAAGTAGCTGGAGATCAAATAATTTAAATTAGGATTTTCTATCTATATCATCACGCCAGATCTCTTGCAGAGTAGGTACAGAGAGTACAGAGTTTCAATAGAAACTATCTTTAATTAATTATATTAAGCTACAGTAAGAATTGATCGACACCTGTTTAATGGAGAAACTTGACCATAAAATAATATGGTTGAAAAGGCCAGGTGCCAGGCATTTCCTAGTGTGTAGGGTAGGTGTTAGGTCTTTGTAAGTACTTTTCTAAATAAAATGCAATTTCAAGTATATTACTAGATATACATATTAATTTTAAATATTAATGCAAAGTAATGTTAAATTACCCCCATATGCTTGGGTATATACACGTCAGACTACTATTTATCTATCTATATCATCATACCAGTTCCCTTGCGGGGTAGGCAGAGAGTACAGAGTTCCAGCAGGTTATATCCTTACAGAACTCTTTGGCTTCCTCTACTTTCATAGTTCGTCTCATATACGCTCGCCGGTTACGAAGTCTCTTAACTTGCCCTTCAGGTAAGACACGGTCTCCTTCTTCATAGTAAGAGAGACTAGGTTTTTCTCGGTACCTACATCCTTCCACTATCATCAAACATACGAGATAAAAATATAGTCAAGTATACAGCGTTATAAATGTCCATTGACTGTCATTGTAAAATAATTATATATTTTTTTTTGGAAAATACGTTAACTGTTTTGATGGTCTAATGATGCATAGTGTGATTCCCTGTCACTGGCTCCTGGCTTCTAATCTTAGGCGGAATAAGTGTTACTAGGGTTTTCCTGTCAGCGATATTAGTCCAGGTCCGGAGTATAAATTATGCCTGACGTGATGTCAATAGGCTTGACCTTCTAGACTGGGACCTAACATCGTCGATGTAAGGTACACTTCTGCAACCCTTGTTTGAGGTTCGGAGACAGGACGCTGTTACTCTTTCTTTAGGTAGGTACTCAATTTGGCTGAACGGATTTGAATGAAATTTGGCACACAGATAGTTTATTACCTGGATTAACACATATGATACTTTTTATCCCGGAAAAAAAATTTATTCCCGTCTTAAGTCAACGCGGACGAAGTAGCGGGCAGAAAATAGTGATAAAATCTAAATTAAAAGAAATTCATCGACTAGAGTAGGAACAGTTATCCGTATGTTGTACTACTCGAAGTAATCAACTTTTCTTTCTGTTTAAAATCGCTGTTTCATATAGGTATGTGAATGGAACATGGGTTAAAAAAAAACAAAACATGTGTCCATGCTTGGTTTTAGTATTATCTGCTAATACTGAAGCCTATCTAGGTCGGTTTTCATTGTTTTCCCATACCCCATAAACGCAATTTACACAAAGGGAATAGATAGATAGAGTAAATTTTATTGTACACCAACATAAGCAGAGAACAATAAACAAAGAAAATAAAATATACACGTATAAAATGGTAGTACAATAGGCGGCCTTATTAGTAACAGCAATCTGTTCCAGGCAACCAACATACCAAAGAGCTGAAGAGAAAAATAGGTCAGTTGGTGGCGTACACTATTATTGAATTATTTACATTAAATTAAACTACATACTAATCCACATAATACTTGCCATATACCAAATGTAAACATACACACATATATCTATATAAATATACTTACATACCAATGCATACTAAGAGGCAAAACACAATAGAAGAATTATGACAGACAAGAAGAGAGCAAATGATTTTTTACCATACTTTTAAAAGAAGATTGCGTCTTTGCTCATCTGATAGACACAGGCAATGCATTCCACAAACATACAGATTGAACTGTAAAGGATTTATTAAAGAAGTTTATGGAATGCATCGGTGTGTTCAGTTTCAGGTTTTCCGATGACCTTAAGAACCTTGGATGTGTTTCGTGGATGAACTCAAATAGTTTTTTGAGATAAGGAGGAGTTGTTGGATTAAACAGAATACTGTATAGAAGTGATAATATGTGAGCGTTCCGGCGAAGTCGAATAGGTAGTCACTTGAGCTTTGCACGAAAAACAGAGACATGATCATATTTGTGCAGACCAAATATGAATCGTATGCAAAAAAATTTGGAGTCGCTCAAGCTTATTCATTTGTTCTTCTGAAAGATTTAGATAGCTGGTGTCTGCAAAGTCGAGGATAGGAAGGAGAAGTGATTGAGCAAGCGCAATTTTAGTGGCAGTAGGGAGAAAATTTCGCAGCCTTCGCAGCGAGCCTGCTGAGGAGAAGATTCTCCGACTAATGTCTTGAAGCTGCGGTCTCCAAGTAAAATTAGTATCTATGTAGATACCCAAATTTTTTACCGTTTTACTAAACGGTATCATAATGCCGTCAAGCATAATCTTAGGGAGATGCAACCAGTCGATGCGTGTGGTCATTTTGGAACTGCCAACAATGATAACTTGAGTCTTTGATGGATTCACGTTGAGGCCGTACATTTTACTCCATTTGCATATTTTTTATTGTAATACTCAGTTTTAAAAGAGTAACCGTGGAGTTTCTTGCCCTTCTTCTCCACAGGAATGTCATTCCGAACGGGTGGTGGAGCCTTAAGTAATCTAGCCTTCTTTCTTGACTATTCGTAAGTACTAATTATATTAATCAGTGCGTCCTACCTGTCATGACATACGGAGCCGAGACATGGACACTTACGGTGAGACTAGTCCACCAAATGAAAGTTGCTCAGCGGGCTATGGAGAGAGCTATGCTCGGAGTTTCTCTGAAAGATCGAATCCGGAATGAGGTGATCCGACAGAGAACCAAGGTCATCGACATAGCTCGCAGGATCAGCACGCTGTAGTGGCAGTGGGCTGGCCATATTTGCCGAAGGACCGATAACCGCTGGGGTAGACGTGTTCTCGAGTGGAGACCGCGGCTTGGCAAACGTAGTGTGGGACGCCCTGTAGCTAGATGGAGCGATGATATACGGAGGGTGGCGGGCAGCGGTTGGAGGAGAAGAGCCGAAGATCGGGCTCAATGGCGTGCCTTGGGAGAGGCCTATGTCCAGCAGTGGACTGATACGGGCTGGTGATGATGATGATGATGAATTATATTAATAAAACACTTTTTGATTATGATCTATGTATTTAAAATTTATATCAAAAACTTGCGAGATGCTTACCCCCGCGCGGCCCTCGTTAAAAGCTGGTATGCGAGACGGCGCGGGCGCGTCTATGGCAGCTATTTTCTCAAAGACATTCCACCCATAGTTGCTCCGTAATGCTTTGTTAACTCTTTGAGATTGCTTACATTTTGCAAATTGTCTCTGCAAAACATTGCGAGTAGGTATGTATAGACTTAAATAGATTGAGGAGTTTTTTTTACACACCGTCACGCCTATATTCCCCAGAGGGGATGGCAGAGGTGTACTGAGTACACCCACGTTTCGCCGACGATGTAAGTTCCCATTTAATAGGGGGCGAGCCTATTGCTATATACCGGGCACAATTCCAGACTCCGGACTCATACTGGGAATTTTTCGTTGGTCTGGTGGCAAAGCGCATCGCTTTGTGATCCCGAGGTCCTGGGTTCAAATCCTAGGTCGGACAAATGTAGTTTTTTTTAAGTTATGAAAGTATTATAACGTTAGGTATAAATACCGTCGGACTTTCGCTTAGCTAGTAGTTAGTACATTTAACAGTGGCTATTTTAGAGACATCACTTACGTCCATGTAATTTTCCTCCTAAATCGCTTCCGCTGTTAAAGTTCGGGGGAAGTTTGTGCCAGGTCCCCTAACTGGCTCCCTGTGTATACACGGACACCCCAAAACGTTAGGTAAGTAGCTAACTTACCTACAGCGCATATAAGCTTAAAACTAAGCATTCTAGCTACTATGCTGCAAGATTAGATACATTCAAAATGCCCTCTCTACCTTCTAGGCAAATGTGATGAATTAAACTGCCTTTATAAAATAATTCACTCCTATATTGATTCCCCTGCCCTTATTTCTCAACTTAATTTTAATACCCGCTATAGATCTCGTTACCCTTGCCGTGCTCTGTTTTCCCTGAATATTTATAAAAATAACACATCGTTCTATAATCCTCTTACTAGGATGTGCCGCCTTTATAACGACACAGTTTGTGCACATTCTTCTTTGGACATATTTAATAACAGTCTGCCTAAATTCAAAAATAATGTTAAAAAAATTATTTGTGGAAACCACCCTTAATTTCCGTACCAAAGTAAACTAATTTATTGTTTCTCTAGTAGGTATTTGTTAAATAAGATTAGGTATAAATTAAACAATAGCAATAAAAAATATTACTAACTTTAGATTTAACGAACTACACTGACTTAACTACTCCAACTGCCACAAAAATTGCACTCACACAATCTCTTCTACTCCCTATGTTGGATTATGCAGACGCCAGCTATCTTGACCTCACAGAGCAGCAACTTAATAAACTTGAGCGACTTCAAAACTTTTGTATAAGGTTCATATTTGGCTTGCGTAAATATGACCATGTCTCTGAATTTCGTACAAAGCTCAAGTGGCTGCCAATTCGCCTTCGCCGGAATGCTCATATATTATCGCTTCTGTACAGTGTTCTGTATAATCCGATAACTCCCTCTTACCTCAAAGATCGATTTGAGTTTCTTCATGAGCCACACTCGAAGTTCCTGAGATCATCGGAAAATTTAAAACTGAAAATGCCGATGCATTCCACAAATTACTTCGATAAATCCTTTACCATTCAAGCCGTCCGTCTGTGGAATGCATTGCCAGTGTCAGTCAGTCGTGCAAAGTCGTTGGTTTCGTTCAAAAACATGGTTAAGAGTCACTATCTGTCAATAATATGATTATTTGCTATTTATCTTTATCTGTTAGCTATAATATGTGTGTGGTATGTAATAGTGTATATTGTAATGTCTGTATATATATGACTAGGTTTATGTTATATATATGTGTATTGTAATTATCAATAGTGTACACCACCAACTGCCCTTTTTATTCTTATTTGTTTTCCTTCCAACGGTTGTCTGGAAGAAATTGCTTTAAGCGAAAAGACCGCCATTTGTACTGTTTTTGTATTTAATTTGTTTCTTGTATTGTTTTTTTGGTGTACAATAAAGTGTATTATTATTATTATTAACCCTCTATTTTATTATTGAAATTTGGAACTTTCTGTACCCACATAGTTAGAATTATGGTCTAGCTTGAAATATGGATGATCAAACATTGTAAACTTTCGGATTGTAATTTGTTTTGTTAGCCTAATAAATAAATAAATTCCATTCGGTTATGATTGAAGCTATTGAGGGCCAATCGTTTATAAAGGTGACCAGTTCGTCCCGTCATCTCATCTTGGTCTGCCGCGATATCGTTTGAAATTGAGTGGTGGTTGGTTAGTGATTATGTTTGCATTACTTTTTCATTATATCTAAATTAGTTTAGTGTAACGTACCGCTAACGTTACGGAAAGTAATTATATTTTTATGTTGGTATAGAGAATTCGCTCGTAGCGGTGTACGGCCGCGGTATTCTTACTGATTTTGATAACTAAATTGAAGGATTTAAATCAATCTTTAACTAGTTCTCTTTTAATCAGATATCTTTTAATGCAGAATAATTAAAAAAATATCCAGCAAACATTTAAGGCTAGACAAATAAATTTTATATTCGTATAGAAGGTAACAAATTACTTGATAAAGTATCCTTAACGACGATACTTCAGCAAGGCGCCGCCCACCTGTCACGGGTTTTAGCGTTGAAGGGGCGGGTCCGCGGCTGGGCGGGGCGGAACGGGAGGGCGGGGATACGCCCACCTAACCGCCCCGCCCATCGTCTGTGACTTCAGTCGGCTGCCAAGCGTCGTGCGCGATGATACTGCTGGGGAAATAGTCAAGTCGCAATCATTTTGGATCTACTTATACTCTTTGTGCAATTGATAGAGCCTTATTCTGACCAGGTGACTTTTAGTAGTAAAATGTCATTCCCGTAATATTTTCCGTATTGTATTAACGTTAACGACTGTATAATGTCAATTTGGTTATAGGAGCTGTCATCCTAGAACTTATATATCTTGTACACTTATGACTACCTCGACTGGATTGTGACTGCCTCGGTGGTCTAGTGGCAAAGCGCATCGCTTTGTGATCACGAGGTCCTGGGTTCAAATCCTAGGTCGGACAAGTGTAGATTTTCTAAAGAAAACTTCCCAGTACAAGTCCGGAGTCTGGAATTGTGCCCGGTATATGGCAATAGGCTCTCCCCCTATTATATGGGACCTAACATCGTCGGCGAAACGTGGGTGCACTCAGTACACCTCTGCCACTCCCGTTTGGGGAATATAGACGTGACGGTGTTATGACTACCAACTACAAAGTTTAGATAGTAGTCTAATACATGCAAAGGGATATAATTATAGAAGCCTGCCAATTAATGTTCAAGACTAGTTAATATTATCAATTGTTATATTATTTAAGTTAACCGAAAATGATCCTTCCCTAAAGGTTCCATCTCTACCCCTACTACTTATTAATATTAAGAACTATAGTGCCATAGGTTTATAATAAATTTGGGGAGGTACCACCTCAGAATTATAACTATAGGTTGATTAGCAAATCATTATATCATACTCTGGTATGTGTAATCTATTGATATTGTTACAATATTTTTCACATAGGAAGAGTAGTGACAGTTCTAAGTGTCAAACGAAATTAATATCTAATTTAATGGTGTCAAGGCATAAAACAATAAGTATAGAAACGGGTCATGCCTCTTATTGCCATTGAATAAAGTATAATTTACTTTGACACCTACAACTGTTACGGTACTCACCTTACATGAAACATACTATAGTATAAAAATCAATATAATTATCATAGCCGTTTTCGGAATCATATCAATGTAACCGTCGCTTAGGTATCGACCTATAATTAATTATATTTCAACTATCACTGACTCAACGTTAACCAAGGTTCTCCGTCCAACGGTTCCATTTTACTCTATTTATGGATTTTATACAACATTTGGCAAAGCGCATCGCTTTGTGAGCACGAGGTCCTGGGTTCAAATCCTAGGTCGGACAAGTGTAGTTTTTTTCACGAAAACTTCCCAGTACATTCCGGAGTCTGAAATTGTGCCCGGTATATGGCAATAGGCTAGCCCCCTATTACATCGGACCTAACATCGTCAGCGAAACGTGGGTGTACTCAGTACACCTCTGCCACCCCCACTTGGGGAATATAGGCGTGATGGTGTTTTTTTCAAGAAAAAGCCCAGTTCATACTGCTATCTCTATCTGAGCCTAGATTAATTCGCTAGAATTATTTGGACCTTGACCTCTCTATACATATCATCACGCTTGATCCCTTGCGGGATATAGAGGGCACAAATTTTAACAGGTTACTTCCTTACATATAGTTTCAGATATTTGGCTTCCTCCATTCTTCATTTTGACCAAGATAATATACATTTATTAGATTGCTTCTTCTTCTTTAAGTTATGGCTTCACACTAATTTTAAGTGTATTTTGCCAGTGTCTAGTGAGATGCATAATCGTGTTTGTATAAATTAAATCAACTCCCCGATGAACATGATGACAACGATGATAAAGAAATTGATGAAGTACCCCACCCTGGATAGTAAAGCGATGGATACTTTACATACCAATTGCAACGGCCGTTTTGAAGGAAATCGAAAAGGCACGCTTTATCACTTTGTTAAAATTACCTTCACTTATACCCACATAAGAATACATAATGGTTAATATTCCACCAACATTACACATTATTATTCGAAATAACACAAGTTTTGGAAATTAACACAAATTGACGACAGCACTCTTCGACTTCTCGCCAAAAAACCTTTATTAGATTTATAAACAGTTATTCACCAGAATCTAATACCATAACAGTTCATCAACCTAAACTATTTATATACTACTTTAAATGCACTGTTTTATTTTTATGAGGTATTTATGTTAAATGGTATCAGGAACTGCTTACCAACCATCTTAATTAAGAAAATGCAAAAACAATAAGCTGACCAAATGCAATTCCTAGCATTTTCTTTTAAATTTGTTATCTGTACTCGTATTTCATGTTTAATCTGTGATGATTAATTAAAATGTCAGTAGAGGGCGCGCCGCAAGAGTCTACATCATAATATTGTCTTAGATATTAATTCTAGTCTCTCCAGAGATGTATTGAAGGAACATTTTCTATTCCCACATAGCTTAAGTTGCGATCACTACAGCGGTCATGCTATATTGGTATTTTGAAAATGAATAACTAATATATGATATTCCACCTAATGTATAATATATAATATGGTTTCACTGCTCGGTCTTCCTAAACAATTTGAGTAGAGAGGGGAATAGAGAGAGAATAGGTTATAATTTACCACGGACACAACAATAGGCAGAGGCAACTCATCAAGCCACTTATTAAGCTTCCAACTCGACAAAGCATGTAGGCGCACAAAAATGGATATGCCACAATCGATCGCCCATCTCAAACTGACCGAGCCGAACGCTATTTAACCTTAGCCGGCCACTGTACACACTGCGTTTCCGATAACGTATGGAATAGTGATGATAACCCATCTAAAATTGTTTTTCGATTATCTCCTCGGATAACATTAATGTTATGGTAATATCCCTGATCGAGTGTAATAATGACTCAAGTCAAAAAAAAACTTAAATAAACATTCTTTTTTTAATAACTACAGAGTTGGATTTCTCTTGTTCTTTTTTGTTTAGTTATCACTATTGGACTCGGGCAACGATATTTTGTTGACGGAAATATGTAAGAAGTTGCAATAAAACCAATAAGTTAATAGTATAAAGGTATTTTTATGCAGCCAGGCCAAGGAAAATTGGATGTCTATAGAAAATTTCATGCCTATGCTGCTGGCCGTTGAGGAGTTCCTTTGTCTAGAGCCAATGCTGAGTGCATTTTTAATTGTAAGTTAAATAAAAGCTTGTTAAAATTAATAGCTAAATACGGTCCCGAATGAAAAATTAGCAAAAGTAATTCATTAACCGTCGTAAAGATTGCGCTAAGTCCTTTATTTCAGTGCGGGCTCGGCGGCCAAGTATTTTTTAATTCCCGGCATTAGCACTGTCTCGCGTTGATTTATGTGCTAGAGGCCTCTTGCCTCGCGGTACGCAAATAAACCAAGATAATGGCCTTTTTTAACACCTTAATTAAAATGTACTATATTTAGGTAATTAATGAAGAGTATGGTGTGACTGATTTTTTTAATTTTTTATCAAAGAACGTAAAGCAAAAATATTATATGTACATATTTTAATTACTTCATTAAAGGTAGGTTAGGTTAGGTTAGGTTAGACAAATTGTGATATATTAATATTGTCAGAGAATTAACATTTTTAATTAAAGAAAAACATTTGATACAGCTTACAGGTCTATCTATCTATCTATCTATCTATATCAACACGCCAGCTCCCTCGCGGGGTAGGCAGAGAGTACAGAGTTCCAACAGGTTCTTTCCTTACATACCATAGCTTACAGGTAATCCTTATATTAAATTTTTATTGTCATTTAATTATGATTAAAGACTTGTAAACACAAAATTCTTTCTGTTAAAATTTAAAGAAATTTGTGAGAAGAAGTCAACCACTAACTAAACATCTTCATTTAGATTTAGGTAGGTCAATTAAATGTTATTTTTTTAATTTGATAACCAATTGTAATACAATAAATAAATAAATTTTAGAGAATAATAATATGATTAAATTATCATAATTCCTAAATGTGCACAAAATTGATATCTATTGAAAAAACAATTTGAAATGTTGCTTAACATTTAAAAAGATACTGCGACTATATGTCTGTATAAGTCTTTTAATCTCATAATCTGTTTTAAAGATTGTAGGTACCGACAGATGAAGACCTAGACTATCTTATTACGCCCAAATAGACCATGTCTTAGCTGATGAACTACGTGAGCCCGAGGAGCGTGTACTAGACGAACTATGATTGTGAAGGTAGCGGAAAAGATCAAACTTAAATTATTTATTTTGTATAAACCCTGCTTTAAACCCTATTTTGCATAAAAAATTGTAAATATGACTAACAAATGGTCATATTTACATTTTATTTTTCACTTACTAATCTACCGCCGGTTCGGAACGCGGCCTCCACTGAAAAGATCCGGCGAGATACTTAGGGGGCTTGTCTTGATTGTCTAATCCGCTATTAATTTTTAGTTTTCATAATTTTCTGTATAGGACGATGTTACGGACGATTTAGCGCAGTGGTTAAGAGCTTAAGCCGCACCGCCCACTATGTCTAATATTCGCGGGTTCGGTTCCCGCTCGTGCCAAATCTTTGTGTGACCCACAATTAATTGTTTCGGTCTGGGTATTTGTGTATGTGAATTTTCATGTTTGTTGACGCACCCACGACACAGGAATTAATCGTATAGAGGAGCTGCACTTTTTTAAAAAAAAAGATACACACATTTTTATATAATACAAAATTAAGTATGCGATCCATTCCATCGACTTAGGGTCCGGTAATTAATATAATCATCCATAATCCAAAACCAAGCAACAAAAATAATAAAGAAGTTTGAGGGTACCCCAGAACAACTATGCCTTTTGGACGTCTAACACCTCAGTCTTTCCCGTGACCATGGGTGCTGCAAAACACTCGAAACGTCGGAAACTTAAAAATCAAAAATAAACCGCGATAAAATCCGAAAAATAGTTTTATTACATATGCGATCCAGCTTCAGTGTGATGCTGTGACATATAATAAATATTTACATATATATTATTAGTCACGTAACTACAATACAAGTAACTACAATATAAAAGGTCTATAAGGAAAGAACCTGTTATAAATCTGTCTCAGCCTATTTCGCAAAGGATCTATCTTGACGCCGTAGATATATAGATAATTAATTTTACATAACTTTTTTTAAATGTTATTACTAACAAAAGAAAACTTACCAGGAGGTATACTATTTATGGAAAAAGCAGTATCCGTAGCTAACCCGTTTTCATCTATCGCCTCTGGTGAGTTAATGGTGCCGATATAAGGTCGGTCACAACCCATCTCGCTCACTCTTATCACACAACATGTCTATTCCACGACTTCCTAGCTTATGGCGAGAATTAAGGGCCTCACATATGGCAACTGTAATACATGTACCTACTTTGGTACATCTTGCAACATACAGGTAACTATAAGATAAAAACACTCGTATAAATTTTAGTCAAGCTTTATTTTGTATCATCTACAATAAACTTTTGACTACATAGGCAGATTTGATATATAATTTTATTACGATACCAACTTTTATTGAAATATATAGTAAACTGTATTTTGGTATAGTAGAATCGTCGCGTCGGTGTTATGAAGACTGAATATGTATTTTAGCATCTTCACCATGTGTGTGCATGTGTGCATGGCCACCAAATCTCCTAAGTCCGTCTCAAAAGACGCAAAAGCTTTGCCGTGCAGGATTTTCCAACAGCGGCCAGACTTAGACAATGGAGAGAGAGAAATGAAACCCCAACCGTCTAAGTTTGTCCCATGACAGGAGCAACTACCGCCGGGGTACCAACTACCATGGCCGGTGTGGAAATATTTAAATCGACTCCGCACTCATGTAGGTAGATGCAGGCAAAATCTGCGTACATGGGGGTTCAGAGACCCAAATTCAATAGCCTTTGATTGTGGTACGACCTCACAGACTATGTCGCACTTGCCCTTTGTGCCCCACCACTTGTACAACTTGTACAAGAGCTGAGCGCGGCCACGGACAGCGCGAATGTGCTAGTCACTCATCTAGCGGATCATATACCTTTGACACAAAAAGAAAAACCGTGTGTAGCTTGTTTTGATGTTATATCTATATAGCACAGTATATTATTATAATTCAAGAGTCTCCGTAACCGGCGAGTGTGTATGAGACGAACTATGAGAGTGGAGGAAGCCAGAGAGGTATGTAAGGAAAGAACCTGTTGGAACTCTGTACTCTCTGCCTACCCCGCGAGGGAGCTGGCGTGATGATATATCATCACGCCAGCTCCCTCTACTACTTCTATAGAAGTAGATAGAAGTAGATTATTATAATTGTATCTGTAAGTATATACAGGTAATTTACTGATCATTGGAATAGGGCTACTCCTACTTTTCGTTAGTGTCGTAAACGGTAACTAAAAGGGAAAATTCATAATGCGTCACTTAACCTCAAAACGCGTTGTTTTTCGTCACTCATGCAGTACATCCATCATCCAAAATATTATGTAACTTCGGTATATCTACCTATAGTGACCTGAATTCGCCTAATCATACCTTTATTTTAATAAGACTCAAATTTTTTTATTCATGTAATATATAATAATATTAGCCCTGTTAAGAAACTGTCCCACCGTTGGGCAAATTTAGGCCATAGTCCACCACGCTGGCCCAGTGCGGGTTGGTGAACTTCACACACCTTCGAGAAACTCTTAGGCGTGCAGGTTTCCTCAAGATGTTTTCCTTCACCGTTAAAGCAAGTGATATTTAATTTTTAATACGCACATGCTTTCGAAAAGACAGAGATGCGTGCCTGGGTTTGAACCCGAGACGTCTGACTTTGTAGTCATCACTGCTTTTAGTCATGTAAACCATTATGGTATTTATGAATCATCAAAAAAGTAACAAAGACTCTACCACCACTTCGGAATGGTATTCCTGTGGGGAAGAAGGGCAAGAAACTCCAGGGTACTCTTTTAAAATAGTATTTTTCCACCTACATTTTATTACTGCCTCGTTAGTCTAGTGACAAAAGTCGCTTTGTGATCACGCGGTCCTGGGTTCAAATCCTAGGTAGGACAAGTGTAGTTTTTCTAACATAAAACTTCCTAGTACGAGTCCGGAGTCAAGAATTGTGCCCGGTATATGGCAATTGGCTCGCCCACTATTACATTGGACCTAAGATCGTCGGCGAAACGTGGGTGTACTCAATACACCTCTGCCACCCCCGCTTGGGGAATATAGACGTGACTTTGTGTACATTTTGTTAAAGAACAATATATGCTAGTCTATTAGGTAGGTCCAAGTCAAATTAAACAAATTATACTATTTAAAGTGAATGGCTACATGGTTCCCTGATTTACAGAGAAAGGAAGTTACTTACATTACGTAGGTATGTGTCTACAGACAGTCTAGTCTACAGCCTCTATTAACAGTAATATAGTATCTAAGTTGCAGTATGAATCAATAAAATTAGTCCAATTATCACTATAAATAAATGTCAAAATTATACATATTGTCAGGTCAGTTATAACCTCATTCCAGGCAGATCAGTGGGCATTATGTAATCAACCCAGTGAAATCGCTAATTTGGCATCAATTAATTAGCAAACAAATATTGCTGCATCGTTATTATTGACTCCGAAACTTGTAAATAAATTATATAATTTGCCTCTCTTTTCATTTTCGTAAATATAAAATAAGTTATGTAAAATACATGATATATACGTTTATTTTATCTGAAAACACGAGGGTTCACGATGTAAAAACTACATATTCTGTATAGGTCAAGTTCGTATGTTATATTATTTAAGTAATGACTAAAATAGTGCCGTAATAACTGTCATTTCAGAACAATAATTAACATAACGACGTACTCATTTTTGGAATACATTTCTTCGAAGCCCATTTCTACGAAACAAACCATCAAAAAGCTACATGACCGACGGGTCATTTCACCGATGGGATATTTCATCGGATAGTATTTGTAATACTTCCAAATGCTGGAAAATTATAAGCTGATACTGAAATCAGGACGTTAAAATATAAAGTTGGCTACGAGTCAAGCATTTTCCCGAAGCCTTATAGAGTATCCCTATTACGGGTTAGTTCTCGTATTGATACCGATATTAATATATCGCGTTACAATTTGGTTACGATGATTTGTTTAATAGGTATTGAACGGGTGACGTATCTAAGGTTTTTAAGACATCATTGGCTGCAATTGTGCATTGGTTATTACTAAGATGAAGGTGATAACTTATATCATTCGATATTTGCCATAAGTGGTCCAGGCTTCAAACGTTTTTTGTAATCTTTGTACAATTGTCATTTGCTAACTAGAGCATTCATCTGCACGTTGTCATAAAGTAGTTTTAAATAAGAGAAGCAGTAATAATAAATTACAACAATTTGACTATCAAAAGATGCCACCGGAAGTCACATACAGCTGAACACATAACTCTTTATTAGTATAAACCTACACTACTATGTCCCTAGGACGGCAAAAACAAAAAGAAAACCTAAAAGGGGATCACTGAATTTCCCTAATTAATAGGAAATTAGCTTCATTTCCGACAGAGAGATTAACAAAGACACGAAACGAGTGTTTTCCCCTCGAATCTCTGAACTTTCATCAATTCATAGTGGCACACGGGTTTCAATTATATCCCAAGGAATTAATTGCCGGGGCGAGGGCTTTTCAGCTTCAGTCCCATCGACATACACTTTAGCAAACACACGAGCCCTCGAGAGCAGTATGCGCTAAAACTGCATCCTAATTATACCGTATTCAAAGTGGGCCGCCAATTTACCGCCAGTTGCGGCGACGAGGAGCACTCGCGAAAATCTCTAATTAAGGTAAATAATGTTCATAATTAAAATAATACTCGTGGTTCCGACCTCAAAGGGAGATTTCGAACGGGTGACGCATGTAATGCGACCACTTCAGTTTGCGTTCTCCTTTTTTTGCAGCCGGGTATCTCTGTTTTTGTCTGGAAAAATGTTAAAATGGAATAGGAACTCTAGTAAGTTTCGAGGTATGTCGTTTGGCCGGCGAATGGGTTTTGAAGCCTCTGTTTTGAAAGAATGGATTTGTGTTAACAATCCGGACTTCATACTTGTTTGTAAAGGTACCCAGGCGCAAGAATACTAGGAGGGATCAAAAAGTAGTGAGAACGACATACTCCTTGGTAAAAAAAAAATACTGGTAGGCATAGCTCAGATGGATATTTGTAATATTAATGAAAAAAAAATCTTCGATTCTCTTTTATTTTTTTCTGAATGTAGTCATTTGTTTGCTTCGTGTCGGAACGTGTTCACGAAAATGGAGAAAAACGAAGTGCGAGCCGTTATTAAATACCTCTGTTTACAAAAGTTAACGGCGCAAGAGATTCATTGCGATTTGGAGGCAACATTAGGAGAGTCTGCTCCGCCGTATTCCACTGCCGCAAGGTGGGCTTCTCAATTTCGAGTAGGGAGAACGAGCACGGAAGACGAACATCGTTGTGGCCGTCCATCGACGTCAGTCACCCAAGAAAATGTTGCGAAAATTGTATTGAGCGATCGAAGAGTTACCATCCGATACTTAATTCAAGAAACGGGCATTTCATAAAGAAATATTCAATCCATATTGAAACAATCTTTGAATATGAGAAAAGTCTCCGCAAGATGGGTGCCGAGAATGTTAACCGACAGTCAGAAACAAAATCAAATTGACATTTCGAAGATATTGTTGGACAAGTTTCAAAAAGACTCTGAAATTTTTTGTCTCGTTTCGTAACAATGGACGAAACATGGCTCCATCATTTTGATCCCGAGACAAAACAGCAATCTTCGTAATGGAAACGGCCATCATCACCGACCCCAAAGAAGTTTCGTGTCGTGGCATCGGCTGGCAAGGTTATGGCCTCAATATTTTGGGACTCAGAAGGAATATTGTTGATTGATTACCTGGAGCGTGGAACCACTATTACAGGCCAATATTATGCAGCTTTAATTCCCAAGTTGAGGAATGCCATCAAAGAGAAAAGGAGAGGGAAACTTCGAAGGGGCGTGCTGTTTCATCACGACCACGCACCCGCGCACAGGTCGGCAGTTGCGATAGCTGCCATTCAGCAAGCTGGCTTCGAAGTAGTAGCGATTTTTATCTGTTCCCCAAATTGAAAAAATACTTAAGGGGAAACAGGTACGAAGACGATAACGAGGTGTTGGATGCAGTGGAGAGCTTTTTGCAGGACCAAGACAAAACTTTTTTGTGAAAGGGATTGAAGCCTTGGAAAAGCGCTAGAATCGGTGTGTAGAGAGACTCGGAAACTATGTAGAAAAATAAATTATTACGTTATCAATAGTCATTATATTCTATCTCATTCTCACTACTTTATGATCCCTCCTCGTACACTTAAAAAATTCTGTATGTGTTAGTAAATAAATAGGTTAATTATGTTAACATCAAGTTGTGTTGTAAGGTTCGGAGTTGGTCAACAATAAAAGATGTTGATAGTTCAGAGTACAGGTTTACTCCTAAGTCAATAATATGGGTAACAAGAGTATATATACCAACAGTATTTTTCATTTTTATTTTGATACTTAGGGTTATAATAGACTATACGTAGGTACCCTTTTGTGATGAAAACATTAAAATGCAAGTAATAGTTGATTTTAACTGAAATGTCAGAAATCATCCTTCATCACCATAAAATAAACACCACTATAATTATTAAAACCTTCGTTCTCATAATATGATGTTCTTATAATGCATTTAAATGTACGTATCTATACAATAAAATAAACTGTTCGCTTTAGTTTATATTTCAGTACGTCTAAAATCACTTAAGTAGCAATAATTAACTTTATTTACATTTTGCCTCCTGGCAATTGTAAACCCTTTGCAAAGGCAGTGGCATACAGAGAACATTAATTGTAGACTAGACATATTATTTTTTTCATATTATTGTAATAGTGTTTAGGCATATTGGGATAAACCAAACACAAAAATGTAGTGACATACATTCATGCTGTTTTTATATACGATGGTAATGTTTACGTGCTATGATTTCAATCATCCTAGTCTCATCATCTACGAGGTTTAACTGTACTACTTCAAGTGATAATAATACATCAGGAAAATATGAATCGTAATCATAATTCGCGATTTGTCTCATTATGTTTTGGTCATGGTTAATTATGATAGATAGAAGTAATAGGCTCGCATTTTATTAGATTGAGTCCTAACGTTGTCAGCGATATGTGTAGAAAACAGTATACCTCTGCTACCGTACTTGGGGAATGTAGGCTCGATGATGACTTTTATGTACATTTTTTGGTTTCATACTTTTTTCAGTAACATCATAAAAACGTATCATCTTTGTCAAATTAATATCTGCTATGTGCACTTTATGGAGATTATGAGATTTTGACTATTGCGACTATTTTACTAACCAAATATTTGTATAAACAAATTGCTATGTGACTCTAAACATTATACGGAAAATGCGGTCTGTAAAAAAATATGCTTCAAAAATCTACTTCATATAAAATTTTACAGGAGAACGTTTTTATTCAATATCTCAAAGCTATACTTTTTGCACAAGCAGATATTAGTTTCTAAGCGACGATATCTCAATTTTTTTTAATATCCGGAGAATTCCAAACATAAAAATATTTTTTCTTCAGACACTCGTAGTCCTCCGTCTACAATGGCTACGGTTTGCTACGGAATAAAAAGAGCTACGAATTCCGTCTATTGTGCACCACTGTTCTAAACCCGGCGGTTCCGTCGGATGTGTAATTAAAACCATCCTTTACTGATTTATCGCGTCCACAATTTATTCCTTTATCTTTCGGACTACTAATATATCTTTATTCAGCGGTGCTTCGCAGATAAAATTAGCGAATTTGTTCGCCACTCCGTTTCTTGCTTTCCCTCTTTCGTGTTCGGCTAAAGGGTTCCCAGATAATAATTTTTGTTGTAATTTATTATGAATAATGCACTCAGTTTGTTTGGTAACTTTTGAGTATATTTCTAGTGTCTAAGATTTATTTGCTAGAACATTAATTTTATTTGTGTTTTTTTTTACGGATCAGTTATCCTACTAATATTTTGAATGTGAACGTTTATGTATGACTGACCGGATTTGGATATAATTTAGTACATAGATAGTTTATTACCTGAATTAACACATAGGAATTTTTACCCGGATAAATGTAAGGTTCCTGTCTTAAGTCAACGCGGGGAAGTTAGCGGGCAGAAACTAGTGTAGGTATAAAGCCAACATTAATAATGTAATTTTTGGTGATTTAAAAATTTTATTCTTTTCTTGGGGTGATATTGAACGTTATTACTTATACCTTACTTAAGTGCCTTATAGGAGTAGTATGCTATTGCCCAATATCTTCATTGCAATTTTATTGCCAATGCAGCTTACAATGCTAAAGTAAAAATAAAAAATATAGTTCATTTGTTAAAAATTAAAACAAAAAGTACAAAATGAATAGGAAATATAAAACAATAAACCACATCACCAACAGTTGAAACACCGTAAAGCATTCGCATTCAAGTTTTATCAACCGACCATAACGGCGGCGGCATGAAATCCTGCCGCAATAAATCTAAAGGGCGATTCATTAAATTCTTCATGAAGCTGGTCATGTTCAGTGCAACTCGATAAGGAGATTAATAATTCACAAGTTTACGGTGTTTAGTGAGGCTTTGTTGCATGGCGGCGCGCTATCGTGACGATCTCTGGGCGAAATGGCACCGTGCACTATGCATCTACGGTTTGGATTGCGTTATGGCAGGATATGGATATACGGGATTTAAAATTGTATCGTCTAAGATATCTATTGTATGGCTACACGATCAATTCGGATGCCTGTAAAAATATACTTAAATATATCATGCGATGTGTGTCCTCCCGATTCCAAATACTGTAGATACTGTCGACCTATTTCACGTGTGCATATAATTTGTAAGTGTTCAATACGTCTCAAGGCTTTCATTCCTAAAGGGGGTAGGTGGAACTCTACATAGTACAACCATGATTTACCGAAACATATTTTAAACCATGTTATAGTTATGGTTTACATAAACTTATGAAGCTCTTTCGAATATGTTGGTTTCCTGTGTTATCCTTCAAGGTAGTCAGAGATCATCAAACATATAAGTACTAATATTAGCCCTGTTAAGAAACTATCCCACCGTTGGGCACGGGCTTCCCCTCAAACTGGGAGGACTAAGGCCATAATCTACCACGCTGGCCCAGTACGGGTTGGCAAACTTCACACACCTTCGAGACACCCGTGAAGTGTGACCATCATCACACCTAGGAAGGACATACATATGTACGTACTGTTACTTCTTCGATTCCCACGGCTTTGTTGCTGAATAGCAGTTTCCAGGTCCATACAAAATTAAAAGTACCGAACAGCAATTTTATACCCCCCCCCCCCCCCACCCCTTTCCTCAACAAAAGTCAGTCATTTTGGGACTTAATCTAACTGCTGCCAAACTACGGAACTAGTTTGTCTGCCGGTTGACTCTATAGCAAAAATTAGTATACCAAAGGGGTCTGAACTAGACCAAGATTTTTATACGACGAAGTTATATACGTGTAGTTCAGTGCGAGAATTGTATAATAAAATAACTTATGAAATAGTGTCTGCGAATTGTTGCTTTTATTTTAAATAGCAATGTGCCCGTACCTAACAGTACCTCTCTCAGTCATCGGTAATGTGGTAATTATACCAAATTACCGATGGCTGAGAGAGGTGTGCATATTATCCACATAAGCTTAATCCAGGAGTCAGATTGAAGGTTGCAGCCGACGGCAGTGTTATGACACCTAATATGCGTTTGGCACGCGATCCCGTGCAGCTCCCTGCCAGCTAATGGGCTGGTGGAAGCCTGGGACGGCGAGCGTGTTGAATGGCCGATTTGCGATTGACGCTATTAATATACGGAAAAATGTAGCACTCATTAAACAAGCAATCCCTTTACTGGCTATTATGTGTAAGATCTGGCATATTAAGTTTATTAAATTAACAAGGCGCGTGGGATAGCTTATTCCGAGCGTTGTAAATACGCATACAGATTAATAAAAACTGCTTTCTTCTTACTAACTAGAATGATGGACGATTTACTGCAGTGGTTAAGAAATTAAGCCGCTCCGCCCACCGTGTCTAATAGTCGCGGGTTCGATTCCCGCACGGGACAAATCTTTGTGTGATCCACAATTATTTGTTTTGGTGAATGTGTGTATGTGAATTTTAATGTTTGTAAACGCACCAACGACACAGGTATAAATTGTATATACAATGTAATAAGTTAAACGATACTAGGGGATAAGTTTAAAAAAAACTTGAAGGAACTACTTTAGCAATAGATTTGATGGACGACTTGGCCAATGGTTAAGAGCTAAAGTCGCTCCGCCCACTGGATCAAGTAGTCACGCGTTCAATTCTCGCTCGAGACAAATCTTTTTATGACTTACAAATATTTGTTTCGATGTGGGTGTTTGTGTATGTGAATTTCAATTTTGTAAACGCACCCACGACATAATACCTAGTGTGGGGCTACCTTTTAATAAATACATTGGCTACCCCATAACACGTCATCGTCAACCGAAAGACGTCCACTGCTGGGCAAAGGCCTCCTGTAAAGATCGACACGACGCGCGCAATACACCAGACATCTAATTTATAGCCTATATGCTATATTACGACTTTTTCTGCTTCCCTACAAAATTAAATCCAAATCCGTTTAGCCGTTTCTGTGTGATGGAGAATCACACAAGCAAATGTCTTACCATCAAACGTTGGCTTTAATATTTTAGTAGGACTCATGTAACATACCTTTTCACATATAATAAAATACCAAGTGTTAATTAGTCTACAATTAATTGATGTCGATTCGAAATTTGTTAATTTCGGCGTGTCCAGCAAATTGCCGTAGGCTGTGGTCGAATGTAGCAAACATTTCATTGCAAGCTGACTGTAATTACGACAATACCCGCGCGACATATGTTCATGGATGGATTTGTATACGCAAAACCAGCAATAACAGTTATAAACACCGATCTAATATTTGGTTTACAATCTTTAAAAATCTGATGTGAACTGAAGATCCGGGATTTTTATGCTTAAACACTATCAAGTGTAGCAAGGGCATCTTGGAGAAATTAAAAAGTAACGTTTTATCACCTATGCATAGTACATAACGGCCAATATTCCACCGACATCGGGCATTATATATTGAAAGGAGAGTGATCGCGGGCAACAAAGTGAATGGTGTCTTACGCGCCGTGGTGAGTAGTCAGTCTGTCTCAACAAAGGCTCGACTGACTATTCACAAGGGGGTGTTGGGTATGGCAAAAGAAGCATGAAAGTAGAGTGAATGCTGTGGAAATGCGCTCTTTACGGAGTATATGTGCAGTCACCCTTGCTGACCGAATGAAGAATAGTGTGATTAGAAACCGATGTAAGTTAAAGGGTGACGTGGTGACTAGGATTGAAAGAGGTATGTTGAATTGGTATGGGCATGTGGAGAGGATCTGTGACAGGCGGCTAACGGAAGAAATATATTGAGCAAATGTAAGTGGAAGCGTCGGCAGAGGTCGCCCAAGAAAAACCTATCACGACCAAATTAATAGTCTCTTGGAAAAGGGTCACGGCGTAGCACTCTAAATCGACGGAAATGTATGAAGTGATATATGAACGTAGATGAAGCGAAATAGGTTTGTCAGAATCGTAGTATGTTGCAAACTATAGTCTCTGCCTACCCCAGTGAGATAAAGGCGTGAGTGTATGTATCAGGCATTATTATTCAGTAAGCATAAGGTTTGAGTATAAAAACAAAACTGTCAACATCACCCTTCTATTTCCCGTCAAAACTCGATGTACTTACATACATTGGAAGTCCAATCCAGAGTAAAGTGCACTTGACAAAGTACACAGGTAAAAAACAAAGGACGCGAGACTACGCGACCTGCCCATGCCCCGAACTTACGAGCACATATTTGTCCGACAACGGTCCATTAATCAATTTATGCATTTTTAATTCTCCCCTCATTATTTGCCCGTGAATTTCATTTCCACTGTTGTTTCACCATTTTAAAATTTAAGCTTCGACCGCCGCCAAAATGCGCGTTTCCAAGTAATTTACAATTTATCATGTTCGCCTCCAAATGAGCAAATATTTTTCGCTTGTTAAGCCACTTGTAATTAATACATGTAAAATTTTTATTAAACTCCGTTCTGCATAATAATGAGCAATGCTTTAATATTAATTACTGATTTTACTAGGTTCAGCTTAGTACGGAAGGAACTCACATCCTAGGTGAAATGTGGATAGGTCAATACCTATCCACACCTCCAGCATCCCCATTCACATTCGTAGATATAGACTAGATAACTGTATCTAGTATATATCTGCGAATGTTAACAGATACAGTTAACTAGTCTATATTTTCGAATGTGAATGTGGACTTGATAGCGGTGCATATACAAGGTGTAACATAATAAATGCAAGACCTCAGACACCCCCATTTGAGAATGGCTTCATAAATTCAAAACGAAAACCAAATTTCCAAATTTAAAGGTTGCCCCCTTTTTAAAGCACTTTTATACCCCAATTAACAATAAAACTTGTACGTGTATGTGTGCGTTTTGAGAAATATGTTTTAGGAATGCATTTGAAATCTCCTTATTGCTATGAATCAAGAATAAATTTATTTTTTATAGCGCACTGAAGGAGTAAAAGGACTTTTGCAAATTTAAAACAAAAAAGGAAAATACATTAAAATTAGTTGGAATTAATTCAGTTACCGATTTAGAACAAACTACGTTCAGGTCTTGCGTTTATTATGTTACAGCTTGTATAAGTATTCATATAAACATTTGTATATATTTTTTTAAAATATTACAGTTGGAATAACTGAGTTTTAAACTAAGATTAAAAAAAATTGAAATTTTCAATATTTTGAATAAAGAATCCTACTTGAGCCATTTTGTAATTATCTCTAGACGTTTTAAACTAAAATATAAAAGCTATTCTTTCACAAATAATTTATGCCAACAATTAGGCTTTGTTAAAACTTACATCGCAGGCTAGTAAAAATAATCACATTAGTCTACAGATGCGCTTTTACCGGCGTCCAGCCCTATCCAGATCAATATATAACATATAACATCCATATAAGTACGGAACGTTCGTCCATGTAACACATACACCATTTAAATTTTTTGACGCGAGCCCTCACAGTAATTGATAAAGGCAGACGCGCCCACCGTCCATGACATGTTGTATTTATGCGAATTTAAAAGCTTCCGACTCGCGGAGCTTAAATCTGAATTAATCCCACGTTTTTTGATAACCCCTGTCGAAAATTTAATGGTCGTTATTTAATAATCAATCTGAATGTAACGTTAAATATTAATATTGGTGATTTCACTGCTGCTGCGTTTACTTTTTTTAGTGCACAGACAATTCACACTAATTTGTCTATAGTGAAATATGTACAAAAAACGCAGATCAGAAAAAAATATTTCTGTGGCGTGGTTGCGATCGATTGTATGATAATGGATATTTGTTTATGTGATAATTCATATGATCGAAAATCCATTATCATACACACATATACAGAACGAAACAAACATTTGTGAGTCATACAAAGATTTGTCCTGTGCGGCAATTGAATCCGCGTCTGTTCGATCCAGTGAGCGGAACGGTATTCGCTTAATTTATAAATTCAGCCTTTCCACCAGCTTTATGTTCATCTCAGCTATGAAAATGAAGCAATGAAACACATCCGCCGCTATTCCTGTTTGGAAGACTGTCTAATTCTTTTAATAGTATCGCCTATACAATGCTTAATTTTTCAAGCCTTATCAAGTAGCTCTTTTATGAGCATATCGGTTCTCGGGAGATTTTGTTGGAAAATCCAAATTACCTTCAAAATTACATCCGACAGTAACTGAGCGCTAAACACCTTAATAATCATGACAACTTGTTTCAACGTGGGCACAATGCTAACTAGTCAGACGCAACTTTAACGAAACACAAAGTTACATTTGACAACAAAATCGCAATTGCCGAACGAAAGCGTCCCTTATAACATGACAATAAAGATAAAACTCATAATACCGTGTGTTATAATTATCTTTGTTCACGTATACCCAAAACTTAGGCTAACTTGGAGCTGTCAAATTTGTTTAGCGGTAAGGGAGGGCTGCTTAAGTTGCGACGCAGGGCGCCTCTGGCGTATAACTAAGTGCTTACTTGCCTACTAAATTGTTACATTTGAGTTGTAAAATTAATGCTGCGATTTATGTGAGGCGGTTTCAGTTATTATTGGTTAGGTACATAACGCAAATACCCCACGACTCGAGCCGGGGTTATTGGAACTATTCATCGATTTGTTTGTAGGAAACCTCTCAGATATAGTTAATCGAGTTGTTTACGTTTGCTAGGCGAGGAGAAACGATCGTATTACACAATAGGCATTGGTCCGGATTCCCTGGTCAAAGTTCGTGAGAAGCCAAGCAGGTGTGGCCGAGGGCTAATTACGCCAACTTAAAAAAGAACTGTTATGCGATACCTACCTGAGTTTTGCTTGAAAAAATAATTAGTATAGGGACCTCATTTTTAAATGACTTCAAACACAGGATATTCTCAATTCGTGTAAATACCTATATATTTTCTGTATTGTTTTTGTTCATTCTTGGAGGAGTTTATTGAGCTCTTTTGTATCTTTTGTAGACACTCAGTATGCATATTTTTTACTACTTATAACGTATAAATTCTTCCATCAATCCGCACTGTGTCCGCGTGCTGGAGTACGATAATTTCCTCTTACCTCGTTTTCGCCAGTAGTACACTAGATATTACAGGTTGATTTATCGTATTATGTTGTAATACATACAGAGTTCTTAGATTTACACGAATATTACACATGAAAACAAACTTTTTTTTTCGGATTTTATCGCGGTTTGTTTTGATTTCTAAGTTCCCGACGTTTCGAGTGCTTTACAGCACCCATGGTCACGGGAAGGTCCTTCCCGTAGTTTAATTTCATATGTTGTAATACATTTCAGGTTTCAATACCGAGTTTTATGCTATGAAATATATAGGTATAGTAATTTTCACATAGGATGGGCAGTCAGTTCTAATTGCCAAACGAAATTAATATTTAATTCAATGGTGTTGAGGCATAAAACCATAAGTATAGAAACAGGTCATGCCTCTTATTGCCATTGAATAAAGTTTTTTTTGCTTGGCAATTAGAACTCTCACTACCCATCCTATGCGAAAAATACTATAGGTGGACTTATTCACGAACATTTTAGTCGTATATTTCTTCAGCGTATAAGATCCTAAATCCCAAGTCACTCCCTTTAAAGCATTATGTTCGTGCGCCGATGGTTATAGCCTTACTTTTTGTTGGACCCCTTTTCCAATAAAAATCTATGACATGTTGCTTTCCAGAACACCTGTGTTACGCTGTTAACTTCAAAAGACCTTATTTTTCGTATGAAATTATTTTATCGGTAGAGAGTTTTGTTTTAAATCAATCTAATGCGCATCAGGCTTTTAATTTTAAATTGTTTTTCTGCTTTTCTTTTTTGTAAAGTTTTAAATCTCTAGTTCAATGGAAAGTTAGTTCCTTTTTTACTAGCCTATTCTACTGTCTCATTCCTGAGCAAAGGCTACTCTTTATACTTCCACATCTCTCGGTCTATTGCTATTTATTTATAATTGATTGAAAAAAATGTAATTACACTTAACAAAACAAGAAAAATTTGATAAAAATACCACATTTTTGCATCGCAAATTTGTGCAATATTACGTATATATGTTTCATGAATAGGATTGAATATAATTAGAAAAAAAAATGTTATCAGAAAGGCCATTCCAATGTGTTGTAACAAATTAAGTCAAAATACTAGCCCGATAAGTTTTTCACCGGATCTTCTCAATGGAAGTCGCGTTCCGATCCGGCGGTAGATAAGATAAAATGAAATAATTTTGACGTTTGTGAGTGCTTTTGTATTGACCTATACAAATAAACAATTTTTGACTTTGGATTTCAGTAATTCGTTGATATATCACTTTGATCATACACATTTTCGCGTTATAAAGATATATGTAAGTTAGCAGCAAAAGCCCACAGTAAAACATAAAACAAAATCAGCAAGGCGATAAGGGTCGTTTCGCACTGCGTCATATTTCACAAAGTGCCCTAAGTTCGGCAGTTAACTCGCACGGTTATGGTGCTGTTAACACGTGTTCCATATATTGTTTGTGCTTCACAAGTAACTAAATCATCGGACGGGAGAAAAACTGTTATAAACGAGAAATTGAAGTCAGGGACGTCACGTATGCGTCGAACTCACAAGAAGGAGGCTTTCGTATCCAAATCCAATCCATCCTTCGGAAAAATGACCTTGTATCTCCCCTTCACAACAAAGTAGTCAGTGCTTTGTTTCAAAATACCTTCAAGTTTCCAACCCAGGTAAGTATTTTATTTTCAATTACATACAGCAGACAGTACAAAATATCAAACGGCGGGATAAGTTGGGTAAGTTCTTGACAAAATTTTCATAAGAGAGACGAGTAAAGCGTCGCCTGGGGCGACGCTGTCCTCCACTTGAGATCACTTTGTAGCATTAACCGGGCCTTTATCGAGACAGGGGCGGACTCAGTGCGCACCGGACAACAGACGGAATTAGTACGTAAATTGTTTGTTTAACAATATGTGCCTGTTGGGTGAAGAAATGATAACCTAACATTTTAATTGTTTTAGTTGCTATATACTGTGCCAACGGCAAGAGGACTTCTTCTGCGAGACTTTAACTGGCATGTTATAAGCAGTTTAATGCCC
This sequence comes from Phalera bucephala, assembly GCA_905147815.2. Lineage (NCBI taxonomy): Eukaryota > Metazoa > Arthropoda > Insecta > Lepidoptera > Notodontidae > Phalera > Phalera bucephala. Next base: position 11,407,605 of record LR990615.1, read on the forward strand.
GTGATACATGCTGTCCTACCATTTGTAACACATGTAGATATGTATGTTTAAATATTATGTCATGCTTGTCGGCGGTCGCCACGGGCATACAGTTGGCAATGATTATAATGTGGGCTCCGGAAACGATGTTTTAACCTAAACTATGTGTGTTGGTAAAACTAAACTGTAACAGAGCCTGTATTTTGACAATGAATATCAAATGAAGCAAAATCATGAATACGATTACACAAAAGAAAATATTTTTATGTTACTCATAGTTGGTACCTAAATAAATAAAAAAATAATCGAATTATGAAACGTACTCCATGACGGGCTACTGCTAACGGTTGGGTATCTAAAGACGTCGCCATGAATAAGTGTAGTGGAGCGTGAACGGAACTTGACAGTATCATGCCGGCAGGTCCGGACGAGTACTCGCCAAATGGAACTTTATTGGACATTTTTCATTTATCCCCGAAACCTTCTTTATTTATTTATTGTAGGAAATATAAAAATATAACCAACTGGCTATCGCAAAAATGTTTCCGTCACAAATTACCAAGAAAAAAGAACAGATTCTTCAGGCGACACAAAAAAATTGTTAATGAAGTTGTCCTAAACGTTTATGAAAGGAGTCCGTGGGGGTATAGTCATAAACATAATACAACGTATAATTGCTTATTCTTTTGGTACCTATAGTATGGAGTTTTGAGGAATTATTTGAATTTGTTATGAATCTTGAAATCGAAGATGACAGATGTCAATTTAAATAAACATCTAGCCTACAAAAAATGACCCTTGGATAGATTAAACCTTCCGGTCTAATTTATATCTAGATAACAATCTTCTAAGTGCTATATCACAGCATATCCCTAGGTCTCGTAAATCATACTCGGAATATTTGCAACAAAGGAGAATGCACGTTTGACAAAATAAAATGGCTAAAACGTGGGCGACTTCCGTCCGCGGACGCATGAGGACGATTTCCGAAATGTGTTTACAATGAGGGCCGGACGGCGACGCGACATATTTCATCATTGCTAAGAAATGCCTCTAACTCCATAAAAATGAAACAACGAAATATGGTACAGTCATTTACAAAAATGTAGACTAACTCTTTTCTCTTTCTCTTTTTGATAAAAACGTGGCCCCACAGTAGGATTTATTCCTGTGTCGTGGGTGCGTTTACAAACATGAATATTCACATACACAAATACCCAGACCGGAACAAATAATTGTGGATCACACAAAGATTTGTCCCGTGCGGGAATCGAACCCGCGGCTATTAGACCCAGTGGGTGGAGCGGCTTAAGCTCTTAACCACTGCGCTAAATCGTCCGTCTGCTGCCCTAAACATAAATATATTTGTTTTAGGATAGGTATATTTAGAGTCGAAAAATAATAGAAGTGTGAAAAAAGGTTTTTTTATGGTCTGTATCCATCAAAGACGTCCTGTGCAGGACAAAGGCCTGTCCCATAGACTCTCCCATATATAGTTACGATGACCGGTTTTGTACTGTTCGCATGCAGGTTTAGTTTCTTCAATAGTTTTAGTATATTCCTGTGTAAACAAAATGTTAAAATGTCGGCATGTAAACATATTAAACCAAATTAAAATATATTAAAACCAAATAGTACCAACGATACAAAAGTGGTAGCGTTGTGATGTATGCAATGTAAAGCAAGAACTTCAGGAGTTGATGAGTTTAAGATGGAGTTATAAACAAAATTGGTGATATTGGTCTAGTGTATTAATTTATATAATGTCAGTTGGTTTTGGTATTAAAGCGAGTTTTTTTTTTTGAATTACATGAATATTATTATAATTTTGTGACTTATCATCTTATTGCTAATAAAAATAGTCCTAAAAATACATTTACGCAAAAATTATATTATCATTCAAAACATTTTGGCATTCCTCTTTTGAACATAAATGTACAAGTAGGCTGGGCGCGCCGCGGGTGGACGTCCACCCTCGAGTTCCGGTCACTATATAATAAAGTTATTCTCGTTCTTTCGATAAACTTCAGTTTGTCCGGCGATAAATTACCCGGTCACATTCGCGGAAGTCGACCGGCCTCGCCAAATATTGGCTTAACTTGAAGAATGGGACAAAACATTGTTGCTTGGATTTGATACAAATTACATTTTGTATTGTAACTTCAAATAGAACAAAATAAACATTAGTTTTTTATTATGTCTTATTATTATACCAGTTCAGACCAGCTAACCAGTCAGCATTTGACCCTTATCTCACTTGATGAAGACTGACGATGTAATAGTCTATTCAACGTTTAGCTAATGTAGTGTATTGTTATCGCCAATTTTGGAAAAAAATATACATCAATCTGACCAGGTACACTCATACTACAGACCAGGTACACATACTCGCCACGCTTGGGAGGCGGATTGGCGAGCGCAGTTTTTGGTCGTAGAAATGTTAAGGGAACGCGGCTGCCCATTCCCTGGCGTTGGGGCAGAAAGATTCTAGACTGGAGACCACGTATTGGCAAGCGCAGCGTGGGACGACCGCCTGCCAAATGGACCGACGATCTTGTGAAAATCGCAGGAAGTCGTTGGATGCAGGTGGCATCGGACCGGTTACGCTGAAAAGCGATTGGAAAGGCCTATGTTCAGCAGTGAACAAGTATAGGCCGAGATGATGATGATGATGATGAAGAATAGTGAAAGCTAAATATAAAATTTAGAAATCGTGTCAATAACGTTTAACGAAAGTAGGCCAAAAGTCTAATACAACTCAAAAGGACAAGGAATACAAATCAAAAATCTATGCTCTTCAAATTTATATCTAAAACACAGGCTTCTGTTATGGGTAAGTAAACTAGTTTTATTAGAGATTTTCTCCAAGTACAATAAATACGAAGTACACTAATTCGATAAGGTTCTCTCTGCCTGTCCCGCAAGGATTGATGAGGTTCTATTTTCCCAGGTAGATTTCGTTTGTGTTGGCCGCTAAATTGGCTGCGTAGCGGGTGCCGTGCCGCGTATACGATCGCGTAGCGCGTAGCGGATTGGCGTAGATGCCGCTACGCCAGCCACAGCGGTCGCGTAGACTTACTAAACTACACAACATGGACGGTTATAATTTTACCCGTATTTTTAACTCTCTCTCTGTTTGTGACCATTCAAGTATAAACTGAGAGATTTTGATAAAATTTGGCAAAGACATAGATTGCATACTAAGGACAAAGGCCACATATTGTAACAAAAAAAATAACACATATGAAATGACAGGTAGTCATATAACATACTTAGTATTTTAAAGGTTAATAACAACATGACAACATTATTATAAATTGAATTCAATTAGGAAGTTTAATATGTAATTAATTTGCGGTTCTCGCCTCAAATCTCATTCCAAGATGTATCTCCAGTTTTTGTTACTGTGTAAGTCTACGGGTTCATACACGTTTTGTTTGCAGATATCCCTGCATCTGATGGTGAACTGTATCCGGCTTTAAAACGCAAACTGACACATATTTATAAATTTTTACCTTATAAATAATAAGTGCTGCGCTATAAAAGTGTGACTAAATGTAAAATATATCTCACAATTGTCGCCCTAAATTCTCGCTCCAAGCCGTATCCCCAATTTTGTTACTGTGTACCAAGTCTACGGGTTCATACGCGTTTTGTTTGCGGCAGATATCCCTGCATCTGATGGTGCGGCACTAATGCCGTATGAATGAAATTTACTGTCAATATCTGAGGCCCGCATGCGGCTTTGTGACGCAAACTGTCCTCTTTTATACCCACCATTATTCCTCTTTTTATATTTTTCCCTTTGCATTTTTCAGTGTATTTATTTACGAGTCGCCGGTCTTTTATTTTATGAATCCGGTTTAATTGACTATTTGGATTCATCTTGTGTATAAGGATAGTTTTTGGTATGTATTTAGCTGTAAAAAAATTGTATTATTTATCAGTTTTATAGACAAAATAAGTGATTTAATTTTGCGACCTACGAACTTGTAAACATTTATAATGATAAATAAAAGACCTATAGGAATATTCCTACATGAATCGTACAACATTCAGTATCTATCTATCTATATCATCACGCCAAGTACCTTGCGCAGTAGGCAGAGAGTACAGAGTTCCAACATTTTTTTTCCTTCAGACCTCTCTCGCTTCCTCCACTCTCCTCAACTTTGAATATGAATATGGTATACATATCTGTATGAGGAAGATTTAGTCTAGTGGTAAGAGTGTGAGACTGTATATTCAATAGATAGAATAGTTACGGGTTTATTCGTCACACGGAATAAATCTTTTGTAAGCCCACCAAAATTTGTTACAATTTGTTTATATATGGGTAGATATGTTTTTTTTTATGTTGGCCGCGGGGCCTTTACAGCTTCACCGAACAAGAGGGCAAGCGTGCAAACACTACGCTCGAGCTAAAAGCAAGAGAGCAACTAGCTCAAGAGCGCCTCAAGGAGGAACGGCCTCGGCTTGGGCATTCGCTATGGTGGAGGGCATATATTAGGTGTCTCGCCGTGGTGCTTTACACCGGCCGGCGGGCAAGGGATTCTTCAAACGTTTGCGCACTCACGACACGGTATTAACATCTACTGTGTGGCAAAGTTTACTTAAAACGGAACAAAACTTAGTATTGGTAAGCCTTCAAATTTTAAAGAACATTCATGATGTTTATCCAAAGTCTAAAAAAGAATGAAATATTTTTTTCTTTTTAGATGCCCTGTATATCTTATATCACTTCCAAGATTGAGATGAATCTGATGATACCTCAAATACAATCTATTAAGCCCTTGCTACAGAGCGTGCTATAAATAGACCAAGTTTTTTTTTTTTTAAACGTAGCCCCATACTAGGATTTATTCCTGTGTCGTGGGTGCGTTTACAAACATGAAAATACACATACAAAAATACCCAGACCGAAACAAATAATTGTGGATCACATAAAGATTTGTCCCGTGCGGGAATCGAACCCGCGACTATTAGACACAGTGGGCGGAGCGGCTTAGCTCTTAATCACTGCGCTAAGTCGTCCAACCGTCGTACGTGCAAACACTAAAAAACCCTTCTTTTAGGGCAATCAAGTAAAAGAACATTCATTTTATTCCACCAGATTATTTTTTATTTTTCTATAACGCTTTATCTTTATCCTCACGGATGTCGGGAGTTACCTCAACTGACTGTTAAATAATGATCACGAAACCCCACGCAGTAATAAGCACCCCTATAATTTGTCCGGGATTATCGCGAGACGGCGCGACGCGAATCCCGGCGATTAGTCACAAGTATCGCGGGATGAGTTCCCGGGACGAATCCCGGGTTTATCTTAGAACGTACCTTCGGCGAATACTGATCGTCTGTTTCCATTACGTATTCAGGTAAAGGTGTGGAATTATCAAGATCGGGTATTAATGTAGCCGTTGGGGATATGGCTGTAGACGGTTTGGTTTGTAAGTTTTCTATTTGAAATACATATAGGTATTGTAATTATTTTCATTGATATTACTTTATACTACCTCGTTGGTCTAGTGGCAAAGCGCATCGCTTTGTGATCACGAGGTCCTGGGTTCAAATACTAGGTCCGACAAGTGTAGTTATTCTAACGAAAAACTTCCCAGTACGACTCCAGAGTCTGGAATTGAGCCCAGTATATGGCAATAGGCTCACCCCCTATCATATGGGACCTAACATCGTCGGCGAACGTGAGCGTACTCAGTACACCTCTGCCACCCCCGCTTGGGGAATATTGGCGTGACGGTATTTTTTTTTTAAATAATTCACTCGCAAAATCTCTCCAGACCATCAAACAAACACACTTGAAAAGTATTATTTGTATACATTTTTTTATTTAATAAACTTATATTGAACTGCCTCATTAGACTAGTGGCAAAGCGCATCGCTTGGTGATCACTAGGTCCTGGGTTCAAATCGTAGGTCGGACAAATGCAGTGAAAACTTCCCAGTATGAGTCCGAAGTCTGGAATTGTGCCCCGTGTATGGCAATAGGCTCGCCCCCTATTACATGGGACCTAACATCGTCGGCGAAAAGTGGATATACTCAGCACACCTCTGCCACCCCCGCTTGGGGAATATAGGCGTGACGGTGTGTTTTGTTTGTTGCTCATATTGAATCTCATTTTATGTATAGCAGTAGAAACACATATTTCACACTACTTCATAATGAAATACTATGAAGTACTATACGGTCGGCTTGGTCCAGTGGTTAAGAGCTTGAGTCGTTCCGCCCACTGTATTAAGTACTTGCGGGTTCGATTCCCGCACGAGACAAATTTTTGTGTGACCCACATATATTTGTTTCGGTCTGGGTATTTGTGCATGTGCATTTCATGTTTATCAACGCATCCACGACACAGAAATAATTCATAGTGTAAGATTACGTTTTTTTATAGAAAAAAATATTTTTTTTTACTTTGCTGAGAGAAGATTTTTTTCTCGCTAACTTCAAATGTCTTTTGACTCTTCTGAATATCTTTTGTCACTTATAAATCATTTAAAATATCTTTCTATACCTGCGCCAAACATCAAAATATATGTTCCCGAATTTCGGTGAATATCAACAAGAAAATTTTCGTATAAGGAAATCCGGGCAAATCGGCAAGTGGCGTTTAATAAACGGGTTAAGCAATTAATTCCGTCGTGGCATCGGGCGCAGGGCCGTTGCGGTTCGATGCCCGCTCCGCACCGACCCCTGTCTTTACCGCGTGTTGCTCTAATATACCCCAATGTACAGTATCTCATGACATTTGAGACTTATGTACAATTTATAACTTAGTTATTTAACCGCTACATGGGAATGAGTCAAATTGAGAATTTTGATTTTGTGTTACCTATGTTTGAACTTCAAATATGCTTCTAACTATGTACCTTATAAATCTACAATAAATAGTCTTATCACGCAAGGGATCTGGTGTGTTGATGATAGAAAGATAGAGAATCGATACTGTATTTTCTAATATTCTGTATCAATTCTGGCGATAAATACAAGGTGTACTTAATAAACGCAAGACCTGAAAGTAGTTTGTTCTAATTGATTCCAACAATTTTTAATGTAATTAACATTTTTTTTTAAATTTGCACAAAAATGCTTTTACTCCTTTAGTGCGTTATAAAAAAATAAACTTATTCTTGATTCAGAGCAATAAGGAGATTTCAAATGCATTCCTTGAACGTATTTCTCAAAGCGGTCACATACACGTGCAAGTTTCATTAATAATTGGGGTATGAAAGTGCTTAAAAAGGGTAAAACCTTTAATTTTGGAAATGTGGTTATTGTTTTAGAATTGATGAAGCAATTATCTAATCAGGGTGTCTGAGGTCTTGCGTTTATTATGTTACAGTTTGTATAATGCGATTCTTACTCTTCTTCTCCTAGCCGTTTCTTATTGTTGTTATATGTTTTAAAAAGGCTTAAACATATGCATGCTGGTATTGACATTAATAGAAAAAAATATGTTCCAATTTTTTTTCTAAATTTATTTAATTCAAGATATATATTCTCTATATATTCACGGGTAACTATGGTTACGGGAGGGGCCGACCCTCCCGTGACCATGGATGCTGCAAAGCACTCGAAAAGTCGGGATCTTAAAAATAAAAAAAAACCGCTATAAAATCCGAAAAATAGTAGTATATTTCACGATAGTAGGAGACTTCAAAAATATTATACAATTATTGGTTTTATTAATGAGGAGCTCATTATTAAATGATAAATAAGAACCAGTGAATTCTGTAATAAGATATGTACAATATGAGAAATTAAATTATCATAAACAAAATTCTTGTATTCCCAAAGTCAAATACTTGAAAGTACATAAACAAAATCGAAACTGAGTTAAACATTTACAGACTGCCTCACTTCATGCAGCCTAGGATTCAAACTCACTGTCCATGTCCAGGCCAACGGATGCAGTATTATTCATTCCTTGTGGCCTACAGTTGTAAACATAGCAACTAACAATGAAATTAGGTTGACTAATAATTAAGTTTACTCAGTTTTATGTCGATATGGTATCAATTTTCTTAGGCCACAACCATATCTGTCGCGCTCGGTATCGGCTCGGCGTCCGCAGGCACGATAATTACGGCGCACCTCAGACATGTGCCGCAATTAATTCCTGCCCGCAGTACGGCTGCGGCGAGGCCTGTCCCGGACACAACTCCCGGCATCTGAACCGGCAGGGTTAGCACAGAAAGCAAGACTTTTCTTGCGCGGCTACAAAAATTTGTCCTGTTTTATCTATACGCCAATACAATACAATTCTTGACACGAGCCTGCTTTTAGCCGTTAAGGGAACCCTGCAGGGATAGTAGAAGTCAAGACTTTACTCACGCGTAACAAAACGTTGTCTTGTACGCAAGTCTTATCTATACGTGAATACAATACAATTGTTGAACTGTTAAGAGAAGTAGCCCTGCAGAAGTACGGAAATGAAGGCTTTTCACACGCGGAACGCAATTCTGTTGGCACGTGATTCGAGTCTTGTCAAGTCATAATAGTAGAGTCTTTACGTCAATGAAATACAATTCTTTAAACGAATTTTCTCGTGGCAAATTGTCTCACGTCAGTCCATGCTACACCTAGGGCGACAAAATTCGCGCCTGTGCTAGCCCTGCTAATACAGAAGCTTATAAAACCTTACAATAAGCTACAAATATCATACAATTTGTACCTTATCAACGTGTAGTATATAAGCTGTAACATAATAAACGCAAGACCTTAGACTCCCCGATTAGAGAATTACTTCATTAATTCAAAACAATAACCACATTTCCAAAATTAAAGGTTTTACCCTTTTTTTAAGCACTTTTATACCCCAATTATCAATGAAACTCGCACGTGTATGTGTCCGCTTTGAGAAATACGTTTTAGCAACGCATTTGAAATCTCCTTATTGCTCTGAATCAATAATAAGTTTATTTTTTTATAACGCACTGAAGGAGTAAAAGCATTTTTTGCAAATTTAAAAAAGATGTATGATACATTAAAAATTGTTAGAATCAATTTAGAACAAACACTTTCAGGTCTTGCGTTTATTAAGTTACACCTTGTATATGTCAATATACGTAATCTAAGTTGAATATTTCACCTATTAAGGACACTCGTGGCAAAAAGAAATTCTACATATCATGAATTCGTTTCAAATGCAAAACAGTTTTAAATTATTGAAATAATATTCATCAGAAACTCAAAAATTAAATAAGCTCCAATCAAAACACCAATATATGTTTATATCACGTGTTGTATTGGCGAAAATCTATTAGTTCAAATGCATATCGCAGAATTAAAATCTAGTTCTTTCGGACTACATTTCTAATTCTTTCGAAATCTAGTTCTTTCGACATCAACATTTATAATTTAAAGAAAACAAAATATATGTACGCTCAAACATGCTACAAAAAGATTAGATACATTTACCTATTCGAAAAATAATTACCTAACCAATAACACTTTGTCATTACGAACTACACGTGTGCGCCTAAAATATCAATTAGCAATATCCCCGTCGCGCAGAACAAAAGATACAGCGTCCCTAATGAATTCGTAACCTCTGTAATCTGTTCAATGAGAAATGGCGTTTCCCAAATAGCGGAGCGCAGGCAAACAAATTAAAGCTTGCCCAAAAATGAATTTATCACGTACCGCGGTAGAACTGGCCGAGAGCGCCGCGCCGCCTAACTATCCATTTGTACCTCTTGTTTGGACAATATGGCCTCCATGGGATGGTTTTATTATGACCGGCACTTGTTTTGACGCTGTATTCCATTGTTTTATTTGTTGTTTACTATTTTCGATTTTGCCTGTATGGGTTTTTGAGACTACGGCGAACCTAAATATATATACTAAGGTTGATTGACGAAATAGCTTGTTCTAGTTGGTAGAGCGTGGGTTGCTTTGCTCACTGGACTAAGGAGTCGCTTAGAGAAAATTTTTTGTAGAACCCACAAATATTTGTTTTAGTCTGTGCGTTTGTATATGTAAATTTAATGTTTATAAACGCGTATGTGTGATACAGGAATAATTCTTGAAATAAGGTTCAGTTGTAATAAAAAAATTTTTTTGAAAACATTGTACAGTATACAAATTTTTGGATGTGAACAGCGGGTTAACATTAAAAAATCACAGTCAAGGACATGTTATGAGAAATACAGATATTCCATATTCAAAATATGATAATTTGGAAACCCCAAGCAATTCTCAGTCGACTATTGGCACCAAATGTTGCGTATTTGTCGGGTCCGAATCCCAAATATTTTAATTTAAACCGAGTCCAGTGGAACGATGTCCGCGCGGCAGATGGCGTTCTTCGGTGATTAATATGCAGGATGGACACCGACGGAACCCACGTAGTGGTCTTGGTTGTTTTCCTTCGCTTTCCCGACACGGGGTGGTACAAATACAGAGAGAACAAATTTACGAGCGACTTTACAACTTTATTTGAATACTGCAACTTTATGTCAAACTTTCGTTCAGAAATGAGTTGTTAAAATTATAATATAATATAATAATAAAAAGCAGTGATAGCCTAGTGGTTAGACCGTTGGACTGCAAAGTCAGAGGTCTCGGGTTCAAACCCAGGCACGCACCTCTGTCTTTTCGAAAGCATGTGCGTATTTAAAATTAATTATCACTTGCCTTAACGGTGAAGGAAAACATCGTGAGGAAACCTGCATGCCTAAGAGTCTCTCGAAGGTGTGTGAAGTTCGCCAACCCGCACTGGGCCAGCGTGGTGGACTATGGCCTAAACCCTCTCAGTTGGAGAGGAGGCCCGTGCCCAGCAGTGGGACAGTTTCTTAACAGGGCTAATATTATATTTTGTTAAAATTGTGTTGCAAATATTTAAAAGATGTGTGCGTATAGTTATTTACTTGGTTTGAAGTTTTGTTAGTAATGTTGAATAGTAGAACTAATAAAATAGGTAGTTGCTACCCCGCAAGGGATCTGGCGTGATGATGTGTTGTTGTTGCTGTTGTTGCTGCTAATAATCTAATGTTTTTCTTCTTGTTTCAGTCTTTACGTTGAAAAATGACAAATAATATTAACACACGGTCACGCCTATATTCCTCAAGCGGGGGTCTCAGAGGTGTACTGAGTAGACCCACTTTTCGCCGACGATGTTAGGTCCCATGTAATAGGGGGCGAGCCTTTTGCCATACACCGGGCACAATTCCAGACTCCTGAATTATACTGAGAAGTTTTTCGTTAGAAAAAACTTCATTTTTCCGACCCAGGATTTGAAGCTAGGACCTGGTGATCACCAAGCGATGCGCTTTTCCACTAGACCAACGAGGCAGTCGCGCATAATATTATTTTTAAAAAAATTGGTCTGGCTTGAATACCTGTTTTGTATACCTATCTACCTCTGTCTTGAATAACTTGAATACCTATTGTGTTTCTAAAGAATCAGAATATTTCTTATTCATGTAAACCATTACAGTATATACTGTATTGTACATCGTATATGAATCGTCAGAAAGGTAACAGATTCTACCACTACTTCGGAATTTCATTTCTGTGGAAAAGAAGGGCAAGAAACTCCACGGTTACTCTTTTAAAATAGTATTTTTTCATTTTCTTTATCCATTTACATTTTTCTGTGGGGTATGGGAAAATAATGTAGGCTGGTCTATCAGGTTAGTCTTAGTTAAATTAAACATAAATATTATGTTATTTAAATTTAGGTTTTATTATCTAAATTGTTGTTGTTAAAAGTTTTTAAAATTATCATTAAGATGTTTGGATCCAATAAAGTAAGAAATACAATTCTGACCAGCCGGTTATCTGATGATGCATTGCTGAATAAAATGTGAGTTAAGACTCAAGTTTGCACAATAAATAATTGTTACCAGAGACGTAATTGCCGTAATTTCATGAATAATTACCGCCACAGAGCAATTAAATAAATTAGAGTAGGAATAACGACCTCCTTCGGGCTTTAGTTTGAAGTTGGGGCGTCGGCTGTTGCACAGCATGCCTCTTTGAATTTAATCAATTTTATTAAATCACAACAATAATTACAATGAGGAATTTATTGTTGAGAATTTACCTTACTCGGAATAATCACAAATATTGTATTTTCCTATAGATGCAATACTGTAATATAATAAAATAATATTAGCCCTTTTGAGAAACCGTCCCACTGTTGGGCACGGGCCTCCTTTCAAACTGAGAGGGTGTAGGCTTTAGTCCACCATGCTGGCCCAGTGCGGGTTGGCGAACTTCACACACCTTCGAGAACCTCTTAAGCATGCAGGTTTCCTTACGATGTTTTCCTTCACCGTTAAAGCAAGTGATAATTAATTTTTAATACGCACATGTTTTTCGAAAGACAGAGGTGCGTGCCTGGGTTTGTACTCGACACCCCTGACTTTGCAGTCCAACGATCTAACCACTAGGCTATCACTGCTGCTGCTATCACTGCTGTTCATGTGAAAACCCCTTCGATAGCTCAGTTGCTGGTCCTGAGTTTTCTATCGGTTAGATTTGGGAGTCCAGGCACCGCAATCCCCAAATACAAGGTGAACCACTCACCTTGACTCGTCTCCCGAAGGTAGCTCCGCCGTGCACGGCTGCCTGGTTGTTTCAATCCTTTTATATTGATGTCTTTAGCATACCACCTTATTGTCCGAAATCTCACAAGTTGTTTTGCACAAATAAACCGACGAATAATGTAGTAATTTAAATATTTCCGGTAATCGATCAACACCCTTGCACCCGAATTCAATGTTGTAGTTTTCCAACTACCCTCATATTCCGAGTCGCAGTTTTTGCGGTCCACCCACATAATTGGTGAATCACAATGCCCGAACATCCCCCCGCCTAACCAAGACCCGTCTTGGTTCCTAATTATCTATGGGTAACCTACACAATTTAGAAATGGGCCTCATCAGGACACCGTTTTGAGTTTTCACTTCTGCAACCCGTACAACCCCGTCTTTACCTGGTAAAAGTTTGACTAACCGTCCGCGTTTCCAATGTAAAGGAGCTAAATTATCTTCTTTAATCAAAACCAAGTCATTGAGTTTAGGAGGTTCCGTCTGTGAGGTCCATTTGAACCGCTGTTGAAGAGTGTGTAGGTATTCATTTTTCCACCGAGACCAAAAGTGTTGAGACATCTTTTGAATTTGTTGAAACCGAGACAGCCGGTGCACACTGACATCGGTGTAAGGGTATTCAGGGAGAGCCACCAGTGGTTGTCCAATCAAAAGGTGCCCCGGAGTTAATACATCCAGATCCGCCGGATCCGTACTAAGCGGATATAACGGGCGAGAGTTCATGACGGCCTCCACCTTGGTGAAGAACGTGGTGAGCCCTTCGAACGTTAAACGTGCTTCGCCGAGCACACGCTTGACGTGTGTTTTTGCAGATTTAACCGCCGCCTCAAATAAACCGCCGTGGTTTGGACTCGAGGGCGCATTAAATAGCCATTTAATGTGATTCTTCGTCAAGTTCCGTTCAATTTCAGATTGGTTGTCCCGCAAGAAAACATACAATTCTTTTAAATATTTATCCGTACCCGTATAATTTGTGCCACAATCCGACCGCACTAGTGAGGGTAGTCCTCGACGAGAAATAAATCGCGTAAACGCCGCTATAAAGGCTTCAACCGATAGTTGACTGACTACTTCCAAATGAACACATTTAGTACTTAAACATACGAAAATGCACAAAAAACATTTTTCTATCTTCGCGTTCCGTAGCGAGCTAGATTTAATATAAAATGGTCCGGCAAAGTCCGTACCGACTCCGAGAAACGGACGAACACCCTGTACACGATCTGCGGGCAGATCCGCCATGAAGGGTTGGACAGGTCGCGCCCGGGACCGGTAGCACTGTACGCATTTAAAGGTGATATGACGCGTCACGCGTCGAGCCGAAACAATCCCATAGGTCCGAGATAAAATGGCCGAAAGTGTATTTGCACCGACGTGACAAAATATTTTATGATAATGAGTTACCAATAGTTCCGTGAAGCGACCTTTGCCCGGTAGTAAAACAGGATGCCGCGCAGCGTACGGCAGCTCCGACGCACCTATTCTGCCGCCGACACGAAGCAACTGATCGTTATCAATGAATAAATTCAACCGCCGAAGTGAGCCCTTAATTGATTTCTTTGACTGAAGGGCCGAAATTTCTTCGTGAAAATATGTATTTTGTACAATTCGTATTAAATGTATGGTCGCGTTTCTACGTTCCGCAACTGAGAGATTACCGCCGAGTTTACATGTATTTTTACAATTATTAGCGAACCGTAGTGTGTACGCCGTTACATTTATTAATTTATCGTACGAACTGTACCGATCCAATAAATCGAATTCTGAATCGACGGTATTAAGGTTAACAACTTTAGCTTTCATGCCCGGTAACATGTCCGCCGGAAAGTCCGAGCACTCGCTGCTGGGTGCTGCAGCAGCTCGTCGGCTGTCGCGCCGCGCGACGCCACGTCCGCGCAGTTCATCTCGCCGGGGACATGTCTCCATAAAATATCTACTTTAGATGAAATAATTTGAGATACCCGATTTCCTTCAAACACTTGTAATTTATGTGGTGATGTTTTTAGCCACGCCAATACAATGGTACTATCACACCAACACACGACATCATCAATCGCAATGTCACTCTGCAGGGAGGGGACTATGTGGTTGATAAGCGTAGTCAATAGGGTCGCACCACTCAGCTCTAACTTAGGGATGGTCCGCTTTGTGTTTAATGGTGCCACCCGAGACTTAGCCATAAGCAACCGCATAAAGACATTACCGGCCTCATCCACCGACCGCAAATATACGACCGCAGAAAATCCTACCGATGATCCGTCACAAAACCCATGAACCGAATAACTGCTATTTTTATCCGGTTTCAGACATCTAGGTATTGTAATCTTTTGTAGATTAGGCAAATCCGAAACGATATCGCGCCACGCTCGCACTATATCCTGCGGCGCGGGAGCGTCCCAGTCTACCTTCCGTGAATTATCACCAGTGCTAAGCAATCGTTGTAGTAATAATTTAATTTTGAAAACAACCGGACACACCCATCCGAGAGGGTCGTAAAGGCGAGCCGTCAATGATAAAATACTGCGCCGAGTGACAGTAGTGTCCGTTGGTAGATTCAACTTATACGAAAAACTGTCTGACCTTGGGTTCCACTGTATACCTAAAACCTTCATAAATTCCGATCCGTCGGTATCTATGTTAAATGACTGAGCCGTCTCCAAATGATCCGCTGGCAAGTCGTCCAACAGTTCCGGTGCGTTCGACGACCACTTCCTGAGCTCGTAGCCCGCCGTGTGCATGAGCGCCACGAGCTCGTCCTTCAGATGCCGCGCGTCGCGCAGCGTGTCCGCGCCGCCGTTCAGATCGTCCACGTAACTGTTGTGACGCAGCAGCCGGGCCGCCCGCGGGAACCGGTGCTTCTCGTCACTCGCCAACTGATGTAAACACCGTATAGCGACGAATGGACTGGACTTTAACCCGTATGTGTTTGTGGTCAGCTCATAAACTACCAACGGTTCATCGGGTGACGAGCGCCAATATATTAATTGGTATTTCCGATCGTCCGGATGTATCCAGGTTTGCCGGAACATCATTTTCACATCCGTAGTGAACACAAACAGAGGCAACCGAAAATTAATTATAATTTGTGTGATGTCATTTTGAAGTCGTTCACCCGTGAACAAACAATCGTTGATGGACGCACCGGTGCTGGTGGGTACACTTCCGTCGAAAACTACCCGAATTTTTCCGACGTCGCCTAATTTTTTAAAAACACCGTGATGCGCAAGAAAATAATGTTCCTGTCCTGACGAAACATCAAATTTGGAAACCGTCATATGACCGAGTCTTAAATATTCCGACATAAATTCCACATATTTTTTTTTTAAATTCTGGTAGCCGTTTCATTTTTCGTTCTAAGGCCGTAAATCGACGCAGGGCCGTCTCCTTAGATTCTCCCAACCGCTGTCGATCTGGCAACAGTGGTAATCTGACAACATATTTTCCGTCCGAGCCGCGTGAGGTAGTTGTAGAAAACAAATGTTCACATTCTAAGTCCGCCGGGTCCTTGATTTTCAGCCTGGGTGGTTCTTCCGATCGCCAAAATCTCTCGACCGCTTCAATTAATGTAACACCAACATTAACATTTGATTCCGAGTTATCATTTTTTAATGGTTGCGCCGGACCGAAAATCGCAAAATCAAAAATGGTGCCTAAAGCATACGGTCCATCAGTACCGAAATTCACCTTTTCACCATTTAAAATTTGACCTAATATGTCACATCCGAAAATTATGTCAACATTTGACATATTAAATGAACCGTCATCCGAAAATTTTATATGAGCAATTTGTTTACTAAACCTACGCGCTAAATATGAAGTTGGTTTCTTCAAAACCACCGCCGTAACCGATAACAAATAACTCGAATTTACCGGTTTAAAATAAAATTTAACAACATGACAACATTCATTGTTATTAAATCCGCCGACGCCTGTTAACGGTGTTTGGTTGTAATGTCGCCTTAAACCCAAACTTGCTACCAAATCACTCTTTATTATAGTGACTTGACTACCCAGGTCTAGCAGGCCTCTGGATTTGATAAAATCCCCCCGATTGGATTTTACTTCTACAATGACCGTGGGTAAGATGACATTATCCGCTAGCCGAGGTACCGAGGCGACATTACACGACTGTAATTGCTATTCCTGTGGCACACGCGGCACCACAGGACTCGACTGCCGCCCACCCCAATCAGTCCGCTCCCGGCGGTGTCGGGTCTCCCAGTCCCGCTGTTCCCGTGGGTCCGAATCACGCCCGTAACCATCCTTTAACTCGCGTACCCGGTCCATACATCCCGCGGAACTATCACCACGCCGTGGATAACGCGAGTCTCGAACCGACGACCTAGGAGACGCGTGCCGTGACCGCCGCGACTGAGTAATAGGTGAGCGCCGCCGACCGCCCGTCGCTCTATCGCATTGCGCCGTAACAAATGCGCGCCGTGTATACGGCTCGCCGTCCGCCGGTGAGTCAGAGCGCGCAATGGACGTTGTACAAATTAGTTTGTTATGTCCGATATTTCCGCACCGACTGCATGGTACCTTGCGGGTACACGATGCCGCCAAATGAGTACCGAAGCACCGAAAGCATAAGAATTGTCTTTTAACCCAATCCTTACGTTTAGACCTGGACATGTCAGCAAATTTATAACAGCTGTCTATACCGTGCCCCGACCTCTGACAATAGCCACAGTCTTTAATACGGCCGTAGTTGTTCGCCCGTTCCCGCTGGTCCTGTGCTGGTGGTTCCGTCACAATATTATGCACCCTGCGCTCGGGCCTGTTGTGAGTGCGATCCGCGTAATAAGAAACCGGTTCCGCAGTGGCCGTGTCTATAAGTCTACATTCATGTTGTAGGAATTCTATGAGCTGATCAAAAGTGGGTAAACTTATATTATTGCCACCGTGTTTTTGCTCAAACCGTGTTCTGACGTCAATTGGTAATTTTTGTAGACTTACATGCAATAAAATGTAGCTCCACTCGTTAATTGGAAAACCTAAATTAGCTAATGCCCGCGAAGATTCCAATAACGGGTTCAATATTTTAGTTCGAAGCCCAGCACACTTATTCAACACCGGCAAATGTAAAATCCGCGCAATCAGTGAATCCGCCAACAATCTTTTATTTTCATACCGGCCTTTTAGGATATCCAATGCCGTGTCTAACGACCCGTCCACCATCGGCAGATGTTTAATAAGTGCTTTAGGCTCCTTTTCCACGTGCGAAATAAGATAATGAAATTTTTCCGTTTTAGTGATATCTTTCCGTGTTAAAACCAATGATGTAAACAGACTAATGAAGCTACACCATGAAAAAACGTCCCCGTCAAACGTACTAGGCACAATCCGCGGTAGCCGCGGCGTTGACGCGCCCTCCGTGGGCATGTGGGTGCCGTCAAGGTTCGGATAGGCCGCCGAGACCGCATCCAACTGGTTGTATAACTCCGTGGCCTCTTTGTATTTTACCTCATATCTACCGATTATTTCTTCATCTTCTGAAGAAGTATTGGTCAGTATGCCCTCGTATGACTCCGTTAAAACATTGAAATAGTCATGCAGTTTTTTGAACCGAGCTGATAAAACACCCGAACTACAAGTTTTACTATTTACTAATTTTGACGAATCTACAAACCAGTCGTATTTAATTTTAAATTTGCTTTCAAAAGATTTTGCCATCTTTGGAAAACAATAGAACCTCTAAACACAATGCCTATTACAATTTAAATAATTATTTCTATGCCAAAAGTAGGTACCCCGTTTGTAACCGTTATAAATAAATGAAACCCCTATCTAACCAACTAATTTACGAAAACCCAATCCGGCTCGGGGACCAAAATTATGTTCATGTGAAAACCCCTTCGATAGCTCAGTTGCTGGTCCTGAGTTTTCTATCGGTTAGATTTGGGAGTCCAGGCACCGCAATCCCCAAATACAAGGTGAACCACTCACCTTGACTCGTCTCCCGAAGGTAGCTCCGCCGTGCACGGCTGCCTGGTTGTTTCAATCCTTTTATATTGATGTCTTTAGCATACCACCTTATTGTCCGAAATCTCACAAGTTGTTTTGCACAAATAAACCGACGAATAATGTAGTAATTTAAATATTTCCGGTAATCGATCAACACCCTTGCACCCGAATTCAATGTTGTAGTTTTCCAACTACCCTCATATTCCGAGTCGCAGTTTTTGCGGTCCACCCACATAATTGGTGAATCACAATGCCCGAACAACTGCTGTAATATAACAACAATAATTCAACTGCATTATATCCCTCTGCTGGGTAAAAGCATTTTTTTCGCAAAATGAGATGAAATATTTTCCATCACGCATATCTAGCGCGGATTGGTGAAGAAATTTTTGAAATATTGAGTTCTTAGATTTACGCGAATATTACACATGAAATAAAACTATTTTACGGATTTTATCGCAGCACGGATTTTATCGCAGCTTTGCAGCACCCATGGTCACGGGAGGGACTCACGGGGAGTCCCTCCCGTGACCATGGGTGCTGCAAAGCACTCGAAACGTCGGGAACTAAAAATAAAAAAAATAAACCACGATAAAATCCGTAAAATAGTTTTATTTCAAATGTTTGAAATTACAATATCAAATTTAAAAAATAACGGCTTTCATGTGGAATTTTACTATACTTAAATAGAACACGCTAGGTAACATCTTATGACGACGCAAGAGTCACCCAAACCGGCGAATAAAGTGCAAGAGAGTGAAGTAGACAAAAACGAATATAAAGCATTTTGTGCTCTATACCTACCCCGTAGGAGATCTGGCGTGCAGATACATACTTTTACCTAGCTTTGTATGTAGGTAACTTCGCCATACTTAACAATAATCACTGAACAGAAGTAATCAGTGTTAAAGGGATCGGCACAGGACTGAATATTCATTATAGCATAATCATTATAGCTATAGCTTCATAATCACAAGCTTTTGAGAGAAGTCAACATCGATCTGGATATATTGGTACAGCTTTCCGTATACATAGTACCATAAACATGTTTGTACGTTACATGTACCCAAGTATCAGATTCTATCATATAAGTAATATTACCAGATGCAATATTATTATCCTCACTCTCCAGCAATAAGTATTCTACTGTATTTTTAATAGGTGCCTGCCTACTCTTATATTAATAAAAAAGGTAGTTTATATATCTATCTATCTTATCAGCACACCAGATACCTTGCGGGTAGCCAGAGAGTACAGGGCTGCGACAAGTGCAGATTTTTGAAATATTTTAAATATTTTAATTGTATTTGTGTATCAATTAATTGTCCTAATACACGTCCTGAAATATTGTGGCGTGGGACTTTATAAAAGAGATGTCTGATGAATTATATTTTTGATTAGCTCATTGACGTAGAGGGGCATAGCGTGGCTGGAAAAATGCCGTGGCCGTTAAATCCTGGGTTCTTATCTTAGGAAAAACTGTCTAATTAAATCCTATAGAAATAGGATATTCTTAGTAACAGTCTGGAATCATGGTCTGGAGTCTGGAATTATCGT
Organism: Phalera bucephala; assembly: GCA_905147815.2. Lineage (NCBI taxonomy): Eukaryota > Metazoa > Arthropoda > Insecta > Lepidoptera > Notodontidae > Phalera > Phalera bucephala. The sequence goes on from LR990615.1 coordinate 11,427,678, forward strand.
AATACGATTCATTATTGCGGCACATAAAAATTGGATCGTATTTTATCCTCCGACACATCATCGTAATCTAAACACGTAACCGCAAAACGTAGCACCAAACGCGGTCGGGCTGAAAATTTCAAAAAGACAACTGCCGCTGTCATACGCGATATGGCTAGCTTCCAAATGACGGTGACAGCGGGGCGGGGGTGGGCAGGGAGGTCGTCCCCACATGGCCAGTTAGTTACGCCGCGAATTATAGGGGCCATTACGATTCATTAAGGCCAGTTAGGCTTAAACCGGTGTTTACCCACCCACACACACGCACCTTCACACACGTGCCTTCGTCCGCAACAGTTGGTATTGTTTTAAGCGTGTTAGACAGAGACAGAACACGCGAGAGGGTTGCAATTTGAAATTTTAAGCTACAGAAATGTGGGTGTAATTAGTGGCGGTCGTAACGAGCTGAGGGTCTTGGGTACTGAGGTGTGAATTTTTGATTTTGGTGTATTTGTGGCAAAATATCTTATAGTAAAATTAGGAACTTATGACAATTTGTTTTGGCATTGCACTTTACTGCTTTCCGTACGATGATAGCCCCTGAAAACCAGTAATAGATAAGGTCGTCAAAACCAATCTATAAAGGTCGATTAAATTATCATGAATTTGCTGATGAACACTTTAATCCTCTTATAATTCTAGTGGATGACTATTACAGGTACTCGAATATGGTTCAAACAAATCATGATTATACATATCATTTTCCACTACTGCCATGAAACTACCGACTAATATATTTTGTTCAAAAGTTAGAATGATTGGATGATTAAATGGTAAGATGACTCGATATTTGTTATCAGATGCCAAAACTAATTTAGGAGAAATTGGCTACATTAATTTCTTAAAAAGAAAATATCGTTGTGTTCCGCGTGCAAAAATAAGTTGTTAGTTAACTTCACGACTGAAGTTAAAAACGTAAAAATAACAACATACAGTCATTAAAACGAATAATAGTCAGGTCGATTATTGGAAAACCAATCTATGCTGTTTTATTACACTGGCCGCTATCAGACGCCGGATTCATATGTAAATACCACCGTAACGTGTTCGTAGCTGGAGGCTCGCCAGTATTGACACTATCGGCTGTATATAACCGCGTCTATGCAATAATCGCTCAACATAATAGTTGGCTTTTAGAGAAACAGGACTCTATCTCTGACAATTTAAGTCCAATTTATCAAAAATATCAACTGTATATAGAGAGGTTATTGTATAAATGTGCACATATAGAGTTCGGTGCGAACTCAAAATGCGCCGCGGGTACGGCGGCGACTATCGGAAACTATCGTGAAACCGATATTAAAAACCTCGTTTTTATTTTTCAATAAAAAGTATTGTTTTGATTCTGGGAATAAATAGGAATTAAATATATTTAAACAAAATACATAGTGATATTAATTATGTTAACACGAAATAAAGGCGATAGTGTTGTACAATGGTTGTGCATAATATTCGTATTATCAGGATTACATATTGAGTTCTTATATTTAAGCGATTATTACAAAACAATTAAAACAATTTTTGGATTTCATTGCGGTTTATTTTTGTTTTATAAGTTCCCGATGTTTCGAGTGCTTTGCAGCACCCATGTTACGGAAAGGACGTCGGAAACAAAAATCAAAAATAAACCGTGATTTATCTATCTATCTTTATCATCACGCCGGATCCCTTGCGGGTAGGCAATAAACCGTGATAATATCCGAAAAATAGATTTTTTTCACAAGATTTATTTTTGCATGAGCTAATAGTTTTGAGCAGCTCCTCAGTCATCAGTGGGTATCCTGAAACAATAAATAAATTATTTTTTGATATTATTTAGCACTAACATTTTAATAAACTGGCTACTATCTGGCTACCCTTGTTGGCACTAGCATACACTGTACACACCACATTGTAAAACAAACAATTTTTTTTCTAAGCAGAACTAGTTTCGATAGGTAAAATGACAGAACTGTCAAAATGTTGATCCTTAACATTGTATGGAGACAAAAACAAGGTTTAGAAATGCTAGTAAAACCCATAAAAAACACCATGTAAGCAACTCCTATAACCTGAACACGGTAAAATCAAATCGACCGTGTAACCTACGACTTTCCAATTGCCAATAGATCAACCAATATCCTTCTCTATTGCTTACACAATAGGGATGAAAAGAGGATGAAAAAATGGATGTTTAAAGGGTAGAATCTGCCAATTTGTAGCAGGCTGCATTTTGCAGGTAAATACCGACGCGCATCGTTTGCCAATGCTTTTGACAGCCTGAAGTATTCAGCAAATATCCACCATATGTTTCTGAACTGTTTGTACACTGCCTTTTTAATACGTGTGGGATTTATTGGATTAATAGTGTCTCGTTTATCTAACTATAAAATTGCAGTAGATTTATTTTAATGTAAAAGTTTTAATCTGAAAAGTACTTAAATAACAAAATTAAATATGCATACCGCTTAATTACGTACAACGGTTTAAAAAAATCAGGATTTAACCCGACTCTCCCCATCCCAAATTGTCCCGAGCAATTTATTTTCAAACCCAGACGCATTAACAAAAACCGGCGATGAACGAAAGAAGTACAAAAAAATGCACATAATCCCAGCCCAACTAAGCCCTGGGGCTATCTAATAACATTTATTACTCCGCTTCCGGTCCCAAGCGTCCACTTCCGGTGGCTGATAAAGTGGCGCCATTTTTGCCGCCATATTTATTTATAGGCGTTCGCTGAACGATAATGTCGATGTGTGAATCGTTTATTACTGAGCTAGCCGCCGGAACGTACCGACTCGTTGATGTATCCGCTTGGAGGTGAATACATTTACTAGAACTTAAACAGGTTCAATAAGGATGAATGAATAAAAGAATACATACTTTTTTTTATTTTAAACGTATCCCCACACTAGGATTTATTCCTGTGTCGTGGGTGCGTTTACAAACATGAAAATTCACAAACAAATACCCGAACAGGTAACAGGTAACAGATAACAAATAACAGAACAGAACTTAAACAGGTTCAATAAGGATGAATGAATAAAAGAATACATACTAAAGTAATACATCATTTTAAACAGACAGATATGTATACCCGTCTGTTTAAAATGTAGTGCCACAAGGATATTTTGGCCCGTGGATGACATTGAAAGGGTTGGTGGGAAATTAGGGTTATCTATATATCTTTATCATCACGTCAGATCCCTTGCGGGGTAGGCAGAGAGTACAGAGTTCCAACAGGTTTTTTCCTTACATACCTCTCTGGTTTCCTCCACTCTCATAGTTCGTTTCATTTCTTTCGTCCGTTTCAGGTTCTTTCGTTATTAGGGTTATCATTTAGTAAAATATTGCTACTTCTAGGGAAATATTTCAACAGGTTGTTCCGCATGATTACTAATTAAAAAAAAGATCTTGGGTAAAATTCATAGCAAACGGCAACTCTGCGACTGTCCTGAAGTGACATTTTACTTGATGGCAGCGTTAGTTTTTGGTTAGTTAGAATTTTGCCCCCGGGCCACAAGACCCTTGTATGACTGTACGACTGAAATTTAAACAAATATAGTTCAGCATCAAATAGTTTTATTTGTGACGGAAGAAATACTAATTCATCATCAATCAAGGGGTTCTTTTGTCATATTTTGTCATAGAAAATAGCTTAGTAGTTCGTATTAGATTTTATATATGAAGTGGTAAGAGTACTCAAGAGATTAGATCCCATCATATCTTAAGTGCTCTGATCACCCCATTCGAGAATAGGCCAATGAAGACGTCTAGCAACGTTGTCGTAACTCACGTACGTAATTTCAGTACCAATGTAATCAACGAAAGCAGAAATAAACTAGCTCAGTAGACACACGAGCATCTATTAATCATATCAATGGGAACGAGCAAGTGTTAGTGCGATTTATGCGTTCGAACTTTTGTGCAGCGCGTGCGAATCCCAATACTAATGACTCGTATCACGGATATTAACGATCTAATCATAATATACCATAGAAACTATTGAGGCAATGTTAATGTTTTTTGTTATTTTATGTGTGTATCCTAAAAAAGTGAATTTCAATCGTAAGAAAAAACTTACGGATTATCTATCAGAAGTGTTATATAAATAATATGCAGTAGTAATGCGTTATGGAATTATTTTCAACCTTTTGTTTATTGTGTTGTATAAATTGTACTCGATAATATTGGATGAATTGCGAAAGAAACACGACTCTTGAAAGATACATTAAAATGACTGAATGTTTGTAAATGTTTATTTATGTACATTTAGCTAAAATTTATTTTTATTCTCGCGGCACGGTCCTGGAATATTTTGATTTCCTAAAGTAGCATTAATTCCCCACACATTCCAATTCACCTCGAAACCAGCTCATGATAATTTAGCAGCGTGTTTGTTTGAAGTGGACAGCGAAATCCGGGCATAAATCGCGAGTCCGGGGAGCTCCGGGGAATTACGGGAGTGCGCCCCGGGGAACGCGGCACACAAATCATGGCCGCTACTTGAGACAAACGGCCACCATGACCAGGATAATCTTGAATGTAAGCACTGAAAAATTGAGTTCCCCTGACCGATTCAGATTTCTTTATAACACCGGCATTATCATAATATAAATGTATCTACAGGTGTTTTTTTATATCCTTGTGGAATTTACAGGTGTAGGCTCTGGTGATACTGAACATAAATTCATAAAAAACGAGACATTATTTTATTGTCTTTATTTTATTCTACTAATATTATAAATGTAAAAGTTTGTATCTTTAGATGTCTTGATGTTTGTTATTCAAACACGCAAAAACGGCTGAACGGATTTGGTTGAATGAAATCACGCAGATAGTTTATTTCCTGGATTAATTACATGGGTTTAGCACCTGGATTAATATTTTTTATCCTGGATAAATGTAAGGTTCCTGTCTAAAATTAACGCGAACGAAGTGCCGGGCAAAAACTAGTTATATATAAATTTAAAAAAATCTTGTACTAATACCCCTGTAAATGATAACTAGCCTACGCGACTGAGGCGAGGAAAGTATACTATAGTATCTACAGTTAGGGCGTGGTAGGGTATTCTTCGCTTCAACTAAGCTTATTTTAATTTACTGTCAAATGAGTAATATTAAAAACATGGACTAAAAACCAACATAGCCAGTTATAGGTATTATAGAATTATTAAGTATCTGTCTATTATGATCACCGTTAATTCCGCGAGGAATACAGAATCAATAGTACACGATTAGATATTAAATTTACCAAGATTTTTGATTTGTTTAAAGATGAACAATTTTAGGTTCATCCAAAACCACTAAAATAAATTCCAACAATACCCCATCTTAAGCGCATTAATGTTTTTGTAAAATACTGATATACTCAATCATTTCTTGCAATCCACAATTTTTACATAGTCCAGTCAGACTAGGTACTAATAGGAATACAGGGAAAAGATCGTTGAACAGCGGCAGTTAAGATTCGTTTTTAGCAGATTTTTTAGTAGAATTGGTTCGCTGGACTTTCAGTTCGGGACTTTCGTAGGACACGACCATCCATCCCCGTCGGGCCGCAGTCCCGTGGCCCCTGGCGGCCATTACCCGGCCCCTGTCTTTGTCGCTTTGATTTGTTGCAACACTACGGAGATCAATCGCTTGCGGCCTGTTCGCTTCGCTGAACGTTTGTTTTGTAAAATTGATTAGATTATTTGTGTGAGATAAACACTATTTATATCGGTATCTGTTTAAATTTGTGTTTTTAAAAAACCTACTAAACAACGTTATTGTTGTACGTTGTAAAAAAGGTTTACTTTCAAAACTTGTATTCATTTTTATTTTGAATAATCTTTTGTCACCCTTGAGTAAAGTGCAGGTTAGTTGTTTCTCGATTAGCGTCATTCGGTAATTAAATAAGGCAAGGTTAATCGTCGGATAGGGCTACTCAGTGATCAAATTTCACCATTTTTCCGTCGGGTTCTCTGAGCTTCATGCTTTAACATATTGTACGAATTGTTTGGCCAGAAAGATCCGGTCCTTATAATAATTTCTTGCAAGGACTTTAAAATAAATAAAAAGCCTGGTCAAATATAAATTCAAAGAAAATTCTAATCATAACAAAGCCAAATGACACTCAAAATCTACTTTAAAAATTAATAAATAATCGTATAAATAACTTTTCGATAAGCTCAAAGCTGTCTCTTCTCAATTTATAAACGCCAAAACGTTGAATGCTGTGAAACCTCCTGATTCATAATTAATGATAATATCCGGCAGATGCGGATTTTTCATCCGGCAGAAAAAACGCCGGTCGGCGGAAAAATAATCGCTGAAAGTCCTTAGTCATTTATGACAGCGCCTCCGGTTTGGACACAGCCGTGGAAACGATTTTTAATCTGTTTTTGTTTTTTAGATATCGCATTTGACTGGAAGAATCCGCTGTAATACATATAATAGCGTAGATAACTGAAAGAATCAGTTATGACACATATCATAGCATAAATGACTGGAAAAATCTACTATGATACGTATCATAACATAGATATTATGTATCATAAATCAAAGTACGCTGCCCCACATCCAGTCCGATAAAAAAAAATACCTTAGAAATCGTATCAGTATAGATATATGTATATCTAACAGTGTTTTTTGGACTAGTTACACTTAACCCATGTTGCGATTTAAACTCAGGTATAATTTTAATTCTAGGATCTTTTTTAAAAGTACTATAATTAGTTCCTAATTTAAATCACCCTGTCAGAAAAAAAACTTAACATCATACTGCCACACAGTTTTAATGCGATTTGAAAACATGAAATTCAGAACTGAGAGATGCATAAGTAACTGTTATACTCCTTTTCACCTCTCATGGGTACGCTAACGTTTAAATTTTGATGATTCTAGAAATGTGGTGAGTGTGAAATAGAATCGATTAAATTGAGGAAATTTATAAGGAAGAATGAATCAATATTCATAAAAATAATTTTGGAACAAAAATAGAACAAAATAAATCTAATTATTTATTTACGAATCCAGGCATTGGTCAGAAAAATCGTCCGACAAATCGCTTGATTCTTCGCTTACGTGTAGTATTATTACAAAATATATAAAACTCTCTTTTTAATATTTCAAGCCACGTTTATTTATCAACTTCTTGACCGTGAGAATACTAAATATTTCAGTCATTACATAGAATAATATATTCGTAAACGTAACTTGTTTAAACAACTACGCAAATTTATGAATAGTATATGATTTAAATGAAAACTAAAGTAGATTTTGATGTATTCTTAAATTCCTGTTTATTTTTTGGATTCTATATTTTTAAGTTCTTAAATACAATATGCGTGAAATTGAACATGATCAAACATCACTATACCCATGACTTGCCCATATCTCGTGAAAAAGACTATAACTATGAATATTATGAATATATAAAGTTAATGAATTTTCACCTACTTGTCCAACGGGTATCAATAATTTTTTGAACCTACCGTAATGTAAGCAAGATGTACCTCTTTCGATTGTATACATTGATTTATCACCTCGTCACATACCTACTACGATTCCTGGAACACGTCTGTCCCTTCATCTTCACTCGTACATCACCTCATGTCCTCATTCATCAGTTTAGACTCCAAACTGATAAAGTTCAAATACGAAACTCTCTAAACTTTACACACTTGACCTTTTTTAAAAAGGACATTAATTTGGTTGTTATGTTTGATGGTTATTAATTTTTGAGAACTCTGTCATTGAATATCAAAACAATAGTCGTTTCAATCGTGTCACGTCCAATCTAGCGTAGCATCAGTTTCTGTGCCAAAACGGAAATACAACCCTTAAAAAAAGAGGTCGACGCAACCGGAAGCGACAGGCAGGAAGACGGCGACGACAGCGCCGCGTCGCCCGCCGACCGAATTAAAAATTAAACGAGGATCCGTTTCCGGACACAGTGACGTTTGCTATGTAAATATTTGTGTATACTTATGAAAAGGAAAGCTGTTTTAAGCAAAACTGTACATTATTTCATAGTTATTAATACAAATTCGCGTATATAATGGATTATATCTTGGAGTGGTTGTACACAGTACATCTCTGCCACTCCCGCTTGGCGAATCTAAGCGTGACAGTTTTATATTTTGGGTATAATGATATGTTTATGATGCAAAGGCGCGTTGTAGATATAAATAAAGATAAATTACAAATAATAATTATGTGGGGTTTATTTGAAAGTAGAGCTAAGAGGTACCTATGATTCTTTTGAAATATTAATATCATTCAAGTCCCAAGATATATTTTCATTATCATAATAACCTGCCTTTGCTTATGATCTAATTAAAATTTAATACTGATAAAGAAGTGAGTTTTTTTACCCAATTGTTGAGTAAGATAGGACAGAAAGCACAAAAAATCAAATAGTGAATTTAAAAAAAAACCTTGGCCCTCTTCTTTCTAAGCTCGTTTTCATACACACGGCCACGGAAACTCTTGCGTCGTATAAATATGTACAAGAAATCACTTTAAGCGATAAGGCTGCCTTACTGTACCGATAACTATGTTCAACATTTTTATTTCTTTTTGTTATTTTATTTTTTGTGTGCGAAAAGTGTAATAATAAAATAATAATATAGTTTATTGTATCTTATATGTGTCTACTTGTATTATATTATTAGTTAGCCCAGACTGTCCCACTGCTGGCCACAGGCCTCCCTCCATCTCCTCCACTCTACTCTATTTAGGGATATTGAGCGCCAATCGTTTTTAAAGGCGTCCAGTTCGTCCCGCCATCTCCTGGGCCTGCCGCGATGCCGTTTAGAATTGAGAGGAACCCAGTTGGTGATTATTTTTGCCCAAAGTGTGTCAGGCATGAGACATACATGACCAGCCTAATCCCATTACAGTTGGCAGCTTTTTAGCCCACATGTGCTATTTGTGTCATGGAGCGCAGTACATTATTCTTGATATGGTCGGTAAGTTTAATACTGTGCTCCATGTTACGCTGACTTCTGCGACTTTGTCAAAGACCAGGGCTTTGCGCCGTAAGTAGTAATTAGAGTATTGGGAGAATGCACATGTCCATGAGCTTACACTTTAAATATAATAATAATATTAGCCCTGTTAAGAAGCTGTCCCACTGCTGCGAAAACGCCTTCTCTCACAAATCGTGGTGAGAGAGATTAGGTCATATTCCACTCCGGACCCAGTGCGGATTGGCGGAGGCACGTTTGTGGTCACCTACTGTTGGAACTTATCAAGCTGCCTATAAGGCTTCCAATTTGGCTTAACGACTACCACATTACCACTCTAAGTGGGATCAACGGCTTAACGTGCCTTCCGAAGCACGGTAATAAAGTATATTGTATTGTATATCCGTAAGATACGAGTATAATCGGTACAAACTGATTTGTTAACGATACCTTCTCAACTCTCACTCGTTGGTCATGAGGTTCTGGGTTTAAGTCCTAGGTCAGACAAAGTGTGTTTTTCCTGTCGAAAAATTTTGTTTAGAAGTCCGGGATCTGGAATGACATGGCCAACTAGTTCATTAGGAATAAACATTATCGGTGTTTTATACACCTGAGAGCTGTACTTCTCTACCACCCTACCTTGGAGAATATAGGCATGACGGTGTTTATTTTTTATAGTATTACCTAATATATACAAGGTGTAACATAAATATCGCAAGACCTCAGACACCGAAATTAGATTATTGCTTTATGCAACCCACATTAACTAAGAAACCTGTACTTATGCGTACGTATTGAGGTATATGTATTAGAAATACATTTAAAATAGCCGTATTGCTTTGAATAATGATTAAATTTTGTTGAATACACACAATTTTTGATAATTAAAAAAAATAAAATTCTCCAAAAATAGTTGAATTGATTCAATTGCCGATTTAGAACTAACTACTCTCAAGTCTTTTATTATTCTTTTATAAGGCACATCAACAACATAAAGACAAACATAATACATGACATTTTGGAATAATAAATTTCTAGTGCTAACATCAATTACATATATGCACAACATTTTTATAATTATTACAAACAATCATATGCTATTACATAAATTTAAAATCAATCCTAAGCAGTCTTCATAACAATATCCGAATGAAAGTAGTGCAAAACATTAATCTATATATAATTATTATTATATATAAAACGTATATGTATATATAAAACAAAAATAAAATGAAGTAGGTATAAATACGGACTTATACATAAGATTTACAATACTTTATTATTTTCTATTAATATTTAAAATTATATCCCTTAAGTGCGCAGAGTGGTCATTAAATATCTAAATCGCGCAGTTTCCACCAACTGTTGTAAGTTGGCGTCATTCTGGCTATTGGAAAATATGAATCTAAATTGGTTCAATACCTCGGTATTTTGAAAAATGTTTGGTTAGTTCTACGAGAATTTAGTTTAGGAACACATATTCCTATATGCTCCAACTGGTCATGGCATGGTGTGGAGCCTTTTAAAATTTGTTGTAAGAATGCAGACATGCCAAAGAAGGTAAGTCTATTTTCATATGAGCATCTATTGGAAATGCCAGAACTTATAAATCCTAAATGCCGCGTAAATGATCGCTGCAGAGACTCAATGCGCTCAGAATGGACGGCATAATGCGGGTTCCAGATAATACTCCTGTCCTCCAGCCCACTTCGTACAAGTGCATTATACAGGGTTATTTCGACGAGGTCATGCGTTAATTATGTTACACCTTGTATATATAATAAAAATAATATAAAAATAATAACAAATGCAGTGATAGCCTAGGGGTTAGACCGTTGTACTGCAAAGTCAGAGGTCGCGGGTTTACGCCCAGGCAAGTACCTCTGTCTTTCTCTTTAAAAATTAACTATTACTTGCTTTAATGGTAAAGGAAAACATCGTGAGGAATCCTGCATGCCTAAGAGTTTCTCGAAGGTGTGTGAAGTTCACCAACCCGCACTGGGCCAACGTGGTGGACTATGGCCTAAACCCTCTGAGTTTAAGAGGAGGCTCGTACCCAACAGTGAGACAGTTTCTTATCAGGATAAATTTTATTACATTTTATTACCTAATATAATACAAATAGAAACTTATAAGATACCATAAACTAATCTACAACCGCTATGTGTATCTACACTTAGACAGTTAGCTCAGCATTCGCTTAGGTCTCATCTAAATAACCCTTCGTGTATGTAAAGAATATTAATCTACTTATGTAATTTCATTAGGTATAGAGCAACTCGTAGATACAACGTGAATACACCTCTATTGTCCCTACTTATTGATCGTGCTCGTTATTTTATCTCCTTCTCGCACTTATCTCTAATTTTCCTCTATGTACCAGTAAATATGTGTTTAAGTTTACACACAGACATTCAAAACTTACTTACGTAATCATAGTAGATAAGCAGATGTGTGTGGGTGAGGTAGAATGTGATTAACAAGCACTACAGCACACAGGCATAGAGCTTTATATACAAGGCGTGTACCTACTCGTTGCCTCATTTATATTATACTGAAACTGAAGAAATGTCTCACTCTGGTCCTTTCAGGAGAGGATCTTTGTGGGCGTGTCGTCATGAAGGCGGGGCCGCAAACGGACACTCCTTGAATTTCTCTTTTTTACGTACCTTCGCATCTACGCGCCCGACGTCCATTCTAATAAGATCTCCGACACTTCGGTTAATTTCGTTTTTCTTACCTAATATTAACGACGCAGGGGGGGTCATGGGAGTTCTTCGTTCAGTGGTCGTGTTTATGTAAGCGTAGAAACAAAGCTCCCGAACAACTTTAGTCGTTATCGCGTTTATAAAGTTCTCGAGACAATTCAGTTTTATGGGGTGTTTTGCTTGAGATACATTTTTATTTCTTTTGTCTAGATGTTTTTTGTTTGAGTAGATAAATATTAAAGATGAGAGATAACATTTTCGTGCTGAATATTATGAAACATACCGTCACGCCTTTATTCCCCAAGCGGGGGTGGCAGAGATGTACTGAGTACTCCCACGTTTTGCAGACGATGTTAGGTCTTATGCAATAGGGGGCGAGCCTATTGCCTATTGAGCGGGCACAATTCCAGACTCCGCACTCATACTGGGAATTTTTCGTTAGAAAAAATACATTTGTCCAATCTAGGATTTGAACCCAGGACTTCGTGATCACAAAGCAACCAAAACGATATTTTTTTAATAGTTAACTACGTTCAAAATTAATAAGTTTACCTTTATGATATTTTATAACAACAGCTGTTACCCGAGGCTGCGCAAGCGGTTATTTTGTAATTTGTCATAGGTATAATAGTATTTTATCTCTTGAGGGATGATTTTGCAAAAACGCTGAAACACGTAGTCCTTTAATAATAATTTTAGCCCTATTAAGAAACTGTCCCACCGTTGGGCACGGGCCTCCTTTCATTCTGAGAGGAGGCCCGTAGTCCTTTATTTCTTACCAAAAGTCTATGTATAAATTTACATATGGCTAACTTGAATAATGATGTGTTCTCCATACAAACTTTCATCTCCTATTTCACACACTTAAGTGTTTTTTTTTTAAGATAAAAGTAGCCTATGTCCTTTTCCCGGATCAATATTGATCATAATCTGTTAAGCGGTTTAGGCGTAAAAAGGTACCAGATAGACAGACAGAGTGACTTTCGAATTTATAATATAAGTAAAGATTAAAGGATCTTTTTTATACTACACTAGCAGTTTCCCGCGACTTCGTACCCGGCCGACAACAGCGCCACCTACCGGGTCTATGTTATATAGCCTATATTACTTCTGGATAAGGTAGCTCTCCAATGGTGAAAAAATCATTAAAATCGGATAAGTAGTACCGGAGATTACCCCGAACATCCAAACTCACAAACTTTACCTCTTTATAATATTAGTATAGATTAATTGTCATGATTCTTCCAACCGCTTTTCTAGTACAAGACATGATTTCTTTTTTTTTCTAATGGATGAATGTAGTGCCACACTTGGAATTATTCCTGTGTCTCGGGTAAGTTCGCAAACAAAAATTCAAATACACATAAAACAAATATTTGTGAGTCGCTAAATGTTTTGTCCCGGGGATCGAACATAAGGGTACACGACTCAGTAAACGAAAGTACCAACATTCTAACCACTAGGTAAAGCCATCTTAAAACGATTATCAATTATTCAAGCCATCGTGAAATTATAATTACGTGTATTTATTCCGACGTCATACAAAAGAAAATATCTCGTTAATACGTAGTCTCTATCATCCATCACTCATTCATTACGGTATTTCTTCTTCATCAGTACGTATTATTTCTATCGGACCCCACAAGATAAGCCGCCGCGGCGTTACGGTTCGCTATCAATCTTGCCGACGCCACTTTTATGAAAGGATATCATTTATAAACGACGCCATGAAACTATCGCGATTTTCCTTATTTTCCGATAAAGATGTTATGTAGATGATTTTATGAGGCCATTTATATCTATAAAATTATTATGGTTATTTGAATTGTCTGCCTCGTTGGTCTAGTGGCAAAGCACATCGCTTTGTGATCACGAGGTCCTGGGTTCAAATCCTAGGTCGGACAAATGGAGTTTTTCTAACGAAAAATTCCCAGTATGCGTCCGGAGTCTGGAATTGTGCCCGGTATATTGCAATAGGCTCGCCCCCTATTATATGGGGCCTAACATCGTCGGCGAAACGTGGGTGTACTTAGTGCACCTCTGCCACCCTTACTTGGGGAATATAGGCGTGATGGTGTTTTTTTTTCGGTGAATTGAATGATTGTCATAAATAATAAGTGTGAATTTGACGACGGTCTTATGTATCGGTAAGAACGTCGACCGCTCCACCATTAAAATGTAGTAGTCGCAGGAACGATTTCAGCATCGAAAAAATGTTGTGTGAGTCAGTCAGGGCGTTTGTGTATGTATGTATTCGTTGTTTGTTAACGCCTCCAGGACACAGGAATTAATGCGAGGCTAACACCTTCGAAACCTTTGAATGATCGATTGCCTGGTTTAGTATTAGAACGTAGACCGCTTTACTTATTGGATCGAGGAGGTGCCTGTTCGATCCTCGCACGGAAATCAATGTGCGAACCACAAATTTTTATTTCAGTCTCAGTGTTTGGGCCTGAGAATTTCATATTTGTGAGCTCACACACGACACAATAATTAAATTCTTACTGTTGAGCTAACTGATTTTTTTTAATAAACGATTTACCTATCTTCTTCGTTTTGGATTAAAATCATGGTAATAAATGGGTAAACTTGTGGAAACCAGAATTAATTGTATAAAGTTTTGTTAGTTGTATAGAGTTTGTAAAGGCTATGCAATGTTTTCGTAAAGCAATTATCATACCTAAAGGCGGACAGTAAGTACCTATGCAAAGCCATTTTTCGTGTCATACCTTTAAAACATCTTGCGACCGTCGCGTGATATGTAACTACACACATGCCAGGTATCAAGCGAGCCAAACAGTTGTACAAACAGTTTGTATACGTAGAATTAAGCCTTGTCTTATTGGAAGTGCTATCAAATATTATAGTGAATATATAATGACTCATATAAAATCATGACTCCCGCTATAATTTTTTTCCTTCACTTTGCCTGCCCAGCGCTTTTTTGCTGGAAGTCATTTCAAAAGTGTGAGAAGTGACAGCGCAGGGGTTCTAAGCGTTTAAATTGCAATTGCTCGATTAGTATTGCCAGGTTGGAATCCTTTTTGAAATTTTAAGAAGTATTAGAATAGTGTTAGAATATTTTTGCTGAAAAACTAGATGATAAAAATCTAAAGAAATTCTATCTATCTATCTATATCATCACGCCAGATCCCTTACGGGGTAGGCAGAGAGTACAGAGTTCCAACAGGCTCTTTCCTTACATACCTCTCTGGCTTCCTCTACTCTCATAGTTCGTCTCATACACGCTCGCCGGTTACGGAGACTCCTGACTTGTCCTTCAGATAAGACCCGGTCATGGTAAGATAGTCTAGGTCTTCCCCGGTACCTACATCCTTCTACTTTCCCATTGAATATCTTTTTAAGTAAAAAGGTCTAATTATATAACAACAGCCTAACACACCTAATGTTTGGTGCAGGTCAGATGCTTACGTATATAGGTTTTCTGCAAACACCACCATCGTCACGCCTATATTCCCTAAGAGGGTGGCAGAGGTGTATTGAGTACACCCGCTTTTCGCCGATGATGTTACGTCCCTTGTAATAGAAGGCGAGATCCTTCCACTTTCGCATTGTATATCAGTTTTGTCATTCTTTCTTCGGACATTCTTCCTATATGCCCGAACCAACGGAGCATACCCTTTCTCATCTTTACACTGATACTCTCTTTTATACCTATTTGCTTTCTTACTACGCTGTTGCGAATACGGTCGGTCAGCTTCACTCCGCACATCTTCCGCAGAGCTCGCATTTCCATCGCATTTATCCTACTTTCATTCTCCTTCTTACATACCCAGCTCTCGCTGCCATATAACAGCGTTGGGACAAGCACTCCATTATGTATGGCCAGCTGCGCTTTCGACTTAAGTGCCGGCTCCCAAGTAGCTTTCCCTGCACTTACACTGCTCTCTATGTCCGCGGTGTAATTTCCATCCTTACTGAATGCGCATCCAAGATATACAAACTCATTCACTTGCTCCAGCGCATCGTTCCTAACTACAATCCTTGCATTCGTTCTGGTTTCTTCCCGTTCAAAAACCATAGTTTTGGTTTTCTTCACATTCATATATAAGCCATTTTTCATGCAGTCGTCTTTCATAACTGTAACTAATAATTGCAGATCAGTGGCTGTTGGCGCTAACGAAACCGCGTCATCTGCATATAATAATAATAATATAATAATAAAAAATCTTTATTTTCTCGGCATTTACAGTATACCTATATGTTAACAAGTTACAATAATCAAAAGAGACTGGTGTCTGAAGGAGGCGTTATAACCTGTTTTACAGATCACCAGGATCTCCACCTCACAAAAAATGACATATTTAATAACAGTAATACTTCTGAATTAATAATAACAAAAAAATAATTAAAACATAAAAGATGAAATATAAAAGTAGTATTAATAAAAAGTGTATGTGTGTGGTTGTGTGTGTTTGCGTGCGCGTGTGTGTGTGTGTGCGTGTATGAGGTGTGTGAAATTGTGTATAAATGTGTGTATATGTACAAACATATCTTTATTTTTCATAATATAAAATTTAAATTTTAAAATTTAAAATTTATGATTTACCACTAGATCACTCATTTGTACACCTTCATTTATAGTAGATGATTTACCACTAGATCACTCATTTGTACACCTTCATTCTTTCTAAAGAAATTTTTACCTAAAATACATAAAAGTGTAAGAATAACGCTTTAGAATAAGCATGAGAAAGCTAGAATTAATTTTTTGAGCATAAATAGTTTAATTTCAGGGAAAAAAACAATACTGATGCTAAGTTGCAATACTCAAACAATTTCATTTGTGTAAACCCTGCGGGCACTTACAAATTGTCAATTTAATTGTTTTTTATGTAATTTTACTATAATCTACCACCAGATCTGAATGCGGCTTCTACTGGGAAGATTCGGCGAGAAACTCAGCGAACTTGTCTTTTTTATTTAGTATTGTTTCTTTTCATTCTTTTTTAGTGTGGGTACAGTGCTTAGGTTACCTCAAGATATGAGAATAATGATGTTATTTCTAAATTGTAATGTCTAAAGGATTCCGGATGGATGTACCCACAAGCAGCACCCGTTCACGAATATCACTACAGGAAGAGCCATTATTCCCAATGACCATAATGAAAGAATAACAGTGACCCGCGCCATACAGCCATCGCAAGCAAAGATCATGATCAAACCAGAACTTTTAAGATGGTGGTCAGACTGTATCTACAAAGCAGCAATACCCAAAGCTCGTCAAGCACAACATGCTACGCAATATAGGTGACCTTGTTGAATTAGCTCAAGCACAATCCCAGAATCCAGAGGGCTTCTTAGAATTTCCCAATGAAAAAACCCAATACCTTCAAAACCCTCGTTTTCCCCAACCGAGACCTACCTAAGGCCGTATAAATAAAAATGTATAGAATATGTGTTACATATTGTGCAAGCAAGTGGAAAACAGCACGGAGAACCAGTGAGCGTTATCTGCCGCCACTTCCTTTGCCGCGCAATTGTGTGGACACACGGTCGAGAACCCTCGTCTAATGAAGATGTCGCTTGTATGTATGGATCTACTCACTCCTTTATTAGATAGCATTAGATTACATAGATGTTGTAAAAGACTTTACATCGTATTATTTTAATTTCCACTAAAAACTAAATCATGTATTTAAATTTATTTTGTGTTACATCCAAAATCTACGTAGTATTATGTAGAGGTAAATAGAGACTAAAAAACTAAGTTTCGTTTTTGACAGTCCACATTTTTAAAAAGAATTAATTAATTTTAGTAAAAGAAGGAGGCTTCAAAGGCCGTCGGGTAGAATAAATCGGTTTTGAAGATAAGCTCTTCTATCGAAGTTTAATGCTGTTAACCTCTGTATTCACATTTCACACGGATTTAAGGAGTAAAAGTCACACTGGCAAGTTTGAACAAATCTTGTTTGAAATAGATATACTAGGACTTACGTAATACTTACTTATACAGTGAATGTCCTCACGTATATACTTATTCGGATTTTATAAATATATGCTTGTCACGCCCGGTTTTTTCCTTCACAGATTATTTTTGTATAAATTTATCACAATATAAGTTTTAGTGACTATTCATATTAGATAACTAGCGGCCACCCGCGACTTAGTCCACGTAAATAGTTTTACAAATAATAACCTTTTCTCACTCTGATGTATAGAGCTTTATATAGCATATACATCAGAGTGAGAAAAAGTTATAAAATTTCATTAATATCAATTCAGTCCTTTTGCAAGCTTGCATTTTCGCCAGCCCTCGCGAATAGATTACGCGCTATATATACCAACAAGAGCCATAGAGAATCTACGACGTTACACGTTTCTCCCAAAATAATTATGTATATCTAAACGATTTCTGGGTCGCGTCGCGTCGAATCATCTTTTGACTTGTATCTAAATACATTCAATTTGACACTTCACCCCATTATAACAAATTATCGAAGTCACCTACATTACATTGTGTGAACTCAACCCTACATGCTATTTAAGTCAGACGTGTGTGCGTACGATTTCCGCGTAAACACAGTGGTTTGCGGTTGTGTGTGTTATCTGAAGATTCCACTTCATTTCCCTCGACCCGCGCATGACGTCACATGTTATATATTTACGGCACAATGTAGTTGCGCTTTATAATTTATGAACGGTTGATGGGATTATAAATCCATTTTTTTATCCTGGCTTTAATATCTTTAGATACCATGATGGCTTATAGGCTCTTGCTTCTTTACCTATCATGAATTAATCAAAGTCAAAAATAATGTATTTGTATAGGTAAAAAATCAAGTACAACCGTCTCTTGGCTCGGAACGCGGCCTTTGCTAAGAAGATTTGGCAAGAAACTCAGCGGGTTAGATTTTGAACTTATTTTTCTATTTGACTGGCCTCTTTTTTTTTTCTAGGAATTGCTAATGACCAGTCCTTGTATAATTGTAGCATTTTAAAATTAGACATTTTAATAGCCGAAAGACTTTTAATGTAGGAAAACGGCCTCCGCCATAACCGGCTTGGTGCTCTACGCATCCAACTCTTACCTAACCTTAACCTATAATGCCTGAAACCAAATAAGGAACCCTGTTACTAACTGTCAAATGAAGTTTCCACTTACTTCATACCTAATCTATACATATAATAAAACTGTAACCGAGCCAAATCAGTACATTGAATATTTTTTGAAAATTTTAATTAGGGTATATTTCCTTATCGATATAGAAGCCGAAATATTTTTTTATTATATTGTCTATCTGTCTGTTTCTTTGTGTTTCAATCACGCAAAAACTACCAAACGAATTTCAATGAAATTTGGTGTGGTAAACTTATACCCGAACTTAAAACAATAAATACTTTTTATCCCGGAAACAAGAACCAATCCGGGGTAGTCGTGGGATTAACCATAAAACTTTATTATTGTTAGTCTCGAGTTACAATGTTACGTCAAAAAGTGTAATTTTGCTTACAAATGAATTCCTCCATTAATTGATATTGGATTCAGGTTCGTTTCCTAAAACGTCTCATCCTCGAAAAATCTTCAGTGGATAAAACTCACCACCTGAAATTGTGATTACACATTTGATTTAAACATCCAAACATTATTTTGTATATTAACCGATGATGCATTCAGGATTGTCTCTTCTGGAGAGAACTCTTTAACGCTGAAAGGTTCGGACAAAAAACTTAGTATATTCATTTATTTAAGATATCTAAACATGATTTTGATGAACATGAACTGAGTATTCTTACGAGAAGATCGACACGAAATGTACCGACAAAATTTTGCTACACACCTAGCTCGTAATATACAGATTAAGATTTTCGGCAAGGTAGTTAGCCATATTACCATTAATTTGATTAAAAATAGATAAACTTAAAGAGAAATTACCAGAGATTACCAATCTGTTTGTTATTTTTTTATGTACCGACGTTCGCGTTGAATAAGATCACACTATAGATTTCTTTATATTTTACTAAGACCACCTGTATGGGCAAAGACTGAACGCCGCGATAGAGATTGCTGATAGAGATGGATTTTATAGAATAAATCTGGTGGAAGTTGATAAAATATATTTGATCAATATAAAAGTTATCGCTACACGGTTCTTGTGGGATAGCTGGGATAGCTGTTGTGTCTTAGTATATTTATACTAAAATTGTTAAACGGATTTAATTCAAACTTTATATGAAAGTGTTATTTACATTGTAAAATAATAAACAGAACACTCATTATACCGAAAAATAGCACGGCTCCTGTGGAATAGCTATTATTTCTTCATACTAAAACGGCTGAATGGATTTTAAAGAAAGTTTCTTCAGTATGAAAGTATCTTACGTCGTGAAATAATAATACAAAATAGGTTCTTTATTTATATACTAGATCATGCAATTATTACCCGTATAAGTGATATATAAAATTACACCAATATGAATTTGGAGTAATGCTATCGTGGAAAGACCTACCTACCTATGTTAAATTACAAAATAACGGGTGCGCAGCCGCGGGTAACAGCTAGTCATTAATACATTCATATTCCAGTCCTGTTTTTAGTCGTTTGTAACAATAAAAGTGTAAACGACATTTCTCCACACGGGACCACCGACTGTCGTTTAGGAAATGAGCGTCAGCTCTTTTATCTAAATGGCGGTGTGGGGACGTAAAAATGACGTAAAACTCCCGTTTAATACAATAAATAATGAAATAAAACATTACGTACCATACTTAAATGTAGCTGCGTCAACCTACCAATAACTTGGTACAATATATTTAAGGAACATAATAATATGTTTGATGTAAGCTCTGTAGCTTACGTCACATAATGCAAGAGAATTTTCCTATGGGGCTCATAACCCTGTGGTAATCCTTATTCTTCTCTCTTATTAATTCTTAATGATTTTCAAGGTGACGCAACATTCGGCTCGGTGAGCCTGAGATGGGTGACGCCTTATGGCGACTCCACTTTTAAAAGTCTCTATGCTTTGATACGGACGTTATGCAGCTAATTGCGGAATCCACTGAATGTGGTAGCTATAGGGCTGAGTTGGGAACCTTATAGGCTTAATAATTTTGCAACAGTAGGGGGCAACAAACCTGCCTCCAATCCGCACTAAGTCTAACCACATGGTGAAGGATGACCTTATCTCCCTTACCTCGATTTATGAGAGTGCACCCGACGGCATTTTTGACAACATTTTTGACTTATTAAATAAATAAAATGCGTAAATATTTTTAACCTACTATTTAATCCTTGTACGATGAGAGTGGAAGAAGCCAGAGAGATCTGGTAAGTAAGGTAAGGAAAAACCTGATGTGACTCTGTTCTCTTTAGTCACTTTATAAATACCATCATTAGTCTCATAACTCGGTCATAAGATTATCCTTAGATCCTTTGACATATTTTTGCTATCTTTTTAGTTTTTATGTTATAATTATAGTATTATTATTTTCTACTTATTCAATATTATCAAAATTTAATTTAATGTAAATCGCATATCATTCGTATTCTCTTCTCGATTTAGATTTTAAGCTTTGTAAAATGGTAAATGATGTACACACCTGTTATTGGTGTACATATCGGAAAGTGTTTCTGTTTGAATACTAGTTTTTTTTTCAATGTATTAATATGTACTCTGTTGGTGTGTCTTAATAAATAAATAAATCACACTGGAGCTAGATCGTAAACTATTTAATTGTAACCTAAAAATTGTATCCACACATGATTGAATAAATATAAAGAAAAAAAGAGAAACAAAATTAAATAAAAAAGGCGAGAGTTTCTTCGTCGAATCTTCTTAGTGAAGACCGGGTTCCGATCCGGCAGTAGATTAGTAGTTAAATTAGATATAAAAAAATGTTAATTGACTATTTGTAAGTGCTTAAGTGGTTTATACTTAATAAATGATTTGAGTTTGAATTTACTCCCTGACTACCTCCACATGGGATCTTGAGTGATGTAGATAGAATGATTATATTATGTCGTTTCTTTCTGCTCACCTAAGTTATAAGAAACTACTGTGCAAAATGTTATACTTCAGTACCCACCGACTGTGCGTTGTCGGCCAGTCAATATTACGAGTAGGTCTTTATTCAGTGGATATTTAACGCTTTGCAAATATCCTTGAAACCCACACAACTTTAATTCTGCTCATTCATACGGGCCTTTACAGTAAGCAAAACAATTAACTTATCAGAAAACAGAACAACATGACTAATATAACGCAAACAAGGAAAAAAGAATGCAAAAACCGAATACGGTACAAGCAACAATGGCGGTTCTATCCATAGCTGGGTAATGAAGCCGTATCTCTAATAGCGCGATAAGGGCGCTAAATGTTTGCGCGCACGCCAAATAATAACGATCATTTGCGAGGGGCGAAATATGACGGGGAAAAGAATTCGAGCTTTTGATGGCGACGCTTATCGATACCGAAGATGGGATGGGAGTGTGGGAATTGAATAAGGTTGCGTGTTGTAATACTGTTTAATGGTTGTAGGTGGTTGAGGATGTGGTTGGTTTTGAAAAATTGGGAAACAGCTCTTTTGTGTTGCGGTGAACAGAGGCAGCTCTGAATAAATATTGGCTGACCAGTTAGTTTTCGTATAAGGCCTTCTCTCGCATCGATTTGTGAGAGAAGGCCTTCTCCCAGCAGTGGAACCGTATTGATTTAAGTACTATGATATAGTATCCATTTTGAAATTAATAGCAAAATAGGAAAGAACCTGTTGGAACTCTGTACTATCTGTCTAACCTGCAGGGGATCTGGCGTGATGATAGAATAGCAAAATAGATATTTTAAGGTAAAGTAGGGCCACTGAGGTTCTGAAAGTGTAACATGTTTTTTTTTAATGCTATTCCCATACTAGTAAACACTCCTGTTTTGTGGGTGCGTTTACAAACATAAAATTCACATACACAAATTCCCAGAACGAAACAAACATTTGTGGGTTATGCTAAGATTTTTCCCGTATGGGCATCGAACCTAAGACCTCTAAACTCTGAACCATTAGACTAAGCTGTCGTAATTTTAGTCCAAAAAGCAATTTCCAAATTAACAGTTATGAAATTTTACTGATAAATTAAAATTAAGAAGACTCTGTCTTAAAGATTATGTGTGTATGTTTCGGTGTATTATCTCGACTTAATTGGTTTTGTAGTCAAAACTGTTTATCTGTCAAGATTCAGCGTGCAACCCTTTGCTAGCTTGTTTCTACAAAAATGTTTGCCGGGCACACTCTCTTGGATCGCGGTCGACTTAACATTTCATCGAATACCCGACGGCAAAGGTGAT
The DNA here is from genome assembly GCA_905147815.2 of Phalera bucephala. Lineage (NCBI taxonomy): Eukaryota > Metazoa > Arthropoda > Insecta > Lepidoptera > Notodontidae > Phalera > Phalera bucephala. Next base: position 11,450,659 of record LR990615.1, read on the forward strand.
TGGCAGTTAACTCCCCCAGATAAACGCAGATGGGTAACGTTCCAGATATCGCCTATCGTTCGACAAACTTCGTACTTTACGGTTATTCGCCTATAAAGGGAACTTTAAGTAAAAACAACTTTACAACCATCGTTTTACGAGATCGTTTTTATGTAGCGCGGTTATTTTTACTGCTATTACGGATCATCATAACTAGCGTAATTGTTTTGTCTAATAACTTCGTCATATATTCTTTGAAGATGAAGGTAAATTATTGTCGTTCTTATGTCTACACTTTAATGACTTTAGTTCGAATATCAATGATTATGGGTATATGAACCGTATTTGCAGTTAAGAAATGATTATCCTCACGTCTACCTTCCCCAAATGGGGATGGTAGACTTGAACCGCATACACCCATTTTTGCCGACGATGTTAAGACCCATGTAATAGGGGCGAGTTTATTGTTATTATACCGGACACAACGGCGAACTTCCCGCGTGGTTCCCGGCTTAGAATAGGACCAACCCATCTCATCCCATCGGGTGTCGTACAAGGCGACTAAGGGAAAACTAGGGAATGGGCAGCAGCGTTCCCTTAACACTTCTACCATCAAAAACTGCGCTCGCCAACCCGCCTGCCAAGCGTGGCGAGTATGGCAAACACCCCCAATTTATTAAAATGGAAGATAAGAATAAAACCAGGCCCCTAGTCCCCGGCGGTCCTGTTCGTCCTGGCCACGGTAGCAGCTATGGTAACGACAGGACAAGGGGTGCTAAGAATCTCCGGCAGAGATTCGGCTACCACCAACATCGAAAATTGGCCCTGGTGACATACAATGCACGCACGTTAAGGACAGATGAGAAGCTTGTTGAGCTGGAAGAAGAGATAAACAAGTTGCGGTGGAATATTGTTGGTTTATCGGAGGTCCGAAGAAAGGGCGAGGACACGATAACCTTAAAATCCGGCAACTTGTTTTACTACCGGGAGGGTGAACAGCAGTCCCAAGGTGGTGTCGGATTTATCGTCCACAAGTCACTCATAGACAACATTGTGTCCATCACTAGTGTGTCGAGCAGGGTAGCGTACCTGATACTCAGAATATCCAAAAGATATTCGCTGAAGGTCATACAGGTCTACGCACCGACCTCGGCATACTCAGATGATGACGTCGAAGTAATGTATGAGGACATTAGTAGAGCCATACATACTTCCAAAGCACACTTTACAGTGGTTATGGGTGACTTCAATGCGCGGCTGGGCAAACGGGGCGATGATGAGTTGAGAGTGGGGCAATTTGGATATGGGCAGCGCAACCCCAGGGGTCAGAGGCTGGCCGAATATCTGGAGAAGGAGGGACTCTTTATGATGAACTCTTTCTTCCGGAAGCCGCCTCATAGAAAATGGACCTGGATGAGCCCTGATGGTTCCACAAAAAAGGAGATAGACTTCATCATGAGCACCAAGCGACAAATATTTAATGATGTCTCCGTGATTCACAGGGTAAAAACCGGCAGTGATCACCGAATGGTCAGAGGCACATTAAATATTAATGTCAAAATGGAAAGATCGCGTCTGATGAAGTCTACGCTCTGACCTTCTTATGCACACATCCAAAACCCCGAGAACTTTTAACTCGAATTGGCAAACCGCTTCGAATTGCTAGACAGCAGCGCATCAGTGGACGAAATCAACAACAGGCTGGTAGAGACTGTCCATACGGTCGGGTCCAAGTATTATAAGCCCCACCGTAAAAATAGACCTCAAAAACTATCTAACTCCACCCGAAACCTCATGGCTGAGCGACGTTCCATGACGCTCCAAACCTCCGATGATGCTAAGTCCTATAGGCAGCTCAATGGACAGATATTGAAGTCCTTGCGTCACGATTTACGGTCCTTCAATACAAGGCGTATTGAGGAGACCATAGCACAGAACAAGGGCTCCAAAGTGTTCGCAAGAGACGCGTCTATTGGGCAAAGCCAGTTGACGAAGCTGAAGACGGAGGACGGAAACGTAACGTCGAATAGGTCAGAGGTGCTCAGGGAGATAGAAAGGTTCTATGGGCAGTTGTACACCTCAGTAGCTGAACCTGTTGTTGACTTGGTAAAAGACCCAAGAGCCAAGCTAACCCGACACTACACTGAAGATATCCCGGACATCAGCCTGTACGAGATTACGATGGCTCTCAAACAACTCAAAAATAACAAAGCACCAGGCGAAGACGGAATTACCGCAGAGCTTCTGAAAGCGGGTGGAACGCCGGTACTTAAAGTCCTTCAGAGGCTGTTTAATTCCGTCTTGCTCGAAGAGAAAACGCCGGAAGCATGGAACAGGGGAGTGGTGGTACTGTTTTTCAAGAAAGGTGATAACACTTTACTGAAGAATTATAGGCCCATCACACTGCTGAACCATGTTTATAAGTTGTTTTCGAGAGTCATCACGAATCGTCTCGAACGCAGGCTTGATGACTTCCAGCCTCCCGAACAAGCCGGTTTCCGGAAAGGCTTTAGTACCATAGACCACATACATACGCTGCGGCAGATTATACAGAAGACCGAGGAGTATAATCGGCCACTATGCTTGGCGTTTGTGGACTATGAGAAAGCCTTCGATTCGATCGAGACTTGGGCGGTTCTTAGATCTCTCCAGCGATGCCGCATTGACTATCGGTACATTGAAGTGTTGAAGTGCTTGTATAATAACGCCACCATGTCAGTCCGAGTACAGGGGCATTGTACGAAGGCGATCCCCATAAAAAGAGGAGTAAGGCAGGGAGACGTCATTTCTCCGAAACTGTTTACGGCCACCTTAGAGGACGCCTTCAAGCTCTTGGAATGGCAAGGACTTGGCATCAACATCAATGGCGAATACATCACTCACCTTCGATTTGCCGACGACATTGTGGTCGTGGCGGAGTCGCTGGAAGATCTAGGACGAATGCTCGGTGACCTCAACAGAGTATCTCAACAAGTGGGTCTTAAAATGAACATGGACAAAACGAAAATAATGTGTAACGTCCATGTCGTACCCACCGCACTCACCGTTGGGAACTCCACTCTTGAAGTTGTCGACGAATACATTTACCTGGGACAGGTAGTCCGGTTAGGTAGGTCCAACTTTGAGAGAGAGGTCAATCGACGAATCCAACTCGGCTGGGCAGCGTTCGGGAAACTGCGCAACATCTTCTCATCCAAAATACCTCAGTGCCTTAAGACTAAAGTTTTTAGTCAGTGTGTGTTACCAGTGATGATATATGGATCAGAGACGTGGTCTCTTACTATAAAAGCTCAGAGTTGCTCAGCGAGCTATGGAGAGAGCTATGCTCGGCGTTTCTCTACGCGATCGAATCAGGAATGAGGAGATTCGTAGAAGAACCAAGGTCACCGACATAGCCGTTAAGATTAGCAAGCTGAATTGGCAATGGGCGGGCCACATAGCGCGTAGATCGGACGGGCGTTGGGGCAGAAATTTTCTAGAGTGGAGACCACGTATTGGCAAGCGCAGTGTGGGACGACCGCCTGCCAGATGGACCGACGATCTTGTGAAAATCGCAGGAAGTCGTTGGATGCAGGTGGCATCGGACCGGTTACGCTGGAAAGCGATTGGGGAGGCCTATGTTCAGCAGTGGACAAGTATAGGCTGAGATGATGAACGGCGAACTCCGGACTTTTTTTTTAAACATATCTTAATTGGAATCGAAGTAACACTTGTAATCTATGCACGTGCAATTTTCGCCACTAGACCAACGAAGTAATCAGTTATCAGTAATCAGTTTATTCTTATCAAAACTGTATTTTAATTTACGAATTATACTACGGACTGTTCACTCGAACACAGATGTACCACAATCCAAATTTCAAATCGCTTTAAAGTTTCCCTTGCACAATGTAGATAGAAGGAAAACTAATTTGAAACCTCAAGCATTTGTTCATCCAACAGCCGCCACTTATCGTCGGGGGCGTCATCAAAACTAAATTTCGGTAACGAGTCACAATCCCACATCAAATAATGGGCGGAATGACGAACAGAATAAACTTCACACATCCCCATAGACACTCGGACATACAGCGGTTTTGTACGGCAAGCATGTCCGTTCATAGCAAGGTGAGAATTACTTGGATTTCAAATGAAACGATTTTATTTTTATTCATGAGAATGAGAATCATTTTATGAGACCAGACTTTAAAAAAAATACCTATTATATATATTTATTGTACAATTAAGTTTTTTTTTAATACAAATACTGGAGAATACGTACAATTACGGTACGTTCGATATCGCTATGAATACTAACCATGAATTCAAAAAGAGCAAAAGAACTATAGTCAATTAGTGTGATCAAAGGATCAAGTATGATCGAATCAGTAAACATAATAATATTATGCAACTCTATGGTGCCTATTAAAAATCGACGTAAACACAATTATGATTATGAGCAAATTGATGTCGTAATAGCGTGACATCCTTGTTGTTGTGGTTTTAACTTCTGTCTTTGTTCCTACATAAATATTATCGAAAAAGTGAGCATAAGATGCTCGATATGATAAACAAGGCAGCAGTGTGTCCTAGACGTAAATCGCCAGATGAATATTGTTTCAAACGGAATTAAGCACGCGCCGGAGGGACGGGGATCACTTATAATTGTTATTTTATTCATAGAAACAACAGTCCTTCGGGACAGCGGATAGGTGAACAAATACTATTTTAGCCCGTCGAGCACCTTTTAGCGGGAGTGATGTTGGATCACGCGGTTGAGCGAAGTTGCGTTACTTTGTGTGGTTTTATACATGTATCTGGATCACTTGCACCTTTTGGTAATATATATTACTATATGTGGAAAACACATAAAAATTTTATACGAAATCTACGAATACAGATCGCCGTAGAATGAGGTGGATAGACATAAGTTTCAACTTTTAAGCTGTTTTTTTTTCTAATTTAAATTTTGTGTGTGTGAATAATCTACGCTGTTGACCGCGGGGCCTTTACAGCTTCTCCGGACAAGAGGGTGAGCGTGCAACCGCTATGCTTGAGCCAGAAGGGCAAGGGGGCAACTAGCTCAAGGGCGCCTCAATTCTAGGTGTCTCGCCGTGGTGCTCTGCATCGGGATTCTTCGACCTCGCCGGCGAGGTCGGCGTTTGATCCTGTGTGCGGTATCTGTATCCGAAAGAAGGGATGTAAGGGCATCGGGAGGGTCGGTGAGAACATGCTGCGGACGGCGGTAGCGGTTGATAGGAGGGGAGTTGGGTTCGTAGTCGGCGGCGGCTACGATTAGCGGATTACTATGATTGGACGCGTTCGTAAAATATCGGGTTGTCACCTTTTTAATAAAGGCGTGAATAGGTTCGAGACCGAGATCGGAATGGAGATCGACATTCCGTATGAACCGCGGGGCTCCGACGGCTTTGCGGAGGAAACGGGATTAAACCGTTTAGAGTCTATCGATGTGAGAGCGGCGTGCGCGAACACCTCACAAGCGTACGTCATGATGGGCCGTATACAAGTTTTATAAAGTGTCACCTTATTCCTAAGGTACATTTTACTTTCCCTTTCTTTACTTACGCTTGCAGATCATCGGGTAAAGTTCTAATTTAAAGTTATTAGCTGTTATTCTTTTCTATTAGTTATTAGCTATATATAAGCGTTCTTGGAGTTTTGACGAGAAGTCGAAGAGTGATGTTGTCAATTTGTCTTTATTTCCAAAACTTGTGTTATTTCGAATGATAATGTGTAATGTTGGTGGAATATTAACCATTATGTATTCTTATATGTGAATGAGTGAAGGTAATTGAAACAAAGTGATAAAACGTGCCTTTTCGATTTCCCTCAAAACGGTCGTCGCATTTGGTATGTAAAGAATCCATCGCTTTGCTATCCAGGGTGGGGTAATTCATTAACTTCATTATCATCGTTGTCATCAAGTTCATTGGGGAGTTGAATTAATTTAAACAAAGACAATTATGCATCGCACTGGGCACTGGCAAAATACACTTAAAATTAGCATGAAGCCATAACTTAAGAAGAAGAAGAAAGCGTTCTTATATTGTGAGTCTTGTTGTAGTTTCTGTTTGTCTACGGATTTGTACGAGCATTAGATTATTTCTAAAACGAATTTCAATTAGGTACTACCTAGGACCTAAGTATAATTTTGCATCTTACATCAATACGTTTTCATAAGATAGCTAAAAATCTATATTTTCTCGGCCACTTATTCAAATGTAAGCACGGTGTGTATGAAAAGCACTTCAAAATAAAACAAACATAGATCGATTTCAATTACTAACTACGGTCCAAATCACGTAGGTCTGCCTGGTCTAGAATATTACTCTTGTAAGAATTATCTAAAGTCACCAAGAAATACCACGAAAAATACAATTTTCGGTGAAGGCAAAACCGAGGTCTCATCCTCATTTCACGTCACCTGTAACCCTCAGATAACCGTAAGCTCTAACTGTCGGACTTTACACCGCGCATTCATCCCGCAAATCCGCCATCATTAAGTATCGCTAAGAAAGCGATTCGCGGACCATTACCATGTTAATAACTTGGGGGAGCGGCGATTAATCAAGTTGACGTGTAGCCAGAGGGGTTATCATGAACAGATTGACGTTACCGTAACGCTATGGAGTTGGTATGCCATCCTTTTTACACTACAAACTTACTAAAGAAAGATGAACGTGACAGCAACATTTCTTGGCAAAGTTACTGAAACGTCAAATGGTTTGTACTTAGCCCTGAGATCCCACAGCAGATTCAACTAACCATAGATTGACGTTATCGTAACGCTTTAAAGATGGTATGCTATCCTTTTCACACTTGAATATTACCAAATAAAGGTGTCAGTGACAGCACGATTTCTCGACAACGTCACTGTAATGTCAAATGGTTTGTGCTTAGCCTGAAATCTCGCAGTCGCGCCGACTAACCTCGGTGCCACTCCATGTTTATGCATTGGTTTGAGACGCCTACAGGATTGTGTTTGTGTGGTTCATTGGATACACCCCTGACGTAACTTATAAAGAAGTTTAAAACGTCAATGGTAAATCTGCTAGCTTTTCAGGCACACTTCAGTAAGAACGATTTGGTTCGGATGTTTTTTTTTGTAAATGGTATTTTTTATTATAAATTAAACACCGCCCCACCTGTTTTCACCAAGCGAGGGTAGCAGACGTGTTATAAGTTCACCCATTTTTTGCCGACGATGTTAGTGCCCATGTTATAGGGGGCGAGCCTATTGCCATATACCGTAAAGTGTGTCTTTTTATGCTGTACTGTACATTTTTTTTGGTTTAATTTTAGTAGTTGTGTAAAATAAAATAAAACACTATAGTAAATCTTTATTTCTTTTTTATATGTACACAACTAATGATGTAGCATATTATAATTTTTATTGCCATTGGATTCTAAATTGCTAAAAATACGAATGTATTTTTAAGCCTAAAATTAAAAGAAAGATATAACAAAAATAAAATATATTATATACTTACCAGCTGAAACATTCCGATGAAAAAATTACAAAAGCTGTGAAATCGCCCTTTGTGCTCATTTGAATTATAAACCCTGTAACATATCTAACAAAAATACAACATAAAATAATGTGGATAATCCCGGTAGCTCGCGGCGACGGTCAAAAGCTGATATTTCTCCTTTTAATCCCTGTCAGATTATTTAAATTCCCACCTGCGAGGCCTGCTCAACGTTTGCCGCCTTTTTATTTAACAAAAATAAAATATAAAAATATTCTCGTATTTGTTTTGGACGGGCGGAATCCTTTAATTTTCGGCACGGCTGCGTGACGGTCGCCCCGTCCGCCTGCAGTTTCTGGGTCGCTTTGAACAAAAAAAAAACGATTTCATATTTCATGCTTACACCACAAAATGTTCTCTTCATTTTAATATTTTATTTTATTGTCAAAACAATCCCTGAATTTCGTTTGTTTGTTACAAAATTTTTACATAACTCTTTTGGTGCACACATTTTAAACGAAAGCTCAAAAAACATTATAGAATTAAAATTTCATTTTGAGACAATAAAACATTATATTAGTGGTAGGACAATCGAACAAAGCATTTTGTGGAGATTGCTCTGGAGGCGACTGAACTCGTGTGACAAAAGAAAAACTGGAAGTTAGTTGTCCAAAGCTCTGCCAACATTATGGCTGTTCTACAATAGATGAATAATAATTATCTATCTATAAATATCATCACGCCAGATCCCTTGCTGGGTAGGCAGACAGTACAAAGTTTCCATAGGTTCTTTCCTTACATACCTCTCTGGCATCTTCCACTATCATAGTTCGTTTTAAAAACGGAACAGATTACGGAGACTCTTGACTTGTCCTTCAGATAAGACTTAATAATAATAATGTATTCATTTAAACACGAAATACAAAAATTTATACAATTTTGTTCCATTACGTAAATATTTTTACATTTTTGTTATATTTAAGTGTATTATGTCTTGTTGTTTCATTCTCTCTATAAATTTTCAGTATAACTGAGAAGGATTACGGAGGTCATAGATAATTACTTTTTTACTAAAAGATGTTGTACTACTTATGTCAATGTTTTTCTTTTTATTATTATAAAGTGACACGCCAGGCTTTTGCCTTTTTTTAAATATAAAAATCTACATATTTTAACTTTAATTCTCTATTTCTTTAGTTAAGCTTAATCCGCAGGCAAGCCCGATCAAGGTTTTTTAATAGCGAGCTAATATGCGACAATTGTAGTGAGCCCACAAAGTGGCGGACAGAGCCGTCGCGGACCGTTTCGAGGCAGGAATGTAGCAATTGTTGGTACCGGCTTTATTCCACCACTGCTGCTGTTTATTTGCTCACTATACTTTTAAATTCTTTCACTCACTCGCGATGCTTTATGCGATTTGTTCTGCCCACCCCGTTTAAAGCGTCGCGTAATGAAAACTTTTTGAATTAACGTCGCAGCATTCGATGCAGGATTTTTTTCAATTCAGCTCTGTATTGAATATAACTCATGTGTGCTTCAAGTTGAATTTAAAAACTCGTTTTGAAACCATTCCTCATGTTTTGCAGCTTTACTTTGTTTTGTTCAACGATGCTACAATTTTTTTCACTGTGGAGTTGAAAAATATAAAACTGATAATGTTTTTTGTCAATAAAACAGTCGCAAAAAAGCTCATAGAGCTAAAAGCTTTTTAATGTATATGGTAGCAGTTATTTTTTCTAATTCGACAAAAAGATTGACGTTAGCGCGACGCTAGTAGGTAAGCGTGGTGAAAAATAAATTAGAAATTGTAGTATGACAAGGACGGTATATCAACTTGCTAGCGTCCGCTGACCTTAAAATTTTCATGCTAAGCACTCAGTCGCAGAAGACTTTCATTTCGATTTTAATTTGTAAATATTGAAAGCAATATAAAAACCGATAACTACTACGTGAAGCTATCGATCTTTAAAATCAAACATGCGATCGGATTGCGGCGGACACGCCTCTATTGAACGGCCCGATTCAAAAGCGAGACCGCAACAAGGCAACCGATAAATCACACGCCAACTTCAAATAGAAATGTCATATTATTTCCACAAAAGATTTAACTCGAAAATAAATTATATTTTCCCCCTTTTTCGTGCTATTGTTCACCGACGTGTGGAAGCCGCCGCGCTCTGCGATATTTAAAAAACCATTAAGTGCACACTTTTGTATAGAAAAACATTGGGAACGATAATGGGTTGATATGTTTAGAATTGATAAAATGTCTGGGGTATTGGGAAGCCAATTTGGTTGCCAATATTGTATGGGACCAATGCAGGTCGATCGATTATGACGTAAACCGTGTTATCTACGACCTTTTATGAAATAGTATTCTATTCTTTTATGTCCATCGACGGAAACGTTGGTTACTAAACTGGATAATAATTCCACAAAAATGAACTTTAACCGCCGTGAATCAAAGGCGTTTAGATGTTTTCGTATTTCACTAGGCACTCACACGGCTGCGGTTAAGATTTGGTTTAGTTTAGTGATACCAATACGGTTACTGATCGAGAAAAACTGGCAATATTTTTACACCGTGGTAACCGGAAGTGGGTAACTACCCACTCTAATTTTTTACATGTTGTAAAGGCAATAAAATAAACTTCTTTCATTGCCTTTACAACAAGTAAAGAATGTTGCAGTAACCAACATTTAATTAAAGATAAAGAAAAGGAACGCAGTACCCACGTTACATATATTCCGGCACCACACGTGATTAATTTTTTAACACTTACGGCTTACGATGTATTTTCGGCATAGGTATTCCCAAATGGCACGTGCTTAACGCCAAACAGTGGAATCGCCATAAATTCCAGCTATGCTGATTTATACCCGGCTAAATGTTTGATTTGTGCTCGTAAATCGAGATGAGCGTTTGTCAGCCGCACCAGATGATCCTTTTTGTTTTCGAGGGATGTTTGTTATAGGGGCACGATAAAGTGTGATAAAAAAATGCTATGCAAATTTTGGTTCGCCTTATAATTTGATATCTTCGTTTAATTAATACCATTAACAGGCATATTAGGTATATTGAGGAACAGCTATGCCTTTTATACGTCTAGCACCTCTGTCATCCCCGTGACCATAGGTGCTGCGGGGCACTTGTTATTTTATTTGGCTTTGTGCTTGTTTCTTGTTTTTTTTTTAGATATACTCAACTTGGTTGTTTCACACATACTAGAAGATTGTTACTTCATAAAAATATTTGTCTAGCTGACTATACTTTAAAACTTATTCATGGGAGTCGCGGGATCTCTCTCTCTCACACACACACACACACACACACACACACACACACACACACACACACACACACACACACACACACAACACACAAAACTCACACTGTCTCACACACAAATGCACACGCATAATATTTTGCTTCAAATATTGAATCAAGGGAGGTTTTAGGTATGGAAGAGGATATTTGGATCAAGTTTTCTCCCTCCGCAACATCGTAGAGAAGCATCTGGCAGTTGGCCGTAAGGTTTTCTGTGGTTTTGTGGATCTGGAGAAGGCGTATAATAGAGTGCGAAAGAGACTTTGGAACATTTTGCCAGCGTATGGTATAAACGGCACTCTGTTGCGAGCCGTCCAGTTCACCTATGTGGACAGAAAGGCATGCGTACGGGTGGGTGGTAACATGTCACCCTGGTTTGACGTTAAAATCGGCGTCAAGCAGGGTTGCATGTTGTCTACTAGACTGTTTGTAATATATCTAGATAAAATTATTCAAAGACTGAATGCGATGAATGAAGAGGTAAGAATGGGTGATCTAGTGGTAAGCCCCCTATTATACGCATATGACGCAGTTCTAATAGCGCCAACAGCCCCTGATCTCTAAACACAAGTCACATTTATGAAAGACGACTGCATGAACAATGGCTTACATTTGAATGTGAAGAAAACCAAAATTATGGTTTTTGAACGGGAAGAAACCAGAACGAATGCAAGGATTATGGTTGGTAACGATATGCTGGAGCTAGTGAATGAGTTTGTATATCTTAGATGCGCCTTCAGTAAGGATAGGAAATACACCGTTGATATAGAGAAGAGTTAATGCAGGGAATAGAGTGAATAGTGCGATGGGAAAGCTACTTGGGAGCCAGCACTTAAGCCAAAAGGCGCAGCTAGCCATGCATAACGGAGTGCCTGTTCTAACGCTGTTATATGGCAGTTTAAGTAAGATATAAAAGAAGGAAAACGAAAGCAGGATTAATGCGGTCAAAATGCGAGCCCTGCGGAAGATGTGCGGAGTAAAGCTGACCGACCGTATCCGCAACAGCGTAGTAAGAAAGCGTGTAGGTATGAAAGATAGTATCGGTGTAAAGATGAGAAAGGGTATGCTCCGTTGGTTCGGGCATATAGAAAGAATGTCAGAAGAAAGAATGACAAAACAGATATACAATGCGAACGTACATCCTTCATGTAGGTACCGGGTGAGATCTAGGCTATCTTACCATGACCAAATAGACCGTGTCTTATCTGAAGGGCAAGTCAAGAGTCTCCGTAACCGGCGAGTGTGTATGAGACGAACTATGGAAGTGGAGGAAGCCAGAGAGGTCTGTAAGGAAAGAACCTGTTGGAACTCTGTACTCTCTGCCTACTGCAATGGAACTGGCGTGATGATATAGATAGATATTGAATCAATTAGATATTCAAATTTTGCGGATCTGCATATATTCGTTTTGGTAATTGTTAAGTGCGATAGAATATTCTACTCCGCAACTGCTTCGTGGATCCTAAGATAAAATGGACCAGCTTCAGTATTATGAATATTTATAAAACCTATCAAGCGCCATGCAAATTTTCTTCTAGCCATAAACTACCTTGTTTTGTTTGGTATAATAGAGTAGCCGAATTTTGAATCCTGAATCTTTTTTGAATCTTGTCTGGATAAGTGCCAAGTTTCGTTCAGAAATATTATTCGCCAATACTATAAGTTACAGTAGGCATTACTTTTATATATTTTCGGGTAAATGATAATTCTATGAAGATTTATTAAATTATTTTATATTAAAATATTAATTGAAATAACAAAATAATATACACTAAGAAAAAATGTGCCAAAAATACTTAAAAATCTCCGAACAGACACACGTCATCTTCTTGTCATCGTAAGACCTCCGAATTTTTTTCGCAACCGCTGTTTAACTGGTAATTAGAGATGCATTCAAATTAAATGGTCGTAAACTACCTACTTACTTAAGTAGGTGATTTTAGTTAGAATGCTTACAACCGCATTATAAATTATGATGATGATGTCCTCCCAGACGTATCCGTCGACGGCGACACCCTTAGCTCGTCTTCGCCTGGGCTCTTGCATGAGCGCGAGCATGACTCGCAAAACCAAATTTTGTTTTGAAGGTCCTATTGCAAGAAGCGCAGTAAAGAGACCCACTTGAATTGCGAGTATAGTTGTAGGAGGGCTTGGGTCGAGTTTTTTGGATCAGGCATTTGGCGTCAAGGTCTTCAAGACGGGAACGTTCAAAGTTTTCTATACCCGTGTTGACAGCAGTTCGCCACTCCGACCTCTGCGTTGCAAGCTCCTCCTATGACTCACTAGACATGCCAATTGCAGTCAAGTGGCGTTTTAAGACATCCCTGTAACGCAGAAACTGTCCTCCAGGCTTTCGTTTACCTGAGCTAAGCTCAGAGTAAAATACCTTTTTTGGTAATCTGGAAGACTCCATGCGTACAAGGTGTCCACACCAGCGTAGTTGGCCTTTCATTAGCATACACTCCATTCCAGCGAGCTTAGCTCGACCTCCGAGTTTGGCACACCATCCTGCCATCTCACCCGAAGAATCGCCCGAAGACACTTCATGTGGAAGGTATCAAGGCGTCTGATATCTCCCTTGTAAAGATACCAGGTCTCCGAGGCATAGAGCAACAATGGTAAGATTATGGCCCTGTAGGCAGCGAGTTTTGTGTGGAGTTTCAGGTCATGTGATTTCCAAACTCGTCGGTTAAAACCACCGAAAGCTGCAGCTGCTTTGGCGACTCGCGCAGAGATCTCAGACTCGAGACGATTATCACTGCGCAAAATAGTTCCAAGGTACCGGAAGGTACCTACTTCTGGCAGTGGTTTTCCTCGTAGGTAAACAACACCATCGTCCGCAGATTTACCTTTCGCAGGTTGTTTTAGAATCTGGGTCTTAGAAGCACTAATTACTGAGCCGAATTTACGACAGGACTCATCTAATTTGTCCAAAAAACTCTGTAGGTCGTCCAAACTGTCAGCCATAAGGCACGATTTAGCGCAGTGGTTAAGAGCTTAAGCCGCTTTGCCCACTGCGTCTAATAGTCGCGGGTTCGAGTCCCGCACGGGACAAACCTTTGTGTGATCCACAATTATTTGTTCCGGTCTGGGTATTTGTGTATGTGAATTTTCATGTTTGTAAACGCACCCACGACACATAAATAAATCCTAGTGTGGGGCTACGTTTTTTAAAGAAAAAAAAAAAAAAAGATATATTCGGCATACAGAACATCTATTACTGAAACAGAGTCTATTTTGCGTTTTGCTCTGAGACGTGCGAGGTCGAAAACGCTTTTGTCCATGCGGACATTTATGGTAATCTTGTCATTACAGCTTTTAAGAGCGTCATTCATTACTGCAGCGAAGTAGATAGCGAAAAGGGTCGGAGCCATTACACAGCCTTTCTTGACACCGCTAGTGACCGGGAACTGGTCTGTGAAGTTGTTTTCGTGACGCACACGGGCTGTCATGCCTTCGTGGAACTGGCGCACTAAATTTACGAACTTTGCAGGACAGCCACATTTTTCTAGAACAATCCAGAGGGTGGTCCTAGAAACACGGTCAAAGGCCTTTTCCAGGTCCACAAAACATAAATAGAGGTCGCGGTGTTGTTCAAAACTTTTTTCTTGAAGTTGCTTGACTACAAAGATGGCATCAACCGTACCTCTTTTAGGTCTGAACCCGCACTGGGTCTCCGGAAGGAAGCTTTCAGCTAAATTACTAATGCGACTATTGATGATGTGCGCCAGAATTTTGCCAGCTGTGGAAAGCAATGCAATGCCTCTAAATGAGCCACAATCAGAGAGGTCCCCTTTGCCTTTATATAGCTTGCTAATAGAAGTATCCTTCCAGTCCTGTGGAACCATCTCAACATCCCAAATCAGTTTGATAAGTTCAAAAAGTCTGGACCTGATACTCGGTCCACCGTATTTCAAAATTTCAGAAGACAGACTGTCCGAACCAGGTGATTTACCATTTTTTAAACGGTTGATCGCAGTAACGAACTCGGCGTACGAAGGCGGGTCATCCAAGCCCGAAGCAGATGGCAAGCTCTCAAGTGAATTAATGTAAGACAGATCTGCTCCTTGACTACCGGGATTGGGCACTTCATTAAAGTGTTCAGCCCAACGAAGAAGAACCTCTTTTGGATCTGTCAACTTCTTAGCTTTATCTCGCGAGTAAACAGGGGCAGTCTTTTTAGCGCGGGGTCCGTAAACGGATTTTAGCACTTCGAAAATTTTTGCTGTTTGGCTAGTGTCAACTAACCATTGCAGTTCTTCGGCTTTACGGCGCCACCAACTATCCTTTTGTTCTCGGATCTTTGCTTTAAGATCCTGCTGAAGAGACTTGCACTGCCCCGCACTGATGACTCCTCTTAGAGCGAGACGATAGTTTTCAACAAGCTGCCGTATTTCCACATCAGAATCATCGAACCAGTCTTGATGTTTTTTATGTGGTGTGCCAATAACTCGCCGAGAAACACCATAAAGAGCCTTGGAATATGTACGCCACCTGGCATCTACTGAGGTATTGTCATCAGTGCTGGGCATTGCTGCCTCAAATTCCGCATCTAGCTCACGACACAGTCCCTCATCACGCACCAAACGCGCACAAGCAAGTCGAGCTGGAATCCTGTGTTCTGCTCTACGCGGAGGCTTGTAGTAAAGCCTCATCCTGGATCTAATAAGACGATCGTCAGTCCAACCTTGGGCACCACGCATTGCTCTTGTAATAAGTACATCTCTCAGGTCTCGCCTGCGTACAATGATGTAATCAAGAAGATGCCAGTGCCCAGAGCGTGGGTGCATCCAAGATGTCATGTATTTATCGGGTAGCCTGAAGAATGTGTTTGTTATGCTGAGGTTGAATTCGGAGCATAACGTCAGGAGAGCATAACTCCTGACCTACTCCATGTCTCCCCAGTACGTTCTTCCAGGCAATATATCCTGTGCCAACACGCGCATTAAAGTCACCCAGCAGAATCAACTTGTCACAATCTGGAATCCCCAGCAAAACATCACGCAGATTCTCATAAAATTGAAGTTTGTCCTCATCAGGTGTTGTCATAGTAGGCGCATACACGCTCACAAGATGTAGGTATTTCCTGGGAGCCATGTGGAGTCGTAGTGTCATGAGCCTGTCATTGACCCCTTTTGGAGGCTCCACTAGCGATCTAGCGATGTTGTTTCGGTTCGCAAATCCAACACCATTTGCGGCTCGTTCACTTGCAGGTTTACCCTCCCAGTAATACGTATATCCACCCAATTCCTCACAGAGCTCACCGCAATCCGCTAAATGTGCCTCGCTGATTGCCGCTATGTCGATGTTATAGCGGGACAATTCATGCGCTATGAGTGCAGTTTTCCTCTCAGGACAGAGGTTGTTTTCATTGTCCAGTAACGTTCTTCCGTTCCACGCAGCTAAATTTAAGAATGCATTTAATTTATTATTATGTTTCTTTCGACCGCTTTTAATTGGTGACCAGATGACCGCGGTTAGCCACCTGGGTTGCATTGAGGCGAGCTTTGTTTAGGCCACCTTTTCTAGGCCCCTCCCCGGATTGGGAAAAGCAGTGCGATCCCTAAATAGGGCTGCTTTGTCGTCAGGTGAGCTGCCGTACCAGTTCTCTCGCCTCTAGTGAGTTCCAATACGACCATCACCACCCAACCGCCGTACGTGCAAAGATCTAGCTAGGGACCAAACTCACCTGCTCAGTTCCCACCGCCAGTCCTCATCGCCGCAGGACTTGCACTCTCCGGCCAGTAATGAGCCAGGGGTCATCAGCGCGGGAATATATTAAAGTGGGTAAGCATTTGCGCATACACGAACCCACTTTCTCGTCTTCCAGTCCTTGTTACCAGTGGGGCGGAAGTCCGCTACGACTGATTAGCACTAGAAGATGCAGTGACTGGCCGCATATCTCTTGGATCCCGACATACGCCCTATCAGGCATGTCACAGGTGCCATGCTGCAGCGCCACGGTCGCCGGGTTTGAAGCCATACTGACGGTGTCCGCCTTCCGAGCCGCTGCAGACTTTATGCAATTTATGGGGGAATCAGCCCATTAAACTAAGTTTGTGAAACTCAGTCCCCTTCACTGGATTTAGCCCGTGGATCGACACGGTTTACCGGGATACGGCCGCTGCATGCACAACAGCTGTTGACAATGTAGACAGAATCCACCATCTGCGATGCAGATCGATCGGTAGTATTCTGCAAGATTCCACTGCAAAACATCCCACTTATATCCCGCGTTATAAATATTTACTATGCTACAAGCTTGATTTGCCAAATGTCGTTCCAAAACATCAAGAGAACTTCTCAAGTTCTATATAATATAGCCGTTTCAGTGCACGTAAAAGAGTTCTACTTCTTTGCCAATTTTTTTGCAATCAAATCGCACCAAGATGAAGTCATTAACATGGCTACAGTCGTACCTAATGTGGTGTAATGCAATTACGCACAAGCAGGGAACTTAATTAGCAGCTTAATTCGGCACAAAACAACGCAACTTGCTCGGCGACGGGCGCCGCCATTCGGAACTACTAATGTGTAAGTGCGATAACGTAAGCTTGCATTTCAACCGACGAAATATTATTGTACCCACGTGCTAAATTTAGACTTTTGTTGCGTTCAAACGAAAATTAGTTTACTTGTTAAATCACAACTCCATAAATATATACTTATAGGAAGAGGACCTAGGTTAGTTACAGACCAAATGGAGAGAAGATTTGACATAAATTTTAAATATCTTTATTTCTATATTCGCTTACTATTTATGTATATATGGTGCTTATGCATGATATTTACATGCATTTATGAGTAAAACTGAACGTAAACTTTGAAAACTTAAGACTAATAATAGACATAACACACACACACCGTCACGCCTATATTCCCCAAGCGGGGGTAGCAGAGGTGTACTGAGTACACGTTTCGCCGACGATGTCAGGTCTCATGTAATAGGGGGCGAGCCTATTGCCATATACCGGGCACAATTCCAGACTCCGGACTCATACTGTGAATTTTTCGTTAGAAAAACTACATTTGTCCGACCTAGGATTTGAACCCAAAACCTCGTGATTACAAAGCGCTGTGCTTTCTCACCAGACCAACGAGGCATCATACATTTTGAAACAAAGGTCTTATGGTCAACGACATGCGACATGAGAACACAAACAAAACGCCCTTATATAATAGGATTGACGACGATTTAGCGCAGTGGTTAAGAGCTTAAGCCGCTCTGCCCACTGCGTCTAATAGTCGCGGGTTCGTTCCCGCACGGGACAAATATTTGTGTGATCCACAATTATTTGTTCCGGTCTGGGTATTTGTGTATGTGAATTTTCATGTTTGTAAACGCACCCACGACACAGGATTAAATCCTAGTGTGGGGCTACGTTTTTTTTAAAAGAAAGAAAGAAAGGATAGGCCCTAAGGTGCCCCTTATAACATATTACCAACATTTGGTAAGGATTAAAATCGCGTATTATTACCTATTTAGCCCCACCGCCACGTTACAGGGCTCGATATAATGACGCACTGCGATACACACATCATATAATGTTTGTGGACATCTCATGAGATGTAAATATTTTTTTTATCTACAATAATCCACAATCTTTTAAACTGCCTTCGGCAATATGCAAATTAAGAGTCTATGATTGAATTTTCATCACTATAAGTATAATATTTACTAATTATCACTTGCATTCCGGCGAGAGGCGCTCGTAGCGCTGTGCGACCGTGGTGTTCTTACCGATTACCAAGGTTAAGCAGCGTTCGACTCGGTCGGCCCGAGATGGGTGACCATTTGTGGCATTTTCATATTCGAGCGGCTCCGTGCTTCGGAAGGCACGTGAAGCCGTACCCCCTACGGCTACCACATTAAGTGGTAGCCGTAGGCTTAACGGCTACCACTTAATGTGGTAGTCGTTAAGCCGAGTTGGAAGCCTTAAAAGCCTGCTTGATAAGTTCCAACAGCGGGTGGCCACAAACCTGCCTCCGCCAATCCGCACTGGATCCGCGTGGTGGAGTATGACCTAATCTCTCTCACCTTGATTTGTGAGAGAAGGCCTTTGACCAGCAGTGAGCAATATAGGCTGATATTATTACGTGCATTCCGGACCGCCGGATAGGGGGGATACACGACACGAATAAATCCGACGAATAGCCGGCCGTGTCGCCCTGCAATGTCGTTAATTCGCCGATTTAAATCGGAAACATGCGATAAATTTACCGTTTAGCGCTTGTGAATTCAAATTTTGTACACCAAATTCTAGGTGGCGTTGGTTAAACCTTTTCACATTATTTTCACAATAATCTGCAATATTTTGGTGTCATTCGTTAATTCTAATATATTAAAACAAAGGTGTGAGACATTATTGTATAATTGAGTCATGAAGAAGCTAAACCGGCAACATCAAGATTTAAGAGGTGTTTACGGCATGGGTACGATTCAAATATCCTATATGTGTAAGTTACTAAACTTTCTAAGTAAAATTACTTAGAAAGTACACCTTTTTATTAACGATAGCTTTTACCGCACATTTGGACCGAGAGTAACTTTACCGTTGCATGAAGTGGAGACAACAATGCGAGCCTAATATTATACTGATAGGTTTGATTTCGAGGCCGGCGCCCCTCGGGTCTCGCCTTTTTGTTCCTTATTTATGGCGCACCAGATACAGATAGAACCCGCGGCGATATCATGAAATATTAAACGCATTACAAGTGGCATATAGGCCGGAAGATGAGGTAAGAAAAAACGTTCAGTTTCATTTCATTCAATGGGGTTAGCATTGTGTGGATTACACTATAATTTATGTTATTGTTTTTTTTATTTTTTGGTAGAGTTTTTTATACCGCACTTTGCTTAAAAGCTAATTAAGATATACTTATATTTTTACTTAAAAACAAATAGGAAATTTAAAGGTTTTAAACGAATTAGTTATGTTTTATTGTTGTAGTATATACAAATGGCCGCTAACTTTGCACTTTTATAGTGACGAACAGATGTCATCAAAAGATCATTTCAAAACTTATATTTTAGGAACCTCTAAAGATGAAAGGAAAGGATGGGTTTTTAATGCGCATTATAAATCTCTACAGTACATTCTTTCTATAAATGTATACATTGTTAAACGATGATTGTAAGTGCTGTACATTAACTTCTGCTTATTTTGACAAAATATGCAATAGCATGTATTAAACTGTGCATACTGATTTCCCAAACTGTCACACAAACAACTCTATACAAATAATTCCTATAAAAACAAAGCCATATCCACATTAGTCTTTCTTGGCGGAGTTTGGAAAAGTTCTCCCATACTCCGTCAGTAGTATCACGCAACGAATCACGCAAGTTTATTCGCTACTTTTATCGCAAACACTGGAGGCGCGTTAGCGCAAAATGATTTATACGATTTATCATAAATAACTTATTCCGGTTCCATTTGGCAAACTATTGTTGCACCGCAGCCCTGTTTTGTTGCAGAGGAAATTAGATTTTTTACTTACTTCGTCATGCTTTTAGTCAAATCAACATAATATTAACTCCTTTCTTTTATTTATTAGATGTACTACCTAAAACAACATATTTTTATATTTAGAAACGTTAAACTATAGTATATTTTATTTAGTAGATAGAAATACCTGGTACGGTAGCCACAAACCTGCCTCCATTAAACTGCACTGAGTCCGTGGGTATAGAGATTGAGTTAGTAGAGAGAGTCACGTTGATTTGTAAAAGAAGGCATTTGGCCACCCACTAGTAGATAGATAGATAGATAGATAAAACTTTATTGTTCCACCAGAAATACAAGAAGGAAATAAAAAGATACAATATTTTAATTGAAAGATAGTGTAACAATGGGCGGCCTTATCACTAATAGTGATCTCTTCCAGGCAACCTTTGGATGGAGAGGATCTAAAGAAAACACAAGATTTAGGGGTGTACTTAGCTCACAGAACATAACAATACACAAATAAATCTATCATAAACTACTTCAATAATATACCTATATATACACAAGTAAAAATAATATACACGCGCCAAAGATAACTCTATAATATAAAGCAACTAGCAACAGCATATAGAAAACATCCAGCAAATTTAATTTAATTAATCGGTGATGTAGAACTTTTTCACCTGACCTCTGAATATATGAATAGATGGAGCACTCCTTATAGAAACAGGTAGTGAGTTCCACAGTCGTACGGCTTTACCGTAAAAGAGTTACCATAAAAGGTGCTAGAGACCTTAAAGAATACGAGTTGGAAAAGTGAAGGAAATTGAATCGTTCCTTAAGGTAGCGCGGGGAAGACTGACTGAACAAAATATTGTACAGAAGACAGAGGATATGAATATTCCGGCGAAGACGTATAGGGAGCCACTTGAGCTTAGAACGAAACAGTAAAGGCCATTTCTTTTACTTATAAGTTTAACTTGCTGCAAAATACCTATATCACACATTAAATGAGGTTTTAGGCATTTTTGAACTGAAGAATACCACACATATTATTTATAGTCTCAAAGACACATTCCCAGGAGTGGCACTGTGGTATTGGAAAAAGGTTTCCATTAACGAACTACGAAGTTTCTTACATGAAAACATTGAAGTGACGTCGTCTTCAGCCTTAAAATTACGTGAAGGAACTCTTAGGTATATTAAGATACTAATGAGGAACATTCACATTAACACACTTAAACGAGGCGCTCGTAGTGCTGTTGAAATGCTCGAAGCGCTGTTCGACCGCGGTGTTCTTACCGATCACCAAGGTTAAGCAGCGTTCGACTCGGCCTGAGATGGGTGACCGTTTGTAGCATTTTCATATTCGAGCGTATTCATACTTCGGAAGGCACGTTAAGCCGTTGATCCCGCTTACCACTTAATGTGGTAGTCGTTAAGCCAAGTTGGAAGCCTTATAGGCGGCTTAATAAGATCCAACAGCCGGTGGCCACAAACCTGCCTCCACCAATCCGCACTGTATTCGCATGGTAGAGTTTGACCTTCTCTTACAAATGAAGGTGAGAGAGATTACTCTCTCACGTTCATTTGTAAGAGAAGGCATTTGCCCAGCAGTGGGCAGTATAGGCCGATATTATTATTATATACATTAAAACACCAAATAAATTGTAACTTCACAACAACATTTACGTAACACAAAAGAGTTCGATATGCGGGTCCGTAATAAAGTATCTACAATGCTCACAATATTTCTAATATCATTGTAATCTACATATTATTCCAATAAGTGAGTTTTCCTCGGGCCGATATTGCGGTGGAGTCGAGTGGCCGACCCTCGGTGAGTTTTTACCTTTTATTGTTTTATTTATAACTTTGTGATTGATGAGGGCTGCGAACTTGCCTTCATAAATATTGAGGCGAGAACTCACGCTGCGATGTAGTTCCGCGAGGAATCTTCAGCGAAAGTTTCGTAGTTACTGTTCCGATATATCACAGTATATTATTTTAAAGCTGCATAAAAAATTTCATATTTTTGACAGAAAAGATATGAATAGAAACACTGTCACGCCTATATTTTACAAGAGGGAGTAGCAAAGGTGTTCTGTGCACACCCACTTGTCGCCAACGACGTTTCATCCCATGTAATAGAGGGCGAGTCTCATACGTCATACACAATTCCAGACTCCGGACTGATACTGGAAATTTTGCGTTAAATTAAATTAATTTTTGACCTCGTGATCCTTAACCGCATTATTCACCACTAGAGCAATGAAATATATTTTTGATACAAATACGTTTGAATTTTTATCAACTTTTTCGTATCACCCCTGGACTCTCCACTACGTACGATCCTTGGCCATTTTAAACCCACTCTTCAGGTTTTTCTTGTTAAGTGAAGTTTATATTAAAGCATTAACCAAATGATTAAAGTGGAATAAACTTTTCTGATATTTAAATAAATTCACTCAGTCTTGCTCTTTTTAAGGTATTACTTTCAGATTCTAAAGAGTTTTAAGACTTCAAAGACTCTTGTGGTAAACCACCTATTATATGCGGATGACGCGGTTCATATAGCGCCTACAGCCACTGTCGTCGCCACACTTGCATATACTAGTCACCGTTATGAAAGACGATTGCATGAACAATGGCTTACATTTGAATGTGAAGAAAACCAAAATTATGGTTTTTGAACGGGAAGAAACCAGAACGTATGAGAGGATTATGGTTGGTAACGATGTGCTCGAGCAAGTGACTGAGTTCGTATATCTTGGATGCGCCTTCAGTAAGGATGGGCAATACACCGCTCATATATAGAGAAAAGAGTGAATGCAGGGAATGGAGTGAATGGTGTGATGGGAAAGCTACTTGGGAGCCGGCACTTAAGCCAAAAAGCGCAGCTGGCTATGCATAACGGAGTGCTTGTCCTAACGCTGTTACATGGCAGTGAGAGTTGGGAATGCATGAAGGAGAATGAAATCAGGATGAATGCGGTCAAAATTCGAGCTTTGCGAAAGATGTGCGGAGTCAAGCTGACCGACCGTATTCGCAACAGCGTAGTAAGAAAGCGTGTAGGTATAAAAGATAGTATCGGTGTAAGATAAGAAAGGGTATGCTCCGTTGGTTGGGGCATATAGAAAGAAAATCAAAAGAAAAAATGACACAACAGATATTTAATGCGAAAGTGGAAGGATGTACCGGGGAAGGCCTAGACTATGTTACCATGACCAAATAGACCGTGTCTTATCTGAAGGGCAAGTCAAGAGTCTCCGTAACCGGCGAGCGTGATGACATATATAAATAGATTCTGAAGACTCTTATATTAATTATTTGCGACATGTATAAATAACAATAATAAATAATTTAATTCAGGCAACTGAAGTTTCACAAAAACAATTATGTGCATTTTACAGGCCTATAGAATATATACCTTACAGACTAACATACATAAACTTGTACAAAAGATTCTTTGTTCACATTCACAATTCATTTGACACTTTTTAAAACACTTACTTAGTCTAAAATGGACCACTCTGCGTAGGTACTTTGATTGCACTTACAAGCAAATAAAATGCGATCTTTAAATCTCTTAAAACCCAGCCTAGCATACCGTAAATATTTGCGGTGCAAGAACCGTGCGCGATGGCCACAAACATCGTGCTATCATTCCCATCGGTAGGCAATCCACGCCCAATGCCCAACACGGGGACAATTCAATTTGCATAAGCGTTTATCGTTGTTGTTTTCTGTTTTTGATTACAAATGCTGAGTTATTTATTCAATAATGGCTTGATAAGTATTCTTGTGGCTAGGTACTGGGGTTAGTTTCCTTAGCTAATATCCAGTTATCAGCCATCAACCTTTTCATATTATGTATGGACACATATATATAATGTATAAGAAGGTTACATACAAGGTGTAACATAATGAATGCAAGACCTGAAAGTAGTTCGTTCTAAATCGGTAACTGAATTGTATCCAACAATTTTTAAAGTTACTTTTTTTTTTAAATTGCAAAAAATGCTTTTACTCCTTCAGTGCGCTATAAAAAACTAAATTTATTCTTGATTCGTAACAATATGGAGATTTCAAAAGCGTTCCTAAAACCTATTTCTCAAAACGCACACATACACGTACAAGTTTCATTGTTAATTGGGGTATAAAAGTGATTAAAAAAAGGGTAAAACTCTTTAAATTTGGAAATTTGGTTTTCGTTTTGATTTTATGAAGCAATTCCCTAATCGGCGTGTCTGAGGTCTTGCGTTTATTATGTTACACCTTGTATATAATGCAAAAAAAACTTGAAGCATTTTTTGAAAACCATCAATCTTTAGCCGTATTTTTTATATAAAACTATTTTCACTTAGGAAGTAGGTTCCAAAATCTTAGTTTATAGTGCGGAAATACACATATTTAATAGAATGTTAACCAACACATACATCTATCAACCAGTGGGATCATATTTTAATGCGTTATTAACCACCGCGTACGCCGTTTATTTCCATTTTAAAAATCCAACCGACCGCAATAACTGCGGTCGTACGCCGGACTTCCGTCCGCCTTCGAAATGCTTCCGCGATTAGGCCAACGTTTATCTCTTTCTGCCTTTGTTTAAAAGTCATATTTGAGTGAAATTATCTTACATTTTTCAAACAAACATGTAACCAATTTTCATTATTATTGTGAATATTTATTATCCATTGAGAATAACTATTATACAAACAAAAACTAAAGTAATTCCTATACATACATTATACAAAAAAGTATAGAAAAAAAAATTAACTTTACTGTCAATAGAATTTTGACAGATTTTCCATACAAAATATGCCAAAATTCTATTCGTAGTATCTATCTATCCTTGAGTTAAATATTAAAACGGAGCGGTTATTAAACTTCTCTCAAAAGTTGTTAAAAACTATTCGGACACGTTATAAGTTAATTGCATCTTTATGCTAACCTAAAAATACTTTGGAAAACTTACTGCAGAATTTTTAGTAACTTAATAGTGGAACTTAGTATATTGAACAACAATATGCAAAGGCAGTAGATGTCTTGACGCTCTTCTGATAACATAAACCACCTACTTATATTCAAGCAGGCTATCATCATAAAGGTGGCATGACAATAGCGTTTCAGAGCCGACAGGGTGGTGGCGTATCTCGAACGGCCGCCATAAAGTGGCGTTCACAAAGAGACGTCCGCGCGGCCCGCCGTCCGATATCACAATGCGGCAAACGACGGCGGCGCTTCCTGTTCCGGCCGCGGCGCCACCGTCGCGCAGATTTATGCGCGTCGCTTCCTCCCGCCATATGCGTGCCGAGTCGACTACCCTCGCGCTCATTTACACAAAACTCGAGTTTTTCAAGTACCTGGGCTTTTATTCCCCATGGCCACGTAACGCGGTATGTCACATACAACATCGTTTAGTACTCCAGTAGCATACATAATTTCAATTGTTTTTTAACGTAGTCCCACACTGAGAAGTATTTATAAATGCACCCACGAGACAGGTCGTGGGTGCATTTATAAATATGACATTTAGATACACAAAAACTCAGACCGAAACAAATATTTGTCCTGTGTATAGATCGAATACCCTTAAGCTAACCACTAGTCCAAACCGTCGATTACATGATAATTTCACGAGGTTATCATAACGCGCCGCGTTTGGTCATAGCTAATAAGGGCCCTGTGTACACGAATGACGGAGCGGATGCCTGGTTTTTGCTGTTTCGCGGTACAGTGAATACTTTAAAAGAGAGTTAAACTGTTTCGGATTATGTATGCGACGACTAGAATGTTTCAAAATGGGCAAAGGCTGTGTTTATGCCGTCACATAGAACAGCTAGGTACGTACGCTACGTACTGTAGAACAGCTAATCTAACCTCGCGAATAATATTTTGCTAGGAAAGTTGTTTGCGAAATTAAGGTAACTATTAATCTCCTGATGATGACAGACGTGGTTTATTACAATGAGGCTCATATAAAAGCTTAGAGTTGCTCAGCGAGCTATGGACAGAGCTATGCTCGGCGTTTCTCTACGTGATCGAATCAGGAATGAGGGGATTCGTAGAAGAACCAAGGTCAACGACATAGCCCTCAGGATTAGCAAGCTGAAGTGGCAATGATCGGGCTACATAGCGCAAAAATCGGACGAGCGTTGGGCCAGAAATATTCTAGAGTGGAGACCACGTATTGGCAAGCGCAGCGTAGGACGACCGCCTGCCAGATGGACCGACGATCTTGTAAAAATTGCAGGAAGTCGTTGAATGCAGGTGGCATCGGACCGGTTACGCTGTGGACAAGTATAGGCTGAGATGATGATGATGATTAATCTCCTAAATATTCGCATCAAATCAATGTGGTTCCATAGAGCCGTCCTAATAATAGAGTGAGCTGCTTTATTGATGTTAAATGGTTTTTCATAGTAATATCGTGTGGGAGAACCTAATACTCACTGAAATCGATCATCCTCGAAGATATCTCCAACACATTCTTCTAATCGCTTGCACACTTGCAATGTTCTGTTCGTAAAATATCTTTGTTCCATCGTTAAATGATACTTATACTCGTATGTATGTAACGATTACAACTCCTACACATATCCCATAAATACAAGAATCTTGGCA
Source organism: Phalera bucephala (assembly GCA_905147815.2). Lineage (NCBI taxonomy): Eukaryota > Metazoa > Arthropoda > Insecta > Lepidoptera > Notodontidae > Phalera > Phalera bucephala. Next base: position 11,477,514 of record LR990615.1, read on the forward strand.
TCACATGGTATATTTAAAACAATAACAAATTGCCGTAATAAGCAGAGAACTCAAGTAATTTTTACACCCAAGAATGAAGGGTTGAAATATAATTTCCTAAACTCAGGATCAAACTTAGCGAACCACATCATAATTAAAATTGGATGTTGGTAAAAAGGGCAGCGCGTCTCGTGAGCGAAGTAACGAAGTTAATCTAACGCGTTTACGTTAATAAAATATTCGTGAGTCGGGCGAATCGCGTCGAAAGTTAACGGCCGTAGAGTTAAATCAGTTTCGTTATGAGCTTAGATTAGGATATACCCGACTGGGATTGAAGTTAAAATCTGAATAAGATTGTAACGCTTTTTGTTGGAATAATGTGGCGGGGTATATGTTGTAACCTTTGGAGAAGGCCTTAGTTCTACAGTGGAGGTCTTTCTTCTGATGATGGTGAAGAATGTGGGGAGTAATATATGATTTTCTTTCATGGAAGTTCAAGTTTCTTAGTACTCATTAGATACTCATTACCACAAATAGGGAGGAAATATTCGCTGTGATTAAGAGTTATATCTACGAATAAGTAAGCTTTTTATTTATTTAATCAAGGTATACTGTAATTTCTCGGCTAGGCAAACAACTTCTCTCACAATTCAAGGTTAGTTTTTATAAAAAAATAAACGCAACCTTTGGCACATGTATGGCGTTGAATTATAAAGGTTGACGGCAGAGATTTTCCTTGGAGAATAATTTCGGCGATCATTTTTAATTTACCTCTTCCAAATTATGTATGTCTCGTTAAATATTAACAATTTTGAAAGATAATTACTCGTGCAACACACGTCGGGTGTGAGAAAAGGAGGCGGGATCAAAAAGGGGGCTCGTACATAATGGAGCGGCGGCCGCGAATGCTGCGTCTCGGAATATCTTAGCAGCGTTGGCTACGCGTCACTCCAAGCATTTGCGGTCTGTATCTACCGAATATAGATTTGAACGTGGCTACCGCACCGACTCTACCAAATAACAATACTATATCATTGCAGAGACGATATAATTCACACAGGTACACATGATACTCAACATTGACGATACACGATGCAAGGAAGTGGAGAAAAGTAGTCCATTCTACACAAACGTGAGCCAATGCTTTTTTCAAACTAATACAATATCTCAATACATTTCATTTTATAATTACCTACTAATACAATAACAAACAAACAAATGACAACACAAAACATTTCTAATTGTTCATCCACAATATGGTCCCAACTGTGACTACTTTCTATACTATTTTGAGAACTCTTAATAAATTTGCATATGAGTTTAATTTAAAATAAAAACTGTTAAATATGAATTACACAAATACACGATTAATCCGGGTAATACAAATGAAAATATACTTACTAATACTAATGCTAAACAGAGTAAAAAAACTCCAATATTCAAATTTAAAACCAAATATACATTACAAAAATCGTCGTTGATAAACCGCACCGCTTTGCAGTTGTGAAGCAAAGTTTCATATAAATTTTGTACAACAAACCTTAGCTGACGTTAACTTCGTATCTTTGTCTGATCCTCACGTGGAGGCAGGTGGGCGAGGGTGGTGCAGGGGGCATAGTGAAATTCCAACTAGCTTTGTGAATCAATCAGGAATTAATTGCGACCCCTTCGAGTCTAGTGGAGTTGATTCGTACTTGCGAACTCGATGCCGCATATCGTATCACTTTTCAGTTAGTAGAAATATGCTTTGTTGTACAATATACTGTGGCTGAATAGATTATATTGCGTGATCACTAAGGACGACGATAGAGAGCGACAGTATGACCGTGTCTGGAAAATGGTTCACCACGACTGTATTTGGTCGAAGTTTATATCCAAGTATGTTGATTGAATTCAAATGATCCTGACTTACCTGGGGTTATGTGGCGGGCTTATTTGATGTCAATTAGATAAAAGCTAGTCGAAAGCAGTTCATATCACTAATCGTAACACGCAGATAGTACAAAAGTTCTAAGCGGTCTGTGCTATGGAGCGTATTAATGCTAATGCTGCACTGAAGTAATACTAAGTATACGCCAACATTCAGACGAGAATCTATAGTAAACATCTGTATTTTTTAACCTAAGGCCATTGAAGGAAACTATTTATTTCTAAAGTTTCATTTCTTCAAATCAAGAAATGGGTGTGTGGCCCACAAATATTTGTTTTGGTGTATCAAAGGATTTTAATCCAAAAAGATCTTTTTAAATTAAATGTGCTTTTTAAAAATAAGCTTTTATATCTAAAACACATCGAAGATATCTTGCTTAGTTAAGGAGATCATATCCCTTCCGGCTTTATCATGAGACTCTGGACACTATGTGGGTGTACAGTATAGTATATTTGTCACGAGAAATCCAACGAGCCCAAACATGGTGGGGTTACGTTAAATAGCTGGGTGGTTCCATTGGCTACTCCGCTGCACTTAGTAGTGCACCCCGTCCCCCCACAGCGACTGTCCCAACCGAGGGCGCCATCGAGTATGTCGCCCCTTGCCCTTCTGGCTCGAGCGTAGTGGTTGCACGCTCGCCCTTAAGTCCGGTGAAGCTGTAAAGGCCTCGCGGCCAACAGCGTACATCACTCACACACACACACACACATTCCATTGGCTACTAACTAATACCAATCGAACAAGCCTAAACACAAGGTGCTTATGTTGTGTGGTTGATAATTTCCTATCAGACCAGCTCTATAGTACCATATTATTGCATTATCACCGAACTTACACACGTATGCCAAATTACAGCTCAATTGGAGAACCGCAAATGGAACCGGAAAGATAGACAGACAGACATACGTACAGTGCTAGTCATTTAAAAGCTTGTAAAATTTATGTATGTGCAAAAATAATTTCTAAAGGGGTTTTAAAATAATATGATTTAAAAAAGGAGATTAAATGGTAAATCTATCTAATGATAAAAATCTCTCATAGTTTATATATAAGTACTTAGCTGCGCTAAAAGTCAACCCGCGTACATATCCACCGTTTAAGTGAAGCCGAACAAATGCTCAACTTAAAGTTAGGAAGCTGTAACTTTACTGCGATTGTTTGGATTCGAAAGGTACCTCGACGTCAAAGGAAAAGTTCCGAGCGGTTCGCAATAGAACCGTTTCTAGCGCTAACAAATGCGGTTATTGCGAAAAGAGATTTTATTGTTTTGATTACGTCATAATTTTTATTCCTACAAACAAAAAATACCGTGCTTTCTAATTACAGTCGTTCAAGGATCTTTTGGCCCGCGTCCAAAATCGGAATTAACGCTGTCATCAAGTGAAATGTCACTTTATGATAGTCGCAGAGTTGTCGATTGCTATGAAATTTACCCAAGTTCTTTTTTAAATTAGTAACCGTGAGAACTCACCTGTTGAAATATCTCCTAGGAAGTACGAACATTTTATAAATGTTTATGATCCCTGATTTCACACTCCCCCCTTGTCGCAATCCTTGACACACTATATATCTCATTTACATCGTCACTATATTTCAAATGTATGGAGTCAGATCCCGGGCCAGTCAGACCTACGTCATTTTATAGAATCTAGAATATTGTAAAAGTCTTACGTAAATAAAAACGTATATATTATTTTAGAAGTACCACATACTAAAGGTGGACAAAACGATACCAAATTACGTCATAGTATTAAGGCTGGTTTTTATACTATAACGTAAAAAAATTAATGTTTAGCCCAAACTATTGCTACACTTCAAAGGTCGTAAATGCAAGCGTGCCTATAAGTACTTTCCTGGAATCTTGATCTATTAGCCAAATATTTTATACACAGAAAAATAGGGTGTAAAATGAGAGTTTAAAATCTCTTCTTTCAGCGGAGTTTGATGGTGTTCGTTTAGATTTCAAAATGTTCGTTGTATACCTATTTAGTACTAATTTCTGCCAAGGACTCCGTCCGCGTTGACTTTAGACAGGAACCTAACCTTTTTGCTAGATAAAAGTTGTAATGTATATAAACTAACTGTGTGCCAAAGTTCATCTAAAACCGTTCAGCCGTTTTTGCGTCATTGTGTAACAAAGGTACAAACTTTCACCTTTATAATATTACTCGTTTCTGCCCAAGACTTCGTTTGCATTAACTTTAGACAGAAAACTTATATTTTTCTGGGATAAAAAGTATCCCATGTTAATCTAGGCAGTATCGTATATATCTATGTGCCAAATTTCATGCAGACATCTAAACATACAAACTTACACATTTATAATATTAGTAGGATAGTAGGATTAGGATTAAGTCTACCAAACCCATTCAACATTGTAGGTGAACAAATCTAATTTCTACCTGTTCATCCGTTGCAAAGCAACCGGCATTCCTTAGTCGAGTGGCTCTAAGACAGTATGTATCTTGCAGTTAGAGCGGTAGAGCCGAGACAAAGCTCTCATCGTCTGGAGAACGGAGCGGGCACATACCGCGAGCTAACTTAGACCACTGAAGCGGGCGTAGGTTGATAATAGACAGAATTTTATTTTAGATAAGTACGCTTTAATTTTTACTAACTGTACACGCAACTTTGTTCGCGTGATTTTCAGGCGTAAATTTTACACTCTAAAGGTTTTTTTAAACGAAAGGTAGCCTGTGTCCTTCCCCCAGATAAAATCTATCTCCTTGCCTAGTTTAATCTACATATATCTGTTCGGTGAGTTAGGCGTGAAAAAATAGCACACAGATAGATAGATAGACAGAGTTACTTTCGAATTTATAATATTAGGTAGTTTGATGGATAATTTTTGTCTGATGATTGATTGAAATGGTAGGTACGCTCTAAATGTGAAGCCAAAGACTTTTTCTTTCAGGGCACTTTTGATTTTATTCATTTGATTTTAGAACTCTTTTTCTATATACAATTATTACTTGTTACGTTAATAGCAAACCCGTTTAACATTGTAGGTAAACAAGTCTAATTTCTACCTGTTCATCCGTTGCAAAGCAACCGGCATTCCTTAGTCAAGTGGCTCTCAGACAGTATGTCTATCTTGCAGTTAGAGTGGTAAAGCCGAGACAAAGCTCTCACCGTCTGGAGAACGGAGCGGGCACATACCGTGAGCTAACTTAGACCACTGAAGCAGGCGTAGTTTGATAATAAACAGAGACCTTTTTTGTAAAAAGATACACTTTTATTTCACGTACGGTATGTCAGTGTTTTATATGATGTGATTCTTAAGCCCAGGAAGCGAGGGTGCGACGACTTCGCTGCATATCGACATCAAATCGAGTTGACAATTGGCAAGTCGGCCATTATTGACCAGGGAAACATCTTTGCTCTACTGTGGTAAACTTTAATTAAGAAAAAAGAGATTTATCACTTTAATTTACATTTCCATCCTAATCCGTCAGGATGGTTTATAAATATTTAATTCTCGAAATTCGGCACCACAACGTGTGTTCCGTTTAAAAACGACTTATTAAATTCTTTTGACACTTATTAGAATTTTATTTGCATGTCCTGAAAAAAATTGTAGAGTGCAAATAAAACCTTTACAATAGTCAATCTTCAGTTATTATAGTATATTTATTCCAATTCTTAACAGATATACGAGTATAAAGTATATTTCATATGGATAATCACACCAATCCCCTAATCAAACTCTTAATTCTATTCAGAACATATTTCCAAAGAATAAAATAGCAGAAATTTCTACCATTTCGTTAATAATAGCTATCGCACGGCAATACATCACTCCTTGGTCCGGATAATTGCTTAAGTGGGATCTCTCTCGGCTACCGTCATGTTGCCTTTTCGCACAGCTCCTTGTGTTCCAGATAAGGGTAGTTTGTCGAACTCCAAATCTGCTTTAGCTTAAGATAACAGATTGCTATTAGCATTTGCGTTTCTTAGAACTATGCTCCAGGGCATGTATCGATATAGAACCCGTTAAGACGTTTAAGGAATGAAATTAATATACAGAAATTGTGATACACTCTAAGATCAAGCCACGTAATCAGTTATAAAAATATACTGTTTCTCCTCTTTTTTTTAAATTTTAGTTGTAGTAAAAATAATGTATACCTGACTAGATGATATACGTAAACAATATGTAACAAAATGCAAAAAAAAATATGAGGTATAATTAAGGTTGAAAACTGTAAATCACTTTTGGTTGGAGAGTTTAAAGGAGATAATATGTTGGTGCGTAATATAAAAATATCGTATTGTACTTCATTTTTAGTTCCCCACTAATAACGAATTTAATAAAGACAAAATATAACCAATTTTAAACAGCACCGCGTCTACATTTAGTAATGTCATGTGATACATATTGGATGAGCTAATTACTAGTGATGAAGGTAAACGCACGAGTAAGAAACTGTGAAGAGTCTTGGCGTAAGTAATGACGTCACATTATTAATTCAGTAGCTTCCAAACTTTGTGATGTGAGAACCCTTCGTTTTCGTGTGTGTGGACGTATTAAATACATATTAAAGCGAACTAGAGAAATTGTGAACAATTAAAGTATATAAATATTAGCCCTGTTAAGAAACTGTCCCACCGTTGACAATGGGCCTCCTCTCAAACTGAGAGGGTTTAGGCCAAGTCCCCCACGCCGAACCAGTGCAGGTTTGAGAACTTCACACATCTTCAAGCATACAGATTTCCTCACGGTTTTTTCCGTCACCGTTAAAGCATGTGATAATTTTTTTTAACACGCACATGCTTTCGAAAAGGCAGAGGTGCGCGCCTGGGTTTGAACCCGAGACCTCTGACTTTGCAGTCGAACGGTCTAACCACTAGGCTGTCACTGATTTGATGTATATACGAGTACATGTTGATAAAGAAGATTACTTAGAGCTAATTCACAAACAATTAACTTTTTTTTCCTAATTGTACCTATATTTTTTGGTTCTATCCACGTTGTTACAAAGCTATTTTGACTTGTAGTCTATTTTCTACCCAACCAACTGTTAGACAACTTGTAAGCGTTTTGTTTCTTTTCTCACTACGCAATCAATAGCGCCTTGTTCTGCGAACTTAACTTTCCTTGACTTTCTCATTCCCATACTTAGAATTTATTTTAAGTTTCCACACATTTTCGTTTTTTATTAGCGCTAACGACTGCAAAGGGGCAGCTTGTCGACAGGTCCCGAGTCAGGTCGAGAATGATTATGCTACCTATTCATAACTATATACAAACCTTCTAAATATGAATTTCTGAAGACCAAACCAAAACCCAGCCGAAAGTTTCTTCTAGAAAGCGTCTAGCATATAATGTTACTAATGTATTACTGTTGTACATAAAACACAATTGTCGTAACTCACCAGTTAATTTTCTAAGGCCGTTCCTCAGTCAGCATATATTAATACTTAAATTACAACTGCCCCACTAACTAATAATAATTCAAAGCACAGAACATCTAACAGGGCTCCTTGAAAGCCAATCCGCAATAATTTTCACTCAAATCTGACGCAAACATGACCGATATTCTACCAATTTGCATGTCCGTTGCCTCTCTGAATAAATTAGAGGCACCTGCCCCAAGGCACCTCTATGAATATGTAAGACAATGGCTTTCAAATCTTAGGCTCCAATTAGGACGGGGGTCATTAAACCCTTAGTTAATTACATCTGCCCGTTACAGAGACGAATAGCGAATATATGTATGCGCCCGTGGATTATGCAGAAATGGGTACGATTTGACGCTGCTGTAAATTGATGTACAATTATTCTGCCATTACGTTTGAATTGTACCTAAATAATATTTCTTAACCGAATAAGGTATATGAACATATCTTATGTCATATACAACATGCAACTTAAGTAACACAAGACCTAAAAATAGATTCTAAACCAAATAAGGCAGTAAACATCATGTGTTTGTGTTTTTGTTTATTTATATAAGAATAAAACTATTTTTTAAATATTGGGATAAAGTATCTGAGATAATTTACGTTTCATTTTCTAAAACATGTGGCGCACCAATGGCTAATCCATCGGTGCGCCATACAGCCTAGATATCATAATGACTCAGTCTCACAATTTTGAATAATTACACCTTACGATTTTTTTTAAATACTTAAATTAGATAAAATCGCTGTAATACTACTACTACTATCATCACGCCCGATCTCTTGCGGGGTAGGCAGAGAGTAAAGAGTTGCAACAGCTTCTTTCCTTACCTACCTCTCGGGCTTCCTCCACTCTCATAGTTCGTCTCATACACGCTCCCCGGTTACGGAGACTCTTGACTTGTCCTTCAGATAAGACTAGACCTAGAGTATCTTACCATGACCAAATAAACCGCCGGTAAGATAGTCTAGGTCTTCCCCGGTACCTATGTCCTTCCACATTCGCATTGAAATAAATATGTTTAACCATGATTAACAGCAATACAGCGATTTTAATTACAGTTTTTAATATTATTCCTCAATATTTACGGCAAATTTTGTCAAATCGCCAAATGTAGTTTGGAAATCTATCATTTTAAGAAAATGGTAATTAATTCTTTAACACTGGAACATTGATTTTTGTATTAAGTTTGTAGAATAATAATCTTATTGGAGTATCTTAGTTGTTGCGTCATTTATGTTACACTTTGTATATTCACGTCAAAAAATTACTAAGGCAATTGTGATCTTAGTGACACAATTATGATCTAAAACTCGCGTTAAGTACAAATTGCGCGAAAATTTACTCATCTAGATAGGCTTTAAAGGTGATATCTACACGTCGATTACCGAGGCGGCGGTTAGTGACGGAGTGGCCGGCACTTAGCCGCCGGTCACCGTAATCCGGTTATATCGTTTAATCGAATCGGCCTCGCCGCCATGTCGATACTGGCTACTCTGTTAACCAATATTACCAACGTTATGTCTTTCCCAAAACTCCCTTTCATTTACTATCTACTGTAAACTTATCTACTGAAGTGAAGGAACTATGTAGTCACCGGGGACGACTTAAAACTATCGTACCATGACCAAAAAGACAATGTTTTATCTGAAAGGAAAAGACGGACGATTTAGCGCAGTGGTTAAGAGCTTGAGCTGCTCCGCCCACTGTGTCGAATAGTCGCGGGTTCGATTCCCGCACGGGACAAATCTTTGTGTGATCCACAATTATTTGTTCCGGTCTGAGTATTTGTTTGTGAATTTTCATGTTTGTAAACGCACCCACGACACAGGAATAAATCCTAGTGTGGGGCTACGTTTAAAAAAAAAAAAAAAGGTAAATATCAAGAGTTTTCGTAATAAGCGATTGTATGTGTGTATGATCTATGCTGTTAGCCGCGAGGCCTTTGGAAGAAGCCAGAGCAGTCTTTAAAGAAAGAACCCGCTAGAAACCTGTACTTTCTGTCTTCCTTGCAAGATATCTGGCATGATGGTATACAACATGAAACATAATTGTCGCACGACCGGAAAGTAGTTTGTTCTGAACCGGTAAAGGATTACATGATTTGCCCCAGAACGAACAGCAATGAAAAAATACTTGTGTGATTTCAAATCACCCATAAATTCTCGTAACGCAATCGGGGAATCGCAATATTGCACAAAAAGTATTAAATTTTCTATCTATCTATCTATAACCTCACGCCAGATCCCTTGCGGGGTAGGCAGAGAGTACAGAGTTCCAACAGGTTCTTTCCTTACATACCTCTCCGCCTTCCTCGACTCTCATAGTTCGTCTCATACACGCTCGCCGGTTACGGAGACTCTTGACTTTTCCATCAGATAAGACTCGGTTTATTTGGTCGTGGTAAGATAGTCTAGGTCTTCCCCGGTACCTGCATCCTTCCACTTTCACATTGTATATCTGTTTTGTCATTCTTTCCTCTGGCATTCTTTCTATATGCCCGAACCAACGGAGCATGCCCTTTCTCATCTTTACACCGATACTATCTTTCATACCTACTCGCTGTCTTACTATGCTGTTGCTAATGCGGTCGGTCAGCTTCACTCCGCACATCTTCCGCAGAGCTCGCATTTCTACTGCATTTATCCTGCTTTCATTCTCCTTCTTACATACCCAGCTCTCGCTACCATATAACAGCGTTGGGACAAGAACTCCGTTATGTATGGCCAGCTGCGCCTTATGGCTTAAGTGCCGGCTCCCGAGTAGCTTTCCCATCGCACCATTCACTCTGTTCCCTGCACTCACTCTTCTCTCTATGTCAGCGGTGTATTTCCCATCCTTACTGAAGGCGCATCCAAGATATACAAACTCATTCACTTGCTCCAGCACATCGTTACCAACCACAATCCTTACATTCGTCCTGGTTTCTTCCCTTTCAAAAACCATAATCTTACATATGAGCTTAGATTGTGCAGTCAAAAATATATCAAGTAGATTTAAAGATTATTTATATTTTTACAGATACCTATCGACACACTAAGGAACTATCTATGTAGGTATAAAGTCCAACAAGACAAGCAATCTAGATAGCTAAAAGGTACGCCTACTACTTTTTACAGAGTCAATTCGATATAAATACATACAACACTTTGAAAGTCGCGAGAAGTCCGATGGAGTGTTGTGTGAGGCACAGGGAGGTTTCAGGTCTGGAAGAGGATGTTCGAAACAAGTTTTTTCCCTCCGCAACATCGTAGAAAAGCATCTGGCAGTAGGCCGGAAGGTTTTCTGCGGTTTTGTGGACCTGGAGAAGGCGTTTGATAGAGTCGTGCGAAAGAGACTTTGGGACATTTTGCCAGAGTATGGTATAAACGGCACCCTGTTGCGAGCCGTCCAGTCCACCTACGTGGACAGCAAGGCATGCGTACGGGTGGGTGGTAACATGTCACCTTGGTTTGACGTTAAAATCGGCGTCAAGCAGGGTTGCGTGTTGTCCGCTAGACTGTTTATAGTGTATCTGGATAAGTCTTCAAAGACTGAATGCGATGACTGAAGGGGTGAAAATGGGTGATCTAGTGATAAACCACCTATTGTATGCAGATGACGCGGTTTTGATAGCGCCAACAGCCACTGATCTGCAAACACTAGTCACAGTTATGAGAGACGACTGCATAAACAATGGCTTACATTTGAATGTGAAGAAAACTAAAATTATGGATTTTGAACGGGAAGAAACCAGAACGAATGCAAGGATTGTGGTTGGTAACAATGTGCTGGAGCAAGTGAAGGAGTTTGTAAATCTTGGATGCGCATTCAGTAAGGATGGGAAAAACACCGCTGATATAGAGACAAGAGTGAATGCAGGTAATAGAGTGAATGGTGCGATGGGAAGGCTACTTGGGAGCCGGCACTTAAGCCAAAAGGCGCAGCTGGCCATGCATAACGGAGTGCTTGTCCCAACGCTGTTATATGGCAATGAGAGTTGGGTATGTAAGAAGGAGAACGAAAGCAGGATAAATGCGGTTGAAATGCGATCTCTGCGGAAGATGTGCGGAGTCACGCTGACCGACCGTATTCGCAACAGCGTAGTAAGAAAGCGAGTAGGTATGAAAGATAGTATCGGTGTAAAGATGAGAAAGGGTATGCTCCGTTGGTTCGGGCATATAGAAAGGATGCCAGAAGAAAGAATGACAAAACAGATATACAATGCGAAAGTGGAAGGATGTAGGTGCCGGGGAAGACCTAGACTATCTTACCATGACCAAATAGACCGTGTCTTAGCTGAAGGGCAAGTCAAGAGTCTCCGTCACCGGCGAGTGTGTATGAGACGAACTATGAGACTGGAGGAAGCCAGAGAGGTATGTAAGGGAAGAACCTGTTGGAACTCTGTACTCTCTGCCTACCCCGCGAGGGAGCTGGCGTGATGATATAGATAGATAGATAGATAAAACACTTTGAAATATTCGTTTTAGATTGCAAATTGTCCGTTAGATACGGATATTATCCATTATTTTAATAAAATAGATAAACAATAATAGTATGGGTCAAATGTTTGTTGGTTCTGGGGCAATTTTCGACAGTGTCCTTTAAGTTATTAAAAAATGGCAATTTACTATTTCAAACTGGTACTTTGATTTTCGTATTGAATTTGTAATGCAAAAATCTAATTGAGGTGACTGAGGCTTTGCATTATTTAAGTGACACGATGTAGATATAGATAGATCTCTATCTATATCTACATCGATATTGAAAAATTTCAAAAGTACAATCGCACCCAAATGTGCTTTAAAAACAAAATAAGTTTGATGTGTTTGATAACGAGCTAATTATACTGGCGTGTGAGCATGTCGAGTATTCGGCAGTACCATAAATATCAAAAGCAAACACGACATAAGCGCCGGTCACGCTGCACCTTGTTTGTCTACGGCCTAAAACAACATGCGTTTGCGACCACCGACTAAATTTGTTACCGCCGGTCATTCGCTGACTCAGTGCTTGTGACTGTACAAGCGACAAGAAAAACCTAGGCATTAATTAATTTTGTAAAAATACTCGGCAGTTTTGTGTAGGCCGTCGCTGCGACAATTTTGAGGTTTGTAAAAAACTTGATGGAAGAAGACTGCCTCGTTGTTCAAATGGCAAATAATGCACATAGCGCTAGGTCCTGGATTTGAATCCTAAGTCGGATAAAGTGTAATTTTTCGATATATAAAAGGTAACAGGTGCCTAACCTATCAGTCCGGAGTCACACTGTACACGGTTTAATAGCAATAGGTGCACCCTCTATTATATTGAGACGTAACATCCGGCGAAAAGTGGATATATACAAGGTGTGACATATATAGCGCAAGACCTCAGACACCCTAATTAGATTATTGCTTTACAAATTCTAGATGGAAATCAAACTTCCAATTTTAAGGAGTTATATACAACGTCTAAAGCACTTTTGTACCCAAATTAACTACAAAACCTCTACTTTTCTGTGAATATTAAGGTATATGTATTAGATATGCATTTATAATAGCTGTATTGCTTCAAATTTGTTTAGTACAGAGGACTGAACGAACGACAGCAATTTTCGATAATTAAAAAAATAAACGTACTAAAAAATAGTTGGAACCGATTCAATTGCTAATTTAGAATGAATTACTTCCAGGTCTTGCGTTAATTATGTTACACCTTGTATAGTACACCCCTGCTACTACTCCCTTGGAGAATAAAGGCGTGACCGGGTTTAATTGGTTGATGCAATTTATATGCCATTCATTGCAATTTTGCATTTGCATTTTTATACTATTTTAAAATACTAGGTACACCTATGCCTAAAATATATAAAAAACCCTTCTATGTGTATGTAAATTCCTAACCGAAACTGCTTTTATATAATAAATTACTTTTTTCTCTAATTTAGAAAGCACTTTTGTTACCGCCTATACGCATACGTGACTGAGCCTAAACAGAACGAAAAGCTGAAATAATTTTTATTTAAAATAATATTTTATTTGACAATTAAAAGCAACGATATAATTTTATTCGTATAAAGATATTATTTTAGGAGATGTTAATCTGTGTATTTGCTTTCAGCACATTTTATTTATTATATTTGCTTAGTCTGCATAGAAATATAATAGACCATTTTAAAATAATTTGCATTGAATCCAAATGACTTATATTTTGAAAGGGATACTTTTATTTTAGCTTTGCTTGGTTTTCCAATAATATTCGCATTAAGGAATAATAAATGTAAAATATTTGTTATCTCTCTATCTATATCATCACACCAGATCCCTTGCGGGGTAAGCAGAGAATACACAGTTCCAACAGGTTCTTTCCTTATATAGCTTTCTGGCTTCTTCCACTCTCATAGTTCGTGTCATACACGCTCGCCGGTTACGAAGATTCTTGACATGCCCTTCGGATACGATACGGTCTATTTGGTCATTAGAATAGTTTCAGTCTTATACATAGTTAGTTCTTAGTCTTGTCTATCTGTTCCATGGTTTGTATCGTGTCTATTAGCTGTCATTTTAAAGTTAGTAGACAGTAAGTACATACCTACTACAGTATTTTTCACATAAGATGGGTAGTGATCGTTCTAATTGCCAAACGAAATTAATGTTTACGGGGGAAACGGGTCGTGCCTCTTATTGCCATTGAATAAAGTATAATTTCGTTTGGCAGTTAAAACTGTTACTACCCCATCCTATGTAAAAATACTTTAAGAATTGCAAAAGATAATTAATATTACTGGCTCGTTGGTCTAGCGGTAAAGCGCAACGTTTTGAGATCACCAAGTCCTGGGTTCAAATCCTAGGTCGGACAAATGTAGTTTTTCTAATGAAAAATTTCAGTATGAGTCCAGAGTCTGGAATCGTATCCGGTATATGGCAATAGGCTCGCCCGGTGTTACATGGGACTTAACATCGTCGGTGGAAATGGGTGTACTCAGTACACCTCTACCACCCCCGCTTTGGGAATATAGGCGTCACGGTGTTTATTTTTTAATAAATATTATGAGATGGATGGGTTGGTCCAGTAGCTAGCTTAATTTCCACACACTGGATTAAATAGTCACGTATTTGATTCCCGCATAGGACAAATCTCTCTAAGACCCACAAATATCTCTTTTGGTTTGAATGTTTGTGTATCTGAATTTTTCTGATTGTAGACACCCACGACATAGGAATCATTACTAATATGGTCCTAATATAATAATAATATTAGCCCTGTTAAGAAACTGTCTCACTGTTGGGCACGGGCCTTCTCCCAAATTAAGAGGGTTTAGGCCATAATCTACCACGCTGGCCCAGTGCGGGTTGACGAACTTCACACACCTTCAAAAATTTCTTAGGCATGTAGGTTGCCTCACGATGTTCTCCTTCACCGTTAAAGCAAGTGATAATTAATTTTTAATACGCACATGTTTTCGAAAAGACAGAGGTGCCTGCGTTTAAAAGTCCGATGAAGCTGTAAAGGCCTCGCGGCCAACAGCGTACATCATTCACACACACACCTGAGACTTCCGACTTTGCAGTCCAACGGTCTAACAACTAGGCTATCACTGCTCTTGGTTTTATTAAAAACGTAGCACCATACCAGTTAAAGATAAATATTGCCTTATTCATATTACTATCACTCATACATATATATATATATATATATATATATATATATATATATATATATATATATATATATATATATATATATATATATATAGATACACACCGTCACGCCTATATTCCCCAGAGGGGGTGGCAGAGGTGTACTGAGTACACCCACGTTTCGCCGACGATGTTAGGTCCCATGTAATAGGGGGCGAGCCTATTGCCATATACCGGGCACAATTCCAGACTCCGGACTCATACTGGGAATTTTTCGTTAGAAAAACTACATTTGTCCGACCTAGGATTTGAACCCAGGACCTCGTGATCACAAAGCCGTGCGCTTTGCCACCAGACCAACGAGGCAGTCTATAGCAGTATATAGATCTAGATATATATATATAATACGTGAAGCAAAAACTTTGTACACATTTTTACGAAAATTGCGCGGACGGAGGAGTATGAAATTTCTCACACTTAGAGTTTATATAGAGTAGGAGTGCAGAATACTAATATTTTTTTTAAATTATGCATAAAACGTACATTAAATCAATGAAAAAAACATTACACACACTACCATGTATTTGACACAATACACGTCAAATTGATGTTTGTCTTTAATATTATTTGTCTATAGTCTTACTGAATGGCAAACATAACCAGCAAACGATGAAAGAATAGGTCGAATATCGACCTATGGGCGACCACTAGTATTAATAAACGCCTCTCCCTAAAGATATTAATAGACATAGCATAACACCTACATTCACCAAAACATTTCTCTTAATCACCCACTCTAATGTTGCATTCCTATTTTCATTTCTAAACAACACATTAACATTCAAACGCCAAAACACGGTAAACTTGTAATTCAAATCGGTCTGTCGATTCCGGCTAATGTGTCGTGCTGTTTGCCGGCCCGGCACCGGACACGGCCTAAACAAACACCGATTACTCTCAAACGTACGTGATCGCCGCTGACGGCGCCGTGTCGCACGCAATCGTACAGATCCGTGTCATATCACGGTTGCACGGTCGTTAATCATCATTTGTAATAACTGTGTGGATGGGCGAGTATGTAGATGTGGATAATAAATTTTGTTATCTCGTTTTTCTGAATTTATATTGTCTAAATGCGGGACGAAAGTCTAGAAGGCTTCAAAAAAAATTAAATACAATTACGAATTGGTTAAGTATCATATTCTTTTTTTTTACCAAAGCAGTAATTTGAGAGAGAGGAAAATGTTATTTTGAATAAGTAGTATTAAGCAATTCATATTATTTTGCGAAAAAATATGGTTCAATTTTAAAATAAATTATACGGCTTATAATATCAAACTGCTTAACATAAGTATTTACCCGTGGTTTACATCCAGGCTACTCTCACGGGGGTCTACAGATAAAAGGATTGACTGAAATCGAAATGAATTTGGAATAGTTTCGAAAAGAAACAACATAAGTCATGTAGTCATGTTACATGACTTTCAGAATTAGGTTCAATTTAAAGATACGTTATGAACATGTACAAACAAAACAATAATACCATAACCGAACGTTTAGGATGCAGCGGGTTTGCCAGAGCGTCGCCGCGCCGAGTCGCCTGCGGCCGCAGCGGTACATACAGCGCGCGCCGCGACGCGCGCTGTATGACAGATTGCGGCTACGTGCGGCCGCTGAAATGCAACTGTTTACAATATAAACCTACGAAATGCCCCCTTGCTTACAGTGTTAATACTGGATTTGTATCCTTCAACACAGTATCTCTTTATGACAACAATCACGGCTTTTCTGAAGATCAAATTGTAAGTTTTTTTATGATAGTAATATGATTGTACCCACTACTTTAATATCTTTCTTTCTATCTTATCTCTATTTATTTGTATATGTGAATGTTCATGTTTGTAAAGGCACCAACGACACAGGAATAAATCCTAGTGTGGAGCTTAAAATTAAAAAAAATCTTTGTGAGTTTTTTATTAAAATTATAGGATTGTATGCACTACTTTGATTGTAAGTTTTTCATATGATAATAGGTACAAGTAAATAGAGTACTCTATACCTTTGTATAGAGTACTCTATTTATATAGCATGCTAATAATTGTATCAATTACGCCGATCCTTAAAATAGTACGACCAACCAACTTTATGTTTAGCCTTCTATATCCTTTTGCCAAACACTATGCGTGGTGGATAGAGAATACAGACTTCCAACGCTTCTTTACAGAAATCTCTCGCTTCCGCCACACATCATTTATTCCATGCAGACAAAACATGTTGTGCCAATGTAAACCAAATCTGAATAAACACAAACAGATCACATAAGAAGAATTGTGTAAAGATTAAAAAAATAATGTCCCATGACTTAAATATATAATATGTTAGCCCTGTTAAGAAACTGTCCCACTGTTGGGCACGAGTCTCCTCTCAAACTGAGATGGTTTAGGCCATAGTCCACCACGCTGGCCCAGTGCGGGTTGGCAAATTCACACACCTTCGAGAAACTCTTAGGCATGCAGGTGTCATCACGATGTTTTCCGTCGCCATTAAAGCAAGTGATAATTAATTTTTAATACGCACATGCTTACAAAAAGACAAGAGGTGCGTGCCTGGGTTTGACTAACAGTAACAGTAACTTAAATAACAGTAAATACATAAAAACTTTGTTGTCACAAACAAACAACTGTAGCCCCCGGAGAGCTACGTAACTTACCCAAACTGACCCTCGAACTTAACCAGTAAATACCGAAGCCGCTCAAACTATCAAAAACTTAAGCACTATTCCCACTTGTGGCTGACCCCTGCTTAATACGAGAATAACTGACCAGCTGTGGACCCTCGCTTATTTATGTTATATCCAATAATTTAATTAACTTAGAATATACTTAAATACCCCTACTTGGGGAGTAAAGGCTTGCCGGTTTTTTTAGAATGTACTCCATCTCATCTCACCAATATTCCCCAAACGGGAGTGGCAGAGGTGTACTGAGTACACCCACTTCACCGACGATGTTAGGTCCCATGTAATAGGGGCGTTATTGCTATATACTAGGCACAATTCCAGACTCCGGACTCATACTGGGAATTTTTACTACAAAATCTACATTTGGCTGACTTAAGATTTGCACCCAGAACCTCGTGGTCACAAAGCGATGCACTTTCCCACTAGACCGACACTAGGCAGTCGATTAGAATGTAAGATTCAAAATTCTTATTATTCCAAACGAAATGCATCTACATAGATACACCATCATCAGCATAAGTCCACTGGAGTACATAGGCCCGCCCAAAAATTGGCACAGGGACAGGTTTTGTAATGCTAAAATACAGCTTTTACTAGTCATCTTCACCTGGTTAACTCCACATTTTAGAGGGCCTAACTCTACCTTCTCCGTTTCGTGGTCACATAAGTGTGTGCACCTACGAGGCATGCCTTTTAAGTTTTGTCGTTTGAAGAAAAAAACACAACTAGAACCTTATAGTATTTTTATTGTTTTTTAAAGTATTCACCACGTAGCTTAATACACTTTTCCATTCGCTCAAACTAGTTATTATAACATTTATTCCACTATAAAGTGGGAGTGTTCAAATGGCTGACTTGAAAGCGTCGACTGCTTCTTCACCGTACTGGAACCTTTGACCACGAAGACTTTTCTTAATTTTAGGAAATGTAAAAAAAATCGTTAGGGTTTAGGTCAGGACTGTATGGAGGATGGTCAAGAATTTCTACTTTTTCCTACTTCAAATACTCAATCGTTTGACGAGCGCTGTGTGAGCTTGCGTTGTCGTGGTGCAGGATGATGCGTCGCTTTGAGTTAGATTTTCGAAGTTCCGCGATGACTTGTGGTAAACAAACTGTGGAATACCACTCTGCGTTAACCGTTCTACGATCTTCAAGTGCAATAGTCGCAACATGGTCGGTTTTTCCAACGAACGTGGCCACCATCTTCTTTGAAGTGCTTCGAGAACAAACAACTTTAGTCGGCTTTGGCTCGTCTTGAAAGACCCAGATTTTAGATTGTTGTTTGGAATCAGGATCGTAGGCATAGATCCAAGATTTGTCACCACTGATGATATCGTAGACGTGATTTGACTCTCCTCGGTTGAACCTTTACAGAGTTTTCTTACACCATCTGACGCGGGCCGCCTTGTAATCGTCGGAAAGCAGATGCGGTATCCAACGGCAAACTAGCTTTCTCACACCAAGCGCTTCATGCAAGATCTTCTAAATGGTTGTCCCTGAGATGCCTAATAGAGCCTCTATCTCTCAATACGTCACATGACGATCTTCGAGAATTAGTTGTCTCACAGCAATTATGTTATCTTCAGTGAAGGCGGATTTTGGGCGTCCTTCGCGAGATTTGTCACTAACACTAGTATGTCCACGCTGGAATTCTAAATACCAGCGTTCGACAGTCCGCAGACATGGGGCTTCATCACTGAACACAGATGTTAGCTCTTCAAAACACTGAAGCCGTGTCAGGCCTCTTCTAAAGTTGTAGAAAATTATTGCCCGAACATTTTCCTTAGAAAGATTAATTTTCGTACGTAACCTGACACATTCCAATCGACGCTGTGACTAAACAATAGCATTAATCCTAATACTTTCAACTGTTTTGAGATTCAAAATTTAAACACATTCGAATATAGAACAGTTCCAAATTCAAAATTGCCGGGAAATATGGAAACGACAGAACTTAAAAGGCATGCTAGGTATCAGCCACTTTAGCAACGCTAGCTATTAACCACACCTTAAGAGGCTACCGCGAAACTCCACGCACTTCAACAAGTATATGGATTATTTTAGAATCTGGTAAAAGGAACGAATAAACGAAATTTTCTCGATAGAAAAAAATCTAGTCATCTATTGCTTTACATTTTCTGATTTCAACGCAAAATGCTTAAGAACTAATCAATAGAATTTACCTATCATAAAAACAAACATAGCAAATGATTGAAACAAGGTTCTAGTAAAGCAGTTTTTCAATTAATTGTGTAGTTTTTTTTATTATAAAATTTGTTTTTGTCGTTTATTTCCGCTCAATAAATCCGTCCCTTATTATTATTTTGTCAAGTAATTACATCACTGTCAATAAATGTTCGATCGCGGTAGGCCTTCAACTCAAAGATACTAGATACTCTTACAAAACTTACTTACTCTATTGTAATTGTTAACCATTTTGTTTAAAATATTATAGCACCCAAGCGAATAGACGAACCGTTGAACATCGCTTGAAGACAGAACATGTTATAGTTTTTCATTTTAAATTACCATTCAAGTCATACCATACACTCTAACGTCAATCAAACTCAGCAAATTACACAAAAGTTCAACAGACTTGATTGAAATTCAATCACAACATAAACGAACCTATACAGAACGGACCTGTCAAGCCTTGAAACTATATAAATTCCAACAGATTTGGGAGTCACAGGCTGGCTGCATCGTACGGCTGAGGTAACAGATTTGAAGCAGGGCGTACTCGAACCACTCCTAAATTCAATTAATCATAGTTCGGATTAGTTTCCCTTTGGCGATTTGCGGACTAGACGTGACTGTCTTGTTTCGCCGCCTTTCGATAACTACTAATCAAGTTTAACTATGCATTCTCGTTTTATTAATATTTAACTTGCATAAGTGTAATAAAGGACATTGTCGAAAATTGCCCCAGAACCAACAAACATTTGACCCATGCCATCATGGGTCATCATTTATCTATTTTATTAAAATAATGGCAAATATCCGTAACTAACGGAAAATTTGCAATCAAAAACGAATATTTCAAGGTATTGTGAGTACTTATATCGCCGACATCTTTACTGAATGTCAATACACACAATATAACCTCATATGTATTAATGGCAACTGGAATATAACCTCAAAATCTAATACTTTTTGTGCAATATTGCAACTCCCCCGCTTGTCCGTTTAATAATAAATGCCTTGAGAGAATTTATGGGTGATTTGAAATCATACAAGTATTTTTTCATTGCTGTTGGTTCAGGGGCAAATCAAGTATGGGTGCAGAACAATATTCTTTTTAATTAATGACATGAAAAATAAGCACGGTAATACCTTTTGGTATTGCCAACATTTCAAAAATGCGCTTATTTCTATTTACATGGAAAATAAAAATAAACATAGAACATCCCATGGGAGAGGCATATGTCCAGCATTGGACTGACACGGGCTGATGGTGATGATGATAAAAAATAGAAATAAATTATAATGCTAACTACAAAAATCAAAAGCATTACTTGATAACACGTATTTTATAGCTCAACGTACTATAACTATCGAAATACATAACCAAAATAATATGAGGGTATTCTCAAGATATCAGTAATAAATTTCCGCCAATTACAAAGTTAACGTAACTTCCCTTGGTCAGTGCTCGAAAGGCCAACTAGTTAATTCGAGCGCGCCGGGCCCCGCCGGGAATCGAACTCCGGTCGGCGGCTAAGTAGCAGATTTATTAAGAGGCTATTCCTAAATGCCGGCGGGGAGAGCTCCGCTTTAAAATTAAATCACTGTTTAGTTTCAAACTAAGCCTTCTGAATTTGTGCATTGTCTGTTGCAGATACGGAGTCTATTTAACTGGTATTTAAATTTGAATTCTATTGTTCATGTTTATTTGAAATTCTAACGTTTTATGTCAATCTACTCGTATTTATCTATCTATATCATCACGCCAAATGTCTCGCGGGGTACACAGCGAATATGGCGATCCAACAAGTTCTTTGCTGTATGTAATTGCTGATAATCTTATTAGATACTTCTATATTCTATACTTTTCACATACGTATTTTAGGTGACGCGTATATATAAGTGACCGAGGAAGAGGATGGTGATCCATCCTCTTCCTCGGTCACTTATATATACGGAACTATAAGTTTACTACTAGATTTAATACACCAAAACATTCTGTAATGTTACAAATTGGTTAGTATTGAATTCCTAGATTTACGCGAATATTACACATGAAAAAATCTGTTTTTCGACTTTTATCGCGGTTAAATGTTGATATTTTAAGTTTCCGACGTTTTGAGTGCTTTGCAGCAACCATGATCACGGGAAGGACTGAAGTATTAGACGTCCAAAAGGTATAATTGTTCCGGGGTACCCTCAATTTCTTCATAATTTTTTTGGTCCGATCTACGCATAATGTGCTCACGGTGTCTTGAGGTCTTGCAGTGTTAAGCCTGGTTTAAGATTTAATTATATTAATTACCGCATCCGAAGTCGGTTTCAAGCACCCACCGTCTCTATGAAATTAGGATGTTTTTGAATTTCACGTCGGGAACTTAAGTCAAATGGTAAGTGCCTACTTAAATGCGAGTCATAGCACAGCATAATTTATTGGATTATGTAACACGTTACATTTTTCTTAGATTAAGCCTACTATATTAACATAATTTCTGCATGTTTCCCAAGTAAATAAATAAATATAGCCTTTTAGTGTTTTGAAGAAATTATGAAAAGCAGCGACTTTCCCAATTTTTAGCTATTTACGAACATCAAATAAATGTAATTTCAACCTGACTTTGGAAGCCACATAACTAAGCCATAATTAATTTCGAAAAACTGTTGACTTAAAAACTTTTCTTACAAATATTTTTCGCAATTACAACCCTTTCGTTGTATCACATAGCTGGAACAAATGAAAGGCTAATAAAGAAAGCGGGGAAGTTTCCAAAGTATTTCTTTCATCGGAGTCGGAGTTGGTAGCCGGGAATTTCCTGCCGACAGGCGGGGAGGGAACGGAACCTCCGACGACTTCCTTTAGTCCATGCAACTGCAGACAAACGGGTTAGCGAGAAAACACTAGTGTATATTCCACTTGGTATTATTGTAGAGGAAGGAAAATGTGAAACTTGCGACTGAAAGAATTCAGTTTTTATTTCGGGATTCAAGATAAAAAAAGATATTTTTTTATTTTTACTGCCGCGTTGGTCTAGTAGCGAATGCGCGTAGTGATCACGAGGTCCCGGGTTCAAATCCTAGGACAGACAAAATAGTTTTTCTATCGAAAAATTCCCTGTATCTGTCTGGAGTCTGGAATTTTCCTAGATAAATGGCAATAGGCACGCCCTCTATCACATGGGACCTGACACCGTCAGCAAAAATTGAATGTACATCGTACACTTCTGCAACCGCCACTTGGGGAATAAATGACAGTATTTTTTTTAATTTAATAAAACGTCACATTTTGTTTCCACAAGTTTAACTTCCTACCTATAAATATCAACATCATTTTAATTAATAAGCACCTTAGAGAGTCAAGTATTTTAACATCAAAATGGAGCTAAAATTACAATTTTGGGTGGTTTAGCGTTATTAGCCAACCCATCAATTAGACCGCGGCTAGCCGAACTAAAACATAACAAGTTATAACAAGCAAACCACACCGCATAAACAAACCCTGTAGAGTATTGGTTTCAGTTTAACTAACAATATAATCAACCCTCATTTGTCTGAAGTTCGGACAAGCCACGCGGAATTCTATAATTTGTAGGTTGATAAGAGTTGTGAATAAAGTCCGTGCCATATAAATGCTTCGAAGAGATACTCGTTGTTTTTGTTACTCCATATTTACACAGCTGAACGGATTAAAAAGAAACTTAATATCGAACTTAACTCTGACGGGTGATTTAGCGCAGTGGTTAAGAGTTTAGGCTACACCGCCCACGGTGTCCAATAGTCACGGGTTCGATTCCCGCATGGGACAAAGCTTTATGTGACCTGCAATTTTTTGTTTCGGTCTGGATATTTGTGTATGTGAAATTACATGTTTGTAAACGCCCCCATGACACAGAAATAAATGGTAGTGTGGGGCTACGTTTAAAAAAAAGATATGGAGGAGTCTTGGAATAATACTATCCCAAAAAGTCTTACCTACCTATGTCAAATTACAAAATAAAACCCGTGCGACGTCGCGGGTAACAGCTAGTTATATATAAAACTATTCCAAATCCAGGTATTTATATTATTGTAAGTGAAATTGTGTCCTGTCTTTTATAGGAATAAGAACTACATAATGAAAGTCGGAAAAAATAATGATAAAACAGATATACAATGCGAAAGTGGGATTATGTAGGTAAGGGGCAAGACCTGGATTATCTTACCACGACCAAATAGACAGTGTCTTATCTGAAGGGCAAGTCAAGAGTCTCCGTAACCAGCGAGCGTGTAGGATGAACTATGAGGGTGGAGGAAGCCAGAGAGGTCTGTAATAAAAGAAACTATTGGAATTCTGTACACTCTGCCTACCCCGCAAGGAATCTATCGTACTGATATAGATAGATATATAGAAAAACTACATATCATTTTGACATTGGACTTTAACTACCGTTACTTCAAAAAACATATTATTGTAAGACTTGTAATAGGTATGTGATGTTTGTGTAAGTGAATTTGCTATAATTTAACTTATTTAATTTAATACTTAGGTCTTAGAATTTCTTGCTCTTCTATAATTTGTTGACTATTCATAAATATTTTATTGATCATAAATGAAACACTCTGGATTTGATCTGATTCCATCACACAAAGCTCTTACCAAAACTATACATATGGTTGCGGGCAGGCTCGAAAACATGAACTAGTTGTATACAAAACAAGGCAATACAATGAACAGTAAGACAGTAGCAGAGACAGTGACTTGTTATCTTAACGTTAATTTCCTGAGAGTGAATTTCAATAAACGTCTCTACTAAGTGACGTGAGCGGAAGTAGAGCCTACCAAACTGAACGCCAATTGATATTTCGATAGTTATTTGCACCCTTATTTGCTATAACCAAACGCGATGGGCTACGATACTTTATGATATGATCATGTAATGATATTCTGTACGTCACTGGAGTACCAACCACTAAGAAGTAAACCATTATAGTATTTTTAACATAGAATGGGTAGTGACAGTTCTATTTGCCAAACGAAATTAATATTTAATTCAATGGTGTTAAGGCATGAAACCATAAGTATAGAAACGGGTCATGCCTCTTATTGCCATTGAATAAAGTATAATTTCGTTTGGCAATTAGAACTGTCAGTACCCAACCTTTATGAAAAATACTATTATCGATCATTTCACGAAGTTAACGTACGCAGCGCGTTACGTTTTTAATTGGTTATAGGGATATAAAAGTGACTAAATATAGCTACTCAATTATTCAAATCGGTTATACTAATTTTTTTACAATATTATTGGTGAATATTTCCAAACGGAAAAGTAGCAAAATTTGAATGTGGATTTGTCGCAAAACAAAAGTATGCAGGCGCTTTGAAAATCTGAGAATGTTCAATTAAGACTATGTGTACTACTGTGGGGCAAAAGCCTCCCTTCCCTTTTTGGTTCATTTATATATTTACTTATCTATCTAGATAGATAGATAGATATCTATAACCTTACGCCAGATCCCTTGCGGGGTAGGCAGAGAGTACAGAGTTCCAACAGGTTCTTTCCTTACATACCTCTCTGGCTTCCTCGACTCTCATAGTTCGTCTCATACACGCTCGCCGGTTACGGAGACTCTTGACTTTTCCATCAGATAAGACTCGGTTTATTTGGTCGTGGTAAGATAGTCTAGGTCTTCCCCGGTACCTGCATCCTTATTTACTTATATCACAATAATACTGCCTCTAATGACTGCCTCGTTGGTCTGGTGGCAAAGCGTATTGCTTTGTGATCACGAGCTCCTGGGTTCAAATCCTAGGTCGGACAAATGTAGTTTTTCGAACGAAAAATTCCCAGAATGAGTCCGGAGTCTGGAATTGTGCCCAGTATATGGCAATAGGCTCGCCCCCTATAACCTGGGACCTAACATCCGCGGCGAAACGTGGGTGTACTCAGTACACCTCTGCCACCCCCTCTGGGGAATATAGGTGTGACGGTGTGTGTTTTTTACAATAATAACTAAAATAGGTGCTCAAATTAACAATCGCTAATGTTTCCATTAAAAAAACGAATTTATTTGTTCCAATACATATAAATTTCGATTAATACTTATTTAATTTTACTCATACTTACTTCAGATCGTAATAGAAAGCTAATATTCTAGGTCAAATTCAGAAAATTACCTAAAATATTAAGTTTCCCAAAACAGAGCTAGTTAGAAACTAAAAGCACTTGATTCTACGTACTAGTTAGCAACTGATTCTTACAGATTAAGGAGTATATAGTTATCAGAGAGCTGAGCACGAACATATTGACGTTATCGTAACGCTATTGAGTTAATTTGCCATCGTTTTCATTCTACAAATTGACTGAATAAATGTGACCGTGAGAGCTCGTTTCCTGACATTACGTCTTCGTGCTGAGCCCTCTGATTTATCATTTTGTTTTGACTCAGTTTCAAAAGATAAAACACATACCCACATATGTACTTATTTTTTTAAAAGGTTTTTTGAAAAGTAGCCCCACACTAAGATATTTCCAATCCTGAAATGTATTTTTGTAAACGAAATTCACATACGCAAACCCAGATCGTAACAAATGTTTATGTATCTATAAGACTTCCAACTTCGCTAAACGACTTCCACATTAAGTGGTAACAGGGACTAAGCAGTGTTAGCCTAGTGGTTATACCGTTGGACTACAAAGTCAAAAGTTCAAGGCCAGGTACGCACCTCTGTCTTTTCGAAAGCATGTGCGTATTAAAATTAACTATCACTTGCATTAATGGTAAAGGAAAACATCGTGAAGAAACCTGCATGCTTAAGAGTGTCTCGAAGGTGTGTGAAGTTCGCCAACCCGCACTGGGCCAGCGTGGTGGACTAAAGCCCTTTCAATTTGAAATGGTGAGACAGTTTCTTAACAGGGCTAATATTGTAGGGACCTTTTAAATCTAAAAAATGAAATGCTACAAACGGTCACCCATCTCAAACCGACCAAGCCAAACGCTAACGTAGATGATCGGTAAGAACACCGCGGTCGCACAGCGCTACAAGCGCCTCCTAGAGGATTGGAGAATTTAATTGAATATTATCCCATTCAATCATACCACGATTAGACGGCATACGTCGGCGATAAATTGACGTGAGCGGCGTGCCACGTGATTTGCCCTAATGAAAATCAAACCCGAGACGCCGGGGACACGCATACATTTAGATACCGGCTCTGGCCTGTGATTGATTATGATTACTTAGTATACGTAGACTAACTATCGTAAGACTGATGGACGAATTAGCGCAGTGGGTAAGAGCTTAAGCCGCTCCACCCACGGTGTATAATAGTCGCGGGTTCTATTCCCGCACGAGGCAAAACTTTGTGTGACCCACAATTATTAGTTTTGGTCTGGGTATTTTTATATGTGCATTTTTATGTTTGTGAACGCAACTACGACACAGGAATAAATCATAGTGTGGGGCTAAGTTTTTCAAAAGAAAAACACTGAATCTTATAGTATATGCAAAATGAGAAGGAAACATTTTTGGTTCGCTAGCATATAAATTATTTATTGAGTTCTTAGATTTACGCGAATATTACACATGAAATAAAACTATTTTACGGATTTTATCGCGGTTTATTTTTTTATTTTTAGTTTTTAGTTCCCGACGTTTCGAGTGCTTTGCAGCACCCATGGTCACGGGAGGGACTGAGGTGTTAGACGTCCAATAGGCATAGTTGTTCCGGGGTACCCTCAAACTTCTTAATTATTTTTGTTGTTGTTGGTCCGATCTACGCAGAATGAGCTCACGGTGTCTTGAGGTCTTGCAGTGTTATGCTTGGTTTTGAATCGTCGGGAACTAAAAATAAAAAAATAAACCGCGATAAAATCCGTAAAATCGTTTTATTTCATATATAAATTATTTTTTTATCAAAAATTTCATGCTTCTGTTCAGCTTTATCTGTGGTTATCGTTATGTGTGCAAAAATAAATTAAATAAATAAACACCGACTTGCCTATATTCCCAGAGCAGAGTTGCCAGAGGTGTACCGTATGTAATGTAGGGAGCGAGCCTATTGCAATTTTACCGGGCAGAATTCCAGACCGGGAATTTCTTGATAAAAAAAAAAAATTGGATTTGAACCCGGAACTTCGTAATCGCTACGCGCTTATATGCCTCTGTCCGACGAGGCAGTGGTTGTTATTTATTTATTTACAAAAGTTCTAATGAACAAACATGAAGTACGAATTTTCTAATACAAACAAATGAATTAAAACCTTTCATTCTAGTGTGCACAAAATAATTAATAACTCTCTATATTATTCATGGTACAATATTAAAAACGAAAATATATACTGAGTTCTTAGATTTACGCAAATATTACACATGAAATAAAACTATTTTTTGGATTTTATCGCGGCTTATTTTTTAATTTTTTTAATTTCCCGACGTTTGAGGCTACCCCGGAACAACTATGCCTTTTGGACGTCTAACACCTCAGTCCCTCCCGTGACCATGGGTGCTGCAAAGCACTCGAAACGACGGGAACTTAAAAAAAATCAAAAATAAACCGCGATAAAATCCAAAAAATAGTTTTATTTCAAACGAAAATATACTTTTAAAAGTCGATGTCATCGCGAATGCGGCCAAATGACAAACGAAATTATTTTTTCATGGTACAGTTACATCCATCGTTTTACAACCAGCTAGTAGAATTTTAATCCAAAAGTTAATATTTCAATATAGCATGTAGATCGAATCGTAAAATTTTCCAATATCGTTCACTTTATAACACTGTAAAAGGGAATACACACTCGACGTATAATCAAATACGCCCAACGTCAGACACTCGAGTTGAAATAGAATTTTTTCGCTCTTAAAAATTGCGATCACGTTTCTAATATAGTGAAAACAATATTCTAGTGACCGGGTGATTTCTGCTCACAGATGCTTGCCCTACCAATATTATGTAGGTAGGGCCAACTTTTTCATAGCTTTGATATATGAGTATTGATTGAATGTTGGAATAATAATTTGCGGTGTTTAAACTTACGGCGATTTGAGATAGACATACCGTAACTTTAAACGCAACTCGTTTGACAAATTGTCAATACAGTACTTTATTGACAATCTGAAAGTTCTCTGGACTTGATTTTGTATTTTATCCTACTTTCTTTTATCTCTATCTATCTATATCATCACGCCAGCTCCCTTGCGGGGTAGGCAAAGAGTACAGAGTTCCACCAGGTTCTTTCCTTACAGCTCTTTCTGGCTTCCTGCACTCTCATAGTTCGCTTTCTTTTATTTGTACTATAACACATTACAGTCATTACCATAAACACATAATAAGTAAGACCCTTGTTCATATGTTGCCACATCTTCGACTGCTTCGTTGGTCTCGTGGCAAAGCGCATCGCTTTGTGATCACGAGGTCCTGTGTTCAAATCCTAGGTCGGACGAGTGTAGTTTTTCTGACGAAAAACTTCCCAGTACGAGTCCGGAGTCTGGAATTGTGCCCGGTATATGGCAATAGGCCGCCTATTACATGGGACCTAACATCGTCGGCGAAACGCGGGTGTACTCAGTACACCTCTGCCATCCCCGCTTGGGGAATATAGGCGTGACGGTGTGTTTATTTGCTCAGATGTTTGGAAATTTGTTTGTCTGGTCTAAAAGATTGGACAGATTTAGATGAAATTTGATAAAATATAGCGTATAAAATGTAGCAAAAAATATAGCCTAGGTGGAGCCGGATGTGAAAACTAGTGATAACATATATTTCTTGTGTGAATGTAATCGAAGTAAAGCATGGGATAAATTTGGTTGTCATATAAAATCAAACCCATATCAAATAGCTGTCTAGTTCGTCTCGACGCTAATCCATTTTAAATTTTGCCGTGGTGAACTAGCCTGAGAAAATTAATCAAATATTATTATATAAAATATAGTAAGATTGAGGACATATGTGTTAAATTTATTCATTAAAAAAGGTTGCACCTAAAAATTAATTTATAAATTAAAAACCCCAAAAGAAAGGCCAAATGAAAATGTGCCATATAGACAAAAAGTCACCCTGGGCAGTAATAGTTTCATATCCCCTAATATACATACATAATATAATTTTACAGCCATTAGAATGTTCCATTCTACATTATTTTGTCCCGATAACACCACGATATCGTAATTTGAAATCGCACACATCGATCGCATTCGCGGTTTTAATGCATACAGGGGTGCTTTAAAAAACGTCGTGTCGATCGTGCGATATAAAAACCGCATTAATCTGCACTTATCTCGCCGATATTATTTAATGTCGCGTCGTTGGGTGGTTATTTGTACGGTTTATGGAGGACATGTATAGACCTCAGAGATGCATTTAAGATACGACGTTTTATGTCGAACATGATATTTATGCGTAAGTGAAATTTTATTGTGTTTTGAACCAGCATTTTTGGGTGGTTGCGATGTTTTTTGTACAAGCAGATCAATACCTCAATGTGTCAGAACAGTATAATTTTTGTTCTTCAGTGCTTTTCTTATGTGTTTATGTAATTTATTTCACAAACGAAAGGACATGAATATAATGTTATAACATTATTGGACCTTTTACATAGTTGGACATTTTGCTACTTAGATAAAATGATTGAATGAGTTTTTCACATAAACACGACACGTTTAATTGATAACACATCCTAATATTTTTTTTAAACTATTAAGAAATAATGGAAGCAGTGATAGCATATACCCTCACTGGGCCAGCGTGGTGGACTATGGCCTAAACCATCTCAGTTTGACAGGAGGCCCGTTACCAACGGTGGGGCAGTTTCTTAATAGGGTTAATATTATATACACATGTGTTAAAGAAACCATAATACCTACATCTAAAACGATTTTGTTACTTCCGCTTCCGTACAAAATCCAAAAACTAACAAAAACCCAGCTCATAAAAACAAACATCCTCCAGTCAACAAACTGAGCAACAAATATCGTTTATCACGCAATACGATTATTCCACAACAAACGGTCGGTAGTGGTCGATTTGCATGAGATATAAAGGTGACCGCACACATAGTTTCCCGTTGTTTATAGCGGTCAGCCACCGTTCTGTCCGCCCCTTGCATTCCTGTTCTCGTACCTTCATTGTCTTACTTTCCGCTCATGACATCCGAATAATAATATTTATGAAATAGATAAACAAAGGGAGGACAATGGCGAATTTGCAAATTAATAGCGTACAAAGCTGGGGCGCCGTTTCTGCTACACTTAACTGGAAGGCAGCAAATATTTTATTGTCTAAAGACAAAACTACATTTTTTTAAATAAAACATAGTAAAGTGCATGTTGCCTCATAATACTTGATTTATTTTTTGTCAATAATAATAAATTAACTGGTTACCATCGCAAAAGGTTTTAGCTTCGGGGTAAATTTGTATTCTCAAAGAGACTATCAGCATTTCATAAATTTAAGATGTTTGTGGTATATGTAAAAAATAAACATGGTTTCGCAGTTGGATATATAAAAGAAATATTTTCCCTTATAGAGACAGTGACCGCCTCGTTGGTCTAGTGGCAAAGCGCATTGCTTTGTGATCACGAGGTCCTGGGTTCAAATCCTAGGTTGGACAAGTGTAGTTTTTCTAACGGAAACTTCCTAGTACGAGTCCGGAGTCTGGCAATAGGCTCGCCCCTATTACATGGAACCTAACATCGTCGGCGAAACGTGGGTGTCCTTAGTACACCTCTGCCACCCCCGCTTGGGGAATATAGGCGTCACGGTGTTTTTTAGAGACAGTCAACATTGAATCTTTCAAGGTTTCATCATTTTCAATTCAAGATATCTGTGGACTGTGTAAAAAAAATAAAAAAATAAACTTAGAAGAAATGAACACGCTTATCCAATTAGATGAATGAATGAAATATTTTTTCCTAAAGTGACAGTGAAAATCTAAGCCATAATTCATTAGAGAGAAAGAAAGACATAAAAACCTATTTTATATGTAGAAAATTGACCATTGAATATTCGCTCTCGATCGTTTTACATTTCACACCTCAAATGACACCTTTTGTCTGCACCATCTCGCTTTCATTATTCGATTATCATCGGGAACTGTCAATTGGCTGTCATATTCCAGACAATCGGTACTCGATCACACTCCTCTGTCTAATGAGGGATGACTCATTCAAGTCCGAAGTGGAATTATTAAAAAACCATTAGATGTGGGGCAAACACCGTGATGGATGGACTCTCCAATCCGATCCATTTCAATTTCAACGTCCCGATGTCTCTTTATAAAGGGTGAGCGTCCCCAGAGTATGGTAATATGTTTTAAGTCAACCGTGGTCCGTCTTGTTTGAACGACTCGCCGGAAAATACACTGGGAAACGTTAAACACGAAATTTCGTATATAGAGATACATAGTGACGTTTATAATGTTGCAATAACCGTTGGAACATTACTCACACCTAACCAGGAGTGATGAGCTGATAAATCATATCTAGTCGCCGATTTATATCGCAATAAACGAGAAGGGATTGCGGCAGTAAATAAAAGTACCAGCAACTCTTTATGGTGTTTCATATTTATAGAGGATTTAATATTCATTTCTAAAAATAAATATTTGGACTGTGTTTGTAGTGAAAGATAACATTTTGAATACAAAAGTGGAGGTATTCACATTGGATGATATCATAAGGCGGTAGGCTTACCGAGTCTGGCTCGTAGCGTTCGGAGCGCTACGCCAATGCTACGAGCGCTAAAAACCCAGGCCGTTAACTCGACTTCACTGTATAAAATAACCATCTGGCGAAACCGCCGCTTATCCCCTAGAAAAACTCTCTTTGTGAGGATAACTCGCTCCACATCCCCTCTTATGATATGTTTATGTACTTTGAGATTTTATGTGGACGTTCCAACGCCGAGCACGAATTTTATTGGGTTTATAGAATTTTATGGCGCCATATTCCATGCAGTGGCCGCTGTTTTTCATTGTCTATTGATTTTGATGCGAGCGGTGCGGCGATCGCGTTAAACTGTCGCCGATAGGGACCGACTGAGACAATAATGAATAGTTTTATAAAATCAACCAAGATTGTGTCTGGCGTGCGAACGACGGGTTTTCAGTAATCGTACCGTTTCTTAGGGTTAAAAGAGAATGATGTGTTGGATTACCAAATGTCTGACAGTGCCCGATATATTTTAAACAAATTTACGTGTATTTTATTACCGAGTTGAAGGCGTGAACAAATTTATTACAACATACTTTTTAATAAGACTTTGTTTCTACCAAAATAATTTTCTCACACTTTTAAGTATTACATTTACATTATCCTTGAGCTTTGAATTATCAAATATGCCTAAAAATAAATACAAACACATTCTCCAACGGTCCTTATAAAAAAATAGAAATATTAAATATACCAGTAAACAAATAACCGTACCTACACGTTCCGAGCTGGGCAATCTCAGCTCAAAACTACGTTTGAGCGGGTGAGCTTTAACAGTTTGACGGCGCACTTAATGTATTTATACCGGGCACCGGGCAGCGGCAGCGGCATCTGTGGCTAATGATATCGCTGGACCACCCACACCCCACTTCACCCCAACCCACTCCGCCAACTCCCAATAGACCCCCATAGTCGGTCATTAGTTAAACTTTCGCCATACAGCCGACGGAGCGGGACGGCGGCGGCACGACGGCAACGCGACGCGTACGTTATTCACCGGACACGACGATACCGCCGCGGCGTCAGCATCGCGCCGCCCACTGAACAACACAATGCTAGCGTCCCGTTCGCACCTATATTGTCGTCTCGTTCTCGCCGTGCTTCGTTTGTACTAGCATCAATGCGCGGCGGCGGGTCTTGACGTTTTTCGTTGCACCAAGCGTGGCGGCACACGTCATGTCCCGTACATTTCTGTACATTACAACTCCCCAGGACGTACCAGCGCCGCCATCGCGCCACGTTCACACCCCGCCCGCAATGTGGCGAAAGCTTAAACACCCACAGTCGCCCGCATGTCGCAAGTTTATCTTTGGCTAAACTGTAGGTATGTGGACTCGATTAGCCCTTTGATCAAATAATCCAGCGATAAAATGGGGCTAGAGGAAATTAAATTACATTATACGTCATTGTTCGGGCGCTACGGCTGTGAAATTGTTTCTGTGTGAATTTTGAAGAGTTGTATGCGGTGAAGTGGAAATTTTGTTTAATTTATTTTTATACGGAACATAAATCAATTATACAATTTTTCCATTCATTTCTCTGAATTTAAATATTATTTGAATGTATATTTTTGTAGGAATAATTTACTTCAGATTACTTCTTATGCTCTTTTAATGGTCTTTAAGTGCCACATACGTCCCTGTTTTTATTGAGGCTCATTTTTGGTGTAGCTTGTCATTCCTTGGCACTGCAAGGCTCATTTTTTTTTAGTTATTACACACTATACTCGTGTCATTATGAAAAAAAAAACAGATTTCACGGACACATCTGCATACATATAATATTTATTACAAGGACATACGATACAAAGACGTAGTGATTATATACTTTTAGGTTCAAAAATTGTATTAACGACATACATATTTGAATGATAAGCAACATAAACCTTATATTAATTTACGTAGAAAATGTCTTATCTAAAAAGAAAGTCTAAAGTCTACGTAACCGACAGGCGTGTATGAGATGACTATAAAAGTGAAAAAACCCGGTTAACTTATACTCTCTGCCTGCCCCGCAAAGGATCTGGCATGATGATATAGACAGATTATACTATTTTATTACATTTCATTACATCAATCGGACTTCTTATAATGAATTATTAAGAGTAGGTATATTATAACATTATTAAAATGGATTTTAAAACTAAGTACTTCCAGCGTGGACAGAAGCGTACGTAGGTAAGTGTAGGAAGACACGGTCGTTAGGCGCACGCGGCGCAAGATAAACCACCCGTTAGTTTAATTGGCGGTCACCTGCAGGTCTGCTCCTCATTCGGACTTTCCTACAAACACCACTTACGTCTAACACGAATTTAAAACACAAAAGGAAACATACTAATTTTTTTGTAAGATAGTGCACAGTATTTTAAAAATAGGTATATACGCCACAGAAAATAGATTTCATTTAATAATTCCTATATAAAAGGAAATAAACAAAAAATAATCAGTAGGTCTTATAGTGGGCTTATTTTTATACTATAAATAGCAAGTAGCAAGTTTGAAACCATGAAGCATGTCCTCTGTCATTGCGACGCTCTGGCCGCGCGGCGAATGAAGCTACTAGGATTGGCCTATCCAAAACCAGAAGAAGTACGGCTCTGCCCACCTGCTGGGATTTACAACCTGATACAGGGAGTATTGGACACGGCAGGTACGTAAGAGCATTAGGGCAAGGACAGCACAAAAGATCCCATCGGGTTGAAGTGCGCCAGAGGTTTCCTCGGTCCGGTAAGCCAACACTAAGATAAGATAAGATAAGTAGCAAGTTGGCGTGATAATATACAAGGTGTAACATAATAAACGCAAGACCTGAAAGTAGTCTGGTCTGGTGAAGCTGTAAAGGCCCCGGGGCCAACAGCGTAGATCATTCACACACACCTGAAAGTAGTTTGTTCTAAATCGGTAACTAAATTGATTCCAACAATTTTCAATGTATTAAACATATATTTTTAATTTGCAAAAAATGCTGTTATTTCTTGAGCGCGCTGTAATAAACTAAATTTATTCTTGATTCTAAACGATACGGAGATTTCAAATGCATTTCTAAAACGTATTTCTCAATATGCACACATATACGTATAAGTTTCATTGTTAATTGCGGTATAAAAGTGCTTAAAAAAGGGGTAAAAAATGTTATATTTAGAAAACTGATTCTCGTATTGAATTTGTAAAGCAATTTTCTAATCCGGGTGTCTGAGGTCTTGCGTTATTTACGACACGCCTTGTAGATAGATAAAAGGTTTTCAAAATTATGAATCTCTTCGAGATATGTAGATATGCACTAGGTGTCGTCGTATTCATCAGCTGCACTGAAATCCTTTAATAATGCCGAGAAAATCTAGCAAAAAATACGTACTTACTTACTAACTAAAACTTTACTACCATACACAATATAACGTAGATTCACGAAGCTCGATTACCGAAGACAGATATTTTATGAAGGCACCAACAAAAAACTGTCTACCCGGGTTAAACGTTCGTGCGTGACCGGAACAAGCCGGTCTGCCGCGGTCACTCGATTAATGCTAACATTAATCTCGGCCGAAGCCGGCCGGGGGGCTTAATTTATGTCGCCCTTTTGACAATTGATGAGGGAGGACAAGCTGCATGTATTTTAAACAACAAACACCCGCAGGTGAGATTAGAGACCTATATAAAAGAATACTTATTTATTTCTGCGTCGTTGGTGTAATAGCGAATTATTCGACTAGTGAAATTCGCGAAGTCTGGGACCGACCAAATGTATTTATTCGATAAAAAAAATGTCCAGTACCAGTCCGGAGTCAGAATTTGTGTCCGATAAAATGGCAATAGGGTTGGCTCCTAATACATGGGACCTTAGGCGAACAGTGTGCATACTGTACATACTCTGTTACCCTCGCTTGGGAAGATAGGCGTGATGGTGTTTATTTTTTTTATTTTAAAATAGGTCCTAATTTTGTTTTTATTTTTTTAAACCGTAGCCCCACACTAGGATTGATTCCTGTGTTGTGGGTGCGTTTACAAACACGAACATTCACACAAAGATTTGTCCCGTGCAGGAATCAAACCCGCCACTATTAGACCTAGTGGGTGAAGCGGCTTAAGCGCTTTACCACGGCGCTAAATCGTCCATCACTTATTTATTCTTAGTAAATACACAATTTATCGATGACATTCAAAGCATTCAAGATTTTGAATAAACACAAATATATATATATATATATATATATATATATATATATATATATATATATATATATATATATAAAAATAGATAAGACATTGTGCACCAATAACAAATATATGATAATAACAAAAACAAAACTAAAAGGCAGCCACCCATTTGCTAAAACGCAATCTCTTTCAGGCAACCTAGCCAAACTACTAACAGATAAAGTTCCTTACAAATCAAAGCTTGTAAAAAGCACCCCCATCTCCAAACATGCACGGAATACAAATACTTTTAATTATTGAAATATCAAATATAAATTTTGAAGCTAAACGCGGTGTGTAATCGTTCCTAATGAGTGGTCGTGAACGGTCGGCCTGGGAGCTAGGCATGCGTGAACGGACGTCCCCTGCCGCTGACGGCCGCCCACGAATATTAATTCACTTGTACATCTACCAACATCATTCGCGCCGTCAGACTGAATAGAAACAGCGGGAAATATTCATACAGTAACATATTACAATGTCCATTATTTAAAACTAGTTTCTGCCCGCGACTTTGTCCACGTTGAGTTTAGAAAGGGACCTCACATTTTTCTGGGATAAAAAGTATCCTGTATTAATCAGGTAAGAGACTATCTGTGTGCCAAATTTTATCCAAATCCGTTCAGCTGTTTTTGCGTGATTAGGTAACGAACATCTAAACATACAAACTTTCACATTTATAATATTAGTAGAATTTATCAGAATGAAATTCGGGATGATAAAAAACTTAGGTCTATATCCCCAACGGCTCGGATACACAAATAGTTCACCTCTGTTCTCTCTATAGGTCTCATAAAAAGCACCGAGTTGCTCAGCGAGCTATGGAGAGAGCCATGCTCGGCGTTTCTCTACGTGATCGAATCAGGAATGAGGAGATTCGTAGTAGAAACCAAGGTCACCGACATAGCCCTTAAGATTAGCAAGCTGAAGTGGCAATGGGCGGGCCACATAGCGTGAAGATCGGACGGGCGTTGGAGCAGAAATATTCTAGAGTGGAGACCACGTATTGGCAAGCGCAGCGTGGGACGACCGCCTGTCAGATGGACCGACAATCTTGTGAAAAACG
Organism: Phalera bucephala; assembly: GCA_905147815.2. Classification (NCBI taxonomy): domain Eukaryota; kingdom Metazoa; phylum Arthropoda; class Insecta; order Lepidoptera; family Notodontidae; genus Phalera; species Phalera bucephala. Next base: position 11,515,299 of record LR990615.1, read on the forward strand.
CCGGAAGTCGTTGGATGCAGGTGGCATCGTACCGGTTACGCTGGAAAGCGATTGGGGAGGCCTATGTTCAGAAGTGGACAAGTATAGGCTGAGATGATGATGACACCTCTGCTACCTGCTCGTATCGTTGGCGACACTGAATTCCAATGTATGAATGATAAAGCGCTCCTTAATCACTCGCTCACGTGTGATTTCGCAAGGAACAGTAATATGAAAGCCTATAGTATAACAACACCTGTTTACATTATTGCAGCAAATAAATTTTGTATTTTATTAATTATAAATAATAATAAATTTTCAGACTCCCAAACTAGAAAAAAGCTGTGTGTCAGGAGAGAGTGCCTTCCTATTAGTGGCTCAATACAATTATGTAACATATGAAAATGAAATAGAAAAGTAAAGAAAAAGAAAAGTGTTTTAAAATAGAAAAAAGAGACATAATAACTATACGCTTTATGGTATATTTTTTATGTATGTTTGTGTGATGATTCATACATTTTTTACTTAACATTGAAGCAGGGTCTCGGTATCATTATAGTCAAATGCACTAAGCCATTCAATTACAATATATTTAAATTTATCGTTGTTCATATTCTTCAGAGTAAATTTATACATGTTACTTATTTTGTTATAAATGAAAGGTGCTAAATGACCGAAACATTTTTAGCAAAAGAGGTGCGAAACATGGTAATGAAGCATACGTCAGTTCTTTTGTTTAAAATAGGTAAATTTGGGACTATAACTTTATGAAATCTAGTCAAGATTTGTTATATAAATAGTTTTTTGTGCTTCATCATCATCAGTGAAAAGATGTCCACTATAGGAGAAAGGCCTCAAGGCCAGCGTCCACACCGACGCTGTACGCATACACATTTTGTCAACGATCTTCGCCAGGACATCGGTTTACCGTGTGGATGTCCTTAGTACTTATATTAAGTATCGGTGTCCGTTGGTTCGGGCATATAGAAAGAATGTCAGAAGAAAGAATGACTAAACAGATATACAATGCGAAAGTGGAAGGTTATAGGTACTGGGGAAGACCTAGATTATCTTACTATGACCAAATAGACCGTGTCTTATCTTATATCTAGTCAAAAGTCTCCGTAACAGGCGAGCGTGTATGAGACGTACTATGAGAGTGGAGGAAGCCAGAGAGGTCTGTAAGGAAAGAACCTGTTGGAACTCTGTATTCTCTGCCAACCCCGCAAGGGATCTGGCATGATGATATAGATAGATAGAGATAAATTTATTATAATATTTTTGCAAGTATCTATTCGTTTAAAATTATTGCCAATTTTTGATAAATCCTTGGCAAAACCGCAAGTATACCCTAATGAGAATGAATTACCAATTCGAATGTGAATATTTTCAATCTATACTAATATTATAAACACGAATGATTTGTATGTTATCGATAAACTCCGTTACTAATGAACCGATTTAGGATACGTTTTCCAGAAGTAACAAAGGCACAGGCGGGTTTTCGGCCGGCCGAAACCGCGGGAAACTGCTTGTGAATTATATTTTGTAAAACACCAACACGTTAGAATTATACATTTCAAAACTATAATTATTTAAATTGCAACAATAATAGCTGAGGGCAAACAATTATCATCAATAACTAATTAAAGCCAATGCTTACTATATTAGTTTTGTGTGGAAAATTATTAATTCCTCGCTGACGCAGGGCCATTGCAGGACTGATACGGAATAAATTTTCAACTTAATTTAACTATACAAACACAAAGGGCCGAACGAAAGGGACCAACTTAATTTCAGTATTGAGGTGGAAACTAATGATAAGGTAGTTTGTTCAACGTGCACGTGAATGTATAAATAGTTACGGGAACCGTGAAAATCCAGATTAATATAACTTATAAATCTCTCTTTATCATCAGGCCCGATTTCATTGAATTTACAGATGTATTTAGTTATATCCTAAGCTGATTGATTATATCCTATTAGAAGTACCGGCCTAGTCAAGATGCTTTAAAACCGGCAAATGACGACATAAACTTTGAGATTTAAGTAGTCAGTAACTTTCCAGTGTACCTATATTATGTGAATTATTAGCGTTTCGCTTCCGATCCACATGCAAAAATATTGCTTTTGTTTCTTGCACCGTCACGGCTCTATTCCCCAAGCGGGGGTGGCAGAGGTGTACTGAGTACACTTTTTGCCGACGATGTTAGGTCCCATTTAATAGGGAGCGAGCCTATTGCCATACCCAGCACGATTCCAGACCCCGGACTCATACTGGGAAGTTTTCGTTAGAAAAACTACATTTGTACGACGTAGGATTTGAAGCCAGGACCTCGTAATCACGAAGCGATGCGCTTTGCCACTACACCAACGAGGCAGTCTTTAGTTATTTTTTTTGTTTTTAATTTTATTTTGACTTTCCAATAGTATCATACACCATCATCCTACGTCTACCAATCCGCTTTAAGTCACCTTGATTTGTGAAACAAGGGTTTTACCTACCAGTTAGACATATAGGTTGATTTCTTACTAAAAAAATATAAATTTAGCATAATCTAACCAGTGCGTAAAACAATCGATCTAACTACACTACCGAACCACGCTGCTCCAAGAAACATTTTGAAGGTTCAAATAATATGCCACATCTATATTATTAGGGTTCATTCATACTCAAGCATTTGGAGCCGCTTCGGGTCGCGTCCTGCGCGCGATTTCGCGCTCCACCGTCCACCCGCATCTGTCGCTGTGACTCTCGAAATTCACTTATCTGCGTTTACAGAAAATTATTTCGAAATTAAATTATTTTTTCACTTATCTGTATTAATTAACATATGTAACACTTCTTACTGGTGTCATAGGTTTACTATTTGATTTTTGAAATACATACTTTTACCATTACTACCTATGTGTATAATCAAATATGGTTTTTACAAATTATGCGTAATAACGGAATGTAAACGTTCTGAGTATTTATGGAGTATTCTTGATTAGAGATATCCAAAACAAGGATCACTAAAGATGCGTCTACTTCGACAAATACGCGGCGAATACGGCTGTTCCTATAATGTAGAATTACGTAGCGCAATAGCAGCACGCGTTTTAATTGAGTGACTCCCCTCCCGATGCCCCAAGCTCCCTTTAATCGAATATAGATACCGCATACAGGATCTGACATCGACCTCACCAGCAAGGTCGAAGAATGCCTTGCCTGCCAGCCGATGCAGAGCACCATGACGGTGTCTAGTATATAATCATTCCTAGCCCTAGCTGAGGCCGCTCCTCCTAGCGGTGCCGTTAGGCTATTTGCCCCATTGCCCATCCAGCCGGAACGTAGCAGATGCATGCCTGATCTCTTGCCCGGTGAGGCCCGGCCCCACACACAGTAATTGTTGTGCTTCAGTTTTGAAAAATCATGCAAATCGTCCACGCAAAGGATGGCTGCGATTTGCGTGCAAGCAAATATTACAGTAACAGTTGTAGTACCGGCGCGTTCACACGATCCCCGGACAGCCACTGTAATTTTTATAGAAATAACTTTCTATACGTGTAGTTATCGCAATGTTCATCGTGGACTAAGCCGGTAAAACATCGCAGCAAACCTGCAAAGTAATATAAATTTCTTGTAAATAACTTTACAAAAGTGCACAAATTTCGATATCCAAGCATACACACCATATCTGATATTGGCCGGCCTCTTTGACAAACATCCACTTTGATATTGCACGCCGTTCGCAATGTAATAAAGTACATGTCAATCAATGAGAATTCGTATAAAACTTCCGATATTGGTAATTCAAACAGGTGCGCGTAGTCAAAGGTCATAATTTAATCAACGTGGAGCGCAGTGATTCTCTGTGTCCGATAGTCGCAGTTATTAAACCGCAGACTGTCATGTCCAATTTACAACGTAACTTGGCTAAGCACAAACCAATCGACTTTATAGTAATGCTGTCGAGAAATCGTGCTGTCACGTTTATACTTATTCACTAAATTTGTAACGTGAAAACGATTATAAAATCTACTCGACAGCATTACACTAATTTCAGTTTCTTTTTACTAAGCTTTCTAAGGGCTAACCACAAATCATACGTCGTTACAGTAACGTTGTCGAGAAGTGGTTCTTATTTATTTGCTTAATTTGTAGTTTGAAAAGGATGGCTTATCAACTCAACAGCGTTACGATAACGCTAGTATGTTCGTGCTTGCGTCCCTAGTGGACGGTATATGAGTATGTTAGGCCTGCCGGCAGCGGATCATCGCCGCGGTTGGAACGTTCATAATGAAGTCATTAGTACGGTTAGGGCATAAAGCGAAACCTCAGAATTGGGAATCAATCTGGTTTAACACAAATTATTGATTTCAATGTACAGACATGCATGCGCCAACAGTATTCATGAATATATATTAGGTTTGTAAAATACCACCTCCGTCGAGTTCGTGTGTGTGAAGATGGGTGATAATAAGAACAAGAAAAGAAACACGGTCACACCTATATTCCCTTAGCGGGGATATCGAAGGTGTACTATGTATATTCACATTTCGACGCCGATGTGAGGACCCAATCTATTAGGTGACTAGCCCAATTACTCCGGACTCCTGCTGAGAATTTTTCCATAGAAAACTTAGGCCTAGCCTAGGACTTAAACAACAACCTCGGGATCGTTAGCCGCACAATGTGCCACTAGACAAACAAGAAAGCTCAAATCCCAAAATAATAATATCATCAAGAATTTCTTACCATGACTAAATAGATCGAGTCTATCTGACGGACAAGTCAAGGGTCTCCGTAACCGGCGAACGTGTATGAGACGAACTATGAGATTGGAGGAAGCCAGAGAGGTATTTAAGGAAAGAATCTGTTGGAACTCTGTACTCTCTGCCTACCCCGCAATTGATCTGGCGTGATGATATAAATAGATAGATCAAGAATTTCGGAATCAGAATATTTTTTGAAACCATTGTACTGTTTATGAGTAATTAGAAAAGTAACTAAACTCTACCACCACTTCGCAATGTCGTGTCTGTGGAGAAGCACGGCAAAAAACTCCACAGTTACTCTTTAAAATTAATATTTCTGCATTTGTTTTCAATTTTGTTGCCGGAGGGTATGGAAGAACAATATAGGCTGGTCTATTTGGAGGGTCTTAGTTAAGTAAGAGTAATTTATTAGAAAAATCTATCTATCTATCTATCTATATCATCACGCCAGATCCCTTGCGGGATAGGCAGAGAGTACAGAGTCCCAACAGGTTCTTTCCTTACATACCTCTCTGGCTTCCTCCACTCTCATTCGTTTCATACACGCTCGCCGGTTACGGAGACTCTTGACTTGTCCTATTAGAAAAATATGACTAATAAATAACCCTTGACCAAACTGTTAAATCTTCATTACATGCAACTAGCAATGTAAATATTCCACAGATTCTGTGTAAAATCAAATCATATTCCAATAAACTATTTCGGGAAACGTATGTAATTACTTTCAGTACGAATTCGCAGTTTATTAGTTCCCGTGGAAGTTAGCCGAGCTCAGTTCGCGATACATTTTCATTCGGTAGACGACGGGGGATGTAATTAATAAAACTAATATGATTAGTGGCTCTTCTCTTACAACTGGGCCCTTATTCCCTATGAATAAACACGTTACGATAACCTCGTGTATGTGTATTTTGTATATCGGTGCTTAGGTTTTCTGGATGGAGTTTCAATACTGATAACTGTGAAAGGTAGATTTATCTTCGTTTCATAGGCATCTGCATGATGGCTGAACATGAAGGGAATCATGAAATAACACTAAGGTCTTGTCCGGTACACTGGTCTTCCTTGATATCCGAGGATGTGCACAATAGTTGGAGAATAAGTCACATGGAATGCAATGAGGTTAGCTGCTCCACGATACGTCCGACCGCTTGCCCCGTTGCCAATCGAATAACAACGCAGCGCCGTCGGCCATCTTACATCGACTATCTGTCATCGGTGATTCGTCATCTGACAGATGTCATCTATCATCGCTTTACAACTAAACCAAAGAAGTTTGAAACAACAACTAAACACATTTGAGGAACCATAAAAGGCATAGATTATGTCTATGACAAGATTAAAAGGTTACTAAAATGAAAATAACTCCTCGTCATTCCATTACCTGTGATTTTCAAATAATAGGTTACGGCATGTATTACTAAACGATAATTTAAAAAAGGATATCGTAACGCGTCGCGTATATGTTTAATTGGTCAAAGCAAAAAAGAGTCTTGTCTGAGTTGGTTGTATTAAAAAGTTCGAAAGAAGTATTCAGTATTATCGTGCCTGATTGTGTAGGAACAATATGCGCTTTGAAAGAAAACTTTAATAAAAATGTTCCTTAGGTAATAGATAAATATATATCTGTACTATTATAAATTGTAAAGGCGCCGTGACGCTAGTGTACCTACCTACATAGCAAAGAATAAAAATGGATATCCTAATAACCAAATACGTCTCTAAACACAAATCAGTGTTAAAAATGTTATGTAATCTTTGACAAAATATTCTTAAGTTTAAGTAACGTTTTGCAAAACCAACGATAGGGCCGCGTTTAACGCAAATTTTGATATGTGGTATCGTAATCGTAAAGAAAAATTTAATTCTTTTCCGTTGCTCTCGAATCACAATAGAGATCAAATTAAAATGTGTCTTATCTTAAGCACAACTCCTCTGTAACCGGTGGCCGTATATGAAATTATATAACTGGAAGACGCAGGAGAGGTTAATAGGGAAAGAATTAGGTGGGTTACCAAAACCTCTTTAGCAATACTATTGCTGTGAACAAAGCTTTAAACTGCGTATATCCATATCTCTCTTTCTCATGGCAAAGTAAGAATATAGCTTAGTTAAAGAGATTAACGGACGATTTAGCGCAGTGGTTAAGAGGTTAAGCCGCTCCACCCACTGTGTCTAATAGTCGCGGGGTCGATTCCTGCACGGGACGGGATTTTCATGTTTGTAAGCGCACCCACGATACAGGAATAAATCCTAGTGTGGGGCTACGTTTAAAAAAGAAAATATGGTACGTAGTACCTTATTGGAACTCTGTACTCTCTGTCATCGAAGTAAGAGAGAAAAGAGCGTGGGTTTTTGGCGGGAAGTCGATGAGTGATGTTGTCAATTTGTTTTAATTTCTATAACTTGTGTTATTTCGACTAATAATGTGTAATGTTGGTGGAATATTAACCATTATGTGTTCTTATATGTGCATGAGTGAAGGTAATTGTAACAAAGTGATAAAACATGCCTTTTCGACTTCCCTCGATCCGGCCGTTGCAATTGGTATGTAAAGTATCCACCGCTTTACTATCCAGGGTGGGATACTTCAATAATTTCATTATCATCGTTGTCATCAAATTCATCGGGGAGTAGAAATAATTTAAACAAACACGATTTATATCTCACTGGACACTGGCAAAATACACTTATAATTAGTGTGAATCCATAACTTGAAGAAGGAGAAGAAGAAGAAGAGCATGATAATATAGAGATAGAGCAAAATCAAAATTAAGTCACCGAACCAAAGCAATTAAAAGTTCTCCCAAATAAAACTGAAAAATATTGCAGTTACAATGCGTAGCGATTGTCGCTGCTATCGCCTCCGGCTAGCTGAATCGGTCAATTACAAAATATACAGCCCTCATATTATCACTGGCGGCCATTTAGCTTGCCTTTTGACATATCACTTTAGTGTGATATAACTTTAAACGGGATAAATGATCGTATGCGAAAAATATTTTACCAATCGTTCATTGAAACTTAGGCACATATCAATACATAATATGGGCGGCCATGAGAAAGTAACGAAATATATCATTCACGGATACGTCTTACTACTATCCATTTTTTCTAATATTCCTTTTATTAATATTTAACGTTCTTATGTTTTGTAGAAAAAAAGTTCAGCAGCTTTATCTTACCATAGCCAGATAGACCTTCTTCTATCTGAAAGTCTAGACAAGAGTCTCCGTAACCAGCGAGCGTGTATGCAACAAACAAGGTATGAGAGAGGTGGAATCCCAAAATATATGTTAGGAAAGAACCTGTTTATACTGACGCAGATATACCTACTCCGCACGTGATCCGGCGTGAAGATATAAAGATAGATAGTTCATAAATTCTAATTAGTCTAAGACACCATGCACCTGCACAATATTTGACAGTGAAATCGATTGATTTCTCAATGAAATAATAATACACCATCACGCCTATATTCCCCAACCGGGGGTGGCAGATGAGTCACGTAATAGAGGGTGAACCTATTGCCATATATCGGGCACAATTCCAGTCTCCGAACTCATACTGGGAATTTTTCGTTAGAAAAACTACATTTGTCCGACCTAGGATTTGAACCCAGGACCTCGTGATCACAAAGCGATGTGCTTTGCCACCAGACCAACGAGGCAGTCAGTATATAAAACAAAGTTATTCCAAAAACAACAGCAACAAACATCGCCATTACTAAATAACCGTCAAACGGTTTATTACAACCGCAAACGAAACGTAACTAAATCACGTGCCTCTCTGAAACTATATATCACGAGCTAAGACTAGTTTGGGAATTAAGCTACAATTAAATGGTCGTAAATTCAAAGTTTGGGTCCGGGTCACTTCGGGGAGTGCGGGGCAATTTATCAATTATTTACGCCAGCCGGTCCCGGCGCGCGGAGTCTGCCGTCACCTCTCCACTACTGGTCCCTCGATTTGTTGATTGACATCTGCGATATTGGAAATAGCTGGTCAAGGTGTGAACTGGGGAAGATAGCACTGATTCCTGAGCCTTATAAAGTACTCTGATCTGAATATAGTATAGGTACTTAACTAACATGGCAATAAAAAAAACTACTATTTCCATTAAAATAACAAATTTTTTTTTTTGTTTATTAATTTAATCTGGTACTTTCATCCAGTACAGTCAGTTGAACAATCCGAACGCTAATATGTTCCAAGTATCCCCTTCTTTAGAGATTAAGTACTAAAAATATGTGTTATTTTTTACAAATGCCTCAAACTGTGTAAAAACATTTTTAAAATATGTACAGACCGCTAATCTTCTATGACACAACTGATTGCCACAAACAACACACAAAATATAATTAATAATTAATTTTCCTTATTTCGTCCGAACTTCTTTAACTAAATTTCCACACATATACGCATGTAAACTAACAAAAGCTAGTGTAACATCTGAGCCCAAAGGCCATCAGTCACTTAGCGCAGTGCGGGCTGGTCCCGTGTCGCCGTGGTCGCCGCATCGATCTCCGTCAACCACAGTTTGGGTTCGGTCTTGAGTCAAGAGTCTGAAGACGGAACGCAGCTGATGTGTCTTGGAACGATACAATTTGTTTATGCTTGGTGTCCTAATGGGATGACGTTAAATCAGAAGCGTCCTATCCATAAAGCGGCAATAATAAAAAAAAACAATATTAATATCGGCTACTTAGATTTTGTTTTAATTTATTAGTGTTTTGTAGATTTGTTTTTTATTTCAGTTAGTGCTTGAATATCTATCCAAATTATACATTGTGCCCGGTCTATAGCAATAGGCTCGCCCCCTATTACAAGGGACCTAAGATCGTCGGCGAAAAGTGGGTGTACTCAGCACACCTCTGCTACCCACGCCAGGGTATATAGGCGGCGTGACGCTGTTTTGAATTTAATACTTAGGACTGTCTGTATGTTATGTCACAACCTATGTGGATTAAGTTGATTTTAGCGGAAGACAAACTTTTTACAATATCGGTGGGTAAAGTACTACACATTTTTTTTATAATCCCATATTATTATTATTCAAGGAATTTTTTATACCTGTAAGGTCAACAAATGGTGATAGTGAAACATGTGCAGACTAAATTAGTTGGTATAATTTAGCCCGCATCTATTTACTGTGTGTTTTATAAATTAATACCGCAAATGGCCAATGAATCCTTTTGATACAATTAAATTTAAACTAGGAAAGAACCCATCGGAACTCTGTAGATTCTGCCTACCCCGCAAAGGATGTGGCGTGATGATAGGGATAGAGAGAAATTTAAACTAATAAAAAACAATCCCCTTTGAACAAAAAAGCTTCTCTGAAAATGTAAAAATATATCATCCTGAGGTTTTTTATTTTTAAGAATATTAATTAAAAAGCAAAATTATAAATTTCTATGATAAATCCTCGAATACTGCAATCTTCATACAATACACACATAATATTTACGAGTTAATTAAGACTTGGAGAGCTGAATAGGCAATAGCTCCTTAAATGCAAGTGTTACCGTGATTTACTTACTCCATTTATTATCTGTTTTGTTGTACCCACTGTGTAACTTATGCAGTCAGGCATTAAGTTGTATTTACCAACATGCAGCAAAGGCATTACCTGGTCAAGGGTTCAATTACCCTGTACAGTTACTGGAACTTGGGGTTATCGTGTTAATACGAGTAGTATGGCGCTACTTTTTCAAAGCAAAAAGAAAGATAACTTTTTTAAACATCGTAAAATTAGATATACTGCATGATTTATTAAATTCGCGAAATATTGAAGGCATCAGTATTTAGGATATTGGTTTTCATAAAAAGTGTATGCATGTAAGTATAAGGCTGTAACAATTTAAAATATCTTATGATCCCATCCATTTTGATTGTGAACAGATAAAAATACGTGTCTAGGTACAAAATATCATGAAAAAATGGTTCCTAAATTTACACAATCATATTTTCACATATTTTTTAAAATTCCACTCTCTTCAATTACTTTCAAAACAAGCACTATTTACGCATATTATTCTACTAAAAATATTTCCAAACAAAGAAATACATCGTCTCAAAGATTATTGATGTAATACTCAGAGCTTAAATCACTTTCGCAACCCGTTAAGAGCAGATTTGATCTGTAAACGACGGCCCGTCAGCTTAAGCCGAGCTCTTTTATACGAATCGTTCAAACAGAGCAGAGGCGTCGGAGCTGGTTTAAGCCTTTTGTTCCTTAATTCCTTAGAGGAGCGCTGCGCTTTCTTGATGTGGCACACTGCTGTAGACAAACGAAACGAAATAATCATGTACGTATTTGATATTAGTATTACTCTCTAATTTGTAGTTAGGTGAGACGAACTATGAGAGTGGAGGAAGCAAGGTCTGTAAGGAAAGAACCTGTTGGAACTCTGTACTCTCTACCCCGTAAGAGACCAGGCGTGATGATCTATATTGATCTCTTTATCTATATAAATAGTTTATGTAATCACAATTGTATTTAATATTATCACATATATAACCAATAACATTTTATATAACTAATTGTATCCGATGTAGCCGGTGGAATTTTCCGTCGGTAACCCTCGATTTCGGGATGAATTTTCGAAAAATTTTAATTTCCTAATATTCACCTACCTACGTTATAAATAAGGACACAAATAAATTGATGAAGATACAGATCTTAGGCACAAATTTTGCATGCTATGTTGATATTGGACTCATAATAAATTAGTTTAGATCAGTTAATTTGCTAACTATAGGCACTACAAAAATTCGAATGGTAAGATACGAAAACCAAAATGTTCTCATCAACATCATAACACAAGTAATATTGTCCGTTGCGTATTAATTTCTAATCAACCTAATTTTGTACGAAAACGTAATTGAGAGCTGATGAAATTAAAGCATTGTTAATAAATTCCACTGCAGTGTAGTATCACCATAAGAGCCCCGTATTGTCTTGACGTCATCAGTCACGAGGAATGAAAATCGTAACAATACCGGATTAACAGTTGACGCCTTTATAAATATTCATTTTGGCTCTCTGTATAAACTCGAGAATCGTACCGACAGAGTTCGAGTTTTGTTTGTGCGACAGATGTGCTGCCTCTAATATCTATATAATGATAACGGTATTGTATTAATTAAGTATATTCAATTGTGGATTGCGTAGCAATAGCTTAGCTCATTAGTTAAGATTGCCTAGCACAAAGAACTTAGTTAACTTCTTAGTTGCTTGGAAAAAAGGAACCCAATACACCGAACCTTTTTACTATATCCCATTTCCGACCTTTATCATTCTTTCTCTTGCTATCCAAGGTGCTTGAGAGTGCTGTTCGGAATCAACTGTCTCTCTATCTCTTCTCTAATAGCCTGCTAAGTCCTTTTCAGTCTGGCTTCCGTCAGGTCATAATACAGTTACAGCTTTAGTCAAATTAACTGACGATATTAGATTGCATATGGAAAACAGACTTCTTGCTGTGTTAATCTTACTAGACTTCAGCAGTACTTATAACTTAGTTGATTTTGACAGTCTTTTAGGCACCTTATCCGCCCTGAATGTTACCTCGCCGGTAATTACGTGATTTTACTCTTATCTTTAGGGCCACTTTCAGTCGGTTCACTCTGAACGGGTTTCCTCTTAGGTGCAATCTTACTGCGGGTGTGCCTCAGGATTTTATAAACTAATACTAATTTACGCGAATATTACACATGAAATAAAACTATTCATCGGATTTTATCGCGGTTTATTATTGATTTTTAAGTTCCCGATATTTTGAGTGCTTTGCAACACCTATGGTCATGGGAAGGACTAAGGTGTTAGATGTCCAAAAGACATAATAAAATAATTAAGAAGTTTGAGGGTACCCCGAAACAACTTTGCCTTTTGGACCGAAAAATAGCTTTATTTCATCTTTTATAAACTCAGTTACTAACGTTATTACTTCCTACTCTCATCTTAATGCAGGCGATTTGCAGGTGTACCGTCATTTTAAAGGTGGGGAGCTTGATCATGCGATCGACGTCATCAATGACGATCTTGAAAATATCAGCATGTGGGCAAAATCACCTTTTAGCCAATCCAGCTAAATCTAAAGCATTGGTGTCAAATAATATATTTGAACACAAGACGTGAATCTACAAGCTCTCTCCCCAATTCTGTTTGATTCTGTATCTATACCCTACTGTATTAAAAATCTAGGTGCAAAATAAAACTGACTTCACTACGAGGGTACTAGTAAAGGTGTGAGCACATAGCCGGGCCTGTCGCAGGCGAGTTGGCCGCGCCATAGTGAGGTAGTGGAGCGCACTATCGCGGTATCTTCACGCTCCGCCGAGCGGAACCCTTCTGCTCCATCAGTCGCATCCTTCGATCCACGCACTTGATGGTGCATACAATAATATTATAATAAAAAAAGGAAAATATTATTATAACAGCCTCTGACTTAGAATAGATGCTTTGCGAACTAAGTGCGGCAAGCCGCGAGGTAGAACTAGAGATAAATATGTCAAAGACCAATCAGGAACAATCAGGTTAGAGAATGTGGAAATTACGTATGTATGTATGAGTATATATACTTAGGCCAAATAGTTTCCTTCCAGTCAAGGCAAGAAGCAGAAATCTCACGCCGTTTTAAAAATGCACTGCCAGCACTGGGACACAAATGGCTCATAATAATAATTATTATTTTGCACCACACATGTTGTTTAAAAAAATGCTTAAATTACAATACAAATAAAACACTACCTGCGTGCATCACAAAAAAGGTTCCAATTCAACAAATTTTCTGGCAAAGGACGGCCAGCGCCTATCTTCGATAAGGACCTTATTGCAGGTCCGTTGACGTCGCAGCGTGACACATAAATAAATAAAAAATTGAAAACCAGAGCGTAGAAAAATATAAAATAAATGCTGATAACTAGAGAATCCAAACGGAAAAACATAAATGATTTAATTAATATTCTCGGTGGTTCGTACATAAAGAAACAATGTTGGAAGAAAGAATGACAAACCAGATATACCTACAATGTGAAAGTGGAAGGAAAAGATGAAGGTCTTCCCCGGTAGGTACCAACATCCTTTGATCATCCCACCTTTCGATTAGTGGTTGAAAAGTAGACAATCTTCTATCTATATCATCACGCCGATAGGGCAGGCAGAGCGTACAAAGTTCCAACAGGTTCTTTCCTTACATACCTCTCCGGCAAGCAATCTTACCATAACAAAATGGACTGTGTTTTATCGGAAGGGCAAGTCAAATGTCTCCGTAACCGGCAAGCGTGAGACGAACTGTAAGAATGGAAGAATTCAAAGAGGTCTGTAAGAAAAGAACCTTTTGGAGCGCTGTACCACCCACAAGTGATCGCATATGAAGATATAGATAGACACAACAACGAATAGTGGATGCAAATAGTCACAGTATCAATCCAATGACCAATAACCGCTTCTAATTAGAACAATCAATAAATAATTAGTCACGCGTCATTAATGCGATTATGTGGCTCAGTAATGTACTATCACCGACTAATATCAATATTGAAACAAGTATCTATATCAATAGCAAGCCATTTATGACTATACACGGCCTCCGATACTGTTTACAAATAATTAATTGTCGAATGCAACTGTGGCTGTTGATATTGGCATAATAAATGCTATGCCATTTTCTATCCAGATAAATAATTATATTTCTCAACACCATCAGTAACCTATCTACAAATAATAACTCTAAAACTATAAGCATAGAGTTAAATATCTGTGCAAGTTTTTTGATACGATAGTGCCCTGTAACATGTTAACGGCCAGTTCTGAACGGTCGTATATACGAAATTTAAAAAGGAATTAATTTTATTCATTGGGAAATAGGGAATATATTGGCTTGGATTAGTTAAACGATTTTCTGCGTGACAGTACAGCCTAAATGTTACGGCACACTTTTTGAAATACGATCTTAATATTATAATAATAGAGATGAATATTGCGTTAAGGTTGTGTGACATGAGTGCATCCGATTTGCGTGTATACATGGGGTGATACAGGGTGGTGGATTCGGTGCAACGCGTGCCGTTGAATAATGCGTCGCTAACGGGCGATTAATGTCCACCATCGGCCGATCCGCCGTTTTACTGTGCTTACCTACGATTAAACTATATTTATTGATATTCATGTCAAAAAAAAAACGAAAATGACCTCGTACGCCTAACCGGCTCGGTTAGCTAAGACGAGGGCCTGTATACGAATCTAGGGCCGGACAAGATGTTATTAAGAATTTTCTATCAAAGATCACTGCTGGGCAAAGGCTTTCTCTCACAAATCGAGGTAAGAGTGATAAGGATTATTTATTCCACTATCCACCACGCGGACCCAGTGCGGATTAGTGGACTCAGGTTTGTGGCCACCTGCTGTTGGTAATTATCAAGCCGCCCTTAAGACTTCCAACTCAGCTTAACGACGGGACCAACGCCTTAACATGCCTTCCGAAGCAGGGAGACCCATCTCAGGCCGACCGAATCGAATGTTTCTTAACCTTGGTAATCGGTAAGAGTACTGCAGTAGCACAGTGATATGAGCACCTCAGTAATACATTCAGACGAAATCAAACTACTAGTCTAAATACATTCATACGATATCAAAAAACGACGACCACCAAGTGAAGGAAAATGATAAAATTAATACTGCCACGCCTCTATTCCCCAAGCGGAGGTAGCAGAGGTGTACTGTATACACCTATATATCGGCTTATTCTAGGCATGCCTTTTAAGTTCTGTCGTTTCCATATTTCCCGGCAATTTTGAATTGCGACTGTTCTATATTCGAATGTGTTTAAGTTTTGAATTTCAAAACAGTTGAAAGTCTTAGGATTAATGCTATTGTTTAGTCACAGCGTCGATTGGAATCTGTCAGGTTACGTACGAAAATGAATCTTTCTAAGGAAAATGTTCGTGCAATAATTTTCTACATCTTTAGAAGAGGCCTGACACGGCTTCAGTGTTTTGAAGAGCTAACATCTGTGTTCAGTAATGAAGCCCCATGTCAGCGGACTGTCGAACGCTGGTATTTAGAATTCCAGCGTGGACATACTAGTGTTAGTGACAAATCTCGCGAAGGACTCCCAAAATCCGCCTTCACTGAAGATAAAATCATTGCTGTGAGACAACTAATTCTCGAAGATCGTCATGTGACGTATCGAGAGATAGAGGCTCTATTAGGCATCTCAGGGACAACCATTCAGAGGATCTTGCATGAAGCGCTTGGTGTGAGAAAGCTAGTTTGCCGTTGGATACCGCATCTGCTTTCCGACGATCACAAGGCGGCCCGCGTCAAATGGTGTAAGAAAACTCTGCAAAGGTTCAACCGAGGAGAGTCAAATCACGTCTACGATATCATCAGTGGTGACAAATCTTGGATCTATGCCTACGATCCTGATTCCAAACAACAATCTACAATCTGGATCTTTCAAGACGAGCCAAAGCTGACTAAAGTTGTTCGTTCTCGAAGCACTTCAAAGAAGATGGTGGCCACGTTCGTTGGAAAAACCGGCCATGTTGCGACTATTGCACTTGAAGATCGTAGAACGGTTAACGCAGAGTGGTATACCACAGTTTGTTTACCACAAGTCATCGCCGAACTTTGAAAATCTAACTCAAAGCGACACATCATCCTGCACCACGACAACGCAAGCTCACACAGCGCTCGTCAAACGATTGAGTATTTGAAGCAGGTAAAAGTAGAAATTCTTGACCATCCTCCTTACAGTCCTGACCTAAGCCCTAACGATTTCTTTATATTTCCTAAAATTAAGAAAAGTCTTCGTGGTCAAAGGTCCAGTCCGGTGAAGAAGCAGTCGACGCTTTCAAGTCAGCCATTTTGAAGACCCCCACTTTAGAGTGGAATAAATGTTATAATAACTAGTTTGAGCGAATGGAAAAGTGTATTAAGCCACGTGGTGAATACTTTGAAAAACAATAAAAATACTATAAGGTCCTAGTTGTGTTTTTTTCTTCAAACGACAAAACTTAAAAGGCATGCCTTGTATATTAAGTTTTAATGAAATAGGGGGCGTGTGTTTATATCTATACATCCCAACTCATGACTGCCACTGAGATTAAAAAAGCAAATAACACTGTTCAAGCTAGGATTCGAACACAGAACTAAGCCATAGGATCTTAACAATATACTAAGAGATACTGAGTTTTTCTCTGGATCTTTTTAGTGGATGGCGTGTTTCAATCCGGTGGTAGATTAGTAGTTAGATTACATAAAAAAAGTATATTGATAATTTGTAAGTACCGGGGCTCAGGGTTCAATTATTGCAAGTAAGTAAGAGGCAGTCAAGGTAGGCAAAATTCAGATCTATAATTGTCGTAGTGAGTCTTATTTTGGATAATTATCATGTATTCCGAAAAGTAATACTCTGTGAACTGCTAAAGTTACTCATTTTTAAATAATAATAATAATAATATTAGCCCAGTTAAGAAACTGTCCCACCGTTGGGCACGGGCCTCCTCTCAAACTGAGAGGACTTAGGCTATAGTCCCCTATGCTGGCCCAGTGCAGGCTGGCAAACTACACACACCTTTTTTAAAAAATCCAGAGTAGCTAGACATGATTGAACGTGTGCATTCTGTTACACGTGTGAAGTGTACCCATTAATGATGACGAGATGCTTAGCCGGCATCTCGCCCCCAAACATCCATCCATGTCCATCTACGACCATTTCGTAATACCAGTTCCAGTCGGACCGCCAACGAGAACGGACATAAGCATAATACCGGTTCCCAAATTAAATCCTTGCTATAATAACTAAAAGTTTTTATTAAAACCGTTCTCGGGAATCCATCCTAACTGCCTAATTAGCACTTAGCACCCATAAGATCTAATAACGTAACTAATCTCATAAAACTACTAATACATTACTCTAGTTAGTAACTCGTAGTTAGTTCGTAACCAGATATTGGCATAGGATTAAAGTCGACGCTAAACTGTAAATCAATGAAGCCTGTCTAGTCAGGTTAATCAAATGTATCCACTGGGGCTTAGGAATATGCAGGAGTACAATCGCGCTCACAACGTGTACGAATGTTGTAGAAATATATTTTACTAGAGGCCCGTCCCGGCTTCGCACGGGTGGACAAAATCCTTTTCTAAAAAGTTTTAGTAGGGATCCCTATTTTTTTCTGGTAATAAATATAGCCTATGTTTATCAGGGATAATGTAGCATACTAATGGTGAAAGAATGTTTAAATCGCTCCAGTAGGTTTTGAGTTTATTCGTTACAAACATACAAAAATACAAATCTTTCCTCTTTAAAATATTAGTTTAGATTGGCTTTAAATTCATTTTTATATAACACTAGCTGCTACTCGCGGCTGTGCACGCGTTATTTTGTAATTTGACATACGTAGGTTGGTATTTTCAAAATAGCATTACTCCAAGACCTAAGACACCTTCATACTAAATTCCTTTAAAATTCATTCAGCTATGTTAATATGAAGAAATAATAACTATCCCGCGGAAATCTTGCGTATTTATTATTTTAAGTTAAGGTATAAGTTATTACCATACCAAATTTCATTGAAATCCTTTTGGTAGTTTTTGCGTAATTGAAACAGAAAAAGTCAGACAGGCAGACAATTATTCAAATTGACAGACAATTGTTTTGGCCTGGAAGGAAGGAAGGAAATGTACCCCAATTGAGATTTTCAAACAATATTCAATTTGCAGATTCGCCTCTTTTACAGTTTTATTATATGGAAAAGATAATATATTACTTATGTGTTTCTATTTATTCCCCTTTTCTTCAGATACTGTCGTTGCGGAGATCTGCTTCTTCTTCTTCCCTGATTACCCTATTATTAGCCATCTAACGGCTTCTAAAACTTATTGCTCCTAAGTCTATAAAAGCCACATAGAGTATTTTTAATTCATGCTCCACTAAATGATATCTGAATGCTTATGCGATGCTTTCAAGTAACTATGTAATACTAACGCGATCCTGTACAATTATATAAATGATAAATACTTTACTGCCTTTTTACCCACATTCACAAAAAGAGGAAACTATGCACTATTGTATAAGTCACGTAAGTAAGGAAAAATGTATTGGGTATTTTATCATCGAAAAATTTCTCATTGAAATCTGAACTTGTGCCCGATGGTAATAAGCCGATCCTCTATAACATTAGCAAACCTACCTCCCACACATCTTCGACAATACGTGGTTGTACGTACATCTTTGCTATCCTCCGTCGGGGCGGGCGGAGACGTGACTATGTTTATTTTAACATGAATACACTTATTATTTCACTCCTGGCAGTTGAGATAAGGGCCAAGTTTAAAACACAAAATCTACCTTTATCAAATAATACAATATCAGCCTATACTGCCCACTGCTGGGCTAAGGCCTTCTCTCACAAATCGAGGTGAGAGAGATTAGGTCATACTCCACCACGCGAACCCAGTGCGGGTTGGTGGAGGCAGGTTTGTGGCCACCTGCTGTTTGAACTTATCAAGCCGCCTTTAAGGCTTCCAACTCGGCTTAACGACTACATTAAGTGGTAACCGGGACCAACGGCTTAACCTGCCTTCCGAAGCACGGAGACGCTCGAATATGAAATGCCACGACGGTCACCCATCTCAGGCCGACCGAGTCGAACGCTGCTTAAGCGGTAAGAACACCGCGGTCGCACAGCGCTACTAGCGCCTCAATCAAATAATACGTCCTCGTAAAATTGAATTTAACTCGCTTTTATGTACAAGCGTACACAGTATCACTGCGCCATATGAGCACATTCCTGGCATACCGGTGCGTCGGCAGAGCTAGGGGCTCATTGGTATAAACCTAATGCAGCTACCGAGCTGGGCTTACCTTAACAAATTGCCTGTATTTAGTACCTAGATAGGTAGGTACTAAGTAGGTAAATACCTCTAATAAGATTATTTAAATTAATATTGCTCTATTGTCAAGAGTCTCCGTAACCGGCGAGCGTGTATGAGACGAACTATGAGAGTGGAGGAAGCCAGAGAGGCATATAAGGAAAGAACCACCTGTCGGAACGCTATACTCTCTGCCTACCCCGCAAGGGATCTGGCGTGATGATATAAATAGAATATTGCTGACGGTACATCACAGCATTTTTATTGTTATAAAAATGCAGTGTAAATAATTTACTTAACTTGGATCCTGGTGATTAGCAAAATGTAATCAGATTAATGATTACATATGCATTTTGTAATATTCAATCATGATTCAATATTAAAAGTGTAATTGTAAACGTTGAAGATTACAAAATGTAATTGTAATCATTAATGCACCATCACGCCTATATTCCCCAAGCGGGGGTGGTTAATCATTAATCTGATTACATTATATAATACATGCATACAACTCAGACACCAACTTCTCGTAATGCAATATTTCTTAATAAAAATGTGTCTTACCTACAATGCAAGGAGAAAAACACGTCGATAAAATAGAGACAATATAAATAAAAAGAGAATACGTCCAAAAATATTTTTCTGATAGCAGGTAACAACTTAAATCTTTAAAAAATAGGGTTCTTTGTAACATCAACACAATAGCCCCATAAAGAGGCATCTCGATGACAGTGAAAAATGGCACTCATCATTTCTACACCATTTTTATGAGCGCAATTTCTTTCGCATAAAAATAAAAAATCGGCACCGTCTTTATAAAAACATCTCTTCAATTGTCATTCATGGCGTCGACGCGCGTATTTGTCACCCGCCATGACGGTTGCGGGCCGCGTTCCAAATATAAAAATGCAATTTTAAACAAAAATCCAGGCGGCCGCGTTCGATCCCTCACAATAAAAAATAAATGCGTGACAAACGCAGAAACTTGCCACGCGTGCCATTGGAACGTTTTTCAGTAGAAATATTTTCCTACTACTATCCGCGGCTGTACCGATGGGATTGTGATATATCGGTTTTTTGTTCCTAATTCACGATAAATCGAATAATTTTGTAATAATGGACTGAAAGAAAATGTTAAAATTAATATCGCAGATTTCTCTACCAACATACAAGAAGCCTGCTAGGTAAACTTCTAAGGAATATCTATCTATACGTATAACAATATTATAATGAGGAAAGATTTGTTTGTTTGTAATGAATAAACTCTGGAACTACTGAACCGCCCTTTAATAATTCTTTCACCACTAAAAAACTACAGTATCCAGAAGACGCATGGACTATATTCTTAATTCTTTTTGTACACACCGATTTAGCGCAGTGGTTAAGAGCTTAGGTCGCTCCACCCACTGTGTTTAATAGTCGCGGGTTCGATTCCCGCACGGGACAAATCTTTGTGTGATCCACAATTATTTGTTCCGGTCTGGGTATTTGTGTGTGAATTTTCATGTTTGTAAACGCACCCACGACACAGGAATAAATCCTAGTGTGGGGCTACGTTTTATAAAAAAAAAAAAAAAAAAAATGTACAAATGCGAGCTTAACTGAAAATTGAGTTCTCTCACAGCAAACTATTGTATATCCCTAATAATAAAATATTTTATATAAAGATTTACAAAATAAACGCGTGCGTGTCCGCGTGTGAAAGCTAGTGACCAATAAAATGAACACAGTTAAACAGCTCCGAATATTAACATTTAAAATAACGAACCACAGTTTAATTATAAAAAAGCAACAATCTTCCTTTGAAATAGAATTCAACCATTTACATGCCCTCTCAAAATCGTAATATTGAACTGTCACAATAAAATAAACTACGATGTCATTTCAAAAAACACCAATATCAAAAACAAATACGATCACCAATAAATTTAGTTGGCGGAATCAAACCCGCGGTTTCGCGGTCCCGGGGGAGGGTTCTGTACATGAATTTGGTATTCACTGCGTCGTCAAGAAGACATCAGGAGGCAAAGTAGCAAAATATTATAATAGCATAATGGTGTCAGGTGGCTTTGTTCTGTATGCGTTTAGCTACACCACTTGGTAGTGTTGCCAATGTATCATAGTATTGAGTATCGATAAAAAGTACTATAATTGAATAATAGTATTAGAACTTGACGGACGATTTACGGCAGAGGTTAAGAGCTTAAGCTCACTGTGTCTAATAGTCGCGGGTTCGACGCCCGCACGGGAGAAATATTTGTGTGATCCAAAATTATTTGTTTCGATCTGGGTATTTGTGTATGTGCATTTTCATGTTTGTAAACGGATCCGACACAGGAATAAATCCTAATAAGGCTATGTTTTTAAAAAAGAGAGAAAAAAAAGAGAATCTATTTCTTACGACTAACGTCATCATCCTTACTTGAAAGGCGTTCACTGCGCGACGAAGGCCTATTCCAAAGATCACCATGATGACCAGCTTTGTTTGCATCCAGTTTATACCCGCAACCTTCATTAAATCGTCGCCACTCGAAAATCTAACGTAAATAAATAATATGATGATAACAAATGATGACGATGGGTGGATACGATACGATCCTTAACAGTAATGGCCTTAATTAAGACAGAGATAATATTTTTTTACCTAAACATTAGAGAGTTTCGTTTAAATAATTTCATTAGCTTGGAACTTTCTGTTAATTCCAGAAAAGCTTGCTTGCAAGCAACCTGTTGAAACTCCATACTCCCTGGCACCTCGCAATGGATCTGACGTAATGATATAGATAGATAAAGATATGCCCTGTATAGTTTAAAATCGTTCATCAAAGAAGTCTTCATTCATGAAGGCGTATTTGGTAAACGATTTTAAATTATTCTTTGATTCATCAAATTAAAATCTTTAAAAAAAAATCCCTATAAAATGCAGTCACAACACTTACTCAAAACAAGCATAGTCGGCGGGCGTCGCGGCAGAGCCTCGTAGAAACACCGCACTAAGCTTTATGCTCGTGATATGAAAGCGAAGTGACGTCACACCACCTTATTCGCTATGACCAAACCCAGCGCGTTACAATAACTTTGTGAAATGATCGTATTGTAGTATTCTATATGCCACTGGAATACCATTAGCTCGTGATATGGAAGCAAAATGACGTCACACCAGAGCTTTTATTCGCTATGACCAAACGTTACGCGTTACGATATCCTTGTGAAATGATCGTACAATGTTTCTTTATACTTTATTCCTGTATTGTGGGTGAAACCAACATGAAATTCAGATGCACAAACACCCAGACCGAAACAAATATTTGTGGGTCACACATAGATTTGTTCCGAGCGAGAACCCCCGCCTACTAGTGATCAGAGCGACTCAGGCTTTAAACCACTGGACCAAACCGTCCGTTAAATCAAACCATCCATCAAACCCTCATTTCACTGGATGTCGTAACGCACCGCGTTACGTGTCGGTCATGGGGAATAAATGTTCAGGCATACAACCATGAAACTTGCTACGAGATCTCGCGGTTTTATTGCTCGTCGGATTGTCGTGTGCTTAGTTTTATTGCACTCCTGTTGTTTAGATACCGCCGTTGCGGCTCGAATGCCAAACAGCCACGAATATTCATGTACTGAAATCAGCGCAACCCAACTGTTTATATTACTGCTCCAAAACTTTGAATAGGTACGATAGTGCTACCAACGTTAATATATTCAAAACCTTTTCATACACGTGGGAAGCGTACATATATGAACCATCGCGATCGTTATCGCGTAGTAAAGGTGATTTGAAACCTTCGGAATACTATTCAACTAAATGACATTACTTCCATCTATCTATATGTATCATCACGCCATCCCTTGCAAGGTAGGCAGAGAGTATAGGGTTCCAACAGGTTCTTTCCTTACAGACCTCTCTGGCTTCGTAGACTCTTTTCATTGTTCTTTAATTTAAGCAATGTTGTTCCACTACGACCTTTCCTATGTTGTGAGTGCAAATGGTGTACTAATGCGAATTTTAATAGCACAGCATCTAGTCCAAAGCAATTATTTGTGGGATTTATCCCGTGCGGATATCGACGACTAATCGATGGGAGCGGGCCAGCTTACAATCTAACTACTAGCTAAAGCCAACGTCATTCCAAATATACTTATGATCATCATCAATCGAATCCATTACAAAATAAAGGCTTCCTCCAAATCCGCGACGCCCGGCTCTGTGCTGTACGCAGCTTTCACCCGCGACCTTCACTTTGTCTACTAGACCTAGCCGTCGTTATTCCAAATATATTTATGTACCATCATCACCAGTCGAAAGATGTCCACTACAGGATATAAGCTTCTCAAAGATCGTCGCAACGAATAGCTCTGTGCTGTACGCATCCAGCTTTCACCCGCGACCTTCACTCTGTCTACTAGACCTAGCGGTCGTCATTCCAAATGTATTTATGTATCATCATCACCAGTCGAATGACGTCCACTACAAGACAAAGGCTTACCCCCAAAGATTACCACGTCGCCGACCGGCTCTGTGCTGTACGCATCCAGATTTTGATACGCGACCTTTACCTGGTTTGTATGAAAAATAGAATAAAACAATCCACCTAAGGTAAAAGGCGCCGTATAACGAATAAGATTGGCACTAAAATATGGTTTAAATCCTTTAGTAACCTTATATAATATTACAAGAAGCAGGAATCTACAAGGAAGGTGCGAAATACACCGCTGACATATATGGAAGAATGGATGCAGAGAATAGAGTGAATGGCACTTAAGCCAAAAGGCTTAGCTCAGCATAATGGAGTGCTTGCCCAACGCTGTTATATGGCAGTGAGAGCGTATGTAAGAAAGAGAATGAAAGCAGGATAAATGCGGTCGAAATGCCAGCTCTGCGGAAGATGTGCGGAGTCAAACTGACCTACCTGAGTATTCGCAACAGTGTAGTAAGAAAACGTGCAGGTATGAAATATAGTATCGGTGTAAAGATGAGAATGGTATGCTCCGTTGGTTTGGGCACATAGAAAGAATGTCCAAAGAAAAAATGACAAAACAGATTTACTATGCGACAGTGGAAGGATGTAGGTACCGGGCTTCCCCGGTACCCACATCCTTTCACTAATCTTTTTTTGTTTTTTTACCTGGGGAAAATCCTGCATAGGACTTCCGCGAGCCCCGGGGGAAACTCGCGGGGCGTGTCGGATTCTTACCGACTAAAAACCCCAGGGTGGCCGACATCAGCACTTTGGAGGGGCTCCGGGATCTCCGTATGGAACGCACCGGTGCCCCTCTTGTGCCACGCTCTGAAGAGCCCGCCTTCGGGGGGAGACTTAATGACACGCTCCCCCCCGCACCAACGCGGTGCTCACGGCGACGTGGGCCACACCACGCCGCCGTCCTCCTCGGGGGTCGCTCGTGAAGAACGCTCAAGGCCCCCGCCCCTTGCGTCCGCGACCCCGAAGGCCCCCCTGCTGATGTTGGTGCAGGGGGGGGTCCCTCGCCAGATATTACGGCGGGAGACGCGAGTTAGCCCGTATTCTTAAGCCCCGGGCTATTGAGCTGGGGGGCCTGGGCGGGCTGTGCCTCCGCCCCGGCGCCGTCGCGTTCGTCGAGCAGGATCGGCCCTCTCCCGATCCCGCTCAGCCTCCTCCTTCTGGGACATTACAGTCTCGCAGAAGGAGGATACGGCCCCCTACGCCGATTGCCCTGCCAGCATAGCCGCTACTATTGCCGGCAGAGAGAGGTCCGGTCCGATCCGGTCGACCAGGATCCGCCGCTTGGAGGCCCACGCTGGGCACTCTTCGAGCGTGTGCTGGGCGGAATCCTGGTCCCCACCGCAGTGGTGACAGGTCGTCGTCGCCTCGCGTCCGATCTTCCTCAGATAATCACCGAAGCAACCGTGACCGGTGATTATCTTAGGAAGATCGGTCACCTATATAAGTCTATAGGTGACCTTCCTTTCACTAACCTAGACTATCTTACCATGACCAATTAAACCGTGTCTTATTTGAAGGACAAGTCAAGAGTCTCCGTAACCGGGGGGCGTGTATGAGACGAGCTATGGGAGTGGAGGTAGCCATAGAGGTATGTAAGGAAAGAACCTGTTGGATCCTGTACTCTCTGCCTATCCCGCAGGGGATCTGGCGTGATGATATAGATAGATAGGAATCTACAAGGTGTAACATAAACAACGCAAGACCGCAGACACCCCAATTAGTTTATTGCTTTATAATTTCGATAAGAAAACCTAAGTTACAATTTACTAGGTATTTACCATTTTTTAAAGCACTTTGATATACAAATTGACTATAAAATCCTACGTATTGAGGAATAATGTTAAGGAGTGCAATTGAAATCGTTGTATTGCATTCAGTCATGGTTAAACATATTTAATACAACGGTCTGAGAAACGATTGGAATGAATTACAGCAACTTTAGCGATTATAAGTATTTGAAAAAAAATTGTAACATGTGTGCTGTCTGCCTCGTTGGTTTAATGGCCAAACGCATCGCTTTGTGATCCCGAGGTCCTAGATTCAAATCCTAAATGTTATTCTTTTAACGAAAAAAACTTCCCAGTATGAGTCCGGAGTCTGGAATTGTGTCCGGTATAGGCTCGCCCGCCGTGTGCAATGGCGCGTGTTAGGAGAGGCCTATGTCCAGCAGTGGACTGCGATAGGCTGATTGATTGATTGATTGATTGATAGGCTCGCCCCCTATTACATGGGACCTTACATCGTCGGCAAAAAAGTGGATGTACTTAGTACACCGCTGCCACCTGCGCTTGGGGAATATAGGGGTGATGATGTAACATATATTAAAAATAGTGGCACTCGATTCAGTTCCGGATTAAGAACAAACTACTTTCAGGTTATGTTACTCATTGTATGTATCTTTCGATCTATATCATCTCGCCAGATCCCTATAGGGGTAGTAGATTTACAAATGTACGGTCGTAATATAAATTTAATTTGAAACCGACATCAATATTTACTCGAATAACGGTGATTAGCTAAAATGCACGAATACAGCAATTAAGGATGAAAAATGATCATTACACTCGCTTATAATTAAAAAGCAGCGACATGTATGCGTTCTA
This sequence comes from Phalera bucephala, assembly GCA_905147815.2. Taxonomy (NCBI): domain Eukaryota; kingdom Metazoa; phylum Arthropoda; class Insecta; order Lepidoptera; family Notodontidae; genus Phalera; species Phalera bucephala. Next base: position 11,542,013 of record LR990615.1, read on the forward strand.
GTCTGTTCCGACTTTGATTAATATTGGACGTGACGGGCCCTTAGCTGCGAAGGTACGACGATGATCATTAATTTAATATGTGGCTCTGTTATATTATGAGGAATCCTCTAAAGGTATTTAAAATAGACGGCCTACTCTATAAGTAGGCTTACGTATGCACATGGCTGTGCTATGAAACAATCGCAAATCGCTATATGCGTCAGTTTTCAAAATCGAACACATACTCGTATAAAAAAATAAAGACTTAATTTTCTCCCAAAAAGTTGCTTCTAGTTCTTCAATATTATCTTAAAAACAAAAAAAAATCGTGTTACGTTCACGATTAAGCACAAATATCTTGTAACCAATACTTTATTGACACACATATGAGGCAATTAAGTACATATTAAACTACATTAACTAATTGCCTAGCTTCCATATAATTAAACTAGATTTAAAATTAGAAAAAAAGAAACCAATCAAAACCAACTAGCCAGCTTCACAATCATAAAACGGGTAAACAACAAACACACGGGATTAACTCATCGCAGCGGCCGCGTTTAATCCATATCAGTCAAGTTTAAACCGGAGTTGCGAACGAAACCGTCAACTTGTAATCTATGTAATTAAGTGAATGTCAAACCGGGTTTACTACAGGGCTCTCGCCGACGAGACAATATACAACTGTATGAGTATGTATGAATCTACAAATGTATGGAAGTATTTCAAAAAAAAAACACCGTCCCGCCTAATGCAAGATGTGATGACGACAGGTGGAGTAGAGCCCTGACGGAGTGGTGGGCACGGAAGGTTTATCGTAATCGTGGAAGGCCAGTACAAAGATGGGTCGATGATATGGTTAAGTGTGTAGGTAAAACAAAGGTTAGGACAGCTGAATAAGCTTGAGCGACTCCAAAATTTTTGCATACAATTCATATTTGGTCTACGCAAATCATGTCTCTGTTTTTCGCGCAAAGCCCATGTGGCTACCTATTCGACTTCGTCGGAACTCTCACATATTATCACTTCTATACATTATTCTGGTTAATCCAATAACTCCTCCTTACCTCAAAAAACGATTTGAGTTCATCCACGAAACACATCCAAGGTTAAGAACCGTCATGGGAAAACCTGAAACTGAACTCCCCGATGCATTCCACAAATTTCATTAATAAATCCGATACAGTTTATGCTGTATGTTTGTGGAATGCATTGTCTGTATCTACCAGACGAGCAAAGACGCAATCTTCTTTTAAAGCTATAGTCAAAAATCGTTTTCTCTCTTCTTGTCTGTCGTAATCCTTCTATTGCGTTTTACCTATTAGTATGTATTGGTATGTATGTCATGAGAACAAAACAATACCTGACCAAGATTGGCTCAGGATGGGATGAGGCTTATGCTCTGTAGTGGGTGTATGAGGTGGAAGTGATGATGAGTGATTACGCTTAATTTGCCGAACAGGGGGGCAGAGGTCTATTGTGTGCCTACAATCATACCTGGCTGACGATGTAAGGTCTCAATGTAAAGGGTGACCCCTTACTATCGTACGGGGCACTATTCTGAACTGCTACTGATATTTTGTTGATAAACAAACCACACCTTGTCCGACCTACTACTCGAACCCAGGACCTCGTCAAAAAATTATTTTCTTGTCCGGTAAAGCTGTAAAGGCCTCGCGGCCAAAAGCGTACATCATTCACACATACGAAAATTCTTTCACAAACGTTTCTCTACATCGTTCTATGTAACTATATATATCATCACGCCTGATCCCTTGCGGGGTAGGCAGAGAGTACAAAGTTCCAACAGGTTCTTTCCTTACATACCTCTCTGACTTCCTCCACTCTCGTGATAGTTCGTCTCATACACGCTCGCCGGTTACGGAGACTCTTGACTTGTCCTTCAGATAAGACTCGGTCTATTTGCTCATGGTAAGATAGTCTAGGTCTTCCCCGGTACCTACATCCTTCCACTTTCACATCTACATCACTAATCGCTATAAAAATGACCTCTCATTAAACATTTGACGTAATTTATTGTAATAAAAATTTAATGCAGTTAAGTGAAACATTAACAGGCTTGCACATAATTAAGTTAATCAAAAAGAGTTTTTAAGGGTGTCGCGTCATCGGGAAACACGATTATGACGCAACATGGAGTACGAGAGACGTAATGAATAACATTCATTTGCACAGCACATTAAAATTGTTTCTGAACCGGAATGAAAAATATTCCGTAGAATTTGATAATAGGTTCCTACGTACGTACGTATGTATTATTATTATAGTACATATTATTATATTTCTTGTCAAGATAGTGCATAATAAAAAGGTGCGAAATGCAAATATGATAAATATTTTGTATTATAGTGTAGTATTTTTATTGAAGGTCTTAGATATTCTTCTATGGAAAAATATTCCCGGCAATTCAGATATATAATAAATACCCGGTGTGATGGCAATAGGTTCGTCCCCTATCCCCTTGGGACCTAACATCGTCGACGAAGTGTATTTTTTTATTATTCTTTAATAATTATGCTCACTAAATAACTTTCATACGTGCGCGTGTAATAAATAAAATGATCTACGTAAAATTTAAAAATCGATTGATCGATCGCAGCTGGTGGTTACTTTGCTGAAAATGCAAGAATTAACTTTACAATAATTTTTTATCTATAGGCTAAAGGTAGAAAGTTTTGACCTTGTTCTGTATATACTCATCTTTTAGAACTATAAGTATTATAACAATTAATATAAAACTTCAGATAATATTCTTAACAAATATCAAGCTCAAATCAACATCCGCGGTAAGACGAGAAGACTCAAGAGATTCGCGGCAGCGCGTTCGCGAGTTAATTCTCGCTAAATGAATTATGCCTTCCCGCCGAGGTGGCGCCCTCTATTGACAGAGCAAACTTCGCTAAATAGTTTCGTTCCCGCTACTATTATTGTTAGGAAACTGTCGCATAAGTTCCCTCGAGTGTGTCTGCTGACACAATAGTTTAGCGCTGGTTAAATTGTCCCCTTCATACAATCTTCACTGACATGTTCTAGACTTTGTAATGTTAGAGTTACGTACTACATCATCACGCCATAATGTTCAGAAAACTTTTAGCATATATAAATTAAACACAAATGAAATTTCTATTTTCGTCGCTTTTCTCGTGAAACGTCCTACAAGTAGACTTGTTAACATTTGACCATTTGGCTAAGCAATGCACGGTGTTTATTACAACGATTAGCCACTGAATTGAACAGTCGCTCTGAATAACATTTCCCTTCACCGAAAATAACTGCAACGCTATCACAAAAATACCGTTTTCGTTAATTATCAAAAAGATAGCCATACCTACCTTTCCTGTAATTACTGTCTGTACTTACTGCCTGTGTGTTTCCTGTAAATGCTGTCTGTGTGTCTGTTCTGTAGCGAAAATCGATAGTGAAACACTAGGTTAAAATAGATTAGATGTGTGATATATGATAATCAACAAAATTTTATGAATCTTAAATGCTAATTTTCATTGTAGCCATAATCGGGCCCTTATTCTGTGCCTTGGATCAGCAGATTAACGTTTTTAACATAATCGTTAAACGTTTTGCGCCTTATTGCATTTAAACAAAATAACTAGACATTCAACTGAAAGTCCAAATATGATTCACGGGTTAGCCACGGCTAATTTTACCTGCTGGCTGCGACTTAGACACATACATTATAATTTCACATAATGGCAGTAATCGAGCTACGGACCAACACAACACAGTCTTAATTAAGATATTTATAGAGCAAACAAAATTTGTTTGCTTTTAAAATTTGATTACAATTGTTTCAGCTTTGTCTGATGTCAATACGATAACACAGCTCACGTGGTTTATTGGTACAAAACTATTTCTGGCTATATTATACTGTGCTATATCATGAAATTTTATTAAGTATAGGGTACTATTATGTTATTTTTACGTGTAATGAAATTGGAATATGGACTGTTTTTAATATATAGTTTATGGCGATATACACAATAAAAATTGCTTTTACTAATTAATAGACAAAGAAGGTCGATTATTGAAGGTTGAAGATATTTCCATACTTGAAGAACTTGACCATGCAGACTATTCACTCAAACTAAAATATGCTCATTTTTAAAATGTGTATTTCCTGTAATTTTTGTTTGAATTAAATGGATGCAATCGGACAAGGGCATCCTTAATTATGCCTATACATACAATTTTTATTCCTTTTACGATACAAAATTAATCAAAGGGTATGAACGATACCTACTGCTACTATCAACAAATCCTTGCGGGATAGGCGTAGTGTTCATGTGAAAACCCCTTCGATACCTCAGTTGCTGGTCCTGAGTTTTCTATCGGTTAGATTTGGGATTCCAGGCACCGCAATCCCCAAATACAAGGTGAACCACTCACCTTGACTCGTCTCCCGAAGGTAGCTCCGCCGTGCACGGCTGCCTGGTTGTTTCAATCCTTTTATATTGATGTCTTTAGCATACCACCTTATTGTCCGAAATCTCACAAGTTGTTTTGCACAAATAAACCGACGAATAATGTAGTAATTTAAATATTTCCGGTAATCGATCAACACCCTTGCACCCGAATTCAATGTTGTAGTTTTCCAACTACCCTCATATTCCGAGTCGCAGTTTTTGCGGTCCACCCACATAATTGGTGAATCACAATGCCCGAACATCCCCCCGCCTAACCAAGACCCGTCTTGGTTCCTAATTATCTATGGGTAACCTACACAATTTAGAAATGGGCCTCATCAGGACACCGTTTTGAGTTTTCACTTCTGCAACCCGTACAACCCCGTCTTTACCTGGTAAAAGTTTGACTAACCGTCCGCGTTTCCAATGTAAAGGAGCTAAATTATCTTCTTTAATCAAAACCAAGTCATTGAGTGTAGGAGGTTCCGTCTGTGAGGTCCATTTGAACCGCTGTTGAAGAGTGTGTAGGTATTCATTTTTCCACCGAGACCAAAAGTGTTGAGACATCTTTTGAATTTGTTGAAACCGAGACAGCCGGTGCACACTGACATCGGTGTAAGGGTATTCAGGGAGAGCCACCAGTGGTTGTCCAATCAAAAGGTGCCCCGGAGTTAATACATCCAGATCCGCCGGATCCGTACTAAGCGGATATAACGGGCGAGAGTTCATGACGGCCTCCACCTTGGTGAAGAACGTGGTGAGCCCTTCGAACGTTAAACGTGCTTCGCCGAGCACACGCTTGACGTGTGTTTTTGCAGATTTAACCGCCGCCTCAAATAAACCGCCGTGGTTTGGACTCGAGGGCGCATTAAATAGCCATTTAATGTGATTCTTCGTCAAGTTCCGTTCAATTTCAGATTGGTTGTCCCGCAAGAAAACATACAATTCTGTTAAATATTTATCCGTGCCCGTATAATTTGTGCCACAATCCGACCGCACTAGTGAGGGTAGTCCTCGACGAGAAATAAATCGCGTAAACGCCGCTATAAAGGCTTCAACCGATAGTTGACTGACTACTTCCAAATGAACACATTTAGTACTTAAACATACGAAAATGCACAAAAAACATTTTTCTATCTTCGCGTTCCGTAGCGAGCTAGATTTAATATAAAATGGTCCGGCAAAGTCCGTACCGACTCCGAGAAACGGACGAACACCCTGTACACGATCTGCGGGCAGATCCGCCATGAAGGGTTGGACAGGTCGCGCCCGGGACCGGTAGCACTGTACGCATTTAAAGGTGATATGACGCGTCACGCGTCGAGCCGAAACAATCCAATAGGTCCGAGATAAAATGGCCGAAAGTGTATTTGCACCGACGTGACAAAATATTTTATGATAACGAGTTACCAATAGTTCCGTGAAGCGACCTTTGCCCGGTAGTAAAACAGGATGCCGCGCAGCGTACGGCAGCTCCGACGCACCTATTCTGCCGCCGACACGAAGCAACTGATCGTTATCAATGAATAAATTCAACCGCCGAAGTGAGCCCTTAATTGATTTCTTTGACTGAAGGGCCGAAATTTCTTCGTGAAAATATGTATTTTGTACAATTCGCATTAAATGTATGGTCGCGTTTCTACGTTCCGCAACTGAGAGATTACCGCCGAGTTTACATGTATTTTTACAATTATTAGCGAACCGTAGTGTGTACGCCGTTACATTTATTAATTTATCGTACGAACTGTACCGATCCAATAAATCGAATTCTGAATCGACGGTATTAAGGTTAACAACTTTAGCTTTCATGCCCGGTAACATGTCCGCCGGAAAGTCCGAGCACTCGCCGGGCCACCGGGCCGGGGGGTCCCGCAACCAGCGCGGCCCCCACCACAGCGGGTGCTGCAGCAGCTCGTCGGCTGTCGCGCCGCGCGACGCCACGTCCGCGCAGTTCATCTCGCCGGGGACATGTCTCCATAAAATATCTACTTTAGATGAAATAATTTAAGATACCCGATTTCCTTCAAACACTTGTAATTTATGTGGTGATGTTTTTAGCCACGCCAATACAATGGTACTATCACACCAACACACGACATCATCAATCGCAATGTCACTCTGCAGGGAGGGGACTATGTGGTTGATAAGCGTAGTCAATAGGGTCGCACCACTCAGCTCTAACTTAGGGATGGTCCGCTTTGTGTTTAATGGTGCCACCCGAGACTTAGCCATAAGCAACCGCATAAAGACATTACCGGCCTCATCCACCGACCGCAAATATACGACCGCAGAAAATCCTACCGATGATCCGTCACAAAACCCATGAACCGAATAACTGCTATTTTTATCCGGTTTCAGACATCTAGGTATTGTAATCTTTTGTAGATTAGGCAAATCCGAAACGATATCGCGCCACGCTCGCACTATATCCTGCGGCGCGGGAGCGTCCCAGTCTACCTTCCGTGAATTATCACCAGTGCTAAGCAATCGTTGTAGTAATAATTTAATTTTGAAAACAACCGGACACACCCATCCGAGAGGGTCGTAAAGGCGAGCCGTCAATGATAAAATACTGCGCCGAGTGACAGTAGTGTCCGTTGGTAGATTCAACTTATACGAAAAACTGTCTGACCTTGGGTTCCACTGTATACCTAAAACCTTCATAAATTCCGATCCGTCGGTATCCATGTTAAATGACTGAGCCGTCTCCAAATGATCCGCCGGCAAGTCGTCCAACAGTTCCGGTGCGTTCGACGACCACTTCCTGAGCTCGTAGCCCGCCGTGTGCATGAGCGCCACGAGCTCGTCCTTCAGATGCCGCGCGTCGCGCAGCGTGTCCGCGCCGCCGTTCAGATCGTCCACGTAACTGTTGTGACGCAGCAGCCGGGCCGCCCGCGGGAACCGGTGCTCCTCGTCACTCGCCAACTGATGTAAACACCGTATAGCGACGAATGGACTGAACTTTAACCCGTATGTGTTTGTGGTCAGCTCATAAACTACCAACGGTTCATCGGGTGACGAGCGCCAATATATTAATTGGTATTTCCGATCGTCCGGATGTATCCAGGTTTGCCGGAACATCATTTTCACATCCGTAGTGAACACAAACAGAGGCAACCGAAAATTAATTATAATTTGTGTGATGTCATTTTGAAGTCGTTCACCCGTGAACAAACAATCGTTGATGGACGCACCGGTGCTGGTGGGTACACTTCCGTCGAAAACTACCCGAATTTTTCCGACGTCGCCTAATTTTTTAAAAACACCGTGATGCGCAAGAAAATAATGTTCCTGTCCTGACGAAACATCAAATTTGGAAACCGTCATATGACCGAGTCTTAAATATTCCGACATAAATTCCACATATTTTTTTTTAAATTCTGGTAGCCGTTTCATTTTTCGTTCTAAGGCCGTAAATCGACGCAGGGCCGTCTCCTTAGATTCTCCCAACCGCTGTCGATCTGGCAACAGTGGTAATCTGACAACATATTTTCCGTCCGAGCCGCGTGAGGTAGTTGTAGAAAACAAATGTTCACATTCTAAGTCCGCCGGGTCCTTGATTTTCAGCCTGGGTGGTTCTTCCGATCGCCAAAATCTCTCGACCGCTTCAATTAATGTAACACCAACATTAACATTTGATTCCGAGTTATCATTTTTTAATGGTTGCGCCGGACCGAAAATCGCAAAATCAAAAATGGTGCCTAAAGCATACGGTCCATCAGTACCGAAATTCACCTTTTCACCATTTAAAATTTGACCTAATATGTCACATCCGAAAATTATGTCAACATTTGACATATTAAATGAACCGTCATCCGAAAATTTTATATGAGCAATTTGTTTACTAAACCTACGCGCTAAATATGAAGTTGGTTTCTTCAAAACCACCGCCGTAACCGATAACAAATAATATTGTCGCGACAGCAGAGCGTGTGGACGTGTTTTTTGATCGTGTGCACCACTTGAGAAAAAAAAACACTATAAGAGCGAGTAAATGGGAACTAAATGTAACGGCTGCCATGGCGCCATTTATGATATTATGTACATGGAATGTTCCTTATCAACATGCAAGAAAATGTACCATCTGAAATGTCTTGCACTGGCGAAGGAACAATTTGAAGATTTCACCCAGGATTTCAAGAGTCAGTGGAAGTGTCCTGAATGCGTGAGCACTATTCCGAAAAGGGATAATTCCAATACACCAATTCGGGGTAACGTAATAATGAACAAAACATTCACACCAAGTAACTACGTGAACACTGAACGCGGCGGTCGCCTGAATCCGAATGATTTGTCAGTGATTGATAGTGAAAATACGGAGAAAACATTACTGGAAGAGTTGCGGGAGTTTCGTCTTGAAATGCAATCTCGATGGGATACGCAAATATATGAATATAAGTTACTCAAAGATAGATTTATTAACACCGAAACCGAATTAAAAAGAATTATGGAGGTAGTTCAAGTAAAAACTAAAAAAGTTAATGAGTTAGAGAACCAAATTAGGATTTTAACAGCCAAAAATAAGCAACTAGAGACTCAAAATCATACAATAACTCATACTAGTATCAATAACGAGATGCCGCAAGCACATAACTCAGATGCTCCAAAATCCAAGGTAACATTCACAGACGCCGTTAAATTAAATCAAAAGAAGGTACATCAGGAAAAAAATAACAACGTACCAACAAACGGTGGTGTGGCCATAAAATCACCTAATATAGCGGATGAAGCGTTGAAGCGATCCGGTAATATAAAAATTTGTCACACTACCACTCAAAATATCGCAAGAGAAAATAAAGAAACAGATAAAGAAGTCAATTGGACTGTAGTAAATAAGAAAAAATACCGATTTCCTCAGAGAGAAGTGAAAAAAGGCGGAAGTACAAGCGCAGTGGATATTATAGGAACAGAACGCAAGAAACATTTACATGTCTGGCGCCTCCAAAAAGAAACGACGGAAGAAAATTTAGAGAAATATGTTAAGAGTATATGTGGGGAAAAAAATTCAATTAAGGTAGAAAAAATAAGACACAAAACAGAAAGAGATTACGCTTCGTTTATAATAAGCGTGCCAGAGAGTAAGTATGAGAAACTTTGTCAACCTGAAAATTGGGCAGTAAATATCGAGTTTTGCGAATGGATTTGGTTTCGCCGGTCACCGAACCAACAAAAATAGTGCAAGTAAATCGATAGATATATACTACCAGAATGTTAGAGGACTTCGAACGAAATTGGAAGAGTTTTGTATTGGAGTTTCGTGTACAAACGCCGATTTGTTCGCCATCACGGAAACCGGCTTAACGAAATCTATTTTTGATGCAGAGATTGTGCCACATGGATACACCATTATACGATGCGACAGAGCGGATGGACGTAAACAGGGAGGCGCGTGTCTCGTGGCCACACCGCGTTTTGAACTTCGCCAAGTATACTGTGACGTCAACGTTGATGAGCATGTATTTGAACTAGCATGTGCTACCGTCTACTTACGAAATAGATTTTTGTTTTTGTTTTGTGTAGTTTACATACCACCAAACAGTAATGAAAATGAATATTTGCTACTATTTCGAATCATTGAACAATATTGTGATAGGTACAAAAAAGTTATGGTGGTAGGTGATTTTAATTTGTATTCTTCCCCGTCAAACGTAAGTAACTATTATGAATACTTCTACACATACTGTGAATTCACTCAAAACAATGAAATAGGTAATTGTAATAATCGATGTCTGGATCTTGTGCTCAATACATTAGCGATGGGGGAAGGTGTGAGGGTGCGCGCGGCGGAGGCGTCGCTTGTGCCTGTAGACGCGCATCACCCGCCACTTGCCGTGGCGGTAAGCCTGGGCCTCACTATCAGCGCTGGAGTAGGTTCTCCAGCACTTAGTACCGAAAACAAGACGGAGTTTTTAGGGTGGGATTTTAATAAAGCTGACTTTTTTTCATTATATGCGGCCATCGCGGCTGTAGATTGGTCTCCGTTATATAAGCTAGATTTAGACACAAGTTTAAATTATTTCTATGATACTATTTGTGTAATACTAGATAGTTGGGTACCAAGGAAAAAGCGTAAAGATAATTGCTCAAAATACGTGTATCCCGAGTGGTACACTACAGAAATAATTACCAACTTAAAAATAAAGTCAACTCTCCATAAACGTTTTAAAACTAGTAAATTACATTCTGATTATGAATTGTTTGCACAAAGCAGGGCCAAGGTAAAAACATTAATATCATGTGCACAGGAACAATATCGCCAACGCGTACAGATTCAAATGTTAAAAGACCCAAAATCATTTTGGAATTTTATTCGGTTAAAAAAAGCTACCAGGAATACCCAAAGAATACTTAAAGACGGTGTAGTATTAACGGCGGAGCAGTGTGCTGAGGAGTTCGCTGATTATTTTCACTCAGTGTACAGTACTGAGCGGCCCGTGCTAAATGTAAACTCAGCGGTATTAGACGCGGGCGGCGAGAATGGAGCGGCGCGGGTTCACCTGGAACGGTTGCAGTTGGACGAAGTGCAACAGGCGCTTCAATGGCTGAAACCAAAAAAATGCGCCGGCCCAGATGGCATTCCACCTTTCATCTTTAGGGATTGTCGGTCAGCTTTGGCGGATCCGCTTCTTCATATATATAATGAATGTCTTAAGACTGGCGTATTTCCGGAAAGGTGGAAAATAACCCGCGTTGTTCCGGTGCCTAAAGGAAAGCCAGGAACAAACGTAGACGGTTATAGGCCTGTTGCAGTACTGTCAACCGCGGCAAAAGTGTTTGAGTCGACCATACATAAAAGCATATTTACACAAGTAAGCACCCAATTGTCAGACGCACAGCACGGGTTTAGGCCTAATAGAAGTACCACCAGCAACTTACTTGCATATATAGCAGATATTATGCCTGAGGTGGACAGTGGGGGGCAGACTGACGCCGCTTACTTTGACTTCAAAAAGGCATTCGATTTAGTCGACAATGACACATTGCTCAAAAAGTTAGCGGGGGTCGGTTTTACTCCCCATTTGCTCAGATTCTTTGCCAGCTACTTAAGGGACAGGAAACAATACGTAGAATACGCTGGATATAGGTCAAATCCGTATGTTACCTGGTCGGGGGTAAGCCAAGGCAGCAATCTTGGGCCGTTACAATTTATATTAATGATAAATGATTTGCCTAAAATTGTGAAAAGTGCTAAGTGCTTGCTCTTCGCAGATGATCTTAAGCTTTCTTTGGCAATAAGAAATACAGAGGATTGCGATAGATTACAGAAAGATATAGATAATGTAGTGGCTTGGAGTAAGGACAACCGACTACAGTTTAATGCCTCAAAATGTGTGACGATCACCTTCACACGGAGTCGATCTCCTATACAATATAATTATACCGTCGAAAAGGTCCCAATGGAAAGGGTCACAGAGGTTAGGGACTTGGGGGTGGGTCTCACCACGGGGTTAACGTTCCGGGATCATATCAGAAAAATTTGCAAAAAGGCTTATAGGAATTTAGGTTTTACATTGCGTACGGTTAGTGGCTTTACAAACATTCAAGCGATAGTCGCGTTATATAATGCTTTAGTAAGAAGTCAACTGGAATGTAATGCTAGTATATGGTCTCCTCATGAAGCTAAATACAGGCTCATGTTGGAAAGAGTACAGAATAAGTTTGTTAGGTACTTGTACATGAGGCTATATGGAGTTTACCCGTTTTATCCGCTTATGTATCCAACCTTGTTTATCCTAGGCATGGTAGGATACAACGAGCTGGGAGTCAGAAGGGAACTCTCAGTTGTTTCATACCTGTTTAAGGTACTGAGAGGTAAGGTCTATAGCCCAGACGTACTGGGGCTAATTTGTTTATGCGTGCCGGATCGGTACGTGTGGCGGCGGCGGCGGCCGCGGCTGCTGGCGGAGCCACGCGCGCGCACTAACCTGCTGAGGGAGGCGCCGCTGACGCGTGCCTTTCGCACCCTTAACCTGATCGCTACGGAGACGGACTTGTTTAACAGTACTTTGAGTGAATTCACAAGGATAGCGTTATTTACTATATGTTATAAAAATAAGCCAACTTCTTATTAACAATAAGTTCCAAATTAAGTTTATACACTATCGAATTAGGTTATTCTGTAATGATGGTGTTATTTTTGAAGAATAAATAAATAAATAAATAAATAAAAAAAAAAAAAAAAAAAAAAACTCGAATTTACCGGTTTAAAATAAAATTTAACAACATGACAACATTCATTGTTATTAAATCCGCCGACGCCTGTTAACGGTGTTTGGTTGTAATGTCGCCTTAAACCCAAACTTGCTACCAAATCACTCTTAATTATAGTGACTTGACTACCCAGGTCTAGCAGGCCTCTGGATTTGATAAAATCCCCCCGATTGGATTTTACTTCTACAATGACCGTGGGTAAGATGACATTATCCGCTAGCCGAGGTACCGAGGCGACATTACACGACTGTAATTGCTATTCCTGTGGCACACGCGGCACCACAGGACTCGACTGCCGCCCACCCCAATCAGTCCGCTCCCGGCGGTGTCGGGTCTCCCAGTCCCGCTGTTCCCGTGGGTCCGAATCACGCCCGTAACCATCCTTTAACTCGCGTACCCGGTCCATAGATCCCGCGGAACTATCACCACGCCGTGGATAACGCGAGTTTCGAACCGACGACCTAGGAGACGCGTGCCGTGACCGCCGCGACTGAGTAATAGGTGAGCGCCGCCGACCGCCCGTCGCTCTATCGCATTGCGCCGTAACAAATGCGCGCCGTGTATACGGCTCGCCGTCCGCCGGTGAGTCAGAGCGCGCAATGGACGTTGTACAAATTAGTTTGTTATGTCCGATATTTCCGCACCGACTGCATGGTACCTTGCGGGTACACGATGCCGCCAAATGAGTACCGAAGCACCGAAAGCATAAGAATTGTCTTTTAACCCAATCCTTACTTTTAGACCTGGACATGTCAGCAAATTTATAACAGCTGTCTATACCGTGCCCCGACCTCTGACAATAGCCACAGTCTTTAATACGGCCGTAGTTGTTCGCCCGTTCCCGCTGGTCCTGTGCTGGTGGTTCCGTCACAATATTATGCACCCTGCGCTCGGGCCTGTTGTGAGTGCGATCCGCGTAATAAGAAACCGGTTCCGCAGTGGCCGTGTCTATAAGTCTACATTCATGTTGTAGGAATTCTATGAGCTGATCAAAAGTGGGTAAACTTATATTATTGCCACCGTGGTTTTGCTCAAACCGTGTTCTGACGTCAATTGGTAATTTTTGTAGACTTACATGCAATAAAATGTAGCTCCACTCGTTAATTGGAAAACCTAAATTAGCTAATGCCCGCGAAGATTCCAATAACGGGTTCAATATTTTAGTTCGAAGCCCAGCACACTTATTCAACACCGGCAAATGTAAAATCCGCGCAATCAGTGAATCCGCCAACAATCTTTTATTTTCATACCGGCCTTTTAGGATATCCAATGCCGTGTCTAACGACCCGTCCACCATCGGCAGATGTTTAATAAGTGCTTTAGGCTCCTTTTCCACGTGCGAAATAAGATAATGAAATTTTTCCGCTTTAGTGATATCTTTCCGTGTTAAAACCAATGATGTAAACAGACTAATGAAGCTACACCATGAAAAAACGTCCCCGTCAAACGTACTAGGCACAATCCGCGGTAGCCGCGGCGTTGACGCGCCCTCCGTGGGCATGTGGGTGCCGTCAAGGTTCGGATAGGCCGCCGAGACCGCATCCAACTGGTTGTATAACTCCGTGGCCTCTTTGTATTTTACCTCATATCTACCGATTATTTCTTCATCTTCTGAAGAAGTATTGGTCAGTATGCCCTCGTATGACTCCGTTAAAACATTGAAATAGTCATGCAGTTTTTTGAACCGAGCTGATAAAACACCCGAACTACAAGTTTTACTATTTACTAATTTTGACGAATCTACAAACCAGTCGTATTTAATTTTAAATTTGCTTTCAAAAGATTTTGCCATCTTTGGAAAACAATAGAACCTCTAAACACAATGCCTATTACAATTTAAATAATTATTTCTATGCCAAAAGTAGGTACCCCGTTTGTAACCGTTATAAATAAATGAAACCCCTATCTAACCAACTAATTTACGAAAACCCAATCCGGCTCGGGGACCAAAATTATGTTCATGTGAAAACCCCTTCGATACCTCAGTTGCTGGTCCTGAGTTTTCTATCGGTTAGATTTGGGATTCCAGGCACCGCAATCCCCAAATACAAGGTGAACCACTCACCTTGACTCGTCTCCCGAAGGTAGCTCCGCCGTGCACGGCTGCCTGGTTGTTTCAATCCTTTTATATTGATGTCTTTAGCATACCACCTTATTGTCCGAAATCTCACAAGTTGTTTTGCACAAATAAACCGACGAATAATGTAGTAATTTAAATATTTCCGGTAATCGATCAACACCCTTGCACCCGAATTCAATGTTGTAGTTTTCCAACTACCCTCATATTCCGAGTCGCAGTTTTTGCGGTCCACCCACATAATTGGTGAATCACAATGCCCGAACACGTAGAGTACAGTATTATAAAAGGTAGGTATATAATTCTCATACCGTGTGGAGACGGAATAAGAATACAGTTTAATCACCACAAGCTACACTAACAGCGGATTGTAAGAGGCGACTATTTAAATTCACCACCATAGTTGGGTGTTGTTAGAATGACTCATTACAATGACAATATTTATGGAATCCAGCCAAAGTCTGTTGAGTTAATTACTATATACAAAGACCTGAAAGTAGTTTGTTCTAAATCGGTAACTGAACTGATTTCAATAATTTATATGTAACTTAATTTTTTTTTAAACTTGCAAAAAATGCTGTTACTCCTTGAGCGCGATAATATCAGCCTATACTGCCCACTGCTGGGCAAAGGCCTTCTCTCACAAATCGAGGTGAGAGAGATTGGGTCATACTCCACCACGCGGACCCAGTGCGGATTGATGGAGGCAGGTTTGTGGCCACCTGCTGTTGGAACTTATCAAGCTGCCTTTAAGGCTTCCAACTCGGCTTAACGACTACCACATTAAGTGGTAACCGGGACCAACGGCTAAACGTGCCTTCCGAAGCACGGTTGAGTCATAGCAATATGGAAATTTCCAATGCATATCTAAAACGTATTTCTCAATATGCACATATACACAAACAAGTTACATTGTAAATTGGGGTAGAAAAGTGCTTAAAAAGGGATAAAAAGTGTCAATTTGGAAAAGTGGTTTTCGTATTTTATTAGTAAAGCAATTATCTGATGGAGGTGGCCAAGGTCTTACACCACTTATACCCTGAGAAGGGATAATGTATAAAAAGTGGCCATGGCCAGTTATGTAAAACCATGCTAGATCTTATAGATATAGATATTTTGCGCCGAACCCACATAATGGAAAATGGTGATCATCGCAGTAATATAGATTAAAAAGCTCAATGGAGTTCGCTTTCCGAATAGCATGAAATTATTAAGAAAATTATAATCCAGCTCTCATGCCATGTAGCGCGTAAGTTGTAAAGCGGCTTTACCCCATCGGAAACCCTGCGAGACTCCTAAAACCGGTAGACTCAATTAATATGTTAATAATATGGAGGATTTGACAACGGCGCGGTGCAAGGCGCACTGAAATCTCAACCACCCTAGAAATCTAAATAGTCGAGAAACTTCATTTGACTATCTGTATTTAAATTAGTATCTCGTGCTATTGCAGATTTTCGACAAATTTGGTACGGCGCTTGGAATGTTTTCTCATCTTTCTATATTATCACGCCAGATCCCTTGCGGGGTAAGCGGAGAGTACAGAGTTCCAACACGTTCTTTCCTTACATACCTCTCTGGCTTCCTCCACTCTCATAGTTCGTCTCATGCACGCTCGCCGGTTACAGAGACTCTTGACTTGTTCCTGATAAGACTCGGTCTATGTTTTTTCATAACAACTAAAATTGGCGAAAGATTATAATATTATGTAAAGCTTTATATTTTGTTGTTAGTAAACTGTTGAATGTCTTATTAAAAATAAAATAAGAACTAGACAGCCTCGTTTGGTCTTGGCGGCTGACGGCGTGGGTTCGGATCCTAGGTCTGACCAAGTGCTAATAGGAATTGCCGTGCAGTTGAGGGGCGGGCGAAGGTAGTGTTGTTTGCTGATGATACCTCTTTGATCTTTAAAGTAGGTAGACATTTAAATAACTTAGACGAGGTAAATGACGCTATTCTTCAAGTACATAATTGGTTCACATGCAACAATTTAGTGCTTAATAACAAGAAAACTAAATGTATACGGTTTTCTTTATCGAATGTGAAAAGTACTGCATGTGATATTATACTTAATAACTGGAAACTTGAGTTTATAAATGATTCAGCTTTCTTAGGGATTACGCTTGACTCTAAGTTGCAATGGGGCCCTCATATTAAGACTTTAGGTAAACGACTCAGTTCCGCTGCTTATGCCGTAAGAAAAATCAGACAGCTTACTGATGTGGACACCGCGCGGTTGGTCTCCTTCAATTACTTTCATAGTGTCATGTCTTACGGTATATTATTGTGGGGTAGGGCAGCTGACATTGACTCCATTTTTATCTTACAAAAAAGGGCTATTAGGGCCATCTATAACTTAGGTAGTCACGACTCTTTGAGTTATTGTTTAAAGAAGCCAATATTATGACGGTCCCATGTCAGTATATTTATGAAAACATAATATACACACGGAAAAATTTAGATCTATTTAATCAGCTAGGTGATAGGCATTGCTATAACACGCGACGTAGAAATAAATTGGATCAACCACAATTTCGTCCGTCTAAAATTCACACGTCTTTCATGGGGTACTGTGTTAGATTTTATAATAAAATTCCACTTGACGACACTCAACTTCATCATCTCAGCCTATACTTGTCCACTGCTGAACATAGGCCTCCCCAATCGCTTTCCAGCGTAACCGGTCCGATGCCACCTGCATCCAACGACTTCCTGCGATTTTCACAAGATCGTCGGTCCATCTGGCAGGCGGTCGTCCCACGCTGCGCTTGCCAATACGTGGTCTCCACTCTAGAATCTTTCTGCCCCAACGCCTGTCCGATCTACGCGCTATGTGGCCCGCCCATTGCCACTTCAGCTTGCTAATCTTAACGGCTATGTCGGTGACCTTGGTTCTTCTACGAATCTCCTCATTCCTGATTCGATCGCGTAGAGAAACGCCGAGCATAGCTCTCTCCATAGCTCGCTGAGCAACTCTGAGCTTTTTTATGAGACCTATTGTAAGAGACCACGTCTCTGATCCATATATCATCACTGGTAACACACATTGACTAAAAACTTTAGTCTTTAGGCACTGAGGTATTTTGGATGAGAAGATGTTGCGCAGTTTCCCGAACGCTGCCCAGCCGAGTTGGATTCGTCGATTGACCTCTCTCTCAAAGTTGGACCTACCTAACCTGACTACCTGTCCCAGGTAAATGTATTCGTCGACAACTTCAAGAGTAGAGTTCCCAACGGTGAGTGCGGTGGGTACGACATGGACGTTAGACATTATTTTCGTTTTGTCCATGTTCATTTTAAGACCCACTTGTTGAGATACTCTGTTGAGGTCACCGAGCATTCGTCCTAGATCTTTCAGCGACTCCGCCACGACCACAATGTCGTCGGCAAATCGAAGGTGAGTGATGTATTCGCCATTGATGTTGATGCCAAGTCCTTGCCATTCCAAGAGCTCTTTTTATGGGGATCGCCTTCGTGCACTGCCCCTGTACTCGGACTGACATGGTGGCGTTATTATACAAGCACTTCAACACTTCAGTGTACCGATAGTCAATGCGGCATCGCTGGAGAGATCTAAGAACCGCCCAAATCTCGATCGAATCGAAGGCTTTCTCATAGTCCACAAACGCCAAGCATAGTGGCCGATTATACTCCTCGGTCTTCTGTATAATCTGCCGCAGCGTATGTATGTGGTCTATGGTACTAAAGCCTTTCCGGAAACCGGCTTGTTCGGGAGGCTGGAAGTCATCAAGCCTGCGTTCGAGACGATTCGTGATGACTCTCAAAAACAACTTATAAACATGGCTCAGCAGTGTGATGGGCCTATAATTCTTCAGTAAAGTGTTATCACCTTTCTTGAAAAACAGTACCACCACACCCCTGTTCCATGCTTCCGGCGTTTTCTCTTCGAGCAAGACGGAATTAAACAGCCTCTGAAGGACTTTAAGTACCGGCGTTCCGCCCGCTTTCAGAAGCTCTGCGGTAATTCCGTCTCCGCCTGGCGCTTTGTTATTTCTGAGTTGTTTGAGAGCCATCCCAATCTCGTACAGGCTGATGTCCGGGATATCTTCAGTGTAGTGTCGGGTTAGCTTGGCTCTTGGGTCTTTTACCAAGTCCACAACAGGTTCAGCTACTGAGGTGTACAACTGCCCATAGAACCTCTCTATCTCCCTGAGCACCTCTGACCTATTCGACGTTACGTTTCCGTCCTCCGTCTTCAGCTTCGTCAACTGGCTTTGCCCAATAGACGCGTCTCTTGCAAACACTTTGGAGCCCTTGTTCTGTGCTATGGTCTCCTCAATACGCCTTGTATTGAAGGACCGTAAATCGTGTCGCAAGGACTTCAGTATCTGTCCATTGAGCTGCCTATAGGACTTAGCATCATCGGAGGTTTGGAGCGTCATGGAACGTCGCTCAGCCATGAGGTTTCGGGTGTAGTTGGATAGTTTTTGAGGTCTATTTTTACGGTGGGGCTTAAAATACTTGGACCCGACCGTATGGACAGTCTCTACCAGCCTGTTGTTGATTTCGTCCACTGATGCGCTGCTGTCTAGCAATTCGAAGCGGTTTGCCAATTCGAGTTGAAAGTTCTCGGGGTTTTGGATATGTGCATTACAAGGTCGGAGCGTAGACTTCATCAGACGCGATCTTTCCATTTTGACATTAATATTTAATGTGCCTCTGACCATTCGGTGATCACTGCCGGTTTTTACCCTGTGAATCACGGAGACATCATTAAATATTTGTCGCTTGGTGCTCATGATGAAGTCTATCTCATTTTTTGTGGAACCATCAGGGCTCATCCAGGTCCATTTCCTATGAGGCGGCTTCCGGAAGAAAGAGTTCATCATAAAGAGTCCCTCCTTCTCCAGATATTCGGCCAGCCTCTGACCCCTGGGGTTGCGCTGCCCATATCCAAATTGCCCCACTCTCAATTCATCATCGCCCCGTTTGCCCAGCCGCGCATTGAAGTCACCCATAACCACTGTAAAGTGTGCTTTGGAAGTATGTATGGCTCTACTAATGTCCTCATACATTACTTCGACGTCATCATCTGAGTATGCCGAGGTCGGTGCGTAGACCTGTATGACCTTCAGCGAATATCTTTTGGATATTCTGAGTATCAGGTACGCTACCCTGCTCGACACACTAGTGATGGACACAACGTTGTCTATGAGTGACTTGTGGACGATAAATCCGACACCACCTTGGGACTGCTGTTCGCCCTCCCGGTAGTAAAACAAGTTGCCGGATTTTAAGGTTATCGTGTCCTCGCCCTCTCTTCGGACCTCCGATAAACCAACAATACTCCACCGCAACTTGTTTAACTCTTCTTCCAGCTCAACTAGCTTCTCATCTGTCCTCAATGTGCGTGCGTTGTATGTCACCAGGGCCAATTTTCGGTTTTGGTGGTAGCCGAATCTCTGCCGGAGATTCTTAGCACCCCTTGTCCTGTCGTTACCATACCATAGCTGCTACCGTGGCCAGGACGAACAGGATCGCCGGGGACTAGGGGCCTGGCTTTATCTTTTTCATCCATTTTAATAAATTGGGGGGGTTTGCCATACTCGCCACGCTTGGCAGGCGGGTTGGCGAGCGCAGTTTTTGATGGTAGAAGTGTTAAGGGAACGCTGCTGCCCATTCCCTAGTTTTCCCTTAGTCGCCTTGTACGACACCCGATGGGATGAGATGGGTTGGTCCTATTCTAAGCCGGGAACCACGCGGCTCTCACTCTCACTCACCACCACACTCAACTTAGTGAAAATAAATTCAAATTCTGTATTAAACGTAACGCTCTGCAAGAGAGCTTACTATACCCTTGATGATTATTTAAAAGATAAAATGCTTGGATAGGTGACCTCCACCAGAATGTGGATAACATGTTCAGCTATTATTATTTATTATTCCCTCTCTTCCTTCTAGTAGTTAAATAAAATTTATCATTTTTCTTCCTCATTTCTTTATCTGTAAATGAGAGAACCATGCAGCCATTCACATGAATAGTTAAACTTGGTTAATTTAATTTAGACTCACCTGATACTACATTGTTCTCCCATACCCCACAACAAAATGTAGATGGAAAAATTGTAAAAATATTATTTTAAAAGACTAACCGTGGAGTTTCTTGTCCTTCTTCTCCACAGGAATGACATTCCGAAGTGGTGGTAGAGTCTTTGTTACTATTTTGACGATTTATAAATACTGTAATGGTTTACATGAATAAAAGATATTCTGATTCTGATTTTTTCTATGGAATTGTTCTCAGTAACAATCCAAAACGTAATCTAACATCTCAACCTAACATCGTCGGCATAATGTGGGTGTGGGTGAAACCCTTAAGGTACCGAAGCACTAGAATACCATACACAAAGTCTTATAAATATTATATATATTTTCGATAGGTTAGCTAAATGATTCTTATCGACATCACATTATTTCCTAATGCTGACCATAAGCTGCTGATTACGCAATTTCTAAGACGCATACGTGACTTTCTTCATAACAAGTTCGGTGCCAGCGCAAAGTAGAGCAGACCTTTCACCGTCCGCGTGTAAACGTCACGCGTAGTGTTATATACGAACATTTTACAACAATTTACAAGCCTTCGATAGCTCAGTTGGTAGAGCGGTGGACTGTAGCTGGTGTTAATTGATATCCATAGGTCGCTGGTTCAAATCCGGCTCGAAGGAATTTTTTTATTTGCCCAAGCAGGACTGCATTTTTTCAAGATAAGCACACTTTAAAATTAGTATAACATGCCTTCGATAGCTCAGTTGGTAGAGCGGTGGACTGTAGCTCGGTAGCTGGTGTTAATTGATATCCATAGGTCGCTGGTTCAAATCCGGCTCGAAGGAGATTTTTTATTTACCCAAGCAGGACTGCATGTTTCGCAAGAGAAGCAAACTTTAAAATTGGTATAACAAGCCTTCGATAGCTCAGTTGGTAGAGCGGTGGACTGTAGCTGGTGTTAATTGATATCCATAGGTCGCTGGTTCAAATCCGGCTCGAAGGAGATTTTTTATTTGCCCAAGCAGGATTGCATGTTTCTCAAGATAAGCAAACTTTAAAAGTCGTATAACATGCCTTCGATAGCTCAGTTGGTAGAGCGGTGGACTGTAGTTGGTGTTGATTGACATCCGTAGGTCACTGGTTCAAATCCGGCTCGAAGGATTTTTTTTATTCGCTCAAGCAGAACTATATAGTACGTTTAAGGTAAACACACTATAAAACAGTTATAACATGCCTTCGATAGCTCAGTTGGTAGAGCGGTGGACTGTAGTTGGTGTTAATTGATATCCACAGGTCGATGGTACAAATCCGGCTCAAAGGACATTTTTTATTTGCTAAAGCAGGACTACAGTGTATGCTCAGGTTAAACAGTCTTCGAAATAGTTATAACATGCCTCCGATAGCTCACTTGTTAGAGCGGTGGACTGTAGTTGGTGCTGATAATAATATCCTTAGGTCGCTGGTTAAAATCCGGCTCAAGCAGGACTGCATTCTGTGCTCAAGATAAGCAGTAACTTAAAATAGGAATCCCGCGTCTTCGATAGCTTAATTGGTAAAGCGGTGGACTGTAGCTGGTATCCACTTTTATCCATAGGTCGCTGGTTTAAATCCGGCTTGAAAAATATTTATTATTTGCTCAAGCAGGACTGCATTCTGTGCTCAAGATAAGCAGCAACTTAAAATAGGATTGCGTGCCTAGAGAGCTCAGTTGGTAAAGTGGTGGACTGTAGCTGGTGCCAACTGTTATTCATAGGTCGCTGGTTCAAATCCGGCTCGAAGGGCATTGCTTATTTGCTAAAGCAGGACTGCATTGTATGCTCAAGTTAAACACACTTTGTAATAGTTATAATTACTACAATGATTAAGCCTTCGATAGCTCAGTTGGTAGAGCGGTGGACTGTAGCTGGTGTTTATTGATATCCATAGGTCGCTGAATCAAATCCGGCTCGAAGAACATTTTTTATTTGCTCAATCAGAACTACGTTGTATGCTCAAATTAGGCACTCAGTTTGAAATAAATTTAGCACACCTTTGATAGCTCAGTTGGTGGAGCGGTGATCTGTAACTGATTGTAGTAATTATAAGAATTTATATTTTAAGATGGGGGTACACGGCGAACTGATACTTGTATGAACGTAAAAATAAAGACAGTTTGATAACGGCCACCTGTGTGTTTATTACATGGTGACAGCGGTGCACCAAATATTTACTTTTATTGAGTCAGTTGTGAAATTCCAATAGGAAATTGACTTTAAGTACATTTGCGAATAGAAATATTGTGATACATTAATTATGGAGCACGCGAGGCCTCCAGTCGAGTTAACACTGGAAGGTGGCCCGGCCAACAGAGCGGATACATGGCGCCGATGGCTCAAACAATTTAAGGTATTTCTAAAGGCGTCTGGGGTGTGTAAAGAAGCAAAAGATATACAATCCAGTTTATTGGTCAATCTTGTGGGACCCCAGGGATATGATATATTCTCAACATTTAAGTTTGCTAAATCTGAAGATCAAGACGATATCGATGTTATTATTAAAAAGTTTAATGACTATTTTGGCACGCGGTATAACACTACAATGGCAAGATTTCGTTACTTCACACGAAATCAAGAAAACGGCGAAACCATAGATACATATGTCACGGCATTGCGACTGCTCAGCCAGTATTGTGAGTTCGAACACCTAGAAGATGGCTTGATTCGTGATAGAATTGTGTGTGGTATCACAGACAGCGCGTTGCGCGACAGATTATTAAGGACGGAGGACCTGATGCTGGACCTACGGCATTAATTGCGCGAGTGAGGTTTTCCATGCAAAGATAAGGCAGGTGTTGGAAGATATAGATGGGGTAGATTCTTTTATTGATGACGTCATCGTATGGGGTGTTTCTAAGCAAGAACACGATAACAGATTGAAAATGTTATTAGACAGGGCGCGCGAAGTAGGCATTAAATTTAATCGTGATAAATGCGTGTTTTGTGTGGAACAAGTGTCATATTTGGGCCATACCTTTAGTGCTGAAGGTATGAAAATAGACGACCATAGACTGAGGGCTATAAAAGAAATGCCTTGTCCAAAAGACCGCACTTCTCTCGAAAGGTTTTTGGGAATGGTTAATTATTTAGCTAGGTTTATTCCCAATTACTCAGAATTGGCGAGTCCTCTTAGGTTTCTCCTTAAAAAGAACATTGAGTGGTGTTGGGAAGCAACACACGACGCAGCAGTTTCACGATTAAAAGAAAGTTTTTGCAAAGCGCCAGTATTGGCGCTGTACTCTAACGAGCTGCCCATCGTAGTGACGGTGGACGCCAGCGCAGTTGCGCTGGGTGCGGCGCTGCTGCAAGGAGGCCGTCCGGTTGAGTTCGCATCTGCGACGCTCACGGACGCTCAAAGTAGATATGCGCAGATCGAAAAAGAGATGCTCGCTATAGTTTTTGCGCTGGAGCGGTTTCACCAATACGTCTATGAACGTGCAGACGTATTGGTTGAAACAGATCACAAGCCATTGGAGGCTTTATTTAAAAAAGGGTTGGATGCTGTGCCTGCTCGTCTGCAGAGGATGATGCTCCGTATACAATGTTATGATTTCGAGGTTAAATATAAACCTGGAAAGTACATGTATTTGGCAGATACATTGGCACGAGCAGCTCTGCCCGAATTAATGCATGATAAGGTAAGTGCGGATGTAGAAGGCCAGTCCTGCTTTTTGTTACAAAATGTACTATTTAGCGACCTAAAATTACAAAATGTTAAAGACGCTACTCAGAACGATAATGAATGTATAATTTTGAAGAACTATATCCTTAATGGGTGGCCCAGATACAAAGATGACGCTGATCCAAGTGTTCAACCGCACTGGCCATATCAAGAAACTATGGAGTATATAGAAGGAATTATTTTTAAGGATAATTTGGTATTTATACCTAAGTCGCTTAGAGCTGACATGATAGGGCGAGTGCACGAGGGGCATCTGGGTATAGATCGATGCAAGCGGCGGGCACGTGACGTCATGTTCTGGAACGGCATGTGTCGCGACATTGAACGCGCCGTACGCGCATGTGTAGTATGTGCAGAGCATGCGGCACGTCCTTGTAAGGAACCCATGATACCTCACTTTGTTCCAGAAATACCATGGAGGAAGGTAGGTTCGGACATATTTACCTGCTACCAAAAGAACTACCTAATTTTAGTAGATTATTATTCGAACTTTATAGAAGTTAGTCCGTTAGTAAATATAACGTCGAGGTCTGTTATACTTGCGTTAAAAGACCAATTCGCTAGACATGGAAGTCCCGCAGAATTGGTAACGGACAACGGACCGGCGTATGGCTCGAACGACTTTCGTCGATTTTGTGTTGAATGGTGTTTTAGGCACACTACGACTTCTCCTAATTACGCTCAATCGAACGGTCTCAGCGAACGCGCGGTGAGAACGGTAAAAAATATAATTAAAAAGTCACTTTGTTCCGGATCAGATTATTATTTAGGATTGCTAAATTTGAGAGCCACACCACGCGATGGAGTATCTTCACCATCGCAATTATTGATGGGGCGTCGGCTTAATACGCGACTTCCGATTAATGATAACAAATTGAAACCTGATAGAAATAATAGACAGGATTTCGCGAATATACATCGTAATCGTATGATTAACAAAAAATATTACGATTTGCATGCTCATGATCTTTCAAAGTTAAAAGTCGGTGAGCGCGTTATCGTGGCGAACGGGGCCGCGCGCCGGCGGATGCGCGTCGAGGCGCACGCGTCGCAGCCGCGCTCGTACCTTCTCTCGGACCGCTCGGGACGAGCGTTTAGAAGGAATAGGCGTCACTTAATTCGGACAAGTGAACGAGAGAGTACATCAACACTTTCTTTCTCTCCCGAGAGAAAGAAGGTTGATCCCGGTGTAGGTAACGAATCAACGACGCCGTGTGATAATTCGGCTTATCATTCCCCTATAAATACGCCTGTTCCGCACAGTCCACGCATCAGAGATGCTGCTATAAAGGCCCGAGACAAACTTGCGTTATTTTTCAATAAATAAGTATAACTTTGTTTTACATTTGTTTATAATTGTTGAGCTATAAATAATTGTGTCACTTTGAAACTGTTCATATTACTTGCTTATCTCACTTGAATTAAAATTTATAATATGCCGACTCCATTAGCTCGTACTCGTAGCTACTACTCGCGGGTTCGATTCCTGCATGGATCTGATGTTAATGTTACCCCAAGTATATTTTCGTTTTTAATGTGTGATTGTAATTTGTATCGTAATATATTACAAACTCTTCTTTAAAAGAAAAGGGTGTGTTAGGTGATGGTATTTAATTAAGGTATTTAAGTTTTCTTTGATGTTTAATTAAAGTTGTTTATTTTTATTTTTATAATAAGGGGAAGATGTAGTAATTATAAGAATTTATATTTTAAGATGGGGGTACACGGCGAACTGATACTTGTATGAACGTAAAAATAAAGACAGTTTGATAACGGCCACCTGTGTGTTTATTACACTGATGTAAGATGTTATCCATAGATCGCTGGTTCAAAACCGGCTCAAAGAAGCCTTTTAAAAGTTATAGTCTTACATAATTTGTGTAAGTTTGATGGACAGTAATTTGTTTTCAGCATTAAATACCACTAAATGCTGATTTTTTTGCAGTGAATATCAACAGATGCTGAGTCTACTTTTATTTATTTAATAATATATTTATAAATGACTAGCAGTTTCCTGCGACTTCGTACCCGGTCGACAACAGCGCCACCTACCAGGTCTATTTTATATAGCCTATGTTTCTTCTGGATAAGCTATTCAATGGTGAAAGTATCATTAAAATCGGATCAGTAGTACCGGAGATTACCCCGAGCATCCAAACTCACAAACTTTACCTCTTTTTAATATTAGTATATTACAAATACCAAGGCTGAAATCTTTTTATTACTGAAATACAATATAACCTGTGTTACTTTTGGATAATGTCGAATTATTAAAATCGGTTCCGTAATTTCAGACTTCACCGATTACAAATAAACAAACAAACAAATCTCTTTATAATGTTAGTAGAGAAGCAAACTTTAAAATTGGTATAACAAGCCTTCGATAGCTCAGTTGGTAGAGCGGTGGACTGTAGCTGGTGTTAATTGATATCCATAGGTCGCTGGTTCAAATCCGGCTCGAAGGAGATTTTTTATTTGCTCAAGCAGGACTGCATTCTGTGCTCAAGATAAGCGGCAACTTAAAATAGGATTACGGGCCTTGAGAGGTCAGTTGGTAGAGTGGTGGACTGTAGCTGGTGTCAACTGTTATTCATAGGTCGCTGGTTCAAACCCGGCTTGAAGGTGATTTTTTATTTGCTAATGCAGGCATAATATGTTCAAGTTAAACACACTTTGTAATAGTTATCATTACTCAATTCATAAGCATTCGATAGCTCAGTGGGTGCAGCGGTAGATTGTAGTTGATGTATATTGATATCCATAGGTCGCTGGTTTAAATCCGCCTCGGAGGACATTTTTTTTTTGCTCAATCAGAACTTCATTTTATGCTCAAATCAGGCACTCACTTTGAAATAAATTTATGTTGCAATTATACAGGCTACCATTTCCAGACTGATACTGGGAATTTTTTGAGATAAAAACTAACTTTTTCCGACCCAGGATTTAAACCTAACACCTCCCGATCTCAACGCGCACTCTGTATTACTAGACCAACAAGGTAGGAAAGATTTTTAATTATGGAAATAACAGCTTTGGAGAGAATCTTAAAACTTTTTGTTTGTTTATAAATTACCGCGGCTGCGCGTTTCAGGCTGAAATCTTTTTATTACTGAAATACGAGTACAATATAACCTAGTTACTTTTAGATAATCTAGCTTCGTAATGGTGAAAGAATTACTAAAATCGGTCCAGTAGTTTCAGAGTTTATCGAAAACAAATAAACAAACAAACAAACCTCTTTATAATATTAGTTAGCTTGTTCCAATGTCCAGTACATATATTTTTTTTAAAACGTGGCCCTACACTATGGATTTATTCCTGTCCCGTGGGTGCGATAACAAACATAAAAATTCATATACACAAATACCCAGAACGAAACAAATAATTGTGGGTCACACAAAGATTTGTCCCGTGCGGGAATCTAACCCGCGACTAATAAACTACGCGCGACTATGAGACACAGTAAGCGGAGCGGCTTAAGCTCTTAACCATTCCGTTAAATCGTCCGTCAAATTAAGTATATTAATCTCTGCTCTTCAACATTTCTAACCTATCCCTATATTGCTTAGTGTCAGAAGAATTTTGACAGATTTTCCATACAAAATATCGTACACCAGGTGCAACAACGTCATAAGTACCAAATGATGTTTTTTTTCAGGAGATCGATTTAAAAGTTGTCGTTTTATTAAAGTAAAATGTATTTATTGTCCTATTATAAATCGATGATCAAAATATTGATTATATTCTATATTTTAAAATTAAGGTTGTTTCAGAAATAAAAACGTTGAGTAAGTGGCATATTTTTATTGTTTTTAATCACGATACCTACATTTCTGACGTTGTTGCGCAGGAAGCTAAATCAAAAGTAGAACTTTGCTGTGCAATAACGTCATAAAGGCTGAACTAAACAAAAATCCAACTCTTAATTTATAAAATAACACTTACACTTAACTTTTTCAGTGGGTAACAATAATCAATATTATTATTAAAATAATTGGCATATAAAAATCTAACAGAATTATGAATATTTTGTTATATTTAAGTACCCGTAATCAGAATTTTATGAAGAACTAATACGATTATAATTTAATAAAATTTTGTAGACAAAACTAACTGCACTAGTTTATAACAATTCTAGCATTCTTAATGTATTTGTTGGTGACGAGTACTTAGTACCCAATTATTCTTACATTTAATAGTCATAGTTCTCATAACAAAAAACCAGAATAAGCAAACTAAAGCTGCTTATAAAAATGTTCATGATAGCACGGCACAAAATTTTTTTGAACCAATTCTAACTGATCTTGTTTTTTTCTATCACTTATCGATATATTAGACGTATAAGCAGGCATTAAAGATATTTCCTCTATATTTATATCGTTTCTTGGTCGGGCCGTATTTTCCCACAATGCCCTGGTTTGTTGCAAGATGAGAGCGTGAGGAGAATGTATGAATACAAATCCGGGACAAGCTTTTTTTGACTGCAGCTTGTTCGGACTCAAATGAAGATGAATGCTGGAATAGCCTGAAAGAGAGTTTGGTAGAATCTGCGAAATAAGTATGTGGTTGCTCAAAGACGCATAGTACAGCAAAAGGTGATGCATGGTGGGTTGCGGAGTTGCAAAGCTCCGTAGAAAGTAAGAAGAAAGTGTGGCAGGACTACGTTTTTTCTTTGAATCTGAATGCCAGTATGACAGAGATGAAAAAATAAATATACCGGCAATGCCACCAAAACTTCACTGAAAGACAAGCGTGAAAGAGCCAGTTCGATTGAGGAGGAGAGGCTGGCGAAGAACTTCGAGAACAACACTAAACTCTTTTGGAGCAAGGTGAGAAAGGCTCGAGATGATGCGTTAGGCTCCAGACTGGCAAGGATAACATCTAAAGATGGTGACATTCTTGCAAATATACAAGATGTGCTAAGCCGGTGGAGTGAATAATTTGGAGAAATGTATGGAGATTTCCCGGATACTGGTACCACAGACGAGCCCAGAGGCGAGTTTGCGGCACCAGAATCAACAGAGGGCATCACTACGGAAGAAGTTGAATGGGTGATAGGAAGTATGCAAAATAGTAACGCTGCGGGAGTAGACATGATATCTGCCGAGATTATCAAATATGTTGGAACTTGCGTCCGGGACGCCTTCCGGGTCCTTGCAAACCTTTGCTGGAGGACCGGTAGAGTCCCTATAGAATGGCGCCGCGCAGCCATAGTACCCTTGTATAAAGGCAAGAGTCCACAATACGACTGCGCCAATTACAGAGCCATCAGTTTGATCAGCTTGGCAGCCAAGGTGTATGGTAAAATTATTAAACGGAGAATGCGCGAGAAGTCCGATGGAATGTTGTGCAAAGCACAAGGAAGTTTCAGGTCCGGAAGAGGATGTTTGGATCAATCGGTTTTCTCCCTTCGCAACATCGTAGAGAAGCATCTGGCAGTGGACCGGAAGATTTTTTGCGGTTTTGTGGATCTGGAGAAGGCGTTTGAAAGAGTTATGCGAAAGAAACTTTGGGATATTTTGCCAGAGTATGGTATAGATACCACTCTGTTGCGAGCCGTCCAGTCCACTTATGTGGACTGCAAGGCATGCGTACGGGTGGGTGGGAACAGGTCAAAATTCAAGGTAATCAAAGGTATTCCATTCCTCCTCTATTGGTTGGGGCATATAGAAAGAATGTCAGAAGAAAGAGTGACAAAACAGATCAATAATGCGAAAGTAGAAGGATGTAACTGGGAAGACCTAGACTATCTTACCATGTAAGGTAACTGGGAAGACCTAGACTATCTTACCATGACCGAATAGATCGTATCTTATCTGAAGGGCAAGTCAAGAGTCTCCGTAACCGGCGAGCGTGTATAAGATGCACTATGAGAGTGGAGGAAGCCAGAAAGGTATGTAAATAAGAATAAATCGTATAACATTTTTGAAGTACCGTATATACATCCATAATTTATAATTACAGTGAAATAAAATTAAATCTAGACTTCATTAAAAATAAATAATTACAACAGTTTTTAGATTATCTTGAGTATATTTCTGGGACAATATTGACATATTTGTAATAAATTACAGTAACACTTGCTGCTTGTAATAGAAAATAGAACCACAAAGGTAGAACTGTTCAATTGTGTCATTATTGCCCCAAAATTGTATGAAATATTTGTCATAATTACCTTTATGACGTTCTTACTCCTACAGACAAACAAATCCTGCGCGGAGCCGCGAGCTACTGACCAATTAGAACGTTCTCGCACTAGTGTTGACAAAAACCCGCCAAAACCACAACGACATTTACGCCCTCAGTAGGTCATTTTAAGAGTTACATTTATGATATTGTGGCACCGGATGCAGACGCATGTTTGACATCATTTGTGATCAAAAAATCATTTTGCCAATTTTAGCATTTATGACGTTATTGCACCCGGTGTGCGATATGTAAAAATTCTATCCGTAGTAGGCCACCCTATCCTTGAGTAAAATATTAAAACCTGCCGTTAGTTATTATTACATTCTCCTTTCACTGATTACAGTAATATTGCAAATGGAATACAAAACTAAATGTTCTACTATAACTTGATGGAGAATTGCATTATATACAACAAGCCTTCGATAGCTCAGTTGGTACGGCGGTGGACTGTAGATGTATATGATTGGTATCCATAGGTCGCTGGTTCAAATCCGGCTCGAAGGACATTTTTTATTTGCTCAAGCAGAATTGCATTCTGTGCTCAAGATAAGCAGTAACTTAAAAAAGGATCACGTACCTTCGATAGCTCAGTTGGTATAGCGGTGGACTGTAGCTGGTGTCAACTGTTATCCATAGGTCGCTGGTTCAAATCCGGCTCGAAGGACAATTTTTATTTGCTAAAGCAAGACTGCATTGTATGCTCAAGTTAAACACGCTTTGTAATAGTTATAATTACTACAATGCATAAGCATTAAATAGCTCAGTTGGTACAGCGCTAGAGTGTAGCTGGTGTTGATTGATATCCATAGGTCGCTGGATCAAATCCGGCTCGAAGGACATTTTTTATTTGCTCAATCAGAACTAATTGCCAGCCGCCAACTGTACCCTATATTGTTTTGTACCTTACATTATTGTTTATTTATAATTTGGTGTACAATAAAGAGTTTTCTATTCTATTCTATTCTACATTGCATGCTCAAATTAGGCACTCACTTTGAAATAA
Source organism: Phalera bucephala (assembly GCA_905147815.2). Taxonomy (NCBI): domain Eukaryota; kingdom Metazoa; phylum Arthropoda; class Insecta; order Lepidoptera; family Notodontidae; genus Phalera; species Phalera bucephala. The sequence goes on from LR990615.1 coordinate 11,573,637, forward strand.
ATGTAGCATACCTTTGATAGCTCAATTGGCGGAGCGGTAATCTGTAACTGATGTAAGGTGTTATCCATAGATCGCTGGTTTAAAACCGGCTCAAAGAAGCCTTTTAAATGTTATTTAAATTTAATGGACAGTAATTTGTTTTCAGCATTAAATACCTATCATAGGTTATTTAGTAGTGGTAAACGGACAATTTAAATAATAATTGATATAATAATAATAATAAGCCCGCAAGGCAGCTTGTGGCGAGCTGTTGGTGAGTAACGACACCACGGACCCGAGTGCTTCAGAGAGTCGGTCAGGGCCCCCAACCCGGCGTGTCTTTGTCGGTCAAGTGGAAACCGAAGGGTGCCCGCAGGACTCTCGGCTCTGGCTAGCCTTAATTGGCCGTCCAGAGAGGAGCCGTGAGAGCTATATCGACGTAGGAAGATAATGCGGTCCTATGTCGATGTACTCCAGCGGTGGAAGTGTTAAAGGGCATAACGCCGCGAGTAACTTCGGAGAAAGCCCAGCATACCTCTCTACACCCCTGAGCCGCTCACACCGGTATTGCCCTCAGTTGTCCTAGGACGACCGTTTTAGGGCCCATCTAGTAAGCGGCGAATCACCGCCGGCCACGGATAATTAGGTTTCACTAATTATGGCCGGTGTCCGTCTCCTGAGAAATAGTCCAGTTTTTGTCCATCAAACCTCATTTACAATAGTCCTTGTTTTCTTTCCATAGTTTACAATAGTCCTTGCACCTGCCAGGGTCAGTTCGCTGATTATGTTTCTTCATTTTCAGCAAGTGATCTCAGCAGGTGACTTACATAACATTAACTTCTCGCAAAGGGCCTCTATGTGTTGGACTCATGTCCCCATGCAAGCCTTTCAAAGGTCCGGGTAAAGCCCGTGAATCTCAGCGAGATACATAATAATAATAATAGCTGATTTCTTGAAGTGAATATCAACAGATGCTGATTCTAATTTCATTGCTACAGTTGCAGTTCTATGTTATTTACGACGGACTATTTAGCGCAGTGGTTAAGAGCTTAAGCTGCTCCGCCCACTGTGTTTAATAGTCGCGGGATCGATTCCCGCACGGGACAAATCTTTGTGTGAGCCACAATTTTTTTTTCCGGTCTGGGTGTTTGTGTATGTGAAATTTCATGTTTGTAAACGCACCCACGACACAGGAATTAATCATAGTGTGAGTCTGTTTAAAAAAAAAATTGTTGCTGAAATAAAATAATATTTTTATCATACAATGATACAAATCCAGAAAATGGATAGGTGGTACTTTTCCTTTCCTATGTTTATCAGTGGACCAATATAGACTGAGATGATGGTGATGATGATTGATTGCCTATATGCAATGCCCAAACAGCTTTTAAGAGATGTTTTACCTGTTCAACAAATACAGTTTTTAGTATAGCTTTGGTGGGTAGTTTATGTTAAGTGAAACATCCCTGTAGTAGCTAAAATGGGATATGGACTAAAATAACTTACGGCGATAGGTTCAAAACCAATACTAGAAATAGGTGAGAATGGTGTACCTGTACAGTAGTCCCAATGTAATAAGAATCGAGGCTGTTGCAATTATACAAGGCACAATTTCCAGACTGATACTGAAAGCTTTTTGATATAAAAACTAACATTTTCCGACCCAGGATTCGAACATAGGACCAGAGGACCTCATCATCCCGACGCGCCTTTTCTGCTACTAGGCCAAGAAGGCGGGAAAGATTTTGAATGATGGAAATAACGCCTTACGAGAGAATTTAAATACTTTACGTTTGTTTATAAAGTATAAGCCATTACACCGCGATTGCGCACGCGTTTATTTAAAATCATATATATATATATGACTAGCAGTTTCCCGTGACTTCGTACTCGGTCGACAACAGCGCCACCTACCGGGTCTATGTTATATAGCCTATGTTTCTTCTGGATAAGGTAGCCATCCAATGTTGAAAGTATTATTAATATCGGATCAGTTGTACCGGAGATTACCCCGAACATCCAATCTCACAAACTTTACCTCTTTATAATATTAGTATATTACAAATACCATTATTTCAGGCTGAAATCTTTTTATTACTGAAATACAATATAACCTTTGATACTTTTGGATAATGTCGATTATTAAAATCGGTTCCGTAATTTCAGACTTCACTGATTACAAATAAACAAACAAACGAACAAACAAAACTCTTTATAATGTTAGTAAAGAGTATAGATTATATTTGTGCCCAATGTCTGCTTGTCCCGATGTTCATTATATAGTGCTACAAGGATCTTTTGGCACGTGGCCAAAATCGAAACTAAGGCTATTATCAAGTAAAATGCACCTCATGATAGTTCGTTGAGTTTGCTGGAGTTGCCGTTTGCTATAAAATTTACCCCAGTTCTTTTTTAATTATTAGAAATGGTTTAAGAGACTTTTTCTTTAATTTTTTCTATCATTCAGTTTGGTTTTCTGCGTTTACATAAAGCAGCTTGATTAAATGCGATAACTCTCTCGAATTTGTTACACCGCGTGGACCCACCTGTTGAAATGTTTTCCTGGAAGAATATTTTACTAAATGGTAATCCTAATGTATGTGCCTAGGTGTGAACGGCTCCGCGCCCTGTCAATGGCATCCAAGTGCCAAAAGATCCTTGTCGCACTATAGTACGTACATTTTATTTGTACGCGATACTTCTCTGACGCAAGTCAATCCTGCGTGCGTCCGCCGTCCGTATCAAATTCGCCCTCCATTACGAAGCCGTTAAATTTTTTATTGAGCAAAAGCGAGGTGCAATCTCAGGAAGGAACAAATATCCCTACCAAATCCCTTTGTTTCACCTGATGAAAGTCTCCCACCTGGACATATATACCATGGCCAGTCTGGAAATCTTTAAATAGACTTCGGACTCAGGTCGGCCGGAGCAAGGAAAACATGTTCAGGTGGGGATTCTCAGACGGTACCAATTCAGGGTGTTTGTGCGACGTAACCCAAATGATGTCCACCTTATATCGTGCTCCGCATCCCCTACACGAGTACGCGGCAGGATTTTATGGCTGCCTCGAACAATGCAGTCAATGTGGCCGCATTCTGGGCTGATGGCCATATAACTATAGCATATTTGCCGTCGAAACGCTAAGAATAAGAAGCAGAATTGAGCACTGGTCTGTGATTGACCCCTATTGCATCTGATGGAAAAAGACGATGGGAATAGTGGCTCACTGCCTCAGTAATAGCCTATTCAGTCCGAGATAGGCTTAGAAGACGAAAGTTAGCCCGAGTTCCAAATCGGCATGATTGGGGTGGGGTAAACATGTCGCCTCGTATGGAAATTCCAGGCAACATACGGGAACACGACTGGGTCGCTTGACGGCACGACTTTGCTGGGAGGCTTACCAGTATATTAACAAGCCTAAAAGGAGCATATTTATTGTACTCTTCAACATTTCTAACCTCCCCCCTTAGAGTTCTAGAAATAATTACGTTGTACATTATTACATTCTCCTTTCGTTGTACTAGTATAACTTGTTGGAGAATTTCGTTATATATAACAAGCCTTCGATAGCTCAGTTGGTAGAGCGGTGGACTGTAGCTGGTGTCAACTGTTATCCATAGGTCGCTGGTTCAAATCCGGCTCGAAGGAGATTTTTTATTTGCTCCAGCAGGACTGCATTCTATGCTCAAGATAAGCAGCAACTTAAAATAGGATTACGTGCCTTGAGAGCTCAGTTGGTGGAGTGGTGGACTGTAGCTGGTGTCAACTGTTATTCATAGGTCGCTGGTTCTAACCCGGCTTGAAGGAGATTTTTTATTTGCTAAAGCAGGCTAAGTATGCTCAAGTTAAACACACTTTGTAATAGTTATCATTAATGCAATTCATAAGCCTTCGATAGCTCAGTGGGTACAGCGGTGGATTGTAGTTGATGTTGATTGATATCCATAGGTCGCTGGTTTTAATCCGGCTCGAAGGACATTTTTTATTTGCTAAAGCAGGACTGCATTATATGCTCAAGTTAAACACATTTTGTAATAGTTATCATTACTACAATTCATAAGCCTTCGATAGCTCAGTGGGTACAGCGGTGGAATGTAGTTGATGTTGATTGATATCCATAGGTCGCTGGTTCAAATCCGGCTCGAAGGACATTTTTTATTTGCTCAATCAGAACTACATTTTATGCTCAAATTAGGCACTCACTTTGAAATAAATTTATCATACCCTTGATAGCTCAGTTGGTGAAGCGGTGGTCTGTAACTGATGTAAACTGTTATCCATAGATTGCTGGTTCAAAACCAGATCAAAGAAGCCTTTTAAATGTAATAGTCTTATATAATTTGTGTAAGTTTGATGGACAGTAATTTGTTTTCAGCATTAAATACCTATCATAGGTTATTTGGTAGAGTGGTAAACTGACAATTTAAATAATAATTGATATCTATCGACCTATGTTGATATCTATAATAGGGTTGTTGCTGATGCAGGTTGTTCACACATCAGCGTATGGCGATGCTGATTTTTTGAAGTGAATATCAACAGATGATGAGGCAATTTTTTTTTTTAAATTGGGAAAAATGTGAATATTATGAATTTACTTCTACAGTTACAGTTCTATGTTTTTCGTTGCTGAAATGAAATAATATATTTTTCATACAATGATACAAATCCAGAAAATGGATAGGTGGGTGGTACTTTTCCTTTCCTATGTTCAGCAGTGGACCAGTATAGACTGAGATGATGATGATGTTGATGGTTTAAAGGCATTGTTTATTGCCTATAAGCAAAGCCTAAACAGCTTGTAAGAGATTTTCAACCTATTCCATAAATACAGTTTTAGTATAGCTTTGGTGGGTAGTTTATGTTAAATGTAACATGCCTGTAGTAGCTCAAATGGGATACGGACTAAAGTAACTACTTCTAGGTTTAAAACCAATCCTAGAAAGAGGTACGAATGGTGTACGTGTACAGTAGACCGACACTGCGGCGACGTTGTTCAGTCCCAATGTAATAGAAATCGAGGCTGTTACAATTATACAGGGTACCATTTCCAGACTGATACTCGGAATATTTTGATATAAAAACTAACTTTTTCCGGCCCATATTTTTTTTTTTTAAACCTAAGCCTTCCCGATCTCGACGCGCACTGTGTTACTAGAACAACATGGTAGGAAAGACTTTTAATTATGGAAATAACACCTTTGGTGAGAATCTTAAAACTTTATGTTTGTTTATAAATTACAAGCCGCTACACCGCGGCTGCGCGTTTCAGGCTGAAATCTTTTAGATAATGTAGCTACGTTATGGTGTAAGAATTACTAAAATCGGTCCGTTGGTTTCAGAGTTTATCGAAAACAGATAATCAATCGAACAAACCTCTTTATAGTATTAGTTAGCTTGTTCCATTGTCCAGTACATATTTTTTTTTAAACGTGGCCCTACACTATGATTTGTTTTCCTGTCTCGTGGGTGCGTTTACAAACATGAAAATTCACATACACAAATACCCAGACCGAAACAAATAATTGTGGGTCATACAAAGATTTGTCCCGTGCGGAAATCGAACCCGTGACTTTAAGACTACGCGCGACAATGAGGCCTCGGTCACGAAGTCAGCGGGAGCGGGGCGGCGGTGGTGGCGGCGCGGAGAGCGGCGCGGCAACGCTGTACCCGGTCTCGAAGCGAGCGGGCAGAGCGCTCGGCACTAGAGCGGCGTAGTGTTGTGTTACGAGAAATTAGTATCTTTGTTCGCAAACGAAATGCCTAAACAGCGACGACAACATCTTTTTGATACTAATTCCTTCCCAAAGTTTGATTTATTGTGGGCAAAAGAAGAGTTAAATTCCTACAACCGGGCGAGGAAGCAAATCTATCAAATCAAATTCTTTCAAAAATCATTGTATTAATTTGCTCCAACACGTCGGCGGGCATTTTGAAACTTCGGTCGTAAAAAAGCAAAAACAGAATACTACAACTACGTCAATGCGCGGGCACCGCTGGATTGGTACGCACCGCTCGTACGCCGCTCGCCGCCCGCACCCCGCGCAGCTGCCTTCGGGGCCAGTTCCATATAAATGTATGCATTGAAACACGCCGCTCCCCGCGCCGCCGCCGCCCCCCCGCTCCCGCTGACTTCGTGTCCGAGGCCTTAGACATAGTGAGCGGAGCGGCTTAAGCTCTTAACCACTCCGCTAAATCGTTCGTCAAATATATATTAAGTATATTAACCGTTAGGAATATTGAAGAGCCCTTCAACATTTCTAACCTATCCCCCCCCCCCTCATGGCCGGTTTCAATATTCAACTTAAAGATTGATTTGCTTACTGTCAGTAGAATTTTGATAGATTTTGTATACAAAATATGTCAAAATTCTATCCGTAGTGGGCGACTCTAACCTTAAGTAAAATATAGAGTTCTTGAAATTATGACGTTGCACGTTTGTTACATTCTCCTTTCACTGATTACAGTAATATTGCAGATATAATACAAAACTATAACGTGTTGTTATGTTCTACTATAACGTGTTGGAGAATTTCGTTCTCTACAACAAGCCTTCGATAGCTCAGTTGGTAGAGCGGTGGACTGTAGATGTATATGATTGATATCCATAGGTCGCTGGTTCAAATCCGGCTCGAAGGAATCTTTTTATTTGTTTGCCCAAGTCGGAAGGGTAGGTTTATGAAGTACTAGCGGCCGCCCATGACTTCGTCTGCCTATGGATATGATCTATGAGCTATTTCCGTGTATAAACTATGTTACCGTAAAATTTCCGAATCAGTTCAGTAGTTTTTGCGTGAAGGAGTAATAAGCATCTATACATCCATTCTAACAAACTATCGTTTATAATGTTAGAAGGATTTTGCGTCTTCGATCAGTTCGGTAGGTGTAGGCTAGGTACTTTGAGAACGCCTTTGTATCGCCGTTTTATTTTTCTTAGAAAAAACGTTGCCCCTCACTAGGAATTATTCCTGTGCCGTGTGTTTACAAACATGAAATTCACATACACAAACACCCAAACCGAAACAAATGTTTGTAGGTCACACAAAGATTGGTCCCATGTGGGAATAGAACCTGCGACTGCCCGATTCAGTGGGCGGTGCGACTCAAGTTCTTAACTACTGGCCAAGCAGTCTGTTTTTTTAAGTCTAAATAAAATTTAAATTAACGTCTGTTGTACTTTAAAAGTAACTTTCTTACGATTAATTACATATCAACATCAATACCGATAACTAAGATGGGGGGAACAACAAGATTTTTGGTACAATAAGAAAAAGAAATATTTTTCTGAATATTCCGGTCTCTCTACTCTACTCAAACAGCGTGTGAGTTCTAAAGATGTATTTCACAAACATATTTCAGGGAAACAAGAGCATTTTTCTGTTTGACATCATGGCAAAACACTGTCTACTAAAACTGTAGAATACCTAACATATGTACAGCGTAACAAGGATATTTTAGAACTTGGATAACTCATGAAGTTCAACTCAACACATTTCAATTGACGACAGCTTTAATTCCGATTTCGGCCGCAAGTCAAAAGATGTTAGTATGACTGAAAGCATATGTGTCCTTGATTCTTAAATCAGTGTCTCTGGGAACTTAAGTACCATTTCGACAAATAAATTTGAACGTAATAAAAATCTACTGAGTTCTTAGATTTACGCGAATATTACACATGAAATAAAACTACTTTTTCGGATTTTATCGCGGTTTATTTTGATTTTTAAGTTCCCGACGTTTCGAGTGCTTTGCAGCACCCATGGTCACGGGAAGGACTGAGGTGGTAGACGTCCAAAAGGCATAGTTGTTCCGGGGTACCCTCAAACTTCTTAATTATTTTTGTTGGTCCGATCTACGCAGAATGAGCTCACGGTGTCTTGAGGTCTTGCTGTCACGGTGTCTTGCATGGGTGCTGCAAAGCACTCGAAACGTCGGGAACTTAAAAATCAAAATAAACCGCGATAAAATCCGAAAATGTAGTTTTATTTCATGTAATAAAAATCTTTTATAAAAAAAGGTAAACCGACTTCAAAAAGCAAAAAAATAAATATTTGAAGTCGGTGCTGGTTGGTGCAGTCGGTTACTTGGCACCGACTTCAAATATTTATTTTTTTGCTTTTTGAAGTCGGTTTACCTTTTTTTATAAAAGATTTTTATTTTACAATTTTAAGTGACCAGTGAATTCTATAGTAGGGTACCTATAGGATTGACGTAATACCCATAATATCGCAATTTACACATGCCTATTGTTTGTCGTTAAGGAGTTCCCTGGTGTATCTTCTAAGTCCAGGGTCCAATGTCAATAAAATTAATATGGGACCACCTTGGAGATATACTGAACCCAATGCAAAAAAAAATATCAAAATCGGTCCACAATTGACGGAAATATCGCTGAAAATACATAAAAAAAAAGCATACATACAACCGAACATAGAACCTCCTCCTTTTTGAAGTCGGTTAAAAAGTATGCCCGTGCGCTTGCCGACGATACCTACCTACGTGCGTCGACAAACGTCATACGCGGTTGTACACACCCCCCGTTACGTAAGAAGATTGAGGCTACGTTAGATAAGCACAAATAATATGAACACGCGCTCGTAGCGCTATACAATCGTGGTGTTCTTATCCATTACGAATGTTAAGCAGCGATCGACTCGGTTGATTTGAAATGGGTGACCGTTTGTGGCAATCTGCTCTGAAGGCACGTTAAGCCGTTGGTCCCCTGTAACCACTTGATGTGCGTTAAGCCGAATTGGAAACCTTATAGGCGGCTTGACAAGTTTCAACAGCAGGTGGCCACAAACCTGCCTCCACCAATCCGCACTGGGTCCGCGTGGTGGAGTATGACCTAATCTCTCTCGTCTCGATTTGTGAGAGAAGGCATTTGCCCAGCAGTGGGGCAGTATGGGCTGATTTATTTTAATATGAATACTTGATGTCCATCGAATTGCTTGAACTCCCCTCCTCCAGTTGGTTTTGAACTAATGTATGTATGTGGTACACCTTTCACCTATTGGAGGTGGAACTCAAAACCGCAAGTTATTCTATAAGCATAGAGTTATTTTGTATCTACCTACAAGCCTTCGATAGCTCAGTTGGTAGAGCGGTGGACTGTAGATGTAAATAATTGATATCCATAGGTCGCTGGTTCAAATCCGGCTCGAAGGAGATTTTTATTTTAATTAACTAATACTATAAGACTTTCCAAGTGTATTGGATAAATTTTGTTACACAATTTTACCGTCGATTATGACTTACTAAGGATTAATCAAGGAGTCGTAAATCTGAAGAGTAAGAGACAGGCTGGCATGGCCAATGAAGACCGAAAAGCCATTACATAACATAAAAAAAGAGTAAAAGTCCCATATTTGGTAAATTTACGAGGTAGACGCAGACGGAGACGGCAGATTTTTAAGAGACAGGCCTGCAGCAATATATAACAAAGGACAGTAGAAAAGCGAAGTGGGGCCTTTACCCAGCTGGACAGCAACGCCTCGGTATAATAATAATGGTGTGCCGACAATAGCACACTTGGTATAGCGGTGGGCTATGGCTGATTTTAACTGATATCCATTCAGAAATCGGTGGTTCGTGTCTAGCTAGAAAAAAAATATTATTGTCAAAGTAATATTTACTTGAGATGTCTTGTTATATACAACGCATAAACAGCACAGTTTACGCCTTGATACATGACAAACGCTAGCCGACTGCCCTCAATCCAGAATTGGGCAAATATTAATTGTGAAAATATTAAATTGCAATTAAAGTAACACACACTTTATCACGGTTTATTTTTGATTTTTAAGATCCTAACGTTAAAAATTCTCTATAATACCCATAGTCACGGGAGGAACTGAGGCGTTTAACGTCAAAAAATCATTGTTATTACGAAGTACCTTAGAGGAATTGTAATTATATGTCTATAGATTGATCGTACAATAAAAAAAAATAGAATATTGCCCATCACTGCCTCGAGCTGTACATTAAGGGAAGCTGAAGTACGCATAGCATTCAGAAGAGAGAGAGCAGGTAACCTAATTACAACAGCGACACAATACACAATATAGGTATTATTGCACTGGATATAATATATATATATATAAGAATTTTAAACTCTAATTTTTAAAAAGAGTAACCCTGGAGTTTCTTGCCCTTCTTCTCCACAGGAATGACTATCCGAACGGGTGGTAGAGTCTTAAGTCATCAATAATTTTCTCTTTTTGACTATTCATAAATGCTTTTTGGATTATATGAATAAAAAAAAATATGATTTTGATTTTGTTTATATTTTTACATAATATGGCACGATGAAAATGTATAATTATGAACCATGTCACATCCGGTAAATATAGAAGATTCTGAAGCTTTTTCGATTTGACAGACAAGACTGGTATGTATCTTACTCTAAAAATATATAGGTATAGAAAAAAAAAACAAAAAAGGCAGAGAGGCACGCGGAGTTGGCAGAGTTGGCAGGCTATTGTATACATATTTTGCTGACAATATTAGGTTTCTAAGTAATAGAAGGTCAGTCTATTGCTATAACCAGACACAATTTCATACACCGGACTGCTACCTGAGAATATTTTATAGATCTATCTATCTATCTACATCATCACGCCAGATCTCTTGCTGGGTAGGCAGAGAGTACGGTGCTCCAACAGGTTATTTCCTTACATACCTCTCTGGCTTCCTCCACTCTCATAGTTCGTCTCATACAAGCTCGCCAGTTACAGTGACTCTTGACTTGTCCTTCAGATAAGACTCGGTATATTTAGTCATGGTAAGAGAGTCTAGGTCTTCCCCGGTACCTGCATCCTTCCACTTTCGCATTGTATATCTGTTTTGTCATTCTTTCTTCTTACATTTTCCATATGCCCGAACCAACGGAGCATACCTTTTCTCACCTTTACACGGATACTATCTTTCATACCTACTCTCTTTCTTACTACGCTGTTGTGAATACGGTCGGTCAGCTTCACTCCGCACATCTTCCGCAGAGCTCGCATTTCGACCGCATTTTTCCTACTTTCATTCTCCTTCTTACATACCCAGCTCTCGCTGCCATATAACAGCGTTGGGACAAGCACTCCGTTATGCATGGCCAGCTGCGCCTATTGGCTTAAGTGCCGGCTCCCAAGTAGCTTCGCATCGCACCATTCACTCTGTTTTCTACACTCATTCTTTCCTGTACGTCAGCGGTGTATTTCCCATCCTAACTGAATCATATTTTATAGATAAACCTAAATAACATTTGATTCGACTTAGAATTCAAACCCAAGAGGCCACCACTCCACTCCACCACCACCCACCCTATTTGGGGAACCACCACCGACCCTATTTGGGGAATATAGGCGTGTCAATGTTAATTTATTTATTACTAGTTTCTGCCCGCGACTCGGTCCGCGTTTACTTTAGACAGAAACCTAACATTTTCCGGTATAAATAGTATCCTATATGCTAATCCAGGCAATAACCTACCCGTATTTCATTCAAATCTGTTCAGCCGTTTCTGCGTGTTTGAGTAACAAACATCTAAACTTATCAACTTTTACATTTATAATATTTTTTTTTTTTTTTTTTTAAACGTAGCCCCACACTAGGATTTATTCCTGTGTCGTGGGTGCGTTTACAAACATGAAAATTCACAAACAAATACCCAAATCAGAACAAATAATTGTGGATCACACAAAGATTTGTCCCGTGCGGGAATCGAACCCGCGACTATTCGACACAGTGGGCGGAGCAGCTCAAGCTCTTAACCACTGCGCTAAATCGTCCGTCAATATTAGTAGGATTAGTAAGATTTTAATATTTTGTAACGTGATTCTATCTATATCATCTAATGTATCTAACTATATTATCACGCCAGGTCCCTTGTAAGGTACAAATCTATATTTCTAAAACCAACGATTCTAGCATCAGGGACTTTAGGTGGAAAACAAACGTCATGTAACTTAATAGTGATTGTTATTTATTGTTTATTATATATCAAATGAATGTCGAAAGTAAGTATGACAAAACCGATTTATTCAATGCGTAGCGGATATAAGTACCGGGGAAGACCTAGAATAGATAGTTTAGGTCCCCGGTACTCATCGAGTACTCTCGATACTAAGATTACCATGACCAAATCGACCGTGTCTTATCTGAAGGGCTAGTCAAGCATCTCCGTAACCGGCGAGCGTGTATTAGACGAACTATGAGAGTGGAGGAAGCCAGAAAGGTCTATAAGGAAAGAACTTGTTTGATCTCTGTACAATATGCCTACCTCGCAAGGCATCTGGCTTGATAATATTAACAGATATTGAATTTGCTAAGTTAAATGATTTAATGGTAAACCACAAACAGTGAATGAATATATACATAGGTATGTTTATTATATCCTCTTTCTCCAACCTTCCTCTTTCTTTAACCAAGAAGGGGAAGCGTTATCTATACTTAAACTGTGATGTTGATATTGAGACGGCCGTAAGAGATAGATAAACCTTATCTTTACCTTGGATATCTAACTACGATTAATGATAGATAAGTTATTGAAAACGGTTTTAATTTTAATTTTTACCTTTTACATTTATAAATTACGTTACTTTAACATTTTATTTTTTTTCATGCAAACGGCTAGACCGACCCGCCCTCGTTATTGTTACTTAGTGTCTTTCTTTGTGTCATGCGTTTATAAATATAAAGTTCACAACCATAGACAGACACCCAGACTGAAACGAATATTTGTGAATAAAGATTTGTTCCCGAGTGGGGACCATTCATCGAAAAAATGACTATTCGATTCAAAGAGCCAAGTGAGTTCTATCTACCCCTAAGTCCCACTTACACGAACCAGGGTTAGCGTTACCTATTGACTAACTCGAAGATATAACGTTAAGTTGAAAGCAATTTTACGTTATAACCTCTAGTTAACCCTGGTTTGTGCAAGTTGGCTAAGGCCACCTTTTGTTTTGTTACAACAACTTAGTGTTGTTATATTTTCTTTTATTAATACTTGAACAGATATTAATAATGTAATGATGAGATAAGAAGTAAATAATAAAAAAATCTCACATTCAAAGTACCTTTATAAGAACCAAAGATATAATATGACAAAATTACAAAAAAAAACCTCCTTCGAGCCGGATTTGAACCAGCGACCTATGGATATCAATTATTTACATCTACAGTCCACCGCTCTACCAACTGAGCTATCGAAGGTACAATAAAGCCTTGCAAACGGCTCATTATAAAATAGTCGTAATAAACATTGATAGCAATAAAAAACAATTCCTTCGAGCCGGATTTGAACCAGCGACCTATGGATACCAATTAATACCAGCTACAGTCCACCGCTCTACCAACTGAGCTATCGAAGGTACACAGTTTGCGGCGAAATTACACACTACTTTCATTGTGACGCATTTGCACCAGCTGCAAGCGCCCCACTTGGACTTAACGTGCAATGTGGCATAATTTAAAATTTGCATGTTGGTATCTTGTATAAACGGTAATAAAATTGTTTTCAAAACATTTTCGTCATAGAAAGTATTATTAAATATAATTAATAACATTTATAATTAATACGACCACCGGTTATAATGACAAGATCTTGGTCTAGTGATTAGAGGGTAGGCTGGATTGTATAGATGCGGGTTTGATCCCCGCACGGGGAAAAATGTATGTGTGACTCACAAAATATGTTTCTTTCGATCTGCGTGTTTATGTAAATTGTATGTTTGTAAACGCACACATGACACAAATAATGTAGAGCTACGTAGAAAGTTATTGCTATCCCTCTCACTGGCAAAATGAAGATGTTTAATTGTACTATTATTATTAAGCTGCTTTCTTTCTTTAGTCATAGGTCGCAATTTATTACAAAGCGCACCCAATTCCTAGGCTATAAAGAGTCTCAACAAACAAATGACAAGCTACCATTTAATTCTTCTTTTCGGGTCAATGTTTCGTTGAATAATATTTGTTTTGCTATCTAAATGGCGTGTAGCTCAATGGCGACATTTGTGGGCACGCTCAGCTCTTCCCTTGTTCAGGTGGCGGGGCATAAAGGTCAGACCAGCAGGTGCAACATATTTTATGAGGACCACAATCGCAGGATTTAATTCGGATCTCTGAACCCCCATGTGCACAAATTTTATCTGCCTATCTGAGAGCGAAGCCGATTTCATGATTTTCACACCGGCCACGGTAGTTGATGCCCTGAAGGTAGTTGCTCCTGAGATGGGACAAAGTTAGACCAAAATATTTCGGCAATAAGTGAGTGTAACTAGTTCAACTATGCCCACCTCATCGCAAGATGACGGCCTGCAAAAAAATATTAAGTTTTATTTACATATTTTTTCGTTATTCAACTTACCAACACCTTTAGTTATTATTTCGATCTATCTATCTATATCATCACGCCATATTCCTTGCAAGGTAGGCAGAGAGTACAGAGTTCCATTAGGTTCATTCCTTACATACCCCTCTGGCTACCTCCACTTTCATAGTTCGTCTCATACACGCTCGCTGGTTACCGAGGCTCTTGACTTGTCCTTGAATTATTATTACCTATAAAATATTCGATATATTATTTATATACCGAAACATGTTCTTTAGAATACTTAAATTGTCTACTTTAGATAATAATGACAGAAATATCTAAAGGTGACAGAATTATCATTATTATACGGTATATTATCGATGTTGACACGTGACCTGTGATTATCACATCTCGCTTTCAAGTTACTATATAATGGATTAATTTTAAATAATAATGGCATCACTTAGCACAAGGCGCTCGTAGAGTAATATTTTTTATTTTTTAAAAAAGGTAGCCCTCTAGTTGTTATCTCTGTATCGTGGGTGCGTTTACAAAATATGAAATTCACATGCACAAACATGGAGACCGAAGCATACATTTGTAGGTGACACAAAGGTTTGTCCCGTGCGGGAATCCGTGGGGGAACTAGCGACTGCTCGATCCAGTCAGCAGCTGCTAAAGTTCTCACTCTCAATCACTGGGCGAAACCGTCGTCTGTATGGCCGGGGAGATTTATTAAGCAGCATTCGACTGGGTTAGTCTGTGATTAATGACTGTTTGTGACATTTTCATATTCAAGCATCATCATACTATTAGATTATACACAATAATAAATGAAAATAAAATAAACACCGTACGCCTATATTCCCCAAGCGGGGGCGGCAGATGTGTACTGAGTACACCCACTTTTAACCGACGATGTTAGGTCACAATTCCAGACTCCGGACTCATACTGAGAAGTTTTCATTATAAAAACTTCATTTGTCCGACCTAGCATTTGAACCCAGGACATCGTGATCACCAAGCGATGCGCTTTGCCACTAGACCAAACGAGGCAGTCATGTAATATATACACAATAAAAGTTATGTGGATATAGATAAGTAATAATTTATCAGCCGGTAGGTATAACTATTAAGATTATATTAATTAGTCGATTATTATTTACTCTGCATCGATTATAATAAATTATTATTTTGTAAAGGCAACACTGTAAAGGCGGGAATGATAACAACCCTGTTTTAATGTCGAGCCCATTTGCGGCGGATCATTCTCGCTTAAGACGCCTTTCGAACAACACGTGAATAGAAACACGGTGAAGACCGGAGAATCTGTTATTTCCTTTTTGATAACTTGGAAGGCACGTTAAGCCATTGGCTCCGGCTGCCACCTTATGTGGTAGTCTTTCCGAGTTGGAAACGTAATGGTCGGCTAAATAAACTCGAATAGCAAATTTTATTTAATTATTTCAGATATACATCCATATTATGACATTAATTACACTATTACTATTTAATTAAAAGGCCACAAAGGTGTGTATTTAATTAAAAGGCCACAAAGTGTCTTAGACCTTTGGCCACAGGCCAAAGGTCTAAGACACTTTGGTTTTCGGTTAAAATACTGATAGTCTACCTAGTCGTAGTAATAAATCTTCCTATAAAAATGTCTTTGTTCGTTCGAATGGATATTTTTTTGCAAACCGCCTTAGTTTTTCTAATATAAATTACCTACGTCTGTAACTTTCTATGGTCACTGGTGGAAATAGTCTTTATATTTGTTTTTACAAATAGATAGGTACCAAAAACAAAACCTTCTATCGCACGCATATAAACGACGTCCGGAAACGGTGACGTATCGTCTAGTACTTAGACTACCTGTACTCAAGCCCTACGACACTATGACTAAACAAAATGACATGACATCCATTGTCGTATTCATATCTGAACAGAACGCTCCAAGTTCTGTACAAGGAGCAATGGAAGATTGACATTTAAAGTAGTCGATTTTAATTTGTATTGTCGCCCCTTATTTGAATAGAGGATGTCGCGACGGGCGGTCATAGTGGCGCCGTTTCCGACCCGTCCCGTATCGGACAAACCCCACTGAACGACCCTTAACGAGCCCGCGAAGAATTCGGTTGGTGTGAGTTACATCGCGTACTCACGTAAATGGTTACATTGTTACATAAAATTAGCTGTTTACAAGTACCTATTCACACGTGTTTTGATTACTCTTTCGTTTTTTTTAATTTTGAATGATTTGACTCATCATTATTTAAAATTATATGAAGAATCGGAATCATGTCATCATCAAAATCATGAAGAAAAAGATCGGCGAAATATGGGTGTACACCTCTGCCACCCCATCCAGGAGGACATAAGCTCGGTGAATATAATCCTATAAGGCATTAGAAACATCATCATCTACTCTCTATTACCCATTGTACGAGTAAGATAAAAGTGGTATAAGCCTTCACATATTCTCCAACCCCTCAGATTATCAAATTAGGTACATCCATTTGGAAAAAGCTCATTAGAAGTCTACTTCATAGAATTGATTTCGAACAGAGTACATCTATCTATATCATCACGCCAGATCCCTTGCGGGGTAGGCAGATAGAACAGAGTTCCAACAGGGTAAGGAAAGATTCTTACAGACCTCTCTGGCTTCCTCCCCTCCCATAGTTCGCATCATACACGCTCGCCGATCACGGAGACTCTTGACATGCCCTTAAGATAAGACACGGTATACATGGTGATGGTATGATAGTCTATGTTACCTATATCCTTCTAATTTCGCATTGTATATCAGTTTTGACGTTCTTTCTTTCGACATACTTTCCGTATACACGAACCAACGGAGCATACCCTTATCATCTTTAAACCGATACTATCTTACATACCTACACGCTTCCTTACTATCCTTTTCCAAATACGGTCAGTTTGACTCCGCACCTCTTCCTCAGAACTCTCATTACATAATTGGGATAAAGCCTTCAATCGATAGCCGCGGTGATTGTTAAAATATGGACAGGTTGAATTTTTTTAATTTCTTAAGTCGTGTTTTATGCATCTGCAGAACTAATTGGTGCTATTCTACCATTTCGATAGGAACGGCTACTAGCGCACGAGGATGAATGAAATGATGTAAATTACCTTAAATCTAATTATTAGAGTAGATATAAGTGTAAACATTTGGTTCCACCTACTAATAGAATCCTAAATGTCTCGAATTAAACCCTCAGAGATATCTTTAAAATGATGGATCAGTTTTACACTAAACGACTTTTTAATACGCCTCTTTCTTCAAACCTATCAAAAGGCATTTTATTATAATAATTTTACACAAACCGCTACATAAAGAACACCTGCAACCTAATGATTCCTCCCGCTCGGAATACCTCACTTTATTAGCATAAAAAATGTAAAGTACTTACGGACTTATTTAATAAAGTATAAAGAGAAGAATATAACTGCACTTGAGATTTTTTGAAGGAACAAATGAAAATGTTATGTTGCGACAACTTTGAAAATAAAAATTAAATTAGCCACCCATACTTCTCACGCCCGTTTCCCGCGAGGTAGTGGGTCAAGGTATACATCGTACACCTACATTTCGCCGAGGTGTTTTGGGCCTATCGCGAGGAGAGCTTATCACCACTCTTCGGCCACACCTTTTAGTCCTTACTAAGTTATGCCCATCCATTGAGGTAATAAACATCTATATCAATTTTCCCATCCAATAAATAGTTAGACGTATTACAAGATACTTAATAATTATATCTATGAATCATTATACCGACCCCTGCTACTAGCTACTTACATGCAGACATCAAATTTTCACGCAGTAAATTGACAGCAAACACGCAAAAGGCCATCATCTAAAGATCAAACAGGCGCTTGTCGAATATTCAAAGGGGCTGGCACTTAGCATAAGGTCAAACTGACATTTCGTACAACATTTACGAGTACGTTACAAACAATTCATAACGGCGTGAGGAAATCGAAGCGCCGTCACGCAACAGAAGCTTAGTGATGGGACAAGTAGGGTGATTACCGGTGATTATATCGAAAATGTGTTGCACAGGTACCTATAGTTAAATATAATGAACTACACTAAAAGTAACCAATCCGCTCGGTGCCATCACTGAAAAATAAATCCTAATTTGTGGTACTCAAACGTCGTTTTTGTTTTCTGTTTTGTGGATCGGATTCTTTAAACTTAATTATACAATTAGAGTTCTGTAAATGATAAAGATAGAAATATCTATCCAAAAACTTTTGAATGTATTAGCCTATTTTTACCTGTTGTAAGTTGATATTATTTTTTTAAGGTTTTTATAAATATAAAACTAATTTTACTTTACACTTCTAAGCTTAATTCAAGATACTTATTCATGTTTCTCAATAATAATTGTTAGCTTTCTAGCATTAAACGAATGTCACACATAATCCTTATATATGTAGTAATGGCTTGAGAAAGGTTTAACAAAGAAATAATGAAACAAATAGTATCGATAGATTAACAGACATCCCTATTACACCCACCTTTTAGCATAAACAGAAGGGCAGTAAACTAAATACTGGAAACGGAATTACCCTGTCAAAACCTTTACTAAATTATTAATACGAAACTTAAGAAAGAATGCCTGATTTAATTACAACAGTAATTTCTAACTGCCGTTTGACACGAAATTAGTTTCAGAACGTGCTAACTATTGCGTTTGGTAGGGTCGACAGGATTTTTATGAATTGTACCAGCGTTAATAGCGCTGGTTGTGAATTTATGTTCCAGCTATAATTCATTAATGTAACCCAGTTTGTAATTGTTATTGGTTTATTCGATTTGCGGGTCAGAAATTTATGCTCACGCGTCGGTAGGTACTTGAATACTAAACGTTTGGTTTGCCAAATTAAACGTTAATACTTTTTACAAGCTTTTTTGATACAAGGGGCCTCCTTCACTACCCTCGAAAGTGCTGGTTTGTTAGTTATCGATTAAATTTACTCGGCAATTAAAATTGGTTAGTTTAACAGGATATGGCTACTCAGAAATAGTGAAATTCGTACATAGTCTAACTTGCAACTTTAATTGTCGATTAGTCTGCTTCAGACTTTACTCGAATAAGATCTTTCGGCGCTTTTATAACACCGGCATTTTTAGGACGCTGTTAGCGCTTTTTAACATATATATACTAATAAAAATATATCATTTGCCATTTTATTCCAGCGCTCGTGCGAATGCCGGATAAGGGTTACGAGACATAATTTTATTTATACCTATTATAATGAATATAGCGTAAATCATTTCTTGTGAGGGTATTTGAAAAAAGAAAACTAGCATTTGCCTATGAGAATCACTAGCGCGGAGCAACTTTGGTTTAAAAAAATAATTTCGAGTTTTTTTTTTAAATCCGCGTAAAATGTCTTACAAATCCAATTAAATCCTATCAATCAAAATACTTGGACTAATTTACGACGGTGCCTAATTAAGTCAATCTCCCATAAAATCCCCCTTTCTTAGCGAGTCGTCTCGTCTGGAGGCGCATAAAACGCGCGAAAACCTAATGCCATTTCACGCCGGAGTAAACCTTTCTCCCGGAGTTAACGTCTATTTAAACTCGGCTTAACTTAATCGATCGAGAAGGCCCTTAATTATGGCTTTATCTTAGAAGCAATGAGGATCGAAGCGAGAGGATTTAAATTGAGTTGAATTAGCGTAGAACGGTGTTGTATTAGTCGTACGTATATAGGTTAGTAGGTACGATAAATTTGGTGGGCTCTTAAAAAACACGTATAGTTTAAATTAGTTCAGAAATTTACTTTGTAAATCATCATAACCTCATGGTTAAATAATTCAGCGCGGTCATGCGCGCTGGTGTAAAACGTTTCTTATTATGTACTAACCGTGTCTTGCTTCAACGGTGTTTTAACATGCCTAAGAGTTCTTTGAAGGTGTGTGAAGTTCGCCAACCCGCACTGGGCCAGCGTGGTAGACCCGTGCCGAACGGTGAGACAGTTTCTTAACAGGGCTATTATTATATTATTATTATGTCCTAAAATTAAAGGTTACTAACACCACTATTAAACTAGTCACTTTTTTAATATTCATACCAGAAAAAGAACGACATCAGCATATTAATAAGTACCCTGTGGGCACTATTTTTGATATACACATCGTCATCATATTCATTAAATGGGGACAGTAGAAATGTTGTGTGTTCACCAAGTTATTCCCCACGACATTAGGTTCTTACGTAATTTCAGATAAGCCTATTGCTATGATACCAGTTTCATCATCATCATCTCAGCCTATACTTGTCCACTGCTGAACATAGGCCTCCACAATCGCTTTCCAGCGTAACCGGTCCAATGCCACCTGCATCCAACGACTTCCTGCGATTTTCACAAGATCGTCGGTCCATCTGGCAAGCGGTCGTCCCACGCTGCGCTTGCCAATACGTGGTCTCCACTCTAGAATCTTTCTGCCCCAACGCCCGTCCGATCTACGCGCTATGTTGCCCGCCCATTGCCACTTCAGCTTGCTAATCTTAACGGCTATGTCGGTGACCTTGGTTCTTCTACGAATCTCCTCATTCCTGATTCGATCGCGTAGAGAAACGCCGAGCATAGCTCTCTCCATAGCTCGCTGAGCAACTCTGAGCTTTTTTATGAGATCTATTGTAAGAGACCACGTCTCTGATCCATATATCATCACTGGTAACACACATTGACTAAAAACTTTAGTCTTAAGGCACTGAGGTATTTTGGATGAGAAGATGTTGCGCAGTTTCCCGAACGCTGCCCAGCCGAGTTGGATTCGTTGATTGACCTCTCTCTCAAAGTTGGACCTACCTAACCGGACTACCTGTCCCAGGTAAATGTATTCGTCGACAACTTCAAGAGTAGAGTTCCCAACGGTGAGTGCGGTGGGTACGACATGGACGTTAGACATTATTTTCGTTTTGTCCATGTTCATTTTAAGACCCACTTGTTGAGATACTCTGTTGAGGTCATCGAGCATTCGTCCTAGATCTTCCAGCGACTCCGCCGCGACCACAATGTCGTCGGCAAATCGAAGGTGAGTGATGTATTCGCCATTTATGTTGATGCCAAGTCCTTGCCATTCCAAGAGCTTAAAGGCGTCCTCTAAGGTGGCCGTAAACAGTTTCGGAGAAATGACGTCTCCCTGCCTTACTCCTCTTTTTATGGGGATCGCCTTCGTGCACTGCCCCTGTACTCGGACTGACATGGTGGCGTTATTATACAAGCACTTCAACACTTCAATGTACCGATAGTCAATGCGGCATCGCTGGAGAGATCTAAGAACCGCCCAAGTCTCGATCGAATCGAAGGCTTTCTCATAGTCCACAAACGCCAAGCATAGTGGCCGATTATACTCCTCGGTCTTCTGTATAATCTGCCGCAGCGTATGTATGTGGTCTATGGTACTAAAGCCTTTCCGGAAACCGGCTTGTTCGGGAGGCTGGAAGTCATTAAGCCTGCGTTCGAGACGATTCGTGATGACTCTCGAAAACAACTTATAAACATGGCTCAGCAGTGTGATGGGCCTATAATTCTTCAGTAAAGTGTTATCACCTTTCTTGAAAAAGAGTACCACCACACCCCTGTTCCATGCTTCCGGCGTTTTCTCTTCGAGCAAGACGGAATTAAACAGCCTCTGAAGAACTTTAAGTACCGGCGTTCCGCCCGCTTTCAGAAGCTCTGCGGTAATTCCGTCTTCGCCTGGCGCTTTGTTATTTTTGAGTTGTTTGAGAGCCATCCTAATCTCGTACAGGCTGATGTCCGGGATATCTTCAGTGTAGTGTCGGGTTAGCTTGGCTCTTGGGTCTTTTACCAAGTCAACAACAGGTTCAGCTACTGAGGTGTACAACTGCCCATAGAACCTCTCTATCTCCCTGATCACCTCTGACCTATTAGACGTTACGTTTCCGTCCTCCGTCTTCAGCTTCGTCAACTGGCTTTGCCCAACAGACGCGTCTCTTGCGAACACTTTGGAGCCCTTGTTCTGTGCTATGGTCTCCAGTTTAGAATATAAAAAAACTAGACTGATATTGGAAAGAATGAATGTCAGAAGAAAGAATGACAAAACTGATATACAATGCAAAAGTGGGAGGTTGTAGGTACCGGGGCAGACCAAGACTATCTTACCATGGCCAAATAGACCATGTCTTATCTAAAGGACAAGTCAAGAGTCTCCGTAACCGGCGAGCGTGTATGAGACGAACTATGAGAGTGGAGAAAGCCAGAGAGATATGTAAGGAAAGAGATGATATAGATAGAGATGAGAGCGGAGGAAGCCAGAGAGAGAGAGAAAGAAATTTGTAAGGTACGAAATCCCCCACAAGGGATCTGGCGTGATGATAGAGAAAGATAAGCAGAAAGATAGATAGATATTGGAAATTTTTGTGTAACCTAAAAAGATATGGGTAATAGGTATGTAGTCCAAACGACTACCATAGAGACTTATCGAAACAACAATACATATCTATACTGCAATGTAGAGGGTAACATTAACCGTTGAGAGGTTTGTCGATCCGAATTAGAGTTAAACCGCTAACCTGGAGTGTCGCCGCCATATTAATATTCATAATCGTCGCGCCACCCGCGCTACCCCGAAACGTGGTGCGATATAACAAGATATGATAATTTGGTGTGACTTTCTTGAAACTAATGTGTCTGATAATTTCCATACATGAATTAAGAAAGTTGTTATAAAAAGCACGGAAGAAATAAAACTGATAAAACAATACGATAATTCTGAAAGAGGCTTAATACTGAAATCGAATACTATATTAATCAGCCTTTACTGTTATATTACTGGGCAAATGTCTTCTCTCTTCTCACAAATCGAGGTGAGTGTTTTGTTCCTGATGAAAAAGTCCTACTGGAGTTAACAAAAAATAAAACAAGCTATGTTACATGAATATAAAATGGCCAGTGACTGACATAAGTATCTGAACATTCTTAATTTTTCGAACCTATTGCACACTTATTATTTTACAAAAATTCATTATTTTTCTTTAATTATTTAATTTTTTGAAATATTCATCAACATTTCTAAAATAAGGAGTAGAAGATAGCGATTTGAAAACTATCAAATGCTCAGCAACAATTGGGACGGAGTATATAGTTTTTCCATCTTTAGTGTCAAACATAATATTAAAATAAAAATAGAAATAAATTTAATTTGTCACAACACAAGAGACACAATACCTTGTTGATACAATTTTTACAATAACTTTAGGATAGGTCAGTAATTATGTTACGATCGACAAATTAATTGTTTTTGTACCATAGCATCGTTCAACTCTGTACTATGAACGTAATGGGTAATGGCGACTGAAACAGATATTTCCATGACTTGCGTTTCCACGGCGCGATACCCACCGGGACCACAAACCCTAATTATGTCTGAAACAATACTCCGCCTTATTTTTACCCATTTTGTGCTCAATCATAATTACCTGCGCCTTCCTAGGGGAGGCATTGTTATGGAAAATCATCGCCGAACCTTTCAACCGTTTTATTTTAGCAAGAAAAATATTTACCTGCGAGGTTTCCTCCAAATTACGTTTATATTTACATAAATTGTGACTTATTTTGCTTTGAACAACCCGTATTTGTCGGAGTAAAATACCCAAAGTAGATAAACATGTAAACAGTAATCCAATTGACTAACCTTTTCAATGTAGCATTAAATTAACACCTCTTAGTATATTGGAAAAGTGGTTACTGTTTCAAAAGGTTTATTAGTAAGAGCTTATGTGCATAACCTTTAAAGTTAATCTCATGGTTAATTATATAGCTACCTGATTAGTGTTGTAAAAACGCTTGCGTCTTCTACGTGCTTGAATGCTCGTAAGCGTCGACTCAGCGCTAAACGCTCGACTTCAGCGCTCATTTTCACAACACTATACCTAATACTAAAGCGTATTGATCGATATATCCAGCTAATGACACATACGGTGTTAATTATAGTTTTGGCTGAAGGCTACTGAATATATCCATTGTCCATTATCTGTAAGTAAGTTCGGATTACTTTCAGTATTTTGAACAATTGTTGAACTCATAATTAGAGAAGAATAGAAATTATATTAATACCTGACGGTAAATTACGTACATATATAATTATTACCGGTTAAATAAGTACCGTTAAAATCAATAAGTTATCCATAAAAGAGTTCGATTGTTAAGTCAATATGTTTACATCCGCGCAATAAATGTTGTTCAAAATAAAAAATCCTTTGAAATCAAACAACAGCTCAATAAAAGCGTACGCAATTACCTGCGTCTCGCATATTTATCTTTTTCCACGATATAAATGCTTTGTGGGGGAACAATAGCTAGGGG
This sequence comes from Phalera bucephala, assembly GCA_905147815.2. Taxonomy (NCBI): domain Eukaryota; kingdom Metazoa; phylum Arthropoda; class Insecta; order Lepidoptera; family Notodontidae; genus Phalera; species Phalera bucephala. The sequence goes on from LR990615.1 coordinate 11,598,295, forward strand.
CGGGTGGCCGCGGGAAGCTTTAAAATTTTTTAATTAATGCCGTCGAAAATATCAAAGTCATTGGCCGCACTGCCTACTAGTGGGGAATGCTATTAAATTTTGATAGACTATATTTTTATAAGTGCTGCGCTCTTTCATCGTCCCTTTTATGAATCCTTATTACGTACCGATTAATTAAGAGCTCATTGATTGCCCTACTAATATTATAAAGGTGAAAGTTTGCGAGGATGGATGTATGTATGGATCTTTGTCACCTAAAATCTACTCAACGGATGTTGATGAAACTACAGTAATATAGTCTATAGCTTATACAATATCAGAATATCTTAATAAGTATAGGTTAAAAAAAACACCGTCACGCCTATATTCCCCAGAGGGGGTGGCACAGGTGTACTGAGTACACCCACGTTTCGCGGACGATGTTAGGTCCCATGTAATAGGGGGCGAGCCTATTGCCATATATCGGGCACAATTCCAGACTCCGGACTCATACTGGGAATTTTTCGTTAGAGAAACTACATTTGTCCGACCTAGGATTTAAACCTAGGACCTCGTGATCACAAAGCGATGCGCTTTGCCACCAGACCAACGAGGCAGTCCGTATAGGTCACAACTCATAAAAATATTACAAAATAAACGCGTTCCCAGCCGCTGATAACGACTAATATTTTATATGCGTAAGAGTTAAGAACTTATAGTTTACCGTCTTAAAAACTCAAGGATAAAAAAGGGGACACTCATTTAATATTCCCACCTATTTATACTTATTTGTTCGTCTAGTATGCACTGATGCTTACCTAAAAATTTAAGACAATATTAATCAACTAATAAAGAAATAAAGAAAATGAGCAGTGATAGCCTAGTGGTTAGACCGTGGGTCTGCAAAGTTAGAGGGCTCGGGTTCAAACCCAGACACGCATTGTCTATTCGTAAGCATGTGTGTATTAAAAAAAAATACCACTTGCTTTAACGGTGAAGGAAAACATCGTGAGGAAACCTGCATTCCTAAGAGTTTCTTAAAGGTGTGTGAGGTTCGCCAACCCGCACTAGGCTAGCGTGGCGGACTATGGCCTAAACCCCAGTTTGAGAGAAGGCCCTAGGCCCTTGCCCAACGGTGGGACAGTATCTTAACAGGGTGAATATTATTATTATACTAAAGAAATAATATAGTATTGCTACATTAAAAAGGCTATTATCAATTCGTGAAATATTATTTAGGTACTGTCGTTCCATTTCGGTAATCCAAATAGAAACCTAAACACAAAAACAAAAGTTAACTCAATCGAAAAATGTGTTACAATTAACAGGTGGCGTGGATCGGTTAACCCTTTGCACCGAGGTTTTCGTGTGGGTTTTCCTGATGAGTGATTTTCAGCCTCGCTTCGTCGACAACACGACAATTTCCAATACAATAAACCCATTTACCTTAATAAATAATCGATTTCTTATCTTCAGCTATAAATAAAATTGAATTTAAGGGAGGGTACTCACCTGGAAAATGCTGGTGTAACAAAAGGTTAGTGTTCACTTTTGATTTAAAAATGAAACGAATTTTCATTCAATTTTTTTTAAATCGTTTTTGTCCATAAGCTTAATGTTGACGTCCTATTTTTGTTGGCTGAAGTTAGATATTTTTAAACGTAATCTAGGTGATACATACATACTTACTCAAACACGTCTACCCTTTAGGATTTCGGGGACGAACTATGAACTAGACACACAGTAAAACGTAACTACGCACCGGCCATTAAACAAACCATTTTGAGCTCAAACAAACACCGTCGCTCAAAGAAGTCTGCAGTCTGTAAACATGTCCTTGACCGCACCCGCCATAACATCAGATTTGATAGACCACAAATCCTCGTGAAAGAACACCGATTCCTACCAAAGATGGTTCGCGAGGCTATTGAAATTAAAAAAAACATCGTAATTTCAATAGAGAAGATGGCTATGTGCTTCCGTCGTCTTGGGATCCGGTAATTAATATAATCAAATCTAAAACCAAGCATAACACTGCAAGACCTCAAGACACCGTGAGCTCATTCTGCGTAGATCGGACCAACAACAACAAAAATAATTAAGAAGTTTGAGGGTACCCCGGAACAACTATGCCTTTTGGACGTCTAACACCTCAGTCCCTCCCGTGACCATGGGTGCTGCAAAGCACTCGAAACGTCGGGAACTAAAAATAAACCGCGATAAAATCCGTAAAATAGTTTTATTTCATGTGTAATATTCGCGTAAATCTAAGAACTCAATATTTTGAGCTACTTTCGACCCCTCCATAACTCTAAATCCATCTATCCATATCATCACGCCATATCCTCAACACCTATTTAACTAAAGTAATTTGTTAGTTGTTCATATGAAAGATAACGTTGAAGGCGCTCATAGTTCTGTGGAACTGCGGTGTTTTAAGCGATGAAGGCAAAGCAGCTTTCGGCTTGGTGGGTCTGAGATGAGTATACATTCATCTATCTCCGTGTCTTAAAAGACACGATAAGGCATTTTAATTCTTCAATCAACAAAGCCAACAAACCCGCCCGTATATTTAACTAAGATCACACAATTTCGGCAACCCACTAAGAGCAGATTTAGTAAAAAGAGTACAGTACAGTTTATAGCCATTTATTGAAAACACAATTCAATATATTTTTTTACAATACACTTATTGAAATGCACTACACACAATAAAACTTGCTCCGAAAGATATTTGTGATAAGTTCTGAATCTATCTATCTTATCTTATTCATCCGGCAAGATCCCTTGCGGGGAAGGCAGAGGGTACAGATTTCTTTCTCTCTCTCTGACTTCCTCCGCTCTCATCTCTCTATCCATATCATCACGCCAGATCCCTTGCGGGGTAGGCAGAGAGTTCAGAGTTCCAACAGGTTCTTTCCTTATATACCTATCTGGCTTCCTCCACTCTCATAGTACGTCTCATACACGCTCGCCGGTTACGGAGTCTTGCCCTTTAGATAAGACAAGGTCTATTTGGTCATGGTAAGATAGTCAAGGTCTTCCCCGGTACCTACATCCTCACTTTCGCATTGTCTATCTGATTTGTCATTCTTTCTACCGACATTCTTTTTGTATACCCGAACCGCTCTCATATTTCGTCTTATGCAGGCTCGCCTGTTGCGGAGACTCTTGACTCTGACACCCGATTTCTGAAAGTCTGATCAACGGAAAAATCAACGAATAAAAGCTGTCAGATCTCTTGTCAAGTCATATTTAAATTGCTGAAAGCGTTAAATCAAAATAATATTATAACCACGAAATAAGGAAGTATCTACTTTTTTAAATCTAGCTCCACACTAGGATTTTCTCCTGTGTCGTGGGTGCGTTTACAAACATGAAAATTCACACACACACACACACAAATACGCAGACCGAAACAAATAATTGTGGATCACACAAAGATTTTTTCCGTGCGGGAATCAAACCCGTGACTATTAGACACAATGGGCGGAGCGGCTTAAGCTCTTTACCACTGCGCTTAATCGTCTGTCTTTTTTCTGTGATTATAATCTAACATTTAATTAGTGAAATCCGTAGAATTGCATGGCAATGATGACGTATGTTAGGCTGGCCGATGCGATTGCCAGCGGCAGACTTGCATCAAGCCGCAAAGTGCCTAGGATAATATATTCAAATGGCCGTCGGTGGATGTAGGACAGCGCCTTGTTCAGCTCCAATCCCAATAACTCATCTGTGAAGAAAGTACATTATTATATATCTTTTTTTTACAAATGTAACCCCACACACACGTACACTGATACCCGAAACATACACTTGTGGGTGACACAAAGATTTGTCCCATGCGGGGATCAAACCCGCGACATCCGTCCTAGGATTCGAACCCAAAGCCTCGTGACCACTACACCCATTATTCGCTACTAGACCAACGAGGCAGTCTAACTAATAATTCAATATATATCGATTCATATGTTCATTCGATAAAAATAAATATTTATCGTTACCTGAGCACCTCATAATTTGTCCGACGAGTGATTTCTTAATCTGGTTTACCTCATCGATGATGCTATCCATAATTATTGCCGGTAAGGATACTAAGAACATTGGCTCAAGTGTATTGAGTGTATGGACGACTGCAACATCTGCTTCCGTCTATGAATAGGTACAAAATATGTTAACATTAGAATATAATGATATGTAATGGACCCGGGAGGTTTTCGCAGAGCTGTGCGATCGCTTTGTTCTAAGCCATCACTAAAGTTAAACAGCGCTCGGTTCGGTCGGTCTGAAAAGGGTGACTGTTTGTGGCATTTTCTTATTCGAGCGTCAGCAGAACGCGAACCAGCGCCGTTGGTTTGGGTTACCACTTATTGTAGTAGTCGTTAAGCCAAGTTGAGCCTTATAGGCGGCTTAGTAAGTACCAACAGCAGTCGGCCACAAACCAGCCTCCACCATCCCGCACTAGGTCCGCGTGGTGGAGAATGCCCTAATCTCTCTCACCTCGATAGTAGGACAATATAGGCTGATTTGTGATTAATGGACATGCAATGGACGGCAAACATTGTTACTGCTTAAACCCCTGAAGATAGTCACAGGCATCGTAGCCGCCCGATGCTAAGATGGCGTAATGATTTGGACACTTTTACGGGAGAGACATGAGCACTGCTGGCCTAGAATCGATCTTTGCAGACTTCATGGACCAGCAGTGGGATACAGACTATGCTTCTTAAAAAAAAGGTAACAAGTGAAACGTCAAGTTGAATTGTATAAGAAGATACGTTTTTGAGAATACATACTCTATTCAAAATGTCCCCCACTGCACGATACATGTAAACCACAATTTCGGGAAATTTGAACAAGAGTGTCGCACCAATCTGAAACAAGAGAATTTTTAGCTCTTTAGAGCCAGTAATGAAGTGCTGAGTGACCTAACGAATTAAACAAGATGAAGCAAAAGTTTATGTGCAATTAAAATATTATCTATCTATGTACTTCAACATCTTGCTACTTATTTTCTTTTCAATTTATAAGTTTTATTTAATTACATCATGTCAAATATAACAATAATGTAAATACAAGTAAACAAAATCTTACCATAAACTGCAACTGCTTGTTAACAATTTGTAGATGATTCAAACAATCGTTATACGTGTGCAAAATACTTCTAACGTCCCTTACACTCTGGGAAACTAAATTTCTTTCAATTATATTCACCGGTATAGGAATTTGTTGCAATCTAATTCTAAGCATTTTCATACGCATTAGAATTGATCGAAATATAATAATGGCGGTAATGTAGTTGAGGTCAAGAAATGTATGGATAATGGTCGGAAATATGACACTGGACCTTACAGTCTCCATACTCCATGTAACGAAAAAGAACACAATTGATTTACAGGTGATGATTATTAAAATGATAGCAACAATGTAACCACTGATAAGTGACTCATTTTGGTATCTCATGTTTGTATCACTAATTAATATAGCGTTGTAGTATTTAAATAAATATCCTTCAGCAGTGATTAAGGTAGCAAAGACTCCGACAATGTAATGGAGCGTTAAAAAGTATTCTATTGACATCCAAAAATAACTGAACGCCTTGAGGTACACAACGGAGCTTATAATACATAAGCAGAGGCAATACAAGCGAAGCAAAAGACAGACGAATTTAGAATCATTAATGTTGAAGTAGTTTCCGAACACGAGACGAATAAACATGACCACTTTTAATGAAGTTGTGGGTTTTATTAGGTCTTTAAAGGTGATGGTCGAACTCATGGTGGAAAGTGGTTGCTTCACGTCGCCTGCTCTAGAAACACTGCAATCATCAGCGTTGTAAAAATAGTCAATACTCCAATTAATCGTTTAGATGAGTGTGCAATCAACTTTATTGAAAATTCGTTGGAAAGAAATTGAATGTGGTCTATTTTGGGATCCGTTCCACTAATCATTTTAGGGCATATAGGTAGATGTATGTTATGAGCATGTTTCATTACTATAAATGTATTGTGTGATCAATAAAGGTTTCAAATAGCCGGCGGAGTGCGACGGTATCGCTCCGCCGGCTATTTGACCAAACGCGTTTGGCTGGCGCTCGGCTCAAGATCCGCAGCGCAGCGCGCACGTCACACTGGAGGCGTAACGTCGATCGCGCCGACCGCAGCCGGGCGGCCGGCCAACACTAGTATCCCGCTTGCACGCATATTGGCGTTACGCTCCCACCGCGCTTCGTGCCATCGTCGTGCTCCCATCGCGCTGCGTCGGCTGTGTGGCGAAACCTTAAATGTCCACAAAACGTTGTACATTTTATTTTCTGCCTATCCTGTATACCTAGTTTGTTGATACATTAGGTATACAGGCAGAATGGTGGGACACTTATCATCCCCAAAAGAGTAACATAGTCTTCTATGTTTACGCCTGTACCGATTATAATAAAATAGTCATCTAGATCACGGCGAATGTTCCTAAAATAATCTCATAATAAAGCCAGAATTACTATACTTTGAGGCTACCTATGGAGATCTACCTATGTATAATGTTAAACACAACTCATAATATGTGTATAAAACACTATACAAAATATATTATGTGACAGATATAAAAATAAGATTAATTTATTTCCAAAAAATAGACACATGCAAATCCTTAAAAACTAAACATTACATAAAAGGAACATGTTAAGCTAATAGTACTGGTGCTTTCCACACTAGGCAAAGCCTGTCTGTCATTGTTAATGCCGTCGAAAATATCAAAGTCTTTGGTCGCAGTGCCTACTAGTAGGGAATGCTATTAAATTTTGATAGACTATGTTTTTATAAGTGCTGCACTCTTTTGATGGTCCTTTTTATTAATCCTTATTACGTACCGATTAATTAAGAGCTCTTCGTATTTACTGTATGTTACTACTATTGTAGTAACATACAGTAAACCCACAAACCTCACAAACTTTCACCTTTGTAATAACAAAGGTGAAAATTTGTGAGAATGGATGTATGTATGGATGTTTGTCACCTAAAATCTATTCAACGGATGTTGATGAAACTACAGGAATATTGCCTATAAGTAATACGATATCAGAATATCTTTATAAATTATAGCAGTTTTCCGCGACTTCGTACCCGGTCGGCAACAGCGCCACCTACCGTGTCTATATTTAATAGCCTATGTTACTTCTGTATAAAGTAGCTTTCTAATGGTAAAAGAATTTTTGAAATCGGTCCAGCAGTTTTTGAGTTTATTCGTTACAAACATACAAAAAATAAAAATGTTTCCTCTTTATAATATTGGTGTAGATAGGCTATAAGTTATAACAAACAAATAAAATAAATAGTATTCCCACCTACTTAGACATATATGTTCGTCCAGTATGAACTGATACTTACTTAAATTTAAAACAATATTAATCAACCAATAAAGAAATAATATTGCATTGCTACATTAAAAGGTGCTTTTTTATTAAATATTTAGGTATTTTCATTCCATTTCGGTAATCCAAATTGGAACCTAAACACAAAAACTAAAGTTAACTCAATCGAAAAATGTGTTACAATTAACAGGTAACGTGGATCGGTTAACCCTTTGCACCGAGGTTTTCGTGTGGGTTTTCCTGATGAGTGATTTTCTCGGTGACGAGACGACAAAGCCACAGCCTCGCTTCGTCGACACCACGACAATTTCCAATACAATAAACCCATTACCTTAATAAATAATCGATTTCTTATCTACTTCAGCTATAAATAAAATTGAATTTAAGGGTAAAGGAGGGTACTTACCGGGAAAATACTGGCGTAACAAAAGGTTGGTGTTCGATTTTGGTTTCAAAATGAAACGAATATACGTCATTTTCTTAAATCGTTTTTTAAAGCTATATATATAGATAATTTTTTAAACACGTCTACCCTTTATGGTTTCGGGGACGAACTATGAACTAGACACACAATATTGACAAGTTGGAACAAAAACGGGACGACACACCGGCCGTTACACGAACCATTTTGAGACACCTCCCAAACTCTAAATCTATCTATATCAGGACGCCATACCCTAAAGATCTATTTAACTTAAGTAATATGTTAGATATTCATATGAAAGATGACGTTGAAGGCCCTCATAGTTCTGTGGGACTGCGGTGTTTTAAGTGATAATCAAGGCAAAGCAGCTTTCGGCTCGGGGGTCTGAGATGAGTGTACATTCTTCTATCTCCATGTTTTAAAAGACAAGATAAGCCATTTCAATTCTCCAATCGACGAAGCCAACAAACCCGTCCGTATTTCGTATCCAATTTGGCTCTTTTTTGCAAATTTATATTTAACTAAGATAGATATCACACAATTTCGGTAATCCACTAATCGTCCTATCAAGGACAGGTTCAGTGAAAAGAGTACAATACAGTTTAAAGTTTTATTGATAAAACAATACAATACATTTTTTTCAATACACTTATTGAAATGCACTACACACAACAATAAAACGTGTTCCGAATATATTTGTGGTAAGTTCTGAATCTATCTATCTATCCTTATCATGCCGCAAGTTCCCTTGCGGGGAAGGCAGAGAGTACAGATTTCTTTCTCTCTCTCTGGCTTCCTTCGCTTTCATCTTTCTCTACCTATATCATCACACCTGAGCCCTTGCGGGGTAGGTAGAGAGTACAGAGTTCCAACAGGTTATTTCCTTACATATCTCTCTGGCTTTCTCCACTCTCATAGTTCGTCTCATATACGCTCGCCGGTTACGGTGTCTTGCCCTTCAGATAAGACACGGTCTATTTGGTCATGGTAAGATAGTCCAGGTCTTCCCCGGTACCTACATCCTTCCACTTTTGCATTGTATATCTGTTTTGTTATTCTTTCTTCCGATATTCTTTTTATATGCCCGAACCGCTCTCATATTTCGTCTTATACACGCTCGCCCGTTGCGGAGACTCTTGACTCTGACACCCGCTTTCTGAAAGTCTGATCAACGGAAAAATTAACGAATAAAAGCAGTCAGATCTCTTTTCAAGTCACATTTAAATTGCTGAGAGCGTTTAAACAAAATATTGTTATAACCACGAAATAAGAAAGTACCGACTTTTTTAAACCTAGCTCCACACTAAGATTGATTCCTGTATCGTGGGTGCGTTTACAAACATAAAAATTCACATACACAAATACCCAGACCGAAACAAATAATTGTGGATCACACAAAGATTTATCGCGTGCGGTAATCACACCCATGACTATTAGACACAATGGGCGGAGCGCCTTAAGCTCTTTACCACTGCGCTAAATCGTCTGTCTTTTTCTGTGATTATAATCTAACATTTAATTAGTGAAATCCGTAGAACTGCATGGCAATGATGACGTATGTTAGGCTGGCCGATGCGATTGCCAGCGGCAGACTTGCATCAAGCCGCAAAGTGCCTAGGATAATATATTCAAATGGCCGTCGGTGGATGTAGGACAGCGCCTTGTTCAGCTCCAATCCCAATAACACATCTGCGGAGAAAGCACATTGTTATATTTCTTTTTTTTACAAATGTAATCCCACATCAGGAATTATTCATGTGTTGTGGGTGTGTTTACAAATATGAAGTACACATACATTAGTACCCGTTACAAACATCTGTGGGTCACAAAGATTTGTCCCATGCGGGGATCAAACCCGCGACATCCGTCCTAGGATTCGAACCCTAAACCTCGTGACCACTACACGCATTATTTACTAGCGAGGCAGTCTAACTAATAATTCAATATATATCGATTCATATGTTCATTCGATAAAAATAAATATTTATCGTTACCTGAGCACCTCATAATTTGTCCGACGAGTGATTTCTTAATCTGGTTTACCTCATCGATGATGCTATCCATAATTATTGCCGGTAAGGATACTAAGAATATTGGCTTAAGTGTATTGAGTGTATGGACGACTGCAACTTCTGCTTCCGTCTATGAATAGGTACAAAATATGTTAACATTAGAATATAATGATATGTAATGGACCCGAGAGGTTTTCGCAGAGCTGTGCGATCGCTTTGTTCTAAGCCATCACTAAAGTTAAACAGCGCTCGGTTCGGTTGGTCTGAAAAGGGTGACTGTTTGTGGCATTTTCTTATTCGAGCGTCAGCAGAACGCGAACCGGCGCCGTTGGTTTGGGTTACCATTTATTGTAGTAGTCGTTAAGCCAAGTTGAGCCTTATAGGCGGCTTAGTAAGTACCAACAGCAGTCGGCCACAAACCAGCCTCCACCATCCCGCACTAGGTCCGCGTGGTGGAGAATGCCCTAATCTCTCTCACCTCGATAGTAGGACAATATAGGCTGATTTGTGATTAATGGACATGCAATGGACGGCAAACATTGTTACTGCTTAAACCCCTGAAGATAGTCACAGGCATCGTAGCCGACCGATGCTAAGATGGCGTAATGATTTGGACACTTTTACGGGAGAGACATGAGCACTGCTGGCCTAGAATCGATCTTTGCAGACTTCATGGACCAGCAGTGGGATACAGACTATGCTTCTTAAAAAAAAGGTAACAAGTGAAACGTCAAGTTGAATTGTATAAGAAGATACGTTTTTGAGAATACATACTCTATTCAAAATGTCCCCCACTGCACGATACATGTAAACCACAATTTCGGGAAATTTGAACACGAGTGCCGCTCCAATCTGAAACAAGTGAACTTTTAGCTCTTTAGAGCCAGTAATGAAGTGCTGAGTGACTTAACGAATTAAACAAGAAGAAGCAAAAGTTTATGTGCAATTAAAATATTATATATCTATGTACATCTTGCTACTTATTTTATTTTCAATTTATAAGTTTTATTTAATTACATCATGTCAAATATAACAATAATGTAAATACAACTAAACAAAATCTTACCATAAATTGCAACTGCTTGTTAACAATTTGTAGATGATTCAAACAATCGTTATACGTGTGCAAAATACTTCTAACATCCCTTACACTCTGGGAAACTAAATTTCTTTCAATTATATTCACCGGTATAGGAATTTGTTGCAATCTAATTCTAAGCATTTTCATACGCATTAGAATTGATCGAAATATAATAATGGCGGTAATGTAGTTGAGGTCAAGAAATGTATGGATAATGGTCGGAAATATTACAATGGACCTAAAACTCTCCATTCCCCATATAGCGAAGAAAAACACAATTGATGTACAGGTGATTATTATGAAAACAATCGCAACAATGTAACCACTGATAACTGACTCATTTTGGTATCTCATGATTGTATCACTTATTAATATAGCATTGCAGTATTTAAATAAATATCCTTCAGCAGTGATTAAGGTAGCAAAGACTTTGACAATGTAATGGAGCGTTATAAAGTATTCTATTGACATCCAAAAATATCTGAACGCCTTGAGGTACATAACCGAGCTTATAATACATAAGCAGATGCAATACAAGCGAAGCAAGAGGCACACGAATTTAGAATGATTGATGTTGAAGTAGTTTCCGAACACGAGACGAATAAACATGACCACTTTTAATGAAGTTGTGGGTCTTATTAGGTCTTTAAAGGTGATGGTCGAACTCATGGTGGAAAGTGGTTGCTTCACGTCGCCTGCTCTAGAAACACTGCAATCATCAGCGTTGTAAAAATAGTCAGTACTCCAATTAATCGTTTAGATGAGTGAGCAATCAACTTTATTGAAAATTCGTTGGAAAGAAATTGAATGTGGTCTATTTTGGGATCAGTTCCACTAATAATTTTAGGGCATATAGGTAGTTTTATTACTATAAATGTAGTGTGTGATCAATAAAGGTTTGGTCAAACAGCCGGCGGAGCGCTACCGTCACGCTCCGCCAGCGCGTTTGGCTGGCGCTTGGCTGAAAATCCGCACCGCAGCGCGCACGTCACACTGAAGGCGTGACGTCGATTGCGCTGGCCGCAGCCGGGCGGCCGGCCAATAATAGCATCCCGCTTGCACGCATATTAGCGTTTCGCTCCCACCGTGCTTCGTGCCATCGTCGCGCTCCCATCGCGCTGCGTCGGCTGTGTGGCGAAACCTTAAATGTCCACAAAACGTTGTACATTTTATTTTCTGCCTATCCTGTATACCTAGTATGTTGATACATTAGGTATACAGGCAGAATGGTGGGACACTTATCATCCCCAAAAGAGTAACATAGTCTTCTATGTTTACGCCTGTACCGATTATAATAAAATAGTCATCTAGATCACGGCGAATGTTCCTAAAATAATCTCATAATAAAGCCAGAATTACTATACTTTGAGGCTACCAATGGATATCTACCTATGTATAATGTTAAACACAACTCATAATATGTGTATAAAATACTATACATAATATATCATGTGACAGATATAAAAATAAGATTAATTTATTTCCAAAAAATAGACATGCAAATCCTTAAAAACTAAACATTACATAAAAGGAACATGTTAAGCTAATAGAACTGGTGCTTTCCACACTAGGCAAAGCCTGTCTGTCATTGTTAATGCCGTCGAAAATATCAAAGTCTTTGGTCGCAGTGCCTACTAGTAGGGAATGCTATTAAATTTTGATAGACTATGTTTTTATAAGTGCTGCACTCTTTTGATGGTCCTTTTTTTTAATCCTTATTACGTACCGATTAATTAAGAGCTCTTCGTATTTACTGTATGTTACTACTATTGTAGTAACATACAGTAAACCCACAAACCTCACAAACTTTCACCTTTGTAATAACAAAGGTGAAAATTTGTGAGAATGGATGTATGTATGGATGTTTGTCACCTAAAATCTATTCAACGGATGTTGATGAAACTACAGGAATATTGCCTATAAGTAATACGATATCAGAATATTTTTAAATTTTTATAAATTATAGCAGTTTTCCGCGACTTCGTACCCGTTCGGCAACAGCGCCACCTACCGTGTCTATATTTAATAGCCTATGTTACTTCTGTATAAAGTAGCTTTCTAATGGTAAAAGAATTTTTGAAATCGGTCCAGCAGTTTTTGAGTTTATTCGTTACAAACATACAAAAAATAAAAATGTTTCCTCTTTATAATATTGGTGTAGATAGGCTATAAGTTATAACAAACAAATAAAATAAATAGTATTCCCACCTACTTAGACATATATGTTCGTCGAGTATGAACTGATACTTACTTAAATTTAAAACAATATTAATCAACCAATAAAGAAATAATATTGCATTGCTACATTAAAAGGTGCTTTTTTATTAAATATTTAGGTATTGTCATTCCATTTCGGTAATCCAAATTGGAACCTAAACACAAAAACTAAAGTTAACTCAATCGAAAAATGTGTTACAATTAACAGGTAACGTGGATCGGTTAACCCTTTGCACCGAGTTTTCGTGTGGGTTTTCCTGATGAGTGATTTTCTCGGTGACGAGACGACAAAGCCACAGCCTCGCTTCGTCGACACCACGACAATTTCCAATACAATAAACCCATTACCTTAATAAATAATCGATTTCTTATCTACTTCAGCTATAAATAAAATTGAATTTAAGGGTAAAGGAGGGTACTTACCGGAAAAATACTGGCGTAACAAAAGGTTGGTGTTCGATTTTGGTTTCAAAATGAAACGAATATACGTCATTTTTTTAAATCGTTTTTTAAAGCTATATATATAGATAATTTTTTAAACACGTCTACCCTTTATGGTTTCGGGGGCGAACTATGAACTAGACACACAATATTGACAAGTTGGAACAAAAACGGGACGACACACCGGCCGTTACACGAACCATTTTGAGACACCTCCCAAACTCTAAATCTATCTATCTATATCAGGACGCCATACCCTAAAGATCTATTTAACTTAAGTAATATGTTAGGTGTTCATATGAAAGATGACGTTGAAGGCGCTCATAGTTCTGTAGGACTGCGGTGTTTTAAGTGATAATCAAGGCAAAGCAGCTTTCGGCTCGGGGGTCTGAGATGAGTGTACATTCTTCTATCTCCATGTTTTAAAAGACAAGATAAGCCATTTCAATTCTCCAATCGACGAAGCCAACAAACCCGTCCGTATTTCGTATCCAATTTGGCTCTTTTTTGCAAATTTATATTTAACTAAGATAGATATCACACAATTTCGGTAATCCACTAATCGTCCTATCAAGGACAGGTTCAGTGAAAAGAGTACAATACAGTTTAAAATTTTATTGATAACACAATACAATACATTTTTTTCAATACACTTATTGAAATGCACTACACACAACAATAAAACGTGCTCCGAAAATATTTGTGGTAAGTTCTGAATCTATCTATCTATCCTTATCATGCCGAAAGTTCCCTTGCGGGGAAGGCAGAGAGTACAGATTTCTTTCTCTCTCTCTGGCTTCCTTCGCTTTCATCTTTCTCTACCTATATCATCACACCTGAGCCCTTGCGGGGTAGGTAGAGAGTACAGAGTTCCAACAGGTTCTTTCCTTACATATCTCTCTGGCTTTCTCCACTCTCATAGTTCGTCTCATATACGCTCGCCGGTTACGGTGTCTTGCCCTTCAGATAAGACACGGTCTATTTGGTCATGGTAAGATAGTCAAGGTCTTCCCCGGTACCTACATCCTTCCAATTTTGCATTGTATATCTGTTTTGTTATTCTTTCTTCCGACATTCTTTTTATATGCCCGAACCGCTCTCATATTTCGTCTTATACACGCTCGCCCGTTGCGGAGACTCTTGACTCTGACACCCGCTTTCTGAAAGTCTGATCAACGGAAAAATTAACGAATAAAAGCAGTCAGATCTCTTTTCAAGTCACATTTAAATTGCTGAGAGCGTTTAAACAAAATATTGTTTAAACGCTCTCAGCAATTTAAAGCAACCACGAAATAAGAAAGTACCGACTTTTTTAAACCTAGCTCCACACTAAGATTGATTCCTGTATCGTGGGTGCGTTTACAAACATAAAAATTCACATACACAAATACCCAGACCGAAACAAATAATTGTGGATCACACAAAGATTTATCGCGTGCGGGAATCACACCCATGACTATTAGACACAATGGGCGGAGCGCCTTAAGCTCTTTACCACTGCGCTAAATCGTCTGTCTTTTTCTGTGATTATAATCTAACATTTAATTAGTGAAATCCGTAGAACTGCATGGCAATGATGACGTATGTTAGGCTGGCCGATGCGATTGCCAGCGGCAGACTTGCATCAAGCCGCAAAGTGCCTAGGATAATATATTCAAATGGCCGTCGGTGGATGTAGGACAGCGCCTTGTTCAGCTCCAATCCCAATAACACATCTGCGGAGAAAGCACATTGTTATATTTCTTTTTTTTACAAATGTAATCCCACATTAGGAATTATTCATGTGTTGTGGGTGTGTTTACAAATATGAAGTACACATACATTAGTACCCGTTACAAACATCTGTGGGTCACAAAGATTTGTCCCATGCGGGGATCAAACCCGCGACATCCGTCCTAGGATTCGAACCCTAAACCTCGTGACCACTACACGCATTATTTACTAGCGAGGCAGTCTAACTAATAATTCAATATATATCGATTCATATGTTCATTCGATAAAAATAAATATTTATCGTTACCTGAGCACCTCATAATTTGTCCGACGAGTGATTTCTTAATCTGGTTTACCTCATCGATGATGTTATCCATAATTATTGCCGGTAAGGATACTAAGAATATTGGCTTAAGTGTATTGAGTGTATGGACGACTGCAACTTCTGCTTCCGTCTATGAATAGGTACAAAATATGTTAACATTAGAATATAATGATATGTAATGGACCCGAAAGGTTTTCGCAGAGCTGTGCGATCGCTTTGTTCTAAGCCATCACTAAAGTTAAACAGCGCTCGGTTCGGTCGGTCTGAAAAGGGTGACTGTTTGTGGCATTTTCTTATTCGAGCGTCAGCAGAACGCGAAACGGCGCCGTTGGTTTGGGTTACCATTTATTGTAGTAGTCGTTAAGCCAAGTTGAGCCTTATAGGCGGCTTAGTAAGTACCAACAGCAGTCGGCCACAAACCAGCCTCCACCATCCCGCACTAGGTCCGCGTGGTGGAGAATGCCCTAATCTCTCTCACCTCGATAGTAGGACAATATAGGCTGATTTGTGATTAATGGACATGCAATGGACGGCAAACATTGTTACTGCTTAAACCCCTGAAGATAGTCACAGGCATCGTAGCCGACCGATGCTAAGATGGCGTAATGATTTGGACACTTTTACGGGAGAGACATGAGCACTGCTGGCCTAGAATCGATCTTTGCAGACTTCATGGACCAGCAGTGGGATACAGACTATGCTTCTCAAAAAAAGGTAACAAGTGAAACGTCAAGTTGAATTGTATAAGAAGATACGTTTTTGAGAATACATACTCTATTCAAAATGTCCCCGACTGCACGATACATGTAAACCACAATTTCGGGAAATTTGAACACGAGTGCCGCTCCAATCTGAAACAAGTGAACTTTTAGCTCTTTAGAGCCAGTAATGAAGTGCTGAGTGACTTAACGAATTAAACAAGAAGAAACAAAAGTTTATGTGCAATTAAAATATTATATATCTATGTACATCTTGCTACTTATTTTCTTTTCAATTTATAAGTTTTATTTAATTACATCATGTCAAATATAACAATAATGTAAATACAACTAAACAAAATCTTACCATAAATTGCAACTGCTTGTTAACAATTTGTAGATGATTCAAACAATCGTTATACGTGTGCAAAATACTTCTAACATCCCTTACACTCTGGGAAACTAAATTTCTTTCAATTATATTCACCGGTATAGGAATTTGTTGCAATCTAATTCTAAGCATTTTCATACGCATTAGAATTGATCGAAATATAATAATGGCGGTAATGTAGTTGAGGTCAAGAAATGTATGGATAATGGTCGGAAATATTACAATGGACCTAAAACTCTCCATTCCCCATATAGCGAAGAAAAACACAATTGATGTACAGGTGATTATTATGAAAACAATCGCAACAATGTAACCACTGATAACTGACTCATTTTGGTATCTCATGATTGTATCACTTATTAATATAGCATTGCAGTATTTAAATAAATATCCTTCAGCAGTGATTAAGGTAGCAAAGACTTTGACAATGTAATGGAGCGTTATAAAGTATTCTATTGACATCCAAAAATATCTGAACGCCTTGAGGTACATAACCGAGCTTATAATACATAAGCAGATGCAATACAAGCGAAGCAAGAGGCACACGAATTTAGAATGATTGATGTTGAAGTAGTTTCCGAACACGAGACGAATAAACATGACCACTTTTAATGAAGTTGTGGGTCTTATTAGGTCTTTAAAGGTGATGGTCGAACTCATGGTGGAAAGTGGTTGCTTCACGTCGCCTGCTCTAGAAACACTGCAATCATCATCGTTGTAAAAATAGTCAATACTCCAATTAATCGTTTAGATGAGTGAGCAATCAACTTTATTGAAAATTCGTTGGAAAGAAATTGAATGTGGTCTATTTTGGGATCAGTTCCACTAATAATTTTAGGGCATATAGGTAGAGGTATGTTATGATCATTTTTTATTACTATAAATGTATTGTGTGATCAATAAAGGTTTGGTCAAACAGCCGGCGGAGCGCTACCGTCGCGCTCCGCCAACGCGTTTGGCTGGCGCTTGGCTGAAAATCCGCACCGCAGCGTGCACGTCACACTGAAGGCGTGACGTCGATCGCGCCGGCCGCAGCCGGGCGGCCGGCCAATACTAGCATCCCGCTTGCACGCATATTAGCGTTTCGCTCCCACCGTGCTTCGTGCCATCGTCGCGCTCCCATCGCGCTGCGTCGGCTGTGTGGCGAAACCTTAAATGTCCACAAAACGTTGTACATTTTATTTTCTGCCTATCCTGTATACCTAGTTTTTAGATAAATTAGCCGAATAGGACACTTATCATCCCCAAAAGTGTAACATAGTCTTCTATATTTATGCCTGTGCCGTTAACAGAATTACTATACTTTGAGGTTACCAATGGATATCTACTTATTTATAATGGTAAACACAACCCATATGTGAATTGAAAGGGGTAATGGGTGTCTGAACGTCGGGTACAATTTTATTACGAGTACATGAACAATGTCCACCAAAATTAGCGTCATTATCCGACGTCCATTGAAATTTCCTTGCAGTGTTATGCTTGGTTTTGGATTTGATTATATTAATTACCGGATCCCAAGACGATGGAAGCACCCAGCCATCTTCTCTATTGAAATTAGGATGTTTTTTAATTTCAATAGCCTCGCGAACCATCCTTGGTAGGAATCGGTGTTCTTTCACGAGGATTTGTGGTCTATCAAATCTGATGTTATGGCGGGTGCGGTCAAGGACATGTTCACAGACTGCAGACTTCTTTGAGCGACGGTGTTTTAGGTCAGCTATGTGTCCCTCGTCCCTCCCGTGACCATAGGTGCTGCAAAGCACTCGAAACGTCGGGAACAAAAAATAAAAAATAAACCGCGATAAAATCCGTAAAATAGTTTTATTTCATCAATATTGATTATTATTCTGATTTTTTCTCTAATGTATGGTTCAATATAAAACATTATTCATAATATATCACACGATAGATATTCTTACATACTTTAACAGAAATGTACCTACATAATGTATACGCCCATCTATCGTCAGCCGAAAGACGTCCACTACTAGAAAAAGGACCCAAAAGACCCACGGCTGCCACGCCGACCAGGTTCGTGCTGTAAGCATCCACCTTTTACCCATACTTCCATATTTCATCACATTTCAAAAACTGGTTACATTACCTCTGCCATACAATATCTATATGACTGCCTTTTGGTCTAGTGGCAAAGCGCATCGCTTGGTGATCACGAGGTCCTGGGTTCAAATCCTAGGTCGGACAAATGAAGTTTTTCTAACTAAAACTTCCCAGTATGAGTCCGGAGTCTGAATTCGTGCCCGGTATATGGCAATAGGCACGTCCTATTACATGGAACCTGACATCGTCCGCGAAAAGTGGGTGTACTCAGTACACCCCTGCCACCACCGCTTGGGGAATATAGGCGTGACGGTGTATACAATATCAAAATTATGTACCTACTTACGGCACATGAATTCGGAAAACCTAGATTTAGATAAAAGCTGGGGCTTTTAAGTGAATCTTTTGGACCAATCAAGCTATCACTCTTATCCATATAAATGTACTTGTACTGCGATTATATCTGTATTCAGTTCACATTGCGTCAACACATTGCCTTCAAATTCTTAAACTAACTATGCTTAAATTTAGTTTTTGTGTTGGTATACTTCACTTAAGGGTCTCATAAAAGACAAAAAGGCACACAATAGCCCGTAAAATTGCGTCGTTGGTTGCTACAAGACGTGCAGAAACAGCACTGGTTCTAACATGAGTAGGTATAGGAGTCACGTACCAATCACATATCAAATTTAGTTTATCCATATATGATCCGGGAAGGGAAGTGCGTGAAATTCGCAACGAACTAAATTATTCAAAACTCACAGTAGCGACGTGTTGAAAATGTAGACAAGAATATCATATACAGATCAGAACACTTTTTTTCAGCAGCGTTAGTTTAAGAGGATATGTACCTAAGTACGTAGATATAATGAGATATTTAAAAATAAAATACAAACATCCCAGAAAACCATTGCGCTGATAGTTCGCAACGAAAACGAGAGCTATGAAAAAATATAAGAAAATTATATACAAAAGGCAACCAACGCGTTGAAATTAGTTCTTCCGTATAGAAGCTTTGATTTCACAGGCCATTAAACGTTTTTAACTTACAACCAGTCTGAAAAATTGGATGAAGTCTACTTAATAGGCACACCTAAAACAAATAAAGGCATCAACTATACTATAACAACAACAGTTAAAATACAAGTAGGTACACAACCAAACATGTATTTTCTTAATCCACAAAGCGTCGTCCCGCAGGCGACAAAACCACGATATGAACGAGTCACAACAAAAGGGCTGTAACATTTTATAGCGTGCAATCGGCGCCAGTAAACCTCCTGATAGCACTCCAGCCAACAATTAAAGGGATAAGATAAACCCAACGGCTTTTGGACTCCTTTACCTCGAAAATGTATGAAGATATCTACATTAAATTCGCGGATTTCAGAAGATTCTTGTTATGTTTCTTTATTATATTTTTGGGTTCTAATTTTAGTACGATTTATTGATTTAATTGAATTTAAGTTTGAATAATAATAAAAAAATATTTTCATTTTCAGTTAATAGGTACAATAATTAATCGACAAACATACATACCAGTCGTAATTTTCGTTTTTTTAATGTTACGTTCTAATCAAAAAGATCTGGGAATTGAAGCTTGTAGAAATTATGGTATCATGGGGATATGAAATGACTCCAAGTCATACCATATAGTGGAATAAGCGAGATCTGAGTACCTAGTAATTGATTCAATGCCAATAATATACCAACAAAGTAAATTGTAAATATAAACTAAATTCAAACAATTCCAACCACTTCTAGAGATTTGTAAATAGATAGTAGCTAGCTATATATTTCTTTTAAAACAACCGCTGTATTTTCGCTGTCGAAACCAATGCGAATAGGTCGACGCGACAGGGCTTTGTGAAAAAATCTCCTTTTCTATATGTTGAACGCAGCCCTGATATGAGACCTTCCAATCGCGGTTTCTAAAAAAAGAAATTACGTACCGATGAGGAACGGTTTATATTTGTAAGCTGGAACATTAAGACAGTGTGCTGTGTAACACACGCCTGCTGTAACCTATGGGCAATTACTTTGCACATTCGTCTCGCCCGAAAACACCTACAATTCAACAAAAACAAACGTGAGGATTGCCTCTGAGCGCTGATAATTTGTCAGGTGCTACGCGCTCAAAGAGTTGGTAGGGATCAGATTGGACAAACTTCTATGAATTAAAAATAATAAAATTTACTCATATAATCACCCACACCCACTCAAGTACTGAAAAGTCTTAAACTTTAAACATTTATTTACATACACAACATTATTTTGATTAAAAGGTAGACCTTGTTTCAGTTTACCCTTGAACCATAGGTCTAAGGGCCTGTCAGATGGTCCAAGTAAAAAGGTTAATAGTAATTTTATAAAATGATTACACTACCTTAATAAGTATGGCTTAGTAAACAATAAACAATCATACTGACTGTCGATATGAGGCATCACGAGTCCATAATTCACCCTCCGTCTGTGGTCTACTGTGTGTGTGAATGATCTACGCTGTTGGCCGCGAGGCCTTTACAGCTTCACCGGACAAGAGGGCGAGCGTGCAACCACTACGCTCGAGCCAGAAGGGCAAAGGGGCAACTAGCTTAAAAGCGCCTCAAGGAGGAACGGCCTCGGCTTGGGCAGTCGCTATGGGGGAGGGCGTATACTAGGTGTCTCGCAGTGGTCCTCTGCACCGGCCGGCGGGCAAGGGATTCTTCGACCTCGCCGGCGAGGTCGGTGTCTGATCCTGTCTGCGGTATCTGTATCCGAAAGAAGGGATGTAAGGGCATCGGGAGGGTCGGTGAGAACATGCCGCGGACGGCGGTAGCGGTTGATAGGAGGAGAGTTGGGTTCGTAGTCGGCGGCGACTACGATTAGCGGATTACTATGATTGGACGCGTTCGCAAAATATCGGGTTGTCGCCTTTTTAATAAAGGCGCGAATAGGTTCGAGACCGATATCGGAATGGACTGTGATCTACTAATAGTTACCGAATTGTAATGAAATATCGCGTATCATAATTAAAGCACGAAGACCTAGACTATCTTTCCACGATCAAATAGACCGAGTATTATCTGAAGGACAAGTCAAGAGTCTCCGTAACCAGCGAGCGTGTATGAGACGAATTATGAGCGTGAAGGAAGCCAGAGAGGTATGTTAGGAAAGAACCATTTGGAAGAGAGTACAACTCTGTACTCTCTGCTTACCCCGCAAGGAATCTGGCGTGATAATATAGATAAAAAGATAGATAATTAAAGCAAGATCTCTAAGTAGTGTTTTCTAAATCTACAACTGAATCGATTCAATCTATTTTTAAAGTATATTTTTTTATCAAAAATTACTATCGTTCGTTCAATCCTCGATATTAAACAAAATTTATTCGTGATTCAAATCAATACGGCATTATTTCATGCATATGTAATTCATATACCTGAATATTCACACAAAAGTATAGGTCTTATGGTTCATTTTGGTACAAAAGTGCTTAAAAATGGTAGGTTCAATCAAAACTCCTTACAATTGGAATTTAGATTTTTGTTTTGAATTCTTAAAACTATAATTCGAGTGTCTGAGGTCTTGCATTATATATGTTACACATATGTTAATGTGATCCTATATACGCCGGTGACCTCCAGTTGAGAATTTGAATACGTTTAGGCACAACAAGTCAAAAGTCGATAAGCACCAACTTATTCTGTATGTTTTTCTTTGACCATTCGCGTGGGAACAACCCACACCGATGGCGTGCCGTCGCCCCGCTAACGTCTTCTTCAAGGGGGATGAAATATCTAAACGCGAGTCTCTTAATGGCTCTCATTTATTTCTCTCCCGAATCTCGCACTGAACGCTCGTAATTATTGCGTTTCCAGTAGGGTTATTAAGTTTTGCTTCGGTTGAAATGAGAAATGGCCGCATTTATTCGATGTTCAACTTGATACCTTTGAACGGCGAAGGGTTGAATTTAATTTTGGATGGCGATATTATGATATAATTATTATAATTGTGCCGCGGTGTGGTGGCATTAACGGTGTCGTGAAGTGAACGAGGTAGCGTTATCATTACATTGTATTCGTTTAAATGATACTCATAATTTCGAGAGCGGAAGAGGACTTTGTTACTCCCTATATTATATTTACTTCACATTACCAGTTCAATGTCTAAAATATTAATACTAATATCCTAATAAGTATACTAAAACATTTAAAATATCACCATATCCCTAATAGTGAAGAAAGGCTTTAGTAAACACTATATATTTCTAAAATTATGTAAGTAAAACAGAATTAAGCCCGCAGCAGACAGTCTAAATAAACCAGTACCCCACTACTCATTCATAGGTTACTATTTTCTTATTAATAAGTTAAGACATATTAATAAGCTACCCCTTATTCTATCTATCTATCTATATCATCACGCCAGTTCCCTTGCGGGGTAGGCAGAGAGTACAGAGTTCCAACAGGTTCTTTCCTTACAGACCTCTCTGGCAGCTGACTTCCGCCACTCTCATACGCGCTCGCCGGTTACGGACACTCTTGACTTGCTCTTCAGATAAGACACGGGCTATTTGGTCATGTTAAGATACTCTAGGTCTTCCCCGGTACCTACATCCTTCCACTTTTGCACTACCCCTTAATAATGAGCTAATTTTATTGATTAATTTTAAGGCGATTCATAACCAGTAAAAGCAATTTCATCAAAAGCACACAAGTACTATCTGTTAAAACGAACCATTTAATCTACGTAATCTACGCATTGGAAACAAATGGCCAACTTAGAACAGATTAGATCAGACAAATCACGGATCTAATTGTCCGCCCCTAATTCTGGCTGATAGCAAGCTATAAGTCAGTTTCTTTCCCGATCATCCCCTTGTAGATAATTTACTCGTACTTACAACTTTGAATGATTTTATTGAGAGAGAATGAATTTACTTAACAAAATAAAAAGACACCATCGCCCCTTTAGTTTCTAAGTCGGGGTAGAAGAAGTGTACCTACTATGCTGTGTACATTTCTTCTACCTATTATCCTAGTTATATAATAAGTGTACCTACTATCCACCGTACTATGCAATAAGGGGGCTCTGAATACTACTGATTTTTTTAAAGGACAAATCTCTATATGCTAGTATTCGAACAAGCTCCGTGATCCGCCGCAAGATGCCTCAATAAACCTATTTTGCTACTTGTAACTAAATAAATAGATATGTAGAAGTAATTTGATTAACTAGATATTAATAAACTACTTCTACGAACTATAAATGTAGTATTTGATAATAACAACATACAACCATACATTTTCGAAAGACCAATTTCATTCAAAAAACCAAAGAGTCTTATTCCGTCGGTAAAAAGCTGCTCATAAATAAGTCATGTTCTTCTATTACAAGATAGGCAACTGTACAGGGTATTGTAATATGCAAAACTATTAGGCGTGCTTAAAAATGTTCACTATCTATATCATCACGCCAGCTCTCTCGCGGGGTAGGCAGAGAGTACAGAGTTCCAACAGGTTATTTCCTTACAGACCTCTCTGGCTTCCTCCATTCTCATAGTTCGTCTCATACACGCTTGCCGGTTACGGAGACTCTTGACTTGCCCTTCAGATAAGACAAGCCGACGGTCTATTTGGTCATAGTAAGATAGTCTAGGTCTTCCCCGGTACCTAAATCCTTTCGCATTGTATATCTATTTTGTCATTCTTTCCTCTGACATTCTTTCTATGCGCCTGAACCAACGAAGCATACCCCTTCTCATCTTTACACCGATACTATCTTTCATACCTACTCGCTTTCTTACTACGCTGTTGCGAATACGGTCGGTGAGCGTGACTCCGCACATTTTCCGCAGAGCTCGCATTTCGACCGCATTTATCCTGCTTTCGTTCTCCTTCTAACAAACCTAACTCTCACTGCCATATAACAGCGTTGGGACAAGCACTCCGTTATGCATGGCCAGTTGTGCCTTTTGGCTTAAGTGCCGGCTCCCAAGTAGCTTTCCCATCGCACCATTTACTCTATTCCCTGCATTCACTCTTCTCTCTATATCAGCGGTGTATTTCCCATCCTTACTGAACTGAAGGCGCATCCAAGATATACAAACTTAAAAATGTTACAGACACAATATGTATTGTGTAAGATATACAAACTTAAAAATGTTACAGACACAATATGTATTGTGATAATCTTGTCAGTATTTCATTGTCAAGCGATACAAAATCTCATCCAAGTTTGAACGCGTGTTTTGCGAAAGCCCCGAGGCGTATGTGTATTCTAAACTTTGTTAAGATAACGCAGCGTCTAAGCCTGCGGAATCGAACCGTCCTAAGACTTGTTTACTGCTACATATAATGGTTTGTTTTGGTTTCCAGTAAATGTCAAGATATTTATGAAGTACATTTTGCAAACAATTTTATAATATATCAATTCCTCGAACAACCCACGGATGTGGATTTGTGTGTGTGAATGATCTACGCTGTTGGCCGCGGGGCCTTCACCAGACAAGACGGAATGTGGAGTGATACGAAGTCGTTATAACAAGCTCTTTGATTTTTATTATGAAATACAGAGCCCCATACTAGAAATTAAGCTCCTGTATTGTATTATATTTAGTTACAATACCGAACACCCAGATCGAAGCAAACATATCTGAGTCACATAAAAATCTGTTCCGTCCAGGCGCCTAAACCTTTTACCACGAGGAAAAGTCTTTATTTATTTATTTATTCTTTATTGTACACACACAAATTGTAACAAGGTAAATTAATGTACAAGGCGAGCTTAACTCAAAGGGCTATCACGTAAAGAGTATGGGAGTAAATTCCATCGGTGCACAGCACGCACAGTAAATGAACCATCATATCGACTTGAGCTATGACGAGGTACACTAAGAAGAAGAGAAGAGAAAGAGCGACTTGGTTTTCCCCTGGGGACTAAATACTCAAAGCGTATACGAAGATATACTGGGGAATTAGGATTATGAAGAACAGAGTAAAGCAAACGGAGAATATAACTATCCCGACGCAGCCGTATAGGCAGCCACTTCAACTGCTTTCGGTATTCTGACACATGGTCAAATTTCCGAAGGCCAAAAATGAAGCGAATGCACAGATTCTGCAGACGTTCAAGTTTATTAAGGAGTTCCTCAGTTGCATTGAATTAAAGGCACTGCTAAAGTCCAGTAGAACCAATATAGTATGGAGCTTATTCTCCATGGCCAAACGTATGTCGTTAGTTATTTTAACGAGTGTCGTTACAGTGCTATGGCCAGGGCGAAATCCTGCTTGGTAGGGACTTAGCAGGTCATTAATATAGAAATAGTGAGACAGGTGATTTTGAACAACACTCTCAAGGACCTTTGACAGAATCGGGAGTATGGAAATGGGACGGAATTGGCAAACTGAAGATGGTTTAGATACTTTGGGTAGCGGTATGACATGGGCCTTCTTCCAGGCTGAGGGAAATGTGCAAGAATGCAGAGAATAGTTGATGATGTGGTGTATGACAGGAATAAGATCATCTAGGATGGGACGAAGCATTTCGATTTGAAGACCATCATTACCTACCGCTTTCGTGGAAATCGAAAGGATTAATTGCTTAGCTTCCCCCTCTGTAACCTACTGAAAAGAGAACGAAGTACATGTAGGCAACGGTAGAATAGATAAACTGTTGAGAGTAGAAGATTTTATGCTGTTATCCAGGGTGACTGGTGACTTGAAAAGTGAAAATTGATGGTATTAAGATCTATATTATTGGGTGTATCATCGCTAGACGTTTTCCCAATACCCAGAGATTTGAGAAATTGCCATACTTGTGCCGTATTGAAGTTTTGGATTGAGTTATGAATGTGGCGTCTCTTAGCATCTCTACACAGGCGATAGCAACGATTCCGCAGTTTTTTGTATAGAGACCAGGTCTCATCAGTAGGTTTTTTTTTATAGCGTCTCTTGACTTTGTCTCTATTTGACATCTCTCTTTTAATGTAATCCGATAACCATGGTGCAGGTAGATGCTTCACTTAAAAGATATACACCTAAAAGAAATTCTACATGGTTAAAAGTGATTTCAATGAATAAGTGCTCAGCGAAATTAGAGTAATTATTCCGAGACTGGTCGATGACTTTATAATCGATATCTCCACGAATAATACCTACCCCCCCCCCCCACACACACCCCTTGCCTGTTATGTCATTGCGCACTAATTTATAGCCGGGCAAAGAGTATTCAGTGAAAGGAAGAACGGGCTTTAGAAATGTTTCAGAGACGAGGACAGCGTGAATGAGATCAGAATCGAAAGAAGATAATAAATCAGAATAATGTGCAGGGACGATTTGAGCATTTATATGAACTGTATTAAAAAACTTTTCGTAGCTAGAGAAAGCAGATATAAGTTGGTCACGTAAATGAACAGAATCGTCACTGAACGCACTCGCATAACTCACATCAGATGTACAAGAAGAAGAACAGGATACAAAGCTATCATCAAAATTATCACACATTAAAATATTATACGATACTTCTATATTTATATATGTAAAAGAATAATAATAATAAGTCGCCGTCATCAATGTCTGATTGATAGTAATATCTATTTCAATACATCCATAGGTAGAAGAACAGACGATCGTCTGCCCTAATTGAATACTGATAACACATAAAACCGGTAGTAGCATCAGCGTGCTCTATTGGCTATAAATTCATTTATATTTATATTTAGGGTACTATACCGTGCCACTGTCTTGTCTCACAAATGTACGTGAAAGAGAATATAGGTCACAACGCGCACCCAGTGCACATTTGTGGAGACAGTTTTGTGGTCTCCTACTGTTAAGATTGGCAAATCGCCTATAAGGCATCCGCCATAGACTACGGCTAACAGCTTAACGTGCATTCTGAAGCATGGAGATCACAATGATCGCACGCATTACAAAATATGCGTATAATGTCAATGTAGGTTTTAAGCCTTTGCTATGCGAAAATATTTGATCAACCCATCTCTCATAAGATTAACATGCTACGTACAGTGTTATTGTTTATGCTAGGTGTAGACCGCCGCGCCCGCGCCGGCAGTAATTCGAAGCAGGCGAGCGATTTGCCTGCCCCAGCTACGCTCCACGCGTCTTACACGTTACAATCGAATTTCTAAGTGAATTGATTGATAAGATGCTCTGCTTTAGTGAAACTATTTTATTTTTGATACTTACTTTTTATTTAGTTCTTTAAGGAATATAGGCATGTAACGCGCCGCGTTCAGCCGCGTCGGCAGTCTTTCCATATGATCGCGCGTGCAGACGCCGCACAGATAGCGCGTGCAGGACGCAGGGCGCGTTGGTGTGAACATGTCTATACAAATACTACTGTAGGAACTGATCGCCACCGGGTACACCATCGCGGACGCGGCTGGACGCGTTGGTCAGGCCGTACCCTAAGAATCATCTAGGTCTCGATCTAGCTTAAGCCACTCTGTTTCCGAGCTAAAAAATAGCCTTATACAATCTCTGAAAAATCCTTCATATATCAGTGATAGTCCATTTAAAATTGGTTCATCCGTTCCGGATATTAACTCAGACAAACAAACATTTTTTATTGTGCAAATAGTCACAAAGCTTAATATATCTTTGTTTCAAAATCACAAATAACACAGAGATTTTATTTATTTGTGTTCCCGTGCGCCATGGGAGGATCGTATCTGCATCTACAAAGTAAGTTGAGTGGTTTAACGTATTGAACAGTGTCTAAAAAGTCAACTTAAAAATTTGTAAAAAGCTGTGAAGAAAGAAAAGCAAGAAGAAAGAAAGAAAGAGTGATCCAGTGCCCTAATGCAAGCTTCTTAGGGATACTTGAAGGATATTTAAGAAAAAATGCGTGGACTTTAATATTAATTATATACTTTGTATAAGCGAGGTGTATAACAAACAGGAAAAACCGACTAGTGTGCTGGGCTGTTTATTGCGATCTATCTCGTCGTCAGCTGATCGGCGCGGCGTCGGAGGCAGCTACATGCGTCCCTCCACACCGCGCGCCTGTATTGGCGCTAACAAAGAGAGAAATCAAAGTATTGTAGGGCTTTTATGTAGCCAAAATAAGATTGATATCTTTGGACCTTCATGTAGGCCGGTAAAAAATTTAAATGCATATTGGTGTGAATATTAAATAGGTGTTTTAGTACATAGAGCAGCTATCGTGACGTAACAATGAACCATCCACGTACAAGGCTGGCCTCAACTCCAAATGCCCCGAGGCCGCCTCGAGGCACGAATGCCAAGACAAACCGAAATCTTATCAAACGCCCGCCATGTTGGTCTCGTTAATAAGCAAAACTGCACACAGGGGCCGCCATAACTTACCTGGGCTTTTATTCGTTAAGACCAAACGCGGCACGTTACAATAACTTCTCGAAATCTCTTTCTTTCTCTTTAAAATAAAAACGTAGCCCCACACTAGGAATTATTTCTGTGTCACATACACAAACATCCAGACGAAACAAATATTAGTGGATCACACAAAGATTTGTCCCGTGTGGGATACGTATCCGCGCCTACGCGATCCATTGGACGGGGCGGCTAAACCTCTCAACCACCGAGCCAAGCAGTATAGCAAATGCTCATGTAATGGTGTTCTGCACACCACTGAAGTACTTTTCACGACCATTTCACGAAGTTATCGTAGCGCACCGCGTTACGTGTTCAATCGGTCATATCGAATAAGGGCCCTGACGGCTGTTTGTGGAACACATTGCCGGCGCGCCATACGCAAACACTAAACTTACCATAACTTATGAACACTCCTTACAGTTGCCCCGCCGGGTAACTGTTAGTCTTTGACCAATTTCGTTCGGTATTATGATTTAAAATCTAACTTTAGTAGTTACTTCGTTAGTACGCACGGGAATGAATGAAATATACACATAAAACTTCCTCTTCAAATAACTCCGTCCATTGAGCTCATCGCATTCAGACAGACAGACGCGGCGGGGAGACTTTGTTTTATAATTTGTAGTGATCTTAGTTAGAGCTCCCATCTCCTTCATTGAAAGTGATACAAGTAAGTTAACCACAGATAGGTACCGAAAGCAAAACCCGATGAAAATGAAAAAAAAATCATTAATAAACGATTTTACTATCCGATTAGCGCTCAGTTACAGAAAAGTTCTTTAAATTTAAAAAATGACAATATTAATAATAATCTATCTTTAAACCATGTAATACAAAGATAGATAAGATTAATGTCATATTAAAATTAAAAAAAACGTTTCTCCGACTGGGCGTAAGTATCTAACTCCAACCAAAATTGTAATTTTGATAGCCTGGAATCAAACTACGCCGTCAGATAACGCTGCCCCAAGAGCTGACCAATTGAAGCATTGCCTGATGGTGTGTAGTAAATCATAATTAACGCGTTTTATAACTCTTTATTCCGATCTTGGTCTCGAACCTATTTGCGCCTTCATGAAAAAGGCGACAACCCGATATTTCGTAACCGATTCCAATCATAGGAATCCGCTATTCGTAGTCGCCACCAACTACGAACCTAACTTCCCTCCTATCAGCCGCTACCGCCGTCCGCGGCATGTTCTCACCGACACTCCCGATGCCTTTACATCCCTTCTTTCGGATACAAATACCTACCGCACACAGGATCAGACACCGACCTTGCCGGCGAGGTGATATATATATATATATATATATATATATATATATATATGTGTGTATGCCAAATTTCTGCTGCCAAAGTGCTTGCAAAATAGATCACAAAGTTCGATCCGGAAGGACTTACGAACAAAGAAAGTTTACTAAAAGCTTGGAAAAAAACGGTAAGTCGCCATAGTTACCTACCTTCTAAACAAATGAAGATTTAAAAGAGAAACAATGGGAAGTCATAAATATGTATTGAAGCCACAGAACTGTTAAAAAACCCTTCCTTCAATATACTTTTAATATTTATCCTTTCATTTTTTTACGGTAAATTAAATTAGTAAATACCTTCAACCGTGCTCTAAATGTCTTAAATTTTGTTTCATGAAGCATAATGTTTAATTGAATGTTGGAAATTGTGACAATCCATCCTGAAGCCAGCATTTTGCAGAGAAAATTTCGATTAAAACAAAATCGGGGCGGGAATCCCACGGGAGCGGTTCATTTCATAGCAATTAGTTAGCTACAGGCAGTAGATTCGTCACGAGTGAATGAATGCTTACCCCTTCAGAAAACGTATTTAGACGTTACGATTATGAAATTGTTATAAACCTACGTCATATAATGATTGGATAAATAAGCATTCATTTGTTTTAAACCATTCATTTATTTGCAAGGAAGTAAAAAGAAGTCATGTACGCAAAATAATATAAAAAAAAATGTTATGAATGCTTCGTTGCTGGCAAATAGCTATAACCTTAGCTACGGCTTGTCATAGACTACATAATTTAGTCGTTAGTAGATTTTGTATACTGAATATACTGAGATTTTAATTTACTAGCCAACAAGATTTTGTGAGTCTCTCTAAACGAACTGGCATTGTTCACATGGGTAAACAAAAAAATTACATAGTTTTTACTAAGTGACAGTAAGATAGGTAGAGCCATTAATAAATTAAGGTTATGTGTTAAGCAATCTATCTGTTAGGTTCTTACGACTGTGTCCGATGTATGATCGTGTGTGTCTTTTTAATACCAAATCGGGTCGGATAATATAAAGAGTATTGCACAAAGAACGAGTAACTTGCTCATCTAAACCGAGTTGTCGGGGAATCAGTAACAAAACGACCATCCGACCAACTTGAGACAATAAACAGTCGCAGATAACGCCGACTCGAGTCTCGCAGCCTCCATTGTTGCGAGATGAGAACTCCAGTTAGGTGACTACTTATTTCATGACGCCACGATTTGTGACGTTAGAGAGATAATCGGCATAGAGTAAGTATAACTTTCAGCTTGGTTGTTAGTTTCTTTCTTATATAATAGAGAGAGAGAGATAATTAAATTATTTTGGATATAGGCAATATTATTCCTTCGTAATCGACGGAAATACATCAGGAGATTGGTATGAATTAGATGAAGAGAAAGAGGTATATTAGAATCGAAGCGAGAGAGAATCGTAGTAGGTATGTACCGCACTATAGTCTCTGCAGTCTGCCTACCCAAATAGGATAAAGGCGTGAGTGCATGGTTTATAAAAAGCGACATACCAACAGAGCTCAAAAAGAAATCTTTGAATATGAATTAAAAATCCAATTACTTCTAATAATTCTGTTCTTGTTTCAATTTTGTCATTTAATTTTAATAATGTAAATACTAATATTAAAAACCTAGATAATATTCCCGTGAGGACGAAATAAGTATATAGTTTTCATACCTCAAGCTCGACTAACACCGGGTTGTAACATAGGTAAGACATAATCTTTGCTATATTTGTCGCTAAAAAGCAATAGTTCAAGAGTGGTCGTTCTCTATACTTAACTTTTTATCGAAAGTAGAACAACACTTTTTGGAATAGCATTTATGTATGGCATCCACAGCCATAATCAGTTAGATAATTGATATACCCCGAATAGCATTGACGTCAAGAAAATCGATAGAATAAATTAGGTGGTACGTTTACAGACAATTCCAGTATTAGAATAGAAAATATAATAAGCTGCAATCATCATCATCATCATCAGCCGAAAGACGTCCACTGCAGGACAAAGGCCTCCCCCAAAGATCGCCACAACGACCGGCATTGTGCTGTACGTATCCAGCTTTTACCTGCGACTTTCACCAGGTCATCGCTCCACCTTGTGGGAGGCCTACCCACTTTACGTCTCCCGGTTCCAGGTCACCACTCGAGAACCTTTCTGCCCCACCGGCCGTCAGTTCTACGAGCGATGTGCCCCGTCCATTGCCACTTAAGTTTGGCAATTCTGAGAGCTATATCGGTGACTTTGGTTCTACCGCGGATCTCCTCATTTCTGTTTTGGTCTCGCAGAGAAACTCCGAGCATAGCTCTTTTCATTGCCCTTTGGGTGACCTTGAGCCTTCTTATGAGGCCCCTCGTGAGTGACCATGTCTTGGTGTCGTAAGTCATCACTGGCAACACACAATGGTCAAAGACTTTTGTCTTGAGACACTGTGGTATTTGGGACGAGAAGATATTACGTAGCTTCCTGAACGCTGCCCAGCCGAATTGGATTCGACGAAGGTGCAATAATAAATACCAATAACTTTGGAATGTTGGTTGCCTGGAAGAGATTGCTGTTAGTAATAAGGCCGCCAATTGTGCTACCATTTGTATGTGTATATTTTATTTTCTTTGTTTGTTGTTCTTGCTTATGTTGGTGTACAATAAAGTGTATTCTATTCTATTCTATTCTATTCTAGGGTAACCTAAGGTAACCTTATATAGTTACCTAGTTATTGGTATTAGTAAACCTAAAAAGTTAATCTATAAATAACCAGCTTAATGGGCGGATAATCGTAGGTACTAACTTGAACGTAACTTTACAAAGCTGACCCTAAAATTCTATTGATTTTCTTTAAACACAATTTCCATGCAATTATACAAAGCTTATAACTGTAATCCCCATCAGATGAGAACTAACTAGAAAATTCGGAACCCCATCCCATCGTGGACCATCGAAAGTTCGTTAAAGTAATGTCACTCTATCTCGCCTGTCCCCTCACGAGACAAATGAGACGACATTACTTTTATTAACGAGATAGAAAGAGAGGGGCAACGACAGATAATACCATATAATCACAGTTTTGTTTTCCAATCACTGCTAACGATTATTGGCGTGTTATTCGGTAGCCATTTTGAAATTGCTTTAGTGTTAAGACAAGTCGTTAGGAAGTACAATAAAAAGGAGGGTACGGTGATCCGCTTCTCGTTGGTGATTGTTTACTTGGAATTTTCAATCTCTTGTATCCTGGTTTTTGGTAAATGTAAAAGTCTACAATGTAGGTAGACCTGATAGAAAATGATTATTAAAGGACATTGTTCTGCGCCCATACATGATTTGCCCCAGAACCAATCACAATAAAAAATACTTGTATGATTTCAAATCACCCATAAATTCTCATAAGGCATTTATTGTTAAACGGACAAACGGGGGAATCGCAATATTGCACAGAAAGTATTAGATTTTGAGGTTATAATTCAGACGCCATTAATATTTATGAGGTTATATTGTGTAGTCAAAAATATATTGAGTGGATTTAAAGATTAATTATAATTTTATAGATACTTATGAACACACTAAGGAACTATCTATATAAGTATTTATTCCAACAAGACAAGCAATCTAGATAGCTAATAGGTACGCCTACTATTTTTTACAGAGTCAATTCGATATAAGTACTTAAAATACTTTGAAATATTCGTTTTAGACTGCTAGTTGTCCGAGAGATATAAATAAAATAGATAAATAATGATGACATGGGTCAAATATTTGTTGGTTCTGAGGCAATTTTCGACAATGTCCCTTGTAAAACATTTTTACAAGGTTTTATTTAACTAGCATTGTTCGTATGTCTGTCAGTCTGACTTCCCGGGTCTAATCTTGTGATTCATTTTTCAAGCACTTGCGTGTATCCGATTCAACTGAAATTTAGCACACATGTAAAGTCGGTGACAGTGCAATAATATGACACCATGAAGCTGGTCCGATGCTGGAGTCGGAAGGTGGCGATAGAAACATGTAAACTATACAAAATAACCACCGTTTTAGGCTTGTTAGCTTGGTATTGACAAGTACTATACAACCAGATAGTGTTTAAGGTTTGATGATGTAGCCGAAACGTGACCAATTCTTCTTCTTCTTCTGGTGCCTCTCCAACTAGTGAAGGTTGGCTATAAATTTTTGGAAATCGTCCTTATCCTGTGCGGCACGAAAGAGCTGTACCGAGCTAGCAATTCCCGTCCACTCCCGAATGTTTCGGAGCCACGACTTTTTTCTGCGGCCCACACGCCTTTTACCGGCAACTTTGCCTATCATAATGACCTGTAAAAGATTATATCTATCGTGCCTAAGCACGTGGCCGAGGTATGCAGTTCGTCTTTTCATGAGGGTCATAAGCTTACGTTCTTGATTGACTTGTCGCAGAACTTCTTGGTTGGTGAGTTTTTTAATCTAACTTATTCTCAGCATTCGCCTGTATGTCCACATTTCGAATGCTTCAATACGTTTCCTGAGGTTTTCCTTGATAGACCACGACTCACATCCGTATTGAATTACGGGCCAGATGTAACAGTGAAGAAGACGGGTTCGCAAATTGATGTTTAAACTCCTGTTGCAAAGTACAACTCGCATAGTATTGAAGGCAGTTCGGGCAATTTCTATGCGGCTCTTGATCTCTAGATCATAGAATGGAATCACCTAACTACTCAATATAACCCCGCCGTGTTTGGGCTCGTTGGATTTGTCTTAACGAGTACTTTAGACCCAGATGGTGTCTGATGTTTAGGTCCGATGATAGAGCCGAAAGGAAGCCATAGGAATTCCTCAACTAAGCAAGATACCTATCTTCCTTGTGTTTTTATAATAATAGCTTGTTTTCAAAAATCAAAATTATTTACATTGAAAACCGTTGCCGTATCCTAGGGATTATTCCTGTATCTTAGGTGCGTTGACTGAAATTAGTTTCTCTTGCACAAACGCACTGACTAAAACAAAGGTTGATAGGTCACACACAGATTTATCTCGTGTTAGGATCAAACCCGCTATTTGATCCAGTAGTTAACAGTGGCATATGTTTTAACCACTAGACTAATCATGAACTTTAGTCATCAAGAGTATGACTATAAAGCCATTGTGATTATAAATAATAAGAGCAGTGCCAACTACTGTTAACTTATAAGTACCAACTTGTAATATGTTTTCAATCGATCCTCACAAAATAATTATAAACATTTTAATATTAATTGTCACGCATTTATTCAAAAAAATATATAATATAAAAATATCATCCTATACTGCCCACTGCTGGGCAAAGGCCTTCTCTCACAAATGGAGGTGAGAGAGATCAGGTCATACTCCACCATGCGGATCCAGTGCGGATTGGTGGAGGCAGGTTTGTGGCCACCTGCTTTTGGAACTTATCAAGCCGCCTTTAAGGCATCCAACTCGGCTTAACGACTACCACATTAAGTGGTAGCCGGGGCCAACGGCTTAACTTGCCCTCCGAAGCACAGAGACGCTCGAATATGAAAATGCCACAAACGGTCACCCATCTCGTGCCAACCGAGTCGAACGCTGCTTTACTTTGGTAATCGGTAAGAAAACCGCGGTCGCATAGTGTTATGAGCGCCTATTTAAAAATTCTTCGTCTAATATAAAAAAAAATTACAGTATTAAACAAAATTTGAAATTAAACACGTACATAAATATGTTAAATCAACTGCAAGCGTCATTCAGAACTGCAGCTACATTTATGTAGATGATGATTCATCAAAAAAATTACTTACATTATAATTTACCTACACTATTCAACAGACAGCCAATAAAAATTCAAGAGTTCTTAAGAACCTTGTCAGCAAGTTTTCATATTCGATTTCAACTAGCGCAGTTTCCAAAATTCAAAGGGTTTTATGTAAACCAGCTACCGTTCATTAATTCAACAAGGAGACAAACTAAATACCGGAACCACTCGTTCGGAACACAAAGTAACTTTGAATAATTTGTTTATTTTTTATTTAATTTCAGATTGGCCGTATATGAATACCTATGCACTAGAGATTCACAAACCGATAGACAGATTGTGTTAGAACCTTAGTAATCAATAAATATTAGAATAACCACATATTACTTACATTGGCTTGTTAGTCTAGTGGTGAAAAATGCGTGTAACGCTCACGAGGTCTTTTTTCGTTAGAAATATTTCCAGTATCAGTCCGAGGCCTGGCATTGTGCCTGGTATAATGGCAACAGGCACGCCCCACATTATATGGGGCATAACATTGTCGCCGAAAAGTGGCTGTACGTTACACCTCTACCACCCGCTTGAGGAATATACGTGACGACAGCGTGTGTTAACAATCTACATAGGTATAATATTAACAATAATTTACCAATACAAACTCCATATATTATAATAAGCAGGGTAATACGGTAACAGAAAGGGGCATAAAGTCCTTTGGCCTTCCAAACAAAATTATACTCGTAAAAACAAACATGCTACAAAAAATTCCTTGCTACTTAAAAATATAAATGGCTCTTTATTCTGAATGCGCGCTGACCTAATCCAATTTTAAAATGTTGCCCAGACCATACATATTATAAAACGAGACTTTGTCGGGAGCTTAACGTTTAAATTAGTTTATCCCCCTAAAGCGGAACCGCAACGAAGGGTTGCAAAATTTAAATTACAAATAAAAGCACTGAAAAATATCTACGAGTGGGTAGTGGCTCAATAACGATGTCTTTTAATTAAAACGGAAGGGGTAATAAAGCGACTTAATTCGGAAACTTGGTTGGAATTATCATCAAAGACGCGCAGTTTTGTTAATTTTGCACGGGATCACACCGCGGTGAGCAAATTGTAATGTCGCCGAGATGACACTAACTGGCTGGCTGGATAATAAATTTATTGCTTTATAATTATTTTAGCTTTTATTTTAAACCAGCAAGAATGTCGTCTTATGAGTTTTTATATAAAAATATACCTGGTACCTGAATCTAATCTACGTCTGTAGGTAATAAACACCCTCAAGTTAAGCTTAAATGATAATTTTAATAACAAACGTAAATGCATGAAATATTAGTAAATTATTTACACAATTATACGACGCCTCTATTATAAATATAATGGAAATATTAGAAAATTAAAGCCGTTAAAAAATTAATGCTAAAATGTTTCTTTTGTTTGTTTTAACCTACCGGAGGCACTTGCATATTGTAAATCATACATTTTAATGTAGGTAGTAGGTACCTACCACTGGATTGAAAAGATCTTGTTTTCTTATTGGTACTTGGTTTTATTTTACGGTTCCGTATCCTGAAAAGAACAAAGAGAAGAAGGAATCTGTAAAAACAAACCCCTTATTCAAGAGAAACTTTTTGTAGTTGTCAGCTTTTGCTTCAAACCCTCAACTCAATCTATCCTTTAACGCTATTTATATAGATTTTTCATTTCAGAAATCGCCCTTAAAACAAAATAGGGCATTAGGTACGCTTCCGAGTCCCAAACAAAATCAGTGTATTCGAGGTATTTCCATCGTCCGTGTTTAACCATTTTGCCGCGGCCCGGACCAATGACACCGATTTTGCACGCTCCCGGTCACGACACGGTCGAAAGCCCAAATCGCTCAACTGTGCCAGTTGCTCCATATTGAAACATACGCCCGGCTGCCGACCGCCGCGCCTCGTGGCAACTGCCCCAGGATCTGCCCTTCAAAGTGCCCTCACCTATTTGAATTGCACGCTCCAATGAAAATCCGTCAATAGGACGCTATGAATTCTATTTCTTAATATTCGCATTTCTGGAATATTTGACAGGATCTCTACAGTATAACATGCAGTATGTATGTAGTTATACATTATGTAGGTAGCTACTATCACCTAAATAGGTGAATAGTAAAAACATTTTAAAAACAAGCTTTTATACAGGAATGGTGCTATTCAAAACGACCAATCAAAATTGGAAGTATGTGACTATGTTGTTGACCATTTAAGGAGTCCCTTCGTCTAAAGCGAATCCTGGGTATATGCTTATGCTTATGTCTAATTTAAGCTGCGTAGAATAAGAAGTGGTTCAAATACAGCTTGCTACGTTTGACCGAAACAGACAAACATTGCAAGTTAAATGAAAGCTTGTAAAAAGGTACGAATGAGTACTTATATAGTAAGTAGATACGTGTCTATTTTTATTACATACATTTTCGTTACAACATTAAAATTTACTTAATGATAATACATTTCCAATAATTAATTAACAGTTCTTAAATAATATTAATTTACCCAACACCAATTCCCAAAGACGACTTCGTTGATTACAGTAGGTGACAACGCATGCATTCATTTACGTTTAAAATATTAACGTACCCGTAAATAATTTACAGATGCCTTCAAATAATAGATCAAGATGAGTGTACTTAACTGCTTCAGGCTACAAAATTATTAATCGAACCCTCAAACCTAACTTGCACTTAACATTGAATTTTAGTCCCCTTCTGCTACCACCCCGTTTAACTGCTGCCCCGCTGCCCAAGAGTATAAGTTATGATCTAAAATACTTACTTGAACCATTTACATATAACAACGCGTATGTTTTTTAAATAAGAATCTATAGAAAGCGTATCGGACTACAGCACCACAGATTAAAATGTCTATTTTCATTGTCTTCTGTAATTATATACCAATCTATTGATCTTGCTAGCTTCTACAGCACCTTCCCTTGACTCAGGTGTGTTGTAGTACGTATTGTCATAGCTGGCATATCGATGACTGCTTGGTTTGAATTCTAGTTGGAGATAGTCGCCCTCCTCCCTCCTTAACTGGCCTTTATCTTTACCATCATACCGTGGATCTTCGTAAATGGTGATAGTTTGTTTTCTATGCGCAACTACTGGTGCATTACTCGGGATTTCTGCTACCGGTTCCGGTCGAGATTCGCCATAACCGTAACCGTATCCATGGTTAGGGCCGTAACCATATCCTCCCTCATGCCGAGATCCATGATCATCGTAGTAACCGGGGCCACCGTAATGTCTATCCCAACCAGGATCATTCTGCCAACCGGGCTCATTACGCCAACGTGGCTCATCCTGCCAGCCAGGATCTCTCTGCCAATCTGATTCCCGCCACGCAGGTCGATCCCAGCCCCCTTTACCCTCCCATCTCTGCCAATCCCAGCCAGGTTCATGATAATGTGGATGAGGAACAGGTGCTGGAGCCTGGAATTCTTGTCTGCTTCGAATATTATCTCTATTATAACTATTTTGCCCATTACGATATTTATTATGACGCAACGTGTCATCCAAATAATATTTCTTACCGTGATCTTGATGACTGTGATGCTTAACGCCATTATCTCCATACTTGTTGTATCCTCCGCCTTGGTAGTTGTCTCTTACATATTCTTGACCATTTTTGTGACCACCCTGGTAACTCCTGTCTCCTTGATTGTCGTGATGATTGAACTTGCTATTGTAAGCGGCTTGATCGCCCTCGTCGTTGAAATCATCAAAGAAGGTACTTTTGTTAGAGGACTCGTCTTTGTGGTATGTGTTTTGGAATCCTTGTTTGTGGTGACCCTTTTTATGTCCCCTCTTGTAGCCCGTTGCCTCGCTGTCCTCAGCCTTGTCTTGTTTGGAATTGTATCCTTTGTACGCGTCACTGTCTGATGTAGTTTTAGTGTCGTGTTCTTTTTTTAAATATTTAGCGTCGTCACTGGCTTTGGAGTATTGATTCTTATGGTTGTCGTTGAGTTGACTGTCCTCTTGGTGAATTTTTTCGCCTTTCTGCTTATCGTGTTTGATTGACTCCGCTCCATCATTATGCGCAATATCCTTTAGATGTTCTTCTGCTGCTTCTTTAATCACCGATCCATTAACACCCGATATGAAGAGGATCACAGAAAACGTTAAACTGAAGTATAGTTTGTGCCGGGGGATCATTTCATTACACTAATAATCGATGCTATCTATGAAACGGTAAGTCGAATAATAGGCGGGCGTTGTATTGGATAAAGAGTTTTATAACGTTGAAAATCGTGTTGCACTTCACGGCGAATTAGGGTACAATGACAGGAACCACAGAGGCCGAGGTGGGAACAATGAGTGGAGCACAGCCGGCGGCGTGTCCGTGACATGACATTATTGAAGTAGAAGCACGCGGACGCGCCATATAACAAGCTGAACGGGTTGAGGTCAATAAAACCTATGCAGAAAGCTCCGAAGGTCATTGTTGCATCTTACGTTTTGATATGTTTTTAAATGTAAGTAAATTAGAAAATCATTGATTGTAATAAGAAGAATGGAAATAAGTATGTGTGAGATTTATATTAAGAAACGAAACGAATCAACATTTTATGGGAGTAAGAGCCAAAAAGTGATCATGACCATGAGTCACTAGAGAAGAAACTCTGGGCGCTGTGTTCGGTTCCGTTTAAATATCCATCGCTTTACTGTCCAGGGTACCGATAAAGTACCCTAGTACTTTATCAATTTCATTATCATCGTTGTCATCAAGTTCATAGGGGAGTTTAATTAAATTAGAAATTCTTAAAAACATTATGCTATGTATACGACTGAAGGACATAGTTAAGAAACTATTACAAAAAAGTGTCTACCTCGACTACCCCGTGAAGTAGTCAGGGGATGAAAGTGTATAATAAAATAGTGCATTGTTGTTGCACATGTTATCGATGTTTCTCAAATATTAAAAACTCACAATAAAAGCGCAATTTTAGGCGGAAAATAACCGGAGCCTTTCCCACTGATATTGAATATCGCCTTCATCCATTACAAATAGCCATATGTAAAGTCACACGCCGCTGTCCGTTGGAACAAATATCTCTAACGTAAAACTCTACACTATGCGCCACTATCCCAATGAGGCACTCAACGAATTCAACTGAAATAAATATTCAAGATTGATTACATCAAAATAAAACAAACTACGAACTTTATCAAAATCATTTATTCAAATGTTCTGTACCACATATACAAACTTATAGTTAGTTTACAATTAAAATAAATCTTCGTACTGCAACATTTTTAGAT
Organism: Phalera bucephala; assembly: GCA_905147815.2. Taxonomy (NCBI): domain Eukaryota; kingdom Metazoa; phylum Arthropoda; class Insecta; order Lepidoptera; family Notodontidae; genus Phalera; species Phalera bucephala. The sequence goes on from LR990615.1 coordinate 11,639,685, forward strand.
ACTTAAAACAACAAAGAAAAAAGGAGAGGATCTAAAATAAATTACTAAAGAATTTTCGTAATAAATAATTCATAGGTTATCCTCAAAACACTAATTAATAAAAAATCATTACTATTATTATTTATTAATGGGATACCCTTTTGCGTATTATACCAACACGTGACTCTATCTAAGGAACACGCGAATAAGATCTATGAAAAAGCAACAAAACATAATTCTGTGTATAAACTGACTGACTCGTACAATATTTTAATAAAGGACATTGTTGAAAATTGCCCCAGAACCAACAAAAATTTGACCCCTTTACCCATGCCAACATTATTTATATATTTTATTAAAATAATGGCAAATATCCGTATCTAACGGACAATTTGCAATCTAAAACGAATATTTCACAGAATTGTAAGTTATATGGAAGTTGCCGACATCTTTACTGAATTTCAACACTCAATATAACCTCATATGCATTAATGGCTACCTCAAAATGTAATACTTTTCGTGCAATATTGCGATTCCCCCACTTGTACATTTAATAATAAATGCCTTAAGAGAATTTATGGATGATTTGAAATCATACAAGTATTTTTTCATTGCTGTTGGTTCTGGGGCAAATCATGTATGAGCGCAGATGTCCTTTACGTAAACTTTTCCTTCCTTACTAGATACATACCAGAAAGTGTATTTCGATACATTTGAATACTGAATGTCGACAATTAACTAAAAATAGACAATAGGAGAGGCATGTAATAATAAAGAAAATTAGTTCATAGATATTAAATGCGGGTATGCATTTAATCCATCAATAGCTTTTTCGTTACGCTTACGGTTCGGGTAATTTATTTAGCGTTTCACAAATTAAGCATGCCGGACATTATTAACTATTAATGCAAGTCATTAGAAAAATACTAGGTACTTTAACATTAAAAATCACTGATGCCTTTACTAAACGTCCAAAACATACTTTTTGTTACAAAAATTACTTACTGAAATCGCAGTTAACTAGATGATAATATAGAAAATTTATAAATAACAGTGGTACAATTTTTGTCATAACTTGTATGATACTCATTGAGTACTCATGTTCTACGTACTAAAGTAAACACCTCATTGAAGTTTTTAGTAGCATGCTTTAGAGTGCAAACACTCTACCTCGTTTAGTCCATGCCAGGTACTAGCCGCAACGTTACACATTCGAGTGCTAAGGGACAATGTCCTCTAATGTATGGCGCTCCGTGCCAAACCTTAAGGCACTGCGTCAAAACCAAATGACCTCTATTTTAAAAAGAATTTTATGTATTTTCTATATTACTAAGGTTTTTTTGAGATATACTTCCGCAATTTGTAGTTCATCATCATCATCATCAATCAGCCTGTATCTACCCACTGCTAAGTGTAGGCCTCTCCTCTATCATGCCATTCGTTCTAATCCTGTGATAATCTATTCCACCATTTGCCAGCCACTCTTACGATGTCAACACTCCATCTAGCCGATGGTCTGCCTGATTTGTAGTTAGTATCGTTAAAATATTTTAAGGTAAGATTTAAAAAAAAAAACTAATGCTTAATCTAAGCAATCTTTTTTCACTATATTATAATAGTTTCTCTTGCTCTGAAAACGTAGCACTGTCTGATGTGTATTTTAATGAGCAGAGTAAGTGCGTTTTGGGGTTATGGTGCCAATTTACCTCGCAAACGAAACAATATTGCGAGCTGATTCGTCACTAGCGCCATCTATCGCGGCCAAAGTTAGCCAATATAGCCAGAACGGTTACAACTGTTTCGATTTTAAAACTGCTGACTTCTACGAAGTTACAAAAAACGGTAAATTACAAAAATATGCATAATAATATGTAATAATTTCATCGTGACCCCAATTGGTACCGTCCCGTGGTATTCTTCTTTTATATAAAAATATGTGTCCAAGTGCACTACCATACTATTTAAACAACTCGAGAAACAACATTTAGCGCAGTGGTTAAGAGCTTAAGCCGCTCCGCCCACTGTGTCTAATAGTCGCGGGTTCGATTCCCGCACGGGACAAATCTTTGTGTGATCCACAATTATTTGTTCCGGTCTGGATATTTGTGTATGGGAATTTTCATGTTTGTAAACGCACCCACGAAAAAGGCATAAATCATAGTGTGGAGCTACGATAAAAAAAAAAGTTTATTTATTTATGAAAACACAAACCAAGTTTAACGCCATTTTTCGTTCGGAATAGCTTCTCTAGTACGTAAAACATAAATAAATGTGTGTGACTATTTTACGCAGTTCCATTCATCTCTTTGACGCTCAGCGCCGCTATTCTAGTCTTGAGCTCAGCTACAAGGCTCTCGCGAGGCACTTCGTCCTCCTGCCTGCTGGCGATGTTCCTTATCTTCACAACCCCACGATTGAGTTCCGACTCGCCCAATACCACGGCCAGTGGGATTTTGTTATCTTCGCAGTGCTGCAGTTGCGTCAACATTTTTGGATTCTTTTTGTACGATTGTTCAGTCTGTAATGAATAAATAAATATAGATATTAATATTAAAATGCCTTCTACCTACCCCGCAAGGGATCTGGCGTCCATTCCGATCTCGGTCTCGAACCAATTCGCGCCTTCATTAAAAAGGCGACAATTCGATATTTTGCGAACGCGTCCAATCATAGTAAACCGCTAATCGTAGCCGCCGCCGACTACGAACCCAACTCCCCTCCTATCAACCGCTACCGCCGTCCGCGGTATGTTCTCACCGACCCTCCCGATGCCCTTACATCCCTTCTTTCGGATACAGATACCACACACAGGATCAGACACCGACCTCGGCGGCGAGGTCGAAGAATCCCTTGCCCGCCGGCCGGTGCAGAGCACCTCGGCGAGACACCTAGTATACACCCTCCCCCATAGCGACTGCCGAAGCCGAGGCCGTTCCTCCTTGAGGCGCCCTTGAGCTAGTTGCCCCCTTGCCCTTCTGGCTCGAGCGTAGTGGTTGCACGCTCGCCCTCTTGTCCGGTGAAGCTGTAAAGGCCTCACGACCAACAGCGTAGATCATTCACACGCACAAGGGATCTGGCATGATGATATTTTTTTTTTTTTATAAAAACCTATCCCCCCACTAGGATTTATTCCTGTGTCGTGGGTGCGTTTACAAACATGAAAATTCACATACACAAATACCCAAACCGGAACAAATAATTGTGGATCACACAAAGATTTGTCCCGTGCGGGACTCGAACCCGCGACTATTAGACGCAGTGGGCAGAGCGGCTTAAGCCCTTAACCACTACGCTAAATCGTCCGTCGATATGGATAAAAAACGCCCTAAAAATATACAAGATACCATGTGTTTTCAACGTTTTCTAGTATTATATCAAGTTGAATGCGTAACTATTTTTAAGTAATAGGAATTTAAAATGCCTGAATTCGTGTTCGTGTAGACGACGTGCCAAAAAAAAATATTGAAAGAAATACTTTGGCACCAATAACTAATTTTTTCAACGTGCAAGAAGAGCCTTAATAACACCAATGTTAAGAATTATGTAGCAAATATTATATTTTCAATACAAATGCTTGAAAAATTACGATAGTCTGGTTTAGTGGTTAAAGCGTAGGTCGTAACATAGAACTCAGATATATTTGTTACGTTCTGGGCGTTTTTTGTTTCTGAATTTCAGGTTTGTACATGCACACACGACACAAGAATAAATTATACTGTAGGGATACGTTTTGTAAATGTGTCCTAATAGACATATTAGACATTTCTAATAGACGTTCATTATTAATTTTATTTTGTTTTTCTATCTATCTATCTATAACCTCACGCCAGATCCCTTGCGGGGTAGGCAGAGAGTACAGAGTTCAACAGGTTCTTTCCTTACATACCTCTCTGGCTTCCTCGACTCTCATAGTTCGTCTCATACACGCTCGCCGGTTACGGAGACTCTTATTTTGTTTTTCTTACCAAATATTATTATTGTTTTATTTTATTTAATGTCTAATTAGTTTAATGTTCAATTATTTATAAATAATCAATGAAAATTTACTAAATTGGAAATCTTGTAATGGTAGCTGTATCAACGTGTGTGAAATAAATAAATAAATATTCTCCCATGACACTTCAACGTACCTTGATGCCAGCGTCCCACAGCTCAGCGCAGATCTTCAAGCGCTCCTCGAGGAAGTTCTTCTGTGCGGACGCAACGTACACATCCACTTCACTTGTGCGTACAGTTATGTCGCCGGCAGCCAACTTGGCCTCCAGCACTGAGAATATGCGCTCCACGCCGATACTCACTCCTACGCACGGAACCTGTATAACAAATGACAAACATTATCCTACTAATATTTTAAACGCGGAAGATGAGAGGATGGCTGTTTGTTACTCTTTCACGCAAAGACTACGAAAAGATTTTAATGAAACTTCACAGTAATATAGCTATAAGAATAACACATCCATATTTCTATACTATCCATACTAATACTCGTATCACACTGTCAGTTTGTCTATATCCTTTTCATGCCCAAACCGCCGATTTTATCGAGGAGAAGGACATAGGAAACCTTGTCTTGAAAAAAATTAAATGGTGTAAAATAAACGCCTAAAAATAATGCTAACGAAATTGTGGGTACAGCTGTAGGCTGTAATTAATGAAAATATTACAAAATAAACGCACGCGCAGCCGCGGGTTACAGCTAGTATACGACTTACATGTAAGAATATAGCACTCGAGCACCTTTTATGATAATTCTTTTACAGTTAAAGCCGTTCGTTTGTGGAACTCATTACCTGCCTCTATAAGACGTGCTCCGTCCATTCATGTTTTCAGGAATCGGGTTAAACAATTTTACATGACTGAATAACCTGAATTATTTAATTTCTATTTGCTTGTCATTGTATGCTGTACATCCATTTCCAGTATTAATGTTATTATTTACACCATTTATATATGTTAAAGTTATATGTTTAAGTAATGTATGATAGATTCATTTGTGATTTATGTTAATTTGTTTATTTAGTACACCCCTAATCTTGCGATTCCTTTAAATTCTCTCCATCCAAAGGTTGCCTGGAAGAGATCACTATTAGTGATAAGGCCGCCCATTGTTACACTATCTTAGTAATTTATAAATTGTATTTCCATATTGTGTATCTTTGGTGGAACAATAAAGTGTTATCTATCTATCTATCTAATATAAAAAAAAAAACACCGTCTCGCCTACATTCCGCATGTGGTGGTTGCAGAGGTGAACAGTATACACCCAAGCCTTAGCCTGCCGGTCAGAATTCCAGACTCCGGACTGATACTAGGATTTTTGCGATAGAAAAATGCCGTACCTAATAATTCTTGTGCAACTAGCAGTTTCCCGCGGCTTCGCACCCGGTCGACAGCAGCGCCACCTACAGTGTTCGTCTATGTTACTTCTGGCTAATGAAGCTACATTAGCCAGAAGTATAGGATAGCCATAATGGTGAAATCATTTTTAAAATTGGTTCATTAGTTTCAGGGTAATCAACTACAAACAAACAAATCTTTTATCCTTATAATATTAGTATATATAAAGAACATTATATAAATATGCTAGCCCCTGACATTGCCTACAAACATTTATTTTAGTTAAATGCAAACATCGACCTTCCCATTGAACAAAGTTACATATGCCAAACAAAATAAATGACATTTGCAACTCGTGCCCATCGATAAGGTTATTTGCCAAATATAAATACTGGATTAAAGGACTGTGTTCCTTGGACACGTCGACATACATAACTCAAATTTCACGCTCTATTAAAGCATATACCGCCACCATTAATAATGCGATGATAGATCAGGAAAGATAAATTAAATCCATAAATGATTCTACATAAGAACTAATCGCTTCTTGGCTCACTGAACAGTTTAATTGATAATTTGCATTTAAGTTCGCTTAATGCTTGATTAAACATCATGCAAGATACCAACATGAGATGAATTCATACTTTTTAGGAACCTAGAACGTATAAATATAGACTTTCAGGAACCAGCATTTATCTTCGGTTATTGTTAGCACTGACTTATAAACCACATGGACTGTGTCTAATATAAAATTCACCAAAAAGGGTCCGTGTTTGACATATACTATATTATGACGTCTTTAAATTGAGTCCTATAATTTGAAACTTAAGCCAAAACGGGGACTACCGCGCTATTGTATCTCGTTTGGCAGTTTATACCTTCTTTGGTTAGGACACTTTTGAACGCGAACACGTCGTCCATTTTGATGGCAGGTCAATATTAAATCAAAACATTTATACTGATCACGTCGAAATTTATGGCCGCTCTGGTTTTTCTTGTGTGTCTTGAGTGATCTACGCTGTTGCCCGCGGAGCCTTTACAGCTTCACCGGAAAAAAGGGTGAACGTGCAACTACTACGCAGAAGCCAGAAGGTCAAACATGCAACTAGCTCAAGGGCGCCTCAAGGAGGAACGGCCTCGGCTTGGGCAGTCGCTATCTGGTCGCTAAAGGTCGGTGTCTGATGCGATGTATGAATGCGCAGATTGCAAACTTAACTAGTGTAGTTAATAATACGTTCTGCGCATCGGTACATGGGCTACATTCAGAGCGGTTGTAAAGATTGGTGATAGCCATAGAAATCGTAACAATATAGGACCCTAAAAGTTGTATAGCAGCCTGAACTTGCCGCCACACAAGTGAGAAAATTATCACAAAATGCTTCAATACTGTGTAGACTAATGGATGTGATACGCTGGTTAAAGTTGGTATTTTGCAGCATATCCAACTGCGTAAAGTCTCCAAAAACGTTTTTACAGCAATAATATAAGTCTTGTGTAATTTTTTTTCAAACTGCATGTATGGCATAGCGGCGACTGTGGTTCAGAACGAAATGGTGCGCTATTTCACAACTAGTGTCTTATTTTTACAATTTCTGGATTAAACGAGTGCAAACACTACATATTATACAACAAAGTCCCCCCCCCCCGCTCTTTCTGTCTGTCTGAACTCGATAAACTCATTAACTACCGAACGGATTTCATACGGTTTTCACCAATGTATGGAGTGATTCAAGAGGAAAGCTTATGTCAGACCAAAGTCTAGAACTATGGCCGGTACAATACAATAGGGACGCCTCCCATCACATTGGGACCAAACGGTATACTGTATCTGTGCGGACCCACCTGTAGAAATATTTCCCTGGAAGTAGGATAAATTTACTAAAAGGTAACTCTTATTTCACACCAACGTCCCTGTCAATGTCATCGACGAGCCCAAAGATCTTTGTCAAACTATATTATACTTGTATGTATGTATTTACCTGTTTATTTTTCGAGTCGAACATCCCCACAAGGTTATCGTAACGGCCGCCGCCAGCGATGGAACCAACGGTTTGCTCCTCATTACCGATTTTAATAGGTTCTGAAAAGAAACAAAATAATCTGTCTTAATTGAACATCATTAACAATTGATGATGATTGAATCGTCTACACCCAGAAGTGGTCTTCATGTCGCAATTAAACTTAGCCTTGGTAATATAGAAAGTTAATAGGTGTTATTGATCATCCAATGTTTATGCTACTAGGTTGTACATTTCTATAATGAATCAGCCAAGGCGTGCTCTCACAAAACGAGGTGAGAAAGCCATCATACTCTACCAACTAGATCCAGTGCAGATTGGTAGAGGCAGATAATTTGCTGTTTGGAACTAATTAATATACCCTACACGGAGACCTTTAAATATGGAATTCCAACAAATAGTAACCCCTCTTAGACCGAATAAACTGAATGCTAAACCTGCGCGATCTCTAAAAACATCACCATACCATTTACGAGCTCTTCTCTAAATTTCTCAAATTCAAGTTAATTATTCGTTTTTCTTTTCTTGTACTTATTATACTGAAATATCTAAGCCAAGAAACTGACACATAAAAAAAACAAATGTAACTTACGTGTTAAAACAGCTTCATAGATAACTCCCGTATAATAATCCAAGCCTCTCGCCAAACTCAGATCGAAAAGGATTTTGTCTTTAATGCCAAACAATTCGGAGTATTGCAGGAGCAGTTTGATGCCTTCGAGGCCCTCCACTGCGGCCTTAGTTTTGGATAGTTTCTCGTCTTGAAGCAACTTATCGGCTAGTTCCACTCCACCGTTCAGTCGGACGTACTCGCCTATCCTGTCTGCCGCTTCAGGAGTTACACCTTTTTCGTTGATCATTTCTGTTCTAACTTCTTCCCAGGGTGACTGTAAAAGTGTTCATGGTTAGGCATTTAGTATGAAGTATCGTTGCAATGTTATCACCAGTCAAGAGACATTCACTGTAGATTAAATGCTTCCCGTTAAGATCGCCCGGAGGATTGGCTTCGAGCAGTACGCATCCTACTTTTTACCCATAACTTTCACTAAATCACCGATCCACGTTGTGAGTGGCTCGCCAACTCGTCTCCTACGTAGTTATCCAGGATTCTTTTCGTTCCATGACCTTCAGTTCTACGCGAAATATACCAACTGCGACACACGTTTGACAATTCTGAGTTGCAATTTCATTACCAATTCAACTTTAGTGAAAATTATTGTTTAGTCAGAGCACAGTTATAAATAGGGGGCAGTGATAGCCTAAATAGAACGTTGGACTACAAAGTCAGAGGTCTCGGGTTCAAACCCAGGCACACACCTCTTTCTTTTCGAAAGAATGTGTGTATAAAATTTAATTATCATTTGCTTAAAAAGTGAAGGAAAACATCGTGAGGAAACCTGCATGCCTCAGAGTTTCTCGAAGGTGTGTGAAGTACGCCAACCCGCACTGAGCCAGCGTGGGTAACTATGGCCTAAACCCTCTCAGTTTGAGAGGCCTGTGCCCAACGGTGGGACAGTTTCATAACAGGGCTATTATTATTATTATAGTTATTAATGTACACATTTCTTTGACACATTACATTTTACTTCATTATAAGAAATAAATATATATAAAAGTAATCTAACCTTGTCCAGCTTATCAACTGTAGAACACGTAGTGCGGAACTTATCTGCAGGCACTCCACATGCTTCAAACATGCCATCGAGTAACCGTCGGTGGTTCACCTTCAATACATACTGACCGATCTTAAGAGAGTCCAGGATCTCGGCCACTACCTTTAGACACTCCGCATCAGGCACCATTGGGTCGTACTGGCCTGATATGTCGAAATCCTAAAACCATTATAATGCAATTAGAACCCGATAGCTTAGAAAAAAACAATTAATATCCGACATTGACTTGGTTCAGTGGTTAAGAGCAGGATTCAATCCCCGTACCGGAAAGATCTTTGTGTAACCCCTAATTGTTTATTCCAGTCAAGAGATTTGTGTATGTTTGTTTCGTATTTGTAAATGCATGAAACAGGACTAATTCCAGATGTAAGGGTGTTTCTTAAAAAAGAAATACTGACGAACATAGAACCTGCACCTTGTTGAAGTCGGTTAAAATTTGATATTTAAAAAGGCACAGTTCTATCTAAAAAAAAAAATCTCACATGATTGATGGATAAGAAACTGTATCAATATGGACTGAAAGCAAATTCGAAGCAAACAACATTTTCTTGCCCATAGCCAAATATTTTCACAGAAATAGACAGAACTAAGAGGAGGCTCGTGGATTTATGTTCGTTCGAAACCAAGTGTTTCTTGTCTTGGTCTTAGAATGAAAGTATTATGAAATGATTTGCATAAACCTCAACATGGAAATAATAGTACAATTAACTATTTCTAGAATAGCCATAATTTATAATATTGAAATCAATATACTTACACATTGATAGAACTCCCTGTATCTACCCCTGGTCATGGCGGGGTTATCGCGTCGGTACACCTTCGCGATGTGATACCGTTTCAACGATGTTATCTTGTTCATTGCCAGGTACCGCGCCAGCGGCACAGTCAGATCATACCTCAAAGATAGGATCTCACCACCTTGGTCTTTCAAATCGTAGATCAGTTTTGAATCTTCGCCATATTTTCCTGTTAATACATCCTAGGGGTTTGCAAAAAAAAATATTGATAAGAGTTGTCAATATTTATTAGTTATTAGTTACTGATTTTGGGCATGAACTATGTATAATACTTTTGAACATAACAAAACGCAACACAAATAACAAAAACGTTAGAGAAATTATTCAGCACTAGCTTCGTATGGGTGAATTATACATAAACCTTGCTCTTGAATCACTCTGTCCATTGGTGAAAGCCGTATAAAAATCCATTCGGTAGTTATTAAGCTTATCGCGTTCAGACAAACAGAAAGACGTGGTGAGGGACTTTATTTTATAAGTATGTAGTGATAATGATATTAATGATGACTATACTGATTAGTCCAAGCTATAGAATTGTAAACACAATATTAAACAATCTTTTAAAAAAAAAATGTCAACCGACTTCAAAAAGCAAAAAATAAATATTTGAAGTCGGTGCTGGTTGGTGCAGTCGGTTACTTGGCACCAACTTCAAATATTTATTTTTTGCTTTTTGAAGTCGGTTGACCTTTTTTTATAAAAGATTGTTATTTTACAATTTTAAGTGACGAGTGAATTATTCTGTAGTAGGGTACCTATAGGATTAACGTAATACCCATAATATCTCAATTTACACATGCCTATTGTTTTTCGTTAAGGAGTTCCTGGGTGTATCTTCTAAGTCCAAGGTCCAATGCCAATGAAATTAAAATGGGATCACAAACAAAAAAAATCATCAAAATCGTTCCACAATTGACGGAAATATCGCTGAACATACATAAAAAAAAAAGGAAAAAAGAAAAAAAAAAGCATACATACAACCGAACATAGAACCTCCTCCTTTTTGTAGTCGGTTAAAAATGTTAAAAATATTAAATGAATAGGTAGGCAGCGCCGACGGACAAACCTACCTGTATGTTTAAAAGTAATATTTATTTTTAGCTATAATGGTTTTAATTAACAAAATTTTATGAATCAATACAGAACTATTACACAAAGCAATGTCAAAAGTATATATACCTTATATATACTTCAGAACAATCTGCTTCTATTGTATATAAAAAAATAGTTATAATATTATAAAATTTAAGTGGTGTCATCTTTGCTTATCTAATTGTGTATGAAAGGTGGGTGGATGTATGTCTAAACTAAACTCCACTGTACTTCACAGTTTAGACATAACTAAACATTGAAGGAAATCACAAAGTCTAGTATAAATAAGTTACAGATAAATGTGTATTTAGATTTATATACCTTTAACTCAAACACTGGAGTATCAATGCACTCTGCTCCATGTCTCTTGAAAACAGATATAATTTTTTGCAGTACATCATTTCTTATAGTCATCTGTTGAGGATTATAGTCTCTTGTTCCCTTAGGTGTTTTGAGAGTGAACTTCTGCGGAGCCGCATCTTCTGTACTCAACTGTGCTTTGAGAGCTAATAACTTTGATACTTCTTCTTGAATCTAAAAATAATAAGATTAATAATGCCATCATTATTTTATTCAGTATTTTAAAATTGTTATGTAATGGTAACATCACCAACAGTGATGATGGAACCATTTTAGAAAGTTCTATTTAGAAGATATTACATAACATTTTATACTTCACCAATTATTTGTGTTGAAATCATTAAAAAAATTGGAAGACAATATATTGTACAATTGACAAGCAACTAGAAACAAAAGGAAAAGCATTTCAACTGCACTTGATTTATCAAACCATTTGCAAGACTAATTTCCTACATATTTTATTATGTCCTAATATAGAATGATATGGAGAACTGTACTCTCTGCCTACCCCACAAGGGATTTGGTGTAATGATATAGATAGATAAGAAGGATATAGGATGCTTATCATATTTCTCATTTCAATTTTAGCATATTCAAAGTAACTAAAAGAAATGCTAGTATAGACCGGTACCTAACAAAACAATAGCCAATTTTATACAGAAACTAATAAATCACTGCAGCCGATATAAGGTAATTGAAAACTAATTGAATTAAAAACTAGCTAAGTAGGTTTCCAATACCTTGCACTGAGATGATGTTGAAATACACTTTGTGAAACTTTTGTTGAGAGATGCATTGTGTAATCTCATTCCAGCATGGCTTTTTATAAGCCTCAGAAGTTTGTAAGTCATGCTTGAATAATTTCAACCTCCTCACAATTTTGAACAATATGATATCCCGTCACCACAGCATTAAAACTTTATGGAAAAAAAAACAAAACCAGTCATGATGAACACATTTTTTTTTATACTTTCATTTCAATATGAGATTTAAGAATGTGGTGACGAAATTACCATATGTGGAGATTCATTAAATATTCTACGGGTGTAGGTACCAAAAACCAGGAATACAATATACAAATCATGCCTGCCTTATTTACAATAAAAGCATTAAAAAATCAAACTCTACTTGTGACTTTAAGAACACACCTGTTGGTCAAATGGTAAAACACCATCTTTCACCTTTGCAAATGCATATTGAACATTCTTTTTAGGGAACAATGATATTTCAGAATCACTGAAACTCCGCATATGGTACCACCACCTCTTGATGTATATGTATCTTTGAAAATCTATGTTATGACCAAGGTCAGTCATTAGATGTATGTCACAGCTACTGGGCATGTATCCACAGATATAACTGAACTCAGATAAATGTTTATTAATTTCTTGCAAATCATACTGAACATTATTCTTCTTTCCCTACAAAATTCAAAATCCGCATGATGCAATTGTTAAGTGGCATGGCACTAGCCAAAACTTAAGCATTTCTAATATAAAACAAACACTAACCTTATCCTGTGACTCTTTGGCTGATTTTAACTTCCTAACAAGATCACCTTGCTCCTTAATTTTTAAAAGAATTGATTCTTGACTTTCTGCCATATTTTAAAACTTTAACTTAGTATAATTCGACAGCCCGTTCAAGGTTTCATTCAGAGTAAAAGTGCACTACTTCGGCTTACTTGCGGACACAGAACACAATGCTCGCGAACCTACTTAAAAATAATTGCAGTCTATGTACACTTCGTCCCTTTCATTTTACAAATCAGCAAAACTGATGATGGTTGTAGAAGGATGTAAAAATTTGATAGAGGTTATATTTTTTCTCTGTCCTTACAACGAGACAGACTGAATAAAAATCATTCTTATGCTAAAAATGTCTAATTAGCAATCTATTGTCACTTATAACAATTGAAAGAGATTAGGGCTTAGCTCTCGCGTCGCATGGACGCTTTCATCGCCGAAGGGTGCGTTCCACATGCTGTAACTATCGAAAATATCGTCATTTCAGGCGTTCCACTTGGCGCCCGCGATTGTTGTGATCGCATCGATGACGTCATTGATGACGTCATTAAGTTCGTTCACAAAACGCTCACGGTGACCCACCTCGGGAGGTGGGTCGCCGTGAGCGCTGTCAAAACGTATTGTCAAATTTGCCGCCAAATTCGATGTTTCTTTATTTGTTCTATTACTGCAACAATTTTTTTAGAATTTATTTTTAATCAAACACAACAATGGTGACAAAAATAATGTTATACGATAAAGAAAACGATGTTACAGTAGAAGGGTATGTTTCCGATGTTGATGCTGCACGAGCTTATGAAGGTAAACATTTGATACTGACTGATTAGGTATATTTATCTTTATGTATCTATATCATCACATTCCTTGCGGGGTAGACAGACAGTACAGAGCTCCAACTGGTTCTTTCCTGACATACCTCTGGTCATGTTCCATATACCATAGGTATATTTACGTCCGTATAAAAGTACTTGTTAGAGTAGGTTTTAATGTGAGGTTTTACCTATAGGTATAATTTGTTGATTGAAGTACTACGTAGTCACATATTACAATAAAAATCTTTTTTGTTTGATCTTTTTATAGATCCAGATTTTGCAGCACAAGTCTTTAAAAGTTTACAACAGGAACAAAACTCGACACTTGAAAATACAATAGTTAATTCGGATCTTCAAGAAAGTGATGGTACCTACAATGTACTATTTACACGAGTGACTTAAATTTATAAGCTTATTCATCCTATTTCCTACTACCTAATTATGTTATAAACGCGGAAGTTCGTGAGGTTGGATGTATGGATGTTCTTCACTGTTTCACGCAAAAGCTACTGAACGTATTTAGTTTATCTATCTTTATCATCACACCAGATCCCTTGCGGGGTAGGCAGATCGTACAGAGTTCTAACAGGTTCTTTCCTTACATACCTCTCTGGCCTCCTCCACTCTCATAGTTCATTTAGATTCAACTTTAGAGTAATATAGTTTCGACATCAGAATAACACATAGGCTATAATTTACAATGTCATTACAAGATAAACGCGTCCGCAGTCGCGGGTCACGGCAAGTCTATAATATATACCTTTACAAATCGAATACTCGGCTACCGAATAGGAAATTTCACATCATCATCTTCACGTAGTGATACAAACTACGAGTATATACATACTTTTTAAACATCTAATTATAGATTTGCTTACAGAAACCCTGTAAAAAAGATATTTTCAATTTATTTTCATGCTATTTGTAAATCCAGCAGATTTTCAAGCTGGACCTAGTAATATTGAAGCAACCGCAACAAGTGTACAAGAAAATGATGGTATGTACATTCCTATATATTCACATATAACTACTACTACTAATACTATAGATGTGAAAAATTGTATGTTTGGATGTTTGTTCCTCAATTACGAAAAAACGGCTGAACGGATTTAGATGAAATTTGGCACATTGAGCGTTTATTGCCTGGATTTGGGTTTATTATCTGGGTTCCGATCTAAAGTACACGCGGACGAAACCGCAGGCAGAAACTAGTTATCAATATTTTATATATTTGTTCTTAATTATTCCACAAAAAGAGAAAGTTGTAAATCTTGGTATGATATATATATATATATATATATATATATATATATATCACACTGACATGCCTATATTCCCCAAGCGGGGGTGGCAGAGGTGTACTGAGTATACCTACGTTTCGCCGACGACGTTAGGTTCCATGTAATAGGGGGCGAGCCTAGTTTCATGTACCGGGCACAATTCCAGACTCCGGACTCATACTGGGAAGTTTTTTCGTTAGAAAAACTTCATTTGTCCGACCTAGGATTTGAACCCAGGCAGTCATACTCACAATAAGTTTATATTTATTATAAGTGTATATATTATCACCATGCCAAATCCGTTGTAGGATATATACAAAGCACAGGGTTGCAATTGAGATGGATCAGTATATTTTTGACCATGTATCGATAAGTGGTTGATAGGACTATATCCCGATACGACTGGATCTCGATTGGACTAGGTATCCGTTCGTCACATCTCACAAAGACTTTATATACTTTGGATTTCAAATCACGATTTGGTCCTACCAAATCGTGATTTGAAATCCAAAGTATAAACAAAAAAAAATACTTATTCGTATATCAATGAAATAAAGGGGTTAGACACTCGCCTAAATAAATACTTTAATGAAGTAAAATACAACTGAAAAGTAATAGTTGGAAATGACTACAAGACTCAACACTAATATCATTTGCAAAGAAAAGGCATAGGGCAAATATCTAACGGCTTACAGGCATGGCATCTTGGAATTATAGCATATGGCAAACTGTGGTCTCTGCCTACCCCAGTGGAATGTAGGCACGAGTGCTTATATAAGGTTAAGCAATGAAAATATTTTACTGGTAAATATTTCAGCAGTTTTTTATCGATGGACTACTCCAACAATATTATTATTATTGGAAACATACAAATTGAAAGAAGAAGCTTTATCGAGTGGCAAAACGTCACAAAAAAAAGTGTGGGAAGAAGTATCTAATGTAATGTCACAAAATGGATACATAGTGACTGGGCCCCAATGTTATTCGAAACTAAGAAGTCTTAAAAAGACATATAAATCGATTAAAGACCATAACAATAAGTCTGGAAATAATAGAAAAAACTGGGAATTCTTTCAAGTAAGGCATCTTTATAATTTTCACTGATTAGACCGTCAAAAATCCACCCGTCTTTCATAGTGTACCTATCTACTGGATTAGAATCGATAATAAAATTGAAAAGTACATTTTATAAGTATTTTAAATTTAAAATGACAAGCTTCGCTTTTCATATGAGGCCGCATTCCAATCTAGTAAGTAAAGTACTAGTAAGAAATGACAATTCAATAAATGCACGCACAACTTTAATATATGAGATAAATGCTTTGATTAAGTAAAATTGACTAAAATACTTTGCCTTAAAATGATTTCATTTTGCAGATAATGGACGAAATTTTTTCAAAAAAGGCGTGGTGTAATCCTGTTGCTGTAGCATCCTCCACCGGCTTATCTATGCAGCAACCACAAGCTGGGGACTCAAACTCTAGGTTCTTATCAAGTAAGTTACTTATAACATTAAAATAATCACTATCACACCTATATTCCCTGAGTATGGGGGGGGGGGGTGGTATAGGGGGCGAGCCTATTGCCATTATACTGGGTTCTTTATTATATAAACACTGTAATTTGCATGACTTAGGATTCAAATTGGCGCTTCAGCCTCTGGATTGAATAGTTACGGATTCGATTTCCGCACGGGACAATTTTTTGTGTGATCCACAATAATTTGTTTCTAGTTCTAAGTATTTTTGTATTTGAGTTTTCATGTTTGTAAACGCACCCACGACACAGGAATAAATCCTAGTGTGATAGCTTCAGTTTTTTTTTTAAATCCTCGAGATATCCTGTATGCATTATACGCCATATAAGACCAGTGAGGAAGTTTTTAGGCTGTATTTCGAATAATTTATTTAATTATACTAGAGAGGG
This sequence comes from Phalera bucephala, assembly GCA_905147815.2. NCBI lineage: Eukaryota > Metazoa > Arthropoda > Insecta > Lepidoptera > Notodontidae > Phalera > Phalera bucephala. Next base: position 11,656,485 of record LR990615.1, read on the forward strand.
TGGTCAGTGTAAATACCATATAGTTACATACCTAGTACTATATACACATTATACATAATATCATACAATACACAAGTAAATAGTGTTAATAAATAATTGTGGAACACTTATAAGAGATTTCGATTTCAGGTTCTTCTAAAACAACTATTACATCATTATTAGAAAAAAGGATACAACAAAGGGAAGAACATGAAAATAATAAGAGGAAACGGCACGAAGAAAGGATGGAGATGGATAAAAATATTCTGAATGTGTTAGAGAAATTATAACACAAAAAATAACATTAATTTCATATTTTCATTATAAATAATTATTACTTATATGATTACAATACAATATATGGTTAATTTGTAACTACTTAAAAATATTTTGAATGGTCAGTGAAATTTATAGATTTTACTGGCTGTGACTCACACCTACGCACGCGTTTATTTTATGTCACGCGTAGTTTGATATAGATAGGTTGGTCTTTTGAAAATAGCACAGATCCTGTATATTCTTATATATGAACTATACTATAGCACGATCTTATACAACGCCAACGCTATCTCATAGAAAAACACATACTTTATATACAATACCTAGGTTTCCCTTTCTTACCTACGAAACTTAAACTACGATTAATATCTTACGAGAAGTCAAGCACTTTTTGAGACGGCGTTAGTGGTGTGTGTTGAATAAGATCGCGCTATAGTTTAGTTTATATTTTACAAAGACCACCTGTACGGGCTAAATGGGGCTAAGACTGAACCAGGTGATAGAGATAGTTGATACAGAAATAAGTCTGGTGGAACATACAATATATCCACACACTGTTCTTCCGGGATAGCCGTTATTTCTTCATACTAATATGGCAGAAAGGATCTTACTAACACTTTCAAGGTGTTTTAGGTCTCAAAATAATAATCGAAATACTTTTTACCCCGGAAAGAATCACTGTTCTTGCGACATAGCTGGTCTTTTTTCATATTAAAATGGCTAAACGATTTAACTGAAACGATATATGAAGGTGTCTTACATCGTAAAATAAAACAGAACACTTTTTATCTCGAAAAATAGCACGACTTCTGTGGAATATCAATTATTTCTTCATACCCAACGGATTATAAAGAAACTAAATATAAAAGAAACCACACAGATACAAATTCAAAAGTGAAAAGACGTAGAACAACAACCATTTATAGTTCCAAAAATTATATACAATATGTAAAATTACGTAAAAAAAACAGCAAACAAATATCAATAAAAACCGTAGTAAAAAAAAGCAATATACATATTTACAAAGGATCAAATGGTTCCACGCCGCTGTCAGTAGGTAGTGTACCTAGAACAGGACGCAGATATCGGGGAAGACCTAGACTATCTTACCATGACTAAATAGACCATGTCTTATCCGAAGAGCAAGTCAAGAGTCTCCGTAACCGGCGAGCGTGTATAAGACGAACTATGAGAATGGAGAAAACCAGAAAGGTCTGTAAGGAAAGAACCTGTTGGAACTCTGTATACTCTGCCTACTCCGCAAGGGATCTGACGTGGTGAAATAGATCGGTACATGGTATTAACGTATCTTAAGTCGTGAAATAATAATATGAAATATGTAACTTTGTTTACACACTAGATCATGCCGATATTATTTTCATTATATGCATTTGGTGGGTTTTAACCGGCCTGCATGAAGGTCCAAAGATATTAATCTTATTTTGTCGAAAGAAAAGCCTGGCAATCCGTCCATTTCCCTCTTTCTCTTCATCGGCGACTGGAAGCCTGGGGACCTGCTGAAATTGTTCTACAGCGAAAATTTACTCATATTTAAGTCGACTATATAAATACTTTTGGAAAACAAAGACGACTTGATTTAAGCGATAAAACGTAGACCGCCTTACTTACTTTGTCAAATAGTCGCAGGTACGAGCTCCGCACAGCACACGGGAATATTGATTTGGGATTTGTAATTTTGAAATAAAGAAGATATTTTATGCACATACAGGCACAATAAAAAAAAGTTTGTCCGTGTTAATATCCAGAACCGTGGAACCGATTTTAAATACACTATCATTGGAAAATGTAGGATTTCTCAGAGACTGTTGACTACTTTTTTAAATGCAAGATTTCAGGGGATAGTTGTTTTTATTTCTCCATATTGACACGGCTGAACGGATTGAAAAGAAACTTAATATGGAGGTGTCTCTTAAGACTTGGAAACTTATTATTCCAAAAAGTCCTACCTATCTTATGTCAAATTACAAAATAAACGCGTGCGAAGCCGCGGGAAACAGCTAGTATAAAATATAATAGCCTTAGGAGAATGGGGATCAGATTAAAATTTTTTTTCTTTAACTCAAAATGTGCAAAAATATCAAATGTGCTATAACTAGAGTTTTATCATCTTTCACTGAAGATACAGAAATAAGTTTCTACTTTTCCAAACAGGTACCTAAACCATCAAAATTAAGGAATTAACTGTTTATGTCATCACGCCAGAGCCCCCAAGTCTACTATTTTTACGTGATTTGTAACTATGACATGTAGGCAGTGAGTACAAAGCCCCAACAGGCCTCTCTGGCTTCCAAGTAGTTAATAGGCATGTAGACTTAAAATCGATTAATTGATTTTATCGAGCCAAATGATTGCTTTTAGATCGATCGGACCCACTAAATTAATTCAGTAGATCGATTCCGAAACCCGGCGAATCGATTCGATTAACGATACAATAAAAGAAAGAGGTAATCAAAAATATGTCTTATTTGAATGTAAAGAAAACCTACATTATGGTTTTTGAACGAGAATAAACCAGAACGAATGCAAGGATTGTGGTTGGTAACGATGTGCTGGAAGTGAAGAAAAAAGTGAATTTTGTATTTCTTGGATGCACCTTCAGTAAGGATGAAAAATACACCGCTGACATAGAAAGAAGAGTGATTGCAGGGAACAGAGTGAATGGTGCAATGGGAAAGCTACTTGGGAGCCAGCACTTAAGCCAAAAGGTGCAGCTGGCCACACATAACGGAGTGCTCGTCCCAACGCTGTTATATGGCAGCGAGAGCTGCGTATTTAAGAAGGAGAATGGAAGTAGGATAATTGCGGTTGAAATGCGAGCTCTGCGGAAGATGTGCGGAGTCAAGCTGACCGACCGTATTCGCAACAGCGTAGTAAGAGAGCGACCAGATATGAAAGATAGTATCGATGTAAAGATGAGAAAGGGTATGCTCCGTTGGTTCAGGCATATAGAAAGAATGTCCGAAGTAAGAATGACAAAACAGATATACAATGCGAAAGTGGAAGGATGTAGGTACCGGGAAAGACCTAGACTATCTTACCATGACCAAATACACCAAGTTTTATCTGAAGGACAAGTCAAGAGTCTCCTTAACCGGCGAGCGTGTATGAGACGAAAGTATGAGAGTGGAGGAAGTCAGAAGTGTGTAAGGAGAACCTGTTGGAACTCTGTACTCTCTGCCTGCCCAGATCTGGCGTGATCATATAAGATGACTTGACCGAAAGAAATAAAATCCTTAGAATGAATCGTCATGTCGGGTTAGTTGTCAATTTGCTCGAATTTTACGAATCACCACCTCTTAAAATTTATTTTTCAGTAGTTGAGTCGCAGGGTTACAATACTTTTCGTGCGAATCGCCACCCTCATAAATATGTAAGTGGGCTATTCCCACACTTTAACTTTTGAGCAAAAAATAGGAAAAACGTACAGTAGTGTACAAAAAATTCCGAACATTTCTTAAAATTATTAGTGACTAGATATATTCAGTTGCAAGGTTTAATACATTTCACTAAAATAGTTTAAATTACATTACTTACTATTAATTGCTTAGGAAGGTAAATTTGTCTACTAAACATAGAAATTTTGTAATTTTATATGTATAAGCACGATTTGCGGGCAAGACCAATATATTAATCATCTCTTTGATGATCGAACTGCTTGAACAAAAATAATTCAATTCGTTATCTTGGCTAGTGGAGCAAGGTGGTCACGCAGCTTTTATTCCACATATAACTGCAGGTTAATTATATTATTGTAAGTGACCAGAATTCAATCTTTTAAATAAATGACCCCCGTACTTTAAGATCCTTATGTAGATCAATGAATACGTTTTCCATCTCTTCAATTTGCCTATTTAGGGATTTAGTATTTTTGTAGTTTCTATGACATTGAAAATTAAAGTATCAGGACATCATAACATATTAGGAGATCTAAGGTCATGAAAGATGTACCCAAAAATATGGATGGGTAAGGAATAACCGTTTTGAAAGTACCAAATTCTCTGTCATAACAGACAGAGAATTTGAGTTGAAATTCAATGGCAAACTTAACCGAATGCTAAAATCATTCTTTTGTTCTCCTTTCTTGTCTAGAAATTATATCTCATGTTAATGTTTATTATTTGCTTTCTTGTTTATAAATATTTTTGGGTCGTGTGTGCTCGCCTTTACTTTATTTTTTTTCCTTAAATTAGAACGTGTGCGAACTGTCTACTTACATATTTTTGAAAACGTCGATTCGCACGAAAAAAGTCTCCATACGTATCGCCAATTAAATAAAAAAAAATTATGCGAAGCGACAACTAAGCCGTCATGTACCATAAGTACGTATACGTAGTTCCATCCATCAGTACTTAAACAGAATTTAAACAATGCTTCCCATGTAAATAATTTGGATTGGTATTGGTTTGTGAGAATGCTGTCAGAAGATTGGTGTCTGTACAAAAGTGAGACAATAGATAGAACTTTGACGAAGTGTAAAATAAGTAAGGATCAGCAACCGTTATTTATAGCGCTACAGCTGCATTTATGTCGATTTTGCACCAAGTGCCTTAAATGAGACTGCCTCGTTGGTTTGGTGGCAAAGCGCATCGCTTTGTGATCTTTTTAGTTTTCTAATGAAAAATAGGCTCGCCCCCTATATTACATGGGACCTAACATCATCTGCGAAACGTGGGTGTACTCAGTACACCTCTGCCACCCCTTCTGGGGAATATAGGCGCTTTTTTTTCGGTGCCTTAAATGACTCTGACCAGCTTTTTACAAGCTTTTATTTAATTTGCTATGTTTGTATGTCTTTCTGTGTCTGTCTTTCCGGTTCAAATCTTGTGATCCATTTATCAAGCACTTGACAAATTGACAATGCAATAATATGGTACCATGGAGCTGGTTTGATGATGGAGTCGGAAGTTAGTCATAGGAACATGTGAAATATATAATGGAACTCACTCGTGTTTAGGCTTGTTAGTGGTATTGGTATATATGCAAACAGATAGTGTTCAAAGTCTGATGATGTCTCATTGACCATGGTCATGTGTTTAAGGAAGAAAAATTTTTGTAGAAAGATTTAAAGATAAAAATGTAATAATTTTAATTGAAAAAGAGCTTTTGATATAGGGGAATAGGTTCAAGACCGAGATCCTAAAGGAAATCTACTTTCTGCATGTACCACGGGGAATCTGGACTGAATAGTCTGAAGAACATCAATTTAAGTCCGGGGGCGTGCCGGACACCTCACACGAGTACGTTATAATGGGCCGGCCCAAGTATATAAGTAAAGCGTCACCGTATTGGGGTAAGGGGGCATCCACTAATTACGTGAGATGTTTTTCTTTTTATTTGGACCCCTCCTTCCCCCTTGATGAGAATTGGTAGGACCTCCCATCCCCCTTACGTGATATTTACGCTCTAAGTGTTGAAAGACTAAATTCTGAACTGAATATAGTCTTTTGCCATGGCTATTGCTATGAGATTTTTTAGGGTACACAATATAATACCCGTATTACAGATCGTAAATCAGGCATGTATCTAGTTTTAAAAACTGTTTTTTTTTAATTACTAAAACATTAGAGAACTAGATTCACTTCTGATTCTGATTCTGTAATACGGGAATGATATTTTTTTTTATTAATGTTTTCCAAAAGTTGACGTTAGATTCACCCCCCCCCCCCCTGCATGTCAAAGCTCACTTAAGTAATGAATGCCCTCTAAGAGCCAGCCACTCACAAAGGCGGTTCGGCTGTGGAATCGTTTAATACGAAAATCGAAAGACCCTAATGCCACTATAGCATTTAGGGTGACCCCTGGATATTTGACTTTGGCATCATCTTAAAGTTAATATGGTCTATCAAAGTAAAATGATGTTTATATTAAAATAAAAAGCAAATTACTAATAATTAAAGGTTTATTAAAAGGTAAATAGGATAAGAATTTAAAAGATATTTCTAATAGTATTTACAAAATAATAAGGTCTCTTTTGAGTATTCCTGCATTTCGTCTAATTTGAGGTGAATAGTGTATATCATTTTCATGACTAGATTCTGGTATAGTTATAATCGATAAGTCATCTTCTCGTAATATGCAAATATTATGCACTACGCAGCAGGCGACTACATATTGTGCCATTAAATCCACCCGTGATATTGGTAAAGAGTGCAAAAGGCTCCTCATTCGGCATTTTAATAAGCCAATGCATCTCTCTACTGTTACACGAGCTGCTGAATGAACGTAATTATATTTTTTTTGGCGTTGGGATAAATGGCCATTGTCCCGGTAAGGCGTGAGTAGGTGCTGGTGGATCTCATACGCAGCGTCGCCTATTAGATGGCTATCTTCGGGAAATCTGTCGTCGTTCTTTACATATTCTGCGATTTCCGACAGCCGAAAAACCCTCTGATCGTGGACGGAACCGGGGTGTCCCGCATAACAATATGTGATTAGGGTTTTGTGATCACACACAAGCTGCAAAAAATTATTACTTATGTATAATGTTGTAAAATTTAACGATCAATAACCAATATTTTCTTTTTATACCCTTTCAAAAAATATATAGAAACAGACAAGCAACTTCCCCCCTTTTTAAATTCGGTTAAAAAGAGAATCATAGCCCCCAATCTAGGAATTATTCCTGCGTCGTGGGTAGGTACGTTCACAAACTTGAAATTCACATACACAGACAACCATCCTGGGCCGTTTTTTCCCATGCCCAAACGTTAACTTTGTAAAATGATCATCTAATGGTATTCTGTATGTCACGATTAAACGATCATTTTACGAGGTAACGCACCGTGTTAAGTGATTAATTAATCATAGTACATAAGGGTCCTGACCAAAGCAAATATATAAATTGTGGGCCACAGTGTCCGAATCCTCGACTACTCGATCCAATGAGCGGATCGACCTAGACGTAGGTCGAGTTTCTAGTAAGCATTAGACTAAGACATCACGTTGATGACAGGTTCGTTTTACGAGTGGTTTACAAGCTTTTTCAGTAATAGCAGTTACTCGCGTGTATTTTGCAATATCTTTATACATTTTAGTCTGTGTGTATATTTGTTTCATCAATTCCGTTCAGTAGTTTATACGTGAAAGAGTAACAAACATCCATACATCCATCCCCACAATACTAAGTGATTTTATTTATTAGTAGGATTCACCTATCTTGAATCATGTAGGTATACCTGCAACTGAATGGAATGATATCCTTTTCTATTTACATAGTCTGCTGGATTCCTTTTTGGTGCATTAATTTTTATATGAGTCCCATCTATAGCCCCTATCGTTTTCGGGAAGCCGCTCTTTCTTAGGAATCCGTGCATGACTTCTGTAGCATAGTCCTCAGTAGGCCACTTAATAAAATTGGGTGCTCTTTGGAACAAAGCCTGAGTAACGCGTCGTACAGCTCTTACTGCAGTAGCCCTCCCTACGTTAAATCTGTCACAAATCGATCTACAATGCAAGAAATATATTGCAAGCCATTACATGTTTTTTTTTAAATACCTACTCATACATTGCTGGAGCAATGTAACTTTTCGATAGACTGCCTCATTGGTCTAGTGGCGAATAATGTGCTTTGTGATCACGATCTTGTGGGTTCAAATCCTAGGTCGAACAAATGTAGGTTTTCTATAGAAACTTTCAGTATCAGTCCGGAGTCTGGAATTGAGCGCGGTATATGGCAACAGGCTCGCCCCCTATTACATGGGATTTAACATCATCGTTGAAAAGTGGGTGTACACAATACACCTCTGCCACCCCTGCTTGAGGAGTATAGGCGTGACGGTGTTTTAAGAAACAAAATTAATACCAATACGATCATCATTTTATCCGTTTTTCGAATATCTTATTAATTCTTACCTGTATGAATCCATAGTAGCCATTTTCCATAACGCAATCATTAATTGATGGCTAGGCGGAATCATTGAGCACCCTGATGAATGTCGAATGAGATCATCTGCTAGTAAATTGTTTATGTACTCAAAAGTACTTCGGTGAAGTCTAAAAAATAAATTAAACTATAGTCCGTTGTAATATATATTATATAGATACCTAATAAAACCAATTTACCTGAAATGGCTTTTAAAGTCTTCATCAGAATAATGATTGACGACACATCCGTAATTTGTAATACGAGGTCGAAGTTCTCGTTTGTCTCTAGTATGTAATAATTCCCATTCCTCATCCGAACTTGAAGAAGAACTTGATTCGGAGTCATGTTGACGCATTAATAATAATGCAATTGATTAATATGACATCCTCTTACTATTTAATTAAACAATTCGCTGAAATAAGTAATTTAATATTTAAAAACTCTGTGCCTACTACATAAAAACAAAACAGACTTTGCCTACTTGATATATTAATCATATAATTACTTATTGATAATAGAAAAATGTTCACTGAGAGTAGAAATTAATTAAATTATACACAAGTAAATTAAAAAAGGCATCTATTTACAAAATCACTTTAGAACTTTCGCGCCTTTTATAAATATGTAGATACGTTATGCACCTTGGTCACGGACCACGGACAAATCGATCACATTGCTCCCAAAAGCGTTCCACTTGGGTGTTCGTTTGTAACGTCGACAACCATGTGGAACGGCGGATGTCACAATCGTGAGCGTGATCGTTGTGGGCTTCAAGTGGAACGCACCCGAAATAAAACGTCGTAGACGACTTTTCAATAATAGGGAATATGCGTGTATTTTTTTTATATTTTTATACGATAGATTACATCAATATATAACTGCAAAAAAAAAAAATTAAGCGACGAAAACAAAATGTAAAGGGCAAAAAAAAGATGTTGAAGATAGCAAACAGATAAGAGCATTTTAAACGCCTGCAATTTTGGCGCGCTTGGCGTGACGTCAAAGTCTATAATAACAATCAATTAGTGAACAGCTGTAGAAGTATTTTATTCTGTAATTTATTTTTATTTTGTTTTTGCGACTATTATACAATGGAACAACACTGTGTTATGCCTAGGTGTCAAAATACAATAAGAAATGCACCCGATAAGTGCGGACATAAGGAGAAAGTGGTGTAAAATCAGAAAAAGAGACATGGTATCTCCATCAACTTGTTTATATTGCTGCGAAGATCACTTTAATGTAAGAATTAACTGAAATAATTTAAACTAAAATTTTGTCTTTGTGTAAATCGACAACAAAAAATAACAAGAAAACTAACTCAATAGCAAACATCCAACAAATATGCACTTGTTGACATTTGTATTGTAGACTTTGACGTCATATTCGATCTGATCAATAGCGTGGCGTTCCCACTACTTTGAATTTCCCACTCATTTTTTGTACTTTCAATAATTATTTTCTTAAAAAAAAAGTAACTTTATTAAAAAAAATATTTGTATAGACATTATTTTAATGCGATAAAGTTTGTAAAAAAAAATATCTATCTATCTATCTATAACCTCACGCCAGATCCCTTGCGGGGTAGGCAGAGAGTACAGAGTTCCAACAGAAAAAAATATTTGACCCTTATTTGAATTACACGCATATTCCCTATTGCAAAATGTTCAAACGAGCGTAAAAAATCCACTTGAAACTGTTCATCGCGCAGTGCGGACGTAAATTATTCCGCAAAGATGCTAACAATAGGTGTTGAGGGGGCAAGGAGACGATTTAAATATGAATCTTTATAATTGGCAAACACCCCCAACCAATATTATGGAAGAAAGCAAGACAACCAGGCCTCTAGTCCCCGGCGGTCCTGTTCGTCCTGGTCACGGTAGCAGCCATGGTAACGACAGGACAAGGGGTGCTAAGAATCTCCGGCAGAGATTCGGCTACCACCAAAACCGAAAATTGGCCCTGGTGACATACAACGCACGCACATTGAGGACAGATGAGAAGCTAGTTGAGCTGGAGGAAGAGTTAAACAAGTTGCGGTGGAGTATTGTTGGTTTATCGGAGGTCCGAAGAGAGGGCGAGGACACGATAACCTTAAAATCCGGCAACTTGTTTTACTACCGGGAGGGCGAACAGCAGTCCCAAGGTGGTGTCGGATTTATCGTCCACAAGTCACTCATAAACAACGTTGTGTCCATCACTAGTGTGTCGAGCAGGATAGCGTACCTGATACTCAGAATATCCAAAAGATATTCGCTGAAGGTCATACAGGTCTACGCACCGACCTCGGCATACTCAGATGATGAGGTCGAAGTTATGTATGAGGACATTAGTAGAGCCATACATACTTCCAAAGCACACTTTACAGTAGTTATGGGTGACTTCAATGCGCGACTGGGCAAACGGGGCGATGATGAGTTGAGAGTGGGGCAATTTGGATATGGGCAGCGCAACCCCAGGGGTCAGAGGCTGGCCGAATTCCTGGAGAAGGAGGGACTCTTTATGATGAACTCTTTCTTCCAGAAGCCGTCTCATAGGAAATAGACCTGGATGAGCCCTGATGGTTTCACAAAAAATGAGATAGACTTCATCATGAGCACCAAGCGACAAATATTTAATGATGTCTCCGTGATTCACAGGGTAAAAACCAGCAGTGATCACCGAATGGTCAGAGGCACATTAAATATTAATGTCAAAATGGAAAGATCGCGTCTGATGAAGTCTACGCTCCGACCTTCTAATACACATATCCAAAACCCCGAGAACTTTCAACTCGAATTGTCAAAACGCTTCGAATTGCTAGACAGCAGCGCATCAGTGGACGAAATCAACAATAGGTTGGTAGAGACTGTCCATACGGTCGGGTCCAAGCATTTTAAGCCCCACCGTAAAAATAGGCCTCAAAAGCTATCTGACTACACCCGAAACCTTATGGCTGAGCGACGTACCATGACACTCCAAACCTCCGATGATGCTAAGTCCTATAGGCAGCTCAATGGACAGATATTGAAGTCCTTGCGACACGATTTACGGTCCTTCAATACAAGACGTATTGAGGAGACCATAGAGCAGAACAAGGGCTCCAAAGTGTTCGCAAGAGACGCGTCTATTGGGCAAAGCCAGTTGACGAAGCTGAAGACGGAGGACGGAAACGTAACGTCGAATAGGTCAGAGGTGCCCAGGGAGATAGAGAAGTTCTATGGGCAGTTGTATACCTCAGTAGCTGAACCTGTTGTTGACTTGGTAAAAGACCCAAGAGCCAAGCTAACCCGACACTACTCTGAAGATATCCCGGACATAAGCCTGTACGAGATTGGGATGGCTCTCAAACAACTTAAAAACAACAAATCGCCGGGTGAAGACGGAATTACCGCAGAGCTTCTGAAAGCGGGTGGATCGCCGGTACTTAAAGTCCTTCAGAGGCTGTTTAATTCCATCTTGCTCCAAGGAAAAACGCCGGAAGCATGGAACAGGGGTGTGGTGGTACTCTTTTTCAAGAAAGGTGATAACACTTTATTAAAGAACTATAGGCCCATCACACTGCTGAGCCATGTTTACAAGTTGTTTTCGAGAGTCATCACGAATCGTCTCGAATGCAGGCTTGATGATTTCCAGCCTCCCGAACAAGCCGGTTTCCGGAAAGGCTTTAGTACCATAGACCACATACATACGCTGCGGCAGATTATACAGAAGACCGAGGAGTATAATCGGCCACTATGCTTGGCGTTTGTGGACTATGAGAAAGCCTTCGATACGATCGAGACTTGGGCGGTTCTTAGATCTCTCCAGCGATGCCGCATTGACTATCGGTACATTGAAGTGTTGAAGTGCTTGTATAATAACGCCACCATGTCAGTCCGAGTACAAGGGCAGTGCACGAAGGCGATCTCCATAAAAAGAGGAGTAAGACAGGGAGACGTCATTTCTCCGAAACTGTTTACGACCACCATAGAGGACGCCTTCAAACTCTTGGAATGGCGAGGATTTGGCATCAACATCAATGGCGAATACATCACTCACCTTCGATTTGCCGACGACATTGTGGTCATGGCGGAGTCGCTGGAAGATCTAGGACGAATGCTCGGCGACCTCAACAGAGTATCTCAACAAGTGGGTCTTAAAATGAACATGGACAAAACGAAAATAATGTGTAACGTCCATGTCGTACCCACCGCACTCACCGTTGGGAAATCTACTCTTGAAGTTGTCGACGAATACATTTACCTGGGACAGGTAGCCCGGTTAGGTAGGTCCAACTTTGAGAGAGAGGTCAATCGACGAATCCAACTCGGCTGGGCAGCGTTCGGGAAACTGCGCAACATCTTCTCATCCAAAATACCTCAGTGCCTAAAGACTAAAGTTTTTAGTCAATGTGTGTTACCAGTGATGATATATGGATCAGAGACGTGGTCTCTTACTATAGGTCTCATAAAAAAGCTCAGAGTTGCTCAGCGAGCTATGGAGAGAGCTATGCTCGGCGTTTCTCTACGTGATCGAATCAGGAATGAGGAGATTCGTAGAAGAACCAAGGTCACCGACATAGCCGTTAAGATTAGCAAGCTGAAGTGGCAATGGGCGGGCCACATAGCGCGTAGATCGGACGGGCGTTGGGGCAGAAAGATTCTAGAGTGGAGACCACGTATTGGCAAGCGCAGCGTGGGACGACCACCTGCCAGATGGGCCGACGATCTTGTGAAAATCGCAGGAAGTCGTTGGATGCAGGTGGCATCGGACCGGTTACGCTGGAAAGCGATTGGGGAGGCCTATGTTCAGCAGTGGACAAGTATAGGCTGAGATGATGATGATGATAATACCTATTACTAAGGATTGGGGTATTTTTATAATTGTGTTTATTTAATTTAAATAAATCCAACGTATATCAAAACCAGTTCATCGCTGTCAGTTTCATTAGAACAATAGGTGACATTATTATCAGTATTGCCATTTTATAAATGCGTCAAAAAATCAATTTCAGCTTTCATTAGACAGACTCTAGTGATACATTTTAGTATTTTGAGCTAATAAAAGTATTTTTATACGATAGATTACATCAATATATAACTACAAAAAAAATGTAAGCCTCAAAAACAACATGTAAAGGGCTAAAAAAAATGTTGAAGATATTAAACAGATAAGAGCACTTGAAACACCTTCCATTTTGGCGCGCTTGGCGTGACATCAAAGTCTATAATAACAATCAATTAGTGAACAGCTGTAGAAGTATTTTATTTTGTAATTTATTTTTATTTTGTATTTTGCGACTATTATACAATGGAACAGCACTGTGTTGCGCCTAGGTGTAAAAATACAATAAGAAATGCACCCGATAGGTGCGGACCATAGAATAACAATAATCTAGAAGCCGCGGTCGCGGGACCAACGTGCTCTACGCGTGTCAAATTAAATTTACGGGTGCTGCTGGTGGGGACTGGTCCGTCCCCTGCCCTTTGTCTGACTGAACGTGTACCATAATGCTGTTGAATTTTGTCTCGTTCGGCATCACACTGGAGCTATGACCAGTTGTTTTGTACGCGCTCTTTACATATTTTATAGTAACACTTTCTCTTACTATTATTATTATGCTTTTTATTATATACCTCTACAACATCTCTATTTTGTAAATGAGAGGACTATGTAGACACTGACCAATATCATGAATCTAAAAACACTTATGATTAATCTATACTTAAGCACATCTATTTAGCTCGTTCTGCATTGTTCTCCCATACTCCATAAATGCAATGTTTACAAAAAGAATTGTAAAACTCATTTTTAAAAAAGAGTAACCGTGGAGTTTCTTGCCCTTCTTCTCCACAGGAATGACTTTCCGAACGGGTGGTAGAGTCTTAAGTAATTAATAATTTTCTCTTTTTGACTATTCATAAGTGCCTTTTGGTCTACATGAATAAAAAACTTTTGATTTTGATTTTAATTATGGCATCCTGTGGCGTTCCTACCTGTAACAATTCCGTCAAGCTCAAAAAGGGATGGGATTACATTCCATGTGTAACTAGCGCAATCGGACATCGTATTATTTAAATATTGAATTAAATGTTCCGTTCATAATTGTCACCGAAAATGATGCGGCCATTTTGTCTGTGTTGCCAATACAGCAGTGTAATTTTTCCCTCTATAACCAATGCGTTCTACCTGTTATGACTTACGGGGCCGAGGCGTGGCCACTCACAGTGGGACTAGTCCACAAATTCAAAGTCGCACAGCGGGCTATGGAGCGAGCTATGCTCGGCGTCTCTTGACGGACGATTTAGCGCAGTGGTTAAGAGCTTAAGCCGCTCCGCCCACTGTGTCTAATAGTCGCGGGTTCGATTCCCGCACGGGACAAATCTTTGTGTGATCCACAATTATTTGTTCCGGTCTGGGTATTTGTTTGTGAATTTTCATGTTTGTAAAACGCACCCACGATACAGGAATAAATCCTAGTGTGGGGCTACGTTTTTAAAAAAAAAAATGAAATGAAAAAAAATGAAAATGAAGGATAAAATTCGTAACGAGGTAATCCGACAAAGAACCAAAGTTACCGACATACCTCGCAGACTCAGTAAGCTAAAGTGGCAATGGGCTGGTCACATCTGCAGGGGGACCGACGGCCGATGGAGCAAACGTGTCCTAGAGTGGAGACCGCGACTTGGTAAGCGTAAGGTAGGACGGCCCCCAGCTAGATGGACCGACGACCTCAAAAAGCTCGCTGGGACAGACTGGATGCGGAAGGCGGAGGACCGTGTGCAATGGCGCGTGTTAGGAGAGGCCTATGTCCAGCAGTGGACTGCGATAGGCTGATTGATTGATATTTTTTTTTTTTTAAACGTAGCCCCACACTAGGATTTATTCCTGTGTCGGGGGGGGGGGGGGGGACAAACATGAAAATTCACAAACAAATACCCAGACCGGAACAAATAATTGTGGATCACACAAAGATTTGTTCCGTGCGGGAATCGAACCCAATAAGTGGTAAATCATTTTTAACTAGCAACATTATGCGTGTGGGAAGTGCGGTGAGTGCGGGACGTTCGTTGATATTTTGGCTTCACCGCGCGTCGTGCAAATACGACAGAACGCGGCTTCTGGATCATTGTTATTCTAGGTGCGGACATAAGGAGAAAGTGGTGTAAAATCAGAATAAGAGACATGGTATCTCCATCAACTTGTTTATATTGCTGTGAAGATCACTTTAACGTAAGAATTAACCTTAATAATTTAAACTAAAATTTGGTCTTTGTGTAAATCGACAACAAAAAATAACAATAATACAAACTCAATAGCAAACATCCAATAACTATGCACTTGTGGACATTTGTATTGTAGACTTTGACGTCATATTCGATCTGACCAATAGCGTGGCGTTCCAGCTACTTTGAATTTCCACTCATTTTTTGTACTTTCAATAATTATTTTCTAAATAAAAAGGTAATGTTATTAAAAAAATATTGGTATAGAACTTATTCCAATGCGATAAAGTTTGTAAAAAAAAAAATTGACCCTTATATAAATTTCACGCAAATTCCCTATTATCCGATAATTTCTCAGTAATGTCTTCTCTGCCAAAAATGTTACGTAAAGCAAACACTTTGACCTTCAAAATAAAAATTTCAGGTTTTATTTTAATGTCTGCACTGACAAAATGTACTGTAAGCGGCGTTGATAGCTGCGGCCGGTTTTACAACGTTCAACATCCGTTCAACGCTCAACGTCCACCTTTGAAATTAGAACTGTGCACAATAAAAAACGGCCGATGTAAAAAAGTGCTCACGTGTCAATGCATGTATTGTTAGCATGCATATATCCATGAAAAAAGCGCTCGTGCGATCGCCCATTTAAACTTACCTACATCAACCATGGATAGACATAATCATATAGTGTAGACACATTAGCACAGTATATACTATGTCATGACCATGTGCCATCCGTGCTTCATCCTTGCTTCATCCTATGGATATATTACAATGGATTGAGCACTCTGCGCATAAAACGTGATGACAAGGATACTCACAGAGGGTTTTGGCGGGAAGTCGAAGAGTGATGTTGTCAATTTGTTTTAATTTCCAAAACTTGTGTTATTTCGACTAATAATATGTAATGTTGGTGGAATATTAACCATTATGTGTTCTTATATGTGCATGAGTGAAGGTAATTGTAACAAAGTGATAAAAAGGGGCTTTTTGATTTCCCTCAAAACGGCCATCGCAATTGGTATATAAAGTATCCACCGCTTTACTATTCAGGGTGGGTTACTTCATTAATTTCATTATCATCGTTGTCATCAAGTTCATCGGGGAGTTGAATTAATTTAAACAAACATTATTATATATCTCACTGGACACTGTCAAAATACACTTAAAATTAGTATGAAGCCCTAACTTAAAGAAGAAGAAGAAGGATACACACGTTTTTTTTTGGCGAAAAGTCGAAGAGTGATGTTGTCAATTTGTTTTAATTTCCAAAACTTGTGTTATTTCGACTAATAATGTGTAATGTTGGTGGAATATTAACCATTATGTGTTCTTATATGTGCCTGAGTGAAGGTAAATGTAACAAGGTGATAAAACGTGCCTTTTCGACTACCCTTAAACCGGCCGTTGCAATTGGAATGTAAAGTATCCACCGCTTTACTATCCAGGGTGGGGTACTTCAATAATTTCATTATCATCGTTGTCATCAAATTCATCGGGCAGTCGGATTAATTTAACAAACACGATTATATATCTCACTGGACACTGACAAAATACACTTATAATTAGTGTGAAGCTATAACTTGAAGAAGAAGAAGAAGGATACTCACTTAAGCCCTATGTCTCTTTCTAAGTAGGGTGACCAAACATTGGTACTATTATGGACTTGTTGACATATAATTAACGTATAATTCTCGGGTACTGTTTATTGCCGTAATTCTTTCTTTCTGCGCATATGCCACATCTTAAATTATTATTAGTCAAAGTTTTTGATTAAGTTGCCCATTTTCTTGCTGACTGTACATTTTTTTCAGAATCTGTAAATTCAGCTTCAAATATCGCAAAAATTTAGGATAGTCGCCTAGAGCCGTTTTTCTGTATCTACAAGGGTTGAGCTACCCTTACTGCCCCATCTTAATCCATTATGTATATAAAGACGAATTGAGAACCTTGTTCGTTTTGAACTCAATAATAAATGGTTTACAGCGTATTTAAACCACATCATTAATAGGTATAGTAGGGTGTGCCAAAAAAAATTTTTTTTTTTTTATTATGTACCATGAAAATATCATCTGAGATGACGAAAAAAAAATTGTGTTAAAGTTTCAGCTCTTAATATTAATATTAAGAGGTGGCGCATTAGAGTTTTTCTTTTATTCTTTAGTCCCATACAAAAAACTTCATATCACACCATTCGTTGATCGTACATCAAAATTTTTCAAGAGTTTTTTGTAGGAAATTGAACGTTCTACAAAAAAGGTTTCATACATTTTTTTCGCACGCCTCGCCATTTTAAAGATATTCAAGATAGAAATTTAAAGATTTTAGGTACATTTCTTTTTTGCTTCTGAATTTTGTAAGTCGTTGACAAATGAACGTTATGAAATGCGCAATACATATTTTTGCAGGATATTAAATGCTCTACAAAAAAGGTCTCGTATGCTTAGTCGATTAGAATAAGCGTTTGAAAGATATTTATGATCAAAGTTCAATACTTATCGCTCTTACTAATTTTTCAACATTTTCTTCGGAAAATTTTATTATAGTTCATTAGTTTCGAAAAAATTAATGCAAATTTAAGTTTTTATCAGCACAAAAATACATTTATCTATTATTTAAATAATTTTTTATATACATGTACTCGAGTTGTTTAAATCATAGAAAATTCAAGGTTGTGTCTATGATTAAGAGTTTAATTTTCTGTAGCAATATTTTGACAGTACTCAATCCATCCATTGTAATATATCTATGCTTCATCCATATATAGAAAACAACTGTCGTTTTGACAATGTCATTATGAATGATATCACTTTCTCTTAATTTTTTTGTTTTGTTGACAGTTGTGTGGTGGTTTTATCTTATATCCCAAATTATCTCATTGTTTATCATATAAACTTAATATTAAATGAATTTACAATAATATGGACCGATTTGAATACATAGAAGCTCGATTGTTTGACGGCGAAAATTATCTAAAACGTGATAAAAATGTTAAAATATATGATGGTGACGATAAGGTTATTTTTTGGACTTTTGGAGGCCTTATTATTATGTGATTAAGACCTCCTCCCATGAGAATATATTACGTAGTTTTTACTGTTTTAGACTCAATACACAGATGGTGAAGTAGTGTTAACTACTCACAGAATCCTATGGGGAAAACCGGGTGACATACCCAAAGGAATGGTATGTTTATCGTTACACCTGTACTATGTGTTCTGCATAGAAGAAGAGAGTGGAGGAATGTTTGGTCTTGGTGGACCTAAAAGGATAATCTTACATTTAGGACCTACTCTCCCAGGTATCCTTATTCTTTATTATATACAGTTTACTTATTGGTAATTAAAGGTTTTTTTTTTTACTGTCTCGTTGGTCTGTTGGCAAAAGCGCATCGCTTTGTGATCACGAGGTCCTGGGTTCAAATCCTAGGTCGGACAAATGTAGTTTTTCTAACGAAAAATTCCCAGTATGAGTCTGGAGTCTGGAATTGTGCCCTGTATATGGCAATAGGCTCGCCCCCTATTACATGGGACCTAACATCGTCGGTGAAACGTGGGTGTACTCTGCCACACCCTCTGGGGAATATAGGCTTGACGGAGTTTTTTGTATTTTTTTTTCTTTTTTAAATTTATATTTAAAACCTGCAATCAGTCTTGTGCAACTATAATCAGTTTGGTTAAAGTAGAATGTGTTTTATGCGAGTAGAGCTACTGCCCTAACTCTCTTCAGTCATCAAACACATAGGCTCTTTTCAGTTTTATAAGATTTCTTTGCTGAAGCACATTCATCAGAAGGTTAGGATGATTCATTAGGAGGTCTGAGATTTTCTCTCGTACTGTTTAGCTTCTGCTATCACAGTTTCCATGTCTAGATACTCATGAATCTCTAAGTTACGAGTGAACCAGGCTGCGCTTATAGTTAGAAGGTAACTCAAATATGAATTAACTTCTAGCAAACCTGTGTGTTAACTGATCTGGAATCGAAACATTTATTTATGTACATTTTTTTTTATAAAAAACGTAGCCTCACACTAGTATTTATTCCTGTTATGGGTGCGTTTACAAACATGAAATTTTACATACATGAATACCCAGACAGGAACAAATAATTGTGGATCACACAGATTTGTCCCATGCTGGAATTGGCCCTATTAGTCACAGTGGATGGAGCAGCTTAAGCTCTTAACCACTGTGTTAAATCGTCTGTCGACATAGATAAAATAGTTAAAATTAAGTTTATGCTATAAAGAAACTCTGCTTCATGTCTGTTATCTATGAACATACCTACGTCAGTTTCATAATTATTATATTTGTAAATGTATTGTGGGTATGATGAAAATAAAAGAGTTTTGCTTTGAACCTCAATAATGTCGTATCTTTTATTGGGGACTTAAGAAAATTAGTGAAGTTGTGAAGATAATGGCGTCTTATATGGCCACTATTGTGTTTCCTGGACATTTTAACCCAAAAATGGACAAGTGGTGCAATTACAAAGAAAAATTATTGAGTGCTCTGGATGCGGCTGGTAATGATGACATTGACAAGGACAAAGCTCGTTCAATGTTCTTACCTCAATGCGGCAAGGACACTTATGCACTAATAGCATCACTCCTGGCCCCTGATCGGCCCACAGAAGTGAAATTATCAAAAATATTATTAATTTTAGATAAATTTCATGAGCCAGAAACTAATGAAATTTTACAAACGGAAATTTCATAAACGCCAACAACTTCAAACGGGAAGCGTGCAGGACTATGTTGCAGGGATTAATCTTCTCCTTGTCAAATGTAATTTTAAAGACTTGAAATGTCAGTTGAGGGAGAGATTGGATGATTGATTGTTTGAGAAGGGACTTATTGAAAACTAATAACCTGAGTTATGAGACAGCATTGCAGATGTGTCTTAATTATCAAGTGACATACTCCGATTTATACCCAAACAATGTTGAGTCAAAGCATATCAGGCTAGCATAGCAGGCTATCATGGGATCGTCCTGATGATGTCATATCAGAACATCCCTTGGAACCGGTTATACCCCACCCGGAATTATGGCCTGAAATAATAGGCATACCTGAATGTTAACTTTAGATCTGAATTAATTATATAATTTTGTAACTGTAACTTATTGTGATGAGGGAAAGGGATGTTATGTATGAACATACCCCCATCAGTTTGATAATTATTATATTTGTAAATATATTGTGGGTATGATGAAAATAAAAGAGTTTTGCTTTGAACCTCAATAATGTAGTATCTTTTAATGTCTTCTATTAGAGTTAGCTTTTTTCTGCTAGGTATTTCATTGAAACAACATCACCAACAATATAAATATGTTGTATACATACCCAAAGTTGTTAAGCTAATATAATAATTTACTTATTTGTTTCAGGTAAAAGGCCAGGTCCAGCTGTTGTGAGTCCATTTCATTTTGTAAAATTCTCTTTTAAAGATGGAATTGATCAAGCATTCTACAAATCATTGACTGATGCAGTGTCTGCTAAAGTTTGGGAAAGGCCAACCCCCACTGTATCACCTTTATCACTAGTCAGCCCAAACTCATCACCAAGACCATCAGCAACTCCCATTAGTTCAAAAATCCGATCAGGAATTGTTGGAATTGAAAGGAGCATAGAGGAACAACATAGACAAACTGATGAAAGTATCAGTGTTGCCTTCCAGGATTTAAGAAAGCTAATGGAAAAAGCTAAGGATATGGTTGCAATATCTAAAAATATATCAACAAAAATAAGGGTAATATGTCATTACTAAACTATTCTAAGTATACCAAAAGCCATTTAAAATCTTTGTTAATGTACCATAAATCATTGTTTAGAATTATCTCACTTATGGTTTTCTATCTTTATCTTAGTTACGTTTTTGCAAGACAATCATTATCTGTCATACTGAAATGATCATACTGTCATAAGTTGAAACTCATTTACTCATTTGAGTTTGGATCTTGAGTCCAATATTTATACATATATCTACTAAATATCTGTTCTATATCTTTATATATTATTACACCTGATCTCTTAGGGTGGCCAGAGAGTACAACAGTGTTATATTCAATTATTTCTAGATCCACTAAATATCAAACTAATTACAGGAAAAACAAGGTGACATTTCTGAAGATGACACAGTTAGATTCAAATCATACCTAATGAGCCTAGGTATTGATGATCCTGTTACCAGGGATGCATTTAGATCTGACTCTGATTACTACTTGGGGCTTGCACAACAAATTTCTGATATGATGATCCCTGCCCTACTGGTAAGTATATTTCTAGTACTCTTTATATTATGGCATTTCTACTCTAAGGTTAATAATAATAATAAGGCTTCTGACACGAATTTCGCTATATCATATTGTGGATGAACCCACACAAGTGTGTAAACAAACTTAAACTAATATATAATGTACTAGCAGTTTCCCCCGGCCTTACACCGGCTAGCTAGTAGCGCCACCTACCGGTTCCAACTACAGCTTAGAAATCTGTCAAATTTAGGAAATGAATTACGAATACATGCAAACTAGAATATCTATGCTCATATTATAAAAATGTAAAGTTTGTGAGTTTGGGGTAATCTCCGGTACTACTGATACGATTTTAATGATTCTTTCACCATTGGAAAGCTACCTTATCCAGAAGTAACATAGGCTATATAACTTAGACCCGGTAGGTGGCGCTGTTGTCGACCGGGTACGAAGTCGCGGGAAACTGCTAGTTGTAAATAAAATATAATACAGTATTTGTTCTTTAATTAAGATATCTGCTTTACTACTCCAGTACTAGTAATACAGTTATGTGGAGAATTAATTTGTTCAATAACATTATAATTCTTAAATAAATAATTGTCACTCATACAGGACTGTGGTGGGATTATGTCATTGGCTGATGTATGGTGCAGAGTAAACAGAGCTAGAGGCCTGGAACTTATATCTCCTGAAGATTTACTAAATGCTTGCAAGTAAGTTACATTTCTTATTCAGCTATTATTTTGTGTGTGTGGGTGTGTAAACCAAGTCAAATATATACATGGCAGAGGTTTACTGTGTGTACACACACTTCGTCTACGATATTGGGTGCCATATGGTAGGGGGCGAGCCTATTGCCATTATACTAAACGCAATGCTAGACTCCAGACTGGAAACTTCTACTTTTTATTCTACTTCTATTTGTTCATGAAAAATTACATTTTTTTCTGACTTAAGATTTGAACCCAGAGACCTCGTGTAGTGTACCTGCCAATAAGGCAGTTAAGTTAAATAGTAATTAATAATTCACTAGTTATAATCAACACATAGCCACCTAATGCAGAGTGTTGGTCTCTTCTATGGCACTGCATTATTTTCGGTCTTGCATTTTTTTGCATCCAGTCCTTTCTGGCCACCTTCCCCAGTTCATTTGATCTTGTGGGTTGTCTCACGACATATAATACATTTGCCTTACCTAAAGTGCCTAATATTATCAACATTTTTTTACAGACTGTTACCAACAATCGATGCGCCAATGTCTCTAAGAAAATTCCCAAGCGGTGCATGTGTTCTTCAATTTAACAGTCACAGAGATGAAGAAGTTGCTAAAGCAACTAGTGAATTGGTAAGCATATTATCCAAATGAGGCGTTAGCCAGCGGCTTCCTCCACCTAAAACACTTCGGCGAAATATAGGCATACTATTCTGCGTGTGCGTGTCATGTACACACTTCATTTTAGGCAAAGGTGAACACCTCTGATCACATATTTTCTATGCTATCGTGATTCTGGTGTATACGAGTGCTAAACTCTGATGTGACTTCTTGACGTTTGTCAAATTATATTTTCGGCACTACACAACCACTTACAGAAAAACAAGGCTCTATATAAGTTTTTTCAAGATTATTCACTCTGTCAATCTCAGGTAATATTAATAGTAATGGTGTTACAAGATTTTTTGTATTTATCCTTTCCCAAGGAACTAACAAAGATTGTAAACACTTATTTTCGCTCTTTACTGTGGAATGATTTAACAATGACGCCCATACCCAGCCAGACGGGGACACCAATAGCTGATGTGTAAGAAAACTGGAGAAGATGGTTCAATTTAATGACCATTATTCACTTTACATTTCCAGCTTGAAGAAAATGGAAGTCTAACACCAGTGAAGTTGTCACAAATTGCTAAGGTGTCTGTCCTTCTCGCACGCGAGCGTCTCTTCACGACGGAACAACTTGGTTTAGCATGTCGAGACGAGTCCATCGAAGGTCTAGCATTCTATCCAAATTTATTTTTAAGGGAAACTGCTTAAATCTATGTTACTAAATGCTGTTATTAATAGTTAAGAGTTTATTATACATATTTATAAATTATGAAGTCTTTAATTTTTTTTCAATAATACAACTTGTAAGCACGTAAAAGATTTATTAAAAGCAAGGCTTGTAGTCTCACAAAAGCTGGCGTCTTACAAAGTGAGTTATCTAAGTACAATCAGGGTGCTAGTGCACCACCCAAACCATAACCTTACATCACAATATTCCAAACTCCATATCTGTAAACCATTTCTCAAAATATTCTTTACCCTTACATCACATCAAGTTATAAATAGTTGCATATAAGAACAGGATATGATGGAAAATATCATTATTTTGTAGATAGAAATCTTAACCATTAAGGCCCATTTGCACAAACCAGGTTTAGTATTACCTATTGACGAAGTTGAGGTTATAACGCTACATTGCCTTCAACTTAACGTTATAACCTTGGGTTAGTCAATAGGTAACGCTAACCCTGGTTCATGCAAGTAGGCCTGATACAATAACTCTAATTACTACAATAAAAAATAAAAGCCTTCTCTTAACATCACCCTTATATACAAAAATAAACTTAATTTATGGAAACTTCAAAAACCCAGTTTAGACACTTGCTATAGTGATCATAGACACATTCAAACAAGCATTCTCATGAATATTGGCTGTTATCTTGGACTAACATTTTTTCTACACAATTTTTAATACTGTATATTTCTAAAGAACCAAAAATAGAAGCATTATATGTAAAGGTTTCATTTGTCGAATAAAGATGACTACATTTAATATTTTGGAATGTGTCATAGATTGTTTAATACTCGATTGCACTCTTGAAATCCTTTGGTAATTGATAATCTTTCCCACACAGCTCCCAAGCTTTGAGTTCGTCAGTGGAACGGATATTCTCCATGAAGCATTCGACTCCTCTCACAAATGGTAGTAACATTTCATCGTTGATTATTTCTGACAGGCGGTGTAGGAATGCAATGTCCTTTGAAACTCTATCTTTTATTTCTTTTGTCAATGGTCGCACTGTGCAGTGAAAAACTTTGAGCTGAAAAAAATTATTTTTAAATATTCAATGCTGTAAATCCATACTAATATTATGAATTCGAAAGTAACAGTCAGTCGCCTTTTCACCGTTTCGCGCGATCAAATTCAGCATACTTATTGTCGGATACTTATTGTCTCAAAAAAATACCTTAGGGGTGTAAAATATAGCCTGAATATAGCGTGAACGAAGTTGTGGGTACAGCTAGTTCATAATATAAAGCTTAAGTCCTAGATTAGGATAGCCAAGTCACTGATTAAAAAAAAAATTTTTTTAACTTCACTTATTCCTCTTTAAAAGTAACAACGTAGCCCTGCACTAAAATTTATTGCTGTATCGTGTGTGTGTGAATGATGTACGCTGTTGGCCGCGAGGCCTTTACAGCTTCACCGGACTAAAAGGCGAGCGTGCAACCACTACGCTCTAGCCAGCCAGAAGGGCAAGAGGCGACATACTCGAGGGCGCCTCGAAGAGGCGCCCTCGGTTGGGACAGTCGCTGTAGGGGGACGGGTGCACTACTAAGTGCACCGGTCAACCGCCGGCTATGGGAGGGGATTTACTACTACGTCGTCGTCGTCGCCCGTATTCTGAGCGGAAAGAAGGGATGACAAAGCATCGGGGGGGTCGGTGAGAACATGTCGCGGCCGGCGGTGGCGGCAGGGGTCGGGGGGGAGATCGTAGTCGGCGGTGGCTACGATTAACGGATTCGCATGGGTAGATGCGTTCGCGAAGTGACGTGTTGACGCCTTTTTAATAAAGGCGCGAATAGGTTCGAGACCTAGATCGGAGTGGAGGTCGACGTTCCGTACGAACCAGGGGGCTCCTACGGCTTTACGGAGGAAGCGGTTTTGAACCACTTGGAGTTTATCGATGTGAGAGGGGGCCGAATGCCCGAACACAACACACGCATAAGTCATGATGGGTCTAACGCAAGTTTTGTAAAGTGCCACCTTATTTCTAAGGGACATTTTACTCCGCTTGCAGATTAACGAATGGAGACGACCGAGCACAAATGATGCTCGGTGACGGACCCGCTTGATGTGCGGGCCGAAGGACATGGTACTGTTTAGGGTGACCCCTAGATATTTGACCTCTTTGACCCAGGGAATGGGTCGGTCGAACATGGTCACTTGGCCGAGATTACTTCTAGGGCGGCGCAGGGAGTGGCGCGGGGTGGCACCCCTGGAGAAGAACACCGCAGCGCTCTTGTCCGGGTTCACCTCAATACGCCACTTCCTGAACCAATTCCCTAGGGAATTGGCGGATGCCTGAAGGTGTCTGGTAATGAAACCCTTATTCCTATGCGAGACGTAGAGAGCGGTATCATCCGCGAATAGGGCTAGATGCGCCTTACTCGAACGAGGAATGTCGTTCGTGTAAAGGCTAAACAGGAGCGGAGAGAGAACTGAGCCCTGTGGGACTCCAGCACTGATGGAGTGGGAAGTGGAGCGCGTCATTTCGACGCGATAACGGAAGGCGCGATTCGACAAGAAGTCTCGTAAGATGAGCACGAGTCTGTCCGGCACACCCAATTGGTAGAGCTTGTAGATCAAGCCGTTGTGCCAGACTTTGTCGAATGCCTTCGCGACATCTAGGAAGAGGGCGCCCGTGTAGATTGGTTTGGGTCTATTGAGACCGGAGAGGATGTGCTCCGTGATGCGGTGCACTTGGTGGACGCAAGATTGTTTGGCTCGAAAGCCAAACTGCTCGTCGATAAGGATACCCCTGGACGTTACGAAGTCCTTGAGCCTCGCCAGAAGGAGGCGTTCGTATATCTTGGCCAGGGAGTTGAGG
This sequence comes from Phalera bucephala, assembly GCA_905147815.2. Taxonomy (NCBI): domain Eukaryota; kingdom Metazoa; phylum Arthropoda; class Insecta; order Lepidoptera; family Notodontidae; genus Phalera; species Phalera bucephala. Next base: position 11,682,945 of record LR990615.1, read on the forward strand.
AGACTGATAGGGCGGTAGCTCGCGGGGAGATTGCGAGGTTTGCCGGGCTTGGGAATGCCAATGACGTCCGCCTCCTTCCACTTAGCGGGGAAGGTGCAGTTCGTCATGGCGGCGTTCAAGATGGCCACCAAGAGGCAGATGAGTTGGGCGGGCAGGCATTTCAGAACGCGATTCGAAATACCGTCAGGGCCGGGGGCTTTTTTAGATTTAAGACCCATAATCACATCTTCGACCTCCGTTTGCGTGATAGGAGGCAAGGAATCGACGGGGGGGAGGGATGCCCTGCGCTCGACTTCCCTGTCTACCGCGTCGACGTGGGACTGGTCGACGGACTGAGAGCTGGGGGCGCACTGGCTCTCGAAGGAGTCAGCGAGAAGCTCGGCCTTTTCGTCGTCGTCGAAGGCTGGGGGCGCTGCGCCTGAAGGGCGGGACAGCGGGGGCATGTCAGTCGTGGAGTCGGATTTGAGGCTACGCGCCAGCTGCCAGTAGGCCAGATGCGACGGCGCGATGCCCTCTAGGAGGACACCCCACCGTTCCTCCCGGACCTCCGCGACACGACGCTTTACCTCTCGTTGTAAAGCGCGCATCCGGGCCCGATTGGCTTCGGTGGGGTAGGAGTCGTACGCTCGGATGGAAGCATTCTTGGAACGAATGAGATCCCTAACATCGTCCGGCAGTCGAAAGCGGTTGAGGTAGAGATCTTCCGCCTCGACTTGCTTGGACGATCGACTGACAGCCGATCGGATGTGCTCGGTGAAGGCATCTACGGCCTGATAGGTGTCCTGAGGGGAATTGCTGTATCGTGGGTGCGTTTACAAACACGAAAATTCACATACACAAATACCCAGACCGAAACAAATAATTGTGGGGCACACAAACATGTCCCCTGCAGGTATCAAACCCGCGACTATTAGACACAGTGTGCGGAGCGGCTTAAGCTCTTAACCACTGTGCTAAATCGCCAGTCAAAAGTTCGACGATCTAGTGGCATATAATACACATAGCAAACACAAGGTCCTGGCTTCAAGACTGGACAAAGCATTGAAAAATTCCATTTCAGTCTGCGATCCAGAATTGTGCCTGGTAAACCGGCAATAAGCTCGACCCTTATTACAAGTGACCTAACAAATTGAGTGTCCACAGTACACCTGGCACCCCTGTTTGGGGAAACAGGCATAATGGTCTTTATTTTAGATTTTCTCTTTTGTAACGCAAATTTAAGCTTTTGGCAACAAAACTGTTTTGCAATATATGAAACATGCAGTCCCACACGGATAATTTAGCCCGTGGCAATAATCTTAATGAACACTGTCATCAAGGGAAATGTCACTTCATGACAGTCGCAGAGTTGCAGTTTGCTATGAAATTTACCTAAGTTCTTTATTTAAGGAGCCAACATCCTTGTCTCTCTATACATATACAATTTTATAGCCTTATATTGTTGGCTACTGCAGAACCTGTTCTATTTATTCAATCCTACCTTTTCTTCATCAACAGGTATTTGCAAACCCAGATAGATGTTCAAGCACTCTGCTAGGCTTTTCACTTTATTAGGCAAGATACCTCTTTTATTTCTTGTAACTAACAAATCACCAACCTGTAAGCATAGCAATTATATATCATTCCTCTAGGTAACAATTCTTCACTGATTTTGTGTGTGTGATCTAAGATGTTGGCTGCAGGGCCTTTACAGCTTCACAGAACAATAGGGCGAGCATGCATTAGTGTTGTAAAAATAATTGAGTAGGCGCTCAAACGCTCGTGTCTTCTACAAGCTTGCAACACTAGCGTGCAACCACTACGCTTGAGCCAGAAGGGCAAGGGGGCAATTAGCTCAAGGGTGACTTAAGGAGGAATGGCCTCTACTTGGGCAATTGTAATGGGGGAGGGCACATACTAGGTGTCTCGCCATGGTGCTCTGCACCAGCTGATGGGCAAAGAATTCTTCAACCTCGATTGATGCTGATTTCCAATAAACAACCATAGGCAATGATATATAGACAAGCACTTAAGGACTTTATCAGAGTAATATCGATTATAAAAACAAGCCATTAAAGCATTACTGTGAAAAAATACTCAGTGCTTATAGTATACAACTTATTTGAGTATCAAATAAGTGACAATTTGATTTAGAACCAACTAGGTTTAAAGGTTTTACCTGAGTATCAAAAACTCCATTTAGTTTTATATTATGTTTGTGGTACAAACAATCGGCTATCTTTCTGCAATCATGAATAATTTTCTTAGGGCTTTCACTCTCCAACAGTTTCTTGAGCCCTGCATCAAATGCTTGGTTCTGCATCACTTGAGTGTCAAAAATATATATCTGCCGGGGAGTAGACAGAACAAGGAATGGCAACCGACATTTTCTACCCATATTAGTGCCCTCTGTACTCATGCCAATATAGCTATGTTGATTCAAGTCATCCAATGCCTCATGGAAAGTGTTATTTATTTGGTTGATGTATAAATACTTCTTGGATACTTTAATAATTTCTTCACACTCCTTTTCTGATATTTTCAAATGTTTTTGCTCACCGGAATCTTGAAGTTTGACAATATCAGTAATCTCAGAATCATAGTAATGTAGCACACCATCACTTGAATCACCCTGGGGCAGTTCTTTCACCTCATATAAGGATATTTTTGATTTGTCATTGGTCATACTGTAAAAACGACCCTCAAATATTTCGCTGTTTTTAGTATGAACTTGTAGTAGTTCACCTTTCATGTAAAGACTATCCATTTTGTATGATTCCGATGGTAAAGGATATGAATGATTTTAATCTTTTTTTACAGGCTTTGGAGGTTTCTCAGAATCACTGTAAGCTCTATAAATATACAGTCCTAATGTGACATGAAGAACGACCACGGCCACTACAGCAGAATACACACTGCTCGTGATAGGCTCCAGTCGGAGAACAGTATCGAATAGGAAACTCTTTACCGAGAAGAATGAAAGAATCGGTACAACAATAATTATCAGACAATATTTTATTACTGTCTGAAAAACTTGGAAATCGGGTAGCTCCTGAAATTAAAAAATAGGTTATAACGACAGCGTAAAATACAGTTTATACTTAAAAACAAGTATAAATACGTAGTTATTATACAAATACTTACATTTGCGCGCCCTTCAATCATCATAAAAAGAAAATAAAACAAAAAATAAAATTTAACTGGAGACACGAAATGGGCTCGTCACAATCTTCATAAAGTCACAAGCAAGAATGAATGAATGAAGGAAATATTTTTATCGACTTTGAAATGAGTGAGCTATTTACGAAAATTTAATGACCGTACCCATAGACGAAGAATGCATAGACACCGCATATCGCCGCGATAGCGATACAAATCTTATAAACGAATTTGTAAACATCGATATTAGTATGTACAATTTAATACAATAGTAAAGCCTCATTCGTAATGCGCATAGCGATCACAAGGTCATCGGTTCGAATCCTATGTCGGAAAATAGTTATTATTCCATAAAAAAATCTAGTCCGGCGTCTGGCACTGTGCTCGGTATAATATCAATAGACTCATCCTCTACTACATGAGACCTTACATTGTTGAACAACAAGTGAGTGTACACAGTACACCACTCCCACTCCCGCTTGGGGAATATAGGCGTAGCGGTGGTTATAATTTTTCATCACATTTACCCTACGTTCGCACGAGCGCTTTTTCAATGCACGTTAGTCATGAACTTGAGATGTATGGTCAGCGCATATCGCTGAGGTAGCGTGTCAATTTTAGGTGTGAGTTTGTGGATCTGCGTTAGTGTACTTAAATAGGGAAGTGATTACTAGGACAGGCCTGATCAACGTAAAAGACAATTCATGATTAACAAAATATTTATTTCACCGAACAGAAAATCTTAAGTTACCTAAGAATGTATAGTAAATATGTTCATTTATTGAATAGGCACTTTACGTACAAAACAGTCAGTCGAATGCAAGTACACACAAGTACTACTCTCGCTAGTACCCAATTATTGCTTTAAGATTTAAGTCGCTAAGTCAATCGTCGAATCCGTTGATCGCTGCTAAGGTCGCTGGTGTATTCCACTAAGATTACTTGTTCTCGATTTGATAGCTATTGCTTCAGAAGAGAGACTGTCGGTCGCCGCGCTGTTTCTTTTATACTCGTATGAAAGATCTAAAACTGACGCGAACCCTCCAAATACGTCGATAGAAAAGTCCAGGTTCATCAAACAATAGCCGGCGCATTCCTCAAAGCGGTATTATTATTACGCAACTACTTGCTTACCGCGACCGCGCGCCGGCGTATGAAAAGGGAGGTACCTTCTAAACGTTTTAGCACTCAAACCCGTATTCTAAATCACGAAAATCAACAGTTCCATCACACGGACATCCACATGCTTTTTTTTGGGTTCAGATTTATCTACACGGCATACAACGTAAGGTGGAGAGCACAATGCCAACTCATATAGAGGTCAAACCTCTAATCTTTATTAAAAGCAGTACTACCCAAAGGGCAAAACTTCATTTCGCAACCGAGGCTCTATATGCCATCTCAATATAAAGCTTCCAGTGAGGTAAGTAGTTTAATAAGCGTTTAATTTCAGGTAAAACGCCATTATAGTTAAAGATGAAATAATCATAAATAGGTCTAGATATCCCACCCCCGATTGGGGAATATAGACGTGACGGTGTTAATCTAGATATCCTATACTTACTAAATTTCATCCAAATACGTTTAGTCATTGTGACGTGAAATAGGCATGGTTAATGTTATAGTATTAATTTAGTAATATTGACAGTAAGCGGTAGGCGATGTTGGACATCACTAGTGGAGAAGCGTAAAATAATGCATATTTGAAATATAAATTAAAGCTTTAAACTCACAGGTAATTATTATAATATTAGCCCTGTTAAGAAACTGTCCCACTGTTGGGCACGGGCCTCTTCTCAAACTGAGAGGGTTTAGGCCATAGTCCACCACGCTGGCCTAGTGCGGATTGGCGAACTTCACACACCTTCGGGAAACTCTTAGGCATGCAGGTTTCCTCACGATGTTTTCCTTCACCGTTAAAGCAAGTGATAATTTATTTTTAATACGCACATGCTTTCGAAAAGACAGAGGTGCGTGCCTGGGTTTGAACCAGAGACCTTTGACCTTGCAGTCCAACGGTCTAACCACTAGGCTATCACTGTAATTATTACCGTATATTAATTATATGACGTCAGTGATGTATATCTTTAATGTTAAATTCATAATTTTGCTGTGAAACTTCCCTATAATATGACGGATGATTTAGCGCAGTGGTTAAGAGCTTAAGCCGCTCCGTCCTCTGTGTCTAATAGTCGCGGGTTCGATTCCCGCACGGGACAAATCTTTGTGTGATCCACAATTATTTGTGCCGGGCTGGGTATTTGTGTATGTGAATTTTCATGTTTGTAAACGCACCTACGACACAGGAATAAATCCTAGTGAGGGGCAACGTTTAAAAAAAAATAAAAAAATAGATAGAATATATTAAGAGGCAATAAATACATACGTGTGAAATGATAATTCAGGATTTTTCACTCCTTCTTTGGTTGTCCTTGATTCACAAAATACACCACAACACGACATAATTTCACTGTGTTAAAGTATATTCAGTTATCATAACGATTTTCATTTATATTTTAACCGTTGAAACGGACGGGCGCATTTGTTATGGCCTAAGCACAGGTCATAACAGGCAACCAAGCACACGTACAGGGCGACGTTGCCAACCTTACAATAGCTTTCTCATTCAATCAAAATGGTGATCCGTGTAATTGAGAGAGAAAAAAGACAATGTGTTGAACGATGACCGGCGGAGCGGCAACGTCGTATGACTCCCTCCAGGTAATTTAGCTTCATGACCCGACCCGACTACACAGACTATACACATTAAGAGTGGGATTACAGTTGCCGACCACAACTCCGTCCTGACAGCCTTGAGATGCCATTACAAGGTCAGGTCGGAGTCAGAGTTGGTTGGTTGGTTTGGTACTATATATTATTATAATCTTTGGTTGGATCCAACTTCACCCGACTCCGACTCCGACTAAGGACGTATAGTGATGCATCATATAATATGATACTGCTGTTGTGTAAAAAAAAACAACAGTGGCACTCCGGGAGTGCCGACAGAAGTGAAAACTTGAACAACTTGCATGTGTATCTATGTACGTACATACACAATATATGTACATACATACATAGGTGTCGGTAACGGTAACAGCATAGAGATAGGATTAAAACATAGAGGGTACTTGTACATGCTACAAGATTATATATTTGCACTGCTTACACTTATGTCTTGTCAGTGATAAGAAAGGGGACAAATTAATCATCACCAGTTACACCCTTGTACATCTCTTTTGACATTAATGACATAGACTATAGACCATACTTGTATTTTCCCATAGGTGTAGTATTGAGACTTTCCCATATAATTGCGAAAGCTTTCTCGATGAAATCATTTTGTATATATGTCGAAAATTAAATATTTTTTCAATACAAAATGTCACTGTATCCCATATTGCCAATTATAGATGCGTGACCTAATCCTTTCTCTTTGGGTAACAGTGTCACGAGTAAAATTGTTTTTTCCCATCTCAAAAATGCCCAACGCGCCTAACGAAGTTTTCACTTCAATAATGTGAAAATGAAAGTAATTGATGATGCATCGAAACATCAATATTGGCACCTCTGGAGATGAACACCGCAGCGCACTTGTCCGGGCTCACCTCAATACGCCACTTCCTGAACCAATCCCCTAGGGTATTGGCGGCTGCCTGAAGGTTTCTGGTAATGAAACCCTTATTCATTTGCGAGACATAGAGAGCGGTATCATCCGCGAATAGGGTTAGATGCACCTTACTCGAACGAGGAATATCATTCGTGTAATGGCTGAATAGGAGGGGGAGAGAGCTGAGCCTTGTGGGACACCAGCATGTATCGAGTGGGGGGTAGAGCGTGTCATTTTGACGCGATACCGAAAGGCGCGATTCGACAGGAAGTCTCGTAAGATGAGCACGAGTTTGTCTGTAGATCAAGTCGTTGTGCCAGACTTTGTCAGAAGGGCACTCGTGTAGACGGTTTTGGGTTTGTTGAGGCCAGTGAGGATGTCCTCCGTGATGCAGTGCACTTGGTGGACGCAAGAGTGTTTAGCTCGAAAACCAAACTGCTCATTGATGAGAATACCCTTGGACAATACAAAGTCTTTGAGCCGTGCCAGGAGCAGGCGCTCGTAGATCTTTGCCAGGTAATTGAGGAGACTGATGGGGTGGTAACTCGTGGGACGGTCACGAAGTTAACCGGGCTTAGGGATGCCTATGACGTCGGCCTACTTCCACTGAGTGGGGAAGGTGCAGTTCGACTTGGCGGTATTAAGGATGGCCACTAAGAGGCAGATGAGTTGGGCGGGTAAGCATTTGAGTACGCGATTAGAAATGCCGTCAGAGCCGGGGGCCTTTTTCGGTTTAAGACCTTTAATCAGGTCCTCGACATCGGTCTGGGTAACAGGGGAATAATAAGGAATCGGTGAGGGGCGCGGGACGTCCTGCGCTCGACTTCTCTGTCGATCGAATCGACTGGGCCGAGTCAACGGGAAGAGAGCTGGGAGTGTACTGGCTCTCGAGGGTGTCGGCGAGAAGCTCGGCCTTTTCGTCGTCATTGAAGGCTGGGGTTGCGCCTGAGGGGCGGGTCAGCGAGGGCATGTCAGACATGGAGTCGGATTTAAGAGTGCGCGCCAGCTTCCAGTAAGCCAGATGCGATGGCGTGAGTCCTTTTAAGAAGTCACTCCAGCGATCATCCCGGACCTCCGCGACACGACGCTTTACATCTCGTTGTAAGGCGCGCATCCGAGCCCGGTTGGCTTCGGTGGGGTAGGAGTCGTACGTTCGAACTGAGGCATATTTAGCCCGAATAAGTCTGGCAGTCTAAAGCGGTTGAGATCCTCCGCCTAGATTTGCTTTGACGACCGACTGACAGCTGATTGGATATGGGCGGTGAAGGCATTTACAGCCTGATCGGTGTCTTGAGGGGACGGGGTGGAGTCCGAGCTGAAAGGAAGGGGGGTTGGGTCAGCATCCACTAAGGCCGTATTCAGCGCATGCTGTCAATCCACCACCGTCTTCTTGAGCGGCTGGGGGGTGGACGGAGGACCGAGTCGCATGACTACAGGTCGGTGGTCAGAGCCCAGCTCATGGACTATTTCCAAGGAGCGCAACCGTAAGGTTACACCCTTCAGAAGCGCCATGTCCAGGACATCAGGACGGTGGTCGATTTTGTCCAGATAGTGAGTGGGGTGCATAGGCGCGATGACGTCAAATTCGAGTTGGTCGACCAGGGCGTCAAGTCTCCTACCGTTAGGGGAAGTGGTGAGGCAATTCCAAGCCACGTGCTTGCAATTGAAGTCATCCGCCAGAATGACGGCGCTTCCTAGATTAAAGAGTGCTTCGAAATCACTCCTGAGGACAAGTTTAGTGGGATGAAGATAGACGGAGGCAATCACAATGGGTCGATGCCCAGTGAGAGAAATACGACAGACCGAGGCTTCAATGTTGGTGAGCGCAGGGGTCTAGAGGAATACATTGCAGGGGGTCAATCTCCTGTAGTAAATCAGAGTACCGCCTCCACGGGAGATAATTCTATGGAATATATGGTAGTAGTACAAATCCTATAAACTAGGTAGGTTCTATAGGTCATTTGCAGCATTATCGACGCGCACTGGTGAAACGCACTATCTATAACCATCTTACAAGCTTTTTGTATCGTCTGTATCAGAACTCGGAAAACTGAAAGTCTGTTCGCAAATTTCACTTTTTTAGTGGATAGTTACTGATTATCTCTTCCTAGCCGTTCTCAGCGAATTCGAGACACTTTTGCACACCGTCTATTTGCCCCTAAGCCTTGTAAAACAAACGCCGGAGAACGTGCTCCTCTACATCGTATTATGAAATTGTATAATAATAACTTCTCTGACGTAGATTTGTTTGCCATGTCTTTGCACAAATTAAAAAAAACTCTACTGTTAGAGTTTTTTTAATTTGTGCAAAGACAGCAAACAAATCTACGTCAGAGAAGTTATTATAAAGAAGCAGGAGTCTAGTTAGACAGCCTATCTATATAGGCTGTCTAATTAGACTCCTGCTTCTTCTATCCCTAGGGCCGTTATTATAATATAACTAGATTAATTGTCCTAATTCCTACTATTGCACACGCCAACTGATACTCATTTACTCTCACGCACCTAGACATTGTCATATCCTTGCATGTTAGATTTTAATTACTTGTAACTTTCAGTCGTTAGCTAAAGCAGACCATGTTAATTGTTAATTATTTCCTTTTTTAATTACTTTCTTCCTTTTTTACATTATACCCAGTAGTGGATCACGCACGATGCTGGTTGTGTATGTACAAATTTGTATACAGCTCTAAGTTAAAAAAGCTCTGTACACAATCGTTTGTTTTCCCAAATAAATAAAATAAAATATCTATAAATTGATGAGACCTATGTTCAGCAGAATACTACTATAGGCTGATGAAGATTACCATTATGTAGTTAATGTATTTTACTGTACTAAATTATCACTTTCCCCCCTTCACGGTAAATGCACATGAATGGAAGTGTGATATTTAATGCACATACATTATTAAATGACTCCTATTATCAGTAAAGTACCTATTTAAATCGATGTCCACAACATAAAATGCAGATCTGTCCATAAACGCAACCAAGTTATGTTGTTATTAAGTATGTAGGTAGTTTTTTTTATAAATAAATCCGAATATGTTAAAAATACAGTACGGGATTATATGGGTATTTTTAGTAAGTTATATTTTGTGTGTTATAAGTATTACGCTGTTAAGTATGTCGCTGTAATTTATGAAATTATTTTTAATTTTACCTTCAGAGTGGATTATATTGCACTTTCCTTGATTTCAATGAGGTCCACAAAAATATATTACAGTGGAAGAACCAAAACTTGCTAAATTTTAGTGAGGTCAGAATTCATGTTTTAATCTATCATAAAAATAATAACAAGTGTACATCATATAATTGGCTTGTGTGTTCAAGTAGATTGGCGTCACATCGAATGGTGTTTTTGACTTCAGCGATGTGAAAAATAAATTATTGCAATGGAAAACGCAAAAACTTGCCGCTTTGTGTCCATCTAATGGGTAAGTCCAAAGTTACTATTAAGGCTATAAAAGGTATATAGGACTTCATGCAAGTCTTTACGAAATTATTTAATAATTAAACTTTGCAGGGCACAACTACAAAACTTACTGAACATTGTATGCAGCACGGCACAACCTACGAACGTTACTCAAAGGGATGCATGTATAGCTTGTTTTTCACGTGTAACTGCGATGACTGAGGTGTAGTCAAATATTATCATTTAAATGCTTACTTATATAAAACCTTTAATTTTTAAATCGCTTTTGCTATCCAAGAATTATACAAACACAATTTGCATTGCACCAATATTTTGACTGAAACAATAAGTTACAATAAGATTTCGCCATTGCGGGTACTAAAACTGTTACTACTCGATCCAATAAACCAAGCTGTCAACGCTCTAACCACTAGACTTAGTATTGATCATGTAACATACTTTAAGAGTTTTATTTAAGTAAATTAATTTCCAGGGGCCTCAAGAATTGAACGCGCTGAGTGTTTGCGCTGTACAGTATTTCAAAGATTCATCTTATGCTGCTTGTGCTACAGCTCTCATGGTATACCCTAATTTGTTAATATGGGTTCTACAGTATCTTAATTTTTAAGCATTTTCAACGTTTTCTTTTGTTTTTCAATCTTCTGTGTAACTGTAGGTGTAATAACAATCTAATATTTTGGATTTTCAGGCCTTATCGACATCAGTTTTAAATGTTCAGCCTTCAGGATGTTTTATGGGTTATTGTGATTTTGTGCGGTGCTTAAGGAGAACTAATTCTGTAAATCTAGTAAGTAACTTATGTAGGCAGGTATTCAGAATTAATGAATAAAACTAATAAAACATGATTGGAGCCGTAAAGTAGATCTAAATGTTAAGATACCTATAAATGATATCTATTTTACAAGCCTAGCCGTATGAATAACCTTTATTAAATATTCAAAAATTCAACCGTATAAAGCAAGAACTTTTAAGTTTGTAAGTAACCTTTAATTATTTATTTTCAGATCACACAGTGTAGTCGGGAAGCTAGAACTGGAGTTAATATAACTGTTGATGCAGACAGTGTACGGTTTTTCACAAATGTCACTTCTTGTGTCTTAGCAAAATCAAGATGTGGCAGTTTTAATCCGATCACTGGTGAGCCCCAAATTCCGGGTTACACTTCATCAAATGCAAGAGTCAGTAACGCTCTTCAAGTTTCAGAAACGGGAGAGCTCAGAATTTTAGCATTTTCCGCTAATACCCCTGTGGCTAATTCTTTTTGTACGATTTCATCTAATTTAACCCAATCGAGTTGGCTTACAAATGTTTGTTAATAGATGAATATAATTCGTAAATAATTCTTGTGAACCACAATTAAAATCATTTCGTTCATTCTAAGCGTTCATCATGACAAGGGTTTGCGCGTACGCGCGTCTTTGGTATGTGTTGTGAATCCATGGTTGAGATTAGAAGGTATGTTAAAAAAATGTATTATATTCATTTACTAGAGAAATTATATTTTGCTCTGTATTTTGTTGGTACGTATAATTAAAACCCTTTAAAATATCATTTTAACAAAATTGCTCCGTACATAGTAATTGTTTCCTGGCAGCAAGTAATGTCATTTGGCTGAATACGCTAACTGCGTAGTGCCCTATCAATAAAAAAAGTTATGTCATTGTCACTGTCAACAAATTAATGACATTTACTCAAGTAATTTGAACTTTGTTTCGTAGTTTAAAAGTGATTTTCAAAAATTCACGAAGTTTTGTATAAAAATTATTAAACTGCAATCGATTCAAATATCAGTTCAAACTGCCGATTTGTGCTGCTTATACTGTTGTAAGGTATGTCCAATTTTTCAATAAATATGTTGTGTTAAGAAGAAGTTTATTTACTTTGAAAAGGGCTCCATGTAGTATTTTTTATTATACATACCATTCAGGTATCTACTTAAATAATGAAGTTATAGTCACTTAAGAGCCTGATTCCGACGTCTTAACATTTTTGTGAGGAATCCAGAACATTCTATGATCTACTGGTAAGTACGTCAAAACCACATTTCACTGGTACTTAGAAATTGACATGAAAATAGTGAAATGTCCCTTACTTCTGAGTTGGGTTGTATGAGTTTGTAAAAAATGAAAGAGTTAATCGAATTTCAATATTGAACCAACTCATTTATATTGGGTGTGTGTGAATGATCTATGCTGTTGGCCATGGGGCCTTTACAGCTTCACAGGACTAGAACCCATTTATAATGACAAATAGTCCGTATGATCAAAGCTCACAACCTCTGGTGTCATTATTTATTTCCCTTCTTGCTCCCTCACTTCATTGAGTAGAGTTACGTAATCCTATGTTGATTGATTTCAAACAAGAGCTGGTCCTGAGTATATTATGAGGAAAATATGAGGGTCTCATACCACTGTTACATAAAATATCAAAAGTGCAATATTGTTTACAATGAGATAACTGTCTTAGATACTAACATTTTTTTTTTTTTTTTTTTTATGAGGTCAATAGATAAAATAACACTTCCTGATAATTTATTTTGTTATTTTTATAGATGTTGTTAAATTGTTCTCATAACAATGTTCATTAATTTGAAGCACTTCATTATATTTCTGTTTACATTTTTTCATAATAATATAGTTTTAATAATCATGTTTATCAAACTTTAGCCATGTGAATAATTTTAAAAGACATTGTCAGTCTTAAACTGTTTCATTTAAATCTACTGTGATCCTGGTGCCTCCGGGTACTTCTTTAATGGGAAAATTATCATAAATAATTATTTTCAGTACTTCCAACTATGAAAAATCTTTATAACATATTGTAAACATTTGTGGGATATTCTCTCTTTATTATAGTAACTGTGTTAGTATGACATGTGAGCAAACGAGAACAAGAAAATACAAATGAAAACAGATTCCCAATTTTATCAAATTAGTATGACGAAAGGTAACGGTTACAAAACATTTGAAAGATAAATCTGACTGGGGCAGTTAATTGACGAATGACTACATAATTAATCTTTTAACCAACCCAATAGGTAAACATTAAAACAATATTAGTTTTTTGATTTATTTTCAGGAACAGTTTTACAAAACTTTCTTACTATTTTTGTTTTCTTTTTCACCTTTTTTGATTGTACAGAATTATCTGAATCTGAATTCTCAGAAATTACAGAACTAGATTTTATATTCGTTTTTTTTGTCTGTATGGCTGTTGTTACAATGGCACTCTTTTTGAATCTAGATTTTGCGTGTCTGTTGACCACAGGGCTGGGTTTCTGTGATGATTGTGTGTTTCTCGGTATATCTGTGAAACTCGTATTGTTTACATAGGAGGAAACCTCAGATTTTGCATGTTTTAATCTGTAAAGGAAGGGAAAGTTGAATTAATTTCATTTTGATGCACCAAATTATATTGTATATTAATATTTTGAAATAGACAAGAATTTGGGCCGGACTATATGGATACCGACAGGAAGTATGAAAAACGGTAAAGCTGAGGGAGTAGACATGATATCTGCCGAGATGATCAAATATGGTGGAACTTGCGTCCGGGACGCTTTCCGGGCCCTTGCAAACCTTTGCTGGAGGACCGGTCGAGTCCCTACAGATTGGCGCCGCGCAGTCATAGTACCCTTGTATAAAGGCAAGGGTTCACAATATGACTGCGCCAATTACAGAGCCATCAGTTTGATCAGCTTGGCAGCCAAGGTGTACGGTAAAATTATTGAACGGAGAATGCGCGTGAAGTCCGATGGAATGTTGTGCGAGGCACAAGGGGGTTTCAGGTCTGGAAGAGGATGTTCGGATCAAGTCTTCTCACTCCGCAACATCGTAGAGAAGCATCTGGCAGTGGGGCGGAAGGTTTTCTGCGGTTTTGTAGATCTGGAGAAGGCATTTGACAGAGTTGTGCGAAAGAGACTTTGGGACATTTTGCCAGAGTATGGTATAGATGGCACTCTGTTGCGAGCCGTCCAGTCCCCTTATGTGGACTGCAAGGCATGCGTACGGGTGGGTGGTAACAGGTCACCCTGGTTTGACGTTAAAATCGGTGTCAAGCAGGGTTGCGTGTTGTCCGCTAGACTGTTTATAGTATCAATCAATCAATCAGCCTATCGCAGTCCACTGCTGGACATAGGCCTCTCCTAACACGCGCCATTGCACACGGTCCTCCGCCTTCCGCATCCAGTCTGTCCCCGCGACCTTTTTGAGGTCGTCGGTCCATCTAGCTGGGGGCCGTCCTACCTTACGCTTACCAAGTCGCGGTCTCCACTCTAGGACACGCTTGCTCCATCGGCCGTCGGTCCTTCTACAGATGTGACCAGTCCATTGCCACTTTAGCTTACTGAGTCTGCGAGCTATGTCGGTAACTTTGGTTCTTTGTCGGATTACCTCGTTACGAATTTTATCCTTCAAAGAGACGCCGAGCATAGCTCGCTCCATAGCCCGCTGTGCGACTTTGAATTTGTGGACTAGTCCCACTGTGAGTGGCCACGTCTCAGCCCCGTAAGACATAACAGGTAGGACGCATTGGTTATAGGCTTTAGTCTTCAGGCATTGCGGTATAGGCGAAGAGAAAACGTGACGTAGTTTGCCAAATGCTGCCCAACCTAATTGGATCCTGCGGTTGATTTCTTTCTCGAAGATGTTTCTGCCAAATTGGACAACTTGTCCAAGGTAGGCATATTCCCGAACAACTTCGAGCATCGAACCATCGACGTAGATCGGTCCCGGCGTGACATGTTTATAGTATATCTGGACAAAAGTGTTCAAAGACTGAAAGCGATGAATGAAGGTGTACAAATGGGTGACTTAGTGGTAAACCATCTACTTTATGCAGATGACGCGGTTTTAATAGCGCCAACAGCCACTGATCTGCAAACACTAGTCACAGTTATGAATGACGACTGCATGATCAATGGCTTACACTTGAATGTGAAGAAAACCAAGATTATGGTTTTTGAAAGGGAAGAAACCAGAACGAATGTAAGGATTTTGGTTGGTAACGATGTGCTGGAGCAAGTGAATGAGTTTGTATATCTTGGATGCGCCTTCAGTAAGGATGGGAAATACACCGCTGACATAGAGAGAAGAGTGAGTGCAGGGAACAAAGTGAATGGTGCGATGGGAAAGCTACTCGGGAGCCGGCACTTAAGCCATAAGGCGCAGCTGGCCATACATAACGGAGTTCTTATCCCAACGCTGTTATATGGTAGCGAGAGCTGGGTATGTAAGAAGGAGAATGAAAGTAGGATAAATGCGGTAGAAATGCGAGCTCTGCGGAAGATGTGCGGAGTGAAGCTGACCGACCGCATTAGCAACAGCATAGTAAGACAGCGAGTAGGTATGAAAGATAGTATCGGTGTAAAGATGAGAAAGGGCATGCTCCGTTGGTTCGGGCATATAGAAAGAATGCCAGAGGAAAGAATGACAAAACAGATATACAATGTGAAAGTGGATGGATGCAGGTACCGGGGAAGACCTAGACTATCTTACCACGACCAAATAAACCGAGTCTTATCTGATGGAAAAGTCAAGAGTCTCCGTAACCGGCGAGCGTGTATGAGACGAACTATGAGAGTCGAGGAAGCCAGAGAGGTATGTAAGGAAAGAACCTGTTGGAACTCTGTACTCTCTGCCTACCCCGCAAGGGATCTGGCGTGAGGTTATAGATAGATAGATAGACTATATGGATAAAATATATCGTCGGCGACAACTGAAAACCTTGTAAGTGCCTAAAACGAAACACACACATGCCAACAGTCTTGCCGAGTTTCTCATTTCAAAATGGCAGACTTTTATTTTTAAGAGCTTTGCATTGACAGACATAGATGGCCTTGTAAACTATTACACCCAATTTGGGCGCATTCAAGTGATGCTATATGAGCTTTTCTAATTATATAAAAAATAATCCTATTTTGGTAAAAATTTCGATTTATGAGGTTTTCATGCCTCACTGACTATATAATGAGACTTAAATGATGAATACAAGCAAATGTTATCTCTACAATAAACTCACTTTCCCTTCTTCTTCCAAGTTTTAGGTACTTTACTTATAGGTTCTAAGATCTCATTCATAGAATTTGGCACTTTAAGAGTAAGTTTTTTGGATTTTGATTTCTTTTTCTTTTTTTCTTCTGTACTTTTTGCTTGTTCACAATCTAGTTCTTCCAATTTTTTTGAGCAGGACCTGTAAAATTTGTTACACTCCTAGGTGACCACACTTCCAATAGAAAAAAGACGTAATAATTTTAATTAATACATTTAAAGATATCTTACCCTACGTTCGCACGAGTGCTTTTTCAACGTGTTACTTAAGCGCTGTAATAAAACAACCAACTAAAAGTACATTTTTTGTAAAGTGGTTACAGCCTTTCAGCACAAAGCCTTGAAAAAGCGCCTGTGCAAACAAGGGGTTAGTATTATCAACCAGGCTACAAGCTTTTCACCATCTTAAAAATTTAGCTAGACGCTAATATTAAGTTTATTGATTTCATATCACTTAAATGTTGTAATTTATTAATATTGCATATGATTACCTGAGTAATGCCTCACTATCTGTAAAGTAAGAATTCATAGCAAAACTAGAAATGCCCCATGACAAAGGACCCTTTTCTTCACTTTGAACACCACTCCATATATTTCTTTTTAGTGAACTCAACTTTACTTGAAGCTCTGCTGGCTGTGTACTTCTATTTTTTATATCAGATAAGCATCTGGAAGCATGTATAGTAAATTTGAGATGGGGCAAAAATTAGTTTTAAATGATAATTTAATTTATGGCGAGTAAGATAGTCTCCTCTCACCCTCTCAGTTTGAGAGGAGGCCCGTGACCAACGGTGGAACAGTTTCTTAACAGGGCTA
Organism: Phalera bucephala; assembly: GCA_905147815.2. Lineage (NCBI taxonomy): Eukaryota > Metazoa > Arthropoda > Insecta > Lepidoptera > Notodontidae > Phalera > Phalera bucephala. The sequence goes on from LR990615.1 coordinate 11,699,992, forward strand.
ATATTATAAGATACAATCAAGTTCATTATTTTGTACATATAAACACTGATTACAATTTAAAAAAATGATACAGGCCTTGTAACAATTTCTGATCAATAATAATACAGGCATGTATGTATGTACATTTAACAATTTTCCTAAAATTTCCCCAATGAGTAGGTAACTTCCCTTATACACGTATGAATACTTACTTTGCTGGCGGTAAGCATTTAAATTGATGCCATGATGCTGGTTTCAGTCTTGTCTTTTCTGTTGTCTGGTTAAACATTGATACACTTCTTGGTCTTCTAGAATTTGACGGTTTCTTTTCTCCGTCAGAATGGTAAGGTGAATCACTTGTCTGAAAATTGAGAAATTAATTTACATAGGGTATACCTTTCTAGAGTTACAGCACCTTAGTGATTTGACTATTAACTTACTGGTGCTTTTATGATTTTTAATTCAGGTGGCATCTTTTTCTTTCGTCTTTGCTTTAGTTGAGTGGCTGAATATAACATTTTGTGAACTCTTCTGACTGGACTAAAACTTCTTTCATATGATTCGCCGTCAGATGTGTCACTCATAGCATCTGATGTTAAATCAATTGTTGCTCTTGATACCTGTAATGGAAATGGTTATATAAATTCTCTTATAGTTTTATGAATGAAAAAGAATTATTTTATTTTTAGAGCTACCTGCAAGGTTTCCCGTTTGGTTTTCTTCTTTTCAATTCGTTTCATTTTTTCCAATTTAGGTCTTTGCTTTTTGGATTTCTGTGAAAGAATTAATTATTAGTACTAAATTATGAAACCTACTTCCAATTAAAAATAATTTGTATCTCACGTCATTAAAGTTTCTATTGATGTCAGGAAACATTGGCGATGGTGGAGGCGCTGGTTGTGAAACTTCGGTTGATCCTCCTAGACCTCCTGGTTCTGAACTACTGCTTGAAGTATCCCCTTCATCGCTGTAAATATTGGCGAGGTCAAAATTATTGTTATTCAAGTTAAAAAATAAATAGTTCACAAAAATTACCTGGAATAGTCTGATAGATCAATATTCGTTGGTTCATCTGCGTTAGACCCTTCTTTCAATAGTCTTGTAACAATTTTTGTCCTCAGTTTCTCTTTACTGGGATCTTCGTCATAGAAATCTAACAATGTCTCGCAGAATGTTCTTCCTAAGCTTTCATAATCTTGAACCGAGAAATGCGTCGACATCCTACTGCCCAATTCTGATCCTCCAAACGAAGCTTCCATTGTGTAACTATTTGCAACTCCTAACATCCAAACAACTACTCGACCAGTGCCTTCTTTACTACGTTGAATTCTAAATTTGCAATTTTCAAAAGAAAACTGAAAAGTCACAAGTTTTTTTAAATAAAGAGTTTGATGTTTCCTATCACAGAATCATTTTCTTTGTTTGTACCTTATCTGCAGCATTTTTATGTAGCATCAAAGGAAAGACTTGCTCTTGTAAACGTTTGTCGGAATTTCTTCTACTTTCGCATCCGTAAATGAACACGTTATGTTTGCGGGAGTGTGCATGTAAGTCAACGTACATTGCCACACCACATTCTTCCTGTAATCTGCCTCAAGTTGGTAAATCACTATGTAGAATATATGCTTTTAAGAGGACAGTTCAAAACTTACCTCCGTATCATAACTTTAGTGTGCCAAACTGGGGGATATGTTTCTCTTATCACCGTCCTATATTGTCTATTCAAATCCTTTCCGGTCAATGAACACCGATTGTTGCCGACTATGACCTGTAATAATGGAATCATTATAGTCGTGACAATGATCAACAAATTTTAACATCGAGTGTGGAAGTACCTATACTAACTAACTATTACTCACACCATCTGGATTCAGCATGGGCACCAATTTGAATATGAATTTTTCTCTTAGTTCACGAGCCTGATTTGAATCGCCTGTTAAGTAATCCATGAATCCTTTCATCATCCACGATGACGGAGATTCGCCTGGATGTACTCGAGCTGTAATAACAACAGCTTTCTTTTTCTGTTAAAGAAAAAAATCTCTCATATTATTAATATGACCATAAAAATGGAGCCTGTTAAGGAAAGGAGAACCTTAACATTTCTCTAAAATGATCTCTAACAAGTTACATCATAAGACTTTATGTCGTTCATACATACTGGTGCAGCAAATAATTTCTTATCTCTTGCTTATGCATTAGTTTTAGATTGTAAGTGTAATATTAGTAAGTGGGTTACCTTTTGTTCTATTTCACACGAATTTGGAGGAGCTGTTACGGTGAGATAATACACATTATTACCAGCTAAAGTTCGACAAAGAAGTCTTAATTTTGCGTATGTCGATTTGACTGGATGCGATTGTAATCTCGATAAATATTCTTGTAAATCTGAATATGTATAAGGATAACAATGTGCAATATAAACAGCATCGTCAGTGTGTGGGAACTCAATGTTAAATGTCAGTGTGTAGCTAGGAAATTGTTCTTCTTCTTCGCTTCTGGAAAAAGTTAAATATTTCCTTAATTTCATAAGGTTAAGAATATGCTGAGTAGACTTAAAATGACATGGAAAACAATGGAGCTTACGCAGGGTCGTTTTTGTAGTACGCTATGTTGTCACCGCAACGTCTCCAACCGATCGAATGCAGCAGTGCGTCCTTGGTGGAATATAACAAAGGTCGCATGCCCTCATTGTATAAGCTTTCTCCCTTTGACAAATTGACTATAGAGAATCTGTAATTTACGGCGCGTGTGGAATAAATATTACAGTGATATAACACGTAACGTTATTACTCATGCAATCGCTATTACCTGTACATCATTTGCTTTTTAGTGTTTGTGACTCTGAAGTAAAACCATTGCATATGTCTATTTGTATAAAGATCAGTGCGAAGGTGGAGCTCATAGTAGGCTGATGTAATGCGTATCGCTTTTGCTAAATTTCCACTTTCAAATCGAGATTCAAAACGTAGCTCATCGTCACCACCAGCACTTGCGCACGTTGATAGAAACAAACGAGCTCCTCCTACTGTAGAACGACTGAACTACAAAACAAACAAACTGAAATGTAGTCATATGAAACATACAAGGTGTAACGGGAAAGGTGCGCAAAAGTTAGATCAGATGGTTGTAGGTACTTATCAATACGAGCAACTAACTATAGCAACATATACACCGGTAATGATAAAATACAGCAGTTTCATACATTTCGGTATGTCATACAGTTCGCTAGGTATCAAAATTTTGTATGAAACCGTTCATTTATTTTTACAAGCTTTTATATAACTTGCAATGTTCGTATGTCTTAAGCACTTGCACACACAAGCAAGCGGTTATCCGATTTAGCTGAAATTTAGCATACGTATGTGTGTTCGATGACCATGCAATAATACCACCACCAGGTACATGTGAACTATACAACGTAACCCCCTCGTGTTTAGGCTTGTTAGATTGGTAAAGACAAGTACCATACAACCAGATTGTGTTCAGGGTCTGATGATGAAGCCGAAAGGTAGCCAATGGAATCACCCAATTACTCAATATAACCCTGTTTGGGCTCCTTGGATTTGTGTTGACGAGTACCTTAGACCCGGATGGTGTCCAGGGTCTGATGATGGAGCCGCAAAGAAGCCATAGGAACTCTTCTATATTGTTTTGTTATTGCTATAAAAGCTTGTTTTTAAAGAGGTCTTTTTAAATAAATCTATATCTATCTATCTACATCATCACGCCAGATCCCTTGCGGGGTAGGCAGAGAGTACAGAGTTCCAACAGGTTATCTCCTTACATACCTCTGGCTTCCTCCACTCTCATAGTTCGTCTCATACATGCTCGCCGGTTACGGAGACTCTTGACTTGTCCTTCAGATAAGACTCGGTCTATTTGGTCGTGGTAAGATAGTATAGGTCTTCCCCGGTATCTTTCCACTTTCGCATTGTATATCTGTTTTGTCATTCTTCTTCTGACATTATTTCTATATGCCCGAACCAACTAAGCATACCCTTTCTCATCTTTACACCGTTACTATCTTTCATACCTACTCGCTTTCTTTTTAAATTAAAATGATTAATTTTCAGGTGAGCTTGGTTATAGTAATGAGTTGAACGAACCGATGGGTACTTTCTTCAGCTTTTGCGATCTTGCCCTTATATCCTGTATCCCGATTTATACACTATGCATCTAAAGAATCTGTTATAATTACTACTCACATAGTTAACAGCGCTCATTGGATAGTACTGGAATATTACGGTCCCCGCATCTTCCCCGACGGGCTGTGGCCTTAGTTCTTTTCCCGACGAAATATAATAAGGTTCAGGTGACGCAGGACTCCACGTTATGTGCTGTATTTTTTCTTCTACAACCTTTTGAAATGTATTTAAATTAATATATAATTATTTCATAGTCGAGATATTAATTAATGTCACCGTCACCGTCACGCCTATATTCCCCAGAGGGGGTGGCAGAGGTGTACTGAGTACACCCACGTTTCGCCGACGGTGTTAGGTCCCATGTAATAGGGGGCGAGCCTATTGCCATATATCGGGCACAATTCCAGACTCCGGACTCATACTGGGAATTTTTCGTTAGAAAAACTACATTTGTCCGACCTAGGATTTGAACCCAGGACCTCGTGATCACAAAGCGATGCGCTTTGCCGCCAGACCAACGAGGCAGTAAATAATTAATGTAATATTATATATTAATAGAATTTATAACGGTGTTAATGAAATGCACTCACTTGACATTCCGATGGCCAACGAGGTGCTTGTTGTGGGCAATCAAGTTCCTTAGGAAGTGCAAATAAATCTCTTGGTTCCCTAAGCTTCGCTGTTGTTCTAAATGTGCGTATATCTGTGTTGATTTCTAATTGATTTGTTTTAATATTGTTTTGTAGAAAATTTGATATAAATGTTCCTGTGGAAACAATTGCAAATACTATATTCCAGTGAACTTCATAAGAGTTTTAGATGTCTATGAATAGAGTAATTGTCGATAATGGGGGGCAATATATCGATTATTTATTCTAAGTCCCAATATGTACCTATAATTTGATGAAAGAAAAAAGACCTCGCTTATAAAAATGAGTACGGATTGTATTAATCTCATTCCTGATAGTTCTAAAACTAAAATGTAATGGCGGACGTTGTATAACTATATGCATTTATAAAATAACTATTGGCTTTTATACTATAAGTTATAATACTGTGTATAATATAACACTACAACCGCAGTCGCACCGATGTGTGACATGACCTAGTTTCATTTGATATTAAAACGACTATTGTTAAAGCTTCCGACTTCCGTATTTGAAGTCATTTCATGTTTTACAAATTACATCAATAAGCACGCGAGTTTGGACTTGGATTCTCAACAGAACATGATAAATCGATCTTTTATACATATGTTATGTATCTATGGTATAAAAGACACGCGATGATAAAGGTAGCGACTGCAAGCAGTATACACTTTTTTATATGTCACCAAGCCGATCATTCAATGAGAATATGTATGTATGCTAAGCTTATCATTAACTATGTGTTAAACATTGCCTTATATCCTCTTAAAAAACATTTTAGCAAATGTAACTGCATTTCCAAAATATAAAAAATAGTTGTCGCTATAATGGCTAAAGAAATAGAAGTTTACGAATAAACTTCGTCCAGACTTCAATATTTTTTTTTATATTGATCATTTTGTCATTCATATAAGTATCTTAATTAATCAAATTAGTTCAATTAGACTCGTGGTTCACGTTTATTTAGATTTACGAACATAATACCTGCCGTATCTTCTAAATAATTACCTTTACTACATATTGGAAATAACGACGCTTGAAGTGTTTTAACATGTTCTATGTTGGCGATAAACAAATTATCTTGCAGTACAGGATTTATGGCGGGAAGCGTAAGCGTGACAGTAGTATTCTCTATGTATTCTTTTTTCCTTTCTTCTTCCCTTTCAAACATCATAATGCTCTCCTGAACGCGCTCGAGTTGTTTCCACCATAACATGTTAGGAAAGTTTTCTAACAGGAGCAACATTAGCTGCTTTTTGCTAGCACAATTCAAGCTCAGGCATGTGTTTTTCTATAGTTCTTGATGTCGACCGTAATGTAACCATGGCTACACAAATGTTTGAATGCTAGTCGGCGAGTTTCTACTTTGGCGTGTAACCTGGTGGGTCGCGCGGCGCTCCGAACGAAACTGACGACTCTTAAATACAGAGGTACACGCTTTCGTTTATTGGAAGACGATTGCCCCAGTAATATCACCCTCCGGCCGTAGCTTATCAGGTGATTGATGACGTCAAATACCTATTCATGCGAAAATTTGGAATTATGGAAATTTTGAAATACTTAGAAACCTTTGTTGGAGGTAAAATTTTGATTTGATTTACAGCTTTACTAGGTGATCGACCAGATTCACTAAAATGAATACTCACAAAAATTTAAAGAGATTTTATTGATTAGATTAACCTGATAACTTACAGAATTCATTAAATCCAAGCTTTTGCACTCTATTTTAGCAGGGTTTATGATCATGGTAAATTTAGTTTGACGGTTTAGTTAGTAGATCCCGTGGTGCTTTACTATGTGAAAATTTACTGATATTCCGAAAAATATTTTTACATTTTAAGTAGGTCTTTATTAAAAGTACAGTTTTTAACAGAATGCAGTACGTACCTTTATTATAGTTATCATTTTGGTGTAGTGATTCTTTTTGCAGAGATTCTTCAGTTTCATCAGCTTCCAAATTTACACAATCATTGCCCAGCATTTCACTAGACTTGTAGTAGAGCACAATCTCTAAAATAATCTGTCGGCTGTGTAGGCGTGTGACCGTCTAGGGTGCTTAGCACCTACAAATTCCAGTCGCCTCTGTCTAGACAAGTAGATGTCTGGCGTGGGCTATTGAAGTCGTATATAACACCGGCATTTAACGAGAACATTTTTATCACATAAAATAATAAACAAAGATTTTCTTAAGTATCGGTAATGGGTTAAGTAGTAAAACGTTTCTGTTCATTGGTGATGACGTATCCTGGGAAAGCGTCAGAGGTGACTGCACTTGCACGTTGGGGGCAGTAACTCGCGGGGCGGTTGTGTGGAGAACTTCGCAACTGCCTCAATTATAACCGTAAACTTTAATGGCCTCGTAGACTTTGAAATTAATAGAAGCCCCAATAGATTTTGTTGTATTCTTTTCTTGTTTGTAATATTTGTATTTACATGTACCTACATAAATATAAACGATTTATAGTTTGGTATAAATGTGCTACCAAGAACTTTGGAGTATCAATTGTATTCTTTGCTTGAACTTGAACGTTTTAGCAAACAAGCTTTTGTGGTAAAAGCCTTACTAAGTATGTATGTGCTAGAACACTTTGCGTTCCAAACATATATTAACCCATAGACGAATTAATCTAATGTCGTTACTTTAGTAGTAAAGATCTGTATTGGCCTGTAAAGTTTTTTGAATTATTACATAAAAATAGCAATTTTTAATTGATGTTTCACAAGTAGCTAGGAAATCCTACCAAACATATGTTTGGTTTGTGAAATATTAAGCAGCTCACTATATAACATAGGACCATGAAGCTATTTAGCTTCATGCATAGGAGGGAGGCGGGATGCCAGGCAATTCGCCGTCTAGGATTAAGTCGTATTTATATCTGTGTATTTATGCCTAGCCTCAAATATTATAATATAAAATATTTAACGGGAAATTCTAATTGATTTTAACGCTATGGGATATCTATCAACGTACTCTGTGTAGCTCCTATTACACGTTTTACATATGTACATGTTCTACAATAAAAATCATTAAGTTTTCGTGCCGACAGGCATGTCTGTTGACCTAAATACTATCCTTCCCTATCAAATTCGAGTTAAACATTATAGTTCGCAAAGGAAACGGAATAAAGATAAGAAATCGTAGCAAACTTGGTAGGAAGGTTTACTTTGGGTGTCTTTCTTCACCTTCGTTAATGTATTTATATAAGATTTTGGTCAACACAATTTAAAAAAGAAAATCGGTTTATTGTTCCATTTAACTATTGTGCCAGTTATAGGTGATGATTTTTTTAAAGAGAAATCTATCGCCAAGGAACTTAAACAACTAAACAGTGGCAAGTTCAATTGGGGTTCCATTTACTTTTGTTGTGATAACTAATAATTGATAATTCCCACAAGGTAGTTGTTGAGTTTTAAGTCGCCTTGAAGGGCTTAACGTAATGCACATTAGAAAAAATTACTTTCAAAAAGCTATTCGCATTTACATACCTACCACGAGTATCGTGATTGTAGCTACCAAAAGTTGCTTAGCAACCTGTCCTGTTAAATCGATTGCATTTCGTACCAAGAAAACATAATCGGCTGGTAAGATGCTTATAAAATTTAAATTTCTAAAAATAACTATTATTTATTGCTATTTCGCTGGTTATAAAATATAATTGTTCGTTGCTTCTGAATTGTTTTTTCAAATATTCCTTTGTTTATTTTGGTGCTTCTATAGGCACTTGATTTTTATTAAAATTGTACAATTACCAAACCACGTAACCATAGCGTGCTCTATAAGAGCGAGAACTTGCAATAAAAAAAATTGTATGCTTTCGTTTACAATGACAATGCACATTTGCTATTTAAGGTTATTGGTATACTGTCTCATGTTAAATCAACTATCGGCTGTGTCATCCATAATACAAATAAGTATCTATGGTTTCATTGTCAGGGTCCTATACAATATATAGATCGATACGTACCCTATAATATAGAGAACGTATAGATTATATACGCATTGGAACTGTTGCGTGCTTTGTTATAAACCGTTACAAACTTCGACCAGTCAGAGCTTTAAATCAGAATATGAGAAGATTTCTATTAAGACGTTATTGTAACCTTTGTCTCGTTAGTCTAGTGACGTTCACGATTTACTGGGTTCGAGTCTTAGATCGGACAAAGAGAGCTTTTTCTAGGGGAAAATTCTAAGTCGCGGTCCGCAGATTGGAATAATGGCATAATGTGAAGTGGTATACCTGGTAATATCAATAGGCTTGGCCCCACCCTTAGCAGTAGATGTACATACACAGTAAGGTATATTTTAATTTACGTTATTGTTACTATGATAGTGGTGGACGCCAGAGAGGTCTGTAAGGAAAGAACCTATTGGAACTTGGTACTCTCTGCCTACCCTGCAAGGGAACTGGTTTGATGATATAGATAAATATAGAATGGTTATTGTTATTTTATGCTCATCAATCTCTAACACTACTCGGTAAGTGCTAATGATACGATCATTTGCATATAATGGCAATATTACGGTACTTACTGTTTGCCTACTATGATTCCATTGGAATGTAGCGTAAACTGATTATGAGTTATAGAACTTGAAAAGACTACTACTAGAAAGAATGTCAACAATACTGCTAATTTTATAGTACAGTTCGAAATGGGGAATTTATTCTATTAAGTTTGCTATATTCGTTAACTTTCGTTGAGGTTACTATCAAACATTCACCTACAAATAAAGTTGCGATAGTAGTAGTGTATAGTATTTATGTATGTATAGTATCGAGAGTGATTTCAAATTTCGTCCTAAATATCTTCCAAATGTAAAGTCATTAATGAATCAGTTATGTATTTTGGAAAAGACCAGCTGCTCTTGAAAAGCTACCATTCCATTTAATTACATATAAAGTTTTTTTTTTAAAAGCCTATATGTTATTTTTGAGTCATTTCAAAAAATGTTCATCTGTCATCTATTTTTAAAATATATCTTGTGTTACTCAAAAACAATTTTCTTTCTTGTTTACATCTGCAGTATTTAGCATAGTTTTTAAATCCTGCCTCCATGGTATTTAGGGACGTATTCCATTGACGGGCTCCTAGTTACCTAGTTAGTCTGAATAACGTCATTTGTTTTATTTTCGTATACCTACTCAACCATGTGGATGCGTGAACGTCTAAGGGTTGTGGGGTGATTGACCGGGCCATAGTACGGCCTGGTGCGGATCGATTTCATACCAGACTGCCGATCTTTCTGTATTTTGTCATTCATCACATCAATGGGCGTTTCAGATTTGTTCATACTGCTTTATGGACTTTGATTTAAGTAAATTGGGAACTAAATTGGATAACGCAACTTCGATTCCTATTATTTAAAATAGCTAAATTCAAGTCATACTAGCTATGAAATTATTCTCGAGGCCGTTGAGTTATTACAAGCTTTTATTTAACTTGCAATGTTCGTATGTCTGTCTGTCTTTCTTTTCGGTTCAAATCTTGTGATCCATTTTTAAAACACGTGCAGGTAAGCGATTGAGCTAAAATTTGGCATATACATATGTTTTTTTTTTTTTTCTTTTTTTTTAAAAACGAAGCCCCACACTAGGATTTATTCCTGTGTCGTGGGTGCGTTTACAAACATGAAAATTCACACACAAATACCCAGACCAGAACAAATAATTGTGGATCACACAAAGATTTGTCCCGTGCGGGAATCGAACCCGCGACTATTAAACACAGTGGGCGGAGCGGCTTAAGCTCTTAACCACTGCGCTATGTAAAGTCAGTGACAATGCAATAATATGGTACTATGGATCTGTACTGATGCTGGAGTCGGAAGGTGGCCATAGGAAGGCTTAGGAAGGTTTAGGTTTGTTAGATTGGTATTGACAAGTACTATATCTATCTTATCTCAAAGAATGTTTCGAGTATTCCCAAAACTCTGGTACTCAACGTCTAAGGTCCTCTGAAAATCTAAGCCTAAAGATGCCCTTGCATAGTAGCAGTTTCTATGATAGGTCTTTTGCTGTTCAGGCAGTCAGACTCTGGAATGCTTTGCCTGTCATTATACGGCGCGCGACGACTATAGAACGCTTTAAAGAACAAGTTAAGGAATTTTACTTTTCAGACCGCTTACCAGATCCGGTATTAGCACCTCCATTATAATACCGCACTTTTCAAATATGTATTTGCTTATCCTACTATTATTAGTATTTTGATAAAGATTTCATTTTACTTAGCATCTTTTTGTTCTTATAGTATTTAAGTAATGGTAATATTCTCGTTTCTATCCTTTTAATTTAGTGCACCCCCGTACATTCCTATCACTTGAAAATTCTCCATCCTAAGGTTGCCTGGAAGAGATCGCTCATTAGCGATAAGGGCGCTCTTTGTGTTACTTGTAATGTTGTTTATGTCTAATCACTATTTGTTACATTATTGGTGCACAATAAAGAATTTATCTATCTATCTATCTATACAACAAGATAGTGTTCAAAGTCTGATGATAAAGCCGAAAGGTGGCCAATGGAACCACCCAACTACTCAATATAACCACACCATGTTTGGGCTCGTTGGATTTGTCTTGACGAGTACTTTAGACCGAAAAGAAGCGGAGCCGGAAGGAAGCCATAGGAACTCGTTAACTAAGCAAGATATCTTCGTTGTGTTTTGTGCTTGTAAAAGCTTGTTGTATAAATATTTTTTTAAATTATATTTATGTATTACTTGCTAGAGAAGACACCTCAATTATTTTTTTGTAGCAAAAGTGCATACACCCTACCCACTTTGTATCCGGTACTTGCCACATCATGACACGTCCGAGTGCTAAGTTTTATTTCAAAAAATGCCTTTATGTGTATTGAGTAATGTTGTAAAATTCAGCGCTGAACGTTAAGCTAGTGTTGTAAAAATGCTCGAGTGAGCGCTTAAAACGCTCGCGTCTTCTACGTGTTTCAACGCTCGTGAGCGTCGACTCGGCGCTAAACGCTCGACTTCAGCGCTCACTTTTACAACACTACTTACGAGTATTGAAGCACGTTGAAAACTAGAGCGTTTAAGCGCCGACTTGAGCGTTTTTACAACATAAGTACTGAAACACGGTTTAAATAACTCGAAAAACATAAGATTATATTATCTGTGAAGTAGGTTCTTTAGTATGTGTGTGCATAATTACTTAACACTCGAAGTTCCATAATTTGTGCGTTTCGAACTATGAGAGAAGAGGAAGCCAGATAAGCCTGTAAGGCAAGAACCTGTTGGAATGCTGTACCCTCTGCCTTCCCGGTAAGGGATCTGGCGTGATAATATAGATAGTATAGATAATGGAAGAAGTGTTTTGGGGTATTAGGTTATCCTTATCATAAATTCACTATCATCATATGTATATGTTATCATGTTCGTGTTAAGAGTACGGCATGAAATGAATCTGTAAATAATGGTTTCCCATTTCCTTTTTCATTCATGTACGTTCGAGCACGTTTATAGAAATCTATTTTGGGATATAAGTGATAAGCAGTCGGAAATGCTTACGTGTTAGATTAGACAATTCAAGTTGTAAGTCTATATATGAATTTTACCATCTCTGAATAGCCCTATTCGACGGTTTTTATTGCCGAGTAACGTTACGCGTGAAGTAACTAACCAGCACTTTACTCGATGGCGGTGTATGAGGCGGTGGTGTTAACTTACGTAAAGTCTATTCCAATTACACTTTAAAACTTTTTAAACAAACAATCAACATATTTAGATGTCTTAATCGTCATTGCAATATATAACAAGTATAATATGTAGGCGACAGTATTTATCAAGACATTGAAGTAAAATGCTGTTAGCAACTCCTTCCTTTCAGCTCGGACTCCACCCTGTCCCCTCAGGACACCGATCAGGCTGTACATGCCTTCACCGCCCATATCCAATCAGCTGTCAGTCGGTCGTCAAAGCAAGTCGAGGCGGAGGATCTCAACTGCTTTAGACTGCCAGACGATGTTAGGGAACTTATTCGGGCTAAAAATTCCTCAGTCCGAGCGGTTGACTCCTACCCCAGCGAAGCCAACTGGCCCCGGATGCGCGCCTTACAACGTGATGTAAAGCGTCGTGTCGCGGAGGTTCGGGATGATCGCTAGAGTGACTTCTTAGATGGCTTTACGCCATCGTATCTGGCTAACTGGAAGCTGGCGCGTACCCTTAAATCCGACTCCATGTCTGACATGCCCCCGCTGACCCGCAACCCCAGCCTTCGATGACGGTGAAAAGGCCGAGCTTCTCGCCGACACCCTTGAGAGCTAGTACACTTCTAGCTCTCTTTCCGTTGACCCGGCTCATGTCGTTTCGATCGACAGGGAAGTCGAGCGCAGGGCGTCCCTCTCCCCCATCGATTCCTTACCCCCTATTACCCAAACCGAGGTCGAGGACCTGATTAAAAGTCTTAAATCAAAAAAAGCCCCCGGCTCCGACGGCATTTTTAATCGCGTACTTAAATGCTTGCCCGCCCAACTCATCTGCCTCTTAGTGGCCATCCTTAATGCCGCCATGACGAACTGCACCTTCCCGACTCAATGGAAGGAGGCCGACGTCATAAGCATGCCCATGCCCGGTAAACCTCGTGACTGTCCCACGAGTTATTGACCCATCAGTCTCCTCAACTCCTTGGCAAAGATCTACGAGCGCCTGCTCCTGGCACCGCTCAAAGACTGTATCGTCCAGGGGTATTCTCATCAATGAGCAGTTTTGTTTTCGAGCCAAACACACTTGCGTCCATCAAGTGTACCGCAACACGGAGCACATCTCTCACTGGCCTCAACAAACCCAAACCCGTCTACACGGGTACCCTTTTCTTCGATGTACCGAAGGCGTTCGACAAACTATGGCATAACGATTTAATCTACAAGCTTTACCAAATGGGTTTTGTGGGACGGTGGATGATGTGCAGCATATTTTGGTGGAATGTGTAAAGAACCAAGCTGAAAGAAATAACATAATAAATATTTTAAAAATAAATGGGACTCAAATAGGATCATTTTTTAGCTTCCTCGCGGAAACAGTGTCGGATGAAGCAAAAATGTTATATAACTTAGTTATAATGAAATAGGTGTATAATAAGAAATAATTAAGGACAACCCTGTACTTAAAAAAAGAACAAGATATTCATAATTGATTTTTGTTCATAAATTGAACATAATTGATTTTTGTTCAATAAATAAAATAAAATAAAATAAAATAAAAAAAAACCAAATGGGTGTACCAGACACAATCGTGCTCATCTTACCAGACTTCCTGTTGAATCGCGCCTATCGGTATCGCGTCGAAATGACGCGATCTACCCCCTACTCCATACAAGCTGGTGTACCACAAAACTCAGCACTCTCCCCCCTCCTGTTCAGCCTTTACACGAACGATATTTCTTTTTCGAGTAAGGTGCATCTAGCCTTATCGCGGATGATACTGCTCTCTGTCTCGTATAGGAATAAGGGTTTCATTACCAAAACCTTCAGGCATCCGTCAACACCCTAAGGGATTGGTTCAGGAAGTGGCATATTGAGCGCTGCGATGTTCTTCTCCAGAGGTGCCACCCCGCGCCCCTCCCTGCGCCACCCCAGAAGTAATCTCGGTCAAGTGACCATGTTCGACTTACCTATTTCCTGGGTCAAACAGGTCAAATACCTAGGGGTCACGCTAAACAATACCTGACCTTCGGACCGCAAATCAAGCGAGTCCGTAACCGAGCAGCCTTTGTGCTTGGTCGTTACCCGATGATCTGCAAGCGGAGTAAAATGTCCGTTAGGAATAAGGTGCCACTTTACAAAACTTGTATACGGGCCCATCATGACGTACGCTTGTGAGGTGTTCGCGCACGCCGCCCGCACTCACATCGATAGACTCCAAACGGTTCAATCCCGTTTCCTCGGCAAACCCGTCGGATTGCCGTGGTTCATACGGAATATCGATCTCCATTCCGATCTCGGTCTCGAACCTATTCGCGCCTTTATTAAAAAGGCGACAACCCGATATTTTGCGAACGCGTGCAATCATAGAAATGCGCTAACCGTAGCCGCCGCCAACTACGAACCTAACTACGAATCGTGTCAGCCGCTACCGCCGTCCGCAGCATGTTCTCACCGACCGTCCCGATGCCCTTACATCCCTTTTTTTTGATACAGATCCGCACACAGGATCAGACACCGATCTTGCCGGCGAGGTGGAGGAATCTCTTGCCCACCGGCCGGTGCAGAGCACCACTGCGAGACACCTAGTATACGCCCTCCCCCATAGTCACTGCCCAAGCCGAGGCTATTCCTCCTTGAGGCGCCCTTGAGCTAGTTGCCCCCTTGCCCTTCTGGCTCGAACGTAGTGGTTGCTGCAGTGAAGCTGTGACACACACGCACGCACGCACGTTATTTATTTATTGAATAAAGGTTATTGATAAATCAAAGTGTAAATTACCTTATGGGATAAGTATATAAGAGAGGCTGTCAAAGAGGTAGGCGCATTAGAGGTAGGTGCATTAGTGTAAGATCAGTCGAATAGAATAATATAAGTTAAACCATTATCTCGCTGACTTTTTCACTCCGATTTATTGGCAATATATACAAATAAATGATTTTTGACGGATTTTTTGAAGGAGAAGGCCGTGTCAATTTATATCCACAATATTTAACAGTTCAATGTTCACTAATAAAATATTTGTGCGGGAATTCTTTCTCTGGTTACATCCCCTACTTTCGAGGGTATAAGGTATTCTTTATGGGAAGTAATAATCGTAATCTATTCTTTTGTCTTTGTTTTGTCGTATTTCGGTTTTTATTGCGTTGAACGTGAAATAAACTTAGCCGTTTTTGGAAGTTAGGTAATATCTAGTCATGTGATAATTTTTAGGTTGAAAATGTTGTTGCGATCGACTTAGTAAATACTTTTAATTTTTTATTTATATTGGTGTGTTCTGATGTACATAATATAAATGCAATGCTTAGGTAATTGTTGATCAATCGAGTTGAAATGTATAAAAATCAGTAATATCATAATAGGGGACTCTTTGGGAGGCTGTTGGTATAATCGTCTCGTTCTGCCACCATTCCAGTTGTGGCGTCTTGATTATGGGGGTAGATTAATTTTATCAAAATCCATCAACTTATAGTTATAAGTATCTTTTTTTCAACTCGAAACCTGGTATGACTAGGTATATTTTTAATGACAGCTCCAACTTTTCGATTGACCCTGACATCGCGTTTTTTCAAAGAAACTATTTAATGGGTGGTTTTTGTTACAGACAGATTAATCTACAACGATGGGTCGAAAAGTGACGGTAGCCGTGACTACGCTGAATCAATGGGCGCTCGATTTCGAAGGCAATTTGAGCAGGATCCTGCAGTCTATACAGGAGGCAAAAGAAATGGGTGCTCTTTATCGCACAGGACCTGAGTTAGAGATATGGTAGGTTTTGGTAAATATATCTGTGGACTAGTAAATCAATTATATTATGGTCTCAAATGAAGCCTAGTACATTTACGTATTATGTATTTGTACATACTAGAAAAATGTATTTAGAGCGGCCACTTTTTTCATGGGGAGAATTCTGTATGGGATCCCAAGACCTCTGTGGAGAATCAATGGGGTACTTATTTGGTATTCTACCAACTAATTAACCCCGTGGTGGCTTTCTATATTACGATTTAGATCAGTCGTTCAATCCTGATAATATTCGGACTAGAGTAGGTAAAATATAACATTTAAATTATGCGTCTTAACAAATCTTATTGGTATCATAAATAGTAGGAAGTTAATGACTAATATTTTGTAATGTATTATCTCTTTTATTTTGTTTCTGTGATTTTCTTGATGTAAATAAAATATAAATATATTAGAGTACTCTACGTATTTATTTCAGCGGTTACAGTTGCGAGGACCATTTCTACGAGCCAGACACATTCCTACACAGCTGGCAGGTCCTAGCAGAGCTGCTCAAATCTCCCACATGCAAAGACATGTTGATAGACGTCGGTATGCCAGTCCAGCACAGAAACGTTTCCTACAACTGTAGAGTCGCCTTTCTTAATAAAACTATTTTGTTGATCAGACCAAAGATGCTATTGTGTGAGGATGGGAACTATAGAGAAACGAGGTGGTTTTCACCTTGGACAAAAGTAAGTACAATTGAGGTGATTCTGCGAGAGTCATACTTGTTGTGTGTGTTGTAGATGATATTGTTTTAGTTAGTGAGACCCTATAGCTATCCTATCCATATGCCTCTGATGTACTCTTGAAGTTGCAATCAGAGATATTAAGTATTACTAATGTGAGGTCGAAGGCGAAGACGGAGGACGGAAACATAACGTCGAATAGTTCAGAAGTGTTCAGGGAGATAGAGAGGTTCTATGCCCAGTTATATACCTTAGTAGCTGAACCTGTTGTTGACTTGGTAAAATACCCAAGAAACCCAAGAAACTAACCGGATACTACACTAAAGATATCCCGGAAATCAGCCTGTACGAGATTAGGATGGCTCTCAAACAACTCTAAAACAACAAAGCGCCGGGTGAAGACGGAATTACCGCAGAGCTTCTGAAAGCGGGCGGAACGCCGATACTTAAAGTCCTTCAGAGGCTGAGAGTTTAATTTTAGGAGTTTAATTCCGTCTTGCTCAAAGGGAAAACGGCGGAAGCCTGGAACAGGGGTGTGGTGGTGCTGTTTTTCAAGAGAGGTGATAACACCTTATTGAAGAACTATATGCCCAGCACACTGCTAAGCCATGTTTATAAGTTGTTTTTGAGAGTCATCAATCGTCTCGAACGCAGGCTTCATGACTTCCAGCCCCCCCCCGAACAAGCCGGTTTCCGCAAAGGCTTTAGTACCATAGACCACATACATACGTTGCGGCAGATTATACAGAAGACAGGAGTATAATCGGCCACTATGCTTGGCGTTTGTAGACTATGAGAAAGCCTTCGATTCGATCGAGACTTGGGTGGTTCTTAGATCTCGGACGGCCGCCTGCCAGATGGACCGACGATCATGTGGAAATCAGGAAGTCGTTGGATGCAGGTGGCATCGGACCGGTTGCGCTGGAAAGCGATTGGGAAGGCCTATGTTCCGCAGTGGACAAGTATAGGCTGAGATGATGATGATGAATATGAGGTCAGACTTTAGCAACAAAACGACTACTAATAATCTCAAACAGTCTAGTTAAAGCTGATATGTGCCGTGTAATGCTTGTGTTGTCCATTGCGCTGAACCATGTGTATTGTAGGCGTCTGCAATGGCGTCATATCAATGTTCTTATTCGATCAATTCGAACCATACAGGATTCGTAATGAGCTAGCGGTGGCATCCGCACTATTCTTTCACATTTGGACCCGCTTAATAAACTGAATGATTAGGCCGTAATATCAGTTCGTTGCATTAATTTTTGATACACCTAAAACTTACCCACATTGTGCGCTACATAAGAGTCATCTTTGAAAGATGACTGTTCTTTTTACCTTATATTTGGCAATGTTTTAAGGAGCGACAGACTGAAGAATACTATTTACCGAGAATGATAACGGCTATAACGAACCAGACTACAGTGCCTATTGGTGACGCCGTCATCGCGACCAAAGACACTTGTATAGGTTTCGAGATATGCGAAGAATTGTGGAATCCACAAAGGTAAGCTAACTTTATAAGGCTGAACTCTGAAACAAATTTTGACACCTTACCTGTTCTTGTTATATAGGGTCGGTGCAGTATGTTTCATTCTTCCATACGGTTCAGATTTTTATTTTTATTATTAAGATGCTTCAGTACTATTAGTACTTAGCAGTTTGTGCTGACAGATATACAGTTAGCCACCCAGATGCATTTCTATTTTAATATTTTACAGACGATGATGGTTCATTGTTATACTTGGTACCTATCAATGTACATAGCGGTAATAATAAGCTATCATATCATCGAGACTTCACGCTATCCTGCATACGTCATTAAGTTTATTTAATCAGAATAACCAGGGCAACATACTTTCTTAACGTTACGAAATAACAATATGCATAATCATTGTTTCTTAAGGAGATAACGTAACGCAGATTTCTTTTTTGTTTGTGTGAATGATGAGATAAACTACCGAGGGGCCAACTATGTAGCAACTACGCTCCATCCGAAAGGGCTAGGGGGTAAATAGCTCAAGGGCGCCTCAAGAAGGGGCCAGCTTAGCTCTAGCTGTCGCTATAGGGCTTCCCCCATATATGATAAATACCCTCGCATATACTAGATGTCACGGCGTGTTGCTCTGCGCAAATCGGCGGGCAAGAGATTCTTCGACCTCGCCGGCTATGTCGGCGTCTGATCCTATGTACGGTAAATTGTTCACGATTGTTCCCTATTGCAGTCGTCACATTCCACTAAGTCTCGATGGTGTGGAGATCATATCAAACGGCTCCGGCAGTTACATGGAGCTGCGGAAGGCTTACGTCACAGTGGACCTTGTGAAAAGTGCCACGTTCAAGAGTGGGGGCGCGTATTTGTTCAGCAACCTAAGAGGCTGTGATGGACAGAGAATATACTTCAATGGGTGTTCGTGCGTAGCAGTGAATGGTGAAATAGTAAACAGAGGACTGCAATTCGCGTTGCATGATGTGGTGAGTGATCTTTCATACAAAGTATTAGGATTCGCTTTCAACAGCTGACTTGGATGGATGGGGAAGTTGTTATTCGTAAAAAGAACTGCATAATACACCGCTGTCCATTAATTTATACATTCTTAAGGCACTCTTCAAGGAATGGTGCTTGAAATAAATATAAATAATCAGTAAAATTTAAAACAAAGTTGTCCCTACCATTACGTATGCTGTAATGTCAAATTATAAAAGTACACCTGAATACATAAACCCGTGAAGATAAAATTTTTAACTGGGCCTCAGGATCACTTTGTTCGTTAGTATGTAAAAAAAAAGAAATAAAAAAAAGAGAAATAAAAAAGAGGCCCACTGAGTTTCTTCGCCGGATTTTCTCAGTAGACGTAGCGTTCCGAACCGGTGGTAGATTAGTAGATAAAATAGATTTAAAAAAATGTAAATTGACTATTTATAAGCAACGCGCCCCTCCCCCCCGCAAGGCCTATACAAAATAAATTATTTGAGTTTGAGTTTTATAATTTTTAATAAAGAAAAGGAAAAATTTAAGATAATGAATTAGCTTCATTGATTTCCAGGAAGTAATCACAGCTACTATCGATCTCGAGGATATTCGGTCGTATCGCACGGCAATTCGTTCGAGATCGCACTTAGCTGCTTCGAACAAGCCCTTCCCACGGATCACAGTTGACTTCGCACTGTCCGACGATGAAGACATCCACTTGACTACGAACCCACCAATACAGTGGCAGTATTTAACGCCCGAAGAGGAGATTGAGTTAGGTTCGATCATTTGATTTTCTATATACAGTAGAATCCGTTTATTATGACTCCGCCTATATTGACCAACCGATTATTATGACGTAATTACACTACGAAGTTTGGTTTTCATATAAAATTCTTTATAAAAAAAGTCGGATATAATGACTTCCCTTACAGTGACATGTCGCTTATTACGACCCATTTTTAATTAATTATGTCCGGTTAACGACTTTCGGCACGTGGCTCGTTTTTGTTTTGAATCTCAGTGAGTAATTGACACTTAAAGGTCACGCATTGTTTTTCGTTTGTGTTTTTCATTGTATGTACATACTGTGAAAAAAATGACATCTAAACGCCGTAAAGCATTTACGATTGAGGAGAAAGGTGCAATAATATGCAGATTAGAAAATGGAGAATCAAACTCATCTCTCGTAAAGGAATTTGGCGTGGGTCATTCGACAAACTCAATGATTTTTAAAAACAAGAACCGCATTATACATTCGTTCAATTCAAATGTTTTGAAACCGAAGAGGCTTCGAAAATCGCGGCAAGAAAATGTTGATCAAGCATTAATTCAGTGGTTTAAAATCATGAGAAACAAAGGACCGAGTCTTATCTGATGGAAAAGTCAAGAGTCTCCGTAACCGGCGAGCGTGTATGAGACGAACTATGAGAGTCGAGGAAGCCAGAGAGGTATGTAAGGAAAGAACCTGTTGGAACTCTGTACTCTCTGTCTACCCCGCAAGGGATCTGGCGTGAGGTTATAGATAGATAGAAACAAAGGAATACCTGTCAGCGGCCCTATGCTACAAGAAAAGGCAAATGTTTTTGCCGCGCGTTTTGGTATTCTCGACTTCAATTGTTCTGCAAGCTGGATCAGTCGTTTTAAAGTTCGACATAACATTGTGGCGGGAAAAATTGTCGGTGAATCTTCGTCTGTTGATCAAAATTCAACAACAAACTGGTTGACATCTGTGAAGCCGAATCTACGAAGACAATTTTCTGATGATGAGATATTTAATGCTGATGAAACTGGACTGTTTTACAAATTAATGCCGGACAAAACTTTAAAATTTAAAGGTGAGAATTGTAGTGGAGGCAAGTTGTCGAAAGATAGAATAACTGTCATGGTAGCAGCTAATATGAGTGGCACTGATAAAAAAAAATTGCTCATTATTGGAAAGTCACAAAAACCAAGATGTTTTAGAAGTGTCAAATCATTACCTGTCGATTATGCTAGCAATCGTGGAGCTTGGATGACGTCAGAACTTTTTGAATAATGGCTTCGAGATTGGGATCGTGATTTGGTGAAGAAGAAGAAAAAGATTTTATTGCTGGTTGATAATTGCCCGGCACATCCAAATGTTACTGATTTAAAGTCTATAACACTTACTTTCCTTCCGCCGAATACAACATCGGTACTACAGCCAATAGATTAGGGAATAATACGATCACTCAAAACGAATTTTAGAAAGAACCTTGTGCTCAAAATGATTGTCTTGATGCTAATGAAAACAACTCTTCTACAAAAATAACGGTGCTAGATGCAATTCTGATGGTTAATGATGCCTGGAATAAAATGTCACAAAGTACCATTCACAACTGTTTCAAACATGCAGGATTAATTGAAAACCACGACGGTTTACCTATTCAAATATCACAATATGAATTTGATGAAGAAGATGACGTCCCTTTATCTTTGTGTCACGAAACCTAAATTCAGATTCTTTAGCAGCACCGGAAATGTGGGAAGATCCACATCCGAAGAACCCACCGATGAAAATATCGAACATTAATGCTAAGGAACAACTCGAAAGTGATGGGGAAGAGGAAGTCGAGGAAGAACCATTACCTACCGCAGAAGAGGCATTAAAAGCTGCAGAATTATTATCTCGATTTGTTCATAGCAATATTGAAAATGATAATTTGACCATGGCGATGTCTTATATACACAATAGTATTAGTATAGAGACTGTTTTTACAATAAAATAAAAAAACAAAAGCAGACAAAAATTACAGATTACCTACATTAAAAATATGTATGTACTGCATTACGTGAAATTTTTATTTCGATTTAATATGTATGTATACATACTATGTTTCTCTATTAAAATACTTAATAACATATTTACATAAAAAAAGTTTCTTTTTTCACAAAACGCTTTGTATGACGTCCACTTATTATGACGTGTTTGTCAATTCCTTTCGATGTCATAATAAACGGATTCTACTGGGTATATATTTTTATAAAACGTAGCCCAATATTAGAAATTATTCCTGTGTCGTAGGTGCGCTTACAAACATGAAATTCACATACACAAACATTTATGCTGAAATAAATATTTGCGGATCACGCAATTTATTTACGTACTAAAGTTTGATAATTAAAACCTTCTAAGTAATACACGCGGCAGATCATTTATCGATGAGTAAAAAAAAATACGTTGCTCATTGAATGAAGTCATAACAAACATGTGTAATCTCATGTGTAACATGTGTATCGTGGTCATAACAAAAGCCTTGTAAAAGAATAATAGTAAGGTAAAAAATAGTGAAACTGATGCACTATTTGTTTTAGGTACACTGCTGCAATAGCGACAGTTTATCGCGGTCAGTACGTGAAGTCGTATCTTAATTCATTTTTTTTCGACACGAAAACCTGTATATATTCCTAAAGCCGAATTTACATACCGAAACTAGTGTTATGCATGCTGAAATTAGTTTCAGGAAACCAGTTGCAACAGTTGTGAGACTTGTTTCGTTAAAATGATTGTGTCGTGAAATTAATAGTATCGTTGAGATTATGGCTTCGTCAGTGTCGCAACTTATTTTGTAGTGCCACAACATTTTACTAAATAAATTGCACAGATGTTAATATATAAAGTTAAAAAAAAGGTTGTCCGTAAGAAAAGGCGCTATTCGGGAGTTTTGGCGGGAAGTCGAAGAGTTATGTTGTCAATTTGTTTTAGTTCCCTAAACTTGTGTTATTTCGACTAATAATGTGTAATGTTGGTGGAATATTAACCATTATGTGTTCTTATATGTGCATGAGTAAAGGTAATTGTAACAGTGATAAAACGTGCCTTTTCGACTTCCCTCATAATGGCCGTCGCAATTGGTATGTAAAGTATCCACCGCTGAACTATCCAGGGTGGGGTACTTCATTAATTTCATTATCATTGTTGTCATCAAATTAATCGGGGAGTTGAATTAATTTAAACAAACATGAATATATATCTCACTGAACACTGGCAAAATACACTTATAATCAGTGTAAAGCCATAACTTGAAGAAGAAGAAGAAGAAGGCGCTATTTGGGCATATTGATTTTTGTATTGAGAGTGTTTGGGGTCTCAAAGGCACTCGATTCGCTAATATACATTTATGAATTGTATATTTTTATCGGCCTTCCAACGTTGCTATTATTGGTGCATAATAACCTGCACGCGACAAAAACTTACACGTCTAACTAACGCTGGCACTTTCGCGACAGTAGTTTCGCGACGCATTTACATGGTGAAATTAGTTGCCTTACATTAGTTTTACCCAAAAATTGTGCATGGTACGAAACAATTCAATGTCATGAAATTTATGCATGCATTGTAAAAGTTCACGTTTACTCGTGAAATTGTTAGTGAAATTAATGTTATGAAATTCGTTTTATGCCACTAGTTTCGTAATGTAAATTCGGCTTTAATGCCTGTGGCATTTTATGCCAGACAATGGTTTTAGGCGTAAAAAATAATTTTAATGTCAAATCTCCGCTGTTAGTTCGAGTTCAAATGTTGCCATTAAAATATTTTACACGTTAAAACTTGCACAGCTAAAAAATTAAGTAAAAATAAATAGTGGTGTATCATAAAGCTATTATAATTATTTTTAGGACCAGCATGTTGGCTTTGGGATTACTTGCGGCGTTCAGGCCAAGGCGGGTTCTTTTTACCCCTTAGCGGTGGTGTGGACTCTACCAGTACAGCCTGTATAGTGTTCTCCATGTGCACTCAGATATGTGACGCCATACAAAAAGGAGGTTGGTACGCTCGATTGGTTTAGTAGTTAAATTGAAACCGGCATAGTTTATTTTTCTTAACCTATATGACTTAACACTACTGAACAAAAGTCTTTGCATAACCTTCCAGACCGATCTGTTATCGGACAGCACAGGTAAAATAATAAAATTAATGGGTGGCACCTCGTGTTTTTCATACCATCACCTTAGAATATATAATCTAGAAGCCGCGGGCGCGCACCTAATTGAAGCAACAATTACTACCTGCAAAGTAAGTAGTCACACTTTCACGCGAGTAGTCACTCTGCGAGCGTCGTGCGAAATAACGTGCTCTGCGCGTGTCAATATTTAGTTAACATGATGAAAATACATTAAATTTCTACAAACCTTAATAGTTCAAGTATATCTATTTCTTGAGTTTAATATGGAATAAAATACACGTGACCGCAACAATGATTTTATTATCATCTAAAAAAGCCAAAAGAAAGATTACCCCAAAAAGTGGTAATCTTTTCGAGCTGCCAACATTACGCGGGTGAGAAGTGGGGAGAGTGCAGGGCGGTTGTTGAAATTTTGGCTTCACCACGCGACGTGCAATTATGACTAGACGCGCCTTCTGGATATATTATTCTAAGACCATAACTAACAAATCGAGATGAGCGAAAATGCCAACACGCAGACCCAGTACGGATTAGAACATGCAGGTTTGAACATGCTATTTGCTGTTGGAACTTATCCAGCCGCCCATATATGGCTTCCGAGCTGGTTTAACGAACTCATTGGTCCTGATTGCCACTAACTTAATAGGGTGGACTATATTTAGTGGTAATCAAAACCAATGAATTAACATGCCTTCCGAAGACACAGACTTTGTCAAATGTCATAATCGGGTACCCAATTCAGACTAACCGAGCCGAAGGTAAGGGTATGTCAAATTGATATCCAAAGTATTTATCTCTACCATATTATTATTGCAGAAAGTCAAGTATTGTACGATGTGCGTAAAATCTTGTGTCAATCAGACTACACACCTTCTGATCCGATGGAGCTGTGTAACAGGTTACTGGTGACATGCTACATGGCTTCTGAGAACTCCAGCCAGGAGACTAAACAACGAGCCTCACAGGTGAAGTATATATTTTGAATTATGTCTATTGCATAATAAAAAAAAATATATTTTATTTATTTTATTCTTTATTGTACAATAGAACACAGAAACAACATTTACACAGAAGATGTACAAAGGCGAACTTAACTCAATTTGAGTTATCTTCCAGTTAACCTTTGAGGAAAGAGAAACTATGTGGAAGTGAGGGCAATTCTACAATCACGGAACTAAAAAATAACAGAATTAAAATTCAGAGTTGATAATGACAAGTACATAAATATATAAATTATACTAATAATATATAATATCGAAACTAAAAGTAAATATTTTCATATACTTACATGAACTATGCAATACCTATTTACATATACACAAATATGAATTAATAAAATAAATACACAACACATATATATATATATAATAATAAAAAAAATATATCATTTATTTATTTATTTATGAAACCAACGGCGTTACAGTTTGTATAACAGGTCATAATTTTGCAATGTTAAGGCTAATAATAGGTTTCATTAAATACCAGCTAGTACATTGTGTTGGTTTACGCTTATTACTCAAGAAGAAAGAAAAATTGAGAAGTATGTAAAAAAAACAATCAAAGTAAGCGTGGAAGTATATAAGATCAGAGACGTGGTCTCTTACTATAGGTCTCATAAAAAAGCTCAGAGTTGCTCAGCGAGCTATGGAGAGAGCTATGCTCGGCGTTTCTCTACGTGATCGAATCAGGAATGAGGAGATTCGTAGAAGAACCAAGGTCACCGACATAGCCCTTAAGATTAGCAAGCTGAAGTGGCAATGGGCGGGCCACATAGCGCGAAGATCGGACGGGCGTTGGGGCAGAAAGATTCTAGAGTGGAGACCACGTATTGGCAAGCGCAGCGTGGGACGACCACCTGCCAGATGGACCGACGATCTTGTGAAAATCGCAGGAAGTCGTTGGATGCAGGTGGCATCGGACCGGTTACGCTGGAAAGCGATTGGGGAGGCCTATGTTCAGCAGTGGACAAGTATAGGCTGAGATGATGATGATGATATATAAGTTACCTTTAACTAAAAGAAACATACATTATTATATACAACATGTCATTTAAATAACGTAAGACTTAGATACCCCAATTAGCACTGCAGGTTTTTTTTTTAATAAAACGATGATCCAGTTTTGAAGAGGTGATTACCATTTTCTTAAGAATTCAGATATCCAAATTAACTATAAACTAGGCAAATTGAAGAGTTTTAATTATTGTTCAACATATATATATTGCAGCGAATCCAGGAACGATTTAAACGAGTTGATGAATTTAAACTTTCGGAATGATGTATGTATATGCATCCCAGTCGTAATCGGCTATGGTGACCCGAGACAAATCAATTGCAAAACCCCTCTCATTGCTAGAAAAAATGGATCGTCTATCACAGCTAGACGCTAAACAGAATTATGTACTACTTTCGTGACTACATGATTGATATCTATGCTAAATTTCAGTAATAAGAGACCATGAACAAGAGGCCCCTTTTCCAAAATGAAATAATACCTCAGACCCCCATAGCCAAATTACTATAAAAATCCTATCTCTATTTTTCTTTTTCTATTGATACAAAATACTTACCAATTTAAAAACTTTGCTTAAGTGAGTAAACTTGGCATAATTTTCTCATCAAAATTTAACAAAATAAATAGACATAAAATTCAGTAAATATCAATTGTAATTAATAATTAATAATACAAATTACGTAAAAATACTTAAGTAGGTAATTATTATTGAAAAAAACCCATTAAAATCGCAAGGTAAAGATAAAAAAATAAAAAGTTCAGTGTGATGGCTAAACCTGGTGACTTTCTACCAATCTAGCTAAATCCGGTTCAATATTGGTGAGCTGCAGTCTTAAATTTCCGCGTTCGTTGATTTTTAAACGGTTTCTTTGTTTTGTAACAATGTTTGTAACCACACTTAAGCCTTTTTCGACTAGGTATGATGATGGAAAAGCGATAAGGTATTTTTCCGTGCTTCGGAAGGCACGTTAAGCCGTTGGTCCCGGTTTCCACTTAATGTGGTAGTCGTTAAGCCGAGTTGGAAGCCTTAAAGGCGGCTTGATAAGTTCCAACAGCAGGTGGCCACAAACCTGCCTCCACCAATCCGCACTGGGTCCGCGTGATGGAGTATGACCTAATCTCTCTCACTTCGATTTGTGAGAGAAGGCTTTCGCCCAGCAGTGGGCAGTATAGGCTGATATTAAGGTATTTTTCAGCTATGTTCCACAATGCAGGATACTGTGTTTCAATGTTGCGTTGCAACCAGAACTTCTGATAGCCTTGGTTAAACTTCTGCTTAAGCTCCTTGTCTGTTCTAAAGGTCTCTAAAAAAACTCTTTTTGCATTATCACATTAATAGGGGTCGATTTTTGGACCTCGTCGACCCTCAAAATTAGTTTTCTTTTATGTTGACCCCAAGGGGTCGATATCGGTTTCCCAGAGGAACTGGGAACCCCTGATCATCCCTGATTACGCCTGACCACTTTGGGAATCCCTGATTTAGACGAATAAATATCGCCTTTTAAAAAAAAATAACGCCCTCACGCCTATTTTCCCCAGGCGGGGGCGGCAGTGGTGTACTGAGTACACCCACATTTCGCCGATGTTATGAGTGATGTTAGGTCCCATGTAATAGGAGGCGAGCCTATTGCCATATACCAAGCACAATTCTAGAGTGGGACTCGTACTGGGAATTTTTCGTTAGAAAAACTACACTTGTCCGATCTAGGATTTGAACCCAGGACCTCTTGATCACAAAGCTATGCGCTTTGGCACTAGACCAACGAGGCCTTTTTAAATTGTCTAAATATGTTTATGACTGCTATATACTATGTAGCGGCCATAACAGTATTTGACATGAATTGACATACCGGCAAATTTCCGCGCTGATAGCTCGGCGGCCCGTCAGCCTGCATGTAGAAACTCTTATTTCTATTTCAGCTTGCAAGTGAGATTGGAAGTTATCATTTCCCAATAGTGATCGACGCAGCTGTGAGCGCCGTGATCGGAATCTTCACTGCCGCGACCGGTTTGGTGCCCAAGTTCAGGAGTAAGGGTGGATGCCCACGGCAGAATCTGGCACTGCAAAACATACAGGTGAACCTTTTGTCTATGAATTGGGCTTAGATCTGGTTAGAAATTTAGCACATGGTCGATGGTACAGCAAATGCGAACTCTATTTAGTTACATATTTGTTTATGTATGTATGTAGATCAAAACCTACAATAAGAATTAAATTGTTTGAAGTGTACTGGAAGTGCATCTTATGGGCGTCAATAACTCTAGCAATTTCCGTGATCATAGGTACTGCAAAATAGTCGGAACGTTAAGAAATTAAAAAGGTAAACACCGTCATGTCCATAGAAATGTCAGTGACGCCTTGTACACCCAGATTTCCAATGTAGCCCATGATACCCAATTTAATATGGGGCTGGTTATTGCCGTGATACTGAGAATTAGTTCCAGGCACTACACTGCTTTTTTGAAAGAAAATCTTCAATAATACTTAGGGCTTAAGTGTGACCTTATATTTGGACGCACAACCTTGTGTTGGCTAGCTGCACCATAAGACACTAGAGCAAGGATTTGAATAAAAAAATAAAAAATAACCCTGACAAAATCTATTTCGTTCTGAGATCGGATCAAAAAGTTTACATGAGAAAAAAATATATTAGAGAGAAAGTTTAGATGAGAACTAAAGAGACTACTCTCTACTATTTAGAGAGACAAGTTTACATGAGAACTAAATATACTGGGGACCTAAAAATATTACCTGAGAGGTTAAAAATATTCCCGCAGGCTCGTCTCCGCATGGTGCTCTCGTATCTATTCGCGCAACTTATGTTATGGGTGCGTGGACGGCCGGGCGGGCTGCTGGTGCTGGGCTCGGCCAACGTGGACGAGGCGCTGCGCGGGTATATGACCAAGTACGACTGCTCCAGCGCAGACGTCAACCCCATCGGCGGCATCTCCAAGACCGACCTGAAAGCTTTCCTGCACTACGCTAAGAACCGGTAAGTTACATTAAGGAGCTACCCCGATAAAAGCGTGTTTTTTCGTTACCGAATAAGTGTTAAGTGTTAATCGATCCATATTTACATCCACAGATTCTTCTTACCGTCTCTCTCAGAGATACTCCAAGCGCCCCCTACGGCCGAATTGGAGCCGTTGACCGACGGACAGATCACGCAGACAGACGAACAGGACATGGGCATGACGTACGCGGAGCTCTCGCAGTTCGGCCGCTTGCGCAAGATGCACCACTGTGGCCCTTACAGCATGTTCCAGAAACTCGTTCACGAGTGGAGCGATAAGTGTACGCCACAAGAGGTATGAATTTTATACGCTATATATTTTCAGCATTTTTAGTCGGACGGATAACTTGGTGATTAAGAGCATAAGGGCCTTCTACGATCGGTCATTTATCAACCGCGAAAGTGACAGTGATGAAATTACTTTGCAAAAGAATAATAAAGGACCGATATTGCGCGCGCGCTCGGAAACAAACGACGTATTGGCAAAAACGAATTTTATCATTTTCTAAAAAAAACTACACTTTGAAATAAAAAGTGCTTTACAAGAACTTAGCTACAATTATTTGTTGTTTTTGAGTAAATTCTATTGATAAGTTCTTAAGTATTTCGCGTTGGAATTAGAAAATGTCAAGCAATAGATATGACATTTTTTTTTCTATCGACAAAATTTCGTTTAATCGTGTATTTCTTTTACCAGATTTTAAAATATATGGTCAAAAATCATATTTCCAAATAATAAGTCTATAATAATAAAACACGTTTTCTTCGCGGTAGCCCCTTAAGCAGCTCCACCCACTGGAGCGA
Organism: Phalera bucephala; assembly: GCA_905147815.2. Lineage (NCBI taxonomy): Eukaryota > Metazoa > Arthropoda > Insecta > Lepidoptera > Notodontidae > Phalera > Phalera bucephala. The sequence goes on from LR990615.1 coordinate 11,730,120, forward strand.
ATAGTCGCGGGTTTGAACCTCGCACGGAACAAATCTTTGTGTGATCAACATATATTTGTTGCAGTCTAGGTACTCGTACGTAACGTATGTTTATGTATATGGATCCACATACACAAACATACGTTTGCTTATGTGGATTTTATGTTTGTAAACGCACCCACGACACAGTAATGTTTTCGGGTGTAGAGCAACGTTTTTTTTATAACAAAGAAATCTAAATTAGGTGTAATCTCTTGGATCTAGGATCGGTTATGTCAAATTCTGGGTTATATCTTATTTTATTGCCGTCAGCATAGTAGAATTCGCTATTTCCCGGATATGAATTACGTTTGTACCTATTAGATACATATATTGTGGTAACCTTTTGGATATAATATTTTTTGATTTTAAGAGTACGATATATAATTTTAGAAAGTAATTCGAACTTAACCTATAACCTTATGGGTCCCAGGTTTTCCTTGTTATGCTTTTTCATCGTTTTAAGTGCATATTAATTGTGCATATAAAATTAACATTATACTCATTGACAAAAAACGAAGAAATAGTTTGTTAAATACTAATGTAGGTGGTTTCGAGTATAGTTATGAGTGATTTATTTAGTGGAAGAAAAGAAAATCACCGCATCACCGTCTTAAGAATACTAAGTCGACTCCATCGACTTTTCCTGCGTACAAAGCGACGTGCTAACACGTAAAAATTTCATTTTTTTTACGTAGGTACCATCGCGTTTTAGTATCGAAAGGGTACCTTAGCAAAACGGCATTTTATCAAAACGTCTTAATAGCAAAACGGCCTACTATCTCTTTTCCGTTTCGGAATGTAATTGTAAAGGATATACAGTGCTACAAGGGTATTTTGGCTTATGACCAAAATGGGAACTAACACTGTCATCAAGTGAAAGGTCACTTCATAACAGTCGCAGAGTTGGCGTTTGCTATGAAATTTACCCAAAATCTTTTTATTTTGATTCGTAACCGTGTGGACCCTCCTGTTGTAATATCTCATTGGAAGTAGGAAAATTTTACTAAATAGTAACACTAATTTCACACCAACGCTCCCTGTAAATGTCATACATGCCAAAAGATCCTTTGTCGGACTATTGACAGTAATTTGGTCTCCATATGAGGGCAAATACAGACTGATGTTGGAGCGTATTCAGAATAAATTTATAAGGTTCCTATATTTAAAACAGCATGGGGTTTATCCCGGATATCCACTGTTGTGTCCAACTTTATTTGTTTTGGGTATGGTAGGCTATATGAAACTGGAAGCTAGACGGGAAGTAGCCCTAGCTATCTACTTATTTAAAGTCATTCGTGGCAGAGTACAAAACCCAGCAGTTTTACAGGAGGTTAGGCTTTGTGTTCCTGATGCGTACATGGGTCGGCGGCGGCGACCGCCACTGCCGCTGGTGCCGCGCGCACGCACCAACCTGCTGCAGCGTACGCCGCTTGTGCGGGCGCTGCGCACGCTTAACGTGGTTGCGGGATTAATTGATCTGTTTACGTGCTCGCTGAGCGAATTCACGAAAGCCTCATATTTGGTATTATCTTAGAAGATTGTATTAGGTTGTACGTAGATACTGTATTAGTATTTAGTGACTGTGCTACGCTATTGCATTAGGTTATTACCTGTAAGAATAGTGTATTGTTGAGAATAAAATAAATAAAAAATAAATAAATAAAAATAAACATCAACAGGTGGCAGAGAAAGTGAAGCATTTCTTCCGTTGCTACGCCATCAACCGGCACAAGATGACGGTGCTGACGCCTTCGTACCACGCGGAGTCCTACAGCCCCGACGACAACCGCTTCGACCACCGCCAGTTCCTCTACAGAGTTCACTGGAACTGGCAGTTCAAGGCTATCGACGATGCTGTGAGTATATTATACATGTTTACAAATAATATGGTTCACCAATAACGGGATTGGATTTTTTGTTTTGCTGAAAAACATAAACAGTTAAACCAAACTCTATGTTTTACAAAAGGAAACTCGTTCGTTTTTGAACTCTGCTAAAAAACGAGGTTACCGTGGAGGAGGTGTGAGGGTAGTAAAGGTACACGTCACGAAGCCAATACGAAGAGGAGATGGCGTAATAAGATGTTCCTATACAATTTAAGCGTGGCACTGCGCGGGGTGGCACATGGCGAGAGGGACGTTACGCTCAACCCACATTTGTGTTTGCCATCTGGTGGAGAATGGTAAAAACTAAATGTCCATGTCAATTCTACTTGTAAATTCAATTATATTACGGTAGATTTATATTTCGGCATTTTTAATATAGAAGTATTCTAATAAATTACGAAAAGAATCCAAGTGAAATGATATTTGTGTGACCAGAATGTCGATCCAAGTAATTTTTGCATGTTAAGATACATCATTTCATTGGAACGGTTTTAGTTTTAGTAAAAATAGATAATATTTAATAGCTATGCGAACTCGACCGGACATTTGAATGAAGCGAGTAGCGATTACAATATGAGGTAAGCCACGCCCACCACGATGACGTCAAGGGTTGTAGGACTTCAAAAGGCTCGCTAGCTTAGGTCATCTCCTCTTCGTATTTACTTTGTGATATCGGTCTATCCATAGTTTTGAATCGGTTGGAAAAAGTTACTTCATATTATTTCTTATTTAACATCCACAATTGTTCCGGTCTGGGTATTTGCTTATGTGAATTTTCATGTTTTTAAACGCGCCCACGACACAGAAATAAATCCTAGCGTGGGCTACGTTTTTTTGTAAATGAAATGAAAATATATAATAACAATTATATCAGCCTATACTGCCCACTGATGTACAAAGGCCTTCTCTCACAAATCGAGGTAAGAGACATTAGGTCATATAGTCCACCACGCGGACCCAGTGCGGATTGGTGGAGGCAGGTTTTTGGCCACCTGCTGTTGGAACTTATCAAGCCGCCTTAAGGCTTCCAACTCGGCTTAACGACACATTAAGTGGTAGCCGGGACTAACGGCTTAACGAAGCACGGAGACGCTCGAATATGAAAATGGCACAAACGGTCATCCATCTCGGGCCAACCGAGTCGAACACTGCTTAACCTTGGTACTCGGTAAGAACACCGCGGTCGCACAGCGCTACGAGCGCCTGAAATGAAAAAGGTAAATTATTTCTTAATTCATATATAATCGAACGTTTAATATTGTACGTATGAAAAAATCGCGTTAATATATTTTTTATAACTTGGAATCGTTGGTGAAAATTTATATTGACATAGCTGAAAAAGTTATTATAATCATCATTCTGCATTACATGTTTAATTGTTATTAATATCACTTATGACGTAGTTTACTTTTTCACTCATTCAATATTCATTATGTGTGTTACCAGTGATGACATATGGATCAGAGACGTGGTCTCTTACAATAGGTCTCATAAAAAAGCTCAAAGTTGCTCAGCGAGCTATGGAAAGAGCTATGCTCGGCGTTTCTCTACGTGATCGAATCAGGAATGAGGAGATTCGTAGAAGAACCAAGGTCACCGACATAGCCCTTAGGATTAGCATGCTGAAGTGGCAATGGGCTGGCCACATAGCGCGAAGATCGGACGGGCGTTGGGGCAGAAAGATTCTAGAGTGGAGACCACGTATTGGCAAGCGCAGCGTAGGACGACCGCCTGCCAGATGGACCGACGATCTTGTGAAAATCGCAGGAAATCGTTGGATGCAGGTGGCATCGGACCGGTTACGCTGGAAAGCGATTGGGGAGGCCTATGTTCAGCAGTGGACAAGTATAGGCTGAAATGATGATGATGATGAATATTCATTATGCTCTGTCAATTCCATGCATACATTAATGTTATGAAGTAAATAGCGTAGACTCGTATCTCATACATAAATTAAAGTTTATTTTATCAGGTGGTACAGATGACAAAAGACAAGCGTGGATCAACTAGCGACCGGGGACAACAAAAGCAGGAGACCAAACCAAATGGAAATTCTTCTGCTTCCAACACAAATTCACACTTTATGCGGGGTGATCGGAAAGGCGTGCTTATATAAAATATAGCTTTTATACTCGAATCAGAACAAAATACGTAGATATTGTACCTTCACCCCGAATTTGTAAAACCAAAAATAAACTTACAATATCATTATATTGATATACGTGAAGCAAAAACTTTGTACCCCTTTTTACGAAAATTGCGCGGACGGAGAATTATGAAATTTCCCACACTTATAGTTTATATAGAGGAGGAGTGCAGAATGCTAATATGTTTTTAAAATTAAGCATTAAATATACAATACATCAATAACAAAAAACATTACACACACTACATGTATTTGACACACACGCATATATACTCTTTTGTTTATTGTTAAGGCTGTGGTCAAATTGAGAATAGATTAATACTGTTTGTCTTTAATATTATTTGTCTATAGTCTTACTGAATGTTAAACATAACCAGCAAACGATGAAAGAGTAGGTCGAATTTCGACCAATGGGTGACCACTAGTAATATTAATTTCACCCAAATGTCTAGGTTAAGGCCTATCACATCCCATCTTCGCAACTATCATCCCTTTCCATCAGGTGAGATAGGGTTCAATCACTGTCTTTATAAAAAAAAAGTTATTTGACTTGCTGAGAGTTGTCAAGAAAAATTACAGACATACAAGGATCTTTTGGCCCGCGGCTAAAATCAGAACTAACGCTGCCATAAAGGAAATGTCACTTCATGGCAGGTACACAGGATCAGAACCCGACCTCGCCGGCGAGGTCGAAGAATCCCTTGCCCGCCGGCCGGTGCAGAGCACCACGGCGAGACACCTAGTATACGCCGTCCCCTATAGCGACTGCCCAAGCCGAGGCCTCTCTTCCTTGAAGCGCCCTTGAGCTAGTTGCCCCCTTGCCCTTCTGGCTCGAGCGTAGTGGTTGTACGCTCGCCCTCTTGTCCGGTGAAGCTGTAAAGGCCCCGCGGCCAACAGCGTAGATCATTCACACACACACACACACACACACACACACAAAATTCATGGCAGGCGCAGAGTTGCCGTTTGCTGTGAAATTTACCGAAGTTATTATTATTTTTTTAATAATAAACCGTGCGGTAACACGTGGTCCCCCCCGTGTTTAAATATTTCCCTGGAATAAGAAATTTTTGTAAAGGATAAGCCTAATTTCACATCGACGCCTGGCAATGTCATCCACGTGCCAAAATATCCTTGTCGCAGTATATGTATAGTCGTGCTAAACGTTTATCATATACCTAGCATTTGTAAATTTTAACATAGGACTAAATAAAATAGACTTTTAATTTAGTTATATGCTAAAATTATACGGGCCGTTGATTTGTTTTCTCTTTAAATTTATGAAATATGTGAAAGACGGAGTACTTAATTATTCTACACTACTTAAAGCTCGCTATGTTTGTTTTTAGTTCATATAATATGAGCCCTGTTAAGAAACTGCCCCACTGTTGGGCACGGGCCTCCTCTCAGTCGGAGATGGTTTAGTCCACCACGCAGGCCCAGTGCGGGTTGGCGAACTTCACACGCCTTCGAGAAACTCTTAGGCATGCAGGTTTCCTCACGATGTTTTTCCTTTACCGTTAAAGCAAGTGATAGTTAATTTTTAAAACGCACATGCTTTTGAAAAGACAGAGGTGCGTGCCTGCGTTGGAACCTGAGACCTCTGACTTTGCAGTCCAACGGTCTAACCACTTCATTTTTTTTAATGAAGTTTTAGTTTATATTGTAACTAATTAGATAATGACTTAAGAATTACCTTAATCGAAGTAAAGAATATCCATCTATGTGCTACGTATGTATGGCTGGTATGCTTTGCTCGGTCTAGGCGTGAGCAGTCTACCACATACCCCGAGAAATACCACACGAAATATTTGCGTTGAAGAGCTACCTGATGTCTAGGTACTAATTACCTCGTTGGTCTAGTGGCGCATGGCTTTGTAATCACGAGGTCCTGGGTTCAAATCCTAGGTCAGACAAAAGTAGTTTTTATAACGGAAAGTATCCAGTATGAGTCCGGAGTCTAGAATTGTGCCTGGTATATGGCAAAAGTCTCCCTATTACATGGGACCTAACATCGTCGGCAATAAGTAGGTGTACTAAGTGCACCTGCAAAGGGGGGAATATAGGCGTGACGGTGTCTAGATACTACGTGGAATTCTTATATACTTTTCGTAGACTTGAAACTGTATAAATAGAAACGCGCTTTGAATTTAAGAATATTTTACAATTTTAAAACAGTTTATTATCACATAACTATCTTTTTATTTTGTTATATAAACTTATATGCTTATTTTTTAAGTAACTCTTCATTGTAAACTACAAGGTAATATTGTATTGGTTCTCAAGGGAGGAGCGGAGTCCTCAAACACAAGCAATATTATGCTTAAATGGGGACTCCGACTAACTGTAAAACTTTGTACCATAAGTTAAAGAAAATAAACATTTTTCATTTTCATTTTCATAACTTGAATAAGGTCCTGTAACATAAGTTTAGAATTAATTTTATTACGTGGTTACGTTTGGGATATTTGTATAGTCCTTAATGTGTCATCACCCCTCGAGGGCCTTGAATTTGGAATTGAAATTTAATGAAGTTCCAAATGAACGTGTGATCTCGTTTCATTTCGCTCACACAAGGAAGATGGTGCCTGCGCTAGAGAGGGAATGACGCCGTACGCTTCGGATCTGTAGATTTTTGCCGCATTGCCTATATTATATACAAATTGAGAAACTACGCTTTTGAAAAAAAATGATAACCATGATAAACGCATAAAATGTTGTAATATACGTATTTGTTTGTGAAACTATTTTATATTAAGGAAAAGATGGATACATGATGTGAAATATAGGAGATTGATTGGGAGTATTTAACATTAATCTGTTCTTATCTATTAAATAGCAGTAAACTAATCAAGAATTAGGCACACATATTTATATAGAAGTATTCAAGTTATCAACCTGTGTTCGACTCTATTCACTGTGTTATACCCATATATGTACGTACCTGCATTAGTATAAGTTTCTTTATCGTACAGTCGACTTCATTAATATAAGTCGAGTTCGTCCAATAAGGATCCAAAATTCTTAGTGTTGGAATGCTAAAAAAATTACACAATCTTTAGACCGTTAAAACCTTATCATGCTAATCGTTTAACAATAAATGCGTGTACATATTATGACAATATACTCAGTGTAATATGTCATATTACAATTCGAATAATAGACCAAAATCTTTAACACATTTAATTATAGATAAGTTCAATTGTTACAAATTCATGAACTCTTTATAGTCTTTTGTATAACACCGGCTATTAAATAGGTTCACACTCAACATTGTTACTCCTTCATATCGTAATTTTAAGATTACGTATAGTCATTTTGTAGAACTTAAAAACGATATACCAAAATATGCGATGAACATTTTAAGTTTTCGAGTTCTTAGTGTTAAAACACGAATAATGAAAACTCGTTCAACTCGCAAACTCACACGCTTACGAAATTTATATACGATGTATTTCTAAAGTCATATAATTACATAATATTAACGGACTTGACTGTACGTTGAATATTATATAAAAAAATGCCATTTTTATCTCTCTAAGGTTTGCTGCTAAATTACTCGATGAGTTGATTTCGCATTGTAAATGTAATTTTGTAATTTTTTTATGATATTTATTCTAATGAATTAAAAAAAAATGCGCAAACCTGGCTAGTCCAAAAGGCAGGAATTAATTATGTTTTTTAATATTGTATTTGCTTTAAAATGTAAACTCTGTCATATTCGTTCCTCCAATTGACATTATAGCATAAATAAATTGGCTATGAATGCATTTGACCATAGTTTTGTTAATTATAATTAAATATGTGAATAATTTGACTCGTATTGCCGTAGATTAGTGTTAAATTTAGTTAAAATGTTATAAACTAGGGACCCGTCCGTGTTTCGCACGGGTGAATTATACACATAAACCTTCCTCTTGAATCACTCCGTCCTTTGGTGAAAACCGCATGAAAATCGTTCGGTAGTTATTGAGTTTATCGCGTTCAAACAGACAGACGCGGCGGGGGGACTTTGTTTTATAATATGTAGTGATATTTCGTGATAAATTTGCGTAAAAAATGTAGTTTAGTTTACTTTAATCAATTGAGTGATGAAATGTGACTAATTATATATCAAACAATTGCCGACAGACAGGTGCTTGCCGTAAGTTTTATTTAAAAAATATGTCTTCATGTGCACTCAGATACAGGTTTAAACACTCGTTGAGAACTGATGTCTTTAAGTGAGTCGTCATTTTTTACTTGAAATTGCTTCTCTAGTACTTAGTACACGTACGTATAATAAATCAATGGCAATAATTAAAGTATTTTAAAAGATTTTTTGAAGGCGGACAGTGAAAATGAAAATTTTAATTTTCGATCAGCAAAATAAATGTAATAAATATGTATTTGGACGCTAAATGAACAGACGATTTAGCCGTTCCGCCCACTGTGTCTTATAGTCGCTTAGCCCACTGTGTCTTATAGTCGCGGGTTCGATTCCCGCACGGGACAAATCTTTGTGCAATCCACAATTATTTGTTCCGGTATTTGTGTATGTGAATTTTCAAGTTTGTAAACGTACTCACTACACACCTAGTGTCCACAAATACTAGTGTGGTGCTATTTAAAAAAAATATATATTAAAAAATATATATTTACTTGTAAACGCGCTTATGAACTTGCTGTTGCTAGGTATACCCATGGCGCTCTGCATACTCGTCATGCCTTGTTGGGTCATGTCGCTCGCGCATAGCGCTAGCAAAGGAGTTTATGAAACTAGCTGTGGGAAAAATACCATACATGATTAATTCTTATTTCAGTATACTATCAGTCCGGATTCTGGTGTTTTAGCCCGGTATATAGAAAAAGGCTTGCTCCCTATTACATTGGAACCTAACATATTCGGCGAAAAGTGGGTGTAAACGGTACCTCTGCGACTCCCGTTAGGGAAATGTACACGTTACCATGTTATTAATTTCCATTTACTTAATTACAATTATTCGCGAGGCCTAGGGCATTGACCCCGGCTTGCGCATCTGGGTGATGGAGAACATCGTAATTAAAATTCAATGTATAAAATATTAATAAGTTTTAGATGAAATTTCAAATAAATTTTGACGTGCCTAAATCACAACTTTTTGCCTGAAAAGTTGGTCGCCCAATGCCCACAGATACCATGCTGCAACTTCTCACCATTTATGGCCCGTACCGTACTCCCATTCACAGCGACCTTATTTTTCCGGTGAAGCTGTAAAGGCCCGCGGCCAACAGCGTAGATCATTAACACACACAAAAATTCTCACTGTTTCCGAAAAAAGTTGTGACTGGCAAACTCTGGTGATAGACCTATGTATTTCTAAATATTATTATATAATAACTAAATGTAGATCATTACCTTTAGTGATCGCTAAAGACATTGCGGTTTTGCTGCGCTACGAGCCAAGTACTAAGTCTAGTGCTAAGGTAAGGAATATAGATTAATAGTAGTAGGTACTTATGGTCGACGATCCGGACGATGCGTCCGATGTTGCGGATGACAATGCACCCACGACACAGGAATAAATCGTAATGTGGGGCTACGTTTTAAAAGAAATGGAAACCAAAAAAATAACAAAAAATATTGTACCTAAATTTCCACACATTCACGATAAAAATATAAAACGGCTATAAAATGAGTCTTATTTCCATAAGATACGAATATAAGTATTTTTATGTACCTATCCCTAGTACCTAATCAACATACCTAATCATTTCTGTTGATAATTCTATATACCTATATATAAACGGAAAACCGTTTTTGGCTGGCTAACTGATTACCCTCCGAGTTGTGTTCTGATGCAAAATGGTCTTAAAAAACAGACAGACAGACGGCAGATGATCCTTAAAGGGGTATATGATTGCCGATTGAGTGACAGAACTCTAAAAAGGAACAAAAATAAAATATATATATATTTCTAGATTTTTAATTCCTGTTGATGAATTCGCGCCACCATATAAACAGGATAAGTTCTCGGTCTTCTTTCCATTTGCGGTCTATTTTCCGAAACCTGCCAAATAAAACATTTTAAAATATTAGTATACCTATGAGTTGTTAAAATATTTAGGTATTACAGTTCCATTAAGTATTCTAATAAGGGGGTCATACATAAGGAAGTTATATTATGCAAAAAATGTTAATGTTAATAGTAAAAAAGTTATTAAATCACTATACTGTCCTACTGTTGGGCACGGGTGCCCTCTCACAAATCGAGGTGAGAGAATTGGTTAATAAAAAAACAATAATGAAAAATCACCTGACTTCAATGATTACAATACTACTAGTGTGACTGAGGAAAAGAGGCTGGCGAAGAACTTCGAGAACAACGCCAAACTGTTTTGGAGTAAGGAGTAAGGTTCGGGGTCCAGAATAGAAAGGATAAAATCTAAGGATGGTAACATTCTTGCAGACACACAAGCTGTGGTCAACTGGTGGAGTGAATATTTTGGAGAAATGTATGGGGATGCCCCGGATACTGGTGCCACAGACGAGCCCAGAGGCGAGTTTGCGGCACCAGAATTAACAAGAGGACCTCACTATGGAAGAAGTTAAATGGGCGATAGGAAGTATGAAAAATGGTAAAGCTGCGGTAATAGACATGATATCTGCCGAGATGATCAAATATGGTGGAACTTGCGTCCTGGACGCCTTCGGGTCCTTGCAAACCTTTGCTGGAGGACCGGTCGAGTTCCCCTACAGATTGACGCCGATAGTACCCTTGTATAAAGGCAAGGGCTCACAATATGACTGCGCCAATTACAGAGCCATTAGTTTGATTAGCTTGGCAGCCAAGGTGTACGGTAAAAATATTGAACGGAGAATGCGCCAGAAGTCGATGGAATGTTGTGCGACGCACAGGGTGGTTTCAGGTCCGGAAAAGGATGTTCGGATCAAGTTTTCTCCCTCCGCAAAATCGTAGAGAAGCATCTGGCAGTGGGCTGGAAGGTTTTCTGCGGTTTTGTGGATCGGGAGATTTTGACAGACTTGTGCGATAGAAACTTTGGGACATTTTACCAGAGTATGGTATAAATGGCACTCTGCTGCGAGCCGTCCAGTCCACCAATATGAACAGCAAGGCATGCATACGGGGGGTGGTAACATGCCATCTTGTTTTGGTGTTCAAATCGGCGTCAAGCAGGGTTGCGTGTTGTCGGCTAGTCTGTTAATAATATACTAGTTGACCCGGCGAACTACGTACATCCAAAAAATTAAAAAACAATCTTACTACTTTCCTTGCAATTTCTTTATATTTTTTTACCTTTTAAACCTTCCTTGGACTTCTACAAGTATTTCAAAACCAAAATTAGCCAAATCAGTCCAGCAGTTCTCGAGTTTTTGTGAGACTAACAAACGTCAATTCATTTTTATATATATAGATAGACTAGTTGACCCGGCGAACTTCGTACCGCCAAAAAATAAAATAGTTATTTTTACTACTTTCATTGCAATTTCTTTTTTTTTTACCTTTTGAACCTTTCTTGGACTTCTACGAATATTTCAAAACCAAAATTAGCCAAATCAGTCCAGCCGTTCTCGAGCTTATGTGAGACTAACAAACGTCAATTTATTTTTATATATAGATAGATTTGGATAAAATTCTTCAAAGATTGAAAGCGATGAAAGAAGGTGTACAAATGGGTGACCTAGTAGTAAACCATCTACTATATGCAGATGACACGGTTTTGATAGCGCCAACAGCCATTGATCTGCAAATCCTAGTCACCGTTATGAAAGACGACTGCATGAACAATGGCTTACATTTGGATGTAAAGAAAACCAAGATTATGGTTTTTGAACGGGAAGAAACCAGAACGAATGCAAGGATTGTGGTTGGTAACGATGTGCGGGGCAAGTGAATGAGTTTGTTTACCTTGGATGCGCCTTCAGTAAAGATGGGAAATGCACCACTGACATAGAGAGAAGAGTGAGTGGAGGGAACAGAGTATATGGTGCGGTGGGAAAGCTACTTGGGAGCTGGCACTTAAGCCAAAAGACGCAGCTGGCCATACATAACGGAGTGCTTATCCCAACGCTATTATATGGCAGCGAGAGCTGGGTATGTAAGAAGGAGAATGAAAGTAGAATAAATCCGTACGAAATGCGAGCTCTGCGGAAGATGTGCAAAGTGAAGCTGACCGACCGTATTCGCAACAGCGTAGTAAGAAAGCGAGTAGGTATGGAAGATATTATCATTGTAAAGATGAGAAAGGGTATGCTCCGTTGGTTCTATCTATCTATCTATATCATTACGCCAGATTCCTTACGGGAAAGGCAGAGAGTACAGAGCTCCAATAGGTTCTTTCCTTACATACCTCTCTGGCTCTCTCCGTTGGTTCGGGCATATAAAATATACAATGCGAAAGTGGAAGGATGTAGGTACCGGGGAAGACTAAGACTATTTTACCATGACCAGATATACCGAGTCTTATCTGAAGAACAAGTCAAGCGTCTCCGTGACCGGCGAGCTTGTATGAGACGAACTATGAGAGTGGAGGAAGCCAGAGAGGTATGTAAGGAAATAACCTGTTGGAGCTCTGTACTCTCTGCCTACCCCGTAAGGGATCTGGCGTGATGATATAGATAGATAGATATCAGTTTCGGGAGTATCCCGTAAAATGACACGCATTTTACGGGATACTCCCGTATTCATGGAGTTATTTTTGTACTACGTATTACAGAAGACACTTTTTCTGTTTATCTTTGATATAACTGAATGTTATGTATCACGCGTTAATGTGCATACACCCTAGCTAATTTTGTGCCAGCCTTGTGGTACGCACCACAAGTATTATTTAAAAAAAAATGTCTTCATGTGTACTAAGATAATGTTTAAACGCTCGTTGAGAACTGCTGTCTTCAAGTGGCGTGCTGATTTTTGTTTGAAATAGCTTTCTCTAGTACATAGTATACATACGTGTAATAACTCAATGGTAATAATTAAAATATTTTCAAAGATTTGTTGCGGGCGGACAGTGAAAATGAAAATTTTAATTTTCGACCAGAAAAATAAATGTAATATGTATTTACTTACTACTTGAAAACGCGCTCACGAAGGTGCTAGGTATAGACATGGCGCTCTGCATACCCGTCATGCCTTGTTGGGCCATGCCGCCCATAGTGCTAGCAAAGGAGTTCATGAAAGTAGCTGTGGGAAAAATACAATACATGATACATTCTTATTTCAGTACGACGGTTTGTGGATTAAGGCGTGCTCGCTACTAAATTGGAACCTAACATCTTCGGCGAAAAGTGGGTGTAAACGGTACCTCTGCGACTCCCGTTTGGGAAATGCACACGTTACCGTGTTATTGTATATATTGTCAATTTCCATTTACTTAATGACAATTATTCGCGAGGCCTAGGGCATAGACCCCGGCTTGCGCATCTGGGTGATGGAGAATATCGTAGGACAATTCTATGTAAAAAATATTAATAAGTTTTAGATGAAATTTGAAATAAAGTTTGACGCGTGTAAATCACAACTCCTCGAAAAGTTGGTTGCCCACAGATACAATGCTTCAACTTCTCACCATTTATGGTCCGTACCGTACTCCCATTCACTGCGACCTTATGTATCCGGTGAAGGTGTAAAGGCCCGCGGCCAACAGCGTAGATCATTCATACACACACAAATTCTCACCGTTTCCGGAAAAAGGCTGTGACTGGCAAACAAGAAAAATAGATTAATGAAATCAAAATGTTCTGGTGATAGACCTATTATGTATTTCTACATATTATTATATTTGTTATGGAGTTCTTAAGGCGCGAGTGCGTGTCAGTACCTAGATTGATTATGAATTCAAATTATTTTTAATCTTGTTTTAATATCCTTCGCATTATATTACGCGCCATTTTTTCTTTGAAATGGCTTCTCTACTTCGAATTAATTACATAATAACTCAATGTACAACATTAACTCTAGTGATAGCTAAAGACATTGCGGTTTTGCTGCGCTACGAGCCAAGTACTAAGTCTAGTGCTAAGGTAAGGAATATAGATTAATAGTAGTAGGTACTCATGGTCGACGATCCGGACGATGCGTCCGATGTTCCGGATGACATTGCAGCAGTAGTATCGGCTGGTTTAGCGATCTGGAGGAAATACATAATAATGAAAGGCAAAATCAATAATCGTTTACAATACAGATTGGGTAAAAGCACCTACAACTTTAGCTTAAAAAGTATTAAATCTTTAGTAGTATGTATATCGGATAGTAAAATTAATTAATATACCACCAATTTACAACTTTTTGAACGTACGACTGTGTTTCCGTGTAGTAAATTGAAATTTGTATTTTGAGAATTTATATTTTTAAATTAATAGGACAGGCCGCCGAGTTCCGTGGATTGTTCTTGTAATTTTAATGGTTTTACTCGATTAGACTTATTATAATTTTATATATTTTTTTAACCTGATATTATTACAAAATTGTGTTTCAACAACACCAATCGTGTAAATTCGGCGGTTTTATCATTTCTCAACAAAGATCTCACATCGTCAGTTTTATTAAATACCTAAGTCCTATAGGTGAATTCGTATTTTTTAATGTATTAAATACAATGTATGAAATTGTTAAAAAAAATTACGTACTTACCACGTAAGCAGACAGAGCGACCACCAAAGCTAAGATTATACTTTTCATCGTGATTTTATTTTTGATCGGCGTTCTTCTACAGATATGATGAATTATATACTGAATTTCAGAAAATTGCAATGCGTATTTTATATGACAAGGCTAACAAATATACATTAATTAAAAATAAATAATTTTATTTGAACAGATGCTGCATTTCGAATTTGTTTGACGTTCACCAGACAAATATTGCAAAGTAAATTCTTAAGACAAAAATGAATACCAACTATCTTCTTTAACTTACAAACATGTACATTAAGAGTAATGTTGTGATGATAAAATATTGTACTTATATTTTCTACATTCATGATAAAAATATAAAACGGCTATAAAATGACTCTTATTTCAATAAGATCCGAATGTATGTATTTTTATATACCTATCTCTAGTAAGGTCCTATTCAACATACCTAATTATTTCTATTGATAATTCTATATACCTATATATAAACGGAAAACCGTTTTTGGTAGGTATATTCTAATGGCTGGTTAACTGATTACCCCCAAGTTGTGCTCTAATACAAAATGGTCTTAAAAACTGACAAACAGACGGCAGAGTGATCCTAAAAGGGGTCCATTTTGATTGCCGATTGAGTGACAGAACTCTAAAAAGGAGTTAAATTAAATAAAAAATATATATTTCTAGATTTTTATTTCCTGTTGATGAATTCGCGCCACCATAAAAACAGGATAAGTTCGCAATCTTCGTTCCATTTGCGGTCTATTTTCCGAAACCTGCCAAATAAAACATTTTAAAATAGTAGTATTCCTATGAGTTGTTAAAATATTTAGGTAGTACAGGCCCATTAATTATTCTAATAATGGGGTCATACTTAAGGAAGTTATATTATGCAAAAAATGTTAATAGTAAAAAAAGTTATTAAATCACTATGCTGTCCGACTGTTGGGCACGGGTGTCCTCTCACAAATCGAGGTGAGAGAATTGTTTGATAAAAAAATCAATAATGAAGAGTCACCTGACTTCAATGATTACAATAAGCTTTAAAATTAGTCTGCGATGGACAGCACTACTTAAATATGAGCTCATTCTAATGGTTTCAGCATAGATAGCTCAGCGAACTGGGTTGAGTAGTTGCCGATTTGATTCCAGTAAGGGACAAATCTTTGTGTGACCCAAAATATTTGATTCGGCCTGGGTGTTCGTGCATGCAGTAGTCATTGCGTGAACTTATCTACGTCTACGACAGTGTGAGACAAAATTTACGAAATAACCTCATTAATAAAATTCAAAGGCTCATTGATTTTCACACTCACCTCCTGCCAATTTTTTCAAATTATTCACGCCTTCTTCATAAGCTCCTTCCATGACTTTGAAAAATCCACCGAAGGGGTTGGAAGGGGCAATGGTTGGCGCTTGCATTGTACTCGCTGTTGATTTGTTCAATTAAGATAAAATTTATTAGATTTTGTAAAAATGTGTTCACTTGACATGCGAAGTGTGTCGAGTGAACACACGGGTGTGAGGTCAAAAAATACCCCGCACGCGGTGGGAGGATTAAGTTTAATTGCATAGTTTACGTGAACTATTGATGTTTCAGATATGTAGTGTTCCGAATATCTCTTATGTATTCTTTAGGGTCATAGTCGTGATGGTATTATATTGTTACGACTTCAATACACCCCGATATCTCTAAAACCCGTTTTGGGGAATGTTAATATTAAAATGCATTACACACACTTAGGTCCCCTAGCGATCTGCCTAGAAAGATCTAGAATCCGCGCTTAAGTGCCGAAACGTCTAGAAGGTTCCTCCCCTTTAATTATCGCCGGCGCTTGGTCGCGGTATACAAGTACCTATTTGTTCACGTACAAATAGTTATGTAATAATAATACCGCTTTGTGGGCCGCGCCAGCTATCGTTCGATGTCCTTCCATCGATGTACTAAGAGGATTCGCGTCCGTTCTAGAACTTTCATACGAGTATAAAAAGGAACACGGAGCGCGGGGACGGGACAGTCTCTTCTCGTGCGATAGTGATCAAATCGGAATACGAGCGATCTATGTGGAATACACCGGCGACTTTAGCAACGACATACGGATACAACGAGTGACTCAGCGACTTGGAAGCAGCATTTGGGTACTAACGAGAGTAGTACTAGTGTGTAATTAGTTCGCGTGTCTATTTGCATTCGACGTACTGTTTTGTGTGTACAGCGTCTAATAAAGTACTTCGCACGTTATTCGGCATTTAATTACCCCGCAAACGTAACAATATCCAGTCATAGTCACCAGTAACGGGGGCGGCTGTTGCAAGTGTGCTGCCCGCAGTAACACCTGAAAATATGAAATTATATACACTGTAATAAATCTGCTTCTAGTGTCTTATCGCTAGGTAAAGGTCGACTCTCACAAATGAAGGCCAGCAGGTGAGTCATACTTAACCATGAAGACCTAGTGCCTATTGGTGAAGTAGGTTTGTGGCCTCTTGCTGTTGGGACTTATCGATAGCTGTGAAAGCTCAGCTGACCGGCTCCTCCCTCTTCAAGCATAATTTGTGTGTGTGTGTGTGTGTGTGTGTGCGTGTGCGTGTGTGTGTGTGCGTGTGCGTGTGTGCGTGCGCGCGTGGGTGAGTGTGTGTGTGTGTGTGTGTGAATGATCTACGCTGTTGGCCACGGGCCCTTTACAGCTTCACCGGACAAGAGGGCGAGCGTGCGACCACTACGCTCGAGCCAGAAGGGCAAGGGGGCAACTAGCTCAAGGGCGCCTCAAGGAGGAACGGCCTCGGCTTGGGCAGTGGCTATGGGGGAGGGCATATATAATTGGTGCTCTGCACCGGCCGGCTGGCAAGGGATTCTTCGACCTCGCCGGCAAGTCTGTATCTGATCCTGTGTGCGGTATCTGCTTCTGAAAGAAGGGATGTAAGGGCATCGGGAAGGTCGGTGAGAACATGTCGGGGACGGCGGTAGCGGCTAATAGGAGGGGAGTTAGGTTCGTAGTCGGCGGCGACTACGATTATCGGATTCCTATAATTGGACGCGTTCGCGAAATATCGGGTTGTCGCCTTTTAATAAAGATGCGAATAGGTTCGAGGTCGAGATCGGAATGGAGATCGCGCTAAGTAGCCGACTGACTCCGTTTGCGTGGTTTGTATAAAAAAAAATAAGCACTCTTCGAGCCAGTCTGTGTGGTTCTCCTGGATATTTAAAATTTTATAAATTGAATGTAGGTTTTGAAAAAGAGAGTCCTAGTCTGAGTTTGAATCCCAGGCAAGCGTCGAAACGCTTTTTAAACGAAACGAACGAAGTTATCACCATTTTAAACGAATAAACTATTCAACGTAGCAGATTCAGTTCGACGATATATTTACAGTTTTTTATTTTCGTAATGTAACGTTAATTATGAGAAAAATTACAGCATTTTTATATAAAAAGTAGTGACCGTCAGCCGAAAGATGTCTACTGCAGGACAGAGGCCTCTCCCAAAGATAGCCACCACCGGCTTTGTGCCGCCTGCAGCTTTTCGCAAGTCATTCGACAGAGAACCAAAGTTATCGACATTGCCCACCGGATTAGTAAGCTAAAGTGGCAATGGGCCGGTCACATTAACCGAACAACCGATAGCCGCTGGGGAAAACGAGTTCTTGAGTGCAGACCACGGGCTGGCACACAAAATTCAGGACGCCCTCAGGCTCGGTGGAGCGATGACCTTCGTAGGGCGGCTGGCAGAAATTGGATATCTTGCTTATTAGTCAACTAGTATTATTTTTTATTCATTAGAAAACGTTTAGCCGTTCCGAATGTAGACGATGCAACTGCGTACCCATATGCGCGTATCCGCGTAGCTACGACGCAGATGATGATAAATGACTAGCCGAAGATCGTACCCAGTGGCGTGCACTTGGAGAAGCATATGTCCAGCAGTAGACTGCTTAAGGCTGTTGATGCAGCTTTTATCATGGTATAACTTGAAGCCCTATTCACGCTAATCATGGTACTATAAATAATACATGGTCCTATAAATAATGCATGGTCCTATAAATAATATGATTATTGTAAGAATTACTATTACATTCGTTTATCCGTTGCACGGTAGTAGGTAGGTATAGCGTTTTGGGCAATTTTGGTAACTTACCATTAGTCTCATTTGTAACAGCAGCAGCAGCGTCGTCTGGTCTGGCGTGCTAGAAGTATTGCAATATGAGTTTAAAGTATAAGCATACCACAAATATGAATTTGAATTAGAATAGAAATGTTATTATTCATGTAAACTATTATAGTATTTTTTTTTAAAAACGTAGCCCGACACTAGGATTAATTCCTGTGTCGTGGGCGCGTTTACAAACATGAAAATTCACAAACACAAATACCCAGACCGGAACAAATAATTGTGGATCACACAAAGATTTGTTCCGTGCGGGAATCGAACCCGCGACTATTAGACACTGGGTAGAGCGACTTAAGCTCTTAAGCACTGCGCTAAATCGAATTTGTGTGAATGTATTTATGAATCGTCAGAAAAGTAACAAACTGTACCACCACTTCGGAATGTCATTCCTGTGGAAAAGAAGAGCAGGAGACCCCTTGGTTACTCTTAAAATATTTGTCCGATATAAAAAAATAATATATATATATATATATATATATATATATATATATATATATATATATATATATATATATATATATATATATATATATATTGTTTTAAGATTTACGCGAATATTACACATGAAATTAAACTATTTTTTGTATTATATTGCGGTTTATTTTAGATTTCCCGGCGTTTGTAGAAGTCATATACCTTAGTCTCTCTCGTGCCTATTGGCACAGTTAAGCATTCGAAACGTAGGGAACTTAAAATAAACTGCGACTAAATTAGAAAAAAAGTTTCAATTCTATGTATAATCAATTATAATATATGTAAGGTGTTTCTCCATTACGAGTCGCACTTCATTCTATGTCACACGGTAGTCGAGCAAAGTAGACGTGTGCTTACCAGATAATTAGTTATAGATTACGGAAAATTTGCGTAAGTTTTCGTTAGTCCAGCAGTTGCTGAAAAACGTTTTTTCGTTAATTAACCTCGTCATGCTTCGACTTCCAGAAAAAATGGGGTTCGCTTAGTTCTCACGATCAAAACTTATAACTTTTAAGTGATTCCGTTCAAAAATAAAAATAAATCACTTTTGAACTCCATAAAAGCAGTCCTATGGTATGATACAAAACCACGAAGACCGAAAAAAGATTTATTGTCACAGTTTTAAAATAACAAAAATGTAAGTTCTATCATAACGTGTTTTCGTGGTTCAGATCTAACTCAAAACTTTTACTTCTTACAGTTTCTAAGGAACGGCTGTAATAGATAAACACACAAGTGGTCTTATAAGGGTTCCGTTCTTTTTCTAGGTATAAAAACATTAATGCTTGTACTTACAACGGCATACGCCAGAAAAACGGTAGCCAGGAAAAAGACTTCAAGCTTATTCATGTTCGGTTTCTAGGTAACCACTACTAAAGCTGGGAATCACTACAAAATTCAAGTGGACACTAATTTTTAAAGATCTTATCCGCATTATATATGAAAATGGTCTACCATAAAGTACAATAGGCAACTGAATAAATAGTACCTAATATGCATAATTTGCACAAATGTTTCGATGATTGTTATTCAAATACGGATTCTAATTTGTTAGGAAAACTTATTAGTTTCCTTTGAGCCATCTTTCAATGTCTATCATGTTGTTTTACCATGGTTCATGCCATTGACGTAGAGTTATATTACTGATTGATACACTTAGAAAATTGAAACAATACGTGGTTTACATAAATATAAATGAAATACGTATATTCATACACATTTAAATGAGTAGTACATTTACAAAATACTGTGTACATATTATGATGTGCCGTAATGTACGTTTCATGCATAATGAATATTAATTTTTCGCTGAATGGTAGATATTTACCAAATGAAAAGCAATTGTATTTAAGATGATATATTTAAATCGAATATACATTAATATTATATTGTAGAAATAAAAAAGGGCAGTGGGTGGGTTACCAAGACCGCCTTACACGTAAGAATTAATTAAAATATGCATTACATATAAATTAAGTACATACATTTATTACACCTGAAAAATGTAATTGCTACAACTTGAGACGTAGAGACTCACATAACTAGACATTTTAGAAGAAAAACACCGTTTTAAGTATATTAAAAATAGTTTTAAGTATACGAGGCGTTTGTAGCGCTGTGTGACCGCGGTGTTCTTAGTGATCAAGGTTAAGCAGCGTTCGACTCGGTCGGCCTGAGATGGGTGACCGTTTGTGGCATTTTCATATTCGATCGTCTCCGTGCTTCGGCAGGTGGCCCCAACCTGCCTCCACCAATCTGCACTGGGTCCGCGTTGTGAAGTATGACCTGTTCTCTCACACCTCAATTTGTGAAAGAAGGCCTTTGCCCAGCAGTGGGCCAGTATAGGCTGATATTATTATTTAAGTATATTGCTAATATTTTCTTTTGCATTATTAAGGAAAATTACTGATACAAAAAAAACACAGTCACGCCGATATTTCCCCTATATACCCCAGCGGGGGTGGCAGAGGTGTACTGAGTACACCTACGTTTTGCCGACGATGTTAGGTCCCATGTAATAGGGGACGAGCCTATTGCCATATACCGGCCTAATTCCAGACTGCGGACTCGTACTGGGAAGTTACGTTAGAAAAACTACACTTCTCCGACCTAGGATTTGAATCCAGGACTTCGTGATCACAAAGCGATGCGCTTTGCCACTTGAACAACAAGGCAGTCGGTCGGTCGGTTATTGATACTACATTCTACATTCACGTGTGTTTTAAATATAATATATAGTTTTTACGTTGTACCTATGTACAACATAAGAACTATATCTTATATATATAATACACGAAACATATTGTGTGCGAACAGTTAATTTATTAAAAGTGATTATACGAGCAATCGCTACTAAGCTAAGCTTATCTTTAATTCAATCAATCAATCAATCAGCCTATCGCAGTCCACTGCTGGACATAGGCCTCTCCTAACACGCGCCATTGCACACGGTCCTCCGCCTTTCGCATCCAGTCTGTCCCAGCGACCTTTTTGAGGTTGTCGGTCCATCTAGCTGGGGGCCGTCCTACCTTACGCTTACCAAGTCGCGGTCTCCACTCTAGGACACGCTTGCTCCTTAATATCTTTAATTGCCCAATCATAAATCGACCAAAACTAGGATCTCCTAATTTTATTCACTGTTAATATCTACCCATAGTTGGGCATATGTTATTTTGGACTAGCAGTGTCTATCCTGTCCAAAGTTCGTCCAGTTCCCACCCATGACTGTTTTCATGTCGTCAACCCCTCTAACGACCAGGTATCTGACAGCTGTTCTAAGATACTACTTTACTAATGCTTTACTTCACTTATCATCTGTACGTCTAGGTTGCCTGCCCCATTGAGAAAACGTATTTTGAATGACGATGAATTTTCAGGTTGACAACACTATATCGTATAAGTTGCTGGGGATGGCTTGTTGGGAAATTCCGGTTTTATGAGCAATTCGGTGAGCGTCCATGTTTCGCTACCATAAGTAATAGTAGGCAAGACATACTGATAAGTATCTACGTATGATAAATAAATAATTACAAACATCTAAATGAGATATCGCTTAAAAACGTTCGGGTCGTCAGAAGCCAGCTCCATTGTGTTGTTTTCGTATTTCTGGCTATCATGAGTGCTTGGAAATGTTACTTGTAGCTGGATCGTGATGTAGACGAATGTTGATGCAACCAGCTTCAACGTGAGACTGGGGTTGAAGAAGAACATACCATATAGTGACATTTTCGCTTGCCGTACTTCCAACGTCCGAATGATATTTTTCGTCAGTCTGAAGATTGCAGCTGGAAAAATTCCGATGCTGTTTTAATTTTTACGATTTTAAACATAAGGCGTAAAATTGCACGCTCGCCGATGTACTACAAAGTGTAGCGTGTGTATGAAATCTATGTTTACACAAATATCCTTGAAATTGTTTATGGTATAAGACATATTTCGACGTCAAAATTTGTCTTCTTACAATGTCTCCACTTATTTGAACTAGATCTATCTTTTTGATATACTCATAAATAATGAACACGCAATGTGTGTTCAGGTGATGGATTATGGTGATATTTTGGTAATTTTCAGCAATGGAAAGGGTTTAAACAGACCTTATTATTTGCCGCATTTGTTTTAATGATGACAGTATTTGCGGTAAACCGTAGTTATAATGTGATAGCATAATATGAAAATATCACTATTATATACGTATGCACGTATCAAACTGGTGTCTGAAAAGGCATCGACAACCATGAAACGTCTTCTGCATTTCTAATTTACAAATTTTATCATTATTATTTTTAAAATCACCAGAAATCATCAGAACGCAGTCTGGGTAAAATCCACGAATCTAAACGAGATATAAAGAGAAATATCATTTACTAATGAAAAGTTAGTTACAGTAGTAGGTTACTGGCTTCTTATTACATAATGAGTATCTTTTTTATTGGTCTTTACGATAAAAAAGAACCTGTATCATACTACTGGTTAGCTATATGAGTGCCGAGTATAAAACCCTGCTTGCCTTGAGGGTGGATTTAATTTAGGTGGCAGACTGGCGTACTTACCCGAATTTGAAGGTTTGAGTTGCGCTAAAGCACATATCAATTTAGTTTGTTCTATTTGCCTATAAAACATATCCGTTTGCAGGCTCATCACGAGAAGGTAGCACCAGCTAATCACTGACCAAAGTAATATCCCTGCGGCACGAAGTATAATGCCCTGGACAAAAAAAAATTAAGTCAATGAGTCAGGCTCGCGCTATAGAGGCACCAAAATTTCGGTTGTGTTTGTCTCTCCCTTTTTTTTACGACGGGAAATGCCTAACTCATACCCCCGGGCCGAGGGCACGGCCCGGGTGGTCATGTGGGGCTTGCACCCACTAAAACCCCTTGGCGTCCCACTGTCCTTTTGCCGGGCCATAGGAATCGTCACTGGCATGACCTCTGTGGCACCGGCGGGCTCGGTCCGCAGATTGGCGCGGATTTCGACACGTGTAGGGGAGATCGGTATCCCCCTATCGCCTTTTGGAGGCTGCGCGGACGCAGCGCTTTTCCGGCGCGAGTCTGCTAAGTGCTAGGCCGCCGAGGTGCCCTCCCCGACGCCTGCAGGCCGACATTACGGTGGGTGAAGGTTGTTTCGGGCGTAGTCCCTGCGCCTTCGCCCAACGCGCCGTCTGCGAGTGGGATTGGACGACGTCTCCTCCCTCACCCGCTCTGCCTCATCCTTTGCGGACATGACGGCCTCGCAAAAGGCCGCCATTGCCGCCCAGGCGCTCTCGCTCCCAACCATAAATGATATCACGGTCGGAAGCGATAGCCCCTGTCCCCCTGCACGGAGCGCTCCGGCGAGCCGGCGTCGCTCGTCATCCCATGCCGGGCACACCAGCAACGTGTGCGCCACTGTGTCTTCTGGGGCCGCACAATGGTGGCAGCTGTTTGTCTGCCTGCACCAACCGTTTTTTCGAAAATAGTTGAATGCTAAATTTTGAATTTGACATGCGTATGACAAAAGGACATGATATTGATAGAAAAAAAACAAAGAGTTAGATCCGCAACGTTTGCTTCTCTTTTTGAGCCGTTAGGGATATATCACATTTTAAATGTAAGGAGCTCAAAACTTTTTTAAGTTGAATGAAACGATTCTAAATCTGTAAGTCAAAATATGTTAGTTATCTTCTGAATGTATGGGCAAAAATAAATATGAAGCTTTAGGATGCCCCGGAACAACTATGCCTTTTGGACGTCTAACGCCACAGTCCCTCTCGTGACCATGGGTGCTGCAAAGCACTTAAAATGTCGGGAACTTAAAAATCTAAAATAAACCGCGATAAAATCTGAAAAATAGGCGAATATTCGCCTAAATGTAAGAACTCAGAAAGAGATATCTTCTAATAATTTATCTTTTACATGACGACACTACTATTCTACTAAATTTATACTAGGCGATGGGGTAACAGGGGAGTACTGAGTAACTGGAGGAGTAAGGGTAGAACGGCACCGACATCTAAGCCGACTCTTTAGTCTTCCTCACATGCCCAAGTCGGTTAATTGTAAGAAGAACGAACGGCGACAGTTCTTTGGACTGTCGTGGTGCTCCCTGCTAGATAACAGACGAGGCTCTCACGTCCGAGCAATGGCGCTCTATCCATTCATTCGATATGGAAAACCAGTGTGAAGGGGTAACAGAGCCCCTGGTGTTTAAATAACTGCTAAAACACCTGGTGCAGAAGGCAACTGAAAACCACTGCACTATAATTCCCTAGTAGATCAGCATTGAAAAGGTCAACATAACTTTATTTAAAAAATATTTTTAAGAACAAGCATTTTTAAACAATGCATCAGGAATAGTGCAATTTAAAACGACTAATCATTAAATGTTGACTGTTGACCCTTGAGGGATTCCTTCGTCTGGAACTAATCCCACGTGTACAATCACGTCATGCTCATCATAAACATGCATTGGCATCGGAACTGAACCATTATGCCCAATTTTATCTCCGTAGGATAAGAAGTGGTTTCAGCTTGCATGATTTGACTTAAACCAACATTCTAACAAACATTGCAAGCTAAATAAAAGTCACAAAATATGGATCTGGGTACCCGGCGTCGCTTAAATAAGATAGGGGAGCTACGAATCCTCGAGCGGAAAACACAAAATACTACATAAATCATAGAAATTAGCAACATGGAACGTCCGCAGCCTAAGACGTCCTGAAAAAATTATAATGAATGCAGTGAGATGAGGCGTATGCACATAGATATACTTGGGTTGGGCGATGTAAGGTAGAAGGCTAGTACTGTACACCGAACTGATGAGGAACTCACTTTGTACTATTCAGGGTCGAAAGAGTAATTATCATCTAAAATGAATAGGGTAGGTATAACACTAAATACAAAAGTATTGTGCACACAAGTCAATTTTGTGCCATTATCCAACCGTGCCACGCTAAAAATAAAAATCAAAAGTTTTTTATTCATGTAGACCAAAAGGCACTTATATATAAAAAGAGGAAATTATTGATTACTGACTCTACCACCCGTTCGGAAAGTCATTCCTGTGGAGAAGAAGGGCAAGAAACTCCACGGTTACTCTTTTTAAAAATGAGAGTTTTACAATTCTTTTTATACACATTGCATTCATGGAGTATGGGAGAACAATGCAGAACGAGCTAAACAGATGTGCTTTAGTATAGATTAATCATAAGTGTACTTAGATTCATGGTATCGGTCAGTGTCTACATAGTCCTCTCATTTACAAAATAGAGATGTTGTAGAGGTATGTAATAAAAAGTATAATAATAATAGTAAGGGAAAGGATAACTATAAAATATGTAGAGTGCGTACAAAACAACTGGTTATAGCTCCAGTGTGATGCCGAACGAGACAAAATTCAACAGCACTACGGTACACGTTCAATTAGTCAAAGGACAGAGGACGGGTGCTGCTGGTGGAGACTGGTCCCAGTCTCCACCAGCAGCACCCGTTCACGAGTATGACCTGAGAAGCAGCCATCACTCTTCTCGACCATATAAGAGAGGAAAGAGTGACCCACACACACGCCACTTCGCAGAAGACTTGCCCGAGATCAGTCTGGATGACATCGATTTGGCCCTTAAACAGGTTAAAAATGAAAAAGCCCCGGGTGAGGACGGCGTCATGACTGAGCTTCTGAAGGCCAGAGGTACCCCAGTGCTAAAGGAGCTTTGTAGCTTTCGTAAACGGAGTCTCCCTCGAAGTTGTTTTCGAACATGCATACCTAGGGCAATTGGCCCCAATTAGGTAAAAATAACTTCGACAAGGAAGTTAAGAGACAGATACAGCTGGGCTGGGCAACATTTGGGAAAATTCGTCGAGTCTTCTCATCGCCCATACCCCCATGCCTAACGGAATCATAACAAAAGTTTTTAATCAGTGCGTCCTGCCTGTAATGACATACGGAGCCGAAACGTGGCCACTCACCGTGCGGCTTGTCCACCACTTCAAGGTCGCTTAGCGAGCTATGGAGAGAGCTATGCTCGGAGTTAATCATAGGGATCGAATCGGGAACGAAGTTATTCGTCAGAGAACCAAGGTTACCGACATAGCTCAGCGAATGAGCTAGCTGCAGTGGAAGTGGGCAGGTTACATATGCCGCAGAACCGATGGCCGTTGGGGCAGACTGGTTCTTGAGTGTGGACCGCGTGTCGGCAAACGTAGCGTAGGGCGCCCTGTAGCTAGGTGGGGCACCGATATTCGTAAGGCAGCGGGCAGGGATTGGAGGAGAGCTGAAGATCGAGCTCAGTGGCGTGCTATGGAAGAGGCCTACGTCCAGCAGTGGATTGACATGGGCTGATGATGATTATGATCCAACCGTGCCGTGATGATTCAGTTGCAAGCCAAGCCAGTAAACTTAAAATCATTTAATTATACGCTTTTACGGCGGAAGAATTAAACGACAACATAGAACACTTCTATGAAGAATATATACATATTATAGAGTTAACAAAAACATGAGATTGACATTATCATGGGTGACTTTAATGCTGAGTTGGTCAAGGTAAGACAAAAGTAGTCGGCAAGTATGGATTAGGTCGGAGGAAGGATAGAGGATACACTTTAATTCAATTTACTCATGGTTCCGTGGTGGACCACGGAGACTATATACTTAAACATCACCGAGACATACTGTTGAACGTACCATTAGAAATCAAATCGATTACATCATGATTAACCACCGCTTTAGAAATTGTATAAAAAGTTTTAAATAGTATCCAGGAGCGGATATTAATTCAGATCATAACCCAGTAGTTGCTGAACTAGTCTGTACTCTTAAAAGAATAAGACTCGCAGCACAGAAGCGCGTGGTAGATATCAAGAAGTTGCGCCAGGAAAAAAAGTTATAGTAACTAAAAATATCAATAAATGGTTACAGCTAGTACAAGAAATCACCTTGGCTTCTGTGAATGAAATTTGGATGCAACTTAATAATAAAATACTAACCATAAGCAAAGAATATCTATGGCCACATCATTAGAAACCAACAAATTAGAGGATAAACAAGACAATATACTAGCTAATGGAATAGATAAGACAATTTAAACACATAACTTTTAAATACATAGAATTAAATATATAGATTCGAAGAGAAGTTCATTTAGCTCGCGATATGTGGTACATAAATAAATGTAAGGAAATTGAAGATCTTAACAGTTAACATGATACGTTCAACCTCCACAAAGAAATAAAAACTATGATATGTGCTAAACCATGGCCTCATGTATTGGCTGATAAAAATGGTCAACTAATCCCGGACAGTTCTAAGTAAAATGATTTATGGGAACAATATATATGAACGATGTTTACGGATGGTCTAGGAGTTCAATAGTGTCTTCTGATGCCTATACAAGGTTACTTAAAGATGAGGTACGGAGAGCACTACAAAGAGCAAAAAGTGGGAAATCCACGATGAACAACTTGACAAACTCGTCAGATTATATAATCTCGTGGTACAGGAAAAATACCCGGGGAGTGGTTGCTATCTTGTTTTTTCACGTTGCCAAAGAAAAGTCATCATCATCATCATCATCATCAGCCTATAACAGTCCATTGCTGGACATAGGCCTCTCCAAGTGCACGCCACTGGGTACGATCCTCGGCTACTCGCATCCAGTTTCTGCCAGCCGCCCTACGAAGGTCATCGCTCCACCTAGCCTGAGGGCGTCCTGCATTACGTTTGCCAGTCCGCGGTCTCCACTCAAGAACTCGTTTGTCCCAGCGGTTATCGGTTGTTCGGCTAATGTGACCGGCCCATTCCCACTTCAGCTTACTAATCCGGTGGGCTATGTCGATAACTTTGGTTCTCTGTCGAATGACTTCGTTCCGGATTCTATCCTTCAGAGAAACTCCGAGCATAGCCCTTTCCATAGCTCGCTGAGTGACTTTAAATTTATGAACCATTCCAACCGTGAGTGTCCACGTCTCGGCTCCATATGTCATAACGGGCAGGACGCACTAATTAAAGACTTTTGTCTTTAGGCTTTGTGGAATGGGCGATGTAAATACTCGACGTAATTTCCCAAATGCCGCCCAGCCCAGCTGTATTCTAAGAAAAGAAAAGTAACGCCAACGAGTTACGAAAATTCGTAAGAAAAGTAACGCCAAGAAATCTGAGGAATATATAACAATAAGTCTTATACAGTGCTGAAACTGTTTCTCACCATCGTTCATGAGCGAATTAAAGTGCAAAGTGACGAGCAACTCGGAGCCAGCCAGTGTGGATTCCGATCGGGTGTAAGTTGGCATTGTTTGTATTGTTTGTATTATAGGTTTTGGTACAAATGTGTCTTGAAATGCAACGAAAACCCATGCATTTTGTCCCCTACACTTCTTAACATATATTCGAAAGCTATCATGATAGAGCCTCGAGAAGACTTGAACTGTGGCGTCAAAGTCAACGGCCGCACCATAAATAATTGGGAATTGGGATATGCTGACGACAGTACTTATAGCGGCGAGGAAGTCAATTGCAGGAGATGGTGGAACGTGTTAATAAGTGTAGTGTAAGGTCTTAAGATGAATCCTGCCAAAATCAAATTCATGGTTATATCAAAACAGACTGGATTGAATTCCGTTATATTTGTTGGTAGCCATCGTCTGGAAAAAAATATAAATATGTAGGCACCTGGCTGACTGAAGACTGGGACAGCACTATGGAGATTAGAACCGGATTGAAATCTCTTACATAATTAAGAATATTGTATGCAATTGAAATATTGAGATCTCTTAACGCACTCGACTTCTAAACTGTTATGTTTGGCCCGTGCTTTTATATGGATGCAAGGACTGGACAATTAAAGAGCCTCTCGCCAGACGTGTGGAGGCATTTGAAATATGGTGCTACAGATGTATGTTGGCCTAATGGCCAACATACATCTGCAGTACCATATATCAGCTAATGCTGGACACACAGACCCCTGTGGAAATCCTGCGTTGGATCAAAAGTTCCATCCAAGACACGAAAGATATGAACTCTTACAGCTATTATTGTTGAACAAGATCCCTGGAAAGAGTCATGTCGTGCGCAGAAGGAAGTCTTGGTTGCGCAACATTATAGAGTAGACGGGCATCGCGAGCGCTTCAGAGCTTTTCCGCCTCGCGAGAAATAAAATCGAATATTCAAAGCTAATGGCAAACCTTCATTAATTGGAGAGGCCCAAAGAAGAATGGAGTAACAGCTAAGTTTTTATATGTCAGTCCAGTTCTAATATTTTTTTAAAAAAGATCTTACTTGTTAAGGGCTAAAATAGACATGCCTTGACGGCGGGTTGATAGTTTTTAGGAAGTTTAATAAGAGCGGCGAACAGACAATTATATTAATTCTTATATCACTTTTATTGGTTTAAACGCAAAAAGTCACCACCGCCATTTTGACATTGCGATCAAACACAGCAGGTAAGTTGCCAAAACATGATGGAGCGTTAATGTATCTTCAAGATAGCTAATGCCAAAAGTATCATCTGAACTTTGGCTGTAAAGTATACTTACAGACGAGTTGATGTATATACTTATTGATTGGACTGCTACGAAGGAACCCATCACGACAACGATTACGCCTATCAGTATCTGCAAACGAATAAATGCATTAAGCTATCCAAATTTTATTATTGTTATGCAACTTCTATGTATCTATATCATCACCCCTTGCGGGGTAGGCAGAGAGTACAGAGTTCCAACAGGTTCTTTCCTTACATACCTCTCTGGCTTTCTCCACTCTCATAGTTCGTCTCATACACGCTCGCCGGTTACGGAGACTCTTGACTTTTCCTTCAGATAAGACTCTGCTTATTTGCTCGTGGTGATATTGTCTAGGTTTTCCCCGGTACCTGCATCCATCCACGTTCACATTGTATATCTGTTTTGTCATTCTTTCATCTGGCATTCTTCCTATACGCCCGAACAACGGAGCATGCCCTTTCTCATCTTTACACCGATACTATCTTTTATACCTACTCGCTTTCTTACTATGCTGTTGCTATTGCGGTCGGTCAGCTTCACACAAATTATTTTCACTTATAAATATGTTAGAGAAGGAGGGAATGTGTAGCTTACGATTAATCAATAGCAGTCTTAATTAAAACATTGATAGATATATACAATAAGAAGCGCCAGCGCCTACGAGT
This sequence comes from Phalera bucephala, assembly GCA_905147815.2. Classification (NCBI taxonomy): domain Eukaryota; kingdom Metazoa; phylum Arthropoda; class Insecta; order Lepidoptera; family Notodontidae; genus Phalera; species Phalera bucephala. The sequence goes on from LR990615.1 coordinate 11,761,064, forward strand.
AGACAAAATATGCGATGGTGTAAGACATTGATTGCTATTTCGAATACCTAAGGCTTAAATAAAAACCAGTGGATTTAATTCACACTTTATTTTTTCATGCACCTGCCTAAGGATCGTTTTATTATAAATTGGGTAATAAAATAATACTCACAGGAAATTTATAGCAATTCTCCATACATTGTAAATGCTTGAACAACATCCTATAGGCGAACGTAAAATCATTGATTTTAGCTGTGTTATGAAAAGTTACTCTCTCATCATACTCCTTCTTCCAAAATAAAGAATAGAAAATCAACTCGCTTGGTACATACTCTGGGTTTATATTAGTTACTTTCATTAATGCGACGTTTAAGTATCGAGCCCTCATTGCTATTATTACACAATGGAAGAACAAAAAACTTAAGTCATTGTAGGATAGGAATAACCAGCCAAAAAATAGACTGGACACTATGTGTATCGCCATCGATACATCGAATGTTTTGTATATGAAAATAATGATTATTATATCTGAGATTCCCACTAAAATGGTTAGCACTATGTAAGCCTTCCCTGCGATGTCTCGCATAAATTTTGTATCGTCCGGTCCAAGAAAGGTATCAATATCTACATAGTTTTCTACTAAATGTAAACCTCTTTTCTTATCGCCGAACGTTATATTACATAGCAATAAATTGGCAAAAACTGTAAAGTATGAGATTATTATTATTTCTGGCAGACTCAGGTACTTATTCTTGAAAAGCGCGTCGTACAAAAGATAGCAGGCACTTATATTACTCAATACAAGGATACAGACGTTGTATACCAAAAAACCGAATGTCTTTTCGACTATCCGGCCATTTTTAATTGAGAATCTGCAGAACCCTGTATATGTTATAGGCACAAGTATTTTTTGGAATCTACGGTAATACTCTTGCATTAGATGTTTCTTTTTAAGGTGATCCATTTTTACTGACCAAGACACGTGTTATTTTATTATTGTATTGATTTAATTTTATTGATTTGTCCCTAGAGAGCCTATTATTTTGTGGATTTATTAACTCTTTACTGGTAGCTATATCTATAATTGCTTTACGGTCCCATAATTCGTAAAATATTAACAATCGACTTGAAGTTTTTTTCTAATCCAATCATACTTTACCTAATGGAATATAATTGTCTCGCTTGTAATGAAACAACAGACATTTTATTGATGATATATTGCTTATCAATACAGAGTAACAAATTGTTTGTTTCTTAAAATATGAAACTACAGTTTGACAACGGAATCGAAATGCTAATAAATGCAACAGACAAGTATGTATGTATAATGAAGGCATGCGCTATCACAATTTCCCGGACTGACGCCGATGTACCGATCGATAAGCCAATATAAAAGTTCAGATCTATAATCTTATCAAATTGTACAAAATACTTTAACAATTATCTTTTTAAAAATCTCATAATGCTAAGTAGGTACTACTAACATAAGTAGGTAATATTAATTTCTCAAAAATTTACTACTATTTACTAAATTTAGACATATTTACAATTCATTAAGTACCTATTTTATTTATCCACAAGCTTCGCTGTGAAAGCGCAAATGTATCAATTGAGCATCATAGTCTTTTAACCCCTCTTTCAATATTTCGGAAGCGCTTCATCAAGTTAGCCTTGATGTTTAATTAATATTATAACAACTGACGCATTAAATAACACATTTACACAATACAATTCTCACACACACTCACAGCACGAACTGTAACCGATTAAAAATGTAATTTAAATAATATAAATACTTCTAGAAATGCATTTCAACTTGGTACGACATGTCGTGAAACCGATGGGGTAATCACAATCGAATTAAAAAAATTTGATACCATTAATTAAGTACAAACAAAACAAACATAACATTCTCTATAGGTACCTACAATACACATTAAATTGTGACATAATTTGTGTTAATAGTTTGAGAAATAATTAGGAGCTAGTATCACTAAAACGAGGAAAGAGATTCCTTATCGCGGATTTAATCGTATCAAACTCTTCACGACTTTGATATCTGTTCATAGATCGGACAAGAAGTGTCATCCGATCTATAATGGCTTCATTTCAAGTCAGCAATGTTATCATCGCATTTAGCACCATCCAAAATCAGTTCTACAGCGTAATCTCAATAATCTCTTCTTGTCTGCTCTGGCTGGTTTGAAATGAAACTTGAAATCGATTTCTATGAGACAATCGGACTAAAGCTAATTTTTGTAAGTCTACTTTACTGCTAAGCTTAATGATAATCCCGTACCATCACCAAAGATTGCACATAATACCCGATACTTTGATTTTTTAATTGCAGTCATACCTAACTAGAGGCCAGCGGAATATTCCACATTGACTGTTAAAAAATTAAGGTATTTTTTTATGTTGGAACAAAATGACGTAGTGTTCCATCAAAATACAAATCGTTAAAAACTTGTATTTTCTATAATCAGTATGTCTACAAGTTTGGAAGACAAGATCGTTTAAACTACTTAGAGAAATTTCAAGTGTGCATGCTCAAATTATAGCAAATCTAGCACTGGGTTTACTTTTTCAAAACAATTTTCATTTACAGTTTAAAACGGACGGAATAAATTCATTATGTTAACGTGCTTTGACTCTGCCGTAACGTGTTCATCAAACTGATGGAAATTAGTAAACGTACTATTTCGGTTCTTTTATTTGAGACTTGCATTTATTACAGGACTAAGTGTTCCGTCGTTAAGAACATATAGATATACCTAGAATTTATTAATTCGGATATAAACAGGAAAATGCCCTTAGGTTATAGATGCATATTAATCGGTACGTATAATCTCTAAATATTGTCGAATCATGACGCAACAAATGTCCTCAATAATTGCAAGTGATCATTACAGCCGTTATGTATGTATAATGAACAGGCACGTTTAATTGTGTACTGGCATCGGTAGGGCACCTAGTAGCTGGTTGGCAAATGTTGCGTTTGTGAACTTGAAGTGTCGCTTGTCGTAGAACTTGAGCAACGCCGGGGAATAAGGGTGCTGTTTTTTGAGGTGCATGTAGTGCTCCTCTGGTTCTGACGTGGTGTGGCCGCATTCTTCACAGACGTACATCTGGAAATAAAAACAAGTTAAGTTTAGAACTTGAATATAAAATGGTTTTTATTTTAATTTTGTTGATAACAAATAAAAAAATGTATATAGCTACCTTAGTCCTTCTTTCTTTATATGCGTATGTGTGTTGGACTCCGTGAACTTTTAAGCAGTGAGATTCAAGGGAGCATCTTTGGGTGAAGGATTTTTCGCAAAGGTTGCATTTGTAGGGTCGAACCCCGGTATGCGTCCTCGTATGTCGCTTCAGATCAAATGTGTCATTAAACCCTTTGCCGCAGAATGTGCATAGGTATCTTTTTACGTCTGAATGACATTTCATATGTCGATTCAACAGCCTTTGTAAACTGAAGTTCTTCGAGCACACTCGGCAAACAAACTTTGTGGGATCGTCTTCGCTAACTAATACTTGTTTATTTTTCTCTTCTTCTCTTTGCCTCGCATTGGCCTCAGTGGCTAAGGGGTTTTTCACTCCGTGCCCACCATTAATGAATTCTAAAGGGAGTTCCGCTGGTAGACCCAACTGAAAACATATAAAAAATATTTTTATATTTTTACTCTCTAAGCTTTGTATTAAGAGAGAGAGATGTAATGTATTTTGTGCCCAAGAAAAGCTTTAAATTCATAATTGAATTGTAAGGCTGAGCTTAATCCTATTAAAAATAAATATCTAGCAGTGGTTTGCAGAAAGTTAAAGCATAAGTTGATTCAGGCTCGGCGTCATATTATACAGTTTATTTACAACTTCGATGTCGTCTTATGATTTATTTGAAAGACGATATCGAAGAATAAAAATTAACCAAAGCTTCGCCTTAAAATCAAATAATGCTTACCCTTTGTTGCAAGATTTGAATTTTGCTATCGGCGACAGTGCCTTTCTTCAGACTTACAGCAGCAGCAGGACTGAGGGCCGCGTTCTCGATGTGACTGCTCCCATCCAATGAGTTGGCACTTGGTGATGGCAGTGACACGCCCGATGGAGATTCTATGGGACTACCGAACGGAAAGCCAGGGGACAGTATTTGTTGTCTTGGTTGAATGTGAATTTGTAGCTGCATTTGACCTTCGCTGTGTTGTAGAAGTGCCGGATTCAAGAAATTGTATGATGGACCCTGATTTTCTTGGCTAGCGAACGTAGCTAAATAATTTGCCTTCTCATAATATTGTGTACGTACTTGTTCTGCTATTGACTCGATATCAACAGGGTTGTGTACTGAATCTGGTGTGATGGATGACGATTCTCTTATTTCAGTGTCTGTTATGGACTCAACATGATTGTTTAATAAGCTCGCAAAATCTTCTGCTGAATCAGACAAATTCTCTAAAATACCTTCGTTTGGACCAGGGAACGTTAATGTGTTGGCAAATTGATAGTTATCTATTACATCATCACCCATGTCAACCACCATGGAATCATCAAAATTGCTACCATAATTGCTGATAGCGCCAATATTTTCTAACTTATTTTCATAGTCTATTTCTTCATCTTTTAGTGCTAATCCATAGTGAGCATTTTGCATTAATGAATACTGTTTACTTTGTTCTGGGAAGTTTGTAGCATTGTCATTGTTTTCACAATCCATGTTAAAACCATTGATTATGTTAAATTCATTGGGGAATGTGCTATTAGCGTTGAAGGAATTTTGACCACCTTTAGTGGAGGGTCCAAGTGTTTCATAAAATGGTGGAAGACTGCCCGTTGGTGGGCTGTTAGGTCCGTAATTTGAGCGACCATCACGGCCATTGCCACCACTTCCAGAGCCGCCTCCGATGGCTCCGCCGCCGCCCGAAGAAGGGGCGGTACTGCCACCACCAGAGCTGAAACTACCAGAGCCTCCGCCACTTTGTGAACCGCTGTTTGAGCCACTACCACCAGTTGAACGGCCATGTCCCGCTGCAACAGTTATTATTCCGGGAACTTTATTTGCTGGGAAATTTCTAAGGACTAGAGAGGGTCTAGCCAAAATTCCGTTGGCAATTTTTGAGCTGCTAGTTCTTCTTTGTTCCCTTATTTTTTTTTCAGTTTCCTCATCCTCGGTTTCACCCCGTTTCTTTGCAATAACATAGTCTATTGGTTGATCTTGTTCTGGCTCAGGTGTGGGTAATGTGGTTGGGATGTTTACATCTGACAATTCTTTTTTGCCGTCTCGAAACTGCGATTGTGAAGGTGTTCTCTGTATTACTGATACTTTTTGACACGTAACATTATTATCGATACTAGGGGAAGGAACAGATTCCGGAGACGGTATATTTCTAGATGGAAGCACAACTGGTTCACTATCTAGAGAGTCTCTTTCTTCTTTTATTAATGGTTTGTCTTCTGTTTTCTTTTTGTCAACTAATACTGGTAAGTATTGCTTACGCTCTGCTTGAGTAAGTACATGCCCTCTGTGTATGCCGTAAGGAATATCACCGCCAAGTATAGATGATACAAATCTTAGTTCTTTTGTGCGTTTTTCATGTGTGTTCTTGGTTTGATTAGGATCGCCAAATACGTCTCGATCTGAAATAAAAAAGAAAAAATAAAATAAATAAATGTGAGAAGAAGAAACTTCGCAATGTTTATATAATTAATTCCTGTAAGGCAATAACGCTTATAAAAATTGGCTTTAAACGAGTTATAAAAATTGTGACTATTTGTCCTCGGTTTATTACTAACGTATTCATGTGGCGTCGGAGGTATGAGGCCTCGTTGACGTCACTGGTATGTGCCTCCATAACGGTAATACTCGCCTCCATATACACACCCACATTAATGTGTGCGAGTGTATTTATGTGTGTATAAAGCATCATTGTGATTGGCCCGCCAGCGGATAAAGTGACAAATTCAATCTCGACCCAAATCTGCCAACCATTGACGCCGAAGTTTTAGTAATATAGTTAATACTGTATATGATTTCTCTCAACTATAACATTTAACTAATGTGTATTTGAGCACCGAAGGATACAAATATATTTTTGACAGACACTTGCGAACGCTCAAGAAATGTTTTATTTTGTATAAAATAAATATAACTTCGATGAGGTATATTTCACTGATACTGATTTAGATATCATGCAGTTTAATTTTATTCTTTATATCGTATTTTAACAAACACATTAAAATAATTGCCTATGAAAAAAACTATTGTAGCAAATGTGCGTAGGTAGTCAGTGAAAGTCCCAAGGTTGGGCTAAACGAGTTTCTTTGCCCTTTCTCGGCTTTTGTTAGGGACCCAAGGACGAAGCCTGGCATTGTTAAACCTCTTTTTTTATACGCATGTAATTGTTTGCGTCTGCGCGTCGGGCGTGACGACAAGCGGACTCTAAATTTTGTATCTCATCGTCCATAGAGCACGATTCTCTGTCGTTTTGCTGTTTTGAAGGATAATTTTTGAGGCTGCTTTGACAAGGTTTATAGCGGCACTTAAGCCTCATAAATACACACTTAAACGTTTTGTGTTTGTTTTTTGTATGCTACGCTCATTCGTCCGGTGGTTTCTGAGAAATGTCCACAAATCGTCCCTCGACTCGGCGTTGTGACCTACAAGCGACATTAAAGGCTTCTATACGGTGTAAGTGACTGGTGCGGGTTGAGGCACTCGCGCAGGTAATTGGCATCGTGTAAATAGTCGTGTAAACGTGTAGGCGAGTCGAGTACTCATGCAATTAAATATAAAAACAATATGTACACGTATCTATACTGCATATGTATTATCTAAAATCCATTACAAGTGCAATAAAACTTGGTCAGAACTTTTATATTGCTTAGTATATAGGAATTATATGTAAATTAGAATCATTACATATAGTTTTATCAATTACCTATTATTAAAAGCAGTCATCATAATTACGTCATATAACCTAGCGACATAAAAGTTTGTTAAACAAAATCACAAAGATTAATTATAGTTGATAAGTAATGTAATTTGACGACGGTTTGGTCGAGTGCTTTGAGGGTAGGCGCTCGTATTATTCGATCTAGCAATCGTGGGCTCGATGCCCATACAGAACAAATCTTTATGCTATAATTATGTGTTTCAATAAGGGTATTTGTCGGTCGACGTAGGAAAATAATTAGTTCGGTGCGTTATTTTTTTAAGTTAAAATATTATATATAAAATATTTTACTATCAGTATTTTCATTATCTTTAGTCAGTACTGTAATCAAGTAAAGACAATTAAGGGCTATGTTTCAAATTCTCTTACTGCTATCATCATAAGAAAACAGGCGTCAAACAACATCAACATCATAGCAAAAGCTAAGTAAGACACACGCATAATATATCCACAACCTGTACATGATAAAACATCTGCAAAGAGTAGTACTGCTAAGTTATCTTCTCATTTGCATAAAAGTACAAAACCGAGTGCGTCACGTACCTGCACACATGTAGGTATATAATTAAATAGATGAACAGCGCATGCCCTCTAGACAAGGTTGCGTTTGCACCAATTAGAACAAGTATAACAATGAAATAGGTGGATATACCTGTCTTAATAAGGGCTACATTAACCTGTAGATGGTGCATTGTTGTCAAAGCGTTGTTCATGTGACTGTGATAATCTATCAGGGTTCTTAGGATAAAAATGAGGACAATCTAAGGTAAATTAAAGAATCATCTCGACTGAGAGACAGGTTCTTTTTAGCCCAAAAAACCCAAATTTTCAAGATAATAATTTATTATTACCTCGTTGGTCTAGAGGGGAATAATGTGCTTTGCTATTGCGAGGTCCTGCGTTCGAATCCGAGGCCGGACAAATGTAGTTTAACTATCGCAAAACTCCCAGTGTCAGTTCGGAGTATGGAATTGTGCCCAGTATATATGGCAATAGGCTCGCCCCCTATTACGTGGGACCTAACATTGTCAGCAAAAAGTGGGTGTACACAGTACACCTCTGTCATCCCCGCTTGGGAATTATAGAACAAGTAACGCGGTGCGTTGCGATAACATCGTGAACTGATCGTTCAATAATACTCCAGTAGCAAACAGAATAGTATTACATGGTCATTTATCGAACAAACCAACAAACCAAGTCACAATTTTTTGGACAACTATTAAAGATGTAATGTCGCCATGGCCAACATTCGCTAGGAAATTTGAATGACTGAATGAAGAAGATGTATTAAAATTTGCCGATCACCTATTTTTAAAAGTTGGAGGAGGTCCTATTGGCATTGTGAGACCGCAGAGCTTGCATGATTCCTAACATTAAGCATTCAACCCAGTAAGTCGGAGATGTGGGGCAGTTTGGTATATTGATATATTTGAGCATATCCATATTTCGGAGTGCATGTTTAGTAGACGTTAAGTCAAGTCAGAAAACTTATTGCTGGCTTACTAAGTTCCAACAATTTGTGACCACGAATCTACCTCCACCAATCTGCACAGGGTTCCTTGTGCTAGAGTTTTGACTCTACTCTGAAGGTGTACCCAATACCCAAACCTGTTCTCTCTCAACTCAAACTGCAAGAGAAGACCTCTGGCCATCAGTGAGCCAGTATAGAAAATTTATATAAGTAGGCTAATAAATGGGTATTTCATAGGGTTTCTTATTTTGCACCTTATCCCTTCGATTTAAAGCATAACCAAGGTTTTGTTTACATGCAACTTTATTATTCCACCTAACATGGCGGTGCTATGCCGTACATGTAAGATCACCTTTTTGCTCTATGTATTTGACATTTGGAAACCAGCTTTGTATTTCTGTCTGCTAATGTGATTTTTTTAAAACGTAAGGTGATAATTATGTTATTATGAAGTTCGTTTATTTTATTGCGTATATAATAAAGCCTATAGTATAGAGCTTATATGACTGGTATGTTGGTCTATTGGCGCATGGTATAGTTGGTGATCGAGATCTACGGAGTTCGAATTCTAGATCGGAAAAAATGTTATTGGGGTCTGTAAATCAAAACATTCTCAATAGCGATCGGGATTGTAGAATTGTGGCAGGCAGAATGACTGTAGGCTTACCCTCTATATTGAATTGAGATCTAATACCAAATAGGCTGAGTCTCATCTGAAGGACAAGTTAAGAGTCTCCGTAACCGGTGTACAATCTATGAGAGTAGAGGAAGCCAGAGAGACATGTAAGAAAAGAACGTGTTGACACTCTGTACTCTCTGCCTACCCCGCAAGGGATCTTGCGTGATGATATAGAGATCTAAGACCATCGGCAAAATGTTCATGCGCAGTATAATTTCCCAAGCGTGGGTGATAGCGTTTGTTGCCCGTGGTACTACCAGATTTTACTACCAGTAGTAACACGGGCAATCATTCTTGCCCATAGTACTACCGACAGGCCCAGTACTAACACGGGAAGCTCATTTTACCCGTGGTACTACCAGTAGTAATACAAGCAAAAATTTTTTACCCGTTTGTTTCCCGTAAGAGTATTACTACCAGTAGTTATAAGGGCAATAATACTTTCCCGTATTAGTACTGATAGGCCTAGTAGCAAGTAATAAAATAAAAACGCATTAAAATTAGCAAGTATAAACCAACTTTTATTATATAATAAAATTTGGTCAAGCAAAACAAAAAGCATTCCTTCAGAACAAAAAAAATCATCGTCATTCTCCCTTTACATAATTTTAATTTATAAAGATCTTTTTAAATACAAGCTTTTATAGCAAATACACAACGGAGGTATCTTACTTATTTTAGGAGTTCCTACGGCCTTGGACCCACACTACTACACCCGCACTTGGGAATTTTTTATTTTTTGATATTATAAGAACTGGATTATTTATCATTTAAACATAGGTACCTATTTATATAAAAAAATACTAATTCATTTATTGTTTAGTCATTGTAGAAGCGACACTATAAAAATCTTTTTTATGATTCATTTACAGATAACTTCAGCATTAGCGAACGAAGTATCCCAGATGGTGGACTTGGGTTGAAAATTGCAGGCTTGATAAACAAGCAGCATCCTTACGGTCTTGGTTACATCACAACAAATGATCACCGTTAGCGTTTATGCTTACATCATACGCAGCCATTTGTACATTCATAATTGAATGTGCGTCATAACCATGATATTTATGACTCTTTTTTTTGCATACGCGTTCTTGACTGCCATTCCAATTGCCATACAATTTATTTTTAATTGGATTAACTAGCTGTAAGTACCTTTGAAACAGGATATTTAGTAGTGAAGATTTCTACTTAGCTCATTGTTGTTTTTCAGTTATTGGAAAAGTTGATATGTCTTGGGTACAACTACATGAAAGAGCACGACCAAAAATGTATTGGGCTGAACAGAGCACTGGTAAATAGTAAGAAGGGAAGGGAAATTTTAAGGGAAAACAAAAAAAATCAAATAAAACACCTAAATTACGCATACCACAGTAACATTCCGTGCACATTTTCCGGTTGATAAATCCTTAATAAAAGCCTTCTTTCATATCAAGATAGGATCGCTCCTCTCAGAGCTCTTATTCGCTACCACCGAACGCGGTAAGTTATGATAACTCCGTAAAATGAAAGTGTATTGGTATTCTGTATGCAACTGGAGTAACATTAAACGATCATTTCTCCAAGTTATAGTAACGCGAAGCGTTAAATGTTCAATCGATCATAGCGAATAAGGATACCAGTCGTTCTCGAACAACGCGTAACGTTAACGTGGCGGGTACACTCTTTTTAAATAATGTTAAACTATGACGTAAACCACCCACTAACGTAATAGATTAAAGAGGATAACTGTCAGGTTATGTGTAAGCATTACATAAAACAATGAGTTTAGTGGTGTAGCTACATAGGATCACGACTACAAATTAAGAAGGGGCGGTCAAAGAGCTGTTGAACACATTGGTTCAATTCAATGATTGCGGCTGATTAAAACCACTTTTGTCTTATTTGAAAAGACAATCAAAATCTTTTGTATGACATCCATATCACGAAATAAAAAAAACCTTTGTTCTCTCGCGGCAATTAAAATAAACATAGACATAGAAACTCAAATATGTATTGTGTGAATGCGTTATATATTTAAATAGTGCGGTTTTTATTCTAATACGGTAAGTCAAGGCCCCGCAGTAACCGCGTCCATATCTATTCAGTTAGTCGGCGTTTCCTGTCGGGGAACAGCGCGGTCCAACCTTGAATAAGAACACTCATTATTTAGTCATTAACGGCAGCCTTCTTCGCATCACATTTTGGCAATAATTAGCAATTCTCGAGCGAACTACTCTCCGCACGTGAGCGCGCGAAATACAGCTTTATACACGCATGTATAAGCATCATTTCAGATAAAACAGTTCAGGTAAGGAACTTCGAATTTGGTGATATTTCCTATGTTAATGTGATTTTAGTGGGAAACCATTAAAATTGTATTATGAATGAATTTATATGTAACGGCATGTTGTTGATATGCAGCGTGGTATTGCTATTTCACGGTCACTTATACACAAGTATTTGTACTTATTTAATGATGCATGTTTCGGTAACAACCTTAAATTACAATTATAATAACATCGAACAATCGCTTCGTAACTATTTAAGACATTATTAATGTTTACGCATTTCGTGGTTTGCACCATTAGACTGGTGTTACTTGTAATTATCGTTACATTAATCATTGGCAAATTGTTATTCAAAAATGATTAATTGTTAGTTGTCATAACTGTTATGTTATAATTGTGTGCAACAATATCGAAACCTTCGAACAGTACCTGGGTCTAATTATGCCTATTGTTGCGTTATGATTTTTAACAAATAGATAAGTATATAATATCTGATGTGTAGTTTGAATCACTCCTGTAAGTTCCTTTGTTAATCGAATAAATTAATAGAGAGTTATATTGGAAGATGTGCGGAGTGAAGCTGACCGACCGCATTCGCAACAGCGTAGTAAGAAAGCGAGTAGGTATGTAAGCTAGTATCGGTGTAAAGATGAGAAAGGGTATGCTCCGTTGGTTCGGGCGTATAGAAAGAATGTCCGAAGAAAGAATGACAAAACTAATATACAATGCTAAAGTGGAAGGATGTAGGTACCGGGGAAGACTTAGACTATCTTACTATGACCACATAGACCGGGTCTTATCTGAAGGACAAGTCAGGAGTCTCCGTAACCGGCGAGCGTGTATGAGACGAACTATGAGAGTAGAGGAAGCCAGAACTCTGTACTCTCTGCCTACCCCGCAAGGGATCTGGCGTAATGATATAGATAGATAGTTAAATTACATTTACTCGGTGTTTCAATTGGATGTGATTTTCTAATATTTTAATATTCTATGTGTATATTTCAGATTAGTGACACAGGATATAACTAAAAGTTAGGAAACAGATGGCTTATAAATATATTCCATCCAAAAATAATCATATTAGGTGTTACTGTATAATATAATCGCGTAATGTAATAAATTATGTATTAAATACTTTATTTTAATATCATAATAAAGTACAGCGATAAGTTATTAAGCACACATACAAAGGCAGCTATAAAACTTGCTTTGGGCATAAATAAAAACTAGCGAGGCAGCGGCAGCGGAACGGACTAGTGTGTCCTTGCGCCGGGGTTATCGGACGCTGTTAGCATTTAACGCATTATAAAACGTAAGACAGCTATGAAGAACCGCTCCGGACGGAGACCACATAAAATTCCGTTGAAGCCTTTTTTCCATAAGTATAATAAGTACCGATAGCACACGGTACATAACACCGCGCACCGGCCGAGCCGAAGAATCGGTTAAAAGGTCGCGTCGAAGGACATTTTTTTTGTTTTGAATTATTTATAGTGGGTTCGACCGCATGCGGACACCGTTCGGACCATATGTAGGCCTGTTCACACGTACCGACTCGTACACGTTCCTATCTTACCCAATAGTTCCCTCGACTTTATGCGTAAAATAAAATTTGTCGGTTAGGCACCGTTCCTTTAAATAATTTCGCAAAATATTTTGCATTACGACTGGCATTGAATGAAGGAAGAAAAGGCTGTTAAATTTGCAACGCGATTGTTCACTCGTACAGCCTTTGTTGCGTTCACACATTTGTTATCTAGCCATGAGCCGGTATAGTCCGGCGTGGATACCCGCCAGCCTACACCCGCAACACCTACGAATGTAATTATTTAACCTTCCGTATGTTTTTCAAGACCACTTCTGGTGCAGAAAAAACGGCGATTCTAATACGTCGTCTCTGAACCAACGGTCGCAAAAACTGTTCAACGCTTTATTATTATTTTGATCACGGCGTGAATCACAACCAGATTTGGCGAGGGTTAATGACCCAAATATGTTGAGCGAAGTGTCCAAGGCTAGCGTCTACTAATTCGGCTAGCTAATAGAAAAAAAGTCCGGTATCTTAGAAGGTGATCTGTAGCTTGTTTTCGTTAGTCCTCAGTTTCATCGGAGTCAATTCAAATTTTATTACTGGTTTATCCGTTAAAACGACTACCGTTATTTAAAAATTTCATAATATAACAATTTGTTTTTAAATGAATGTATTAAATCGTCAGAATTATGGTATAGAAGTTTTCATTTGAGAAACTGCATGTGCAATCAATGTACGGAATTTCCCTTTACTTGATCGAATATATTTATATTAATATTAAATATGAGCAAATAGTTACGAAATACAATCAAATGCGAGTCGTAATACAACGCGCTCCTGTAGTTATTAATAAATTATTATTATGTCGGTACTAACGTTTTCATTTTCTACATGACAGTACAATGATCCGGAGATAATTAAAAACCTTATAAAGTTAAAAAAGCTTATAAAGGTTAAGTTGTACTTGGTAGAGATCGCGCAAGTCACACATGTTTGTCCTCAGTTGTAGGCACGTCTCGTGGGCGGTCCACAGCAAATTGCTCCAAAATACACGAAATGATTATCTTTTATTGCTACATGACACAACAATGGAGCAGATGACCTTACGACCGAAATTTAAGCCTTCGGTTACCACTCGCTATATATTTTACTTACATATTTTTTCATGCTTCGTATACATAAATTGTTGATTTCGGTATTACAATTGTATATGACAGTCATAACATGTGGAGTAAGGGTTGTTTGTAAGCTTTTAAGTCTTTAAATGGTGCTGATAAAGGTGACAGTCGCCTTAGGTGGTCGTAAACGTATAAGATAACACGAATAGTATGCTTTTGAAAAACAATACCGTTTGTCGTTTACCGGGAGTGACCACTCGACTGGACCGAAGGATAAGTAAGCCTTGATAAATTGTATGTATCCATTATTATTCACAAAAGAATTTGAAGCATATTCTTTTTTTATTTCTAGGTGCAATACTTTTCTCACATTAATCCCGTAAATCGTTTTACGCCATTACTTATTAAATTCTTTAAAATATGTCTACGTCGACCGTCTTCTTAAATTATTTATTAAGATAGGTATAGAAATCATACGTACATAAAATCTTTATTTGCATAATAATTACCGTGTCTTATTTCGTTGAGACCATGAACTCTATCTGCACAGTTGTTATTTCACGATACAAGTATATTTTACGTGGTGGGTATTAACGACGGGGGCTTGGAATAATGTATTTTTGGCACCTGTATAAGAATAGTAATTAATCAACATGTACTGTCTTTCTACACCGCAAGAAACCTTTTTCCAAAATTAAGAGGTGTGAGAAATTAGTGCGGCTCAGTGCAGACTGATAGAGATAGATATCTGGGAATATGCTGTTGGAACCTAATCAAGCCGCTTGAAGACATCCAACTTGGCTTACAACTAAAACATTAGCAGCTGGGTCGAACGGCATAAAGGCATACCGTAGCATGGAGACGTACAAAAATAAATGAAATCTCCACGAATGATTGCCCATCCCAGACAAATCGAGCCATTTGCTGCTTCAACTTGGTGACCGTCGAAAATGCCGGGACAGGACTAAAAAAAAAGAAAACAGTTTATTTGGTTTTCTTTCTTTTAAGCACTAAGTTACTTTGTTTAAATGGGTGGGAAATGGTTCAACCACAGTCTGTCCACGTTGTTTGCTCGTAGCGTAGACACGCTGACTGCCTCCGCGTCTCACAGCTCTACGTCACATATACTACATATACATATATATAATGATATATGTTTATTGGAATTACAATTTCAAGTACTTTATTTCACGCTGTAATTTATGTACGTAATCGCGCTAAATCCCTTGTGGGGTAAGCAACTTCGTGACATCTCGGCAACCTCGATGAAACTTTTTAATTTATAATAATGAAGTCGTTACAACATATTTACCGTTATCTAAGATGTCAGAAAAATTAAGGTTTTTGGATATTGGGGCCCAATATCTCAGTAAATCGTGTATTTACATGTCTGCCTATGCGAGAATAATCAGCATATTAGATGAAATTATAAAATATAATAATGCAATGAAAGTGTTAAACAAAAACTGTAAGAAAATACCCGAGATTGTTTCTTTAACCTGGTCTGTATATAATGAGGGTCCCGTTAGTGTCTATATGGCGCGCAAAATTGCTGAAGTGCTTTGCGGTTTATCTTGGCCGGCACATTCTCATAGAATTTTATAATATCAATCACGCGAGCGTCGACGTCGAGTTTATTGTTTCCGCAATATAGACGATTGGACACAGCCGCAGAGGTGAACCCCCCGCGCCCCTCGCGCATATCACCTCTCCCCCATCACATCCAACTACCAGGCACCAGTTAATGACATCCATTCAAAAATACTTCTGCGGTAATACTTGCAATTTAATAATTGCAACTATAATGCGTTATAGCATGATTCGGAATAGTTGGACTATTTTTTAATGTTAAAGAGTTTAATGTTGTAATCATTCTTTAATTATATTTAGCTGTTGACGAAATGATGCTTTTCAATTACTGAGTACAGTTATTATAGCTAGAATATTCGAACTCATCAATAAGATGGAGATCTAAGTGGACGTGTGTCATTCAAGTGGATTAAGAAAGGTTAATTGGACGGGGGTTGGTCCTAATGAATGAGATGGAATTTAATAAGCGTTTCAGGCTATTAAATAAAGATTTTTCTTTCAGGAAAGACACTCAAGTTAGAAGGTATTATAATGATATACGCACTGATTATACATTATTTGCATAAATATTTACGTTCGTTCTTGTATGGTAAATGATGACAATTTTGAATAGTTAACGCTAAATACAGTATATGTGTTGCTAATAATGAGTAATTCGATACAAGACATCTACCCACAGTTTCCGAGAGTTTTATTTGAATCATAGATTCATTTACTACGAAAATGAATGACTAGGTGTAAAAGTTTACTTGAACTTTGGATAGGACACCAAATTTCGTTAAAAACGGAAAATTCTTTTATTAAAACTGAAGTTCTATAGTATAAAAAGAGGCAAGTTGCTATTAAAAAAAATTAAATGTTATTGACTTATTGACTGACTTGTCAATATGTTTTAAGCACAGAAAAAACGCTACACTTTAGCATCGTATCACAAGTAGTCAGCTTTAAAAATAAAGGTATCGCGACATTTGCCATTTACTCATCAATTTCTAGTATATACAGAAAAGCAGATGTGTCTACGAAAGAGCCAATATAAAACAGGTTTGATGGCAATTAAAATGGCCCGTATACATCACGCACGGTGTTCCCGCCGAGTATTTGCAGGACATGTGTATGGGACCATTCCTAGAACACTTGGGATCACGTGCGGACCATCTTTGTAAGTAAAAAATGTAAATGGCGAGCTCTTGACTATCCGCCAGTTGAGTGCCGCGTCGGATGTTGACTCTTTGGAGTCGATTTCCTTTAGTGCGGAGTGAATTCCCAAGCGTTGTGTTTGCTCGAAGAAAACAACGATGGTTTCGTGACGATAGATGAAGGGCTGCACTTACTTCGATTGTTGGTGTAATTCATAACATAAGTCATAAATTATTGAGTATCGTGATTGAATTATAGTTTAAATCAGCCCTATAAATTTGGGACAGTACAGGTGATTGGTACATTAGTATAGAAGTACTACAATGTCATAAAAGTTAGCTACGTAACAATAAGAATGTATTAAAATCGAATACTAAATATATTATTCTACACGGAACCCTATTGTGTCTTTAATTAGCAGCGCCGCGGGTGATCCATGACGGTTATAGGGTCACCTCGACAAATTTATTGCGAATTTCTTAGTTAATTATACCTTGCAAAAAAATTCAATACTTTTAAAAAGGTATTTTGACTGATCAGAATACTATCAATAACAATTACATGAGCAATAGTCATTCCGAGAACAGATTTTCTGTGCCTACTCTGAACTTAATCGCTTTTTTATGATCGCCAATGTTTGAAAAGGCAAAATCTTAAAAAGGTAGCTGGAGTACAATGGGGTAAGGATACAATAGCCACGGCCACATGGCGAAATACATTTCTTCTTTTTCGGTAACTCATAAAGATGCAGATTTACTGTTCACAAATGGCAACAAGCGATAACGCGTTCTACTCGTTTTGTTTTTATTATCGGCTGCGTTTTAAAAAGGATGACTTTGACAATGAACGCGATTAAGAAATAATACGCTTTAGGGATTTTGTTTCGACTTACGGTAATTTTTGATTTATTGTGTTATTTAATACTGGCTGGAAATTTCAATACGCCGTCGACTTAGTACCTTGAGTTGTCTGAAGTAGACTAAACGTCAGATAAAGTTGCAAGTGTGAAAAGCTCTATGTACGAATTTTACCATATATGTGTAGCTTATCCGACAGTTAACCTAACCAGTTTTAATTGCCGAGTAACGCTAATTGATAAGTAACTAACCAGCACTTTACGGTTCGGGAGAGTTCGGTCGCCTCACAGGGTAATATCACCATAGCCGACCCCTCGACTGTAGTACAAGGCTTCAAAGAGCAATGGCTGTTTTGGTCCTCCATCAACCGAATCAGAACCGGAGTCGCAAGGTGCAATTATCATATTCACAGGTGGGGAATCACTGAGTCTCCTTATTGTGACTGTGGAAACTCAGTGCAGACTATCCAGCACATCGTGGAGGACTGTTCCACTCGAAAGTTCAGCGGCGGGGTCGAGGGGCTACACCAGCTGACACCAGAGACTAAACAATGGCTCTTCCACTCTGACATTAAGTTTTGATCGTTGTTCGCATTATTAAAAATACACCGCCATACGATGATGATGAGCACTTTACTCCAGGGTTGTGAAAGAGGCCCTTAGAGTTAAAATGAAAAATGAATTTATAAAGATTAAATTTAAGAAAAAAATACATTATTGATTCATTCTATAGATGTAGCTACATACAGATCCACTAACAATATTTTCATACAAACGATTTTAATTGGCGTCAATCCAAATAACAACTTTGTGATCGAACCTGGCTAGGGCCCTTATTCGCTATGACCAAATAAACACGTAACGCGGCGCATTACGGTATCTTCGCGAAATGATCGTTTAATGCGCGACCTGCCCATAGTCACGCCATATTACTACACCAGTGTGACAAGGGATAATTTTTTTGTGGCATTCAGAATACCTACCGCGAATACGGGTTCAGTATAGTTTAATATAGTATGACATTATTGTATTACGGTCGAGTGCATCGTGTGAGGAGCTGAGTCAATACGATCCGTCCCTTGGCCTTAATGCGAGCGTCAACAGCGCCCGCGCATGTATGTTAATTGATGTGCGCGATTCATTGCTGAAGCGTTGCTTAATTAATGATATTATCTGTGTTACCGTTTTGTGTACACAAATCGTTGTTATTATATCATTGTTAATCTAATATACTAATTATTAAAGATAAATTACTTTGTCTAATACAAAGTAATCGTACGCGAATCTACTTTTGTATTGAGTTTAGAAACGTATCGTTAAACTTCATTATTTTGATAGATTTTTTTTCACCGCTAAGCCGGCCTAGCCCCAAGGGATCTGGCCCGATTATATAGATATATAGATACAAGTTAAACTATATATTAATTAAGATATTTGTAATTTAATTAGCTGGTAATTACGATGGTGTCTTACACATTGGAGTTTTGTGTTTCTTAGAAAATAGGTTTAAGTGTTCTTGAATACTTAGGTAGTTAGTAATAATATATAAACTCTCGACGTGTGAAATTAAATTATTAAAAACCAGAAAGAATTTAAAAAAGAGAATGAAAGTTCCAGTCCCCTTGTTGTCCGGAGATTCCTAGTTGAATATATTTTAATTCATATTTATATAATACTGGGATAGGAGATGTGCTCGATTACACAAATGATATATACATATACATATATATATATATATATATATATATATATATATATAGACCGGGTCTTATCTGAAGGACAAGTCAGGAGTCTTCGTAAGCCAGAGAGGTATGTAAGGAAAGAGCCTGTTGGAACTCTGTACTCTCTGCCTACCCCGCAAGGGATCTGGCGTGATGATATAGAATTTTTCAAAATGTATTATTGCAGAGGCGAAAGGTGGGTGTACTCAGTACATCTCTGCCACCCCCACTTGGGGAATATAGGCGTGCCGTATTATTGCAGCCATTAGGTACTTACTGTGTTATGAGGCAACACCTATAAGGAAAAACATCTTTCCTTGTCTTTTAACGTGATTACTCACACTTTATTTTTTATCTCGTGACTGGTGCATTCTGCTGCAATACATATATAATAGATAAAATGTACCGTATGATGCATTGACGTCTTTTTATAAAGAATTAATTGGCACATAGTACCGTCATGCAAGACCACAGAGGTCAGTGAAGACATTTTTTTAATGGAAGAGGAGGCAAAAGAACTTGGGGATTGTGTCATTATTTTTTTATATTACATATAATTCCGTGCTTCGTAAGGCACGTTAAGCCATTGTTCTCGGTTACTATGTAATGTGGTTGTCGTTAAGCCAAGTTGAAAGACTTATAGTCGGCTTGATAAGTTCCAACAGCGGGTGGATACAAACCTTCACGAATCCGCACTGGGTCCGCGTGGTAGAGTATGACCTAATCCTTCTCTCACAAATCGAGGCGTGAGTCTTTGCCCAACAGTGGGACAGTATAATAATATTAGCTATGTTAAGAAACTGCCTCACCGTTGGACACGGGCCTCCCCTCAAACTGAGAGGGTTTAGGCCATAGTCCACCACGCACCACGGCCCAGTGCGGGATGGCAAACTTCTCACACTTTCGAAAAACTCTCAGGTATTCAGGTTTCCTAACGATGTTTTCCTTTACCGTTAAAGCAAGTGATAGTTAATTTTTAATACGCACATGCTTTCGAAAACACAGTTGCGTGCCTGGGTTTAAACCCGAGACCTCTGACTTTGCAGTCCAACGATCTAACCACTAGGCTATCACTGCTTGCTTATGCTTTCTGGGACAGTATAGGCTGGTATTATTATTACATATCAAGCATATATGGCCACAGTTTGCAATAATGCACCAATCATTAGAACGTAATAATGTAAATTGTATTTTATTTCTACATAGTTAAAATTTTAAATCGAGTGCCACTTTAGGTATAGTTTAATTGTATTGCTTACTAGTGTATGTATTAACCAGAATATAATAATACAGCGTACCAGTAAACGTCCAATATGTACGCGCGGGCAACATAACGTTACATGCCTTAACACAGAACTCGCGTACTTATTTACGCGGTCTTTCAGACGATGTGATTAATCTATACAAGTACCTCAACCAGCGCCAGATACTTGTATTGTGTACAAGTGGCATAAAAACATACTAACGAACTGATATCCATACTATAATATTATACTTTTTAACGTAACGCTGTCTGTTACCTTTTCAGGTTTAAACAGCAAGCAACAATTGTATCCTTGGGAAGTGCATAAGCTACCTTATGTTTTCAAAAAAATAGGAGGGGATAAAGTCGTGGGTAAATGCTAGTTAGAAATGAAAGAGGGCATACTTGTCAGCGAAACCAATAATTTATAATTCAAGCGTGTTTGACGTAAGATACAGCCACGCACAAAAACACGATTGAATATTAATAGAGAACTCATTTGCGTACACGCTATAATTTAGATCAATCAGAATTTTAAAATTTAACGGTTAGTCTAAAAATATCATCGAAGCGAATTTTATTTTAAACTGACAGTTATTAATTATTTGATTATCATAAAAATGTGGGAATTGCATAATTCATTATATTTTCGGAAACCGCCATTGTTAATGACCGACGAAGGTCAACAACTTTACCGTACTGTTCTCACGACAGTCTACTACCGCGGTGGGGAAAGGGGAGATGGAGAATTAAATAACCTTTAATTACAAAGAACCGGTGGCAATGCCGATCAGGACAGTATTAAAAATGTAATTTTACATTACGATATGAAAAGAAGGCACCTTTCAATCGATCCTATACGATCATTATATATTCCGGAAGCAATAACACGCAACAGAAGTTTAAATAATTAGAAATTTAACATTAATATAATATTAATAAACTGATTTTATTGTAAAAGGTGCAGTTACTAAAATTATTTATTTGAGTAGGAAGCGTACAACCCGTTGAAGTCTTTTATACCGAACGGGAAGTACATATTTGAGTCTTGAATAAATTAACTTAAAGTGCTTGTTAAATTATTTCCTAAATTATTCTAATAAAATAGTCATAAATGTTGCGCTTTATTAAATACTATTTATTATGTAGACGATCGAAGCGCTGTATTATCGCAATGTTCGTAGCTGATCGCTACCAAGGTTAAGTAGCGTTTCGCTTAGTAGGTCTGAGTTTGGTGACCGCTTGTGGCATATCCATTTCGAGCGGCTCATTGCTTCAAAGGATTCATTAAGACATTAGTTCCGATTGCTACTCCATGTAGTAGTCGTCAAGTCAAGTTAAAATCTTTGATAAGTGTCCCAACACTCCGTTAATCCACACTGGGCTCACATAGTGGAATATGGCCTATACTCTGTCTGTCACCTTGATTTATTAGCGGAGGCCCCTCGGCCTCCTCAAAAAACAAAACAGCTTATTCGTTAACAATATTTAAGCTATTCCTAAAAAATTTAGGATGGCCCAATAGTGAGACTGAATAAGCAGCAAGTAGTAGTAGTAATTAGCAGTATGTACTGTTTTGAAAAAGAAAAATCATGGCTATAGTGTAGTTGTTACATTTACAGTGTGTTACATTTGATATAACATCATGTTTGGTTTGGTAAAAAAAATAATGAAAATATCTTTGTATAATGAACAATATACAGGCCTTTGCTCCATTTGAGGAAAGTAGACGTAGCAGTATTTATTATTACATATATTATATATTATATACATTAATTATTTTTTATTTATTTAAATAATAAATAAATATATTACTCATTATAGCATAACGAATTGAATTGAATGGGACGCACCGGTATTTATACCATGGTTCAATAGTAAAACTTTCAATAAAGGAACACAAAGGGGGTACATGCATCGTACCCGCGCGTCCCCATCTTATTTGCACTGCACATTGCGATGCAGGTTGGGGTCGCGTGACCTTCAGCGGCGACTCATCCGTGCCCTTTTCCTCACAGGTGTATGCACACCTGTAATTACCTCCTACATTTTTGGTTACTCTATTTTTAACTTGGCGAATAAATGCGTGTAGCGATCTTAAGGTCATGGATACGGACAAAATGTAATTTTTAGATTAAAATATTTTTAAATACAGTCCGAAGTCAACGGTCTCGTCTCCTATTACATGGGACCAAATATCGTTATTCAGTTGGAAGAGAAGAACGGAAGACCGGACTCAGTGGCATGCCTTCGAAGGGGCCTATGGTCCAGCAGTGGACTTATGCGGATTGATGATGAAGAGCGTCGTTGGTATAAATAGGGTTAACAGTAAACCTATGTTAGCACGGGATATAAGGGCGACGGTGTTATTTTTTATTAAAACTAAACTAAGTTTACGCCGAGTCATGCGGATTAAGCATTTATAACGGTACGTGTCCAGTCATTTTTGTTTTGCATAAGTAATTTTATTCGAAACGCTTATGCACAAAATTAGGTATTTGTAATTGTATAATCGTGTTAGTGTATTACTAATGTAAGTAGTTTATCGTACAGTACGTTTTTGTTTTGGAAAGATTTTTTATTTGACTTCTGTATGTAGCAGGTAATTTAACTTAAAATGACATTTAACAAACATGATTGTTAACAGAAAAAAACGAAGGTTTGAATTATGTTATCCGTTCTAATATTATGAATTTGAAAGTAACTCTGTCTGTCTGTCAGTCTGTTAGTTTGTCTGTATCTTTTTACGCGTAAACCGTTGAACAGATTTTGATCAAGTTTGGCTTGGAGATACATTTTAGCCGGTAAAAGGACATAGGCTGCTATATATCTAAAAAACCCTTGAGGGTGTAGAATAGGGGATGAAAGTTTGCATGGGAAATACATCATTATTTAAGTTAGGCATATAAAAATTCATACATAGACTTTTGGTCAGAAATAAAGGACTACATGTTTCAACGTTTTTGAAAAAAATCATCCCTCAGGGAGATAAAACATTACCTATATAAAACTACAAAATAACCGCGTGCGCGGGCGAAGGTAACAGCTAGTGATTGATAAAAGTCTAATTGATGTAAACTGAACTTAACATTTCTTAATATGTTAAACTATCTACGGGAACACTACTCATAGAGAAACTGGTATGAAAATTTGGGAAAAGTTACACCATTTTAACTATCTATCTATATCATCACGCCAGATCACTTGCGAGTACAGAGTTCCAACAGATAAACTCGTTTTAAAAATTAACGAACAAGTAAACGATGCGAGCGCAGAAAATAAATTATATGCAAAAATACGGGACCTGCGCACGTCACATAAGTTAATTGTATTAAAATGAATGTCGAGATTGCGGTGACTAACCTAAATACAAAGCGAGCGGCGATGACTGCCGGCCGGAAGTGCCGCCATTGTCCCGCAACCATTGACACCTCGGTGCCTACATCATCCGGTCAATTCCTGCCGTACCAAAACTACTCTCGTTTGCCATGAACAATGTCGAGCCTTATATCTCAACGTATTACTAAATCAATATGTGACGCACAAACCTCCTACCCCTCAAGGGATCTGGGGTGAATATAGATAGAGATGCATATTACCTTTTCGCAGTAGTATAACTATGAAATATTCAATTCTTTACGATTGACTCAAACATACACAAAAGGGACCTTTTTAAAAAAATCTCATAACAGGCTAAATATGAAATAATGTATACCTTATTAAGTGACCCATTGGTCATCAAAGACGCAAAATATGTACTGGGTTGAATCCACTTTGTACTTCCGTGGCCGTGCTCCGAACATGGTTAAGCAATTTAATATAACCGGGCACCTCTTGCTTGCCATTGAAATTCAAGTCACAAACGTTACAGTCGA
Organism: Phalera bucephala; assembly: GCA_905147815.2. Classification (NCBI taxonomy): domain Eukaryota; kingdom Metazoa; phylum Arthropoda; class Insecta; order Lepidoptera; family Notodontidae; genus Phalera; species Phalera bucephala. The sequence goes on from LR990615.1 coordinate 11,785,475, forward strand.
TAACATCGGCAGTCACCGATTCGCCAACTACCGTCCTCCTTTAAAACGTAACTATCGAGCAAAGAGCGCAGCAACAAATTTTTAGCACATCTATGAGAGTAAACAATTCGTGGAAAAACGAAAAAACATGACAGTTATATCAGTGATTTACACTAAGTAACTACCTGAAACCGTTAATATACATATGCAATGGTTTCCGGGACTTAATTAAAATAAGATGTAATATGAAAATTGTAATTATTTCATCGTGAAATATACTAATATTAATGAGAAAACTGAACATTTACTTTGATTCAGTTTACATAAATTGCTATCTACCTATCGATGAACATGAGGAGGAAATATTGAAACGTGACGGGATTAATTTCGACGAAGAGAAGTAAATCTTTCTCATTTTGACAAAAGCAGCATTCGATTAGGATCACGCAAGTCACACAAATCTCAGGTAGACATTTGTTAGCGAAGCGGAGCCGAGAACTGGATTCTGTTCAAGTGCGCGTACCTTTTTTTTGATCGAGCCAGTGGCCGTTAAGGAGGAAATGATAAATAAAAATACGAGCTTTAGCCAAAATGACAACGATCGTGCTGAGACCGATTAGAGGAAAACTGAAGATAATGTTTTGGAAGCAGTCGAAGAAAGTGTTGTTACAGGTAATACAACTACGCAAGAATAACTTAGTTATGCGACAAATGATACTGCAAGTGTGCGCAAATATGTGATTTAAGAAGCTCTCAATACAGAATGTTGACTAAATGATCTGATAATAAAACTAAATATTTTAAGATTACTACGGTATTTCGAGGTGGTAAACTTTGGGAACTTACCGGCACATTCTTTATCCTTCTTGGAGAGAAGTGGGATTGGACCATCGTCGAGCGGGGAATCGGGGCAGAGGGAGTCAGCCTTGCTGGCGAGCAACTCCTGCCCCTCCTGCAATCCCAGTTGCTGCTCGGCGAGCCGCTTCTTAATGAGGAAGATTTTCGGCATCTTCGGGCGCTAGATAAACACTACACTCGATCCTTATGTTCGTCTCTGTCACTAGGTCTTTTATAATTCACAGGTTAGCATCGTATCACACTGCACGTTAAGTTTCCTCTCGTTGTTGATGTTTATTTGGTGCGTAGAAGCTAGCGGCACATGTGGTACCGTTGGCCGCTGCGAAAGGACTGAGAGCTAGTGTGCGGTGCCCGCGACACCGTTGCCCGAACAGGTCCGCCCCCGCCCGCGCAGGCGCCGCCCGGCCCCGTGCGTCCGCGCACCGAACCACACCGGCACCTCCGCACTATAGCACCGCTTCGTGCACACACGCACACATTCCAGTAAAAGTGCTATTTTGTGTTTTCGACTTGTTTTGCCAGACATTGTTCTAAAACACTTACATAGTCTTACTTTGTCTTTAGATTTCATATTACCCAACTGTTATGGATATCAATTATTTTACAATACCGAGAATTAGTTCTACTTTTATATTAGGAAATTATTGATACGTCAACAAATTAAATTAATTTTTTTAAGAATCAAAATTAGCAAATGATAGCACTTCATATACTTCGGTGTCAGTCTTGAAAGTAAGTATTGAAAATTTCATTAAAATTTCTGCTAGCTGCTAATAACTTTTGTTGATCAGTTGAATTCTATTACTAATTATATATATAACTTAATTTTTTATATCAATAGCCAGCAATTTTTTTTTCTGATTATAAATTTTATATTTGGTCCAACATATTTTTTGCCCTGAACAAAATTATCTTCTTAGTCCTGTATATTCATAGCTTAGTCAGTTATTATTCATTACCTATTTATGTTTGTGTCTATTTCAGGTACCTACAGACGTCTCAGGGTTGTTGTCGGCAGCATTTGCAAAACAATAGGATCCTGAACGGGCACAGAGCAATAAATGGTAAAAAGAAACGGGGATTTACGGAATAGTTATAAAATAGCGTCAATAAATTTTACAACTTTAGTTTTCGGCGCAGAAAAATCCTATTGTTTTGCGCATCATCCTGGAATAGTCGGTGTCTTTGTGAATTCATATCACATGTTCATGTCGCCATCCTTCAGACAGATACTTTATTGCATTTCCTTTAACAGTTATCTGTTTAACCGAACAAAATTCTTCCTAGGACGCCGCTCATGGATTACGGTTACCTTTACAAATTATATTTCTGAGCGCATTTCAATATAACGTACTTCCTTCTTTTTCATGTATGTTTCTCAGTTTCCGCTGCAGCGGATGTTACTTTATGAAGAGTGCCGGATTTTAATTACTATTATGTTTGCTACAAATAACTTAGAAATAATCTTTTCCGGGAAGGAAGCTTCGGGTAAGGATTGCTCGTTATCGGTTACTAAAGAAGATTATAATTTCTAAGATACAAATAATTCCAAGAAAAAACCGTCTGGTTTCTTGTTCACAATATTTATAAAGGGTGTACAAAGAATACGGTTATTCATACAATATTTAGAACAAAAGCGATATGCTTAAAAATCTAAGAAGGTACTTTTGTTATTAAGAATGAAGAATGATGAGTAAGACATTCTAACCGTTTATACGTTTAGCACAAAATACACAGATTATTTAATATTATGTACTTACGAATATGACCCAATGACTGTAAGAGCTTCGAAGAGTCTGCGTCGTTAAGTTAAATAAACGGCAAGTTTCATGGTTAAATAAGCCATCGTTTTACTGATCATAAATCATTTTTTATTAAAATATGCACCTAACGAGTCCATAAAGTGGCAAGACGTTTTGCAAATCCAAATAAAATAAAACTCTAATGTGCTACCGAATCCGTCCTGTTGGCTTTTTTGACGTTATATAAAAAATGGTAACAAAATTGCGTCGACTGCGTGAGTTTTTTGTGGTTCCTTGTAACAAAGTAATAGTTGTGCGCCTGATATATTTTTAGAGCCAGTGAATTGTAATAGTAATACCGTAAAATTAGTTTCACTACATTTATTTATGTAAATTGCGACTGTTGATTGAACTGCGCAAAGGTTCATGGGACAAATTAAAGAACAGTTTGATATTCATATATTCCGTATGCTTAATTAGTAAATGAATAGGTGTATGGAAATAACATTTGTGAAATGAATCGTTCATTGATGAACTTATGATTTAGATACTAAAAGAGAATTGGTTTGGGCATATAGAAAGAATGTCAGAAGAAAGAATGACAAAACAGATATACAATGCGAAAGTAGAAGATTGTAGGTACCGGGGAAGACCTAGACAATCTTACCATGACCAAATAGATCGAGTCTTATCTGAAGGTCAAGTTAAAAGTCTCTGTAACCGGCGAGCGGCGAACGAACTATGAGAGCGTAGGAAGCCCGAGAGGTATGTAAGGAAAGAACCTGTTGGAACTTTGTTTTCTCTGCCTACCCCGCAAGGGCGTGATATATATATATATATATATAGATAGATAAAAGAGAATTACAAAAGATGTTCTAAATATTTAAGGGCGAGCTTCAGTTGCTTTCAAATAATAATTTTATGAAGAAGTTGTATTATCCAACAACACGATTATTACATTTCATTTTTCGATAATCACTTCCAATTTTAATAAACTCACGGATTGGCTATGTAGGGCAGCGTTGGTTGTTTCTTCAATAATCATGTTTTTTTCCAAGCAACGAATGCACGTGTTTGAGAATCGTGCGCAACATCGCCGTGCGAGTTCTTGTCCATCGACTGAGATCAAGCCATGGAGTCGCTAAGATCTCGCACTCATTTTATATTGGAGTTGCAATATCAATATTAATTTCAAATATTTTTCGATGAACAATTTTTTATGACTAGCAGTTTCTCGTGACTTCGTACCCGGTCGTCAACAGCGCCACCGGGTCTATGATATATAGCCCTTGTTACTTCTGGATAAGGTAGCTTTCTAATGTTCTAAATCTTCTAATTTTTTAAAATCGGTCCAGGAGTTTTCTAGTTTATTCGTTGCAAATATACAAATCTTTCCTTTTTATAATATTAGTGTAGATAACACCGTCACGTCTATATTCCCCAAATAGGGGTGGCACAGATGTACTGAGTACACTCACGTTTCACTGACGATGTTAGGTCTCATGTAATAGGGGGAGAGCCTATTGCCATATACCGGACACAATACACATACTGAGAATTTTTCGTAAGAAAAATTACACTTGTCCGACCTAGGATTTGAACCCAGGACCTCGTGATCACAAAGCGATGCGCTTTGCCACCAGAGCAACGAGGCAGTATTAGTGTAGATATTGTAGATTAATGTTAAGCTTTGAAATTGAAGGTTCAGTAGCTCAACCGACAAAGGCACAATTTTTTTCTGTAAAGTCTTTAATATGAGTTCTGACTGGCAATGCTTTAATCACCAATCCTTTTAAATTGAAACCCATGGCCGGGCCGAAAAACAGCCATAAATCAAACACAAACAGTATTCTGAGTCAATTCGACTTCGACAAACCTCACGTAGTTTCTTCTCTTTAATTTGATTTAAACCAAGGATCAACAGTCGATCGTCTGATATGTGGCATTACCCAAATTCTAAATTTGAGGAATATCGGCAACCTATGCTTCTTGAATTAAAAAAATAACGGGTATCTATGCTTCTTGTATAATTTTTCTGGTGTCGTCAAATATTAATCTACCTTCACTTCAATGATTTAGTATTGATGTTAAGTCACGATGGTCTTTTATACATCGTTGATGTCCCGGCGAGCAATGCGTGTGCGCCGATTGCGCAACAACTGCTTGCGGCGCGCCCGCGCCGGTTCCACGCTGCCGCAGCGCCGCCTCTCAAGTTCTCGGCAACGTTAACCTCCTTTGAGATTATGAAGTACTAGTAACCAGTATGGCGGTAATGTTTGTTAATATTTTATACCCAAGCATTACGTTTTGCTACTTCGAATTTATTTTAACTTTATCCAAGTCCAAGTGCACTGTTGAGTATGCTAGAATTGATTGGCATGATGGATTTAGGTGGAAGAAGAAGGGTATTAGGATTCATCAATAGAGCCATCCAATAGATTTAAGTGGAAGGAGTGTATTACATTGTTATAATTGGAGGTTGATTATTATTTTTGATGACTACTTGGTTAACTGGTGTGCGAGCTACACTGGGTTGGATTTACGTGAAAAAAATCCTTTTGAGAACACGCCTAAATGCTAGTGTGGTAGTCGGTTATGAACATTATTTCGTTGCCATTAAAGTTTACAATTGTTTTTTTAATATAAATAGCACTCCATTGTTTTTGGCAGGTCTATGTCGCGGTCCTTTAAATTTCTTGAGCTAGATCTACTAGTTCTCGATGCAATTACAGGCTCAAGTTTTTAAGGATTATATTCTTTTGTTTTTAGTTCTGAAGATAGAATGGGTTTGAAATCCCTTGATAACAAACATTGACCTACTCTTTTTACTTCTCATTGCAGTCGAAGAAGGAAAGGACAAGAACGAAAGTTTGTTGGGAAAACTTAATAGTAAATTGCAAGACATAAGTATATTTATATAAAAACGGAAAAGACAAAGAAGATACATTTATCAGCTTCATTTGTTATATTCGATCCTAACCTTTGTTTAAGATGAAATGGAACATTCATTTGACCACTGGCGCTTCTTTGATTTCATTATCTCATTCGAAAAAAATCGTGTCTCTCACTCTCTGAATTATTTCTGTATGTTGGGTGCTTTTATAACTACAAACACACCCTTATTGGAACAAATATTTTTAAATCACACAAAAATTTATCTTGTGTTTTGTTCACACAAAATGGCCCAATGTGTCGTAAATAGAATTTACCAAAATAATATCAATGAGGTAACATAAACTTTAAGTATTCGTTAACTGTTCAGAACGGATATATTACTGCAATATTAAATAGTCGTCTTCCTTGAGCTATCAGCGGGTCGCCGGGGGGTGTAAATGATAGCTGCGTTCAGAAGCTCTCCGCTTTTTACGTTAAGTGTGTCGTGCAGTATATAGATCGGACGTAACGGTATCTCCACCATGTATTCTTGATGATTGCCACTGCGCACGCGTCGTAACATCGCTTGCGAATAAATTGCAATAGTATTAATGCTTAGAACCGGTCCACAGATTACTAGTCAGCTGAACGCTCATATTATTCAATTGGCTGCACGAGCTTTATTTTATTATGAGACATCGGCGCGTACGATCGTTATGTTTTGATTAGAATTTTATTTTATGATATTATTGTTAGTTCACTTATTCCTTCTATATCTGGATTAATATCCAGGTTTCATTAGTAATCTAATGAAGAATTTTTTTTAATTTAGCAGCTCTGTAGTTCCCTTGTCTTTTAGCTTAATAGGTCAAGGTTTTGAGCAGGAAATATGTTTCAAACTGTTTATTAAAACATGTAGGTCGGCGCTACTTAAAGAAAATTTTCCCGAGGCACTCTTGAGTTCGTGAAGTTGTAAGATGAGTTTAAGCGAAATTTGTATAGGCCACGTTCATAGGTAGTCTCTCGCAGTAGAATGCAGTTTAGTTTGCATTTTATTGTTAGCACAAGAGAGCAATATCATTGTAAGTATGCGCATAAGGCTCTTTGAAGTTTGCGTGAAAAGTATTTCTAAATTGTTATTATGTTATCAAGAGAAAAACGATCACCAAATTTTTTGATGTTTTTATTTATTTTCTAATCTATGAAATATTAAACAATATATTATTTTATTGACACTCTTAACAGTAATGCGGACATATTTACTTTTACAGGAGACACTTGTTTAATCTCATTGTTTTTACATATGTTTTGTGAATGAAATGAAAATGTAAGTAGGTATTAATGACATGTATTTTATGTTTTGTTACATATACCTTCCTTCCATCATATTTTTCTCCAATTAATAGCTGTATTTTTGAGTGAACATACCTACCAGTAGAACCGCTCGGGTCTGTGTACCACAGGGTAGGTAGAGACTACTCTTTATTCTCTATCTCTTACTGTACTATGATTCTCGAAAGTGTTACGTACATAATGGACCTTTTTAAAAATATCATTTATTTGGTCGGGTAAGATTCATATTAACTTATTTGTTTTCTATTTTTTAGTAACAACAATGATATCTATATTTATTTAAAAAATCACTTAACATATGCCAATATGCTGTAGATTATTGTGAAGATGTTAAAAAGACAAAATGTTACATTTTTTATTATATCCGAAGATTAATGACTTCTTTTCGGAAACGGAATGTGATATGTAATCTACTCATCAAATTAAAGGAAATAATACAGATTATCCCATAGTAACTGCGAAATCTATTGGAGCCATTACAGAATTATCTTTATCTGCAGAAAGATGTTAATTTGAAAACAAAGGCCTTCCCAAAAATCGTCACAACGACCGGCTTATAATTAAAATATAATTTATTTAACCGTATTTCCACGTCGAGTGTAAGGCAAAAATCATTATGCATTGTCAGTATATCGTCGCTATAATATGTTATATGTATAACTTCAATATAGACCTAATATCAAAGTTCAATTTCATTGTGTGAAAAATTGGGTTTAAATATACGTAGCAGCCACAAGCTAATTGAAAGCGGTAATTATAGGACGACTATCGCATACGTGATTGACAATGCGTTATTATCACCCGCACCTTCCTAACCGAACGAGGTTAAGCTGGGCAGAAAGTGTTGAAAAATCTTTGAAATTAAAAAATACGATCATTTTTTTTTGGCTTTGATCAGTTTATATAACAATTTTGACACTCGTACCGGTTTCTATTTTACAAACAAAAGTATGTCTTTTTCACACCTTAAAGGATGAATTTGCGAAATTTTCTTTGTGCTTGCCTAAATTATTAAAGAAAGACTTGTACAAGTTTTCAAGTTTCTACACCATCGGCTATGCGGCGATTGGGAACTAACATCGGCGTGATAATGTTAAATTCTAACTGAACTCCAAGATATAGACTCTCCGTCTTGTCTGAAGCTCAATTGTATTCTGTTAATTTGAACAAAAAATTATCCTTATCCTTATTATTATGGTAATGGATTTGTAAAATGTAAAAAGTTTGCATTTTGTTCTACATGAATTTCTATAAACCTTGGTATTTTAGAAACAAACTTACGCCCCCTTACCATTATTTTCTTAAGTACTGCTCGTTTAAACTAATTTACAAGAACTGCTAATTATTTCAAACTGTCGAATGAAAAAAAAACCAAAAGAATGAATCTATCTTACATTCATTTAGATTATTACTGTCTTACCTCTGCTAGGATTGCTTGGAACGACTATATCGTTATGTAAAATCAACAAGAAAGTAAGAATGAATTTCTTCCAGCAATATCATCCTATTAACTTGTTTTAATGCCTATTACCCTGACCCCTACCCTATTATAAAATTTAGGTATACTCACTGACGTACGACTATCAATAATATACTAAGATGAGTTTGAATTTATACACCAAGGGGAATATCGTATGACTAATTTAAGTTATTTAGAATCATAAAATCAACACTTGTGTAACTTTCCCTCGTATTTACGCAAATACGGAAATAGCATATATCGATAATGCATGTTCATGTCCTGTGACCTAAAAAACGGAATCTATTGCAACGGTACTTTAGAAATATTATTTATTCATTTGTACTGACAGTGCGTGGAATGTTTTTGTATATTTTACTGTCGAAAATATGATGATTACTTTAAATATCATGTTGTTGTTTCAATTTACGTTAAAATATACGTTATAGCTATCCTTTTTGCACTTGATACTTGTGACGAAACATGAATTATATTTATTTCCACAAGAGGTATAATTGACCGAGCATGAGTGATGGTCTACGTACCATGGGCTCCATTAAAAGTTCAATTGTGAGAACGGTTCGTTACGTGAATTAACGTCAGAATATTCTCAAGCTTATGTTCACGTGTACCTAGCTATCTTCCTATACCGGTTGTCAAAAGGCTGTGGCGTGGTGTGCGCGGACGGCGGCGGGGCGGTGGTGCGGTGGGAGCGGGCGGCGGCGCGCGCCCGCGTCGGGTACAGCGACCGCAATAGCGCTGGTTGCCGCACCGCAGCCACCATTGCCAAGATCACGGACCGCGCATGCGCGGCGAATGTCAGCCACGTCACGATCGAGCTTCGTGCTATCGCGATTGAATCACTTGAATTTAGAACTCGGAATGTGATCACGATCTAACTATTGAAGTTTTGTGTTGTCCGTACATTTTGAAGTACGAGATGTTCTTAACCGAATGATAAACGATAATCATGTCTGTCAAACTTATACAGGTATTCATGAGCGTTTCCATGCTACTGCAGTAACATTCAAATATGTTGCCACATCATATTCATGAACTGTTTTCCAGAACAACAGTCTATTTATAGGGAGAAAATTCAAGAGGGCATTTGTTATCCTACTTGTTAATTCTGATAGTGATAACTTTATGCATCTGCTTGTTTCAGTTCTGCACTAGGTCTCGAGAGTAGTTTATTTATACGCGCGTTTACGGAATGCAGAGGACATCAATTCTATTTCATTTGTGCACCAATCACGCACCGTTCCCGTTCCGAAACCAAGCAGCTATTACGCAATCGGCTCACATAAGCTCGATCGTTTTTTGTTCGCCTTCCCCACGGTAAATAGTGTCCCAAGACTCCCGACGAGCTTCGGTTCAAGTCGTCCCCGTGTACGTATAATAGCCCTTGCCCTATCTTTATATGGGCCGGGCCGTAGTCTCCCGCAATCTTCATTCAGTTCACGTAAGGTAGCGGCCCTAAGGACCGGGTTTTTGTAACAGCGCAACAGGTAGAAAGGAAAGGATTGCGAGTGCAGAGCGAGACCACATGACATCATCTTCGTGTCCGTCTCGCTCTTCGCGCCGGCGCAGGAATGCCGTACGATTTGTGCTTGCGCATAATACAGACGGTTCGTGCGACCAGTGTGGGTAGCAATGTATACCCAAGCATAACCAACACACACTGCCCTAATGCGTACGGGTCATGTAGCGGGATTCACAGAGTTTAGCCAGTGAAATTTATATTGAAAGGGAGTCTGATGGTTTTTGGATATATTCGCCATTTTAACTATGATTCTAATTCTTTTACGACCCATCAGCCGAAAAATGATTATATTACACATTCTTTTTTTTTTAAGAACAAACGCAGTATTTAGTTGAGCTAAAATGTTTTTGTATTGCCATCTGAATAGATTTAGACGTGAACTGTATAGTTTTTATAGGGGGGGACGGGTAATTGCTAAATATTTTGCAATACGTATTTATCACGGCGTACAGTCAGTACACCGTGTTATTTATATATAATCTATGTATGTAATCTATAAAGACTACTTTAGTATACATAATAATATTGTCCGGATAATATTATATCCATACTTTCAAAATATTTTTACATTTAAAAGAATCGGTCATAGTAAAATTGTGCCCTAACATTATATGTTATCTCCAGAACTTGTTTATCATTTAAGCCCTTTACGTCACGTAGGCGATACTTACATCAATAATCAGATATCATTCGGAATAATAAGACATACTAACGTCATAGTCTCCAAATGCGATTCGAAATGCATTCTGGAAAATGACCAGAAAACATTGCGTAAATAGAATTTCAATTAAGCCCGTTTATCGAGTTCGCGAATACACAAGCAAGGTGATTTTTTCTTCCATCATCAGGTAAATAAAGAGACGTTGTGGCTAGAATATTAAATAAACATAAGACCGGTACGCGACGTTTGTGTAAACATTGTTAAAAACTTCGTTTCGAGGCGATAATTGGAGAGAATCCTGTTGAATCAATTTATAACGTGTCTGTGGTGCCTAATGTCATTTGGATGTCACTTGCTTTAGCTATTATGAGTAAATATTGAGTAATACGCCATATTATTTGCCTCCGCTCGCAGATTATCCAATAACTTACCATGTAACAACTTTATTTATAAAACACCGTCATCTTACCGTCATACATCTTTCCAAATAGGAATGGCAAAAGCCTTTTTTGCATCCACATATTGCTGATAATGTTAGGCCCCAAACGAAGTGAGCCTATTGATATCATACCAGGCACTATTTTGGATTTCAGACTGCTACTGGGAATATTTGAATAAAAGAATTCCATTTCCATTCTGTCTCATATTTTGTTTTTGGTACTAACTTGTTAAATTTCCCATCTATAATTTACATTCTAGATTGAAACATTATTTTATGGACAACTTGTAAGTTAGAAGGAAGCCAGAGTGGCCTTTAAGGAAAGAACTTGTTGAAACTTTCTGTCTACCCCGCAAGGGATCTGGCGTGATGCTATAGAGAGATAGATAAATGAAAATAAGATTTGAATCAGGACCTTGTTATCTCTAGCCGTATGTACCATTAGTCTAAAGTAGGCTTGCTTATAAAATTTATTGATATTGACACATTTGATGGATTGTGACATGTTTAACTTAACACTGATTAATACATTTCAAGATCGCCGACCATCTCGCTTCAATAATAGAGCTACCGTTATTTTTGTACCAATTAGCAGGAAGCACCATATTCCTCAATGATGGCTAATGATTATCAGGTTATGCCCCTAATGGTTGAGTACAAAATGCTGACAAAAACTTATGTGGTGATAGTTAAGAGGGCATATCTTTAAATTATTCTTTGCGTAGAGTTTCACGTAATTGTAATTAATAAATCAGGTTATAATGACCCACTACTGGACAGGGACAGGGCTGCTATCACCAATCGAGGTGGAAGAGAATAGGCCATACTCTTCCATGAGGTTCCAGTGCTGCTTGGAGAAGGCAGGAATGTTTCCAAAGTGATTGAATGAGTGCCACATGAAGTAGCAGTTAAGATGAATAACTTTACGTGCATTTCTAAGTACAAAGGTGACAATGGGAATGTGACAAACGATCACCCATCCCACCTAATCCATCTCTGACTGCCTGAGCAGAACGCTGCTTCGCGCAACTTTGAATAGCAATGTGTTAGATACTTTGGCACGGCATTGGTAGGAAGTCGACTTACTTTATCTTTGCTGATAGGAGTCATATATTCTACAACTCTTTTAAAAAGTTAATGTCAACTTTTTGTATGAAAATCTTTGTGTAACACACAAAGATTTGTTTCGGTCTGGGTGTTTGTGCATGTGAATTTTGTTTGTAAACGCACCTACGTTACAGGAATTATCCATAGTGTGGGGCTACGTTTAATAAAAACCTACCTCTTCTGTAGGATACTGTAGATAGCTCTAGAGGATGTTATAGAGTTATAATCTTTCGAGCAATAGAATAGCTTATTCTGTAGCTAGAGTGAGGTTATTCTAGGGTGGGATAGTAACATTTACTATAGCCTGGTGGGTGTGGCATATTATTGTTGTTATTGTCTAACTTTTAGTTAACATATGTTTGAAAACTCTATAAAAGTAGAAATAAAGGAAATAGGTTTTATTATTAAAAGAAGTTTGTGATGTTTCATGTAGATATTACGAATTATATGCGAAAATTACTTGTGACTGACTTTGTCCTAGTGAGAGGTCAAATAGGTCATTCGTTTGTGTTTTTCCTCAATTTATACGTTAATCCCAATATTTCACATTAAATATAGTGGTCAGTTAATATAAATCACACTTAGATAAAAAAACTGTAGCGCTTATATTACTAAAACAAATTTATATTAACAAATTAATAAACTCATATTTATATAAAGCAATAAATGTAAATCACACGATCATCACGATTCAGTACAAAATAATTGCATTTCTTATAATAAAAATATAAAACTAAGTGATGGTATGAGATAGTTAGCGTTTATCGTATGCGTCAATTATATAAAATATGTCGTTATATAAATAAATCATAATAAGCGGTGTGTGCGAGTAATGCCGGTCATGTTTCTTGGGTAAACATGTTACCGCTGAGTCGCCGGTCACATAAAAAGTTTCCTCAGAGATCCGGTCACACTGGTCCGTAAGATCGACGACCCCTGCTCGCTGTTTGACTTATGGAAATTACTTTTCTTGCTTCACCTGACTGATAGCCCGTGATGTCTAATTGATCAATATTTTGTGACACTATTATTTATAAGCATAGTTCTTCGCATTTAATAGCCAACGCTTGAAAACAAGAATGGATATATTAGACGTCAGCTAAAGATTTGTAATTTAATTTTGAGTAATATATTTTTGATTTTGTTTTAATAGTATCTTCAAATATCGAATCAAAGTTAAAGAGAATGTGTTTTAAAAAATTCCGTTCTGCAAATGACCTAATAATATTACCTGTATAATTAAAGTGAAATGATGTATGAATTCAGCCACAATCACGTTGTTTTTATGTACTTTGATGGGCAGAAAGTCATTAGCGGATGCGATGTAACAGCATGCCACGTTTTTAAAGTGAAACCTTGAGTAAAGAAAGATTTGTCTCTCGTTGCTCCTTTCTTCGGCGCCTGCACACGCTTACATCAGTGGCGATAACGTTACCAGTGTTATGCGACCGGTTACCAGCGGCAGACCGCACCTCTATTTCTGTACAGTCTTCTTCAGCATTATCAACATCAGACATCGGAGCTTTTATGGAAAAGTGGCACATAACATTTATGGTTCTACAAGAATGGCTTATATTTATAGCTTCAGTAACTTCGAAATCGCTTACATTTTTAAATAGAGAAATGCGAATTGTCAAATAATTTTTGGAATAATGTAACTGCAATTGTATATCAGTCCAAAAATAAGGAGTCACTAATAAAATAATTTCGATGAGTTATATAAATAAACATGTCAGTCAAACAGTTTTGAATTAGTTCTAAATAGATTTGACATAAGTGACTTTTCTTTACTTAGATTATATAATAATAATAATAATATAATCGTTTATTTCTCCTCATAAAAAATACAAATTTTAAAATTGTAATGCTACAAAATTCAAATAATGTGAGGAGCTGGTGTCTGAAGTAGGTAAGAATATACCTGTAATACAGATCACCAGGGCCTCACCCCATAAGACCATAACAAAAAAAAAATTAAATAAATTTACAACGATATAACCAATTCCGTAATTAAAAATAATTATAAAACAGAAAGGAGGTAGAATAAATAGTAATTTCTAACAAAGGATGCCTCAAGACAATGTATGTGTCCATATTTGTGTGAGTGCGTAAGAGTAAGTGAATGTGTGGTGTGAGTGTTAAGCGTGTAGTTTGGTGTATGGTACAAGAAAAAAAAAATATATATATTTTGAAATGTTTTTAGCAACTATTAATAAAATTATTTCAATTTTCAATTTAAAATATATCTCAATAATATGTTATTTTTTCAATTTTTAAATTATATTTTTAATTTAATATATTATTATTATGCTTTTAAACGAATACGAATTTATGTTAGGATTAGTAAATGTTTTACTTAAGCAGGCTTTCCGTAAAACTATAATCTAGTTTTTTCAACCAATTCTGAACAACCGATTTACATTTTATTTTTGGAAGAGAATAAATCGACAATACCCTATTTATTTTATTATATAAATTACTGCTTTGGTAGCAAAAAAAGCGGCGTGAAAAACTGGTTCTGAGTGTGGGTTTAATACAAACTTTATCTTTTCTTCTAACATTTTTAATTTTTTCGGGTTCGAACACTGTCAGGGAATGCTTTTTAACTATCGTGTTAAGTATAAAAAGCTGACGAACCGTAAGCACTTCCCATTTTTTATATAGCTCGGTTGTAGAATAGTAAAATGGAAGAAAAAGACTGACTTTAAGGAGCGCTCTTTGGGCTCTTTCAAGCTTCATAAAATGCGTCTTGGATGCTCCGCCCCAAGAAGTAATACAATAAGTAAGCTGTGATTGGCAAAGCGCATAATAAACTGTTTTCATCAAGTCCTTAACAGCAACATGTCTAAGGTTTTTGAAGATTGCAATAAGTTTACGAATTCTGGATGTCAATAAATCTATATGGTTTTGGAAGTTTAGTTTGCTATCGATCATGATGCCTAGGTATTTAATGGTCGTAGTATTCTGTAACTTAGGGCAAGAACAGGTAGGATTAATAGGATTAGCACAAGAATGCGATATAATATAAGGAGAACTATCCAAATTATTCGCACCCCTCAAAGAAAATGTCATGTATTTTGTTTTTTCTACATTAAGGGTCAATAGATTTTCTCGTAACCACTTCGTCACTACATTAAAACCCAACTGAGCATTCAAAAAAACTTCTTCCCATGTATTACCACTAAATAGTATGACTGTATCATCAGCAAATGTAATAATTTTAGCATTGGGTAACTTTAATTGACACAACTCGTTTATATAAACCAAGAACAAGGTTGGACCCAGTATACTTCCTTGGGGAACTCCATACTGGACTGAACGTTCGTTGCTCATGAAATTGTCTATTTTTACAAATTGTTTACGTTGAGTCAGATAATCTTGAAAGAGTTTCAACTGGTTGTCCCTTATACCAAACCGTTCCAGTTTTTTTATAAGGATTTGAAAAGAGACCGTATCAAAAGCTTTAGCCAGGTCCAAAAATATTGCGACTGTTTTCTTTTTATCGTCAATATTTGTAACTATAAAGTTAGTCAGTTCATGAACAGCATCAGAGGTGGACTTCTTCTCTCTAAAACCAAATTGCGCTGGTGATAATAGATTATTAGTTTCTAGATAGTTAGTTAATCTTTTAATCAAGACACGCTCCAAGACTTTTGAAATTGTAGGGAGGATAGAAATAGGTCTATAATTTGTGACACAGTCTCTGTCCCCACCCTTATGGATCGGGACGATTCTAGATATTTTGTATATTCCAGGAAATATTCCAGTTGAAAGGGACAAGTTGCAGATATAAGTTATGAGTGGAGTTAAAACGTTTATATTTTCTTTTAAGATATTTGCTGGTATCATGTCTACTCCAACAGCGCAGTCACCCTTTAAGTCTGTTATAAGCGCTTTAATTTCATGATCATTAGTAGGTATGAGGTGAAATGAGTGGGACCGAGACGCGCCTGTTTGTGGTTGATGTTGTAAAGGATTGCTAGATATATTCTCCGCCAAAGTTTTTCCTATGTTAGCAAAATATTCGTTTACATTATTTATTGACTGCTGTGGGTTCATTTTACATATTAGTTTAGAAGAGGTTTCTTTTGCTTTGTTAGTATGAGTTACCTTTTTGATAACTTTCCACAGTTGTTTATTGTTAGTACCGGCACTTCGAAGCTGCAATTTTTCGTAATCTCTTTTAACCTTTTTTACCAAATTTGAGCAAAAGTTTCTATATCTTTTGTACGTAGTTATTAAAGTATCGTTATTTGGGTCTTTTTTATGTTTCTTATACAGATTATCCCGGTTTTTGAGACAACGCAATATTCCCGGCGTTATCCACGGCTTTATTATACATTTGCGTCTAGACGTTTTAATTTGTTTAGAGTTTTCTAGAATTACCTTTTGCAATATATCTTGAAGTAATTCCGCGGCCTTGTTTGCATCATTTAATTTATATAAGGAACTAAAATCTGTATTATTTATAACTCTAGTTAGCTCTATATAGTTGATCCGATTTATAACTTGGGCGGGTTTAGTTATAAGTGATGTTGTAATTGAAAGAACGACACTGTAATGGTCTGTAAGTGAAGTTTGAAGTACTAAGCATCGAGCTTCTAACTTCGTTTTTAAAAGCACATGATCAAGACACGTCTTATCATGAGTAGGGAAAGTATGTGCCGGTAATATACCATGGGCTGCCACCATATCTAGGTATGTTGATGAATTAGTATCCGTGCTGTTTATCTTGATATCTATATTTATGTCGCCGAGTATTATAATGTTTTGAGTTGAGGAATATTGCAAAAGTAAACTGTTTAGAGACTGAATAAAGTTATTAATATTCCTGTATCTCGGTGGCCTATAAACAGCGAGGGCTACTGTATTGTTATTAATTTTTATAAGTAGGCAATTAGCATCAGTCAAGGGGGGTTCTTCAACCGTTAAGTGTAAGTCTGCTTTATAATACACAACGACTCCATCATTTTGCGAAAGATTGCAAGTCGTCACAAAAAAATTGTAACCACCTATATGTGGTATGTTATGACCTGACCTATGATCACGCCTATATTTTCCTAGCGGGGATAGCGGAAGGATTTTCGCCGATGATGTTAATAGGAGTGAAGCCTATTGTCATTATATCGGGAAGAATTCATGATTCCGGACTGATACTGGAAATATACGCCACTAGACCAACGAGGATCTACCCTACTCTACAAGACGTCTGGCCAGATAATATAGATATATAGACCAACGAGGCAGATATTAAATACTATTTAACCAGATCCAGAATATAGCTACGATACTTATACGATATGTATATTATATATATATACAAATACTAGCAGAACTAGAACTATTATTTACCAGTAATACTAATCCCTTTCTGTGATTAATATAATTTTTTTAAACACTTAATTCAACATATACACGTCTATACAATGAAGCACCTAACCTATTACAAAGCGATGTTGCAATTCAAGAGTCGAGGCTGGTTTAGCGGTCGCGCTCGGCGGTGCAGCACGATCTGGCGTTCCGCTCTGCGCCGGCGCACGACTCCCCCTCCACGCCCCCCTTTCTTGCTGCCCCGCCGTCCGCGGCCCTGACCAAGACACAGACCCCGCGGAGGCGAAATGTTACGAAATTGACTATCAACAGCGCCCTTATTCGTTATGACCAACTAGCTGTTGCCGGCGGCTGCGCACGAGTTTATTTTGTAGTATCTTTATAAATTGTAGTCTTTATTACTGTACATTTTCAGTATAATCCGTTCAGAAGTTTTTGCGTGTAAAAGTAGCAAACATTTGTTCATCCTCACAACCTTTAGCATTTATAATACTAGCTGTTCCCGTTATCTTTATAAATTATAGTTGATGTGTTATTTTGGTGGATAAGCTATATTTCGTAGTTTCAACAAAATTGTTGCAGTACTGTTTGCGTGTAAAGGATAATTATATATTCATCCTTACAAACTTTCGCATTTACAATATTAGAAGGATAAGCAGGAATAAAAACGATAATTTCGTGAAACTTATTTAATGGTACTTCAGTGACATACAGAATATCACGACTTGATGATTTCATGAAGTTATCCCAACGTGCCGCGTTTGATTACAGCGAGTAAGGCTCCAGAACTCGTTTTGTGTAGTACTCGTATTTATAGGGCTGAATATGCCGAAGATGTCGTAACTATTCAATGGAAATTGGGAACGGTAGCCTAGTTCATTCCGTAGAAATACCAGGTGCGTTTTTATTGCCATATATGTACTGGACATTTTTGAACGTTTGAACTGTAAAGGTTGCATTCATATAACACGCCTAAGGTTGTTAAAGAATGACATACAATTAGATGTGTTTATTGAGATCGAGGCAATCATAGCGCTGTGCAACCGCGGTGTTTTTAGCGAACACCAAGGTTAAGTAGCTTTCGGCTCGGTCGGTTTAAGATGGGTGACCGATTGTGGCATTTTTATATACAAGCGTCTCCGTGCTTTGTAAGGGACGTTAAGCCGTTGAGTCCGTTTGTCACTCAATGTGGTAGTCGTTAAGCGAAGAAAACCTTAGGCGGCTTGATTAGTTCCAACATCAAGTGGCCATAAACCTACTTCCGCTACCATCTATAATCACATACAATCAATCATTTGAAAAAACTCGTCTTCAAACCCATTACCAGAAGCGCCAATTTTAAAAATCTAGGCCTCAGCTCTCCTATACTTACAGATATAATATTCGAGGTCAACTTTATTGTTTTAGTTGCTACCGGGTGCTTAAGACCAAATTCGGTTTAGCAGGCCATATTAGAAATCACAATAAAAAATAATATTTTGATGTTTGGGTCGCCGTCACCGAAACCGATGTCGAGGATTATATATACAAGATGTATCTAAAACAACTCAAGACCTCAGACACCCCGATTAGAGAATTGCTTCATAAATTCAAAACTAAAACCAAATTTCCAAATTTAAATGTTTTTACCCTTTTTTTAAGTACTTTTATACCCCAATTAACATTGAAACTTGTACGTGTATGTGTGCTTTTAATAAATACGTTTTAAGAATGCATTTGAAATCTCCTTATTACTATGAATCAAGAATAAATTTAGTTTTTTAAAGCGCACTGAAGGAGTAAAAGCATTATTTAAAAAAAATTAAGATACATTAAAAATTGTTGGAATCATTTCAGTTACCGATTAAGAACAAACTACTTGTGTTTATTAAGTTACACCTTGTATATACCTCCACTAATCCGCACTGGGTCCTCATGGTGAAGTATGGCCTAATCTCTCTCGCCTTGATTTGTGAGAGAAGGCCTTTGTCCAGCTGTTGACGGACGATTTAGCGCAGTGGTTAAGAGCTTAGGTCGCTCCACCTACTGTGTTTAATAGTCGCGGGTTCGATTCCCGCACGGGACAAATCTTTGTGTGATCCACAATTATTTGTTCCGGTCTGGGTATTTGTGTGTGAATTTTCATGTTTGTAAACGCACCCACGACACAGGAATAAATCCTAGTGTGGGGCTACGTTTTTTAAAAAAAAAAAAAAAAAAAGGGGTGGGACAGTATAGGCTGATATTATATTGGGACTAAGCCCGTCACACATTCCTACCACTATAACTCCTGTAAGCCAGGATCCAGAAAAGTCTCCATAGATGACACCTAGGTTTGTGTGGGTGTCCCCAGCGCGGAGGGAGCGCTTTAATTATTTTGGAACCCGCAACAAATTGAATTAGAAAGAAAAAGAAAATATTTAGATATATACCCATAGATATCTATCTATGGGTATATATCTAATTGTCGATCTCGACGGGCTACGAGTGTTTTGTAAGTTATGTTTCAATTATTTACAATAATATCAAAACAGGTTCCGTCCCGTAAGGCCATTTCTCTGCGTGTGTTATTTATCTTGTATATTCATTAGAAGGAGGTAATAGCTAAGATGAGCATGTCTAATGTATGATATTATTTGTAGATGATAGAAAAAGTGGCGGAGTCTAACTAATCACAAAATTAGTATCATGAGTTTTGGCTATATGTGATCAAGTCTTGGTTCCGTAATTAATTTATATCTTACTGAGTTCTTAGATTTACGCGAATATTACACATGAAATAAAACTATTTTATTGCGGTTTATTTTTGATTTTTAACTTCCCGACGTTTCGAGTGCTTTGCAGCACCCATGTTCAAGGGAGGGACTGAGGTGTTAGATGTTCAAAGGCATAGTTGTTCCGGGGTACCCTTAAACTTCTTAATTCTACGCAGAATGAGCTCACGGTGTCTTGAGGTTTTGCAGTGTTATGCTTGGTTTTGGATTTGATTATATTAATTACCGGATCCCAAGTCGATGGAAGCACGTTGCACGTCGAAACGTCGGGAACTTAAAAATCAAAAATAAACCGCGACTAAATCCCAAAAAGTTTTATTTTAAATTTATATCTTGCTTACAGTAATATAAATTGATAATATTATTAGATCGAATTGACAGTTTGGAAATGCTTTATTATTGATCTATTCAAATAAATTATATTTGATTTTGACATCAAGTTTCCAGTTCCAGATAAAAGAGATAAGAGATCTCAAAATATAAAAGTTTGGCATTTAACATTTTTCCAAAAGAAAAATAAAGAAAAAATGTACTCTTACTGTAATGTTAAAATTACGTAATGCAAGAGACCCCTGACATTTTGAAGAGTATTAATAAAAATTAACACGGGACACTAAGTTAAAATATTTAAAGCCTTTATTGGAAGCGATTTGTAAGAATAACAAAAACTCCTTTCTAACAGGCTCGTTTGTCAGAATTCGCAATTAGCTGCCACGTTGTATGCCAGCCTGTTTATTTTAATCGTCTCTGAAATTGCGGACCTGCCCCACCTGCCAAATTTCCCAGATTTACCGGATAATATCACACAATGACGAAGGTTTTTATTTCTGACGTTATATTTCGGAGTTCCACGTAAGAATCCAGACGATATACTATAAGTAAAACTGGGGCATAGTCCTTTTATATTTTTTCTTACATAATTACTTATGAATTTAGTAAATGTAACGGCTTATTGGTTTTATTTCAGAAAAATGTTGTTATATTAAAAGATTATTTCTTTTTTTTGTTAAATCGAATTCATTTTAATGTTTGCGCACAAAATAGGTGAAAAGCGAAACCGGTTTAACTATTTTAAATATTATTTCATAGAATAAAAATTGTCCTTTTAATTGCTGATTAACACTTATCAAGTAGTTAAGTAATCAACTTAATTTTAAGTAACTTAATGCTTGTAAACATTGCAACTAATTACTAAATTCATTGTTAACACGCATCTAGTCATTTAAAATTTAGTTAGCTACTTAATACGTGTAGATCACCGTTTAATTTAATTTGAATTATGTTTATGCTCTATTTTGATGGATTTTTTTCATCCTAGTAATTGTGTATCTCTTTTAATTACACAATTCTATTGATAGCACAGCAGACACAATAGAATAACATATGATACTGCGTTCTGATGCCGCTTCTGGAAAAAGGGGACTAGAGGTATTCAATTTATTTTATCATTCATGCAGTTAGTTGGGCACCTTTTAACGTTGAAATGTTCTTACGCAATAAAATAAACGCGATCACATTGTGTTACGGGCCCCTAAATATTTTTACAAACAACTCGACTAACCAGTGCTAATCTTATCACACATCACAGCAGCTGCTCAGATGGCGTGCAAAATTTTGTCAAGTATTTTGACAGCGCGCGCGCAGATTGTCTCCACTAATTATTATAACTTCATATTATACGCTACACCTGCTTTCTGTGTAAACTTATGTATAAAGCTTTATTTTATATGTATTGCTTGAATTACTTAAATGTGATACGTTTTTTTAGCAACTTGCAATAACCATGAAAAAGAAATATCTTTTAGGGTTTGAATGGAACAGGTGTCAAAATAATAAGTAAAGCATAAAGCTAGCATCTATAGCGTGCACGGCATGTGGGTGGTAAGTAGGTACATTTAAAAGGGCAACAAATAGGACATAGGGAGGAATGGAGGAAGTACAAGCGCCGTAGCACAAACAAATTTAAAGTCCGGTTTTCTACTAGTGACTGAATTTTTCAATTTCAAATTTTATTGACTCGTCTAATCCTTCACCCATCTCTTATTTGACAGACGACTTGATTCAGTGGTTAATAGTCTAAGCTACACCGTTCTCTGGATTGAGTAGTCAAGGGTTCAATCACCATATGGGACAATTCTTTTTGTGACTGTGAAATATTTGTTTCGGTCTGGACGTTGGTGCATGTAAATTTTATGTTTATAAACTCACCCACGACACAAGAGTAATTCTAAGTGTACGGCAACGCTGTTTTCTAAATTCTGTATCTGTCTGATTACAGCAGTGTCTTCTTATTTTATCATTTTGACAACAGTCCATATAATATTTATTAAAAAACAAAAATTAATTTGGAAGTCCTATAACAAGTTATAAGTTTTACAAGGTTCTTGCAAGTTACTATAAATTGTCAATATTTATTGTGTAAGTGGGAGTAGTAATTGCGAAGTGTAATGTTAATTTGATGGTACCCTATCACACCAATGTGTCATTACGAGACCACCGCGCCGCCGCTGACAGGTTCATGTTATTACTGCACTTACTATGTTGGCAACTACGAGCCGCATTGTGAGGGTTTAATTAATTTTACACTTGAACAGTGTTATCTGCGGATTATTTTCTTGTTTTAGCTTGTTTCCAGATCTCCATAATTTTATTTTACCGCCACTTTCATGACTACCTAAATAAATAGGTACCTAAATAAATAGGTACCTAAATAAATAGGTAAACTATTTAATTGTCATGACAAAAATATATGTCTACATACTTTAAAACTTATTGATTAAATGTCGTGGGAAAGGAAATAACATTTAACAAAACTTATATCCTGTCGTAGACTATCTTATCTATATCATTACGCCAGATCTCTTGCGGGGTAGACAGAGAGTACAGAGTATAGTTGAGGTAACTAATATATGAAAAAATATATATTGAAAACAATGGGCTTTGGATGTCTGGGATCAACCGTTGTTACTTCACTTACAATCTTGGCAACTACGAACTGTATTATGAGGGTTAAATTAACTTAACACTTGTATAGTATTATCTGCGCTTCGCAATGAAATGCGGGCGATTTTCTTTTTTTGGGTTGAGAGAACTGTATATTGTTTAATTCTAATTAATTCGTTAACCGTTTTTGAGGCCACAGGAACTGAAAAGAATGTGCCTACTGAATAGGAACTGCATAGTCTGTGCGGTCATTTGGCGTGTAGATATGATGGCTATTATATGAAGACGGCTTGATGCGGTGGTTAAGAGCTTAAGTCGCTCCGCCCATTGGATAGACAGTCGCAGGTATGATCTCCGCCGGGGACAAACCTGATGACGGATGTTGCATGTGAATTTCATATTTTAAACTCGCCCACGACACAGGAAAATTCATAGTATGGGTAGCCCCATACTTTATTTAAAAAAAAACGCTTCATGCCCGTTTAGCGATGTTGCTGATATTCAACTTTTAGTTTTTTAAGTAGCCTGGATCTCGTCGGGTCACATGGGTTAACCAGTTACAATGTACCTATAGATATTGGAAATATGCTTAAAGAGTTCCAACCGTAGTTTATAAGAATCCTACTAATATTATAATCGCGAAGGTATGTGAGGATAGATGTATGGATTTATGTGTGTGGATGTATGTGAATTTTGCGTGAAAGTGTAACGTTCACGCAATATTCAATTTTTGCAACGGATTTTGATAAAACTTCACAGTGATATAGCTCGTACATCAGAATAATACCGTATTCTTAGTAATATAATTAATAAAGATATTCCAAAATAAATTACAAAATGACAGTATACGGTATATCTGTGAAATCAAAAATGTTGGTAGAACAACAATTTTGGAAATTGTAAATGATTTCAGTGATCGTAACCATTGACGTACCATCCAAGTGGACCTCTGGTCTAGTTTATTATAGAGTTAAAAATGCGCGTAGTGATCATGAAGTCTTGGGATCAAATCCTAGGATGGACTGAAATGTAATTTTTCGATACAATAATATCCAATATCAGTCCGGAGTCTGACATTGTGCCCGGTACAATAGCAATAGACTCGCCCCCGTATCACATGGGACCTGTCGGCGAGAAGGGGGTGTACATAGTACACTTCTGCCACCCCTGCTTGGGTAATAGGCGTGGCTTAATATCCTTGATTTACATATTGAGTTCTTAGATTTACGCGAATATTACACATGAAATAAAACTATTTTACAGATTTTATCGCGGTTTATTTTTGATTTTTAGTTCCCGACGTTTCGAGTGCTTTGCAGCACCCATGGTCACGGGAGGGACTGAGGTGTTAGACGTCCAAAAGGCATAGTTGTTCCGGGGTACCCTCAAACTTCTTATTATTGTTGGTCCGATCTACGCAGAATGAGCTCACGGTGTCTTGAGGTCATGCAGTGTTATGCTTGGTTTTGGATTTGATTATATTCATTACCGGATCCCAAGTCGATGGAAGCACCCAGCCATCTTATCTATTGAAATTAGGATGTTTTTTAATTTCAATAGCCTCGCGATCCATCCTTGGTAGGAATCGGTGGTTTTTAACGAGGATTTGTGGTCTATTCAATCTGATGTTATGGCGGGTGCGGTCAAGGACATGTTCACAGACTGCAGACTTCTTTGAGCGAGTCTGCACAGACTGCAGACTTCTCACAGACTGCACTATCGTCTGCACGTCGGGAACTAAAAATAAACCGCGATAAAATCCGTAAAATAGTTTTATTTCATCCTTGGTTTACATTATTTGTACATGTTTCGTACAAAATGCGTCTTGTTTCTGACATACCAACTGAGTCATTAGTCGCGAACGTCGATTGTTGGACGGCGGGTTCAAAACAGTGAAGTGTAACAAAGAGTTGCATGCATATTCATGATCCGCGCCCCCTTAACAAATGTCGCGCCACGCGCTACGGCCCCCGCGCCGGTGACACGGTTACCGTGACAACTCATTTGAGATGTCACCAGGTAAGGTAATGATTGCACTTTTAATTTTTATTATAAGAAATTAAGAACTTAATGTTAATATATTATTGAATTGGATTAAATCTAAATAAAAAAGCAGCACGAAACACTAACACTATTTATAAATCTAAAGCTTGCCACCATACCGGTGGCATGACCGCTGGCTGCATTGCCTCGCTGAACAGCTAAGCTAATTTTCTGCGCGAGGAATAAGCTAGCCCTCTTGTCACCTGTAGAGGCAATCAATCTGGGTGTTTTAGTTTTTATAAAACTTTTTGCGCAGTTACTCCATGGGCCTAGCGTTTCCACCGCAAACGGTTCAAGAATGTAATCTCTACTAATAAATACATACTTGTGCCGTTTGCCCAGATCCGCCTTCTTAGCCGCAGCTCCCGCTTTAGACACTGATTCCCTGAGGTGGGACGGAGCCAATGTATCAACGCACGTGGCGTCCCACACAAGGGCCCGCCCTCGATCCCAGGGGATCAGTGTCAAGCCATCGGGTCTCTTGCCATCATCACCGAATATTCCTATCGGTTCCAAGAGTGCAGGAATGTTGAAGGTGGCAAGTGGCCTTTTAATAATATCGGATTTTGAATGATAAATGTAATATGTATGTAAGTCTGTTAAACGATTGATATTTATTTAAATTTAACGATGATGAACATGACAAAACAAATTAAAATTATATTTACCTGTCGAGCACACCAATATTTGTCCTATGCAGTTATGACCCGGAAGACGACTCTTTTACCGTTACGCTAGTAGATTCCATTCCCCTATTCTTATGAACGAACTATTTGTAACTTTGATTTTGAACTCATTATCGGTAAATTAGATGTGTAAATAAATGCCAGTTTGTAATTTGTTTAATGTAAATGGTTTACTTGAAGTAGATCTGCCTTGACCCCGTGAAAATATTTCTCAATTGTTTAATGTAAATGTTACAGTTGCTTTGTTCCACCTGCTAAGAGTCTTCCACCTTGACGTCGGACTCAGATTGGCAGCAGAAAGGGAACATTTTTAGGTGGAGAACACAGACTACCAATCTGAGATTGCGTGCGGTGTAAACCAAATAATTTCCCATTTTATATCATGCTCCGCGTGCCCTAACGCTGCATAAAGCAGGACTTGGTGGCTACCTCCAACAATTCAGTCAATGTGGCCGCATCCTGGTCCGTTTTCATATAACTATATCAAGTTTGCCATCGAAACGCTACGCTTGTAGAGATAGACACACACTATAGATAGCCTCTTCACGAATTGCAAAAGTCGGTACATCCCGACATATAATCCACCTGCTCCAGTAATGGCAGATAGCTAAGGTGTGGCTCCGTGGCGTTCTTTAATGGGGACAGCGTGTGTGTGTGATGATCTACGCTGTTAGCCGCGGGGCCTTTACAGCTTCACCGGACAAGCCCGAAGGGCAAGGGGGCAACTAGCTCAAGGTCGCCTCAAGGAGGAACGGCTTTGGCTTGGGCATTCGCTATGGTGGAGGCCATGTACTAGGTGTCTCGCCGTGGTGCTCTGCATCGGCAGGTCGGCAAGGGATTCTTCGACCTTGCCAGCGAGATCAGTATATGATCCTTTGTGCGGTATTCGAAAGAAGGGAAGTAAGGGCATCGGGAAGATAATATGCCGCGGGCAGCGGTAGCGGCTTTTACTTCTTCTGAGTTGTACTCAACAAGCGAGTTCTAGAAAGGGCACTAGTGCGTTCAGATTGTAGATTCTGGAGCCTAACCTTATAGTAGGATGTCACCGCGCGAGGATTTTAGTGTGGTAAAACTCCTACATTCTGAGCCTTTCCCATAGAGGATTTACAATTTTCTAAAGATTTTCACCTTGTGACACTAAAAAAAATGTATATCTCCATATTAGGAGTCTCTCGAAGTCCTAAGGTACACTTGGCTAGTTGAAGTAAGTATATTTGGCGCTTTTAATATACTGTGTTAATATTAGCCAATTGCTTATCACATGCAATTGAGATAGAAAATTCAATTTTTTACATGTATCGATTGTAGACATTCTGTTTTTGTCTGCGCTTCAATATCTATCCTAAATACAAGATCAACATATTAAAAAAAAACAAATGAATACCGTCACGCTTATATTTCCTAAGTGGGGGTGACAGAAGTGTATTGTGTATATCCACTTTTCGCCAACGATGATAGGTCCCGTGCGATAGATGCGGTGCGAACCTATTATTGGATTTTTTCTATCGCAAAGAATACATTTTGTCCAACCTAGGATTTGAGCCAAGGGCTTACGCCACTAGATCAACAGGTTTTTATATTATATATATATCTGTATTCTATATTCTGCATAATTTCAACGATATGTTACAAATGTCGAAGTTGTTGTCGAAACAATATTGTATTTTTTATTTATTACTAAAAGTTTTTACCAAATTAATCGTTGAAAGCCGGCAGAGGACTAACCATATTATATTTTATATATATTAACAATTTGTTAACATTGATGTATTTTGTTAGTAATACAGTTTATTATTGCTGTTCTAAAGTTCCCAGACAACAATAGAGGTAAGTATCCGTAATTAGGGCATTGCCTTGTGTTACTAATCAGAATTCTAATGATAAATAAACAATAGGTAAATTTAGTAGTACCCATTATTTACCATATTAAAAGCGCTAAAATACACATATTTTTAGATATGAATATCTATCTATATCATCGTGCCAGATCCCGTGGGGGGTAGGCAGAGATCACAAAGTGTTAATAGGTTCTTCCTTTCTATACCTCTCTGGCTTCGTTCGTGGCTGGTTCGTCTCTTAGTCATATATACGAATATAATTTTAGCTATAACTCCATCATGTAATAATTTCTAATTTAAATTCAAATAACTGACATTATACATATCTATAAATAAATTTAGATAATGGCCTTGTATGATGTCGGAAACCAGTAAGTTACTGGTTAGTAGAATAACGCCATTCCTATTCCTATTTTGACATCGTAAAAGGTAACGGGATAGCAAAAATATTCGATTATTAGATTCTCTCAAAGGGCTTTACATGCTGTATTACGTCCCTGCACAAGCCTTCCCAAGATATGGGTAAAGTCAGGGTGAAGCGGGAGTGAAATATGTATTAGGAATTCAAGTTTTCTTTTTAGATTAAGTACCAGTCAGCGATTAATAATATTAGCCCTGTTAAGGAACTGTCCCTATGTTGGACACGGGCCTCTTCTCAAACTGAGAGGGTTTGGGCCATAGGGGATCACGCTGGCCCAGTGCCGGTTGGCAAACTTCACACACCTTCGAGAAACTCTTAGGCACGAAGGTTTACTCTAGATGTTTTCCTTCACCCTTAAAGCAAGTGATAGTTCATTTTTTATACGCACATGTTTTCTAAAAGACAGAGGTGCGTGGCTGGGTTTGAACCCGAGACCTCTGACTTTGCAGTCCAACAGTCTAACCACGAAGCTTTCACAGCTTGAGATATTAGTCAATCACTGACTATTAATAATAATATTATTACTAGTCAGCGATTGCCTAATATCTCACCTCATGAAAACCACGTTCTGTAAATATTTGCCGGGTGGACAGTTAATCTTTATCAGTATTTTTGCGGAGTCCATAGTAGGAAACTGTACTCGTATCCTACTCAGTAGTCTTTGTCCCTCGATTTGCTGTATCATCAAAGCTTAAAACACTTCCCCTATCATGTACTCGCAGTGTTTAACTATTATTCCGAACAATATGATTGACAATAGGTACCTAGATTGGTATTGTGTCACACCTCTATTGAAATTGGTGTTTTTTAAATGCATTGGTCATCGGCCACGCTGTGCCAACGACCGCAGGGATCACGGACGATGGGACCAGTGGCGTAGATGTGATGAAACACAGCTATTGCTTGGCTGTTAATTGTACTCAGCAATAAATATAGGCTTTGGATGTGTTCCGTCCCTCTGTGTAGACAATCTTGCCTTGAGAGGTCAGTTACCTTTAGTCTTGATAGGTTGGCAGCATTAGCATTGGTAGTGATTGTTTTTTTTATGTACTGAGTTTTATTATCACTTTGTTGCGCACTATTGGGTTATGGAATTTTTTTCTAGAAATCTTATCTGTTTTCTTGGATGATGACGCTATGTGGTGGCATAGGTGTGTCTGTGAGGACAAGGGATTAAGCTTTTACCACAAAAATCCAAGGACGTAGATGGCTACTGTTGGTATTCTACTCTCTAATATCATAAGTATTGAAAGTATTTTTGGGAGTTTGCATATCTATAAAATATAAAAGTCAAGCCAAATTATACCAGAACATTTAAATAGTCTGGCTAACTCCAAGCTTCTTACAGAAATGGGTAGTGCGTAATAAATATTACTCCAATATTAGTAGTAGTAGGGGTAAAAATAGTGACAAATTGTCGTCAATTCTTAAAATATACATTTATGTGTGGAAATATATGTAAATCAGTTACAATATTTAAGGTTCAAGCATGAATACAAGTCCATTAACTAGATTTATTAAGGTGTGTATTTCGAGCAAACACAAATACCACCATAGCACTCACATAACATAACACCTCCTGAACAGTTAAAATCCATCGAAAAACTTTTATGAGGTCGTCTCAGTTTCTTCCTTGAATTAGTCACACGATAATTGATGATGCGAAACCATGCTCATAGTTTTGTTCCGCACACCCGTATTATACCTACCTACTTCTTTTGTTGAAACAACATTGTAGAATAGGTACTGACAAAGGAAATATTGGTAACGGAAAATCAATATTGCTAAAGCAACATTACGGAAATTTTATAATATTAGCCCTGTTAAGAAACTGTCCCACCGTTAGGCACGGGCCTCCTCTCAGACTGAGAGGGCCCTTTTCTCACGATGATTTCCTTCACCGTTAAAGCAAGTTGTATTTCTTTATCGATTTTTTTTTATGAAACTAGGGAGAAATATAGGGAATACCGAATCCTTTTAGCAATCCGATAACCAGTGGGGTAGTAAATCAGTAACAAGTTCTTGTGTGTAGACTACGGACAAACTGATAAACGTAGTACTAATACCCACCAGATAAATGGAGCGACGATCTTCGTAGACCAGCTGGCAGAAATTAGATAAAAGTTACTAAGGATTGTACTTGGTAGCATGCAATTTGAGAAGGTTATATTAAGCAATTGATTGGTATAGGTAGATGATGGTAACGATTGGCAAGCGGCTTGATCGTCTTTTATTTATGTCTTCAGGCAGAAATAGTCACGATATTCTGTTAGTCAGATAACAAAACGGATTCTGAAAACCGCATGATAAAACACCAATCACCAATAGTATTGATCTACGCTTGTATTATGGGTACTAAACAAAAAAAAGCTCAAGAGAGGGCACTCACCGGGTACATTCGTTTTGATCGACTTTGAACTTAAAATCGTACAGCAAATTGTGTACATGTTTTTGTAGTACCCTCGGTACTAGCCTAGAGGAAGATACCTTGATTTTAGATGCGGTCTCGATATACTAGTATTATCTCTAATCCATGAAATGAAATGTATTATTTGTTGGAACTTTGGTTAAAATATGTAAGATTTCATATGGAAGTACAATTTCTGCATATTTCGTCGAATTGATGGCATTTTTATTCACTAAAGAGCCAAAATATGTAATGCTTAAACATTAACAAATATCATGACCTATTTGGTATTAGTACTTTAAGTACATGCATAGTAGTGAGACGACACTCTAATTTACTTGATAAAAAAGGAAGTTCTTAACTTGCATAGCGGTGGCTCTACCATGAGTTACAAAACTCACTCTCACTATCGAAATCGTTTATAGTTTTTACAATTTTGTATACAAAAATATATACCGTCCCTATCAAATACGCGAGAAAGAAAAAAATGTGTTGTTATTGGCTGATTGTTGATACAATTACAATTTATGGTAGAGCAACGGAACCGATCTGATATAACAAAGTGGGAACAAAATAAAACAGCAAAGTGATAGGTAAGAGTTAACAACCAACCAATTACTTTTTTGCCGAATCAAATTGAAATCTATCCCATCTATTGTTAGCATAAAGAACGCGTTTAAAATCTAACAGGCTAAGTTTAAATGATACATTTTGATATAAGGGAGTGTTCAAATTTATTCGCATTTATGGTAAATTAAAATATGATAATTGCATTTTGTATTCGGAATCCAAATCACAATATCTTGTTCCGATATGTGGATGGAAGAATTAATTTTAGATAGAAACAATATTGATAGGTGTGAATTGCTTTGTAGTTAATTGTTGTGCGCTGTAATACCGAACCGGTAGTCTTGGCATCACATTTGCGAAAATATACTTTGAGAAAACAACAATATGAAAATACATTCTGACCAAATGTCTCCTTATTCTCTCTCAAGGCTTTTCGCTAGCAATGGGCGGCCCCATAAGCCGTTTTCTAAAATAAAGCGTATAGTTCTTACATTTTTTATGAAAACAAGATTATATGGTAGCGAGAGCTGGGTATGTAAGAAGGAGAATGAAAGTAGGATAAATGCGGTGAAAATGCGAGCACTGCGGAAGATGTGCGGAGTGAAGCTGACCGACCCTATTCGCAACAGTGTTGTTGGAACTCTGTACTCTCTGCCTACCCCGCAAGGGGTCTGGCGTGATGATATAGATAGATAGAATATTATGTGAGTTATCTGAATGTGCCTGATCATATTAAATGTTTCGAACGACTGATCATGGAAAACGTGGTAATAACATATATTCGGTGCAGTGCTTGTAAGCCACCAAAATGATGCCTCATGTCAGGAAGTAAAGTGCGATTAGAAACTTTTGTATATGCTTAGTCCCTATTGGAGGCAAGCACCGCACGTCCGCAGCGACAATGACCGACGGAAGCGACGCCAGCGCCGCGTCCGGTGCCACCTGCGCAAGAGCACTTCTCTACGCAACCTGAATTATTTCTAATTAATCACGTTTGTTTAGTGCTCGCCGAATTAATTGTATTCTTTTGGCGTAATTGGATCGGCGTGTCGTAATTATTGCAAAGGTGATTTATGTTGTATTATTACATTTTGTATATTAGAACTTCTTTGCTGAAAAAATCAGATAGGATAATTCTCTAAACTAAGAATAATAGTTATTTACTTTTACTGACTATGCGATCGATTACAATTAAATCTGCGATGGTTCAAATTGAGGTTTTTGACCTCTGTGTCAAAAAACAATACTAGGTAGATGTGAAACGGAGGTACCTAATTTACAAGTTTTGGAAATAAATATATAACATTAATCGTGTAATGATTCATCATTATTGTACCTCATTAGCTTTTAATTTTAAGAATGGAACATGATGGAAGTTGTAGGTAAATTTTACATGGCGTATATATACACACAAAGTATAATTGAAAATATCAATCAAACCTGTAAATACCCAACATCAAGATCATGTTTTTGTTAAAATCTTCTTTAATACACGTACAAATAGATGATGATTATATGCATATAAGACTAAGCACTTCGCTTTGTCAGATTGGTAAGAACCTTGTCCGTAGAAAACAAATCAAACATTTCCGTTGAGGTGAATTTGAATGTTCACATATTATAATTTTCCCTTACCCCTAATACACATGCTGTTCTTAATTAGTTATGGCACATACATTCAAATACGCACTTAACTCAAAAATTAAGGCAATGACCACCTGCGTGCCTACGGATTACGAGGCCGTTCAATGCTAATGAAAAAATACATGCTTTCGTATTTTTCTTATTCTCACAATTACCGCTGTTTGTGAGCCGACAAATGATGAACACACACCTTTTAAACTAAAGGGTTCACATGCAATCTTTTAAATGCTCACTCTGATTCTAATCAACGGAATTTAAAAAGAGTTCAAAGTATTATAACACAGGATATTCACCTTGAAAATTTTATGTTAAAATGAAACAATTTATTTAATTGAGTTTTTAATTATATTTTATGTTGAGTTTTTAAAATTTGATTTAAATGTGGTTTTGTTTCCTAAACATTATTATCTTATAACGTTTTTATGAAATAAAACATTATTTTGCACGACTTTTTTCCGAATTATTCAAAGATGTTTGAAGCTCTACAAGAATTCGGATCGTTAACATTTTATCTAAGTGACCTAAAACAGACCATTTACATACATAAAAATTAAGTTGTTATTACAGTAATGACGATTGTATTCGCATGTTACTAACATCTGAAGTTATCTTATAGGAAGTTATATAGAGTAATGCAGGAGTCTGAAATTATATCCAGTCTCGCTCTTTATTTCATTGGCATCCTATTTTTATTATTTTTTTCTTACCAGTCTGTATTATAAAACAAACGGTTGTCGGAATAATCATACTCAAGGAATTCAATAATCCGGTCCGGATTTTTGAATTCCTTGAGTCTTTCTCATAAAAATAGAATAATGCGATTATTTTCCTCATAGACAATAATTTTGCATGATAGTTTCCTTATACGTTTATTATGTACACATGACTACTACAGTCTAAGGACAAAGTCGTTGTTAATCGTAAAAATAGTATCATGAGTGAAAATACGCGATGCGGGCGCCCACACAAACCGACGGAAGTAATGTTTATGCAGATATTAGAACAACAGCCGCTGCCTACATTGAACCAAATAAGTTCGTGTTGCGCATTTAAATTGTGTTTTGTTTACTTCTTTTGTTTAAGGTAATAGGGAAGGCTAACAGTTACAGAAATGGACATTATTTCGATCGTAGTAGACACTAATGACGTTTTATGTTTTCGTTTTTATATATTTACGTATATCTTTCACCTGGTCCATTAGTTAAGAGCTTAAGCCACTCCGCCCACTGGGTTTGCCCGAGACGACTGGGCTTGAGACAGATCTTTGTGTGGCCTACATATATTTATTTCGGTCTGGGTGTTTGAGTATGTGAATTTTATGTTTGTAAACGCACCCACGACACAAAAACAATACCTAGTGAGGCGCTAGGTTCTTTAAACGAAACTTTTATGAACAAATTTCTGAAAGTATGAGATAAATATTGTAAGTAACGTTAATGTCTAAAGTGGTCATTTTTATATCTGCAAAAAAATATTCTTAAATTTTATGCACTTTTTGGGCCTATGGAGCTATTCTTTTTTTAAAACGTATCCCCACACTAGGATTTATTCCTATACGAATTCTATCATATACGAATATTTTAACTGAAAAATATCAATTTATTATAATAAATTGGAGGATTAAAAAGGAAACTCATGGGCATGTGCATTCTCCCCACCCTCACTTACGAAGCACAGACTTGGTCATTAACTGATCGTCAAAAGTCCACCCTTGGGGCTTGACAACGAGCAATGGAGATTTCTTGGAGTAAAGCTTACAGATTGTGTCAGAAACTTGATTCACAAATCACTGACGTAGGCCACTCAGCTGCAAGACTAAAATGAACTAGGCCGTACATATCCGCCGCATGTCGGATGCGTTTTGGGCTAAAACAACCACACAGTCGGTGCTATCAGGCGGAAAACGACAGCGCGGCAGGCTCAGAAAGAGGTGGCGAGACGAGCTGGACTCCTACGAAAAGGACTGGCATCAGCTTGCACTGGACCGGGACAAGTGGAAGAAGGGAAGGGAGGCCTTCACCCTGAAGTAGGACAGTGTAGGCTTATAATACTAATAGGATAAACGTTACGTATCTACTATGGGAAAATAAATTGGTGTCACTGGATCTCAGTCGGAAAAAGCGTATATATTTTCACAATTGTGGATAGAGTTGCATATATACGTATTTTTACTGAAAAGGCCGATAAACTTAGAGTTCCTACAGCAACATACAAAACACACAATGTTGATAAACGTCGTTCGAACGTCAAATTTAGCGGCAACTGTTAAATGTTTATGCCTTAAAACAAATAAATTGCAAAGCCCAAAAAACAAGAATGGTAAAACTTTGAATGCCATGTTTAGTAAATAGTTTTCCTTTGATTTAAGACATCTATCTATCTCTCTCTCTCTCTATCTACATCATTATAAAAGATCCCTTGCCGGATAGACAGAGAGAGTACACAGTTCTAACAGGGTCTTTCTTTACAGACCTCTGAGGCCTTCTCATTTAAGACAATGATTTTATTAACGGTATTTGGTCTGTAAACAAAAATTACTTTATCGTTTTTTGCTGGATTTTACCAGGGTAATTTTACTAAATGACATCCCTAGCTGTGACACAAAATGATGATGTCCATATATTGTAGTTTAATAAAATAATATCTGTATTGCAGGTACAGTTAATCTGATTACTTTATCCAAAACGTTTCTTGTTCCTTTACTCTTAATGACAACTTATTGGTTCATATATTAAAGTTCAAAAGTATTAACGGTGAACATGAAGGTATTATTATTATACAAGATTATGAAAATTCATACATAAATATGTATATATTTCCTACGGTACATATTACAACAATGTATGCGCATGACGTAATATTTGTTCGCGTGCATTCGGAGTGAGGAGTAAAATAGCGTTAATTTAAAGTGATTTAATCAATTTAGTTGTTTATAACTCACCATAGCTCACAAACTGCCCGTGAGGCTAACTGTAAACTTGACTTAGCCCCAAGATTGTAAAAACTTAATCGGTAACAACTGGAGCGAATCGGGTGAGCGCGCTAATTGTGGAACGCCAATTAAAATCATATTGTGCAATACCCGATTTCGATGTAGTCACGAATCTCGATGAAGTGATTTACCCTGATAGATGATAGATCAAGAGAAATGTCGTTAACCCGAAAATTGTTATTTGCAGTGACGTGGCAGAAATATTTAAAAGCTAAATAATTATGATAAATCTCTACCACCAGGAGTATATAACTTTGTATTTTGAAATAATTATTTCAGGGTATAACCTCAATAAATTTATTCAATCATTTCTAATGGGTAAATAAAAATAACATATTCCGGTTACATATATACCCAATTTTACTATCTTATCAGTTAAAATATAAACTATGTGTAAAAGGCATACATTAATTGTAATTTTAATGTCAAATTGACCTGAATAAATGGTATTTTTCTACAATGACCACAAGACTATGAAATAACCAAAGGTATGTTAGTAGTCACATATTATAATACTCCAACCCAACCGCATATTAATTGATAGAATTCTTTTAAAGAAATATTAAACCCTATGCTATTTGTATTTAAGTATAAATAATATTTCATTATATGTAACAAAAGGCACTCCTAAGCTGAATAGGTCATAGGATGAATACCTCAATAAACCATCCCAATAATTCATCGAAAACATAATAATTTATAAAATTGTTAGTTTGTAGGTGTCCATAAATATGTATTATTGTCTATATACTTTGGTTTGGTTCGCTCAATCAAATTTGGAATAGAGTGAACGCAATACATTCTCTCGCGCTCATGATAGGTAAGGCTGCTATTGTGAGATGGTAGTTTGTTGGCATGGTCATTGTTGGCCGAAGTGAGCGTTTTAAAGTTGCTGGGTAGTGGCGAAAAGAGGTCGCGAGGGAGCGGGAGGCGGCGGCCGTTGACCGGCGACAACCTTATTGCGTTGAGCCATGAGCAATGTCTAGGGTAAGGTCCTCGGAGCTGAAGTGGAGTGGCGTTTTCGTCGGTACGTTTCCGTGGGCGGCCCGACACGGTTCGGTTTTTTCACCGTTCGCAAAAAGAGGTTGCATAATTTCAGGCCATAAATGACTTCTGAAGTTGGAGCTGTTTTGCTTGACGAATTTAGTCACGTATAAGGCACGTGCTTAATGTTTCTATACTGTGCGAAATAATATTTAGTTTAATATTATGTTTTGTTTTATTGTTAATAATTTGTAGGTTTTGAAGGATTTAACTATTTTAATATTTTGTGAAGTGTTAAAACTAATTGCATTTGTAATGCCACTTACTTTACTTTCAGTCGGCACAATCAATTATAATTGTGAAAAAACTAATACACTCATTTTACAAAAAAAGTCTGAAATATTTTTTTTGATTCAGCAAACTTACTTTAATTTTTTTTCTAACTTTAAATGCCAAGTGCTCAAAAAATATTAATCCGTAGAATCTTACTTTTTGTACAAAAAGTTTAAAGTCGAAAAGCTTTATGCATTACGAAGCGATAGTTTGGCCATTTGCCTCAAGGCTAGATGCTTCCATTGGAGAGTGTAAGAAAGAGAGGGTAATGCCCTCCGAAGTTGTTTGTGGCAAAAAATGGGGACACAGAGACCGGCTCACTTATTTTGGTTAACTTATGAATCACCGTGAGAAAAACAATACAAATTAAACATTCGTTTTTGCCTTTTCCATTGGGATTGGTTATGCAAGGCGTTAAAATAAGATTTCTTTATTGATAAACGCCACTAAATAAAAATAAATCTAGGTAATAATAATTTAAATAGGTATTTATAATTAATAAAATATTTTAAAAAGTTAGATAGTATATAATAACACAACTACCCTAATAAAAGTAAGGACAAAACTTTAATCCATACGAGTGTTACTTGTAATATAATAAGTATAAGATCTTTTGACGATAATATTTCAAAAAATATATTTCGGGTTACTGGAAAGAAGTGGAACGTGTGAATACCATTTCTTGTTCAGTAATGGTATTCATTATCAACTTTACACATATATTAATTTAATATTAACAGTGCGAAAATCACCTTAAAATTAATGTATATAACTTAAAAGCTAAGCTAAGCTAGCGCGAAAACGTATACTCTCTCTAACTCTCTATATCTGTAAGGAAAGTACCTATTGGATCTGGCGTAGGAAAATATTATGTGTTCATACTTTGTTTACTTGAATTCGTTGTAAAATCGTTGAAAAATTCATATTTTCCATGCAACGGCGCCGTGGCGCTTACATATATCACCAGCCATAGTTTGAACATTCAGAAGAGACATCGTTCTTTAAAAAGTACATTAAAAAGGCCGCTTTTTGTATGAAACAACAAAACGTTATGTAACTGTGTCTACTAAAAATGAGAGCAAAATAACAAAGTGATTTAATACATCATGCAATACAAATGAAGATTTTATTCTACAAACATGAATAGATATGAGTATTTCCATAAGTAGTACATAAAGCCACACTTTATGTACTAAATATGATTGAATCTTAAATACTGAATAAT
Source organism: Phalera bucephala (assembly GCA_905147815.2). Lineage (NCBI taxonomy): Eukaryota > Metazoa > Arthropoda > Insecta > Lepidoptera > Notodontidae > Phalera > Phalera bucephala. The sequence goes on from LR990615.1 coordinate 11,823,660, forward strand.
TATTGTAGGTATTGGATTTTGATTTTTTGAAATAAAAATGATTTCTCTTTGGCTAAAATAGAATCGGTCCATACCAGGAAAATAGACAGTTATCAGAAAGATACTCGGTAAAATTATTCGTAAAAGGTCTTATTTCGGTTTTTTTGACTGCCTGCATATATTCACCTCTTCCTTAAAGACTATGATAACGACCTCAAAATTATATTCAGAACGCAGATAAATTCCCCCGAGGACCAAACAAACAAGAGTGTGCTAAAAACCTTGATATTGGCTCTGAAAAGTCAGGGGCATGTTTAACGATGAAATTCATTCCTCAGAATTATTGATGCTGATAAAAAAAAAATAACGCTGTTTGTTTTAAATAATGACACCTTGATTTAGTGATTTAAGTATAGGCCGTTCGGATCATTTGATCGAGTAGTCGTAGATTCGTCCCCGCACAGGACATAATTTTTGCGACCAAGATTGCAAACTCATAACGTAGAGCAATGCTTATTTTATAAAGAAATGAACTTATAATGCATTGTTGTGCCATATTCCCTCAGTAGAAGTTATATACAAATGAAAATAAGCATCTTATATATATAATATTAGCCCTGTTAAGAAACTGTCCCACTGCTGGGCACGGGCCTCCTCTCCAACTGAGAGGCTTTAGGCCATAGTCCACCACGCTGGCCCAGTGCGGGTTGGCGAACTTGACACACCTTCGAGAAACTCTTAGGCATGCAGGTTTCCTCACGATGTTTTCCTTCACCGTTAAAGCAAGTGATAATTAATTTTAAATATTTTATGCACATGCTTTCGAGAAGACAGAGGTGCGTGCCTGGGTTTGAACCCAAGACCTCTGACTTTGCAGTCCAACCGTCTAACCACTAGGCTATCACTGCTGCATCTTGTTACGAGGAAAAAAAACAATAATTGTATAAGTATCACAATGTCCGCATTTGTAAACGGGTTATATGCGCGTGCGGTGTCTACGTGACTACTGGAAGACATCAACGGGAGACGCCGCGGTGAAGCTGTAAATTATATTCCTCTATTGAAAACTCAAACATAATATTAACATTCATTTCCTTGATATAAAAAACTAGCCTTTACGTAACGTTTATATTAGAATATCTTTACAAATTATAGCCTATATGTTAATCTGATGTATAAGTTATATTACTGTTACATTTATCAAAATTCTTTCAGTACTTTCTGCGTGAAAGAGTAAGAAACATACTTACGTCCATCGATCCTCACAAATTTTTGCGTTCTAAATATTAGTAGGATTTCGGGGTGCATATGTTCGTAATTTTTCTCTTAACGGCTTGACCGATTTTAATGTTTTTTATTTAAACTTATTGCGTTATCTGGATAGTTCTTAGTCTTAGTTATAGTTGGACCCGGTAGATAGCGCTGCTGTCAACCGGATGTGAAGCAGCGGGAAACTGCTAGTACGCTAATAAAATTATTAAATTAATTTGAACGTTGACTATATTTTATTAGACCGTGTCTTATGTGAAATTCAAATTTAGAGTACCCGGCGAGCTTGTATGAGACGAACTATGAGAATGAACTATGAGATAGGAGAAAACCAGAGAGGGCTGTTGTAGGTTGCGATGTTCGAGAGATGAGTGAAACCAATTAATATCCGGTGTACACTGATTTAATATATAATAAAACACCAAGTTATATAAACTTACACACTAACATGCTTAAGCTACTACGAGTACACTACACCTCCCTCCAAAAGTGCAAAAAAAGTCTTTACTTTTTTTCCAGTTCAATTTGAAACAAAGGTAAAAGTTAATGATTATATGAGTACAGAGTATATGATTTAGTTATAAATAAAATGCAACAGCATTACATTTGATTTTTTTCCATATACACACCGTCACGCCTATATTCCCCAGCGGGGGTGGCAGAGGTGTACTGAGTACACCCACGTTTCGCCGACGATGGTGGGTCCCATGTAATAGGGGGCGAGCCTATTGCCATATACCGGGCACAATTCTAGACTGCGGACTCGTACTGGGAAGTTTTTTTTTTGTTAGAAAAACTACACTTGCCCGACCTGGGATTTGAACCTAACACCTCGTGATCACAAAGCAATGCGCTTTGCCACTAGACCAACGAGGCAGTCATTTTTTCATATACTATTTTTATTTATTTCTTTATCATAACATGCATGTATGATGAAATTTTTTATTTTATTTGTATATAACATGGTAAAATATAACATATTAACATAGTTACAAAGATTAAAAAAAAACAAAACGAAAACGAAGTAAAAATAACAAAGGTAGAGTCAGCTCATAAACAATTTGGTACCCGTAAAACTCCGTACTCACTGCCTACCCCGCAGGAGACAGGGCGTTATAGATTTTTTAATGCTCTAAAAGAGGAAACATAAGAAATGAATAGTTTATGCATGTATCTTTTGTTTTTAGAAATGGAACAAGTTTTCCTCTGGATGATTAAGTAATCGGCATCTCCATTATTTTTCAATGGATCAATGTTTCCAAAAATATTATAACGACAAAATTTGTCACCCAAATTCTAAAAAATGTCCTTTATATCAAAGTCATGAAGTATTCAGTACTTGTTCTATGTACTATGTTCACTTTTAAAGTTTAACCGGAGTGATACAGAGATATTTAATAAAAAATACCAAGACTTTATGTTACTATGACATTACCCTACCAATTTACATCCAATGAAGTGTGCAACGTATAACGACGGATAAGTCGTGTAAGATACCTATATAATCTTGTTTTTTTTGCCACTTATCCTTTGGAAAGTTCGACGATGACGTCAGGTTCAGACTGGTTATTGAAGCTTGCCCCTCTCACATTAAAAGCAAACAAACAAAATTTGTAACCCACTGCGAGTTTGTCTTAAGTATTATTATTAGTAAATGTAGATTAGATTTAAACTCTTTTTTGTCTAATGATAGGGTCTAATTATGATGCTGCTAGATGTTGTTACTGCTGGTTTAGCTGTTAGTTCTTTGAAACACAATTACCCATTCATCTATTTGGATGTTTTGAAGAACTCCGAAACATATTTGCTGCAGTCTTAAAAAAAACACCGTCACGCCTATATTCCCCAAGCGGGGGTGGCAGAGGTGTACTGCCTACACCCACGTTTCGCCGACGATGTTAGGTCCCATCTATTAGGGGGCGAGCCTATTGCCATATACCGGGCACAGTTCCAGACTCCGGACTCGTACTGGGAAGTTTTCGTTAGAAAAACTACACTTGTCAAACCTAGGATATGAACCCAGGACCTCGTGATTACAAAGCAATACGCTTTACTACTAGACCAACGAGGCAGGCTGCAGTGTTCGTTATTTAATTTTACTGTTACTAGTAAGAATAGTTAAAATATGTGTAATTGAGATATTAAGTAGTTTTATTTCGACATTATTTGAACGAAGGGAATGTAAAAGTTTTCGAAGTTTGTTATCTGTTATACAACAAAAACTATTATCAAAGCAAGTCAAATGTTGCACCACGAGACAATGTAACTAAGCGACCACAGAAGCTCTAAATGATTGTATTTTTTTGTACTGAGTTGGCAATCTTCCCGTCAGTATTTTTTTTTGTGATCTCGAGTAATGCCTGCGTCGCAGACTTAAGTAGCACATTCAACTTGCAATCCCGTATAATACCGAGCTTCTATAGTGAAAAAATCGGTATACTCAACGTCGTTTTCAACGGTTTATATTCTGGGAAATCTATCTGATATGTTTACGTTTTTCCAATATCAAATATTGCACCTCAAAACAAGGCAACAGATGGCTCGATGAGCAACCGCGATATGTAATAATACTAGTTGCGAACAAAGAGTAATGGAACAGAGGAGCTAGTCCTAATAATTTAAAGAAGATTGTGACCGTATGCTAACTATGTATAAATGTGTTAATATTTTTGGGATCGGCTAGTATTTGTAAGTGTCTAACCTCATAACCATTTATTTGTCTATTTCTTGAGGGATTTCTCAAAATCACTGAATCCTTTTTGACGGCAAACAAACAGCATAATGTCTGTGATAATGTTGGATGGGATGTTAGATTGGTGAATCGATGAAGTGGGAATGAGAAGTCGTAGTACCTACTCGCTCTCGTATATCTTAATATATGAACCTTAGTTCACGCAGGCGTGATCCTATTATTATATTATTATAAGTATGATTTATGTAGGCAAACATAATTTTAAGGCAAGGTGATAAATTTACCAATATTTTTCTTATCAACTGACTGATCTATCTAGATGGATAAGTATGGTGAAGTCTAAACTATCAGAGATATAGAGATTTACTCTAGGACACGATGTCGTTGATTTTCGAGTTAAGAAATACTACATTCATATCAAAATTTGTTTTTGCGTACTATCGATCCCTTCTGTCTTTGGATAAAAATCAACGGTGGCTAAAGGCTATGCTAAAGGGGTCAAAAATATTTAATAACATCAGGCAGTTTGTTGTTTCAACAATAATTAAACCATGGAGTGTTTAAGACATACTTTTGATGCAACATGAACGTTTGTCTATGCTCACCACTTCGGTTTTATGAGCGTGGGTATACTAAAATAAATATTAACATATTATAATGTTTGTTACGGTACAATTAATATGTGTATGTACACTGCTAACGAGCTAAATAAACACTGCTATATGCTTATGTTCGTCAGCCGCTGCTGACGTAGAACGCAGTAATATGCACATACATCTTTGATCTAATGTTTTTACAACAATGTCGGCTGCGACTTACAGCTCATCTAATGATCCTTGAGATTCGACATGAGTTATCGCAGTATATTTAGTAATTTAAGTGTTGTTATCACAAGAAGACAAATAAAAATGTTTGCTATTTCTAAATTGTCGTATGCACAATTTTTCTGCGAAACCTTTTCTTGTTAAAGCGTCCCTTGGTCGACTCTGACCGCTTCTTCTCTTCATCCTTCCGTATCAGCCCGTTACTCTGCTATGAATCTGTCTTCCCTATATGGAAATGTTTTAATTGATATATCATATCTCTAGCAACCAATTTTGATTAGTATTCCTAAGTCAAAAATTCTTTATTTGTATAGGCCAATAGAGGATTACTAAGAAACGTCAAAATTATTACGTTTTTAACTACATCCACCACCGGATAGGAACGCGATCTCCACTGAGAAAATCCGGCGAGAAACTCAGCGGGCTGGTCTTTTAACTTAATTTGTTTTATTCGACTGCCTCTTTCTGGTTTGGTCTGGTGGCAAAGCGCATCGCTTTGGGATCACGAGGTCCTGGGTTCAAATCCTAGGGCGGACAAATGTAGTTTTTCTAACGAAAAATTCCCAGTATGAGTCCGGAGTCTGGAATTGTGTCCGGTATATGGCAATAGGCTCGCCCCCTATTACATGGGACCTAACATCGTCGGTGAAACGTGGGTGTACTCAGTACACCTCTGCCACCCTCTCTGGGGAATATAGGCGTGACGGAGTTTTTTTTTTGTTTGTTTTATTCGATTGGCCTATTTGATAACCCAATCATCACCGAGCCACTTTGTTAAATGAAGCCCTGCCCCGCAAGGGATATGGCGTAATGATATAGATAGATAGAAAGTGAGACCACGCCTGCGTCGTACCCATTTTGAAGTCTTGCATGTACCTTGATTGACTATAATCAGACTTAGAAATACTTACAAACTCTTCTTATTACTAGTAATAGCAGGAAAATGATCGATCTACTCTACCTTGATCCATGTACGGGTGTGTATCGCATTGCAAAACAATATCTTTAATACATACAATACACTGCGTGTGCACCCAATCACTCATAAATAAAATGCAAATTTTGAAATAAATTCATGACAATTGCGCTTTGAACTTGTCTACAAGTATTACACTACTTATTATTTCAAAGAAATATTTTTGGAACAACAATATCTCGCTCGCCACAGGATATAAACAACATAGTTTATATGTTAGCGAATTAAAACGTACACACCACGCACGCACACAAACGTAACATAAACGCCTTAGAGGGATTTTGGACTTTGTTTGTAGGTGCACACCGTTTTAAATTATTAAATGAATACAATAACCACGAAAAATGTAGGGTTAGCAATGCAGTAGTGTAAAATAAATTTGATTAAGGCATAACGTGTTTTCTTTCCGGGCGCATTATAAATTGAAAACCCGATTGCGAGCAGTTGATGTACTAGTATAAATATATTTTGATTAATTTTAACTTGCTTTTGTGAATAAATACGAGTAGCTCAGTAAGTGAACAAAAACTTGATTACTTAATCAATATTCAAAGTCTTATTGTTTTACGGCATAAGTTAAAAAATATATTTATCTTATTTAAAGCAAAATTATTTCCTTAGGAATTTTGTATTTAATGTACGAACGTAAGTATTAAGTACTCTCTACACTATCTGCCTGCCCCGTAAGGGATCTTGCGTGATGATATAAATAGAGAGATAAGTATTAAATAAATACATTAGTTTTATAAAATACCTTTAGGTGCTGAGTAAAACAGTAAATGACATCACATAATTTACGTGCGAACGCTACCATTTTACAGATTTTCCTTTCCATGTGTTGGAGGCCCGGGCTAACGGTATCGCTCACGTGTCTCCGCAAAGCCATCGACCCTCAGCGGCCTCCGCGCAATATTCTACGAGCAATACACCTTTGCACGGCGCCACACGTCTTAACACCAGACACAGACAATCACCAACCTAAACCTTAAATTGATAATGGTAAAAAACATTTTCCTTCCTACTGGCTTGGTAAATAATACGTAAATTACCTTTAAAATAAAAGACGCTTCATTTGATCGCACCAACACATTTTCTTACTATAACGATTTTAAATTTTATTGCTTTTGCTGTACAGTTGAAACTTGTATGAAATACAATTAGCCCTTGAGTCTGAGACTTCGTTAAACATTTATTTATATACTTCATGTATTATTTAGTATACATTACGTAAAATTTTACTTATTCGTGAAATTTCCACGATATTTATGCTATTTATTATGTCACAACAGAAATCTATAAATATAGTGTCACAAGGATCTTTTGGACTGTGGACATTGAGCGTTGGTGGGAAATTAGGGTTACCATTTAATAATTTTTTTCTACTTCCAAGGTGTTATTTTAACAAGTGAGTCCGCACGGGTACTAAATTAAAACAGGACTTGGGTAAGGGTCATGATTTGCCCCAGAACCAACAGCTATGAAAAAATACGTGTATGATTTCTAGTTACCTGCAAATTATCTTCATGCTTTTATTAAACAGACAAGTATTAGATTTTAAGGTTATAATTTAGTAGCAAGTAATACATTTGTAAAATCGTTATGTAATTACACTAGCAATAATCAAATCGATCATTATTGAATGTAATCGATTGAATATAACCGATTGATGGGCTTGAAATCTGTAACCGTAAATCGATAACAACGTTGAGATTCGGAAAAGACGTTGGCGACTTTCATTTAAGTACTTACAGTACTTTGAAATATTTGTTTGGATAGCTAATTGTTCATTAGATATGGATGTTTGCAACTACTATAATAGAACAGATAAATAATTATGGTATATGTCACATGCTTGTTGGTTCAGAGGCCATTTTCGACGATGTTCTTTGAAAGCAAACCGCAACTCTGCGAGTGTCATATCTGGCCGGTTTCCATATTAAACTGAACGATAGATTTGCTTACTTTCTGTCGGTAGTATTTTGACTGATTTTTCTTATAAAATATGTCAAAATTCTACTGGTAGTAGGCAAATCTATCGTCGAGTAGGATATTGAAAGCGGCCAATAGTGACATTTTATTGGATGTCGACGTTAGTTCCGATCCTTGTGTAACTAACTATACGTAAATATCGTCAAACACTGATTCTTGAATAAGTATACTTTATTCTATGAGAGGTAAGCTGTGACAGTTTATTTAATAGAAGGAAGTAGGAAAAGATATGCACGCTATAGCTTGCTGACGGTGAAGAAAAATATCCTATGGGAATGATTCAAAAATTTTCTAATAACCGTTTTACATCAGGAACTAATATAATTTGGCGAAATGTGGGTTGAGTATAAACACCTCTGCCTACCCTTTCGGGAAAAAATGGACGTTTTAGGAACAATCCGAAACGGCCCAGGTGCTATTTATTATTTTATAATAGTATATAGGGGCATATTCTAAACATTAATGAAAATGTATTCTGAGATAACTTAAAAAGTCGAATCAGATATCGTACTCTATAAATTTTTCAAACTTTAATTTTACAATTTGTATTTATTTTACTCGGCAGTTATATTAATTGTGGACGAAGGTTGAGAAATGATGATGATCGCTAAATCGTAAATATCTACACAACTAACTAACTAAACTAGCCAAAAACGAAAGAAATTATTAAAAACTAACTATGCCTCGTTTGTCAAGAGTTTCTCGATTGTGTATGAAGTTAGCCAACCCGCATTGGGCCAGCGTGGTGGACTATGGCCTAGACCCTCCCAGTCTGAGAGGAGGCCCGTGCCCAACAGTGAGACAGTTTCTTAACAGGGCTAATATTCTTATTATTATTATTTATGCCTTGTTTATCTAGTGTTAGCGTAGCCTAGCGTTCACGAAGACCTGGATAAAATCCAAATCGGACAAAGTGTAATATTTCGATGGAAACCCAGACCCAAGACCCAGATTCCCAGTATCAGTCCGGAGTCTGGCATTGCGCCCGGTATATATCGTCGGCGAAAAGTGGGTGTATACGGTACACCTCTGACACCTTCGCATAGGATTTCGAACATAGAAAGCATAAATATAAATCAGCATATATTGCCCCACTGTTGGGCAAAGCCTTCTCTCACAAACGAGTTGAAAAAATAAGTTATGTTCCTCTAAGCGGATTCAAGGCGAATTGGTTGAGACAGTTTTGTAAATAAATTTAAATTGAAATTATCTGTATTATTCAAGCAGTTTCTCGCGGCTATGCATTCGGTTGACAAAGGCGCCATATACCGGATCCAAGAATAGCTAAGAACCATCCAGGTAACCTGATAAGTGCATTAAAATCATCAATATCAGTCAAACCGTTTAGGAGGAGAAGAATTACGAACACACTCGCACCGGAATTTTATATGGCAGGTAAATTATAGTCACCCGCCGCGTGTTTTTCGTATACCTAAGGATACACGGATTTTCATTAAGTCTTCACTAACAGACATACGGATTCATGAAAGTTTAAGTATATAATTTCGAATATTTTATGTAAACTGAATGAACTATGGCGATATTTCTCCGTGCTAACCGAATCTGGGGCGAGTCGCTTGTTTATCGTATAAGTAACTATCTTTCCTTATAGACCTCTCTGGCTTCCTACACTCTCATAATTTATGAGACTGGAGGAAGCCAGATATATGTATAGTATAGATAATATACCTATCGCATTTAACAATGAATGAAGTAAGCTAATGTGCTCGGTTGTAGTGATGACAGAGGAGTACTACTAAAAAAAATGCGTCAATAAAATTAAACTATAGCAGTTAAATTATATTTATCTAAACATCTCCTTAATAGCGACACGTGCAGAACGAGGCACGGAGAAACGTGATAAGCTAAACACATTCATGAGATAAACAGATCCAGAATTATTTTAATATGTATTGCTAAGAGCTTCTATTAGCATAGAATCACGTGAACGGTTTTTGTTTGGACGAAAACAAAACGGCATGGTAACAATATTAGAAATGTGATCCAATGTCCTCATTGGTTACACATGATGACAATGATGGCATCATCATTGGATGATGACGTATCTAGTTTTTATGTCATCACGCCAGATCCCCTACGGGGTAGGTAGAGAGTTAAGGATTCCAGTAGTTACATTCCTTACAGACCTCTCTCGCTTTCCCCACTCTTATAGTTAGTCTCATACATGCTTGCTAGTTACCCAGACTTTTGACTTGCTCTTCAGATAAGGCACTCATTATAAAATATTTATGTTGGTTTATTATCAGGTACACATGAAATATAATAATTTTTTTATCAATAAATAACATCGTGACTTTTATATTTTTCAAGCGGGGGTGGCAGAGGTGTACTGTGTATGCACACCAACTTTTGCCGACAATGTTAGGTCCCATGTAATAGGGGGTGAGTCTATTGCCATATACTGGGCACAATGCCAGACTCCGGACTCAGACTGGGAAGTTTTCGTTAGAAAAACTACATTTGTCTGACCTAGGATTTGAACCCAGGATCTCGTGATCACAAAGCGATGCGCTTTGCCACTAGACCAATAAGGCAGTCCCACTAAACCAACGAGCCAATTTTAATATGTTTATTTTACGATTGTTATACGTAAAGTTATATTTAATTGTGCATAAGCACAGAGTATTACTTAATGAATCCATACATAATGGAGTGCTTGTCACAACGCTATTATATGGCAGCGAGAGCTGGGTATGTAAGAAGGAGAATGAAAGTAGGATAAATGCGGTGGAAATGCGAGCTCTGTGGAAGATGTGCGGAGTGAAGCTGACCGGCCGCATTCGCAACAGCGTAGTAAGAAAGCAAATAGGTATAAAAGAGAGTATCGGTGTAAAGATGAGAAAGGGTATGCTCCCGTTGGTTCGGGCATATAGAAAGAATGTCCGAAGAAAGAATGACAAAACTGATATACAATGCGAAAGTGGAAGGATGTAGGTACCGGGGAAGACCTGGACTATCTTACCATGACCAAATAGACCGGGTCTTATCTGAAGGACAAGTCAGGAGTCTCCGGAACCGGCGAGCGTGTATGAGACGAACTATGAGAGTAGAGGAAGCCAGACAGGTATGTAAGGAAAGAGCCTGTTGGAACTCTGTGCTCTCTGCCTACCTCGTAAGGGATCTGGCGTGATGATATAGATAGATAGATATTACTTACCATAATATGTATTACGCTGTGGCATAATAAATTACGTGTGAGCCAAAGAGCTATGGAGCGAGCTATGTTAAGTATATCGCTAAGAGACTGTGTCCAAAATATCATAATCCGGGAAAGAACAAAACTTACCGACATAGCTCAAGTGATAGCAGAAAGAATGTGAAGATGGGCAGGACACATATGCCGGAGATCCGACAACAGATGGGGGTCTCCACTCAAGCACCCCCTGGGCTTGAGTGGAGACCACGAACCGGCCATCGAAATGTAGAAAGACAACCCGCAAGATGGACTGATGACCTGACGAAGGTAGCCGGTAAGGATGTGATGCGAAAAATTTGGGCGTGCCGTGACACTTATATTTGAACCCTATTTGTGTGTAAGTTCTCGTTATGATACAAGAGCTAGAACGTTGGTTGTTGCAGTTAAGTTTTAGCTGAGGGCTTATTTATTTAAAAGGGCAACCGGTTATTGTTACATTTGAAACTTATTACTCTAACTTGCATAAAAAAAACTAAATTTACAATTTTTTAATGTGTCACAATATGCATAGAACAGTCATGTATTGTATAAGAAACAATGAAATTAATTGGTAATGCTCTTTTATAAAAAACTAAGTAAAACTGGGTGTGAAAATTAAGAAAATACAAAGTAAAATTAATAAAGTAAAGATAAAAGAACAATAAATAATAACCAAAAATGACATTTAATAATTTTTTTTGACTGCCTCGTTGGTCTGGTGGAAAAGCACATCGCTTTGTGATCACGAGGTCCTGGGTTCAAGTCCTAGGTCGGACAAATGTAGTTTTTCTAACGAAAAATTTCCAGTATAAGTCCGGAGTCTGGAATTGTGGCCGATATATGGCAATAGGCTCGCCCCCTATTATATGGGACCTAACATCGTCGGCGAAACGTGGGTGTACTCAGTACACCTCTGCCACCCCCGCTTGGGGAATATAGGCGTGACGGTGTGTAAAAATGGTTTTTTTTTGTTAAGAAAGATGTGCGGTCAAAATATAAACACTACGAAAATCACTTGAGTGATTCCAAGACAAGTCTTCTTTACAATAAGATTGATGTTAGCGTGACGCTTGATATGATATCTTTGTCACACTTCAAACTTAATTTTAATTAATTTAATATAATTTTTTTTTTTAAACTTATCCCCACACGAGGATTTATTCCTGTGTCGTGGGTGCGTTTACAAACATGAAAATTCACATACACAAATACCTAGACCGGAACAAATAATTGTGGATCACACAGAGATGTGTCCCGTGCGAGAATCGAACCCGCGACTATTAGACACAGTGGGCGGAGCGGCTTAAGCTCTTAACAACTGCGCTAAATCGTCCGTCAAACTTACTAAATAAATATAAACGTGACAGGACTCTTACTTGCTAGCGTCACGCTAACGACTATATTTCCATGCTAAGCCCTCTGATTTTAAATTACTTTATGTATTAGTAAGTACAACAAGTCTATATAGGGTAAGTGAACCCTTAAGAAATTTCTCTTCCCTTAAGAAATCTTTAAAAAATAATTTCAGTGTGTTACCGTTATGGCATGCAGTTCAAATTTATATTTTAGTAAGAGTACGTTTAACATTAAAATTTAGTCTTATTTCTGATAAATTATGTGATTTTTTTAGTTATGCAGCGTTAAATCCCAAATGACCCCAAAAATTCTAGTAAATGAACACGATTCACCGGTAAATGAACATGATTAAACCAGTAAATGAGAATAATTATAAATAAAGTTAATTTGTTGAAAATAGTTATAATAAAATAAATAAGCCTGTGAAAATTAACTACACAACAACGTTACAAACCTACAATAAATAGAAAACAGAAACAAACATATTTCCGAAGAAATAAAGTTTGTAATACTTAAAAGTATCTCACGTGTAATGATTTCTCTAAATTAGTAATATTCATTTGCAATTTGTGTGTTTTTAAGAAAATGTTATCATTATTAACATTTATACGCCTAGTATAATTAAAAAAAAAACTATATTAATACCTTATAATTGCTAGGTAACATAAAATGCAGTTAGCATGATTACAATTAGAGTCATCAGTTCCTGATATTATTAATTAAAAGAATTCTTTTAATCATTAGTAATATTAGGAATTTTCATCAATAATCTTAAGTGGTACTATGTTAGTAGGTCTCCAAGATCAGCTCGAACCCCATCTGATTAAAGCATGGTTTGTGACAGGGAGATATAATATCTCTAAAACTGTTTGACACTGCAGTGAAAGATGTCTTAAAGCTACTATTTTGGAGAGGACACGGCATTATAATCAAAAACTAGTACATCTGTCAGCTTCGGTTTGCTAATGCATTGTGGTTATGGGCTGATACCCTGGAATACCTCGGCACTATACTAGATGACATCAGTAAAGTTCCTCAACTAATTGGTCTAAAATAAATATGGAAAAGAATTAATGGATATGAAGATCATGTCTAACGTTCAAGTTATATGCGGAAGGCTGTACGCTGAAAGTTTAGGTAGATCTATCTATCTATATCATCATGCCAGAACCCTTGCGAGGTACGCAGAGAGTACAGAGTTCCAACAGGTTCTTTCCTTACATACCTCTCTGGCTTCTTCCACTCTCATAGTTCGTCTCATACACGCTTGCCGGTTACGGAGATTCTTGACTTGTCCTTCCGATAAGACTCGGTCTATTTGGTCATGGTAAGATAGTCTAGGTCTTCCCCGGTACCTACATCCTTCCACTTTCGCATTGTGTATCTGTTTTGTTGTTCTTTTTTCTGACATTATTTCTATATGCCCGAAGCAACGCAACATACCCTTTCTCATCTTTACACTGATACTACCTCTCATTCATACCTATTCGCTTTCTTACTACGTGGTTGCGAATACGGTCGGTCAGCTTCACTCCGCACATCTTCCGCAGAGATCGTATTTCCACCGCATTTATCCTACTTTCATTCTCCTTCTCACATACCCAGCTCTCGCTACCATATAACAGCGTTGGGACAAGAACTCTGTTATGTATGGCCAGCTGCGCCTTTTGGCTTAAGTGCCGGCTCCCAAGTAGCTTTCCCATCGCGCCATTTACTCTGTTCCCTGCACTCACTCTTTTCTCTATGTCAGCGGTGTATTTCCCATCCTCACTGAAGGCGCATCCAAAATATACGAACGCATTCACTTGCTCCAGCACATCGTTACTAACCACAATCCTTGTTGTAGGTGATTAGGCATATCCAACACAAATAGTCCATTTAGGTAGACCTAACGTTGCAAAGTGCTTCAACTAAGTTACGTCACGTATTATTCTAAATACCGCAGTGTTCCCAGACAACTCATTAATCAGTGTTTATACGATGAGTCTCATAAGAAGGCTCAAAATCACCCAGATGCTAAATGTGAAATTTAGAGATCCACAGGAAAACCAAATCGACCGACATCGTTTTTAAAATTGCTAAACTTAAGTGGCAATGAGCGGACTGTAGTATAGTGACTCGTAGAACTAACGGCCGTTCTGGCAGAAAGTTTGTCGAATGACGTGCCTCAAGTAGACAGGCCTCGATGACCGATGACCTGATGATAGCGAGATAAAGCCGACAAATAAAATTGGAGGCTTATCTCTTACAACGAACGTCTCTGGGGTGATAAAGAGCAATTTCAGCCCTATGTGTTCTTTAAAGACCGGTTTGTCAGAGAACTTCATTAGATATTTTATTATGTAGGATAGATATGGGAGTATCATAAAGGACATTGTTTTTTTTTAACAATCAACAATAACCTCAAGTGCTGTTTGTAGTGCTTGATGGGTATATCCAAACCTTTGATATTGTTACTTGCTTGAATTCATGGCATGTAAAGGAGTAATAAGAAAAACAAAGGAAACGATGAACAAAATATTAAAATTAGGCTTAAACTGACTTTTGACTGCCTCGTTGGTCTAGTGGCAAAGCGCATCGCTTAGTTCGTGATCACTAAGCGATGCGCTTTGTCCTGGTCCTGGGTTCAAATCCTAGGTCGGATATGTGTAGTTTTTCTAACGACAAACCCTTCAGTACGAGTGCGGAGTCCGGAATTGTGCCCGGTATAGGCTCGTCCCCTATTACATGGGACCTAACATCATCGGAGAAACGTGGTTGTACTCAGTACACCTCTGCCACCCCCGCTTGGGGAATATAAGCGTGACGGTGTAAAAAATATGAACCAGTGAATGTATATACCCATCCCAAAACTCAAATCCCAAAACTGGTCAAAACATTCTTAATCGATTTTTAAATCTTGTAATAACAATTAATTACATTAACAACTAAAAATAACAATATGTCAATACTCCAGTGAATGAACTACCGTCCATTCACTGAGTTCTGAGTAAATTCTTGTTCCAATCCTGGGACAAGCAACAATCCTCAACAAACTGTATAAAACTGCAACTAAATCCATTTGAAACTTAATACACAACAGTCCTTTACAACATTCAATAAAAATTGTATCACAAATACTTCAATTATGGCTAAAAGGTTAAGTCAAAGATTTTTTTAAATCTCGACATTAACAACTTTCATCATCTCAGCCCATACTTGTCCACTGTTGAACATAGGCCTCCCCAATCGCTTTCCAGCGTAACCGGTCCGATGCCACCTGCATCCAACGACTTCCTGCGATTTTCACAAGATCTTCGGTCCATCTGGCAGGCGGTCGTCCCACGCTGCGCTTGCCAATACGTGGTCTCCACTCTAGAATCTTTCTGCCCCAACGCCCGTCCGATCTTCGCGCTATGTGGCCCGCCCATTGCCACTTCAGCTTGCTAATCTTAAGGGCTATGTCGGTGACCTTGGTTCTTCTACGAATCTCCTCATTCCTGATTCGATCGCGTAGAGAAACGCCGAGCATAGCTCTCTCCATAGCTCGCTGAGCAACTCTGAGCTTTTTTATGAGACCTATTGTAAGAGACCACGTCTCTGATCCATATATCATCACTGGTAACACACATTGACTGAAAACTTTAGTCTTAAGGCACTGAGGTATTTTGGATGAGAAGATATTGCGCAGTTTCCCGAACGCTGCCCAGCCGAGTTGGATTCGTCGATTGACCTCTCTTTCAAAGTTGGACCTACCTAACCGGACTACCTGTCCCAGGTAAATGTATTCGTCGACAACTTCAAGAGTAGAGTTCCCAACGGTGAGTGCGGTGGGTACGACATGGACGTTAGACATTATTTTGGTTTTGTCCATGTTCATTTTAAGACCCACTTGTTGAGATACTCTGTTGAGGTCACCGAGCATTCGTCCTAGATCTTCCAGCGACTCCGCCACGACCACAATGTCGTCGGCAAATCGAAGGTGAGTGATGTATTCGCCATTGATGTTGATGCCAAGTCCTTGCCATTCCAAGAGCTTGAAGGCGTCCTCTAAGGTGGCCGTAAACAGTTTCGGAGAAATGACGTCTCCCTGTCTTACTCCTCTTTTTATGGGGATTGCCTTCGTGCACTGCCCCTGTACTCGGACTGACATGGTGGCGTTATTATACAAGCACTTCAACACTTCGATGTACCGATAGTCAATGCGGCATCGCTGGAGAGATCTAAGAACCGCCCAAGTCTCGATCGAATCGAAGGCTTTCTCATAGTCCACAAACGCCAAGCATAGTGGCCGATTATACTCCTCGGTCTTCTGTATAATCTGCCGCAGCGTATGTATGTGGTCTATGGTACTAAAGCCTTTCCGGAAACCGGCTTGTTCGGGAGGCTGGAAGTCATCAAACCTGCGTTCGAGACGATTCGTAATGACTCTCGAAAACAACTTATAAACATGGCTCAGCAGTGTGATGGGCCTATAATTCTTCAGTAAAGTGTTATCACCTTTCTTGAAAAACAGTACCACCACACCCCTGTTCCATGCTTCCGGCGTTTTCTCTTCGAGCAAGACGGAATTAAACAGCCTCTGAAGGACTTTAAGTACTGGCGTTCCGCCCGCTTTCAGAAGCTCTACGGTAATTCCGTCTTCGCCCGGCGCTTTGTTATTTTTGAGTTGTTTGAGAGCCATCCTAATCTCGTACAGGCTGATGTCCGGGATATCTTCAGTGTAGTGTCGGGTTAGCTTGGCTCTTGGGTCTTTTACCAAGTCAACAACAGGTTCAGCTACTGAGGTATACAACTGCCCATAGAACCTCTCTATCTCCCTGAGCACCTCCGACCTATTCGACGTTACGTTTCCGTCCTCCATCTTCAGCTTCGTCAACTGGCTTTGCCCAATAGACGCGTCTCTTGCGAACACTTTAGCGCCCTTGTTCTGTGCTATGGTCTCCTCAATACGCCTTGTATTGAATGACCGTAAATCGTGTCGCAAGGACTTCATTATCTGTCCATTGAGCTGCCTATAGGACTTAGCATCATCGGAGGTTTGGAGCGTCATGGAACGTCGCTCAGCCATGAGGTTTCGGGTGTAGTTGGATAGTTTTTGAGGTTTATTTTTACGGTGGGGCTTAAAATACTTGGACCCGACCGTATGGACAGTCTCTACCAGCCTGTTGTTGATTTCGTCCACTGATGCGCTGCTGTCTAGCAATTCGAAGCGGTTTGCTAATTCGAGTTGAAAGTTCTCGGGGTTTTGGATATGTGCATTACAAGGTCGGAGCGTAGACTTCATCAGACGCGATCTTTCCATTTTGACATCAATATTTAATGTGCCTCTGACCATTCGGTGATCACTGCCGGTTTTTACCCTGTGGATCACGGAGACATCATTAAATATTTGTCGCTTGGTGCTCATTATGAAGTCTATTTCGTTTTTGGTGGAACCATCAGGGCTCATCCAGGTCCATTTCCTATGAGGCGGCTTCTGGAAGATAGAGTTCATCATAAAGAGTCCCTCCTGCTCCAGGAATTCGGCCAGCCTCTGACCCCTGGGGTTGCGCTGCCCATATCCAAATTGCCCCACTCTCAACTCATCATCGCCCCGTTTGCCCAGCCGCGCATTGAAGTCACCCATAACCACTGTAAAGTGTGTTTTGGAAGTATGTATGGCTCTACTAATGTCCTCATACATAACTTCGACGTTATCATCTGAGTATGCCGAGGTCGGTGCGTAGACCTGTATGACCTTCAGCGAATATCTTTTGGATATTCTGAGTATCAGGTAAGCTACCCTGCTCGACACACTAGTGATGGACACAACGTTGTCTATGAGTGACTTGTGGACGATAAATCCGACACCACCTTGGGACTGCTGTTCGCCCTCCCGGTAGTAAAAACAAGTTGCCGGATTTTAAGATTATCGTGTCCTCGCCCTCTCTTCGGACCTCCGATAAACCAACAATATTCCACCGCAACTTGTTTATCTCTTCTTCCAGCTCAACAAGCTTCTCATCTGTCCTCAAAGTGCGTGCGTTGTATGTCACCAGGGCCAATTTTCGTTTTTGGTGGTAGCCGAATCTCTGCCGGAGATTCTTAGCACCCCTTGTCCTGTCGTTACCATGGCTGCTACCGTGGCCAGGACGAACAGGACCGCCGGGGACTAGGGGCCTGGTTTTCTTATTTTCTTCCATAATATTGATTGGGGGATTTGCCATACTCGCCACGCTTGGCAGGCGGGTTGGCGAGCGCAGTTTTTGATCGCAGAAGTGTTAAGAGAACGCTGCTGCCCATTCCCTAGTTTTCCCTTAGTCGCCTTGTACGACACCCGATGGGATGAGATGGGTTGGTCCTATTCTAAGCCGGGAACCACGCGGCAAATTAACAACTTTAAATGCAAACAATTTTGTGATGAATCATCTAAGTAAGACATTAATTTAAGCACGACAGCAAAATGAGTCGGTTTTAGTAAATAAAATACTTCATTGCATAGAAATATCCTAATTCCCTATTTATTGAAATAAAAAGAACAGCGTTTTGTACATTCGCTAGGGGGTGTTTATTCACTAGAGCACTTACCCTATAAAGAAATGACCAAAAATGTCGAACTTCCGGTCCCTGCTGTTTATAAAATGTCGAGCGTTCAGTCAGTGCTATTTATACAGAATTCGTAGATTTGACTTTCTATATTCGGAAAAAAGTTATTTCAGAGAAAAGGTTAAAATTAGAAATTGTAAAGACAAACTTAGAATTTAAAATTTGTAAAAAATATCAGTAATTTCAGGGTCACGTGTTTCACGTGCGGGAGGAGCTGTTCATAGCTAGGGTTGGCTGCTTCAATATCAAAAAGAGGGAGAAAGTCCCAGCGGTTAGTGGTTGTTTGGTTAATGTGGCCGGTCCTTTTCCACTTCAGCCTACTAATCTGGTGGGCCATGTCGATAACTCTGGTTCTCTATCGTATGATCTCGTTACGGATTTTATCCTTTAGAGAAACTCAGATCATACCCCTTTTAATAGCTCGCTGAGTGACTTTAAATTTATGGACCAGTTCAACCGTGAGTGTCCACGTTTCATCTCCGTAAGTCATAATGAATGACATTTATAGGAAGATAGAGTGGTGCTATGCTGCTTCCTAGAAACTATGGTATCCGGCGGTCCTTTGTACTAGCATCTATATTATTATAAAATAATAACGGTGCCACTAATATTTAATATATTATGTACAAAAAATAATCAAAGAATGAATGTAAAGAAAACCAAGATTATGGATTTTGAACGGGAAGAAACCAGATCGAATGCAAGGATGTGGTTGGTAACGATGTGCTGGAGCGAGTGAATGAGTTTGTATATCTTGGATGCGCTTTCAGTAAGGATGGGAAATACACCGCTGACATAGAGAGAAGAGTGAGTGCAGGGAACAAAGTGAATGGTGCGATAGGAAAGCTACTTGGGAGCCAGCACTTAAGCCAAAAGGCGCAGCTGGCCATACATAACGGAGTTCTTGACCCAGCGCTGTTATATGGCAGCGAGAGCTGTCAGTATGTAAGAAGGAGAATGAAAGTAGAATAAATGCGGTGGAAATGCGAACTTTGCGGAAGATGTGCGGAGTGAAGCTGACCGACCGTTTTCGCAACAGCGTAGTAAGAAAGCGATTAGGTATTAAAGAAAGTATCGGTGTAAAGATGAGAAAGGGTATGCTCCGTTGGTTCGGGCATATAGAAAGAATGTCAGAAGAAAGAATGACAAAACAGATATACAATGCAAAAGTGGAAGGATGTAGGTGCCGGGGAAGACTTAGACTATCTTACCACGACCAAATAGACCCAATCTTATCTGAAGGTCAAGTCAAGAATCTCCGTAACCAGCGAGGGTGTATTAGACGAACTATGAGAGTGGAGGAAGCTAGAGAGGTATGTAAGGAAAGAACCTGTTGGAACTTTGTACTCTCTACCTACCCCGCAAAGCATCTGGCCTTATGATATCATCATCATCATCATCTCAGCCCATACTTGTCCACTGTTGAACATAGGCCTCCCCAATCGCTTTCCAGCGTAACCGGTCCGATGCCACCTGCATCCAACGACTTCCTGCGATTTTCACAAGATCGTCGGTCCATCTGGCAGGCGGTCGTCCCACGCTGCGCCTGCCAATACGTGGTCGCCACTCTAGAATCTTTCTGCCCCAACGCCCGTCCAATCTACGCGCTATGTGGCCCGCCCATTGCCACTTCAGCTTGCTAATCTTAAGGGCTATGTCGGTAACCTTGGTTCTTCTACGAATCTCCTCATTCCTGATTCGATCGCGTAGAGAAACGCCGAGCATAGCTCTCTCCATAGCTCGCTGAGCAACTCTGAGCTTTTGTATGAGACCTATTGTAAGAGACCACGTCTCTGATCCATATATCATCACTGGTAACACACATTGACTGAAAACTTTAGTCTTAAGGCACTGAGGTATTTTGGATGAGAAGATATTGCGCAGTTTCCCGAACGCTGCCCAGCCGAGTTGGATTCGTCGATTGACCTCTCTTTCAAAGTTGGACCTACCTAACCGGACTACCTGTCCCAGGTAAATGTATTCGTCGACAACTTCAAGAGTAGAGTTCCCAACGGTGAGTGCGGTGGGTACGACATGGACGTTAGACATTATTTTGGTTTTGTCCATGTTCATTTTAAGACCCACTTGTTGAGATACTCTGTTGAGGTCACCGAGCATTCGTCCTAGATCTTCCAGCGACTCCGCCACGACCACAATGTCGTCGGCAAATCGAAGGTGAGTGATGTATTCGCCATTGATGTTGATGCCAAGTCCTTGCCATTCCAAGAGCTTGAAGGCGTCCTCTAAGGTGGCCGTAAACAGTTTCGGAGAAATGACGTCTCCCTGTCTTACTCCTCTTTTTATGGGGATTGCCTTCGTGCACTGCCCCTGTACTCGGACTGACATGGTGGCGTTATTATACAAGCACTTCAACACTTCGATGTACCGATAGTCAATGCGGCATCGCTGGAGAGATCTAAGAACCGCCCAAGTCTCGATCGAATCGAAGGCTTTCTCATAGTCCACAAACGCCAAGCATAGTGGCCGATTATACTCCTCGGTCTTCTGTATAATCTGCCGCAGCGTATGTATGTGGTCTATGGTACTAAAGCCTTTCCGGAAACCGGCTTGTTCGGGAGGCTGGAAGTCATCAAACCTGCGTTCGAGACGATTCGTAATGACTCTCGAAAACAACTTATAAACATGGCTCAGCAGTGTGATGGGCCTATAATTCTTCAGTAAAGTGTTATCACCTTTCTTGAAAAACAGTACCACCACACCCCTGTTCCATGCTTCCGGCGTTTTCTCTTCGAGCAAGACGGAATTAAACAGCCTCTGAAGGACTTTAAGTACTGGCGTTCCGCCCGCTTTCAGAAGCTCTACGGTAATTCCGTCTTCGCCCGGCGCTTTGTTATTTTTGAGTTGTTTGAGAGCCATCCTAATCTCGTACAGGCTGATGTCCGGGATATCTTCAGTGTAGTGTCGGGTTAGCTTGGCTCTTGGGTCTTTTACCAAGTCAACAACAGGTTCAGCTACTGAGGTATACAACTGCCCATAGAACCTCTCTATCTCCCTGAGCACCTCCGACCTATTCGACGTTACGTTTCCGTCCTCCATCTTCAGCTTCGTCAACTGGCTTTGCCCAATAGACGCGTCTCTTGCGAACACTTTAGAGCCCTTGTTCTGTGCTATGGTCTCCTCAATACGCCTTGTATTGAAGGACCGTAAGTCTTGTCGCAAGGACTTCAATATCTGTCCATTGAGCTGCCTATAGGACTTAGCATCATCGGAGGTTTGGAGCGTCATGGAACGTCGCTCAGCCATGAGGTTTTGGGTGTAGTTGGATAGTTTTAGAGGTCTATTTTTACGGTGGGGCTTAAAATACTTGGACCCGACCGTATGGACAGTCTCTACCAGCCTGTTGTTGATTTCGTCCACTGATGCGCTGCTGTCTAACAATTCGAAGCGGTTTGCCAATTCGAGTTGAAAGTTCTCGGGGTTTTGGATATGTGCATTACAAGGTCGAAGCGTATACTTCATCAGACGCGATCTTTCCATTTTGACATTAATATTTAATGTGCCTCTGACCATTCGGTGATCACTGCCGGTTTTTACCCTGTGGATCACGGAGACATCATTAAATATTTGTCGCTTGGTGCTCATTATGAAGTCTATTTCGTTTTTGGTGGAACCATCAGGGCTCATCCAGGTCCATTTCCTATGAGGCGGCTTCTGGAAGAAAGAGTTCATCATAAAGAGTCCCTCCTTCTCCAGGAATTCGGCCAGCCTCTGACCCCTGGGGTTGCGCTGCCCATATCCAAATTGCCCCACTCTCAACTCATCATCGCCCCGTTTGCCCAGCCGCGCATTGAAGTCACCCATAACCACTGTAAAGTGTGTTTTGGAAGTATGTATGGCTCTACTAATGTCCTCATACATAACTTAGACATCATCATCTGAGTATGTCGAGGTCGGTGCGTAGACCTGTATGACCTTCAGCGAATATCTTTTGGATATTCTGAGTATAAGGTACGCTACCCTGCTCGACACACTAGTGATGGACACAACGTTGTCTATGAGTGACTTGTGGACGATAAATCCGACACCACCTTGGGACTGCTGTTCACCCTCCCGGTAGTAAAACAAGTTGCCGGATTTTAAGGTTATCGTGTCCTCGCCCTCTCTTCGGACCTCCGATAAACCAACAATATTCCACCGCAACTTGTTTATCTCTTCTTCCAGCTCAACAAGCTTCTCATCTGTCCTCAAAGTGCGTGCGTTGTATGTCACCAGGGCCAATTTTCGTTTTTGGTGGTAGCCGAATCTCTGCCGGAGATTCTTAGCACCCCTTGTCCTGTCGTTACCATGGCTGCTACCGTGGCCAGGACGATCAGGACCGCCGGGGACTAGGGGCCTGGTTTTCTTCTTTTCTTCCATAATAGTGATTGGGGGGATTTGCCATACTCGCCACGCTTGGCAGGCGGGTTGGCGAGCGCAGTTTTTGATCGCAGAAGTGTTAAGTGAACGCTGCTGCCCATTCCCTAGTTTTCCCTTAGTCGCCTTGTACGACACCCGATGGGATGAGATGGGTTGGTCCTATTCTAAGCCGGGAACCACGCGGCGGATATAGATAGATACAAAAAATAATATGAATCGACTATTTAGAGATCACTTTACACGTTAAATGTTAAAAAAATCTCTTGTATGTCTGCTTCTTAGGGCATCACATGGAATTTGATCGATTTTGACCGGAATTTTATATTCGAGTAGAATATAGAATAAATTAATTTGTGCGATATTTTATTAATATTAGGTAGATGCAGTGATAGCCTAGTGGTTAGACCGTTGGACTGCAAAGTCAGAGGTCTCAGGTTCAAACTCAGGCACGCACCTCTGTCTATAAGAAAGCATGTACGTTTTAAAAAATAACTATCACTTGCTTTAACGGTGAAGGTAAACATCGTGACGAAACCTGCATGCCTAAGAGTCTCTCGTAGCGCTGTGAGACCGCGGTGTTCTTACCGATCACCAAGGTTAAGCAGCAGTCGACTCCGTCGGCCTGAGATGGGTGACCGTTTGTGGCTTTTTCATATTCGAGCGTCTCCGTGCTTCGGAAGGCACGTTAAGCCGTTGGTCCCGGTTACCACTTAATGTGGTAGTCGTTAAGCCGAGTTGGAAGCCTTAAAGGCGGCTTGATAAGTTCCAACAGCAGGTGGCCACAAACCTGCCTCCACCAATCCGCACTGGGTCCGCGTGGTGGAGTATGACCTCATCTTTCTCACCTCAATTTGTGAGAGAAGGCCTTTGCCCAGCAGTGGGCAGTATAGGCTGATATTATTAAGAGTCTCTCAATGGTGTGTGAAGTTCGCCAACCCGCACGGGGCCAGCGTGGTGGACTATGGCCTAAATCCACTCAGTTTGAGGGGAGGCCCGTGCCCAACGGTGGGACAGTTTCTTAACAGGGCTAATATTACTATTTAGTTAGGTAGAACCAGAGACATAGGTTGACCTCTCAGTAGTATGCGGATACTAGGGAGAGGTCAGAATATCTGGTTTTGTGGCAGGTTTCAAGTCTAATTGTTATGTTTAATAATGCACTAAGTTAAGCGAGTGGCGCCGTAGGCAAAATATAAATAATAATAAAATTAACACTGGACAGAGGCGAAGGTAGATATAGCTACATATTTAAAACTACCAAATGAATTGTATACGATAGAAAAATAAATAAGGTGAACCCTATCTAAGGCAAGTGGTCACGTTTTCTGGTATGTTGGCTATCCACTTAATATTGTATATTTTAAATAATCCACAATGTCTCTGGTTTTCACTTCTTCAATATCATTATCATTGAATATTAATTAGATTTTCACTTGCAATGATAAACTATTTATTGAACGTTAGGAAATATTGTTCCGTAGAAAAAACGATTTTAGTGAGATTAAATTGAATGGAACTAGAAACAGTTTTTTTAATGATAATATTAATTTTGTATACACCTTCTATAGAGATTAAGCACTTCGTCTTATTCCTATGGAATCTTTTTTGTTTTAAATCTTTAGTGTTAAGTTATTGGTGTAGCTACTTTAATGAATAAAAAAAAAAACATAAAATTATGATGTCGATCATAGATTTTGATCCGATTGTACTTTACTATGTCAAGGCGACTTTCCTAATCACAGAGTCTTTGTATGTTCTATAGAAAGCATAGCATTTTATTATATGTATGCTTTTTAGTGATGAGAGCAGTTCCATCAAAAATATTTTAAGCATTATTTTAAAGTGTATGTAGATCTATGTATGTTTGAAAAATCAAATATTAAAAATAATTATAGTCCATCTCATCCATCTAAGGAAAGCAAATGTTTTAATACAGTGCTACGTCGTGGATGCCTTTAGAAATATGCTTTTCACATGCATAAACAAATGTTTGTGGGTTTCATAAAGATTTGTCCCATTCTTAGGTCTAAACTCTTTTACCCGATCCAGTACGTAACAACGGAACGGCCTATCCTCTGATATTTACTATTTGCAGTGCTCCTATTTCAGTATAAAGACTTGAAATGTGTTCGTTTACTTTTAATATTTATGTAGTAGTCGTCATTATAAGCTTAGTATAACCTGCTGCAAGTGGTATGCAATATTCTTTCTCCCTTTTATGCCATTATTTATGGCCCAGTGCCAATCTTCCCAAGTTTTTCCTCCAGCCCTCGATACAATCATCCACCCAGCGAGCGGTTGGTCTGCCCACTCTTGTTTTACCAGTTGGAGGCCACCAGTCCATATATATGTCCATCCGTAGTCTATAATATACAAGTGAAAGTTTTTTTGTTTAGATGTTTGTTACTCAATTGCGTAAAAACGGCCCTGATAGGTCGTTTTTGCGTAATTTAGATGAAATTCAGCACAAAGATAATACTATCTTTTTACAAATAACCTTGATTAACATAAAGGATACTTTTTATCCCAGAAAAATGTTAGGCTCCTGTCTCAACTCAACGCGGATGACGTCGCGGGCAAAAACGAGTCTAATATAATTTCTGTAAGCGACGTGCCTTGCCAATTGTCTCTTCAGTGTAAATGTTTGACAATATCTTAAAATGTTGTACGTTGTCTAATTTCAGTGTTTCTTACAAGATCGATTAAAGTATCTATCTATCTATCTATCTATATCATCACGCCAGATCTCTTACAGGGTAGGCAGAGAGTACAGAGCCCAACAGGCTCTTTCCTTACATACCTCTCTGGCTTCCTCTACTTTCATAGTCCGTCTCATACACGCTCGCCGGTTACGGAGACTCCTGACTTATCCTTCAGATAAGACCCGGTTTATTTGGTCATAGTAAGATAGTCTAGGTCTTCCCCGGTACCTACATCCCTCCACTTTCGCATTGTATATCTGTTTTGTCATTCCTTCTTCAGACATTCTTTCTATATGCCCGAACCAACGGAGCATACCCTTCCTCATCTTTACACCGATACTCTCTTTCATGCTCTCTTTCATTAAAGTATAGGCTGAATATTTAAAATTCTCTGTTTTGTGATTGTTCTTTCTTATTGTTATTTTATGTACAGTTTCTTTTGTGAGTGACTATAAATGAACACTGTAAATCTTGGAGAGACACATCAGTTGAAGACAATGGTTTTATTTACAATTACTGTTTACAATTAAGGTATCTTTTTGGTTGTCTTGTTGGTCTAGCGGCGCATGTTGGGCCTAGGGATAAAGAGATCTTGGTCCGAATTCTAGGTCAGTCAAGGTGTCATTGGGGATTTTCTGCCACAAAATTCTCAGTAGCATTTAGTCTATTGCTTACTTGTCGGAAAAAAATTAGACTTTAAAGTCTACATTTGTTTCTCGATATAAAGGCAATAGACTATTGGATCTAACATCGTCGGCTAAATGTGGCTATACACTGTAAATTTCTGCCAGTCCCGCTTGGGAAATAGGGCCAGTATTATTATTTCCTAAGTTATCTTTAATCTTAAAATATATCGCTAAACCTGTTGTTCTTGTATGTCCTAATAAATATCAAAGCATACATCAGTATGTATTATCCTACTGTACAATCAAAATGTACATATTACTATATGGAAAATTCGGATTACGATTTTGTTTTCTCCAATATCCTAATATAATCATATGTGCGATTGCATAATCGGGATTCATATTGTCGAGGTTTGTACATACATAAAGTATATGAGGTCGCTCACGTGGCTATTGTCGACCCCATTTGTATTGATTTCGACGGAGTCCCTGAAGTGAACTATTTCAACAGTTAAATGGAGTACAGAACTGAATATACGATGCAGTTTAACCTAGTTAGACATCAGTATACATCTATTTTTTAATTTAATTTTACTCTTGTTTTTATGTTTTAAATCGCAACTTATAGTACTTTCGTTGTTCGAAATAGACCTAACGGTCTGGCGTAAAGAACTAGCGTATATTACTTTTAGTATCAGTAACTAATGAAATGGTCTGTATTAAAATCAAGACGTCACCGAACATCTGAGGAACACGTTTAATGCAAAATGATATCATAAAGAGTGTGATTAATTCATGAATTGTGTTTTATAAATTATAATATATATTTATTATAATATTAAAACTGTAAGGCGGTCATCAAAGCTGAGGATCGAGCAGTCGCGGGTGTGATCCAAACACGGGACAAATATTTGCTTCCATCTGGGTATTTGTGCATGTGAATTTCATGTTTAAAACGCATTTACGAAACCAAAATTAATCCTAGCATGAGGCATTAGCAATGCTCCTTTTTTTTTAAAAAAAAAGTACACCCAGTGAGGTAAAACATGTACACAATTCCGTAATACTGCCCAACTCCAAAAATGAGTTAATGGAACTAAAAATTTACATAATTACTTTATTGAATCAAGTTTTATAAAAATATGAAATTTGTGATTCATTGATATAAATTGTTTCTAAGTTAAAATCAATTTCAAATTCGATAAAGATATACGTAGGTGTTATATAGCCTTGCCATATTAGGACCTGCGGGATTATGATGTTCTTGGCGATCTTAAATTCAAAGAAGCCGTTGGGCCCGGTTACCTTTTAATGTGGTCGTTGTTCAGCGAAGTTGGAAGCCTTGCCTTTAGATAGCTTTATAAGTTCTAACACCAGGTGGTCACAAACCATCATAGGTCTGAGGGGTGAAGTATGACCTATTCTTGCTTACGTCGATTGGTAAAAATACGTATCTACATTTTCTTACCAATCAAGGTAAGCTTTCATAGAAGGCTTGGCCATCTGGCCAACAGTGCCCCTTTCATGAAAGTTTAATCGCGTAGCACGATGTAGTCAAATTTAAGGAATATAAATACCTTTACACGTGTAATGGGGGCTGTACACTCTCGCCGAAACAATCGAGACCAGGCTAAGCACGAGTATGGATTAGAGCGCTTGCCCGCTTTGATGCATCATCTATCGGTGTCAGTTGTCGTCCGAGGCTCGAGTGTGTCATCGTAAGAGACCTCTCGAGCGAGCGTCAGTGAAAGGATTAGTTGAGTGTGTCATTGCCAGAGATAACTCGAGCGAGCTCTAGTAACTTGGTCAGAAGATTCGCATCTGAGAACTTGGTCGAGAGTAGCATCATCCCAGGCTTCTCGAGCGAGTTCTAGCGAAAGGAATTAGTCCAGAGTATCGTCGTCCGGAAGAAGCCGTCCTTCGTTGAAGCAGTAATAGCCTAGTGTTTAGACCGTTGGACTGCAAAGTCAGAGGTCTCGGGTTCAAACCCAGGCACGCCCTTCTGTCTTTTCGAAAGCATGTGCGTATTAAAAATAAACTATCACTTGCTTTAACGGTGAAGGAAAACATCGTGAGGAATCCTGCATGCCTAAGAGTTTCTCGAAGGTGTGTGAAGTTCGCCAACCCGCACTGGGCCAGCGTGGTGGACGACGGCCTAAACCCTCTCAATTTGAGAGGAGGCCCGTACCCAACAGTGGGACAGTTTCTGAACGGGGCTAATATTATTATTTATCGTCTTCCGAGATTTCACGAACGATTGCTACCGAGAGTACTTGGTCGAGAATCTCGTCATCAGAGACTTAACAAGCGAGCGCTGTCGAAAGAAATTAGTCGAAAGGATCGTCGTCCTAGACCTCTCCAGCGAGCGCTGGCGAGAGAACTGCTCGATAGTGTACAGTCGCCTTAAATTACGTTCGCGACTATGTATCGTTTACGTAGTGCGTCATTTCGTGTACAAATTGAGTTACAGAGTATAAGTGACACGTGACAGTGGCGATATTCAGGAGGCACCGTAACAAACATGTTACTTTTGTATTTAGTTACATCACAAACATATTTGTTACCCAAATTGTGCGCGCCCCATATATGTATGTTGATTTCACTTTTCGCCTGTATTCATAGGAATAAATCAGGGGACTGTTATAATATTCTGTGATGTTATAACAGTGTGACTGAATAGAGACTGAATAGGCATACATTAGTTGAACCTACCTACTATCTAGGACGAACTACATGAGCTTGCAGTAATTGACACCACCTCTATGATTGTAAAAATGTCAAAATAAGTATTTGAAATATTGGTTTACCAAAATGACCTCTAAGCTCACGTCATTATGTCAAATCGCGTTACTGATTATAAAATGTGTTTTTAGTCGTAATTAGTCGCTTTTTAGGTACATACTTATATAAGAAAATTTAATGCCCGAATTATCGCGTAGAAGAGACTATAATCATAATAAATAAAATACTAAATCATAGACTTTATTGTTACAGAAACTATTCAATTATCTTTGATTCGTACCCCGCCCACATATAATAATGATATTTTTTTATAAGTATAACCTAATCTTACACGAAGTTTTTAAAACAAATTAGTATCCATTTGAGCAATTGCTATATAATTGCTGTATCCATTGACAGCAATTACAATGAGAAAAAATATATGCCAATATATTGTATAGTACCTATACAGTTCAGTCCAAAATATAAGAATAACGATCTAAATAACGAGCTTGCCACCAAACCATGCTTTAGCATTATCTAAAATCGACACCTGATCTTAATAATGACCAGCAAATAAGGTGGACATAGAGGCATTGTTCGGTTCAAATGATCGATAGTGAATTTTATAATCGATTTAGATAATATCGCTGTAGGTCAATATCATAAAATAGAGTTTTTGTGTTCATTGCAGCGCGGATGGAATGGCAAACGAGATCAAAATCTTTGAAGTTTTTTTAGGTGACACTAAAGTTGACGGACAATTTAAAGTAGTGGTTAAGAGAGCTTAAGCCACTCCGCCCACTATGTGTAATAGTTGCGGGTTCGATTCCCGCACGGGACAAATCTTTGTGTGATCTACGATTATTTGTTTCGGTCTGGGTATTTGTATATGGGTATTTACATGTTTGAAAACGCACCCACTACATAGGAATAAATTCTAGTGTGAGCTACGTATTTTATAAAAAAAAGAAAAATTAAAAATAAATAATAGTATTATTTCAGTGTTATCTCAGCAACCACAAAGGTTGATTTGGTTTGACATAATACTCGGACAAATGATACGCAACTTGTATTGTATTTTTACACATTAAACTCACCTTTATAACACCACTACCACACTACTACTATTTATGTATAATATTGTTTAATTTATATATTACATTACTTTCTTTTGTATTTATTTTCATTCCATACATGTTTCTACACCGCCCTAAAGTAGATTGGGAGAAAATGCCTCAGGCATTAAGTTCCCCTATGCACATAAGTGCATGAAGAATAAAATAAATAAATTATATGTTAAGAAATATGCATTTTGGTAACGAGGACTAATAAGGGATGTAACTGACAGCTAAATTAAGAAATTAATATCTCAAATAGCGGTATTTTAAGTGAGATAGTACTTTGATGGCATTGAGAGATTTTAATTGGGCTTGGTGGTGTCGAAAGCAGGATGGCTCTTTGGAATAATAAAACGGAAGCTCAGAATGACCACTTTTCAAAAGGACTTCAATTTTGTCTATTTCCCATAATGGCACATTATGTCAATTTACTTAATATACCTACTATGTTGAGTTCTTTATTTCATACCTACTATGTTTCAAATTGGATAAGATATATTGCGCTGATCATAAGAGTTTGAACCACCTAGGATTTGAACCTAGAACCATTGATCACCAGCTGTGCAGATTGGGTTTGAGCAGTTCCTCAATCAGCAACATTAAACAATGCTTTATAATACAGTTTTGAAAAATAAAAATGGTTATCAGAAAGCCCAAACAAACAAGTTAAAATACTAGCCCGCTGTGCTTCTTGCTGAATCTTCTCAGTGAAGGCCGCGTTCCAATCCGGTGGTAGATATAAAAGAATGTAATAATTTTGACGTTTGTAAGTGCTCTTGTATTAAACTACTATGCCTAAACAAATAAATAATTTTTGATTTTGACTTTTGACTTTGTGTCCTCTGCTTCTAGAGTAATGAGGCAGCCGTGATTACAGTCTATTCGTCACATCTATTTTTATTAATCTTGTAGACTGACATAACATCTTAGTTATTTAAGATGTACCAAAATATTATGTAAATGTAGATTATAGACTAGCATATTGATTAATAGATTTTTATGCATTGTTGAACAAAAAAATCATAAAAGTTATTTATTATTTGTAAATAACAACAGGTTTTTATATATATCATCACGCTAGAACCCTTGCGCGGTAGGCAGAGGGTACAGAGTTCCAACAGGTTCTTTCCTTAGATACCTCTCTGGCTTCCTCCACTCTCATAGTTCGTCTCATTCCTAACATTTTTCGGGATAAAAAGTATCCTATGTGTTAATCCAGGTAATAAACTATCTGTGAGCCAACAATTGCAAGATTGAGTAACAAACATCCAAACATACAAACATTCACATTTATAATATTAGTAGGATCATTCTAGAATACAACGGAATTATAACCGTCAGCCTATTGCCATCAAAACACTGATTATTATAATTGAATCAAAGAACACCAACAAAAGCCTACATAAGTTCAAATAACTTCTTTACACTACGGCACAGGTGCTGCGTTCCCATTGATTCGGAGGTTTCCCACGGCCAAGTTATATTCACCATTGTACATCCCCCGCAATTCATAAAACCTTTCAAAGGTTGGGGGTGAATCTCGCACAGGTAGCTGCTTACAAGGTGTTTTATGAAATACGTTGTGACCGTTGGGCGCATTTGTACGTTATAGTATCGTACACAGTAGCTCGTAATAGAGGGCAGGAAAAGTTATTGTGACCTTTTTCTTTCGAGTATTTTTTTCGAATCGGTTTTGACGTTTTAGTAACTGTGTTGAACGTTAGTTGGTGATGTGATTTATGAGAGAATGACGAATAATGTGTATCACTATGTTGGGGAAGTAAAAGAAATTATCTTCTTTGTTGCAAGTGTTCAGAGGATTGAATATACTATACTTTAATATTAAATAAATCTATTCATTATTTTATGATAAGCAATTGTGGATTTTACATAGTTGTACAAATTACTAGTAGTAAGAGTCGTTTGCCGCGGCATTACACGCGTGTATTTTGTAATATGGCCATTTATATCCCAACATGCCTATAGCACTCAGAAATATGTAGCTGCTTGTTAGTCAAATAATTTTTAGAATCCGACCAGTAGTTCGAGAGATTACCTCCTACAAACATATGTACATACATATAACTGTATCTTTTCATAATATTAGTATTGATATAGATTCATGCTAATAAAAGTCATCTAACCGTCGACTTGATATAAAACCTCATACTTACTTAGAAGGTAGCGCATGTAAATTTAGGATAAACAGCTTAATCTTCAATAAAGGCGTGAAACCGTGATAGAGACCGGTATAAACTAAAGCCATCAATTATTTGGTAAACTATAAAGTTGACATGCAATAAATCTCTGCTGATATAAAAACTATAACTACACTTGGAAATTAGGGAAAAACGGCTCGAACTTTAATAGAGGCATGATGTAAAGCCACGATGGGGACCGCTTAAACTAAAGCTACGTCAATTATTTACGTGCAATAAATCTCTGCTTGTATCCTTACTGTTCTTCGTCCTGATCGCCATAAATTCTCATGCATCGTAAACTTTAATTTAATAATTACAAATGGCATGACGCGGAAATCATGAAGGCGGTCGTGGTAAATAAAATGGGAATGATTCGCGTGGAACAATGGACCGGGTTATCGAACTGCAGTAACATTTTGGTGAAGGTCCCTAGTCCGCGAGGTCACAACTAGATTCTGTTTTGACGCATGGTTTAATTTTACCAAATTTTAGATTATTATTTTATGTACTATATCAGACGAAAGCAGGTGGTGATTCTTTTATGATTTTGATATCATGTACCTTCTTAATGATCGTCAATTTGCTCAGGCTCGGAATTGGATTAAATCTGGTTTTGGTCTGATCTCTGTTCCCATTTTTGTGTTCTTCAAAGCATGCGTCCTATGTTATACATATCAGTTGAAACTTCGCTGGTAAACAAACCGGGTTTGTATTATTGTGAAGACCATTTTGAATGGTAGGTATGGGTCGTTTGACTGATCTACGCTGTTGGCCGCGGGACCTTTACATCTTCTCCGGACAAGAGTGGGTATGATTATTGAGATCTGAATAGTAGGTATAACTCCTTTAATGTGGTCGTTGTTAAAGTTGCAACTTAACTTTAACCACATTTATGTGAAAGGATTTTTGTACCTAATAATATATATGATATTAGTCCTGTTAAGAAACTGTCCTGCCGTTGGACACAGGCCTCCTCTCAAATTGAGAGGGTTTAGGCCATAGTCCACCACGCTGGCCCAGTGCGGGTTGGCGAACTTCACACACCTTCGAGAAACTCTTAGGCATGCAGGTTTACTCGCGATGTTTTCCTTCGCCATTAAAGCAAGTGATAGTTAATTTTTAATACGTACATGCTTTTAAAAAAGATATTGATGCATGCCTGGGTTTGAATTCGAGACCTCTGATGCCTCTGGAGTACCAATAAACGATAAACACCGTCACACCTAAATTCTGTGTGTACTGAGTACACCTACATTTCGCCGACGATGTTTGGTCCCATTTAACAGTCGGCTAGCCTATTGCCAATTACCGGGAACTTATCCAGACACCGGACGATAGAAAAACTAAATTTTTTCGACCTAGGATTTGAACCCAGGTACTCGTGATTACAAAGCACTTTGCCACTTAACCAACGAGGCAGTCAATAAACGATCATATCATGAAGTTATCATATAGTGCCGCGTTATGTGTGTGTAATTGGTCATAGCGAATAAGGGTCTAGCACCTAAAGTATTTTTCACGTAGGATGGGTAGTGACAGTTCAAATTGCCTAGCGAAATTATACTTTGTTCAATGGCAATAAGGGGCATGACCCGTTTCTATACTTATGGTTTTATACTTTAACCCCATTAAATTGTAACGGACGTAATGTCAGCCAACGCGTCAGCCTGCCAAGATAAACCAAAGCCAAGCCAAGCCAAGCCACGCCGAAGCGAAGCCACGCTGAAGCGAAGCCACGCCAAAGCCAAGCCATGCCAAAGCCAAGCCACGATAGTCGATTCTCGTAAATGTCAATAGCTGCCGCCATGTTGATACATCCCTTGACGCCCCGCCAAAATGCTACTGCCAAAGAAGTGGGGATGTATCTATATAAGCCTTAGCTAAGTCATTTGTGGAGGATTCTAGTACCAATTAAACGGGTAGAACGAAACTTTGCTTCATTTTATTTCTATCCGTTTCAAAATTAAATATTAATTTCGTTTGGCAATTAGAACTGTCACTACCCATCCTGTGTAAAAATACAATAGTTCAGTTTTTGTTGATTTTCTTTATAAACGTGGCCGTTTCTTCAAAATTCATAGCCACAGTCACGAATAACTACTAAAGTTCGTCTTAAAACCCTTATAAAAATAACTAGCCTTGAATTTTTACTGGTCATTGACTCTGGAGCGCTTTCGTTGTAAATTCAATTTGTCATTTTAGTTGTACGAGTACATTCTAATATCATACGTACCTTTATAAAAACTGGTATTATTATCAAATATATTATTTTAGGCCCTCGTGGCGCTGTGTGACCGCGGTGTTCTTACCGATTACCAAGGTTAAGCAGCATTCGACTCGGTTGGCCCGAGATGGGTGACCGTTTGTGACATTTTCAAATTCGATCGTCTCCGTACTTCGGAAGGCACGTTAAACCGTTGGTCCCGGCTACCACTTAATGTGGTAGTCGTTAAGCCGAGTTGGAAGCCTTAAAGGCGGCTTGATAAGTTCCAACAGCAGCTGGCCACAAACCTGCCTCGACCATTCCGCACTGGGTCCGCGTGGTGGAGTATGACCCAATCTCTCTCACGTCGACTAGTGAGAGAAGCCCTTTGTCCAGCAGTGGGCAGTATAGGCTGATATTATTATATTATTTTAATGTGAATTATAGAGCTTTTTTTTTCTTTAGGATTCTGTTTAGGATAATAATTAACGTCATTAGTCTTCTGGCATTACAGTGCTTGGTCCGAATCCTCCTAAGTAAGACTTCCATTGAAACTGAAAAAATTTCAATGGAAGTCTGGAGTTGGAAATTCGCCCTCTATTAGGTACGTAAGGTACTATTTACTTTATGATCGAAAATCTTTAGCGGAATGTGGGTGTACTAATCCGTTTGAGGTATATAGGTGTGATGGTATAATTAATAAAATATCGCTATAAACATAATCGTACTATTAAAAGACAGCGATCTCAAAATTTGGGCGCGCTATGACGGTTTTATGTTCAGCATCGTCACGCCTATATTCCCCAGCAGGGGTGGCAGAGGTGTACTGAGTACACCCACGTTTTGCCGACGATGTTAGGTCCCATGTAATAGGGGGCGAGCCTATTGCCATATACCGGGCACAATTCCAGACTCCGGACTCATACTGGGAATTTTTCGTTAGATAAACTACATTTGTCCGACCTAGGATTTGAACCCAGGACCTCGTGATCATAAAACGACGCGCTTTGCCACTAGACCAACGGGGCAGTCACATGTTCAGCATAATTTTCAGAAATCAAACTTTCAGAATATCTCGACGTAAGACCCTATTTCTAGTGAAATCTTTTCATTATTCATGACCATGCGTATGATTATTAACATTATGATTATTAACTTGACATTTTTATACGTACATACGTTCATATACTTGGGTATACTAGTTCACTCAGCTGGATTGAAAGTATGATTTCTTAGGTCTGAGTTCTTCTGAATTAATAAGTTTTCGTTAAGTGAAATGTAAATTTCTTTAAATATAAATTTCTTTAAACCTACTTCCGGGGAGGGTAATTTTTTAAACATATAATTTTGTGATTTTCCGTTGTGCCTATATTATTAGAATTACTGTAATTGCAAATTCCATTATTTATTTTGAGTACAAATTTTGCTAAATAGTCTAACTAAAATAATAATCTAAAACCATCAAATTAAAATATACTCTGGTTACAGTATTAGACACGGTCGCAGTTTTCTCTAATATTTCTGTAACGTTTATGATAATGAATGGCCTTCAACATCTAAAAATGCTATGCACGAGGCAGAGTCAATATAGGCACGCGAGAAGTCTTGTGCGCTTGTTTAGTGTTGTTCTGTCAAAACATGCACTACCACTTAACAAAGGCTGTATTTAAAGCCACGTTTTCATAGGGAACAAGCGTCCTGCTACACGTGCTGCCAGAGACGTTAATTCCAGACATCAATAATGCATTGTTTTCTAAATATTTCTTGTAACTTAAAAAAAAATATATCTTTTGGCACTTGGATGACATTGGCCAGGGGTCGTGTGAAATTAGGGTTACCATTTAGTGATCTTTACATACTTCTAGTTACCTAACTTGGGAGAGTTACACTTGCTCAAAAAACAAAAAATCAAAGTGGGCCATGTTGACACGTAAATCAAGTTTAATTTTAGATCCACATAAATAAAAATACCTTAAAACATTCCTTCTAATAAAAACAGAACTTGGGTATATTTCATAGTGAACAGCTACTCCAACGAACTGTCCTGTTTTGACATTTTACTTGATGACAGCGTTCCGATTTAGGTCACGTGCCAAAAGATCCTGAACTATACTGGGCGAAGTTTAGGCTACGTATTCGTTATAGTATTTTTCATGAAGGATGGGTGTTCTGTCAAAGAAAATTATACTTTATTCAATGGCAATAAGAGGCTTGACCTGTTTCTATACTTATGGTTTTATGCCTTAACATCATTGAATTAAATATTAATTTCGTTTGGCACTTAGAACTGTAACCCATCTTATGTGAAACATACTATAGGTGACAAATGCCCGCATCACATGTTACCAGAGGTGCCGGATGGAGACTAGTGACGTGTCGCTTAACATCTCGTCCTGCAACCTAGGTCATCCACATTTGCTTAGTTGGTTGCAACATGTCGCTCGAAGGGGATTCATATAATGTTCATCCATATTTTTGGGTAACATAAGCCTGCACTCTGTGACGTTTGTTCTTCAGTTTGTTTAGCGACGCAGCGATAAGGCAGACAGAGCCTTAGTATAAAAGATTGGTATAGCGTGACGCTACCGACGTAATATACTTATCATATAACACACATAAACGCGACAGCACGCTGACTCGTTAGCGTCACGTTAACATCAACCCTTTTGTGCTAAGCCCTCAGGTCGCAGGATGTTGCCAGACTATTCGAGAGACGTCGCCCAACGCTGCTCGACTAGTCTGACGTCATCAACAACACATGTCGCGGGATTTTTGTCCTCTAATAAAGACGAGGCTTTAAACTATAATTTATTCAGTGCCAGACAACAAATATTTCATATCTCTCGTAAGGCAGCTAATGTATTGTAGTTTTAAAAATGGTCACGTGAATAAATCCGGAATGTGTAGGTATTAATAATGGTTTAATCTATGTAGCCAGCTGGGAGTCGTTTAGATCTAGCTTGTCGTGCGAGAACTTTTATAACAACATATTACGGTGTAAAGTTCTCTGTAATTAAAGCCTATATTGTCAAAATTTTGAACCTAGAAAATCGAAGAGTAAGGATCTATGTTAAAACAAGTTACGATTACAGCAATTGGCTAACTCCCGTTACGTAAGTTGTTTAGATAAATGATTACGTAATGTAACATTTTGTGAACAAGATATTACCGTTTAGTATCCTTCCTTTCCCCGGTATGATTTCGGCCGAAAAATCTTAACCACTCCCTAGGAATTATTTCTGGGCCCTTATTTATTATGACCAGTTACACACCTAACGCAGCGGGTTATAATAACTTAGTGTAATGAATAAATTTCACATACACCAACACTCGTACACTAGATCGAGACAAACTGATCTGAACTGACAAAGGACTTACGGTCAAAGCGTAGGTATATCATTGTTTTATGACATGAGGTCCTATTGTTTCAATATGACATTTAAGGTGACCTTAATGTAGACAAGATGTCGGGTTTACATGTACTCAATTCTGACAAGCTTTTTAACAAGTAGAATCTATTTTAACTCTGTAACGTAGGTGTTCGCTGTTTTCCAGGATAAAATTATTTGTTACCTTCACAGTATGCGTTTGGAAGAAAATCACACGTTGGTTCTTTATTACCTAGTTTTCTATATTTGAATAGATTTAGAACAATAGATTTAGAACAAACTACCTTAGGTCTTGCGTTTATTATGTTACACCTTGTATAAAAACAGTCACTGACTACTTTTAATTAACTAGTCTTTAGTACAGGGAATAAATCAGGGGAAGGGGTCATTGTTTTAGATACGTTAAGCTACTATTTTTGTAAATCAAAGTTCATAAAATTAGCGCTTTGAATTAGTTAACTAAAACATTATAATTTCACTATACAATCATGACCAAAAAGACCGAGTCTTATTTGAAGGACAAGTCAAGAGTCTTCGTAACCGGCAAGTGTGTATGACACGAACTATGAAAGTGGAGGAAGCCAGAGAGGTATGTAAGGAAAGAACCTGTTGGAACTCTGTACTCTCTGCCTACCCCGCAAGGGATCTGGCGTGGTGATATAGAATAGAATAGAACGATTTTGTTTCATTATAGAAGTAGTAGTTTTCCGCGGCTTCGCACCCTGTCGACAATAGCGCCACCTAACGGGTTCAACTATAGCTAAGAATCATGCTTGTGATCACATTAGTACAAAAATAATCATTAAAATCGGTCAAGGTTTAGGAATTACGAGCACATTTGGAGTAAACATTAATTTAGTTATCTGGTCATGAACAATAATAAAGCTTGATACCTCAATACCTATTCTTTTAAGGGAATGCAAAAGAGACTATCAAAATATATAAATAATATTGTAGGTGGGTGCAAACATTCTAGAGTTTGTTCGGACCGATCTGTGGGCGTCAACTAGTGAATAATAAAACGTAGCATTTAAAACACATATTATAATATTCCAAATGTCGATCGTTCACCCCAGAAATTGATATTTAGGATTGCCTTTGATATTCTGTATAAGTAACGCATGAATGTTTATCGCATCATCTATATTCAGATATTATTTTTTATTATTTCTATGTTCCTCCTAATTATAGAGATGGCATAGGTAAATTATAGTTCAGATTTTAAAATTACCCGTATGTAATAGGTATATAGGATCGAATATAAGTAAGACGTATAATTAATAAATTTAATGTGATATTTATGTATGTACACAATGAAGAATATACAAAATTAAATTCGAGGTAGGTGGCGTGCATTTATAGTATTCAGTATTATAATAAAGTCAGTATAACACAAAAAATATTTAAAGGCTATTCACCTCTCAGTTGACAATTTTGTCGCTATTTCAGATTTGTAAGTGTTTTGGATAAGCAAAAACTTAATCGCCAAACCACAAACGATCCAATGATCGTATCTCGCAACGCCACCTAGAGCCAACAAAGCTGAACTAAGCCTGATGCGCAAGCTTACAGCACACAACAATACCAATCTCTCAATGTGTGCGTGCACATTCAATTTTATTCACTAACACAGACACAGAGGCATAGAAAAACGAACATTACATACACACACAGACTCGGATCGTTACAGCCTCTTACGTGAAGAACGTAAGCGACTGCGGAACTCAAGATGGCTGACATTGGCAATGCTAGGTCGTTGACCCGGCGCTCGCGCAGCCTTCAAAGCTTAGATCTAGCATTAGAGAGGTTGTTATTTTCCGTAATTTTTTTATTCTACTATTCAACTGTTTCGTGTATTGAGCATTTTTTGTTGTGTATAGGTACACTATGAACAATCATTTTTTAATTTGACAAATACATTATGCATTCATTTGTTAGTGAGTCGAATTATCTAATTAAAATGTCTATGTGAAACAAACGATCACTTTATGGAGTTCTATATTAGGCATGTTATTACTTTCTGTTATCAGCTTAGTAAATCATTATTTAAAATGCATGTAATAATTTAAACTTATGTTCGTATTTATTTCAACCTCTCGATAAGAACGATTTACTGCAATAATAAAAAGAGTTTTAACGTTTTGCGAAACATGTTTCGATGAAAGGATGAAGTAGAGTTCGATTATTTTATTTATTGAACAGGCGTAGGTACATACACATTGTATATTTAGTAAATTAAAACTTAATATAATTTGCGATAGAAGTTAAGACGAGACGTCGTGTGCGCACATATATCCTACACCGACTTATTAAATTGATGTCTTACACATTTAACCGAACATTATTTTCCTTAACCTAAAAAATAAATGACCGCAGCCAACAAAAGTACATTACAACAAAAGCGGGCAGTACATCCGGATTCACTCAACAAGAACGCAAAAGCAAGAAATAGCGAAATAGATTGAGTTGATGTTGTTCGTGGAGGCAAGAACATTGGCGCTGCGGTGGCTCCGCGGTGCGGCCAGTCGGCGCAACCGCGGAATGTAGCGCAAGCTAACGGTGCGTGCGCGCCGCGAAAAAACTCAAGTTCACTATCACGGAAGATTGCGCGCCGCCCGACGACGCCATTACACCGCGGTTACGTTGTCGCCGCCGCTGCTAGCTAT
This sequence comes from Phalera bucephala, assembly GCA_905147815.2. Classification (NCBI taxonomy): domain Eukaryota; kingdom Metazoa; phylum Arthropoda; class Insecta; order Lepidoptera; family Notodontidae; genus Phalera; species Phalera bucephala. Next base: position 11,864,514 of record LR990615.1, read on the forward strand.
TATGCCACTATGTAACTATGCATCTATTGCATAACGCGTGCTACATATTTATATTACGGTTTGGTATTGATTACCTTATTATTATTATATTATAGTATTATTTTCTGTAAAGTTAAACTTATTTTTACTTATTTTACTAATCAAGCATGGCTTGTTTTCAAAGAGATTCATTATTCTAATGGAAAAGTTATATTTCCTAACGACCTTGCAGATGACTTATAAATGTAAACGAACTTTAGGAAATTATAGGACTAAGTATCAAAATAGCCTCGAAGGGCCTCTATTACCCTCCCGTGCAAACATTTTAAAAGTCCCGTTGAAGCTTGTACAACATTAAACAATAGTATAGAATTTTAAAATGAACTACCTAATAGTCTTAAAATGTAATTCAAAAAGAATACAAACTAAATAAAAATACATATTATTATTCAATTTCTCTTTAAACGACCATAATATTGATCCTAATCGAAGTTCATATTCTTTGAATAACTATGCTGCTCTTGTAGACCAAAATACATCATTATAAATGCTAAATAAAACGCTTAATCAGATAATGTCTACAAGCTTAATGTTCTGCTAATTAAATTCAACAATGAAACTTTTTGCTAAACACCGTTACGGGGTGGAAGATGGGACATAAAAATGCTAATTACGGAGGAAATCGTACCGCGTGTTATACAGGTTCTCATTGAAATTAGATTCGCTCTCGTAACGAACTGTTAGTTACTAGAAGCATCTGTTGATCTTATGATTCATGGAAATTATTTGTTTTTTATGTTTATTCAGAGTTCCTTGTCTGAGTTATAAAACGATTGTAAAAGCCCGCTTAACTCCAAGAGTTGGAAAAGTGAGGAGATTTTCTTAAAGTAACTTCACCATGTCTGGTAAACCCAAGCATTTAAATTAACAAATTGAACAACTCAGAAAAAAATCCTTTACATAAAAATTAAAAAAAAAAAATTGTTAGATGCGTATCTTATGAGTTCAAACAGATCATAGAAGCAATACGTTTATTTTAGGCTGCTATCCCACTGGATTTCCTGATCTGTAGTGTCTGTGTGTAGGTCCCCTAGTTTGAAGGGCGTACAGAGTTTTTGAATTATTTACAGATATTCCGGGAAAACAGGGAAGGTCAGAGAAGTAAAAAAGCAGGCGAGACAAAAATATTTTAGTATGGAATTCTTACAAGTTAATGTTGCACGTGGTCATTTATTTCAATGACGTTCGGAGTAAATACTCCAGATTCCATCCAAATGTCCGGGGCTTTTGAAAACTTTGTCCGACGGCAAATTGAGCGATGTAGACCTTTCTTCGGGTACTCTAAGTTAATGAGGCATGAAGCTTAGACGATCGGAATCCAGGGGGTCAGTGACTATGATTGTGATATTTTTTAACCCATCAACATAAGTTTCTTAAACTTGTACTATGTTGCAACTTGTATATACGTTTCTGTAAAGGGTTCGTTAAGTTGAGAATTCACCTGCTTTATGTTTTCTGTTATGACTAAAGCGAATCGAAAACTATTCTGTATTATAGTTGCTTGGATTAATTTAATCAGACAGTGTGATTGAACCCTGGTCTATATAAATTGACGCGCTTGACGACTGATATTATGTGTATTTTCTGTTATCACTGTTATGATGTGGGAACGTCATTGTTCCACCTCCACGCTTTAGTTCGCGTCTAATGTTGAATGAGTTTACTTTGAATGATTACGTTTTATTATTATTAAGAGGTCGTGAATTTTAATCCCAGGTCGGATAGCATTGCTGAGGTATTTATTTGGAAATACCTCAGTAATGCAGTAGTATATCAGTAGCAGTTTGGAGTCTTCAATTGAGCCCAGTATAACGTTGATAGGCTTGTCTCCTGTTACATTTGGACTTGGCAATGTCGGTAAAATGTGGCTGTGTTCAATACGCCTTTGCCACCCCCGCTTGGGGAATGTACATTGAGCTTTGAACAAAATCATTTTAATATCACATGTAAGTTAGAAACAATTTCATTTTACAGAAAAATATCTTTAAAATAAAGAAAAAAACTAATGATGATTCTCCGAAAGCCATAAAAAAATGAATCCCTGTAAAATCACTTTCATTTTTATGCTCCTATAATAACTCAATATGAAGATACATTTTGATTAGTTGTAACAAATGACCACGTTGCAAACACCTGCACCTGTCACCATTTTCAACCATAATATAATACAAATCGGGTGCCTTGTTTTAGAAGATTCATTACCAATGGTTGAAAATACCTTCGAATGTAGTATACTTTAAAACAGACTTTACTACAGTGGATATAAAAACAAATTTCCTTTGAGCGTATTTAATCTAATGACCTATATTTTGTAGCATATGGGTCGACAAAGGCAGCTGATGGTAGGTCAGGAATGAATTACTAAGGTAATAATTTCGGATGCTATTATCAAATATTGATTTGCTTTATTTTTGGGATCAGGGTATTTGCTGCGGGCGTGCGATGCTAATAAGGTGATCGGTTTCTCAATCTTTTGCACCTTGTGATATTAAATGTGATCCATTGAAAAAAGAGGTTTATTGAAAACTGGTTGAACAGGTGTAGGGAAAGGATTTGCTAATTATTGAATTATTTTGTGTTTTTGGTCCGATTTACACCCGCCACAGACTATACCTATAATTTTATGTACAAATATGTTATTGTGGCTGCTACATTGATCGTGTAACGAATAAAGTGCGTAATAATCATGAGATCCTAGGTTTACGAGAAAAAAAAATGCAGTTAGGATTGCACTGATCTACTGTCAATCAAAAAATTTATACTCGGTTCAATAATCGTACCCGGTACGGTCTAGACGTGTATTGTTGTTGCTGTGTATGTGAATTTCATGTTTTTTTAAACATACCCCCACGATACGGAAATAATTCCTAGAGTAGGACTAAGAAGTGGGGAAGTAGTGGGGAACAAAATAATACACACTACATAACTTAACTATCGCTTAGTTAAAAAAAGTGTGTTAGTGGAGGAAGATTATACTCTATACCGTATGACGTCATAATACCGTTTGCCCGCAGTGTGCGAGGATCGTTACCAAGAAGATTGGCTACATAATTCACATGCGAGCGCACGATCACCAACAATAACCGAAATCGGTCTCATCGTTCACAATACAGTGTAGGTGATATTTTTGACTAACACATTATTGTTAGATAAGCGATGAAGTTGAATATAAATAGGGATCTTTAGAGGTTATTCATCATCATCATCATCATCTCAGCCTATACTTGTCCACTGCTGAACATAGGCCTCCCCAATCGCTTTCCAGGGTAACCGGTCCGATGCCACCTGCATCCAACGACTTCCTGCGATTTTCACAAGATCGTCGGTCCATCTGGCAGGTGGTCGTCCCACGCTGCGCTTGCCAATACGTGGTCTCCACTCTAGAATCTTTCTGCCCCAACGCCCGTCCGATCTTCGCGCTATGTGGCCAGCCCATTGCCACTTCAGCATGCTAATCCTGAGGGCTATGTCGGTGACCTTGGTTCTTCTACGAATCTCCTCATTCCTGATTCGATCACGTAGAGAAACGCCGAGCATAGCTCTCTCCATAGCTCGCTGAGCAACTCTGAGCTTTTTTATGAGACCTATAGTAAGAGACCACGTCTCTGATCCATATATCATCACTGGTAACACACATTGACTAAAAACTTTAGTCTTTAGGCACTGAGGTATTTTGGATGAGAAGATGTTGCGCAGTTTCCCGAACGCTGCCCAGCCGAGTTGGATTCGTCGATTGACCTCTCTCTCAAAGTTGGACCTACCTAACCGGACTACCTGTCCCAGGTAAATGTATTCGTCGACAACTTCAAGAGTAGAGTTCCCAACGGTGAGTGCGGTGGGTACGACATGGACGTTACACATTATTTTCGTTTTGTCCATGTTCATTTTAAGACCCACTTGTTGAGATACTCTGTTGAGGTCGCCGAGCATTCGTCCTAGATCTTCCAGCGACTCCGCCATGACCACAATGTCGTCGGCAAATCGAAGGTGAGTGATGTATTCGCCATTGATGTTGATGCCAAATCCTCGCCATTCCAAGAGTTTGAAGGCGTCCTCTATGGTGGTCGTAAACAGTTTCGGAGAAATGACGTCTCCCTGTCTTACTCCTCTTTTTATGGAGATCGCCTTCGTGCACTGCCCTTGTACTCGGACTGACATGGTGGCGTTATTATACAAGCACTTCAACACTTCGATGTACCGATAGTCAATGCGGCATCGCTGAAGAGATCTAAGAACCGCCCAAGTCTCGATCGAATCGAAGGCTTTCTCATAGTCCACAAACGCCAAGCATAGTGGCCGATTATACTCCTCGGTCTTCTGTATAATCTGCCGCAGCGTATGTATGTGGTCTATGGTACTAAAGCCTTTCCGGAAACCGGCTTGTTCGGGAGGCTGGAAATCATCAAGCCTGCGTTCGAGACGATTCGTGATGACTCTCGAAAACAACTTGTAAACATGGCTCAGCAGTGTGATGGGCCTATAGTTCTTTAATAAAGTGTTATTACCTTTCTTGAAAAAGAGTACCACCACACCCCTGTTCCATGCTTCCGGCGTTTTTCCTTCGAGCAAGATGGAATTAAACAGCCTCTGAAGGACTTTAAGTACCGGCGATCCGCCCGCTTTCAGAAGCTCTGCGGTAATTCCGTCTTCACCCGGCGCTTTGTTGTTTTTAAGTTGTTTGAGAGTTGTTAAGAGGTTATTAATCTGCTTTATCTTTGTATTTTATCAACCATCTAACTATTAAGTGTCAGCCGGATACGAAACAGTCGCTTGAAGCCAAGAAGTGATTGCAAGAGCAGGAAATCCTCCGTGTTAACCATTCTAGGTCGCTGTTTCGACATTTCTGACTGAGTGTATGAGCTTTGAAGAAGGAAACGTGATGTTGTATATAATATGGATGCACTATTGTGTTCACAAGAATGACTCACTGCATTTTTGACGTCTTAGCATGCTTTTAATATAACTTTGATTTATATTATACATTATATTATACATTATAATATAATGGAACTGTGTACTCTCTGCCTACCCCGCGAGGGAGCTGGCGTGATGATATAGATAGATAGATAGATAATATATATGATATTAGCCCTGTTAAGAAACTGACCCACCGTTGGGCACAGGCTTCCTCTCAAACTGAGACGATTTAGGCCACAGTTAACCGCGCTGGCCCAGTGCCTTCACACACCTTCGAGAAACTCTTAAGCATGCAGGTTTCCTCACGATGTTTTCCTTCACCGTTAAAGCAAGTGATAGTTAATTTTTAATATGCACATGCTTTCGAAACGACAGAGGGTCGTGCCTGGGTTTCCACCCGAGACTTTTGACTTTGCAGTCCAACGGTCTAACCACTAGGCTATCACTGCTCCCTTATTTTAATTTAAAATTTTTTGAATACTTTAAACATTACAAAAATGTTGCCGGTTAACAAAATAAGCATTTGTCGCACATTTCGTCCCTTACCCCAGTAGTTTCCCACTCGCTATGACTGATATACCAATATTTCGTAATTTGTCTCCTGTTGTCTACTCTTCTTGATTACTTTCTAATTATATTTGTTGTGAGTTGCAAGATAATGCAAGCGCATCCGGATACCCTGAGTACCCATCGGTGTCATGAAATATCACATATCGTTGTCATCAATGGAAGCCATTATAGATTCTGGCTCAAACGATTTGCAGTGATGGGATGTTTGATTAGCCTAGTTTTCTTAAAAAAAAATGAACGCTGTACGCTGAAGATAGTAAAAAACCAGAGACCGGGTAGATATTATTACTCTAATAAGCAAGTATGGTTATCCTAGCCAATAGACAGGTATTAGTTGAATAAAGATAATCTACTTCTATTAAGTATAAAACGATACTTGTTATATTTAACGAACATGAGTAACGTACAAACTAGCAAAAAGTTACCCGTAAGGTATTCTTACTCGTAGACTTATTGATTTTCTAGATGTGACATGGCAAGAAATGTTTGCTCTGAAATATAAATATAAAATATCTGTTAATTTTTTGACGTAAATTCACGCTATATAACTGCTGAATCAATTCAATTAAGAGGCAAATATATAAGACTCATTTATATCTTGTATATAAATATGTTACACTTGTGGTGGTTTTATAATTATATGTACTTCTTTTCGTTTTTTAAAGCAAATCTTTGTTACAAAAAATAATTTAAATACACTCAAGCTCATCACGAATTTATTGCCCATGGGTGAGGTGTGTACCACTTTTGGCGACAAACTTAGTTCCTAATAAAAAAGGGGGTAGGCCCATTGCCATTTTATAGGGCACATTGCCAAACTGCAAACTGATACTGGTATTTTTCGATAGAAATATAAGATTTGAACCCAAGACCTCGTGTTCGGTATGCACATTATATATCACGAGTGTAATAAGGCAGTCTATATGTAATGATATAGTTAAGTAGTAGTAAATTTAGTTATGTGTGTCTTTTAATGGCCAAATATTTAAATTATACATGACGCTTATTTTTATCTGGCCAATTGGCAAAAGACCGGGCACATTGATAATGTTTCACTGTTCACACATTTTTCAAAGCTGCATCGACAACGACTGCAGGTATTCTAAACTACCCCGATAACCTGCCCATCTAATTTTTGATTAGCCCCAAAAATTTCAGGCATATTGTGGACACGTTCGATTTACAAACTAAAGTCGTTCGATATTCCACTGACTTCCGCAATACCTTCTAACACAAACAATAGTCTCTGGCAAGTGCATCTGCGGCCGTAGGTAACGCATCGGCTTTATGATAGCGCACCTGCGGCAGAATCCCACGCTCACCAGGGCCCTTATTCGCTTTCATCAGATGTAACGCGGCGTATTACGAAATCGTCGTGAAATGGTCGTACGGTCGTCGCCAGGAAAAGGATTGTAGAAAATAAATAATCCAGTTGGGTTGTACACGTTATATTAAATTCTGCCCTCGATTTATATATGAATAGAAGGAGAATATTTGCAGATTAGAAATTCAAAAATACAGTAACCGTTAAGTAATTAACACCGCACGTCACGAACAGAAACAAGATCGAACATAGTTATGTTGGTACAGTAAGGCGGCATTATCGCTTAAAGCGATTTCTTCCAGGCAACCTTTAGGTAGAGGACAGGTATGTTAAAAATAAAATGGAAATGGGTAAGGTGCAACAATGAATAAAATAACATAAAAATAAAAAATAAGTAAAATGAAACAAAAAGAACCTATTATACATTACGTAAATGAATGACGAAATAAATAAATATAAAGGAAAGGAGAAACGAAAGAGATACGAGCAAAGGTAACAAATTAAAAGGGAACTTGCTAAAGGTGTTAATATAAATATTACAATAATAATATTTACAAATAATTATATAAAAACACACTCTACAAAATATACACATAACAAATCACAAATATATAAACGCAGGCATACACCATAATCGTGTAATGGCTCTTTATGTAGTGTTGTAGCTGGAGTAGGCGCTTAAACGCTCGAGTTTTCAACGTGCTTCAACGCTCGTAAGCTTCGACTTAACGCTGAACACTCGACGTTCAGCGGTCATTTTTACAACATTAACTCTAGGGGCAGTGAAAAAGCAGTGATAGCCTAGTGGTTAGACCGTTGAACTGCAAAGTCAGAGGTCTCGGGTTCAAGCCCAGGCACGCACCTCTGTCTTTTCGAAAGCATGTGCGTGTTAAAAATTAACTATCACTTGCTTTAACGGTGAAGGAAAACATCGTGAGGAAACCTGCATGCCTACGAGTTCCTCGAAGGTGTGTGAAGTTCGCCAACCCGCACTGGGCCAGCGTGGAGGACTATTGCCTAAACCCTCTCACATTGAGAGGAGGCCCGTGCCCAACGGTGGGATAGTTTCTTGACGGGGCTCATATTATATTATAACTCTAGGGGTATATATAACAGAACACGATCATTTCTCGAAGATATCGCAACGCGCCGTGTTTGGTCGTAACGAATAAGGTCACCCAATCTATTACTTGAGTATATACATTGTAAGACCGCTTCCTCATTGGTTGGTACGACTTCGACGCAACATACGCTCGACAAACCCAGCTGATATCGAGCGCATATTGATGAATAGGAACTTGTTCATTATTCGAAAAAGTTCCAATTTATTTATATATGATGCAATTGCAGTATGAAGTGTGCTTACATATTGCTTCACAGCGTTAATTTTGTTTTATATTAGGTTAATTCGCCAAAGAGAGACGTTACAATGGTTGAAAAATTACTCGAAAGCGAAGGCAGTCATTTTATTTGGTCAAGTTTAGACTATTTGACGGACGATTTGAAGAGCGCAGTGATTAACAGTTTACGCCGCTCAGCCCACTGGGTCCAATAGTCACGGGTTCGATTTCCACACGGGAAAAATCTTTGTGTGACCCACAATTATTTGTTTCGGTCTGGGTATTTGTGTATGTGAATTTGCATGTTTGAAAACGTACTCACGGGGCAGCAATAAATCCTGTGTAAAATAAGGGTAGGGCTACGTTTTAAAAAAAGAAAAAAATATATTTATAATAGCAACTGTACCTTACAGGACATATAAAGCTGGTGAGTGGGAAAAAAATGGGCGAAAAATAGCTATCTTTAGACTTGTTTTTTGAGCACATATTTGTGTACGTTTTAAAGGAAGTAAAGTTGATTTTGCAATTCCACCCAACTTGTTTACTTAATTTATACTAGGTAATGTTATGTACATTTTTAAATATGTATAAAGTAATTTATTTTAAAATATGAGAATGTATCCACGATACAGGAATAAGTCCTAGTGTGAGGAATACGTTTCTATTTAAAAAAAAAGAAAGATTTCAGGATTTCATCGTCCTTTAGTCGTATTCCTCATGTTTGAGGGTCGTGACTTCCGTATCCCAGGAGTCTGGCTCTTGTTATGTTTTGCCATTTTCCCCTGTCCTCGGTAACATGCAGCGCGTTGTAGACTGTAGTGTCCAGAGTGGTGCAAATCTGGTCAGACAAACTTTTCTGCGGTTCGAGGTCTTTGTGTTTTGTCCATGGACCAAATTTCTAAAATTAAAATATTTCATATTCTAAACGTACAAATTTTGCCTCTTTTAATTTCTTTGCACATAAGGAGTTTATAAAATGAAGCCAAGATTCTATTGGCATCCTTTATAATTATTCAACAAACGGTTTAAATAATATAGAGATTTCACTTTAAGCATCAGTACTAACGAAATTAAACAATTTAATGCTTAAGACATACGTATAACATACATAACAACATCCTCTATATCCGTTGTAACTTTTACGATAATGGCAAGCAAGCGATTTTAGTATTTGAAAATGTAAATTAAATTAATGACGAGCATATCAGTACAAGATTTACATTCGTAAGTGAATAGCCGTGCTTCCATATAATTTTATACTTTACGATACTACGGGACCACCTTGTAGCGATAAAAAACCGAAGATAACAATATTAATTGTGTCAATTCCAAAAATATCAGAGGTTAACTGGACTTGCTGATGAATAATGAAAATTTGTACAGTATATTCATATCAGATTAGTGGGTAAAATGTCCAACATTTAGTCCACTGATTTAACATAAATTGTGGTAATCACAATAAAACTATAATTAGGGTAGATTATTACTGTTATTTGATTATTTGTAATTATGTAAAATAGATATTATTACGTAATTGGTAATTATATTTATTCTTCAATTGCTGTTATCATATCTATCTATCGTCACGCCAGATCCCTTGCGGGGTAGGCAGAGAGTACAGAGCTCCAATAGGTTCTTACCCTACATACCTCTCTGGCTTCCTCCACTCCCATAGTTCGTCTCATACACGCTCGCCGGTTATGGAGACTCTTGACTTGTCCTTCAGATAAGACTCGGTCTATTTGGTCGTGGTAAGATAGTCTAGGTCTTCCCCGGTACCTACATCCTTTCACTTTCGTATTGTATATCTGTTTTATCATCGTTCTTCTGTTATCATAGTTTGGTAATAAAGTACTAAATACAAAATAATATTGTATTTTAAAATTAAAATATAATAATATTATCAACCTATTATACCTATATATATACATCTCACAAATTGGGGTGAGAGAGATTAGGTCATACTCCACTTCACGAACCCACTGCGGATTGGCGCCATGGCGGAGGCAGGTTTGTGGCCACCTGCTGTTGGAACTTATCAAGCCGCCTATAAGGCTTCCAACTTGGCTTAACGGCTACTACATTAAGTGGTAACCGGGACAAACGGCTTAACGTGCCTTCCGAAGCACGGAGACGCAAAAAATATATGATAAAAAAATCTTTATTTACGTTTTATACCGTTCTGCAATGGGCGGTAAGCAGTAATTATATTGATATATAAAGTACTCTATATTGCATCAGTGGAACTAGATAATACAACCTACAACTAAAAACAAAATGCTTAATAATGACAGGTATTATCTATCTATCTATCTATAACCTCACGCCAGATCCCTTGCGGGGTAGGCAGAGAGTACAGAGAACTCTGCACCCCACGACTCGCCAGTTCGGGCCCGGCGTGATGGGTGGCGGCCCCCATCGCCGCTTCCACCTATATTCGTACCGTCGGGGGCGGGCCGGTACGCGTCGCCTCGGGGGGACGCCCTAGCCCGCACTGCGGTACGTCTTCGGTCCAAGATTGCAGCCATAATGACTGGCAGGGGTCGCGACGAGCACGCTCTTGGACAGACAGGTATTATTTATTGTTAAGCCCGGTATGCGCGTAACGATGTGCTCGAGCAAGTGAATGAGTGTATATCTTGGATACGTATTCAGTAAGGATGGGAAATACACCGCTGACATAGAGAGAAGAGTAAGTGCAGGAAACAGAGGGAATGGCGCGATGAGAAAGCTACTTGGGAGCCGGCACTTAAGCCAAAAGGCGCAGCTGGCCATACATAATGGGGTGCTTGTGCTAACGCTGTTATATGGCAGCGAGAGCTGGGTATGTAAGAAGGAGAATGAAAGTAGGATAATTGCGGTGGAAATGCGAGCTCTGCGGAAGATGTGCGGAGTGAAGCTGACCGACCGTATTCGCAACAGCGTAGTAAGAATGCGAATAGGTATGAAAGATAGTATCGGTGTAAAGATGAGGAAAGGGTATGCTCCGATAGTTCAGGCATATAGAAAGAATGTCCGAAGAAAGAATGACAAAACTGATATATAATGCGAAAGTGGAAGGATGTAGGTTACGGGGGAAGACCTAGACTATCTTACCATGACCAAATAGACCGGGTTTTATCTGAAGGACAAGTCAGTAGTCTCCGTAACCGGCGAGCGTGTATGAGACGAACTATGAGAGTAGAGGAAGCCAGAGAGGTATGTAAGGAAAGAACCTGTTGGAATTCTGTAGTCTCTGCCTTCCCCGTAAGGGATCTGGCGTGATGATATAGCATAGCATAGCATAGCCCGGTATTTTCGAAGAAGCATCACAAAGAAATAGTTATTTTACAAAGTTTTCTGCGGTTTGCTCTTTACTCATCTACACACGATCAGCCCATACTTTACATCCGATACTCAACAATCACGATGCGATGTTTCTCACGGTTAAATCAAACGCTTTCGCTAGTTTTTATGTAATCATATCCTCATCTATTTTTTGCTTCGATAAAAAATTAAAAAACCTTACAAAAAATTCCTTTCGATTTCCGCTGAGGCGCCATCTGCCATTCTTGTCATGTGTTTGTTTAGATTGCTTTTTTTCATCCGTACGCATTTCACCGGAAGTCCCTTCCACACACAATGAATGTGGTTTACGTTTAATTTTGTGAATCATAGATATTTGAATATTCATTTGGAATAGATCAATTAAAGAATGTTTTATAATGTAACGTCACAAGTACAAGTAACATTAGCCGTTTATTTGTCTTTCTTCGTTATTCTTTTTTTGTAACGTTCATATATTTTCTGACGTTCATATATGTGCTGTGCTAAATAAACATTTTTTTCTTTCTTCTTTTCTTTCTTTATATCATAGAAAAGTATTTTTTGCTAAACGTAGCCCCATACTAGCAATTAAAACTGAGTCGTGGGTGCGTTTACAAACATAAAATTCATATACATAATCTTCCAGGCCCAAATATTTGTGGGAATAGTGTGTCACGTAAAAATTTGTTTCGTACAGTAATTGAACCCACGACTGTTCGATCCAGTGGGCGGAGTTGCTTAAGCTCTTATTATTTTTTTTAGTTTAATGATCAGAGTATACGTAAGTGTTTTTATAACACATAATATCACTATTTCATCATATTAGGATAAAGATTCGTTAAAATATTGATTTTACCGAATGACTAAAAAATATTGACTCGTTGGTATGGCAAAAAATGTGCGGGGTGATTACGAGGTCCTGAGTTACGATGGTACTAAGATAATCCTAATTTGTTGTGAATTGAAATTGGTCACACGTAATAAAAAAGTCGTAAACTTTTCAAATTAATTCCAATTACAACAGAGCGTAAATATAATAATCGAGTACATAAACATCCAAAATAAGTAAATAATAGTAAATAAGTAAAAATTATAATTTAATTTGGTGTGTTCGAATAAATGTATGAATAGTGGCTCCTACGGAAATACTATTGTTAAATGATAAGACAGATATTTTTTTATGGGGCTAGGAAAAGGTTTAGTGACTCTAGCTACTTCGGAGAAGATTTTTTTTCCTAAGAAGACCTTGGAACTTTTAATGTTAACTCGTAGAATTGTGTTAACCAAAGCGGCATCTTTCAAGAAACAATATAGGCCTCTAAAAATGACACCAGACAGATCGGCTTTCCTTTTTATCTTTTATATAAAAAGGCTTATCCTCGTGCTAACTTCAATACTTACCTGAAGCTATATTACACAATGCACCAACAAAAAAGTTGCATACGTACAAATGAAATTTGCATGGTTGTTTTAATAACGATAATAAGTCTTATTTATCCTTTACAGACCAGTTGTAGTTAAGAAAGTACAAAACTCTTATAGTACCTCTATTCTTTTGTGTTTCGAACAGTTCTTACATCCTCCAATATAACAGTTTCAAAGGATTTGTCGGTGAACGTTAGTTTCTTTGCGTAAACAGGTAAATATTTTTATTGTCATACAAAGAATGTTTAGAGCGAAGGAGCCGATGTTTGTAACTTTCTTTTAAACAAAATTGTTCCATGTAATATTATTATGAAGTATACAAAAGATCTTTTAGTTTTAGCTCACTTTTTTTAACTTAACATTATTTTCTAAAGGTAAACAAATGTAGGAGAATACTTCTTTTATTCTACTGTTAGAAAGAGAGGCAATTAGAAAAGAATGATCATTCATTATTTTTTAAAACCTTCCTTATTCTTACTAACATATGTATAAACATATTAATAAGAAAAAATATAACTTAACAAGGAGAGCGAGATAGTATTGTAATAATGACAGATTTTATTTTCTCTTTCCGAAATTGAGAATCCGTAAATTCACAGCAATATCACGTCACCGGATGCAGTGTAACCCTTGTACCCAAAAACTTATAAATAGTACTATAAACACAATGTTTTCGATAAAAACAAGTAATAAATAGAGAGTTGTTTCCTGTCCTATTGATAAAATTCATATGTAGTAGTGACCATCTACTTTTTGGAAAATAGGAACATTTTAAAAATTAAATTCAAATGTGGAAAAAAGAATATTCCAAATAGTCTAGTTGAGTGCTATTATTTTTATTCCGTGACGCACATCGCCGTTATAAAAATCATAAAATTAATAATAAATGTACTCGTATGTCGCATGTTTATTGGTATATTAAAATAAATAGGCACAAAATTTAAATTATTCATGTACGGTAATTTGATTTAAAAACACTTTAATGGAACTAGACATCTAGTTCCATTAAAGTGTTTGTATAAGAATCATGTCAGCAATGCATAGTATTCAGGGTTGTGCCGTATTGATATTAATTTAGTAAGAGTTAAATATTAATTAGATATAAGCCAAATGTTCGTAGTGAATTCAATAGGTAAATGTAAAGAGTCTGCCAATCAATCACAGATAGAATCAATACTTATAACGCATGCTGTATTCACCTTTATGGTAATTAATATTGAACAAAACTGTCGGTGAGTCTAATAAATAAATAAACAAAAGATTTGTTTCTATCTTGTGGTAAAACAAATATAACGTATACAGCAAAGATTTCCGGAGAGCTAAATAAAATAAAACTAGGTCTAATGATATTCCACAATTTACTGGATACGGTGTCACCCTACTAATAAGGTTATAGAAAAAAGGCTCGTCTCAACTAGGAGCGCATCTGTCGTGGTTCCCACGGCCTGTAGGAAAGGATTGCAACCGTCTATTTTGCTTCCACTTATTAATATACAGATTTAGCGCTACCTGGTATCATATGTGTAATAATAAATCATGGTAGATAAGTACAAATCCTAAAATTGTTCTTAACGTACTTTCTGTTTTACCATGTTTCGGACTCAGTATTAATAGTGTTAGTAGATACGTAAGTAATGTTTGTTTATTCTATCTATCTTTATTAGCACGCCAGTTCCCTTGCGGGGTAGGCAGAGAGTACAGAGTTCCAACGGGTTCTTTCCCTACAGACCTCTCTGGCTTCCTCCACCCTTCGTTTATTTATTGTAGAAAGATTTTTATTGTGGAAAGATGTCTAAAAAAATAATAAAGAGTGGCCTGAAAGTTGGGGTGTAATGCTAAAAGTTATTGCATTTAGACATCATCTAAACAACTTTTGTTCTATAACTTTTTGATAGAAGTTCATTCCATAAGCTGATCTATAAATACAACAATTTTCGGAATTACACCCCAATCCGGGTCACTCAGTAGTATTTATATAGGCAGATGACAAAAATACTACCTTAAAATACTTACTTACTTTTTATACACAAGTCTTTTTATGAAATCTTTAATTACATTAGTGAGATCACTGATATAAATACATCTATATTTTTATTCTATACAACTATATTTTTTACTTTCTATAAGTTTTTCAAATAGAGCGTACTGTGTTTTATAAATTGAACGCTCTTACAAAAGACATCAACGAATCGGATTTTAAATTGCCACACATGAAAACTAATATTTTGGATTTTATTGCAAATTATTTGGCATTTTAAGTGTCCGCTCTTCTTGAAACGAGGCTTTATTGTTCAAGTGTTAGTCATAAATTTACATTATTAGAATTTTAATTTTCATCATCAAATAAATCTGTTCTATTTTTTATGTTTCATTAAAATGTTAAGATGACTATATAAGTCCAATTTAAAAGAATTAAAATGATTTAAAAGAAACTCGATACTGCTATTTTAAATATAACTGTAAAATACTCCTTATGACGTATATTCTTTGACATTTTGAAAAAATAAGACTAAAGTCTTCGTGAACAGTTCACCAAAAATTGTCCGCATCTGCTTTTTAAATACCGGATGGCACGAACGAGACCATTAAAATTGCATTTTATTACACTTAACCACAGTTTTCGTCGGCAGCGTTTAGGAAATTGCTGCTTAGTGTTACGTGTTTTAGTTATACTTCGGGACAAAATTATTAGTTTCAAAGCCGTGGCTGCTAAGTGAGAAAAATGTTGAAATAAAGTTGTAATTGTTTTTTTAACCAGTTCGATAAAAGAATTTGATGCTAAAGGGAGAAATTATTTATGGTATTTCTGATTATGATGCCCAAGAGTATGTAAAATTATGGGCCTATGCTGGAGTGTATCTGAAGAAATACATGGTGTGATAGAGCAGGTAGGTATCATAGGTAATGGTGTAGTAATTAAAAAAATCATTATCATAATAATCGGTTTTAATCTCAATTTGTTTGGTGATGCAAATCGTTTCTCTTCTTATCTTATCTAGTAATTTCTGGCAGCTTTTTGATTTCGTTGACCCATCTTGCCGACCTTTTTGGCAGTATACTGGCAATGGATTAATATATAAAGATTTTTGAACTTAAGATGTGTGAATGAGTTGAGCATTACATAGTACTGGGATACACGCAGCTAACCCACGCAACTTTACCCGCACTCCTTCAGTAAAATTGTATACGTATGTGCAAAGGCGTTTGTTTGCTGTTTAACGTCTTGGAAACTGGATCAACTATAACAAACGTTACTCAGAATTATTCTCAGTGCTCCTTACCAATACGTGATGAAAAGGTATTCCGCGATGAACCTATTATGCTGTACAGCGCACATTGATTCGGCAACCCTTTAGTGGTTTGTGCAAACGCACGCCACATGACTTGCAATGCTTGCATTATGTTCTGCAACCGCAAGCGCAGATTGCACATTGGACACAAAAACCTTTATTTTTTTTATGTGGCCTGTATTGCGGCTGACAGATGAGGCCTGTGCGTCTTTGTGTTTCGGTGTACATTAATGTGTGTTAACTTTGTAACTCAGTTGTTGATAACAACGGCGGCTTATCCATTATTATGTAACAATAGATCAGGCATTATGTATAATAAGATAAAGAAAAGAAATTACTTTAAAAAACGTCCTTGAGCATTAATTTACTTTTATGGAAACCACAATTACAACAGGGACAAATGAATTTGTTAGAACTTAATTACATTTTGCTAATATTTGAACGGAATGACAGAAGAGAAATACGTTGTCGCATTTGTTAAAAATAATTAAATATTTGACTGCCTCGTTGGTCTAGTGGCAAAGCGCATCGCTTGGTAATCACGAGGTCCTGGGTCCAAATCCTTGGTCGGACAAATGAAGTTTTTCTAACGATAACTTCCCCCGCCTCCTATTACATGGGACCTAACATCGTTGGTAAAAAATGGGTGTACTCAGTACACCTCTGCCACCCCTATTTGGGGAATATAGGCGTGACGGTGGGTACTTATATATTTGATGAGTACATATAGTCGTGGTAACCAGTCGTCGGTCGGGACTCGTGCCAATAGGTCAGTTCGTAGAAAATAAACACGGTACCACGAGGATCGGTATTTCATTTACACACAACAACCCCTTAAGGCACATAGCGTCACCAGGAGTCACAGGAAATTATCTTAGTTACTACACTGGATAAGGCGATACAGCGCACTGCATCTAACAAAAAAATGTTCTGAAGTATGAACGGGCTGTAATTTACAAAACCTATTTCTTGATGTAAAAGCCGAGTAAATATTTTGTAGACATCTGCAAAATATGACATTAAATCTTGCAAACAAAATTACGGGAAGTTCTTTTATTCACGTGCATGTCATTTTAAATAATATTTTCACAATGTGCATTGCATTCAATAGTTTCGCAATCGACAGAAGCACATTGCATATGTTATGAGCCAAACGCAAATGTCCGCGCAAGGTGGTAAAAAGGCATTGCCACTTTCAAATGATCAATCTTTACTTACATTTATCTGTAAAGACATCTGCAGCTTGGTTTGAAGCAAAGAATATAACTAATGAAGTTCTATTGGTATTAGCTTACCGAAATACATTTTTAGCGAGGTTTTAAGGAAATAGATAGGAAAATAAAGAAGAGAAACGACGATTATGCCATTGTATGAAACCGCAAACTTAAAATATAAAATAATCATTTTCCGAAATTTTTATACGGAAGTTGTATTGTACCCTACTCATTTAGTGAGGTAATCTGTGTACCCCAATAACTTGTGGGTCATCTGTCTCTATCTATATCATCACGCCAGGTCTCTCGCGGGGTAGGCAGAGAGTACAGAGTCCTCATAAATACCAGTGCAAAAACATTGTTACACAATGGTTATTACAACTCTCGTATATTGATACAGGTAATCTTATTTGTATGATTCAGTGAAACATACACACATCCTTATTACACTATCACAGTAGGTAGCAAACCATCCTACATTATGGTATGTAATCAAACAACATACCAAAACACAATTTACGATGTGGGTATGACTTGTAGAGACTAAGGTGGGATCATTAGCTGCTGACATATGCAAATATATATTGGGCATACTACTATCTAATGTATTTAATCTCCGTAAGGCCTCGGACACGAAGTCAGCGGGAGCGGGGCGGCGGCGCGGGGAGCGGCGGCAACGCTGTACCCGATCTCGAAGCCAGCGGGCAGACCGCACGGCGCTAGAGCGGCGTAGTGTTGCGTTACGAGAAATTAGTATCTTTTTTCGCGAACAAAATCTCTAAACAGCGACGACAACATCTTATTGATACGAATTCCTTCCTAAAGTTTGATTTATTGTGGGCAAAAGAAGATGTGAATTCCTACAACCGGGCGCGTACGCAAATCTATCAAATCAAATTCTATCAAAAATCATTGTAATAATTTGCTCAACACGTCGGCGGGCATTTTGAAACTACGGTCGTTAAAAAGCAAAAAATTAATACTACAACTCAACACTACGTCAATGCAGACACGCGGGCACCGCTAGATTGGTACGCACCGCTCGTACGCCGCTCGCCGCCCGCTCCCCGCGCCGCTGCCTTCGAGGCCAGTTCCATATAAATGTATGCATTGAAACGCGCCGCTCCCCACGCCGGCGCCGCTACCGCCTCGCTACCGCTGACTTCGAGTCCGAGGCCTAAGATTAACAAAATTGTGTCACTGGAAGAGCGCTGGTACTTATAGCTCAGGGCTTCCCTATTTTAAATACTAGCTGCACATTTTATTGAAGTGATCGCTCATCCATTGTATTAGATATAGGTAACATATTTTGTTATACTGTATTTTAATAATAAAGATTTAAAATTTAAAAAAAAAAACATCTAAATTTAGTTAAAAAGTTTAACAATTTTCTTAGCTTGCACACACGTTAAATAAACGTAATAGTAATAAGTTCCAAACTTGCTACATGAGTACCAACGTTGTACGATATCAATAAAATGTAAGATGGTTTTATTATTTGTGTGTCGCAGGGTAAAAATCATCAGAATGATTTCAATTCGCTATGGGGAACTTGTGGATTTTTTACTTAAAAAACCCCACGGTGGCTTCTTTCGGCATAGTACTTAGGGGTTTTGGGAACTATAATTGGTCCTCAGTGCCCCTTTCCTGGGCCTCTCTCGGTTGAAAACAACTTAGGAAAGAATAATTAAGCCGGTGTTATGCTCATTGGGCAAATCTTTTCACTGCTTATTGGCAGGGAGCAGTTGAATACACCACGTCTTTGTCTCTCTATGGATCATTATTTTGGAGCCTACTCTTAATAGCAAGCTGTTACGAGTATAAACTTAAAATGATTAATAAAAATCGCTGTAAGTACTAATGGTAATAATATTGTTCATAGTGCGCAGAAAATAAGATTGAAAAAGACCTTTATTGACATAACATTTACATTGTTACTTATAGCGGAAATGTATACAATGGCATTTTTATGATTTTGCCATAGCTAACAGTATACAAAAATTTGCTAATGTTTCCTCCTCTGGGTAAAGTTAATCCTGTAGATAATCATAATGTGAAAGACGATAACTGATTGTAAAAATAGACGCAAAATACCAATTTATGCAAGAAAACAAAAAAAAATATACGGTGCGAGTGATGTGGAATTCAAACTATGCACAGCCGTGTATAGTACAAATATATTTAATCACTTGTCATTCTACATTTTCTCCACTCAATCTAGAACTCAGACAAAAACCAAGGTCAAAGTTAACAAGTTCTAAAAAATCTTCTAACATGCTAGATTTCTGGTGGGAGAGGCAAAGGGCATATATGTGTTCTATCAGATTTTCTTATTCTTCTTCTTCTTCTTCTTCAGCCGAAATACGTCCACTGCAGGACAAAGGCCTCCCCTAAAGACCGCCACAACGACCGGCTTTGTGCTATACGCATCCAACTTCTACCCGCGACCTTCACTAAGTCATCGGTCCATCTTGTAGGCGGCCTGCCCACGCCACGTCTTCCGGTACGTGGTCGCCACTCGAGAACCTTTCTGCCCCAACGGCCGTTAGTTCTACGAGCAATGTGCCCCGCCCACTGCCTGCAGTGTGACGTGCGTGCCTGCATTTGACCAAATCTTAAATATTAAAAATAAATATTATTAAAAAAATCGCATAATAAAAGAGGTCAAGCGGTTTGAAAAACTGAAGTGTTCAGAGGCTTATAATGCTGACCGTACCTGTACTGTATTGTGTTTTATTATAGCCTGTAAAATATCGAAGCCTTATTATCTGGACTAATTTTATACCTAAATTTACAGCTGTGTCAGTAAACCAGTCTCCACAGCTTCCGCCGTTATGATAAAAATCAATCGGCATGGGAGTGGCTGTGCGACATTTGTTCAACGGAAATTAAAATAATTTTGACTACAAATACCGCCCGCGTGTTAGAACTGGTTTTTCGAGTGTGTATATTAGTGGGCAATATATCGATATTTTTTTATTTCATGGCACTTTGTTTTTTAAATAATTAGGTTATGTCTAAGTTGTAGGAGCCAAGAACCTGTTACGAGTGACAGGCTTATTGAACAGAGCAAAATAAATTAACACCGTCACGCTGATATGCCGCAAGCGGGTGGCAGAGGTATACGTTTACATCGTACCAACAATGTGTAGTTCCAGTGTAATAGTGTGTTCCTATTGCGTTGTAGGAGGAGAGAGAGAGAGAGAGAGAGAGAAAGAGAAGAGAAATATCCCAATAACACTGCCCGACCCAGGATTCGAATCTCGTGATCGTCAGCCGCACTATATTTCACATTAGGCCAATATAGCAATAAACTCGCTACCCTCGTAAAGTAGCTACATTTTTTAAATATCTAAGTACTGTGTACACGCAGCTTAAGAATACTTTGTTTTAAATGTTTTAAAAACTTGAATGCTCTCTTACTCTTTATTAAAAATCAAAACTTAGCCCTACGCTATGAGTTATTGAATTTCGTATTTTTAAATGCACTTACGACACAGGGAATAATTAGATACGTACTAGTGTGGGGCAACGTTTAAAAAAAAAAACTACACGATCAAATATATACACCGTTACGCTTATGTTTTCCAAGCGGGGGGAGGCAGAGGTGTACTGTGTACATCTACCGACAATGTAAGGTCCCACCCATGTACTAGGGGGTGGGCCTATTGCCATATTCCGGGCACAATTCCAAACACCGGGAATTTTTCGATAGGAAAATTTATATTTGTCCGGCCTAGGATTTGAATCCAAGACCTCGTGATCGCAACGCGCAATATTTGACACTAGACCGACGAGGCAGTCCCACTATACGACTCCTGGTATTTATACCGGGAATATTAATAATATCGATCCATTTGCCTTCTATGGACAGGACTTACGCCAAGTTGACAGACCGATTAAAATGTTTGTATAGCCTTAATTACGAGACAAATACCCCACAAAGTTAGTCCGTGTATTGCGATATGTTTGATGTAGAACCACTGTGGTCCTCTTGCTTGTTTGTTAATGTATAAGTGCTTACTTAGCAACCAAAAAAAGCTGTTGAAGAATTTATTAGTTAAACCATCTTGACTAGGCACCCTCTTGTTCAAAACAGGTTTGCTTAGTTCTCCTATCTATCTATATCATTACGCCAGATCTCTTGCGGGGTAGGCAGAGAGTAAACAATTCCACCAGGTTTTTTCCTTACATACCTCTCTGGCTTCCTCCATTCTTATAGTTCGTCTCATACACGCTCGCCGGTTACGGAGACAATTAACTTGTTCTTCAGATAAGACTCGGTCTATTTGGTCATGGTAAAGTAGTCTAGGTCTTCCCCGGTAGCTAAATCCTTCCACTTTCGCATTGTATATTTGTTTTGTTATTCTTAGTTCTTCCAGATAATATTATAATGATAAGACTTTAGACTTTAATTTTTGATATAACTTTTGACCAAGAGCCTATCGAAAACAAAATCAAAAGCTTTTTATTCGTGTAGAAGAAGTACTTATGAATAGTCAAGAAAGAAAAAGTTTGTGATAACTTAAGACTACCACCATTTCGAAATGTAATTCCTGTGGAGAAGGACACGAATTTACATGATTACTTTTTAAAATAAGCGTTTTACAATTATTGTTGTAAATATTGCGTTCATGGGGTATGGGAGAATGATGCAGAACGAGTTAAGTAGATGGGCTTAAGTAAGGATTAAACATAAATGTACTTACACTCATGGCACGAGTATCAATCAGTGTCTACACAGTCCTCTCGTTTACAAAATAAGGTTTTGAAAAGGTGCATAATTAAAACATAAAAAAATAAGATTAATAATAAAAAAATAAAACTGCTTACTATAAAATATATCACGGTATATAATATTGTCACTCAAGGTTCTTCCCTCATAGAACTTCAAAAAGTTGAAAATGGTCCTATTTTGAAGATTGTTTTGCAATCGTCAAACCTCTATTTATACTTATGGGCGTAGTATTGCGTTTGAGATATTTTCTGTGATGTGTTTATACTGGTTCTTAGTCCAGCATATTGGACGTTTTTTACAAGTAAACAAAGCTCCTCACTTATTCCTGTACCCTAGATACGTTTATTTTTACAAACACCTAGGATTGAAACAGACATTTCTAGGTCACACAAAAATTTGTCCTGTGCAGGGATCAAACCCGCGACTTCTTGATCCAGTGAGCGGAGTGGATCCTTTTAGGCCGCAGCTGACAATTTTAGGCCGCAGTGCAAAAATTGTCAGCTAAATATAGGTGTACACATATAGTTATATGCGCATGACGGTGTTTTAGATAGCACTTGTTACCTACTTGATGCTCCTTTTAAAACACCGTCACGCTTATATTATTTAAGTAATAGGGTAGGTAGGGTAGGTAAGGACACCCACTTTTCACCAACGACATTACAGTGGGCGAGCCTATTGCTATTATGGCAGGCACAATGGCAGGCAAATTACAGGCACAATGCCAACCTCTGGACTGATACTGGAAATTATTCTCCGAAAATTACATTCTGTCTAATCTAGAATTCGAACCCAAGACCTCGTGATCGCTATGCGTATTATTGACCAATGAGGCTCTCTTTAAGATGTATCATAATACATAAATACGTATATATGTACTGTGAAATTGTGAGTGAGTGGCGCATTAAATTTTATATAGGTAGGTAGTGGCATTGGCCGCTTCGCATGTCCAAAAACGTTCTTATATTGGTTCTAAATTGTTTTGGATTCAATCAAATTATTATTTTCTCATGTTTCTCCAATAAAATAAAATAGCATGAGAGGTCGTTCACCGGCGAATAGTTGCCTTGAACCTTTAACAAGACATTCTCGGATTTTGATAGACGGCATTGAAGTATTCTCTTTGAAATCGTGAGTTTTTTATCAGAACGAAGTAAAACCGGTTAAGTTTTAGCTTGATTTCCGCACTCAGGGTTCTGTGCAATATGCAAAACTGTATTTTTAAACATTGTTATGATTTTTTGGGTGGGAATAAATGGGTCTCAGAACTCGGGCATCGTGGTAGGATTTCGATGCATATCAGCTTGAATGGTTTTCATTGACCAAGGATGTATTTTTATGAAAGGAGGAGTGGAAGACTTTGGCTTAACAGTGGGACAATTTTTTTTTTTTTTTTTTTTTAAACGTAGCCCCTCATTAGGATTTATTCCTGTATCGTGGGTGCGTTTACAAACATGAAAATTCACAAACAAATACCCAGACCGGAAGAAATAATTGTGGATCACACAAAGATCTGTCCCGTGCGGGAATCGAACCCGCGACTATTAGACACAGTGGGCGGAGCGGCTTAAGCTCTTAACCACTGCGCTAAATCGTCCGTGATGATAATTATACATGATTCCAATAACCAAATTAGAACTAATATCTTCGCAGAACCTACGGGTTCAGCGATGATATTTGTTCTCATTTGATTAGCGAGATGGTATGATACCCAAGATAATTAATCGAGTGTGATTTACATTTATAAATGTGCGTCATATTGTAAATACACACACCGTCACGCCTATATTCCCCAGAGGGGGCGGCAGAGGTGTACTGAGTACACCCACGTTTCGCCGACGATGTTAGGTCCCATGTAATAGGGGGCGAGCCTATTGCCATATACCGGGCACAATTCCAAACTTCGGACTCATACTGGGAAGTTTTCGTTAGAAAAACTACACTTGTCCGACCTAGGATTTGAACCCATGACCTCGTGATCACAAAGTGATGCGCTTTGCCACCAGACCAACGAGACAGTAAGCAGCAGCATATTGTAAATATTATAAGATATCCATTCGCAATCTTTCAACAGCTTAAAATCTTGCTAGAATTATTACAAATTGACGGTAATCACGATTATCCGGTGACAAATACCTACATAATTTGAAAATGGTTTTATCCTATTGAGATACCCTAGGAATCCAGCAGAGATCAACCAGATTTATTGTAAGTTGTCTAAGAGCTATTTCAATGGTTTTTTTTGTGGTACGTTGTACAATTTCCGCGACTTGACTTTGTCCTTTGCGGAACAGGTGCCATTGAGTTAAGAATAATATGGATATTCATGTCATATTAAATAAGTAAATATATCTTATTTTATCCACTGTTTCATACAAATTTTTGGAAATATAACATTGAGAACAAAAATTAACTGTAGTCAACTAATTGCTCCTGGTATAACGAAAGTATTGTAACTGAAAATCTCTTAGTAAAATTCACTAAACATATTTCTTGTAATAATATCTTTTTATTAAAAAAAGTAATCATGTCCTCCTAATATTATAAATGTGAAGGTTTGTATGTTTAGATGTTTGTTACTCAATCACGCAAAAACGGCTGAACGGATTTGGATGAAGTATGGCCCACAAATAGTTTATTTATCTGGATTAACACATAGGATACTTTTGAGTCCGAAAATGGCCAATCCATTTTGTGGTATCAAGGTTCCTGTCTAAAGTCAACGCGGACGAAGTCGCCGGCAGAAACTAGCACTAGTACAACTGCATAATATTTTGTAATAAATCCGAATCGATTAATGATCATAAAACGAGTGGAAGAAAATTTATTTTTAAAATGTATCAAGTGTTTTATGTAAGTCGAGCCATGAAAAAATTCCAATTGTCACTCAAACTGATAAATATTCAATTTCAAATAACATTATTTTCAAAATCATCAATCAGCCTATCGCAGTCCACTGCTGGACATAGGCCTCTCCTAACACGCGCCATTGCACACGGTCCTCCGCCTTCCGCATCCAGTCTGTCCCAGCGACCTTTTTGAGGTCATCGGTCCATCTAGCTGGGGGCCGTCCTACCTTACGCTTACCAAGTCGCGGTCTCCACTCTAGGACACGTTTGCTCCATCGGTCGTCGGTCCTTCTGCAGATGTGACCAGCCCATTGCCACTTTAGCTTACTGAGTTTGCGAGCTATGTCGGTAACTTTGGTTCTTTGTCGGATTACCTCGTTACGAATTTTATCCTTCAAAGAGACGCCGAGCATAGCTCGCTCCATAGCCCGCTGTGCGACTTTAAATTTGTGGACCAGTCCCACTGTGAGTGTCCACGTCTCGGCCGCATTGGTTGTACACTTTAGTCTTCAGGCATTGCGGAATAGGCGAAGAGAAAACGTGACGTAGTTTGCCAAATGCTGCCCAACCCAATTGGATCCTGCGGTTGATTTCTTTCTCGAAGTTGTTTCTACCAAATTGGACAACTTGTCCAAGGTAGACATACTCCCGAATAACTTCGAGCATCGAACCATCGACGTAGATCGGTCCCGGCGTGGCATGTTCATTAAACATGATCTTGATTTTATCCAAGTTCATGCCGAGACCGACACCTCGAGAGGCTCCATTTAGGCTAGGCAGCATTTCGCGTAACTGTTCCAGTGACTCTGCCACGATGACGATATCATCGGCAAACCGAAGATGTGAGATGTATTCGCCGTTGATGTTAATGCCCCGTCCAGTCCAGTCCAGCGTCTTGAAGACGTCTTCGAGTGCATTGGTGAAGAGCTTGGGGGATATTACATCCCCCTGTCTTACACCTCGACGCAGCTCGATCGGGTTGGTCTTTTGGTCTTGGAGCTGGACGGTCATTGTGGCGGTATCATACAGACATCTCAGCACCTCGATATATCGCCAATCGATGCTACATCGCTGCAGAGCATCCAGAACCGCCCAGGTTTCGATGGAGTCGAAGGCTTTCTCGTAGTCTACGAAAGCCATACACAGCGGCTGATTGTACTCTTCGGTCTTCTGTACAATCTGCCGAACAGTATGGATGTGGTCCATGGTGCTGTAGCCTTTTCGAAACCCGGCTTGTTCCGGTGGCTGGAACTCGTCAAGTCTTCTGGCGAGGCGGTTTGTGAGTACTCTCGAGAACAACTTGTAGACGTGGCTCAGGAGTGAGATGGGTCTGTAGTTCTTCAGCAAGGTTTTGTCACCTTTTTTGAAGAACAGAACCACCGCACTCCCGCTCCACGCTTGAGGTGTTAAGCCCTGGTGGATGACGGAATAAAAGAGGCTCGCTAACTTTTTCAGGATTGGAGTCCCGCCTGCTTTTAGGAGCTCAGTGGTGATTCCGTCATCGCCTGGCGACTTGTTGTTTTTGAGCTGCTCGAGAGCCACTCTGACCTCGTCCTGGTTGACATCAGGGATGTCTTCTGTGTAGTGGCGTGCGAGTGGGGCTCTGTGGTCGTCAGCGCTGGGTCTCGTGGGTTTAGTCATCCGTGATGCGTACAGGTCTTTGTAGAAACTCTCAATCTCCTCGAGTATCTCGAACTTGGAGGTCACGGTTTTGCCATCTGCAGTATTAAGTTTCGTCAGATGGGATTTACCTAGCTGGCGAGCGAAGACTTTGGTGCCTCTGTTCTGTTCAATCGCAGCCGAGATGGCGCGGGTGTTGGAACATCGGAGGTCACGTCGCACCAGCTTCCGGATCTTCCGGTTGAGGTTCCTCCCATCCGGCGAAGACGCCTGCGTGGATGACATTTCTCGTCTCTGCCTCATAAGTTCGAGAGTCTCGAGCGAGAGTTTAGACTCTCTGTTACCGTTTTTGCCGGGAAACACCCTTCAAGACACCTCCTGTAGCGTTTTGACCACTGTGTCGGTTTTTTCGTCAACATTGCCTTCGGTTTCCAGCAGGTCGAAACGAGTTTGAAGCTCCAGTTGGAACTTTTCAAACCCTAAAGCTATTTGAGGCGCAGTAGGTCTCAGAGTAGACCTCATCACGCGACGCCTTTCGGCCCTGAAGTTTATATTTAGAGCGCCTCGGACAAGTCGGTGATCGCTGCCGGTATTAAACCTGTTGATCACGGAGACGTCTCTAAATATAGACTTCCTGTCAGTCATGATGAAGTCTATTTCGTTCCTCGTCACAGTGTCGGGGCTTCGCCATGTCCACTTTCTATGAGGCTTCTTCTTAAAGAACGAATTCATCAAGAAGAGCCCCTGCGACTCCAGAAAGTTGACCAGCATCTGCCCCCTGTGGTTTCGGCGCCCCACGCCGTGGGGTCCGATTATCGTTTCGCCGCGTTCTTGTACTCCCACTTTGGCATTGAAGTCCCCCATAACAACGCTGTAGTGAGCCATTATTTTAATGAAGATAAAATTATGTATTAATAATTAGTATAATAATATAATTTAGTATAAACTTAAGCTAAGTAGAATGATGTATTAATTAGCATTATTCATGGGAACTGAATCATTAAAAAAAAATTCTTATGCTAGAAGTGGCACGTCAGTACGATCCACGCTATTATTACGTTAAGAATCGCGGGGTGAACGGCCTCCCTTGTCCTCTACTAGAGCTATAAGTCTTAGAGGCCTCTCGCTAAGTCCACTCAGTTTACTTTGTTACTTTACTGTAAAACAACCAACCAGCGCGATAGTTAAAGTTGAAGTGGCCCATTTCGTATCACTGAAGAAGGTATAAAAAGCTCCTATAATAATCCACGAAAAAATGGGCTTCTTTTAGCATAAAAAGCGAACCATAAAATGAATGAATTTTATAGTCTAGACTACTCAGCGCTGGATTTAAGAATCATTTTACTTCAAAATTTTGGCGTTTCAAAATTATGGGTCAAAAATCTCATAAGAGGCATTACAAAGACGTTTTTGATGCATCGCCAGACTTACGACTAAATGATGAAAGCTAGCTTTTATACACAATACAATAGCACAATAGAATTTTTATATGGAATTTTAAACCAGGTAGTTGATGCATACTGATCCAGATGTATAGTTGTGTTCTCATTCGTAATAAAAAGAAATGGACTTTCATCGAAGTTTGAAGACGCGGGATTCATTAGTAAATATATTTTATATCTAGATTGGATTGCCGTTACCGTACAGATTAGCTTTAATGAGCACTAAATTTTATCTATAAACACATAATCGCTAGTAAAAGGTTATATAAAATATATGGATAACAGGGATCTGATAGATAAAATAAACCTCTTTCTGTGTATGATTGCTTGTTAATGGTTATCTTCTTAAGCAGTAACTAATATCTGTAATTCTACTACACAAATAAAAAATGCAATGGTTTTATTGGTATTTATAAATATTTGCATGTAGGATTATTGATTTAACAGATATACAATGCGTAAGTGGAAGGATGTAGGCACCGGGGGAGTCCTAGACTACCTTACCATGATCAAGTACACCGTGTCCTATCTGAAGGGCAAGTCAAGAAAGAGTCTTTATGAGAGTGGAGGAAGCCAGAGAGGTCTGTAAGGAAAGAACCTGTTGGAACTCTGTATTGTCTGCCTACCTCGAAAGGGATCTGGCGTGATGATATAGATAAGTAGATTATTTATTTATTTAAACGAAGACGGCTTTTATCAAAGTGACAAAATGTGTTTTAGTTTTTGAGGCTGCGAACCTTTATTAAGTTTAAGTTATTGTTACAAAATATCAAAATCTTGAAACCATGTTATAATTTCCGTTTGACCATCTTTGTTATTTATGCACATAAATTCGGTCGCGATGACCTAAATATCATCTGGTTATGAAGCTGTTGTAATACGAAAATGTTTATTTTTCATTTCTCATTATTGTTCTCCTGTAAGTTGATGATGACGGAGATACAAGATGAGGATAATGACAGATAAAATAATATTTTTTTTTAATTATGTTTTAATCCTGATTTTTTTCGGGATTTTTCCACGAACAGATATAAAGTTATTTAGGGGATAAAAATATCATTTGTCCAGATACAGAGGCGTTCTTAAAATATAAAATCAATAAGAACTCTATCCTTAAATTACACCACTAAAAAAATACGATAAATTTTAAATTGAAATAATGAATTCATTAGTGATAATGCCCCTTTATGTAATGGATTTTTAATGATGAGCTTCCTGCAATTGAGTAATCAATTAAAAAATAATGGTATGAATGAAATGGTTTAATTCTTTCACTTTTATAATCAGTCAGGTTATAATAACGTAATGTAAACCTTTATTGGATGATTGAAAAATCAGCGCTTAGTTTATGCTTCTTCAGTAATCTGACGTTGCGTATCTTATAAAGCACAGATTATTTAATCGTGACAAGTCTTGGAAAAGTGGAAACACTCGTCCAGGGGCAAGATCGTGGGCCTCTCTGGCCACTCATTGCTGACCTACTGCCGGAGTATTGACCCCTCTACGTCCATGCCGACAATTTTTATATACATATATTGACGAAGGCTTGGTCTAGTCGTATTTTTGGATTACTGAACAGGGTAATTGCTGCGAACATCGCCTTTTTAAAAAATATGTGTCACAAATGTTTGTTGCCTGCTGTACGGATATGTCCTATCCAAAATGAAAAAATAGGTATAAAATAACACACCATCACGCCTATATATCCCCAAGCTGGGCAATCCCCAAGCAAGAGATGTACTGAGTACTCCCACTTTTTGCCTACGATGTTAGGTCTCGTGTAATAGGGAGCGAGCCTATTGCCATATACCGGGCACGATTCCAGAATCCGGACTCATACTAGGAAGTTTTCGTTAGAAAAATAACATCGGACCTCGTGATCATACACCGATGCAATTTGCTACTAGACCAACGAGAATCTTGAGATATATAATATTATGCAATCCTTAGGTATTATAAAGCAGTTCTTTGCGGCGTCTATCGGTTTGTATCTTCGGGCTAATCTTGAAAAGTAAGGCAAGGGCTTTTCATTTGTTTTCATTAATGGATAGACTAAATTTATTTTTAAATCTAAGGTGGTTGACTTAAATGTGAATAAATATGACATAGGCAAAGCCGCTGGCCGTAGTTACTTTATTAAACATGAGGTAATTTAATTATTACGTCCAATTTATCCTTGTCGTCAATGCATTACACAGATTGAACCTTTATGATCTGTTGATGACTGTTAGCAAACCAGGATTTTATAGTTATTTAATTAAGCTTTAGTGCTTTAAAAAGATAACGGGTGGCTTAAGTGGTTAAGAGTTTAAGCCGCTCTACCCACTGGATCGAGCAGTCGTAAGTTCAATCCCGGCAGGAGACAAATATTTGTGACCCTCAAGTGTTTATTTCAGAATGTGTGTTTGTATATTTGAATGTTATGTTTATAAATGCACCAACGATACAGAAATAATTCCTTATACGTTTTATTATATGAAAAAATTGTGTTTATCGAAAAATGTGTGATAATTTTTTACAATGTGAACGTGAGAAAAAGATTTGACAATTTTTATTACTCATTTCCGCTTCATGCTGTACTGTCGTTGGTTAACGAATATCGAACTCAAAACTTCCAACATCCACTGACCTGCATTCATTGTGCGAGCATTGATCTCACAACTCAAGTTCTATTACTTTAATGATCTTAATACTCCAACTATAGAGATGATAGATATATTGTATTGTAAGCCAATCAATATTGGTTTAAATCGGCGGCGAAAGAAGGCTGTTATTAGTTTCAAATCTAATTTTTTTTGTGCTTCGCCATTTAAACCAATATAAAAATGTGACCAATGTAAAATAAAAATATTTTGTGAGTTCGAATTAGTTCAAATTGAATGTAAACGGTGTATTAATTTATATATACATATTATGAAGAGCATGCCTACCCCGCAAGGGATCTGGCGTGAGGTTATAGATAGATAGATAGATAGATGAAGAGCATTTTAATTCTCAAGAACAAGGGCTTTACAATTTTATTTTCTCCTTTCTTCCGTTTATAGTACGTTATACGCACTTGCCTTTTTTCTTAACTCCCCTTATCTTGATTCCCATTCAAACCTTCAAATCTTGATAATAAAGTGACTTGCTTTGGTGTAAAAAGCTATAGTTTTAAAGTGACAAAAAATATGTTTTCATTTGCTCTGAAATAGGAATAATGAACTTAGGCGAGTACGTTAAACAGTGCCCGTCTTATTTGGACGTCCCAGTTTTTGTGATGACATTACACATTTGTATTGCTCTCGGTATAGATTCAAGTCGGACAGTTCAAACAACCTAATAGTGGTCTGTCACGTCAGGCTGGCTTGTTCGACGAATTTAGCACGTTTGTGAGCTGTCGTGACGTGGAGGTCGAAGACATCTGGCACTTTGCTTTCTCATTAGAGCGTTACATTTCTATAAGTTTTTTTTTGTGTGCGTGAATAAGTGTGCTGTTGGTCGAGGGGGCTTTACATATTCATCAGATAGGAAGACGAGCATGCAACAACGAGTCTGGCTGGAAAAGTAATGGGGCAATTAGCGTAAGGGTGCGTCAAAGGGGTAACGGCTTTAACTTGAGCAGTCGCTTATAGAAAGGTATATATATTACGAAATACACGTAATGGTACTCTGCAATTGCAGCATGGGATACTTCGACCTCGTCAGTAGGGCCAGTTTCTGCTTCTGTGCATTACTGCAACTGTAAGGCAATGTTCATATTTGACGGGATTTTTATGTATTAAAAAAATAAACACCGTCACACCTATGTTCCCCAAGCGGGGGTGGCAGAGGTATACTGCGTACACTCACTTTTCGCCTACGATTTTAGGTTTTAATGTTACAGGGGGCGAGCCTATTTCTATATACCGGGCAGAATTCCAGGCTCCGGAGTGATACTGGGATTTTTTCGATAAATGAACTACATTTGTCCGACCTCATCCTCATTTGCTGGAGATCGCCAAGCGCATTATTCGCCACTAGACTAACAAGGCAGTCTTTTAAATATTATTTATTCCTAAAAATATTCGTATGTTATATAGACGATAACTGAAATGGATGCGTTTCATTTATCATGTTCTAAATGATGTTATTCATTATTCGGTTATGGAGATTGACATTTCCTTTGGGGAAACGTATGTTGAAATATTAGTTATTTTCACTTATTAGCGTTTCGTTTGTTATATATGGATTTATAGAAAAGTCCAGAAGACTTAGTGAAAATAGTATTAACATTTTTTTACTGTTACGTGGATCTTCTATCACTTAAAACGCTGACTAAAATTTAAAACATGTTGGAATTGGAAAAAGTACAAAGAAATTTATACGAATAGAATTGGCTGCCGTTATACTATTTTGTCGAATCTCCCAAAGCACCTACGATGTATGTGTCCATTATTAAACGCTCTTTCTTCTTCAAAAACCTAAAACGCACAATCAATCTTCGTAAAACTTTGCAGAATAGAAAGAATCCTGGTAAGCATTGAATTTTATTATATACTAAATGGTCAACCAGATCATTTAGTATATAATAAAACCTCTACGTTACATCATTTATGACTCTTATATTCAATGCAAGTGACTTATGCAAGTGACACTTCCGCGGGTTAATTGCATCGTGAAAACGACTGCCTGAATAAGTACGCGAATCCAGAAGGTTTAGCATGAAGACATTGAAATTAGGGTGACGTTATCGAATGAATATGCCATCTTTTTCATACAGCAAGTTTACTAAATACAGATGAAAGTGACAGCACGTGTTTTCGATAGCGTTACGCTAACGTCAATGTCTTCATGCTCTGTATTCACTAAAGTACCTAATGTTCACAGTTTAGATTACACATCCTATCTTATCTTATCTTGTATTGGCTTGTCGGACCGAGGATACCTCTGGCGCACTTCGACCCATGGGATCTTTTGTGCTGTCCTTGCCCTAATGCTCTTACGTACCTGAGATGTCCAGTACTCCCTGTATTAGGTTGTAGATTCCAGCAGGGGGACAGAGCCGTAGTTCTTCTGGGTTTGGATAGGCCACTCCCAACAGTTCCATTCGCCGCGCAGCCAGAGCGTCGCAGTGACAGACGACGTGCTTCATGGTTTCAGTTTCTGTGCCACAGCACCTGCATACCACGTCACCGCATAGGTTCATCTTGTGTAGATGTTCTTTCGTGCCATAATGGCCTGTAAATGCTCCCGTTATTTGCCTTAGTTGTAGTCTACTATATTTTAGTAGTCTCTTGCAATCGCTTTCACACCATGCAGAAAGGAATTCCTTTGAGTGTCGAAGCCCTGTGTGTGTTTCCCATTCTTTCTTATGTTGTTCTTGGGCATATTTGAAGAGTGCGCCTCTATAGGCACCGTCTGGTATGCCTATGAACGGTTCTGGACCAACGGGTTTTCCCATTGCTCCCTTCCTGGCTAAGTCGTCCGCACGCTCATTGCCATCAACTCCCGTGTGCCCAGGGACCCAGACTAACCTGACCGTGTTGCGCGCTCCACATCTGTCAAGAAGGTATGCGCACTCCGCAGCCAGTGCTGAGTTTAGCTCATAGGAGCTGACGGCCTTGAGGGCAGCCTGACTATCACTACAAATGTAGATTTTCTTGCCCGTGATTCGTTTGTCCAGTATCTCTTTTGCACAAATGTTTATCGCATAGGTCTCTGCCTGGAATATTGATGTAAACCTGTCCATGCTTTGGCTGAGGCTGTATCCTTCCGTGTATACTCCGGCTCCTGTTCCAAACTTGGTTTTGGATCCGTCAGTGTACCATATCATTTGCTCCTTGCCTTGCTTGTTTAGACCACTTTTCCATTGTTCCCTGGTTGGGATGTGAGTGCTAAATCTCTTATTGAACATGTATGTGGTTAGGATCTTGTCGCTTCTCATGTTCCTTATGTCATCTAGTTCCTTATCCGGTTCTAGCTTGGTGTGTTCGAGGCCTGGCGCCGTTATGCTCCATAGTCCAGCTTTCTCTAGCCTATAGAGTGCCTTCCTTGCCTCAGTTTCAATGACGATATGTAATGGAGTCAGGTTGAGTAGCCTCTCCATAGCTGCCGTCGGTGTTGTTTTGAATGCACTTGTGATGGCCAGGCAGGCTGTCCTCTGCAGTTTTGTTAAGGAATCCCTGCACGTCTGTGTCTTGGTTCTAGGCCACCACACGATGCATCCATACGTTAATATCGGTTTTACCATAGTGATAAATAACCAGTGCATTATTTTGGGCTGTAGTCCCCATGCCTTTCCATACGCTGACCTACACATATTCAGCACTCTCAGTGCTTTGGCTATGGTTAGATCAACATGTGTATGCCACTTCAGTTGCTTGTCCAGGGTCACCCCCAGATACTTGACCTCAGTGGCCCATTTAATTTTACTTCCGTACATGTGCAGGTCCTGTAAACCCGTCAGTACCTTTTTCCTTGTAAACAGGATGACATTAGTCTTCGTCGGGTTGACCGAGAGGCTATTTGTTGTGCACCAGTTTGTTACTTTATCTAGAGCTTCCTGCATCAGTGTCGATACTGTGTTTAGAAACTTCCCATTGATTGCTATCACTATATCATCCGCATATCCTACTCCGTAGAACGGACCTTTGTTGATTATCTTCAAGAGAGAGTCCACTACCAGGCTCCACAGAGTCGGCGATAAGACCCCTCCTTGCGGGCATCCTTTAGTAGTTCTTACGGATAGCCCTTCTCCTAACTGGACTATCCTGTTCTTTAGCATGTTTTTGATCCATGTGACAAGAGTTGGTTCTATCCCATGCTCTATAGCAGCTAGTTCTATGGATGAGAATGTTGTACGATCAAATGCACCTTCGATATCCAGAAAAGCCGCAGCACAAATTTCCTTTTGCTGCAGAGCCATCTCTGCACGATTCACCACATAGTGCAATGCCGTTTCCGTAGACTTACCAGGTAGATAAGCGCATTGCATCTTATGTAGGGGATAATCCTTTAGTGGACCATCCTTTATGTGCCTATCTATTATTTTCTCTAGACATTACACATCCTAGGACCCCAATCACTATTACCAAACGCGGCGTGTTTCGATATTTTCACGAAATGATTCTTAATTCTATTCTATATGCCACTAGAGTACGAGTAATTGATCATTTGACGAAGTAAACGTAATGCTCCGTGTTCCTTGTATAGTTCTCTATCAGTCTATGCTGTTCCACTGCTCGGCAAAGGCCTTCTCTCACAAATAGAGATGAGAGAGATTAAGTCATATTCCACCACGCGGAACCAGTGCGAATTGGAGGAGGCAGTGTTGTTGCCACCTGCTGTTGAAACATATCAAGCCGCCTATAATGCTCTTAACTTGGCTTCACGGCTACCACATTTCGTGATAGCTGGGATCAATGGCTTAGTATGCTTTCCGAAGTACGGAGACGCTCGAACACGAAAATACCACAAACGGTCACCCATCTCAGCCCGGCCGAGTCGAACGCTGCTTAACCTTGGTGATCGCTAAGAACACCGCGATCGCGCTACATGCGCCTTGTATAGTTAGGCAAGCACCTTTACTGTGCCTTTGCACAACAAGTTCTATCAAAGAACAAATAAAAGCGGGCACACGTCGATAATATATTATTATCATCTTGTAACGAACATAACATGTATTATTAAGTCGATGTACGTGTTGGTATTTACAGAGGGACTTAGATAACAACGTTGCAATCGATACGGGACGAGCAGGATGCGGTCCGGTCCACAGCCTCGCGCAAAAACTAACATCCTACCTCCACTTTTTATGGCGCACGAACTCCTTATGGTAGAACATCTTGCCGTTTAATAATGGTCTCTTTTTGCAGTTTTCTCGGGAAATTCTAACTTCAAGATGGTATCGCATGTCAGTCGGTCTAAAATCCATCGCGGAAAAAAATAAAATTAGCTCATTGAATATTGCGTTGTTGGTGCGATTGCGCGTAGCGATCACGAGGTCCTTGGTTTAAACCCTAGGTCGGACAAAAAATTTAATTTTTCAATAAAAAAAATCCAGTTTTTTTTTAACGTATCCCCTCACTAGGATTTATTCCTGTGTTGTAGGTGCGTTTACAAACATGAAAATTTACGTACTACCCAGACCGGAACAAATAATTGCGGATTACATAAATATTTGTCCCGTACGGGAATCAAACCCGCGACTATTAGACACAGTGGGCAGAGCGGCTTAAGCTCTTAACCACTGCGCTAGTCTGGCAGTATTAATCCGTAGTCTGGCATTGTTCCCAGTACAATGGCAACAGGCTCGCCCCCTATTACATGGAACCTAACATTGTCGGCCAAAAATGGATGTAAATAGTACACCTCTGCCACCCCCGCTTGGCTAGGTGTGACTTGGGTGACGGTGTTTTTTCATCTCCTAACCACCGGTTCCACCACCACCAAAATGTAGAATAGCTCATGGAATAACCCCTGTCGAGTCACTAACCTTGATGACTAGTTATTTGAATGATGTAAACCACCTCTTGACATCCGCTGGATGACTAACTGAACAGTGCTTATAGTTTGGTGGAAATATTCTCAAATTGCAGGCAAAAAATACTAGTGAATGTATCCATAAATCATACATTGAACCCATACGAAACCATCAACCTAGTTTTTAAGACCCGTCGTGATTACAAATAAAATCCAGACGAATAAATTTACATTTTCAAACATCCGGAAATGGTCTCATACATTTTTGTAAATACTTCAGACCGTGTTATAGTTACAGAAATTATTGTTAATTTGTTGAAGTGTCACTTGAATAATTGCGGAATTTACAAGATTTTAACAAATATTTTTCTTTTTGTATAGAACGAGTGTGCCACTTAAAGTTTCCTAATGGACTTTGCTTAATGCTCTTAATATGTTAGTTTAGTCGTTCAACTCAAGCGGAACTTTACATAAATATACATTTTTGGTATTCTCGAAAAGTACACTGGGTATTAACAGATTTTATACAATAAATATTTGCAAATCATTATAGGGGCTCAATATACGTGATGATTAACAAACGCGGTAAACATTGCCTCCTATCACCCAAACGGAGGTCGAAGATCTGATTATGGGTCTCAAATCTAAAAAAGACCCCGGCCCTGACGGCATTTCGAATCGCGTTCTGAAATGCCTGCCCGCCCAACTCATCTGCCTCTTAGTGGCCATATTGAACGCCGCCATGACGAACTGCACCTTCCCCGCTAAGTGGAAGGAGGCGGACGTCATAGGCATTCCCAAGCCCGGCAAACCTCGCAATCTCCCCGCGAGCTACCGCCCTATCAGTCTCCTCAACTCCCTGGCCAAGATATACAAGCGCCTACTTCTGGCGAGGCTCAAAGACTTCGTAACTTCCAGGGGTATCCTTATCGACGAGCAGTTCGGCTTTCGAGCCAAACACTCTTGCGTCCACCAAGTGCACCGCATCACGGAGCACATCCTCTCCGGTCTCAATAGACCCAAACCCATCTACACAGGCGCCCTCTTCCTAGATGTCGCGAAGGCATTCGACAAAGTCTGGCACAACGGCTTGATCTACAAGCTCTACCAATTGGGTGTGCCGGACAGACTCGTGCTCATCTTACGAGACTTCTTGTCGGATCGCGCCTTCCGTTATCGCGTCGAAATGACGCGCTCCACTTCCCACTCCATCAGTGCTGGAGTCCCACAGGGCTCGGTTCTCTCTCCGCTCCTGTTTAGCCTTTACACGAACGACATTCCTCGTTCGAGTAAGGCGCATCTAGCCCTATTCGCGGATGATACCGCTCTCTACGTCTCGCATAGGAATAAGGGTTTCATTACCAGAAACCTTCAGGCATCCGCCAATTCCCTAGGGAATTGGTTCAGGAAGTGGCGTATTGAGAGTGGCGCGGGGTGGCACTCCAGAGGTGCCACCCCGCGCCACTCCCTGCGCCGCCCTAGAAGTAATCTCGGTCAAGTGACCATGTTCGACCGACCCATTCCCTGGGTCAAAGAGGTCAAATATCTAGGGGTCACCCTAAACAGCACCATGTCCTTCGATCCGCACATCAAGCGGGTCCGTCACCGAGCATCCTTTGTGCTCGGTCGTCTCCATTCATTAATCTGCAAGCGGAGTAAAATGTCCCTTAGAAATAAGGTGACACTTTACAAAACTTGCGTTCGACCCATCATGACTTATACGTGTGTTGTGTTCGGGCATTCGGCCCTCTCTCACATCGATAAACTCCAAGTGGTTCAAAACCGCTTCCTCCGTAAAGCCGTAGGAGCCCCCTGGTTCGTAAGAAACGTCGACCTCCACTCCGATCTAGGTCTCGAACCTATTCGCGCCTTTATTAAAAAGGCGTCAACACGTCACTTCGCGAACGCATCTACCCATGCGAATCCGTTAATCGTAGCCACCGCCGACTACGACTTCCCCCCCAACCCCTGCCGCCACCGCCGGCCGCGACATGTTCTCACCGAACCCCCCGATGCTTTGTCATCCCTTCTTTCCGCTCAGAATACGGGCGACGACGACGACGTAGTAGTAGATCCCCTCCCATAGCCGGCGGTTGACCGGTGCACTTAGTAGTGCACCCGTCCCCCTACAGCGACTGTCCCAACCGAGGGCGCCTCTTCGAGGCGCCCTCGAGTATGTCGCCTCTTGCCCTTCTGGCTGGCTAGAGCGTAGTGGTTGCACGCTCGCCTTTAAGTCCGGTGAAGCTGTAAAGGCCTCGCGGCCAACAGCGTACATCATTCACACACACACACACTCACACATCCAACATTCAAACTGTTTCGTTTAAAGTCATTTTTAATTTAAAGAGCACCATAATAGAATAAGTAGGATTTCAAAATTTTACTTCTATTCGAAGAGGTGTCAATAATAAACAGTAGTGACATAAAATTGACAAAGTAATACAACATTGCGCGGCGTTACACAAGCGAAGCCGCAGTAATTTTGCGACGCAGATTGCGGCCAAGCGTAGCCCGCTTACGTACTTCGAAGCAAAGATTACAATATAATGCAGACTGGTTCTTGAGTTCTTACATTTTTTATGTTTAAGGCAACCGAGTAAAGCTGATATACAATGATGAAATTATAAGATACACATCGTCACGCCTATAGTCCTCAAGCGGGGGCGGCAGGGGTGTACTGTGTACACCCACTTCTGTCCAAGATGATGTTAGGTTCAAATGCAACAGGGAGCAAGCCTATTGCAATTATATCGGACATACTTTCATACTCCGGTCTGATGCTGGGAATTGTTCGATAGAAAAATTAGACTTTGTCCGACCTGAGCTTCGAAGCCAGGACCTCGTAATCGCTCCGCGCATCGCCACTAGAATAACGAGGCGAGTAAATAAGAAATTATGTAATATATAAATTCTCATGATTCATAACTAGCTATACCTACTAGAATGGTCGTAAAAGTTAGCAAAAATCAAGAATCCTACATCAAATATTTGATTTTAGTAATAAGTACTAAGTAGTGATTACACTTGCACTCAGTTTCCTTAATTTTGAAGTGAAA
The DNA here is from genome assembly GCA_905147815.2 of Phalera bucephala. Taxonomy (NCBI): domain Eukaryota; kingdom Metazoa; phylum Arthropoda; class Insecta; order Lepidoptera; family Notodontidae; genus Phalera; species Phalera bucephala. The sequence continues at coordinate 11,904,086 of LR990615.1, forward strand.
ACAAGACGTGTTTCTGCTAATTTCCATTTCTACAATAAAACAAACATAGCGGTGAAACGGTACCTAATTCATTATCAAGCAAACAGATACCTGCAATAATTACATTCCCAAGTCAAACATTAGACTGTAATTATTTTTTGACCGTGAGTGTTTTTTTTTTCATTTTGTTCAGAAAACTTGCAAGGTAATAATTATATAATATTTTTGTCGTATAGGGTAAATTTTAACAACAATGAGTTTAACTCTAAACAATAAGTGCATTTGTCCAGTGACAATACTCGCATTCTTAAATTTTACATACCTACTATCTCCACATTGAGATAGAGTATTAAGCTTAACTACTCTTCTCTTTTCCAGGACCACTTTATTTTAGCTTCCTTTAGACATATGTACGAGTACATATTATGTAGTTTTACTATGCGGACCTTGTACAAACTTGTGAAAATTTCTGTGTGTTCATACTGTTATGCCATATTGATTACTAGGATTAAACATTCGGCTCTCAGACATTTTATTCCTTTTCCATGGCTGATCTGCCAATTTTTCCTGTCCTGTCCTGTCTCCTGTGTGTGGAATTTATTTTTGTCTCTCCTCTCTCCTCCTGTTTTCTTTTGTTTCTAATAAAATTTGTTTCGGTTGCCAAAACAATAAAGCTATCCTCAGGATACCTAGAGGTTTAAAGCTTCATGTCATCTATAAAGATCATTGTGGATCTTGGCTTATAAGAGTTGCAGTGATGAGAATGTGCCGCAAGCTTAGTGCATTAAATATATGTTGTGTTATGGTGTAATATCACTTAAGGCCATCTTCTAAGAGACGATGAATATTAGGTATAAAGATATACCAAAACATTCCCCATTTGTAAGTAACTTGTTCTTTGACGAGTCTTAGAGGCGCGGCAGTGAGGTGCGGCGGGGGTGCGCGGGAGTGGAGCGCACCGCTGCGCAGTCACGGTCAAGGACTGTATTAGCTGCAATAGACACCATTATGATTATACCTGTTGCGTGCTGTCTTGTACTACTGTTATGTTTACATGTTACGTAGATTCGGAATGACAACTTTAGAATATAAATAGCTTGTTGAATATAATACTGACATAACTGAAAAAAAATGATTATTTATATATTCACTCTTAATGTTAATAGCTGAAACGCTTGGTTTTTCCTGTTCTTGTTGTTATGGTTGAATGTTTATGAAACAAAAGAATGTATTAGAATCGTAACATATTACTTATTAGTAACTTCCGATGCCATAGGCCCGACCATTTACATCTTCATAGATTGGTCAGTGTACGTAATAATATTATGTAAGCACTAATCTTTAGAATACTCTTTGTGATTTTTGGATAATCCTCTTTGCTCTTATATTTTTTTATATCCTGCTGACTCGCTCGTAAAGTGAGGGCAAATCAGTCAAATGTCACTCGCGCTGTCGTCGCTTTTCCTCGTTCCTACATGACGCTACATCCTATGGTGGTTATTTAGTACCATAAAACTGGGGGCATAAAACTGAGAGAGTGAGGGCGGTTGAGCTTTTATATTGCGCTCACTTGACCATTATCAAATACGAAGTAGGTATATACCAGCATTGGAGCCGGTCACATTTTTACGGAATTGCTTTATGCAGCGGGAGGGTTATTATAAAATTGAGTAAGTGTTTTTATAATCTTGTGATTATTTCAAGTACATATTAATCGCTTGTTAATGCTAAAGGGAATGTATTTATGCTAATTAGTTATATTTATTGAAAATTCGAAATTTCCTTGAAGCAAAGCTAAGAGTACAAAGTAGACCAACTACTATTTCATAAATAATAATTAAGTGCTAACGTTAATTAAACCATGAAACTTAAAACGATTACTTTTTACTCACCCATAAAATGTACCGTTTATATAAGTACGCGGTGATTAAATAGGTTTATAGTAATGGTAAATACATATTTTAGGTAATTTACATAAATGTACACACACACTCTCTACACACACTTTGATGTTAAGCTAGTTAATATCTAATACAAACTGAACGAACTACATCGACGGACGAACAAATTTGGTAGCAATCAGATAAGTGTAAATGTATTTAGATACATTGACGTTAATAAAAAATAAAAAATCGATGTACAATTTTTGTTGCCAGAGTTCAATATCGTTGTAACTGTGTTTTTTTCAGTCGTTTAGTATGTGAAAGGTAATTAGGAAACATTACTAGTCAGCGTCTCTACGCAATGAAGAGTACCGTGTTCCCTTTCTGAAGTACGAAACCTTAATTTCACGGCGAGACACCTAGTATATGCCCTCCCCCATAGCGACTGCCCAAGCCGAGGCCGTTCCTCCTTGAGGCGCCCTTGAGCTAGTTACCCCCTTGCCCTTCTGGCTCGAGCGTAGTCGTTGCACTCTTGCCCTCTGTTCCGGTAAAGCTGTAAAGGCCCCGGGGCCAACAGCGTAGATCATTCACACACACACACATAAATTCATACATAGACTAAGGTACCATGTTTCTTTCATAGTGTTTCATCGTAGGTACGAAATTCTAACTTCAACAGAAAGGCTTGCTTACAAAGAAAAATTATGGAAAAATAACGGAGTATAATTATGCATTTTTAGGTATAAAACTTAGAATAATATATCCAGAAGCCGCGCGCAGTCGTAATTGCACGGTGCGTGGTGAAGCCAAAAATTCGACAAACGCCCCCCACTCACCGCACTTCCCGCCCGCGTAATGTTGGCGGTCCGGAAATATTACCACTTTTTGGGGTAAATGTTGATGACATTAGAGTATATGATAATAAAATCATTGTTGCAGTAAAGTATACTTGTACTATACTTGTAGTATTAAGGTTTGTAGTAATTTAATTGAGGGAAAATATATTTTCATCATCTTAACTAAATATTAAAACCGTGATGTAGTAGTTAACTATTAATACCATTTAATACCAGAACTTATAAAGTCCTTAGCAAATAAAACTAGGGAAAAATAAAATTGTTATACTAGCAACACTAACAAAATGGACGTGCCTTTTACTATGACAATTACAGACGGAAGATTTAATTCGATATTTAAAAAATACGGCATCTGAATGCGTTAGATGCGTATGAAATGTGATCCTATCATGTTCTTTTACAGCTGAACAGCATTTTTACAGGCGAGAATGACACAAAAGGGCATAATTCAATTTAATTTGAGACGCGTAGAGCACGTTATTTCGCACGACGGTCACAGAGTGACTACATGTGACTACCTGCTTCGAAGGTAGTAATTGTTGTTTCAATGATTAATGAATGCTTGATGCGTGCTTGCGGCTTCTAGGTTATATTTATTCTAAGGTATGAAAATATGTGAACAGTAGAGCACTTTAGTACCAGCGTTTCGAATAAGAGCACGCGCATAGACACACGCGGCTTCTTAGCAAGTTTTACCCGTATCTGAGTTTTACTGTTTAGATATGTTTATTATGGTATTATTCACTTGAATGCAAATAAGGATGCTCTATGATATTTTATTCCAGTAGCTTAATGTAAATTCCTTCATTAATGTTTACTGAGAAATACGTACGTACACCTGCAGCGATATATGGGCGAGTAATGAATATTGATGTCATTATGCGAATGGACCAATTAACTATTTAATTAGTAGATTAATCAGGCTCTACTTTGCGGATATCTGATGTAAAATACCCTCAAATTGTTAACATACACGATTGAGCCAAGATTAAAAACGGGGTTGGCAGAGGAGTAAGAGGGTGTAACTGTGAACACCCAAATATTGCCAAAGATATTAGATCACAATGTAGGGGGCCAGCCTATTCCTATCATACCAGACTACGCATGCCAGACCACGGACTGAACTTGAAATTTTTCGAACGAGCAATTACACTTCGTCTGACCTAGGAATCGTACTCATGATCTTGTGATAGCCAGCCACACTATGCTCAACTAGACTAATGATACAGCTAGAAAATCCCGCTTGCATCGATCCCAAGAGCTAATAAATCAGCGATCTTCGTTGACTTTGATACCTAAACTCAATTAATGATCGAAATAACTCACAGATTTATAGTGCTTGCAATTCGTCGTATGCAAGGTCATATTACAATGTACCTCAGCATACTTGACGTGAGCGATTCTTCAAGTTTTAAGATGGGCGTTGAATGATGGATTCTTCTCAAGCATCATTCAATCATGAAAAACAAATATGAAAAAGGTTATGTTCAACACGATGTACAATCGAATGCAAAATCTTTAGGCAATGTACCAGTGTAACTATTTTACCGGTGTTTGAAGCTAGGCTGCTTAACTTACTGGATCAAGAAGGGGGGTTAATATCTATAAGGGGCAAATGTTTGTGTGGCCCATAAATATTATCATATTTCACAGGGTATAGCAATAAAAATAAAATAAAATAAAAATCATTTATTATCAGACAAAAAAGCCCATAGTAAGTTAGTAACAATAATACCTTATTAAGTATGTTCGTAAATATAAAATAAAATAATATATGGATGGATATATGGATATATATATATATATATCCATATATATATATATATATATATATATATATATATATATATCCATATATATATATATATATATATATATATATATATATATATATATGGATATATATATATATATATATATATATCCACAATATGACTGCGCCAATTACAGGGCCATCAGTTTGATCAGCTTGGCAGCTAAGGTGTATGGTAAAATTATTGAACGGAGAATGCGCGAGAAGTCCGATGGAGTGTTGTGTGAGGCACAGGGAGGTTTCAGGTCTGGAAGAGGATGTTCGGATCAAGTTTTCTCCCTCCGCAACATCGTAGAAAAGCATCTGGCAGTAGGCCGGAAGGTTTTCTGCGGTTTTGTGGACCTGGAGAAGGCGTTTGATAGAGTCGTGCGAAAGAGACTTTGGGACATTTTGCCAGAGTATGGTATAAACGGCACCCTGTTGCGAGCCTTCCAGTCCACCTACGTGGACAGCAAGGCATGCGTACGGGTGGGTGGTAACATGTCACCTTGGTTTGACGTTAAAATTGGCGTCAAGCAGGGTTGCGTGTTGTCCGCTAGACTGTTTATAGTGTATCTGGATAAAAGTCTTCAAAGACTGTGTGCGATGACTGAAGGGGTAAAAATGGGTGGTCTAGTGATAAACCACCTATTGTATGCAGATGACGCGGTTTTGATAGCGCCAACAGCCACTGATCTGCAAACACTAGTCACAGTTATGAGAGACGACTGCATGAACAATGGCTTACATTTGAATGTGAAGAAAACCAAAATTATGGTTTTTGAACGGGAAGAAACCAGAACGAATGCAAGGATTGTGGTTGGTAACGATGTGCTGGAGCAAGTGAATGAGTTTGTATATCTTGGATGCGCCTTCAGTAAGGATGGGAAATACACCGCTGATATAGAGAGAAGAGTGAATGCAGGTAATAGAGTGAATGGTGCGATGGGAAGGCTACTTGGGAGCCGGCACTTAAGCCAAAAGGCGCAGCTGGCCATGCATAACGGAGTGCTTGTCCCAACGCTGTTATATGGCAGTGAGAGTTGGGTATGTAAGAAGGAGAACGAAAGCAGGATAAATGCGGTCGAAATGCGATCTCTGCGGAAGATGTACGGAGTCACGCTGACCGACCGTATTTGCAACAGCGTAGTAAGAAAGCGAGTAGGTATGAAAGATAGTATCGGTGTAAAGATGAGAAAGGGTATGCTCCGTTGGTTCGGGCATATAGAAAGGAGGCCAGAAGAAAGAATGACAAAACAGATATACAATGCGAAAGTGGAAGGATGTAGGTGCCGGGGAAGACCTAGACTATCTTACCATGACCAAATAGACCGTGTCTTAGCTGAAGGGCAAGTCAAGAGTCTCCGTAACCGGCGAGTGTGTATGAGACGAACTATGAGAGTGGAGGAAGCCAGAGAGGTATGTAAGGAAAGAACCTGTTGGAACTCTGTACTCTCTGCCTACCCCGCGAGGGAGCTGGCGTGATGATATAGATAGATAGATAGATAGATATATATATATATATATATATATATATATATATACTGCAACTCATTTGTTTTAATGAATTCAGTTTTATTATTTAACATAAAAAAAATGTAATTTCAATGTAGGAATTTCTCGTGTGTCGTAGGTGCGTTTACAAACGTTTAATTCACATACACAAACGCCCAGACCAAACACAAAGATTTGTCGGGTCACACAAAGGGGATCGAACTCGTGACTACTTGATCCACTGAACCAAGTCGTCCGTCAATATATACAAGTAAAATTCATAAACACTACAAGTCTCTCATTCACCGAATCTGTTCCTGTATAGAACCTCAAATGTACTCCTCGAATTAACTTTTCGACACTACCTCAGGCTTTGAAGGGATTTTATTTACAAACGACTGGCTCAAGTTTATAAATACACTGCAATTATGCGAGTGCTGTGACCCCGTTTGAAGTATTGAGATAAAGCCGACTCCATACACGGGGTTTGTCAGTCATCTATCAGTTAGTTTTTGTTGTCTATTCGAGACACGTGCGTGGAGGTGTAGCGACAAAGAGGCTTGCACAATAGCCAGCCTTGAATTTAAGGTTCATTAATGGCATTCTTGACGCTTAATCCAGTTTCTTAAGGCGGTTTTTATCATGTAAATTTATACACGGTGTAATTTTAGTCGCCCTGGAGCGAAAGCTGAGGTGATGTATCCAATGCCTACTGTTTACTAGTACTAAAAATTACAAAAACAAAGAACATTTCAATAAGTAACATCCCCATAACGATACTAATATAATAAAAACACATAGGTGTTGTGTTACACCAAGTGCAAAATGACATTGAGAAACGGCACGGCTTATCAGCTGGGCGGGACCTTCGGTGTTCCGGATTTTCACTCTAGCTATAATATTTGGATAGGTCAGTAGGTAGTTGTTACTTATTGAAGGGTTCTTTTTTTCACTTTATTATTAATAGTGAATAGTAGGCATTGGATACATCACCTGGACTTTCGCCCCGGGACAACTTAAATTACACCGTGTATAATGGAACCCGTCTTAACAGCAAATGTCCACCAGGGTATATACTTTGAGAAACCCTTTTTTAGTATACACCATAACATCGGAGGGCTTAGCACGAAAAGATTGGCGATAGCGTGAAGCAAGCGAGTTGATATGCCATGCCTGTCACACTGCATTATTTACTAAATAAAAATGAACGTGACAGCACGCTTTCTCGGTAGCGTCAAGTTAACTTCAATCTTTTCGTGTCGAGCCGTCAGTAGTCTTGTGAAGTGTCAAAATCTATGCTTAATCCCCTAAATCACTCTATTTTTACTTCTTTGTTATTCTGAAGGGTAGGTCTATAGATATATCAGCCCATGCAAAATGAAAATCGTTTAGATCCCTTTAATCTCTACAAGCAAATTTTTATTTAGAGTCCACTTTATTGTCTTACTTGGTGTTCCTTAAAATATGACAGTTCTTTTACTAGCATTAGTTTTGTAGACGCTCATTACCGCTCTCAGCATCGAAATGGCGGTAATCAAATCGCCTCATCTAGACATTGCATATCGCCAGTTCATATTATATGTAATGCAAATAAAACGAAGTATAATGTTATGTCCCTAAAAATACAAATGAAGTGTTCTACCACACGAACTACATAATAGCTCACAAGTATCCTAACAACTCAAATGCCTATTGTTCTTGTCCCGAACTAAAAGCTGTTAGTAGCATAAGTACTTGGGAGTTCTAGTAGATAACAATTTTAAGAACCATATTATTCAATTAACTTCCAATATTCATACATAATCTTCGACACATAAATGACACACACACTTACACAATGCCAATAATAGTGTACTAAGAATATATCCGCTTTCCAAAGTTAAATGTAAAGAGACAGATATATCATGGTCGCAAAATCTTAACTGTGATCAGTCGTAAAGTACAGTAAGTAAAAATCGTTTTTTAATAAAAAAAACATGAGTATGCAGTAATTAATTATCTTTTAGTGGAAATATAAATAAATATCACAATTATTCAATTTGGCTTCTTATATTACTAATAATAAGGTACCTATTTAGAACACAAACACACTCGTGCGCGCCCGCGCGCCTTCAACAAATGGTACTTACATATTTCAAGCTGTCACTGTTCTACAGTACCTATAAATGTATTGGGGGCCTAGTAATCTGTCGTATAGGATATCACTATCCTAATGCAGTTACCAGTCTCTCACAAAGGTGCATATAATACTTTTATATCAATCTGTGCATCTCCTAATTAGAATATAAGTGCCTAAGTGTTGAGAAAATAAATCAACTTATTATTATTATGTAATAGTGGTGAGTGTCCACCATCGGGCCAACTTAAAATTTTGACTTTATTTTTATGTATTGTATATGAATGAATTGTTTTGTGTATTGTATATAAAAAAATAACTATCACATGCTTTAACGGTGAAGGAAAACATCGTGAGGAAACCTGCACGCCCTAAGAGTTTCTCGAAGGTGTGTGAAGTTCGCCAACCCGCACTGGACCAGCGTGGTGGACTATGGTCTAAGCCCTCTCAGTTTGAGAGGAGGCCGTGCCCAACGATGGGACAGTTTATTACCAGGGCTAATATTATTATTATTATATAATGAAATCGGTTACAATCGGAACATCATATATATAGATATATCTTTCTACCAATATTGACAAATTTTATATTTAATAAAAAACAGTTTATAAATATTGGACGTAACAAAAAGAACTACCTACTAGAAATCACATAACCCCTTATATTTCCCTTCATGCTTGAATGAACAAGGAAAATAAAGAAAGACCAGGTTCGTATATCGCCGACCAGGTTAAGCGAGTGCTTTAACAAAAACATTGCAACAAAAATGACACAATAAAGTAAATGAACTCTGATTTGTGTGAAAAAGATTCATATTTATTTATAGAGCTGAAACGACAATGCGGTTAATTTACAATTGACTCGTTAAAGAAATGGGAAATACAAGTCAGAATATGCATATGCTAAGGGCTCACGCGAAATAAACGTGTTTTTGTTCTGCATGGACATCAAGAAGAATATAGATTAGAGACTTAATATTTCAAAATATGATTTTTGACTGTATATTTTACAATATGGTAAAAGGAATATATAGTATTTTTCATGTAAGATGACAACTGTGACAGTTCTAAATATCAAAGAAAATTATACTTTATTCAATGGCAATAAGAGGCATGATCCGCTTCTATACTTATGGTTTTATGCCTTAATACCATTGAATGAATTGGTAATTTTGTTTGGCACTTAGAACTGCCATTACCCATCTTATGTAAAAAATATTATAGTAATTTTCTCGATAGAATAAAAATCTAAAATCATCTCTATTGCTTTTCATTTTCTGATTCCAACGCGAAATGCTAAGAAATAATCAACAGAATTTACTTAAAAGCTTCGCAAAAAATTGTAGCAAAGTTCTTGTAAAGCAGTTTTTTATTTCATAGTGTAGTTTTTTTTAGAAAATCTTAAAATTTGTTTTTGTACATACATTGTTTTTTTCCGAGCGCGCGTTTAATATTCCTATCCCTTATTATTATTTTGTAAAGTAATTGCATCACTGTCACTCTCCCGGTCGATAAATCGTCGATCGCGGTAGGCCATTAATGTCTCATACAGCTTAAAGGATCACCAGCCGAAAGACTCCAAAGATCGCAACAACGACCAGCTTTGTGCTTAAAAATATAGTTATCTTAAGTTGATACGGGTATGTTGACGAGACATTACACTCTTTATTTTTTTTATAGTATTCATCAGCTACAAAATTGAACTACTTTGGCATGATGATAACTATACCCCTATCAATAGACCATGATGATTGGTCTGTAGATACTTTACAGACCAATCATCATGGACTTTTTTGAACTAACCGAAGTCATGTTTTATCACTTAACTATTATCTTCACTAATGCACTCATAACAATCCATAATAGATAACATTTTAACAACATTGCATATTATAATTCGAGATATCATAAGTTTGATTAACTGAAACAAATTGTAGATTTCCAGGTCAAATTCAACGTAATTTTAAACCCTATAAATATATGTATAGACTGTTACACACTTACAAACAAGATATCAAAATTAATTTAGAAAAAGAATTTTCTCTTCAACTTTTTTCATTAATGTGAATTTCACGGTTATAGAATTACACATACTATTTACTGAAATATTATTATTAATGTAACGGAAATTACTTCGTTTACACATCAATTCATTGTAACATAAACTAGATCATGAAATAAACACATCAGTAAATTCCGAGTAGCCATTAATCGGTTCTACAGTTATCTGCTGTAAAGTAAAGTATATCAATTGCTTCATCAATAAAGATTTGCCGGTCATAAATTAGCGTCTTTGCAGGTTGTTACACGAAAAGCTTTTCCAAAACCTTTTTTTTTGGTTGATTTAAAAAGAATAATAGGCCCTCAATGTGTCAGCAACATAAATTAATAATTATATTTTAGAAAAGAAATAAGTTTTCAGAAACCTTTTAATCTTGCCTATAGACATACTCTATGCCTTTAGTAATTACTTGAATGAGTTTAGTTGTGAAGCGATGACAGATGACGATTTACCAATGACAGATAGTCGATGTAAGATGCGTTGTCATTCAATTAGTAGCGAGGTAAGTGGTCGAACTTATCGCGAAGCAGCTAACCTCACCGCATTTCATGTGACAATATTAATCTCCAACTATTATGCGCATCCTCGGATATCAAGGAAGATCAGTGCACCGGTATTATTTCAAGATTTTCTTTATGTTCGGTAACCATGCAAATGACTATAAAAACGTAGATAAATCCACCTTTCACCGTTACCAGCATTGGAACGGCCTCCCCGAAAACCTATCCGCCGACAAATATATTTCACCTATTATATCACCAACCTTTACTGTTAATATATTATCGTAACATATATTATGGCATAGGACGACTGTCAAGTGCTATGAAGGCCAAATATAAAGTTTAGCATCTTCAGTGGCAGCTTAATATAATTTCACAATTGATAAGATATATTATTTCTACTTCTCTTTCTCTCCTTTTTTCTTTTCATAATATTATTATTTATATAGAACCATTACTTTACTACTGCGCCCGTAGCGCTACGGGAAAGTAATGGTGTTATTAACGATGCCCAAAGTTAATCAGTGTTAGACTCGATCGAGCTTCTTCATTCTTTAGAGGACATGTTAATCCGGGTTACCATTAAATGTGGTATACGTTAAGTCAAATGAATATGTCTTATGGGCTTGATAAGTTCCATTAGCAGGTGGCCACAAATCTGCTTCTACTAAGTCGCACGGCGTCCATGTGGTGAAGTATTACCTATCTTCCTCACATCGTTGCGAGACAAAGCCTTTGCACAGGTGTGGGACAGTATTGGCTGATTTATGTATTTATTTTAGTATAATTAGCGTCATAGTCTGCACTGCACCATAAGATTTACAAAGAGTTGGTACATGAATTCTAATTGAACAGCTGTACCAAGTTCCGACGCTAAATAATTTATGCGTTGGCAAACGATTGACGACCAATCCAGTTCTCGTTTACACACGTGTTCTTAATTAACAGGTAACTTTATCTGTTATGTTAATAGACGCGATAACGAGTAAAATGTATGATTTTGTGCAAGAAAATGAGTTCGTAAACTCGAGTGACGTATCTGTTGTGATAATCGTTGTTGGAAACTTAACGATGTATTTTCCGGGAAGGAAATATAATCCAATTACCTTGCTATAGTATGATAATAGTATAATAAATGAAGGCACGCATTTCAAGGTGATTGCATAATTTAATAAATGGATTATACTGCGTCTTTGGTCTACTGGCGCATAAACTATGGATGCCGATCACGAATTCCTGGGAGAGATCGAACAGTGTGGTGTTTTTGAGTAGCAGTCTAGGGTTAATTTTTGCCCCTAATTGGAACCTAACACCAAAAATGAAATGCCGCCTTCGCTTAGAGTATAGCCGGACGGTATATAATTATATTATTTTATGATGAATTTCTGTATTATTTTCTCTTTGGCAAAGGATGAATACTCATTATTACCCAAACCTTTTTAAGAATACTTTAAACGGTGAGTTAACCGCGAGCATTTACATAGAGCCTTCAACTTGATTTGGTGCAATGAGAGGCATCCAATCTACTACAAATCTCTACGACAGATGGACTGACAAACGACGGGCTGCTATAACTGGTGGATCTTTTGGAATAGCTTCAAAGATAGATCTAAAAAAATGAAATTTCACACAGGACTTCACCGTCATGCCTATATTCCCCAAGAGGGGGTGGCAGACGTGTACTATGTACACTCACTTATCGCCGACGATGTTAGGTCCCATGTAATACGGGGCGGGCCTAATGCTATATACCGGGCACAATTCAAGGCTCCGGACTCATAGTGGGAAGTTTCCGTTAAAAATACTACATTTGTCCGACCTAGGTTTAGAACCCAAGACCGCATGATCACAAAGCGATGTGTATTGCCACAAACTAACGAGGCAGTTAACAACAAGGAATTATTAAAAAAAATTAAAATATTCATTTTATTATCTTGCCAAATTATTATTCTTAAACGAATGATTCAAACCTAATAAAATTACAAAATCGATAATTTCGCCGACGATGTTACATTCCATGAAATAGGGATATTCCCCAAGAGGGGGTGGCAGACGTGTACTATGTACACTCACTTATCGCCGACGATGTTAGGTCCCATGTAATACGGGGCAGGCCTATTGCCATATACCGGGCACAATTCTAGACTCCGGACTAATACTGGGTATTATTCGATAGAAAAAGTATATTAGTCCGACCTGAGATTTGAACGAAGGACCTCGTGATCGCAAAGCGCATTATTCGTCACTAGACTAACGAGGCAGTTATTAACGATTAATTTCCTGACAACTACGACATAGAAGTTTGACATTAGAATTAAATTGACACGCATTGATTGATACAAGGTAGGAACCTACCATATCTACCTCATTTTGTTCTGATCAAAGATTGCGATAGATTTTTTGCCGTCGTTAGATTACTCGTTAGTACCTTTCGGTATCACTGGCAGAATAGGTTGTAGTTCCGGTAGTTTGATATTTTTTTCGATCTTTGCCTGATACTACTTACTTATTATAATAAATTTCATATATTCATGTAGCTACATGTTTTTTGTCCCCTTATACATCTTGAAATCCTTCAATCTTATATAACAGCTATTTTATAGTCAAGTTTTTTACGCATTTGCTACACTGAATCTCATTGCTAGTCTATGGACTGTTTTTTATTCCAGCCTACGATATGTCGTAGGCTGGAATAAAAAACACGTGTAAAAATCGAAAATAGAGCAATAGTCCGACAAGGATGGCCCGTGGATGACATTGACAGGGAGGTGTTGGTGTAAAATTTCCATGGGGATATTTTAAAAGGTGGGTCCGCACGGTTGCTAACCGTGTAATAATACTAATATTACATAAATATTAATATAAGATTACAACTACTAAATTAAATAAAGAACTTGGAGAAATTTCATAGCAAACGGCAGTGAAATGTCACTACACAACAGACGCAGAACTGACGTTCGTTCCGATTTTGGCTGCGGGCCAATAGATCCTTGTAGGACCGTAAAAGGTTTTGAAATTACTTGTCCAGTGAATCTGTTAGGTGGAGCGATGACCTTCATAGCGTCTGGCAGATACTAAATGCAAGTAGCCGAGGATCGTATTGAGTGGCGTGCACTTGGAGAGGCCTATGTACAGCAGTGGACTGTTATAGGCTGATGATGATGATGATGATGATGATGATAATGAAGCTGTAAAGGCCCCAAGGCCAACAGCGTGGATCATTCACACACACAAAAAGTTTTAAAATTAGAGCGTTAGTTTAGATATCAATATTTAAATTATTTAGATTAAAAGTGACAGATGCCAGAGAAATAAGAGCACATTTATGGGTATATTCTTATTTAAAAATAAGTTCGCCCCAACCCTAGCCAACGTGAGAACAAGTTAAATAAAAAGATCCGAAGTTATTAATCATTTAAACACTATTTTCTACAGTTGCTAGGTTACAGGTAGGAATATATGCGGTAGTATATGTAAACGCTGCCGTTTTTTCGTTATCATTTTTTCGTGATCTTTAATCCCGTACGAGTCAAAGCAGCACAACTGCTGAGAGGTAGTTAGTAATTACATTTTACAGCTTTAAGGGTCTATCGCGATTGACCATTTATCGACCGGGAGAGTGATAGTGATGCAATTAGTTTAAAGAATAATAAGGCACGGGAATATTGAACGTGCGCTCGGAAATAGACGACGTATGTGCAAAAACAAATTTTATCATTTTTTAAAATAAACTTCTTGTAAAGCAGTTTATTATTTAATAGTATGAAATAAAAAGTTTACTACAGCTATTTGCTATCTTTTTCAGTAAAATTTATTGATTAGCTCTTAAGCATTTCGCTTTGGAATCAGAAAATGTAAAGCAATAGAGGAAACTTAGATTTTTTCTATGGAGAAAGTTTCGTTTATCGTGTATTCCTTTTACCAGTTTCTAAAATATGCAGTCAAAAACCATATTTCGAAATATTAAATCTCTAATTCATGTATATCTTAAAGTACATGTAGTACAAAGACATCTTGTGTCCGCGGTGGCCCCTTATGCTATACTAATGCTGTGTAAGAGTATAGGCTGCATAGCTTCCGCTTTACACCATTATGTAGTCTATATTAAAAACTAATGATGTAAAGGAGCAGTTACTCCTTCTCTTAAGCAGCAGTTGTGCTACTTAAGAATAATATACCCAGCGATATGTCAAACTGCCCTTGACAAAAAACCTGAGCTTGTTGTATTAGAAACACGGCACAAACTGCCCTTGACAAAAAACCTGACCTTGATTGTCGTGTTGGAAACAAAACGGCATATCTATACGGCGCGGGCGCCGCGGCGCGGTCCGTTGGTCGTGTTGTAACGCGCGCTAGGCCAAGGCCGCGTGACATAACGCGTTACGTGTCGCGCCGTTAGCTGCGTGCGCGCACCGCTACTTGGAATTGTCGCTTAACGAGCGATCTTCGGTGTTATGCCGTTGTTTATGAGTCCACAATTATTTATTGCACTTATTTTGTCATTTTGTGTATTAGTATTTTGATATTTTATTTTAATGATGTATACGTTGGAATTTACATTTTATTTTCGTATGGTATTTTATTGTAATTCATACATATACATAATTCAAGGACAGTTAATAAGAATAAATAAAAAATCGTTATTGTTAATACTCTGATAATAATTTGGGGAGCTCGTAGGGCTATGCGACCGCGGTGTTCTTCCCGATCACAGGTTAAGTAGCGGTGAGATTAGTGACCGGTTGTGGCATTTTCATATTCCAGCGTCTCCGTGCTTGCGATGGCACATTTAACCGTTGGTCCCGGTTACCACTTAATGTGGTAGTCGTTAAGTCTATTTGGCAGCCTTATTAGTTGATAAGTTCCAACAGCAGATGACCACAAACCTGCTTCCACCAATCTGCACTGGGTCCGCGTGGTGGAGTATGTCCTAGTCTCTCTCACCTCGATTTGTGAGAGAATGCCTTTGCCCAGCAGTGGGCTGATATTCGTCATTTCAGCCTATACTTGTCCATTGCTGAACATAGGCCTTTCCAATCGCTTTCCAACGTAACCGGTCCAATGCCACCTGCATCCAACGACTTCCTGAAATTTTCACGAGATCGTCGGTCCATCTGGTAGGCGGTGGTCCTACGCTGCGCTTGCTAATACGTGGTCTCCACTCTAGTCCACTCTCCACTATCTTTCTACCCCAACGCCTCTCCGATTTTCGCGCTATGTGGCCCGCCCATTGCCACTTCAGGTTGCTAATCCTGAGTTAGCTAACCTTGGTTCTTCTACGAATCTCCTCATTCCTGATTCGATCACGCAGAGAAACGCCGAGCATAGCTCTTTCCATAGCTCGCTGAGCAACTCTGAGTTTTTTTATGAGACCTATTATAAGATACCAATTGTAGGCAGATATTATTATATTTGAATTAATTTTTAATACATATTGATTTCAATTAGGAGCATCATCATTATATGTAAGGAGTCCACAGCACGACAAAAGTCTCTCGATAGATGGTAACAACGGCTTTGTACTGTACGCATCCGTAATCAATCAAATCCAATCAAAAACAAGGATAAACACCATCACGCCTATATTCCCCGAGCGGGGGTGGCAGAGGTGTACTCCCACTTTTTCGGTCACGATGTTAGGTCCCATGTAATATGGGGTGGGCCTATTGCCATATACCGGGCACAATTCCAGACTCCGGACTCATAGTGGGAAGTTTTCGTTAAAAAACTACATTTGTCCGACCTAGGATTGAGGACTGAACCCAGGACCTCGTGTTCACAAAGCGATGCGCCTTGCCACAAAACAAGGCAGTCAATAACAAGGAATCCTTTTCAAAATTAAAATTGGATATTTATATAATTATCTAACCAAATTATTATTCTTAAACGAATGATTCTTACCTAATAAAATTACAAAATTGATAATAAATTAATAAATATCATATGTAGAATTAATTTGACAGAAAAATATACAGTTTTAAACACCTAATTCAAATTTATCTAATTCAGATTTATGTATTAACACCGAATACAAAATGTATCTACATTCAAAACAGATTTAGTAATTCTGTATTACATATTGTTATATCTTGATTTTTAAGATTTTGAGACCATTATCAATTCATTTTGAAAGAATACTAGATAAAGATAAATCACTTAGAAATCTATTCCCCGTCTATCCAGAAAGCATACCTCTGTTTTCAAGACCTGGAGAAGTTTTAAGCGTTTTATTATCTTTCTATTTTTTTTAATCCACATTCCTGGATCGTGGTCGCGTTTACAAACGTGAAATTCGCATACACAAATTCCTAGAGTGAAATAAATATTTATGGGTCATACATAAATTTGTCCAGCACGGGGATTAAACTCGCGGCTTCTTGACGCAATGGGCGGAGCGGCTATCGATAGCGTCTTATTCTGACTACGTGATTTTCCATTGCAAAATGTCATTCTCGTACAATTGTTCCGATTTATAATAACATGAATGTTTACAAAAGTCAGCCGCTATAAGGAGTATTATAATCAAACAGTACCTCAAGTTCAGTTGCCTAGTGTTTGCTTTGCCGTCTGCTGTCGTGTCGCCCCATACCGAGCGACGGGATGTCACCCAACGGGACCGCCAATCAGACACTACCGAGAAAATAGCGTGTATTCCACTTACAGGTATAGTAAAACTCGCTTTTATGTACGGGAGATAGTTAAAAGTAACAAGAACATAACCCTCTACGTTATAATGCTTGTACATCTTACATAAAATTGCTATAAATGCAGTTATTTTGTCTGTATCTTGGAATAATGAGAATATGTGTAAAGCATTGTTTTCTAGAAATATACTGTACGAGGTATTTTATTTTATCTGTATAAAGATCTGTATTAACGTGGATAATATTGTTGCACGGGTAATAGAAGCGATGTATGACTTTTAATTCGTGGTACTCTTCTTATTCTTAAAAATTACAGTAATAAATGTACCTACCTTCAACTCAAACATGCTAAGAATATACATTCTGCGACAATAAGTGGTAAGATTTGGAATATTTACTATAAGCAATGACCAAAAACGCGTGTACCAGGACAACAATAAAATATATCATATTTTCTTTGAGTAGTCATAGAGACGAATAAATAACGGAATTAAAAACATTAAATATCGATCTATTTTCTTTTAATCTTATCAATTCACCCCTTATTATGTATAGTCTATTCCAAACAAACTTTAAACTTTTTTCAATCAACATAAAAACGTCGATTTCTTGCTAACAGCATTTTCATTTCGATGTCTTCGGAAAACTGTCGTCTTCACATTCCGCTTGTTGGAGATTGCAATCACAACTGAAACATATAAAAATAGTGATAGTTAAAAAAGTTTTAAAGTTTGATCGATTATTCGAGATAATTAAATATTCCTTATACTGTTTGTGAATATTTTTAGTGTTTCCCGAATGTTTAAAACGCAGTTTAATAAAAAACGTACCTAAAAGTTTATTATTAAACTGTGTTTTGACGATAGTATATGAAGTATTCACATTACAATATGAACATCAGATATAATTGCCTCATTAGTTTAGTAGCGCATGAGGACTGCCGATCACGACGTCCTGGGTTTGAATCCAAGATTCAAACTGATGTTGGTTTTAGCCTACCAGTAATAGTCTAACAGAATCTAAAATTGTGCCCGGTATAATCGCAATCAAATTTTTTTTTTCTTGTTAAAAACGTAGCCCCACACTAGGATTTATCCCTGTATCGTGGGTGCCTTTACAAACATGAAAATTCACATACACAAATACCCAGACCGGAACAAATAATTGTGGATCACACAAAGATTTGTCCCGTGCGGGACTCGAACTCGCGACTATTAAACGCAGTGGGCAGAGCGGCTTAAGCTCTTAACCACTGTGCTAAATCGTCCGTGTTATATTGTTATTGATATATATGTATATATAGTTGTTATATTGCTAACAAACTATATGACTAGACTAGAAAACCAGTTAGGTTATGTTGACTCCTCTACAATTTAATATCATCGTATCAGCCTATATTTGTCCACTGCTGAACATAGGCCTCCCCAATCGCTTTCCAGCGCAGCCGGTCCGATGCCACCTGCATCCAACGACTTCCTGCGATCCTCACAAGATCGTAGGTCCATCTGGTAGGTGGTCGTCCCACGCTGCGCTTGCCAATACGTGGTCTCCACTCTAGAATCTTTCTGCCCAAACGCCCGTCCGATCTTCGCGCTATGTGGCCCGCCTATTGTCACTTCAGCTTACTAATCCTATGGGCTATGTCGGTCTCTCTCTCTCTCTTCTCTCTTCTCTCTGGAATCTCCTCATTTCTGATTCGAACACGTAAAGAAACGCCGAGCATAGCTCTTTCCATCGCTCGCTGAGCAACTCTTGAGCTTTTTTATGATACCTATTGTAAGAGACCACAGTTTAATCTTCTCTTATAATTTCAACCTACAATTTAATATAATAACTTATAAATAGTGTCCGACCGAAGGTCAATATTTAGTCGAAGCTCAAGTCGATGCTGATTCATTGCTAAAACCTTCGCTAGAAGCTGAATATAACCCTAAGTAATTTGGTTAATGAAAGGCTTAATTTTTAATAAGTTCGACTGTTTTAAAGTTAACTGTTTTAACCATTGAGGTAACACATATATCAATGGATTTATCGAACTTGTTTTGTTTTGATTTGGTTATTTACTGGCAATGTGACCCCTGCCTCGTCGCCTTTTCCGCGGCGCTCTTGTTCATTTGTAAGTCGTGAATCGCTTGCAAGAAACCTTCAGTTTCGGCTAAAACTTCGGCCCATTTTGTCCGAAACGAAGTTTATAAGTAATCTTATGCTGTTCTTTTTTAACATACCCTGATACTTAATGGCGTATCATTCTCAACAGGAAGTGCGCAATTTAATAGGTTATTTTAACAGTGACCTTGTAACCATGGTGTACGCTAAACAATCGTTTTTATTGTATGAATAATGATTTTTTTATTACAATCTACTTGACTGTAAAGGTTTGTCTCAACTTCCAAAGAAATCATTTAATCGCACTACACTTTAAGCTGTTTAAATAAATAAAATCAGAATATTTTTCCTGAATGCAACCATGTCAATATGTAAATGCTGTAAGTTTTAAGCTATACGCATATTTAATTAGAGCATGTTTTGATAATATAGCTCAGATATTTGTTCATAGAAGTTACGTAAATAAAAATCAATTCTTTTCTTCTAAGAATACTCAAATTCAAATTCAAATTGATTTATTTGCGAATACAGGTGTACAGAGATTTTATGTTATGAGAGTGTTCTAGCCGTATTCCACCTTTTGGCATGCAAATTACAGGTGTGTTTTATTTCTTAGATTTTATACGTTTCTTTATAAAATATGTAACATTTATTTCATTATTCATTTAAGATAGATATAATAAATCATAAGTCTTAAGAATAATTAACATTATTAACCGATATCATTAATTATAATGGGTATCTACGATTTAATGTCTCTTATATTGAATTATGAAATGTCAATTTAAATCAAGTATCATTTAAGTTCAGTGTCATTAAAATAATCATCTAGTGTATAATATGCCTTAGCGGTCAGTAGGTTCTTAACTTCCCTTCTAAAAATATTTGTATCCTGTGTGTCAATAATATACCTAAGTAGTTTGTTGAAAATTCTCGGGGCCATACAAAATATACTTTTGTTGTACATCGCTGTTTTGTGTGCCGGCACACCAATCTTATGTCTATTACGAGTACTGTTGTAGCTAGTGAAAAGATGACTGTTAGTTTTAACAAAGTTAACATCTCATATATATATACAGACACGTAAAGGATAAAATTTACAGTTGTATAAAATGTGGCTTACATGTGTCAGTTTGTTGCAATTTGCATACGGCCCTTAAACACCGTTTTTGAGCCTTAAATACCCTTTCCCTGTCAGTTGAGTTTCCTCAAAATATAATACCGTATCTTATTATTGATGTTACATATGCATGATATGCCGTTAATACGGCATCCTTGTTAACAATTTTTGAGATCATATTGAATGAATATGAAAAACTACTTAATTTACTACAGAGGCCATCTATATGAGATTTCCAATCCAATTTACAATCTGTCTGGAGTCCCAAAAATTTAGTATTATCTATAAAATTTATTTTCTTGTTCATGTATTTTATGTCAATTATTGGTGTGTTAAATGTACTATTTTTAAATGTCATTAAGTTTGTCTTCTCAATAATAATTAACAAGTTATTAGAGGTCAACCATTCAATTAATATAATCAAATCATTATTTATATCAGCTTCCATATCATTCACAATATTTTTACCAGAAAAGATGACAGCACTGTCATCTGCAAATAAAACTATGGGGCGATCTACCACCTTTGGCAAGTCGTTAATGTAGATAATAAATAATAATGGTCCTAAAATGCTCCCCTGCGATACTCTACGCTCAACTATCCTAACATCTGATTTATAGAAAATCTCCGTCTTAGAGCCAGGACAGATTCTAGGTAGTTGGGCTATTTGCTGTCAGCCGCTTAGATAAGACTTTATTAAACTTAAAACGTTTCCTCTTATCGCATAAGTATCCAGCTTCTCAATTAGTATATTATGGTCCACATAGTCAAATGCCTTGGTTAAATCCATAAACAGTGCACACACTGGTATTCTATTATCTATATTAGTCATGACTTCAAACAAGAAATTGTAAATTTCTATATTGATAGTTCTTTTTTTCTTAAACCCTATCTGCGCATCAATTAATATTTTATGTTTATCAAGATAATCGTAAAGGCATTGATAGATGTATTTTTCTAAAATTTTAGAAAATATTGATAATAGGGCTACAGGTCGATAGCAACGAATGTTTTTTTTATTTTGCTTCTTAAAGATTAGAACAATAATTGACGTTTTCAACTGTTCAGGGAATATTCCCGAATGAATACATAAGTTCATAATGTGGCTTAATATTGGTGCTAAGTTGACTGACACAGATTTTACTATTTTTGTACAAATTTCATCATTTCCCGTACTTGCAGTATTTTTAAGACTATTTATGATTTTGTACATATCTAGAGGGGTTGCAGGGTTCAGAAACATTGAATTTGGTTTATTCCATGAAAGTGATTTTTTATAGTCATTAGAGTTACATCTTTTTAATTGTATTTCATCTACGAAAAAATTATTAAACGTTTGTGCTATTTCTCGAGAATCTTCTATTACTGTACTCATTATTATAAACATGCACATTGTTTTACCAATTTAACTTGTTTGATTCTTTTCCGCGGAAATAACATTCCGAAGTGACGGTGGAGTAAACAAGACATTTTTTGACGATTCATAAAACCATCATGGTTTACATAAAAATACATTGTTATCGTCACGCCTATATTCCCCAGAGGGGGCGGCAGAGGTGTACTGAGTACACCCACGTTTCGCCGACGATGTTAGGTCCAATGTAATAGGGGGTGAGCCTATTGCCATATATCGGGCACAATTCCAGACTCCGGAACAGATACATTGTTATGTTTCTGAAACTCTTGAAAGCCATCGTTGTATTGCTTGAACTATTAAGGACTGAAGATAATAATTGTAAATTAATGTTTTTCGCTATTCGTCGCGATACACGGAGAATCAACCAATGTTTTTCCTTGGAGTATAATTCGAGAAGACGACATAAATATTTAGGTTGTCTTAAAATTCAGTTTTTTTAATATGTAACAGCCTACATAGAGAATTACATATTTTTACATATTGTAAATCTCAAAACACATAACTTCATCTTGATTCATAAGTAGTAATTTCTTTTGCATCTTTATAATCGTCTATATCAATGGAAACCAAGCACAGAAATCGTAATATTAAAAACCTTAAAAGTTAAATAGCGCACTATTTAGTTCGAAACCTCTGTCCCCGCTTTGCCATCATACATGCACAATATATACTTAAGCGCATCTATTTAGCTCGTTCTGCACTGTTCTCCTTTACCCCATGAACGCAATGTATACAAAAAGAATTGTAAAACTCACATTTTTTAAAAGAGTAACCGTGGGGTTTCTTGCCGTTCTTTTCCGCAGGAATGACTTTCCGAACGGGTGGGTGGTAGAGTCTTGAGTAATCAATATTTTTTTCTTTTTGACTATTTACGAGGCATGCCTTTTAAGTTTTGTCGTTTGAAGAAAAAAACACAACTAGAACCTTATAGTACTTTTTATTGTTTTTCAAATTATTCACCACGTAGCTTAATATACTTTTCCATTCGCTCAAACCAGTTATTATAACATTTATTCAACTCTAAAGTGGGGGTGTTCAAAATGGCTGACTTGAAAGCGTCAACTGCTTCTTCACCGGACTGGAACCTTTGACCACGAAGACTTTTCGTAATTTCAGGAAATGTAAATAAATCGTTAGGGCTTAGGTCAGGACTGTATGGAAGATGGTCAAGAATTTCTACTTTTCCCTGCTTGTAATACTCAATCGTTTGACGAGCGCTGTGTGAGCTTGCGTTGTCGTGGTGCAGGATGATGCGTCGCTTTGAGTTAGATTTTCGAGGTTCAGCGATGACTTGTGGTAAACAAACTGTGGTATACCACTCTGCGTTAACCGTTCTACGATCTTCAAGTGCAATAGTCGCAACATGGCCGGTTTTTCCAACGAACGTGGCCACCATCTTCTTTAAAGTGCTTCGAGAACGAATAACTTTAGTCGGCTTTGGCTCGTCTTGAAAGATCCAGATTGTAGATTGTTGTTTGGAATCAGGATCGTAGGCATAGATCCAAGATTCATCACCACTGATGATGTCGTAGACGTGATTTGACTCTCCTCGGTTGAACCTTTGCAGAGTTTTCTTACACCATCTGATGCGGGCCGCCTTGTGATCGTCGGAAAGCAGATGCGGTATCCAACGGCAAACTAGCTTTCTCTCACCAAGCGCTTCATGCAAGATCTTCTGAATGGTTGTCCCTGAGATGCCTAAAAGAGCCTCTATCTCTCGATACGTCATATGACGATCTTTGAGAATTAGTTGTCTCACAGCAATGATGTTATCTTCAGTGAAGGCGGATTTTGGGCGTCCTTCGCGAGATTTGTCACTAACACTAGTATGTCCACGCTGGAATTCTAAATACCAGCGTTCGACAGTCCGCAGACATGGGTCTTCATCACTGAACACAGATGTTAGCTCTTCAAAACACTGAAGCCGTGTCAGGCCTCTTCTAAAGTTGTAGAAAATTATTGCACGAACATTTTCCTTAGAAAGATTCATTTTCGTACGTAACCTGACAGATTCCAATCGACGCTGTGACTAAACAATAGCATTAATCCTAATACTTTCAACTGTTTTGAGATTCAAAATTTAAACACATTCGAATATAGAACAGTTCGAAATTCAAAATTGCCGGGAAATATGGAAACGACAGAACTTAAAAGGCATGCCTAGTACTCTTTGGTCTAAATGATTTTGAAAACACAAAGGTATACTTACATTATTGCTGTAAAAAGTATTTTACGATGAACTTTATTAATAACACCGTCACGCTTATATTCCCCAAGTGGGGGTGGCAGAGGTGCACTGGGTACACGCCACTTTTTGCCGACGATGTTAAGTCCCATGTAATAGGGGGCGAGCTTATAGCCATATATCGGGCACAATTCCAGACTCCGGACTCGTAGTGGGAATTTTTTGTCAGAAAAACTACATGTGTTGGACCTAGGATTTGATCCCAGTACCTTGTAATCACAAATCGATGCGCTTTGCCACTAGACCAACGAGGCAGGCGGTCGGTAGAGTCTTAAGTAATTAATATATTTTTTCTTTTTGACTATTCATAAATACTATTTGGTATACAGGAATAAAAAACTTTTGTTTTTGAAAGCACATAGCTATTGCTGTAAAAAATATTTTACCATGAATTTTATTGTATCACCTTATAAGTACAAGTTTTGGAAGACCTTCATTTCAATTCAAATGTATCACGCAGATAAGTCCACACAGTCAGAAGCATTTTGTGATTATTTTCTCATATGTGGCGACAAGTTTACGTAGCTATACCTTCCACCTCTTCTGCCTTAAGTTAAGCCAAGAACTTTCATTCCGTAGGTAATTTCCTCTGTCAAATCAACCTCAATTAATGTAAACTTAATTATCATAGCCGTCATCCGGCGTACCCTATTTCTATTAATACCAGTCTTGGATATAATATTCTTATACCGGCGTAGTCTGGTCTGACGGGTACCGCTTCTAACGACCACATATCGCGCTATTCCTGCACACTTTTCTTTGAAATTTCTTTTGATTACAATCTGAATGGATGTACTGCTCTATATTTTTAGAATTGCACACGAAACTGGCACTACAACTATAACTACGCGAAGATAAAATACGATATTTTGGAGATTTTAGCGATTGAGGGAGGTCTATTAAGTGATGATTACAAAATTAGAATTGATAATTTTTGTTTTAAGGAAAACCAACATCTATAAACAAAATAGTTAGCAACATAAATAGGTCGTATAAAGCCAATTACAGGTTTCCACGTATAGCAATAATATAGTTTAAGAAAGATGGTTTAATGTGAAAAATTGTAGATTTAACTGCTTTTTTACCGTACAGCTTTTTTAAGTGAATGGGTCGAGCAAAAAGTATTTACATATTTTATTGAAATCCCTGCTCGCTCGCACATTGAAAGAATACTGCCTGCAATTTGAGGATGAAGACGGAATTGATAGTGGGGATTTAATCTTACTGACTTTAGTAAGTAAAGTTTCATGAAATTATCGTTTAGTATGGACCGTTTGCGACTTCGTTTGCGCATGTATCTTTATAAATTATAGTCTATGTGTTATGACTTACGGGGCCGAGACGTGTCCACTGACAGTGGGACTAGTCCACAAATTCAAAGTCGCACAGCGGGCTATGGAGCGAGCTATGCTCGGCGTCTCTTTGAAGGATAAAATTCGTAACGAGGTAATCCTACAAAGAACTAAAGTTACCGACATAGCTCGCAGACTGAGTAAGCTAAAGTGGCAATGGGCTGGTCACATCTGCAGAAGGACCGACGGCCGATGGAGCAAGCGTGTCCTAGAGTGGAGACAGCTAGATGGACCGACGACCTCAAAAAGGTCGCTGGGACAGACTGGATGCGGAAGGCGGAGGAACGTGTGCAATGGCGCGTGTTAGGAGAGGCCTATGTCCAGCAGTGGACTGCAGTAGGCTGATTGATTGATCGATTGATGTGTTATTCTGATGTATAAGCTTTATTACTGTAAGTAGTAGTAATTTTTACATAAAAGTCTAACAAACATCCATGCATCTCACAAACTTTTGCGTTTATAATATTAGTAGAATACGCGCTACCCGTGCTGATAATGCAAAGTGTAATGTGAACAATCGTATTATTTTACTGATGATGTTAGGCCCCAATGTAACATGTAGTTTCACGCCTATTATTGGCAAGCATAAGTTCAGGTTAAATAACTTTCATAATGTATACGCCTGTAAGCTGTTGGTGTACCAATAAATAAATAACAAAAGGCCGAGCTAACTGCCATATTTCGAACTTATTAAATAAACAATAACCAATAAGTTGTTGTATTTATATATATTTTTTTATCGTCATTACGCTGATATACAATAAAAGTGGTGTATCAATCTATTTATAAAATTAACGAAAACATGCCTTATCTAGTGATAAATTTTGAAACTCATGGTGGAGGTAATTATGCACTATGCTAATGAAAAAATAGATTTTATACTTAAATAACAAAAACAAACTTAATGAGAATTTTGTGCAAGTGAAACCAAGGAGCATATCGACGTCACCCCCAAACTACCCTTTTCATCCGTGCAATCCCTTGATAAATATTTCACTATTCGCTTAAACATAATTTAGCACTTTAAAAATTAGCATACCAAACCAAGACCCCAGAGAGAGAAGCAGCAATAACTCCAGCTCGTTTTAATAAATACAGACTTAGTGCTGCAATATCTTTTTTTTTTTTTTTTAAACGTTATCCCACCCTTGGCCTTATTCCTGTGTTGTAGGTGTGTTTACAAACATGATGGCATATTGAGGTGAATCCGGACAAGAGACTAGACCTACCTATCCCCTGGGTCAAACAAGTCAAATATCTAGAAGTCACCCTCAACAATACCATGACCTTCGGACCGAACATCAAGCGAGTTCGTAACCGAGCAACCTTTGTGCTCGGTCTTCTTTAACCGATAAACTGCAAGCGGACTAAACTAACCCTAAGGAATAAGGTGACACTTTATTAAACTTGTGAACGGCCCATCATGACGTACGCTTGTGAGGTATTCGGGCACGCGGCCCGCTCTCACATCGATAGACTCCAAACAGTTCAATCCCGTTTCCTCCGCAAAGCCGTCGGAGCCCCGTGGTTCATACGGAACGCCGATCTCCATTCCGATCTAAGTCTCGAACCTATTCGCGGCTTTATTAAAAAGGCGACAACCCGATATTTCGCGAACGCGTCCAATCATAGGAATCTGCTAATCGTAGCCGCCACTGACTACGAACCTAACTCCTCTCCTATCAGCCGCTACCGCCGTCCGCGGTATGTTCTTACCAACCCTCCTAATGCCCTTACATCCCTTCTTTTGGATACAGATACCGCACACAGTATCAGATATCGACCTCGTCGGCGAGGTCGAAAAATCGCTTGCCCCCGGCCGGTGCAGAGCACTACAGCGAGACACCTAATATATGCCCTCCCCCTAGCGACTGCTCAAGCCAAAGCCGTTCCTTCTTGAGGCGCTCTTCAGCTAGTTGCCCCCTTGCCTAGCCCGAGCGTAGTGGTTGCATGCTCACCCTCTTGTCCGGTGAAACTGTAAAACAGCGTAGATCATTCACACGTACACACACAAATACAAACATGATATTCACCCAGACCATGTGTGGTGTGGATCACGGACAACAGAGAGGCCTACACTAAGCCACTGGCTTACACCGCCGTCCAATATATCCATGTCTAATACCGACTATAAATACTAAAACAAAGAAAACTTTTTTTTACTTATTTATTTTACAATTTTAAGTGTCGAGTGAATTAATTATTAAAAGTTATATACCTATATTATATGATTCTGCTTAGTTTTACAGTTAGGTATCTACAAGATTGACATAATACCATTTTGCTGTTTGTTATTCAAGGGTTTCATTGTCAGTGTGTCACTGTCTTCATCAGATCCTAATATATTATATATTAAAACCTTCCCTGAATAAATATGCATTTATAATGAAAGCCCCATCTAAATCAGAGCAGTACTTTTTGAGAAAATGGTGGACATACATAAATACGGGTTGAATGGAGAACCTCATTTTTTGAAGTCGGTTATAAATGATGCAGCATTACATACATAGAAGTATAAACTATTAACTTGCATTTTACGGTTAGTGCACTAGTGCCGTAAAGCAGTAAGTTAGTTATCAGAGAGATAAAGATGGGAAGCGGCAGTAAGATAGGAGCACTCCACGCAGTTCATTACCACTAGCTTTATTAGCTTGCTAGTTGATAATAACTGAACGCACGTTAACCGTTCTAGTTAACACAGCCCATGACAAAATGTTTACAATGATGTTAGGGATGTACGAGAATTGTTAAACAAATTTATTGCAGGAAATCATAAATAGGTGCTTACTTGGATAAAAAATATACGTAATAAATTATGTTTTACTGATTTATTTTCTCAGTGTACTGGAATCTCCGTTAGGAATCTCGATTTTGGTATAGAAGTATTAAGCTTCCAGAGTAGATGTAATTTTTTTATGTATATGGCATCACGGCGACGCGTTTTTATCAAGTATTACAAATATTAATTTCTAATGTATATATTAATACGTGAAGCAAAAACTTTGTACACATTTTTACGAAAATTGCGCGGACGGAGGAGTATGAAATTTCTCACACTTATAGTTTATATAGAGTAGGAGTGCAGAATGCTAATTTTTTTTTTAAATTATGTATAAAACGTACATTTAATCAATAAAAAACATTACACACACTACCATGTATTTGACACAATACACGCCAAATTGATGTTTGTCTTTAATATTATTTGTCTATAGTCGTACTGAATGTCAAACATAACCAGCAAACGATGAAAGAGTAGGTCGAATATCGACCTATAGGCGGCCACTAATTCTATTTAACTCCCCAATGAACTTGATGATGATAATAAAATTGATGAAGTGCCCCACTCTGGATAGTAAAGTAATGGATACTATACATACCAATTGCTACGGCCGTTTTGAGAAATCGAAAAGGCACGTTTTATCACTATGTTACAATTACTTTTACTCATGCACATATAGGAATACATAATGGTTAACATTTCACCAACATTACACATTATAGTTCGAAATAACACAAGTTTTGGAAATCAAAACAAATTGACGTCATCACTCTTCGATTTCCCGCCAAAAATATTATCATTTTTATATTATATATGCCAGATGGACCGACGATCATGTGAAAATCGCAGGAAATCGTTGGATGCAGGTGGCATCGGACCGGTTACGCTGGAAAGCGATTGGGGAGGCCTATGTTCAGCAGTGGACAAGTATAGGCTGAAATGATGATGACGATGATATTATATAAAGTTGTATACATTGCCAATGGCAATAGATAATATAAAGGGGAGGCCTTTGCTCAGGGGTGAGACAGTAAAGTAGGATAGAAAAACACAAGTTCTATCATATCACATTTATAAGGAATGAAAATTAAATACAGAATACGCTTCCAGGTTTTAATTATATAAAATATACATGGTGATTAGTGTAGATCGCAATTATGAAAGATTTATGGCCGATTTCAATATCCAACTCGACGATACTACTGACATAATATATCGTTAAGTTGAATATTGAAACCTGTCAATCGTTAAGAAAGATAAGTTATGTCAATATCAATTTGGAATTTAAGTAGAACTGAACTAAAAATATTTCAGAAAAGTTGTTCATGCCTCTAAAACTTAACATTTGTTCTGGTCTGAGTATTTGTGTATGTGAAGTTTCATGTTTGTAAACGCACCCACAATACAGGAATAAATGCTAGTGTAACCAAACTGTGTGTGTAGCCAAACTTAAATAGGTCATCGAAGTAATTATTATTATGGTACTTATTGTTTTTTAAAAATAACGGAACCCCACGCTGGATTTTTTTCCTGTGTCGTAGGTGCGTTTACAAACATAAAATTTACATACGCAAACACTCAGACAGAAACGAATATTTGTGGGTCACACAAAGATTTGTCTCGTACGAGGATCGAACCAGCAACTGCTCAATCCAGTGGGCGGAACGGCTTAAGCTCATAATTACTGAACTAAGCCATCGTCATAAATATTATTTGAAGTACTTAAAAAATCATCAATAAATTTACAGATTGGATACAGTTAAATTTACGTCTCAACTCCTGCAACATATAATTTATTGGTTAATAATAAACTATAAATTGCTATACTTGTATTACTTTAAACTTTATCTCACAAGATCATCAAGATCAAGATCTCACAAGATTACGATAAATCTCACAGCAATAACTAAACATATTGCTGTGAGATTTATCCAGCAGGAAAAATACCCTACTTAGAATGTGATACAAAATATACTTATCTCATTAGTAGGTGTATGTTGTACATATCAGAAGATCGACGAAGTCATTGTATGACTGTGTAGTATGTTAAATAATGTCACGTTGCCGCGCTAGCATTTATTTCTAATCAGCTGTTACCCGCGGCTACGCAAGCGATTATTTTGTAATTTGACATAGGTAGACCGGTCTTTCTGGGATGGCACAGATCCTGTACTGACCTAAGACATCTCCATACGAATTATCTTTAAAATATGTTCAGCCGTGATAGTAAGGAGAAATAAGAACCGTCCCACAATCATCGTGCATTTTTTCCTTTAGCAAACGAATATGCAAAGTTTTGTGTCCGGGTCAGTCATCTTTAAAGAGTCCACTCCTGAAGAGACAATCTTGAGTGCATCATCGGTTCATGCAAGTAATCATTTCTGAGTATCTAAACCAAATGTGTAGAAATAATTTCGGGCGCGTGCGGAGACGAACCTAAGTCCATTATAAGTTTATGGGGGAATTCATATGTAGGCAAAATCACACATTTTTCGTAACATTGCAGCTTGCTACTAACAATAATAAAAATTATATTTTTTATGGTTTATCCCGCAATAATCCCGGCTTGCTTTATTTTTCCAGGATAAAAGTATTTCATATTTTAAGTTAGGGTAAAAGTTATGACCATAGCAAATTTCGTTTGATAGTTTTGCGTGATTGAAACACAAAGAGACAGATAGGCAGACAATAATTGCAAAAATAATGTTACGGCCTCTATATCGATAAGGAAGTGTACCCACATTAAAATTTTCAAAAAATGTTCAATGTTCAGATTTGGTTCGCTTACAGTTTTATTATATGTATATACAAGGTGTAACATAATAAACGCAAGACCTCAGACATCCTGATTAGAGAATTGCTTCATAAATTCAAAACTAAAACCAAATTTCCAAAATTAAAGGTTTTTACCCCTTTTTTAAGTACTTTTATACCCCAATTAACAATGAAACTTGTATGTGTATGTGTGCACTTTGAGAAATACGGGTTAGGAATGCATTCGTAATCTCCTTATTGCTATGAATCAAGAATAAATTTAGATTTTTATAGCGCACTGAAGGAGTAAAAGCATTTTTTGCAAATTTAAAAAAATGTAAGATACATTAAAAATAGTTGGAATCAATTCAGTTATCGATTTAGAACAAACTACTTTCAGGTCTTGCGTTTATTATGTTACAGCTTGTAGATGCATG
Source organism: Phalera bucephala (assembly GCA_905147815.2). Classification (NCBI taxonomy): domain Eukaryota; kingdom Metazoa; phylum Arthropoda; class Insecta; order Lepidoptera; family Notodontidae; genus Phalera; species Phalera bucephala. Next base: position 11,935,625 of record LR990615.1, read on the forward strand.
GATGCGTTTAATAACATATTTTTCATATATACAAATAGCCAGACTGAAATAAATACATCATCATCATCATCTCAGCCTATACTTGTCCATACATACATACATAGTCCATAAATAAATACATACTTGTGGGTGATTTAAAGATTTATCTTTTGTAGACATCGATCCCGAGACCAGCACTCTTAGATCACTAGACTAAACTTTGACGTCGTAAATTTTAATCTTAATTCCAGTCGATCTAGACCATCGAGTTTGATGGCAGTCGTAAGTTCAAACGACAAACATAGTGTAAAACAGACCTCATGTTATATCAATCACACATGTATACGGGTTTTAAGTTTAGGATTAAGTATACTTTTGCAATTTACCATTATCGGGGGAGACCATCGTCCTGTAGTAGGCGTATTTTGGCTAAGGAAGATGCAAAGATTAATAAAAAACTGTCAATATACATTTTTGACTTAGTATCCCTATTAAGCCAATAATTTAGAGTCCAAAATACAGTTTCGTAAAGTACCGCAATATTCTATGCAACACTATTGTGTAATTTATGTATTTAAAACGGAAGGTCTTTTCGGTTTCACCTTTTGTGCGCCCTTTCATCTGTAAACAAGGCGAAAGACAAATGGTAGTAAACAATAAATCCCTATTGATTTTAACTTTCTATTTCATTGCACCGTATAATTTATTGCCTTCGAACTGTTACAAATATGGACAAAAGTGGTGCAGTTTTAGACAATATACTCAGAACTTGGGTTGGGTATTGTTAGACAGTAAAAATATTTTAGAAACCTTACCGTTAAATTTGTGAGTGAACAACTGAGAAGGGAAAGAAAGTGTAGCGATTTTACGATGGGTAATACTTAGAAATTAAATAAACCATTTAAGTTACTCATTTAAGTAACCAGTACCATTTAGGTAACCATTTAAGTTATTCATGCTGTGCTGGCCTAGTGGTTAAACCGTTGGGCTGCAAAGTCAGAGGTTTCAAACCTAGGCACGCACATCTGTCTTTTCAAAAGCATGCGCGTATTAAAAATTAATTATCACTTGTTTTAACGGTGAAGGAAAACATCGTGATGAAACCTGCATACCTAAGAGATTCCCGAAGGTGTGTGAAGTTCGCCAACCCGCACTGGGCCAGCGTGGTGAACTAAGCCCTCTCAGTTTGAGAGGAGACCCGTGCCCTACGGTGGGACAGTTTCTTAACAGGGCTATTGTTATGTTATTATTATAATGATAAAAAATTACCTTCCAATTTTTATTTATCTATTTTTTATCAATATAGTATAGAGTTTTCGAATGTTGTAAACACCCACAGTCTATCAACAGTGCTGTTTAGTCAAATCAAGAATACTCCTATTGGCGGCATTTTTGGGTCGAATATTAACTCATAAAAGAGAAGTTATGTAGATTTTCCTTAAGAATCACTAAATACGTATACTATATAAACATTTTAGTATTTCTGTAAGTTGCTAATAACTCGAAGTCGAGTCGAAATGATATTTAAATTAAAAATAATTTGAACTATATAATTTATGCAAACCGGCCTTATTTTTATTAGCTTTAATTATAGACGTCATTATATTATAACGTACTTTACCTCAAAATAGAATATAAATTCTAAATGACGCGTACGATAAACATATTATGTATTAATAAACTAAACCATATAAATAAGCTACGCCTACAAAAGGAATGTTGCTAAACGAAAAACTCCATGCAAACATTTTTAAGATCATAATCATTACATAGATTCAAGTTTTGAGGGGCCCAGTTGTCATAATCACAGATCTATAAGGGCATATCTCAAAGATAGCCTTGTGTGCGTCTCTTTCACTCTAATGGGATTTTCATTCAGTAAAAAAAAGATAGCGACTAGTGCCGGCACTCACGTAAGTTGGCCAAAGTGAAATGACCGCAGTTGACCATTTTGGCAGTTGCGTCATCCAGCGAGGCTTGAATTCAAAGTTTTTTATTACAATGCATGACACGAATAAAGGTAGATATAAGTAAGATGAAAGGCATATTAAATTATAATAAATTAAACATGAAGTTTTTAAACAAATTACACGTAGAGATAAGTAATTATCGATTGAGTATAGTTTTGCCTGCCTCATTGGTCTAATAGCGAATAATGCGCGTAGCGATCACGAGTTATTTATAGGTCGGATAATGTGTTTTTTTAGTCTTCTTCTTTAAGTTATGGCTTCACACTAATTTTAAGTGTATTTTGCCAGTGTCCAGTGAAATGCATAATTGTGTTTGTATAAATTAATTCAACTCCCCGATGAACTTGATGACAACGATGATAATGAAATTGATGAAGTACCCCACCCTGGATAGTAAAACGATGGCTGCTTTACATACAAATTGCAACGGCCGTTTTGAGGGAAATCGAAAAGGCACGTTTTATCACTTGGTTACAATTACCTTCACTCATGCACACATAAGAATACATAATCGTTAATATTCCATCAACAGTACACATTATTATTTGAATTAACACAAGTTTTGGAAATTAGAACAAATTTACGACAGCACTCTTCTACTTCCCGCCAAAAAATCTTTTTTTTAGTCTATTTGACTGTTCCACTCCTAAGCAAAGGCCTCCCCTTTATACTGCCACAGCCGTCGATCCACTGCCATTCCAGACCACGAAGTACCCGCGAAGGTAAGTGTACTTATTTAAAAGAAGAATACCCACTATCAGTCCGGAGTCTGCTATTGTGACCATATATGGCAATATACCAAGAGGCTCGCCTCTATTACATAAGGTCTCTTACTCTTAATCGGCGAAAAGTGGGTGTATATAGTGGACCTCTGCCAGTTCAGTATAGTATTGTAATAATTTTTATTTAGGTAAATGGTTTACGTCTACACAACACATACACAACATACACAAGGTACAAATACATAATTTCGATTTTACTCCTATAACAATGGACATTACAATAACAATTATGTAGCTGGTTCAATATTTCAGTTCAAATTAGTCACAACAGAATTCTTTTGTGGAAAACCGTGTTTTAACTACAAATGCGTTCAAGTTCAACAACAACGCGCTATAGACGCGGTTAAGGAAGGATGAAGCCGACCTACTTGTGGTTCCCTGACCTCCGACGTAGCCTAGCGCAGCGTTCTTTCTCCCTTTCTCACCGAGAATAACTATTAACGTCGTCTCGCTCACTCCCGGAATATTTTCGCAAACGCATTTGGAAAATGGCGTAGTACAGAAGCGCAGAGGCAGTCTGATGAGCTGCGTGACAATGAGGTTTTATAGGTTAAAGCTATGACTGACTGCTTCACATGCGAATTCTAATCACGTAAATTTAGTTTATCTAGATAATGTTTAAACTGAAAATGCAAATACTGTCATAAATTATTTGAGTTTTGAAATAATGTTAAAAGGGTTTTACAGATAATAGAACGTTACTTGGTTTGTATTACTTTGCTTTGAGTGTATGTTAGGCATGCGAGGCTCAATTTTAAGGTGTGAATGTGGAAATTTTTTGTAAAATTATTTATTTTATCGTTACTTTTGTGGGGAAAATCTAAACATGTTTTGCAAGTAAATGAATTTATTAACCGATCGTGTACTTGTACGATCAAAGATAATTTTATATTTAAATAATTCATATGGAACAATAATTGACGACGGTTTGATCCAGTGGTTAAGAACTTGAGCCCATCGGATCAAAATGCTGGGTTTCAATTCCAGTTCGGGACGAATGTGTGGCCCAAAAATATTTGTTTTGGTTTGGATGTTTGTGTATGTGAATTTCAAGTTTGTAAACGCACCTACGATACAGGAAATATTCCTAGCGCGGGGCTACGGCTCTAAAAAATACATGTAGCTTATATTTTAAATTAATTATATTAACGTACAAAAACTATGTTGCTAACGAGCCTTTTTCATAGCATTATGCCAGCCGGCGCTCATTATCATTACCGACGAATTCAAAAAAAATATTTAAATTCCTCAAAGGTGAATGACACATCACATTCGAGATCTAGCGATTTGCGAAGCTGCCTAGTGTTTGTATTAGCGAATCGTACATCCGGTCGTGATTTGAATGAATCGTATCAATGTCAGTAATCAAATGTTAAAATTTTGGATTTAAATTTCAAAAACGTGTCAAAAACGTAAATTAGATTAGCCGTTGAACTCTTCGGTCATGCCCAAACCATTATTTAAAATAAGCTACTTATAATCAATATAATTCAGTTTATCACTGGGCTTACTTATTTGGAATTATTCCGAACTAAAAACCGGTATGTTAAGGCGATGTTAAATACCTATATTAAATAAAATATTTTAAATTTAATATATTATTAGATAGATTTATGTCAAATATTTTATGAGAAAACATATAATTTAGATCAATAATGTTAACACAACACAACATGAAAATTACCGGAAGTTAGTTAATAACCCCTTTTTTGTGTTGCCTCATAAATTTGGCTATCACGCAATATAGCCTCTTTCCTTTATCGATTCTAATCCCAAATCAATAATAGATATTTAATTTTAAAGGGGGCTGCATCTAAATGTGATAAGATGGCCACTTGACAAAATCAGAGTTCCCATCCAAATAAGAATAAAAATGTCGATCTCTATTAGTCAAAATTGACTTGAAAAGGTGAAAACAAGTGTTATAATGCAACAAAGATAATTTGGCCCGTGGGTGACATTGACAGGGTGTTGGCGTGGGAGTAAAATTTTTCTTCTTCCAGGCAAATATTTCATAAAAGAACCTGGGTAAATTTCATAACAAATGACAACTCTGCGACGGTCATGAAGTGATATTTTACTTGATGCTTTCAGTTAGTTCCGATTTTGGCTGCGGGCCAAAAGATCCAACACAGTGATAGCCCAGTGGTTAGACCGTTGGACTGCAAAGGTCTCAAACCCAGACATGCACCTCTGTCTTTTCCAAAGCATGTGCGTATTAAAAATTAACTATCACTTGCTTTAACGGTGAAGGAACACATCGTGACGAAACCTGCATGCCTAAGAGTTTCTCCAATGTATGTGCAGTTCGCCAACCCGCAGTGGGCCAGCGTGGTGGACTATGGTCTAATCCCTCTCAGTTTGAGAGGAGGCCCGTGCGCAACGGTGGGCCAGTTTCTTAACAGGGCTATTATTTTGCATTTACTACTTTTTTGCTACATTTTTTCCTATTCATATTTGGATCGCCTTGTAACATCTTACAATGATGTTCTTTTAGATGAAATTTTATATTGACCGAAGATTCAGCCTTTGAAAATGAGGTAGTTGATCATCTGTCACGTGTGTAAGTAACAAAATACTTCAGTGATATCCACTTCTATCTACCCGTTTGGAATTTTCGTGTCTGACAGGGAATTATTTTTTAATGTGTATCATGATCTTTTAAACGCGATTGATATTACAAGATGGCAACTCGAATTTGCTCCTCAAAACTGCCACAAAACTATTATAAAAAAATTATAACATGAAAAACGTGTTTTATACATTTTTCGAAATCTGTTCGCCAAAACTACAAAACCGTCGGATATTTTTTAAACTCTTCCGATGCACTTCATTCAGTGTTTTTTTTTTAATTATACTACATATTAAAGTAACTAGTTTGGGCTATAAATGAAGGACATTGCTCTTTAGATCGTTACCGTTAGCAATATAACATAATAAATTTAATCATTTTCAACATACATTTTTGGTCATCGGAATGCGGAAGATCGCAGTAAATTAAGGCATAATATTAATTCAACAGCAAAAGGGTTATAGACCTTTTGATAGATTCCTTCTAGAACAAACGCACATCATACAACTTAGCTCAAAGTTTGCTAAATCGAAGAAGTTACTTAAAGGTGAATGCCAATTACGCAGTATTATACGGTGCGACCTAGCCTAACCTTCCTCAGCATAACACCACAACCACAAACGGGACAAAGACTCAAAAGAACATAACTTAGCCATATAAAGAAGGACACGAAACGTTCTGAATTTCATTTTCTAAAACCCGATTACACGGCGAGGTGACGCAAGCTTGGCGGAGGTCGGTCGCGACACAACACTCGAAAACGAAAGGTGTTCGAAACTGAAATCGAAGGGAGCAATCCCGTTATCCTGTGCCGGACTGCGGAGATGGAAAGCTCCCATTAAACCGTTCGAGTCATGCGATGCGATCGTACAACAATGAGTCATGGCCCTCGCTAGTCACTCCTCAGCCCTAACTGTACTCTCTTGCGTCACTTTCAAGGACGTTCTGACTTTAACCCACATAACATGTGGGCCGCTCTAAGTGGATGCGTATGAAATTAATTTCATGTTGTTGTTCAAAATCTACGTATTTCTCCGCTAACGGTAAATTGGCTATCGTTAAATTGTATGTTTTTGCGAGTGGGTCATATGCCAGAGATGTTTTTTTTTACTTTGACATGAAAAATGAGGTATTACTCTGTAAGAACTGAGGAATTGTTAATATTTACTGGCACTTAATTTTTTTTATATTTAGGTGAATAATGACTATTGCAAATGCTTGAATCCTTAAGATAATCAGAGGGGGTCAGAAACGTTATAAATACAATCAATAGCTTTTTAATATACCTATAACTGCTTTTTTACCGAGAGCCACGAATTTCAATGTAATTGAGAGCCTGGTATTTTAAAATATATTTTTTTCTAGTTGTCACATCAATGTTATTCTAGTACATTCCAGTCAAGAGAAAGCTTCATTTATTTTTTTAATAAAAAAACAAGCTTTACCGGCCACTTAGGAATACGCTATTTCTTATATTTTGTTAATAGGCTGAGTAGATAAAGGCCACAATGTTAGAAATATATAAAATACTGATTTGAATAATTTTATTTGAACAATTTATTGAATTATTGATAGGAGGCAATATTTTATTTTTAATTGTATACTTTACATTTATTATGTTAATCAATGCTTGGGTATATAACACTAATCTAGGCCTAAAATATATTATATATGTACCACAACAAGAAATGTTGATTCATTTCAAATTATAATAATGTAGCTGGAATATTATTATAATTTCGACTGACACAGGCACCCACCCCTGTATTTTCGAAAACTTGTGAATATAACAAAAATAACTATCACTTGTTTTATCGGTGAAGGAAAAAAACATCGTTAGGAAACCTGCATACCTAAGAGTTTCTCGAAGGTGTGTGAAGTTCGCCAACCCGCACTGCGCCAGCGAGGTGGACTATAGCCTAAACCCTCTCAGTTTGAGAGGAGGCCTGTGCCCAACGGTGGGACAGTTTTTTATCAGGGCCGGACCTTAGACATATTATTAAATATGTGTTTAGCGATTCGTTTTAACTTTTTTAGGTTAGAGCAGACATGATCTCTCATTTAGGTTTAGATGTTATTATTAAATTTTTTAACTTCTTTAGTATGTTATATGTCTTATGTGCGTCCAATTGACGGATGATTTGGCGCAGTGGTTAAGTCTCTTAACCCCAGGTTAACTTAAGAGCTTAAGCCGCTCCACCTGGGTCGAATAGCCGCGGGATCGGTTAGTTCGCGGGGTCGGGTCGCTATTCGATTCCCGCATGGTACAAATCAAGTTTTTTAACACTTATTTGTGTATGTTCCAAAGGAAGAAGAATTGATTTTGCTATTCCACCCCTACTTATTTCCTTAATTTATAGTCAGTAATGTTATGTAAAAATGTACAATTTCTATCTATCTATCTATAACCTCACGCCAGATCCCTTGCGGGGTAGGCAGGAGTACAGAGTTCCAACAGGTTCTTTCCAATGTACAATTTAAGTAAATAAATAGTATGTAAAATATAATTTATTTCAAAATATGAGTTTAATGTTTTTGACGTGAAAAAATAAAAATGAATAATTAAAAGAAAAAGGGTTCTTTCAATTCCCAATCTACGAAAATTTGTAATATATCATTACAATAGTCATCATTTTCCTGACTTCTTCCTCCTCGTGGTGCTTACGACGCCTCTAAAGCCGCCTTTTCAATTCAATCAAAGTCACCAGAGGCCCACACTCCATATATCTACGATTCCTTTAGCAGCCTGGTTCTTTTTTAATCTCGGACAACAGAACAGCCTTATTTCTAATTCGCAGTGTTAAATTCTCCAGAAGATTCTCAGGCTTTCACGGCTTCTCCGTGACTGAAGACTGAGAATCTTTGGAGTTTCCTTTTTTCTAGAGTTCTTTTACCATACTATACAATCACCACGGTGGCCTACTTCGATGTGGTTAGGAGCTCCAGGAACTCGAAACGGAATGCACCGGTGTTCCTATATTATGCCATGCTCGATTGAGCATATCTTGGGTTATAAGAATAGCTTTCCTCTCACCCTCACAGTGCTCATGGACCGTGAGCACCGTAAGTCACGGTGGCGTAGAATAACTAAACTTCCTTCTGAAGCCTATGCTATTACAAGCATATTGCTATAATGTTAAGTTGATGGTCTATCTATCAATATATATCATTTCTCCAGAGCCCTTGCAGGGTAGGCAGAGAGTATAAATTTCCAACGGAAATTATCGAAAATCTAAGCTCCAGTCCGGAGTCTGGAATAATGTCTGGTGTAATGGCAATAGGTCCACCCTCTATTATAAATAATATTTATAATATTAGCCCTATTAAGAAACTTTTCCACCGTTGGGCACGGGCCTCCTCTCAAACTTAGAGGGTTTAGGCCATAGTCCACCACGTTGGCCCAGTGCAGGTTGGCGAACTTCGCACATCTTCGAGAGACTCCTGGGCATGCAGGTTTCCTCACGATGTTTTCCTTCACCGTTAAAGCAAGTGATTATTAATTTTTAACCCCCTATTACATTGTTACTTAACATCGTCGGTAATGAGTGGGTGCACACAGCACTCCGAGTACAGATGGCACTATTCTCGAGGAATATAGGCGTGACCAATGGGCGTGACGGTATTATTTTAGTGTTTTTATATTTTGCCTCAAGTGTTTCAAACTAAAGACAACGAATACGATATGTTTTTAACTGACTTCTTACAATAGATATTTATATGGAGATTGTTCAAATTCTTTTTAAGACATACACAGCCCTAAGGACCCGTTGAGAATGTGACTAAAAACAGCACACACAAAACCCGTTCTCTCACTCATCCGTATTGTGGAAATCCCACGAATTATTCATTACCGTTCATTCATTACCATGCGAATCCACGATACCGTCACGCCTATATACCCCAAGTGGGGTGGCAGTGGTGTATTTTGTAACCCACTTTTCGCGGACGATGTTAGCTCTTATGTAATAGGGGAGGGGACTTCGAACTGATACTGCGAGTTTTTCGATAGAAAATCTTCATTTGCCCGACCTAGGATTTAAACCCTCGGACCTCGTGATCGCAAAGCACATTATTCGCCACTAAACCAACGAGGCAGTAATTATTATATTTACTAAAGCAATAAAATCGGACGATTTAGCGCAGTGGTTAAAAGCTTAAGCCGCTCCGCCCACTGTGTCTAATCGTCGCGGGTTCGATTCCCGCACGGGACAAATCTTTGTGTGATCCACAGTTATTTGTTCCGGTCTGGGTATTTGTCTATGTGAATTTTCATGTTTGTAAACGCACTCACGACACAGGAATAAATCCTAGTGTTGGGCTACATTTAAAAAAAAAAAAACCGTTAAATAGTGTTACCAAAATTTCAAAATTGGTTGCCGATTTCTTTACGAATATTCTATGTATCTGACTAAAAGTCAGAGTAGTCATGTGCGGTGTGTATGCAGGGTATGCTCGTACGGGTATGATTCGGTTTTTGTATCGAAAAAATTAACCATAGAGCTCCGGAGTCTAGAACTGACCCCGGTTAATGGCAATAGAATCTTCTGTTATATTGATATTTAAAATCGTCGGTGTTATATAGGTGTATCTAAGAGGTGTACATAATTTTTTTTAAATAAAAAATGTAGATACAACCATAACACGTACCTGCTAAATTCTGTATATAGAGTAAACCGAGCAAAACTAAACGTTAACTTTGTGTCCATACAAACAAATGCCTACGTCGTTTGCAAAATCGTCTTGTGACTAAACAGATATGAATAGACCTAGTATTAGGCATGTCCACGCCATTCTTTCGCTGCTTCGATGGCATTGAGTCGCGTGTCCTACTTAGGTTTAACGGTACTCGACGAGTCCTGACCAAAACACACGGACGCGAATATATCCGCTAATTAACCTGTTTCACACTCCGAAACTTATTACGCGTGCTTTAACCTTCACAGTTTTTACACATAATAGGTAATTAAAACGTGTTACAAGCCGGCTTGTTTGCTGTGTCATGTTAAGTTGCGTCTTCACACCGTACATTTGCTCATGAACATTCTGTTGTAGGAATTTTGGGGAGTGGGTACGTCGAACTTGAGATTAGACAGGTTGCTTGGGAACGAAGGTTTTGCTCCGAATGAAAATTTCACAACTACGTGAATGCTCGCGAAGAAATGGTCTTGAAGAATTAGTAAGTAGAGACGCATCTTTATCTTCATCATCATACCTACGAGTATTTATAGAGCGAGTGTCGAGTTGAGAAGAGCATCTACTTGCGAATTAAGTTCTTGTCACTACCTTTCGACAAACTGTGTATGTCGAGAAAATCATTAATATTTTGTCAATAATTATAATAAAATAATAATATAGCCCTGTGAAGAAATTGTCCCACCGTTAGGCACGGGCCTCCTCTTAAACTTAGAGGATTTAGGCTATAGTCTACCACGCTAACCCAGTGCGGGGTGGCGAACTTCACGCATCTTCGAGACACGCTTAGGCATGCAGGTTTTTCCAAGATGTTTTCCGTCACCGTTAAAGTAAGGGATAGTTAATACGCACATGCTTTCGACAAGACAGAGGTGCGTGCCTGGGTTTGAACCCTAGACGTCTGACTTTGCAGTCTAACGGTCTAACCACTAGGCTATCACTGCTTGTGCTTGTCAATAATTATGAAGAGATTATTGTGGAAGATCTGGATTCAATAACTGCTACATTAACCTTATGTGAAAGGAAAGATATTCACTTAGAGACACAAGACTAGGCCTTAAAATAGAGAACGCAAAATAAGCAAAATAGGACCCTGTAAGAATTCAAGCAGAGTAATATACCTTTACCTATAATTTTTGACTATATTGTCGGACAGTTATTAAATTGATGCCCCCTCCATATCAAATGTTTCTAATATTGACTTAATATTTTGCCAGAGTATGGTATAGATGGCACTCTGTTGCGAGCCGTCCAGTCCACTTATGTGGACTGCAAGGCATGCGTACGGGTGGGTGGTAACAGGTCACCCTGGTTTGACGTTAAAAACGGCGTCAAGCAGGGTTGCGTGTTGTCCGCTAGACTGTTTATAATATATCTGGACAAAAGTCTTCAAAGACTGAAAGCGATGAATGAAGGTGTACAAATGGGTGACTTAGTGGTAAACCATCTACTTTATGCAGATGACGCGGTTTTAATAGCGGCAACAGCCACTGATCTGCAAACACTAGTCACAGTTATGAAAAACGACTGCATGATCAATGGCTTACACTTGAATGTGAAGAAACCAAGATTATGGTTTTTGAAAGGGAAGAAACCAGAACAAATGTAAGGATTGTGGTTGGTAACGATGTGCTGGAGCAAGTGAATGAGTTTGTATATCTTGGATGCGCCTTCAGTAAGGATGGGAAATACACCGCTGACATAGAGAGAAGAGTCAGTGCAGGGAACAGGGAACAGAGTGAATGGTGCGATGGGAAAGCTACTCGGGAGCCGGCACTTAAGCCATAAGGCGCAGCTGGCCATACATAACGGAGTTCTTGTCCCAACGCTGTTATATGGTAGCGAGAGCTGGGTATGTAAGAAGGAGAATGAAAGTAGGATAAATGCGGTAGAAATGCGAGCTCTGCGGAAGATGTGCGGAGTGAAGCTGACCGACCGCATTAGCAACAGCATAGTAAGACAGCGAGTAGGTATAAAAGATAGTATCGGTGTAAAGATGAGAAAGGGCATGCTCCGTTGGTTCGGGCATATAGAAAGAATGCCAGAGGAAAGAATGACAAAACAGATATACAATGTGAAAGTGGAAGGATGTACCGGGGAAGACCTAGACTATCTTACCACGACCAAATAAACCGAGTCTTATCTGATGGAAAAGTCAAGAGTCTCCGTAACCGGCGAGCGTGTATGAGACGAACTATGAGAGTCGAGGAAGCCAGAGAGGTATGTAAGGAAAGAACCTGTTGGAACTCTGTACTCTCTGCCTACCCCGCAAGGGATCTGGCGTGAGGTTATAGATAGATAGATAGATTGACTTAATGATACGACGACGATTTAACGACTCGTGTCGCATTTGTATGTATTTGCTTGGCTGTTTACATTTATCGAAATTACCAATTAAAAATGAAAACATAATGTGCGCCTGGTTTTATTTTCATTCTTCATGTTTTTGGTGTAAAGATAGCGATCACGAAAAATAAAGGCACTATCGTAGTCACCTTTTGTATTCCAGCGCCCTCTATGTATTTGATGTTGGACTTTTTCCATATCATTGACTCTCTGATCGCCATGACAGCTGGTAGGTACTACAACGGAGCGTAGAAAATATATCTTATTTCGAGTGCGTATTTTTATACATGCGTATTAACTAGATGGCGCTAGACATACTAAGGCATGTGAGAGCATTACTTCGCGATATAAATAAGCAAAAACTAAGTACATTAATTTTAGTTTTTTTTTTCATGATATAAGCAGAGAGTTCAGCTGTTGGTATCTATAAAGTCACAGGGGTATATGAAAGAAAGAAAGAAATCTTACTTATTTTGAATGACAAAACAAGCCCAAAAACAAATATTTAAACAACAAAATAGATTCAAGTAAACAAAAACAAATATGCACACATGTCGTCATCAAAACGGGTTCCTCATTCAGCTAAGAGCTGTAACATGATTGTAACCGTGTTACAGCTGTGATTTTAAACAGGGCCCCAAGCGACTTGCGAGCATTAGGTCAAATCATAATCAAAACATTTTATAGTTGTATTTGTATATAAGTATTTCGAATACGCGTAACAAGAACAGGTCATCAAATCACGCCTCTGCTTAAATCGTGTCGCAACTTAATATTTTTATGCATAATCAATGTCATTTTGTAGAACTTCAAAAACTCATAATTCTTATGGTCAGGCTATTTGTACCTTTATGTACCAACCTTCTTTCATCTTATAAAGTTTCGTTAATATTGCTTTCAATCAATTATCATAACACTACTCAGAGAGAGTTATCTTAGAGGGTAGATAAAGCGAATGGCAAGGCACAATAATTACACACACTAATGACAAAACACATAGGTACAATGCGAAAGTGGAAGGATGTAGGTACCGGGAAAGACCTATACTTTCTCCCCACGACAAAATAGACAGTGTCTTATCTGAAGGGCAAGTCAAGAGTCTCCGTAACCGGCGACCGTGTATGAGACGAACGATGAGGGTAAAGGAAGCCAGAAAGGTCTGTAAGGAGAGAACCTGATGGAACTCTTTCCTCTCTGCCTACCCCGCAAGGGATATGGCGTGGCAGATAGATAGACCTACAAGGCATAAGTGTATACACAAAATAATTCTACCAATAGATTCGTAACGCAAAGTAATAATCGCGGTAAATCAGTCAGTATTTACTTTATGTACCCACACGATATCTACTTATTTAAATGATAGCTGTTATTTTCCAGAGGCGAATGCTAATATGCAACATTATGACATTCAAATAGTACTGATAGCGGTTTTCCTTGCACTTAACCAGTCCACGACGGACTAAATAGCGAACAGTGTACTTATAAATCTATCTATATCCCTTGCGGACAAGATGGATTCAATAACTGCTACATTAACCTTATGTAAAAGGTGAAATACTCACTAGAGACACAAGATTAGACCTTAAAATAGATGACGAAAAATAAGCAAAATAGGACCCTGTAAAAATCCAAGCAGAGTCCTATATTGTCCGACTGTTAGTAAAATTAAGGCACCGTATATCAAATGTTTCTAATATTGATATAGGGTTCATTATATTATACGACGACGATTTAACGACTCCTGTCGCAATTAACATTTGTTTGCTTGGCTATTTAAATATATCGAAATTACCAATTAAAACATAAGGTGCGCCTGGTTCTATTTTCATTCTTCATGTTTTTTTTTAAACACGTATATCCCAACACTAGGATTTATTCCTGTGTCGCGGGTGCGTTAACAAACATGAAAATTCACATACACAAATACCCAGACCGAAACAAATAATTGTGGATCACACAAAGATTTGACCCGTGCGGGAATCGAACCCGCGGCTATTAGACATTGTGGGTGGAGCAGCTTAAGCTCTTAGCCACTGCGCTAAATCGTCCGTCGTTTTGGTGTAAATATAGCGATCACGAACAATAAAGGGACTATCGTAGTCACCTTCTGTATTCCAGCGCCCTCTATGAATAACAATTAAGATATTTTCGATTTTGTAACCGTTTATTTTTAGTTTTTAGGTACAGACGTTTCGAGTGCTCTACAGTACTCAAGGTCACGAGAGGGACTGGGGCGTTTGACGTCCAAAAGTCACTGTTATATCAAAGTACCTTAGGGGGATTAATTTAATTGCAATTGGAATGTAAGATGAGCGGAGTCACGCTGACCGAACGTATTCGCAACAGCGTAGTAAGAAAGCGAATAGGTATGCAAGATAGTATCGGTTTAAAGATGAGAAAGGGTATGCTCCGTTGGTTCGGGCATATAGAAAGAATGTCAGAAGAAAGAATGACAAAACAGATATACAATGCGAAAGTGGAAGGATGTAGGTACCGGGGAAGACCTAGACTATCTTACCATGACCAAATAGACCGTGTCTAATCTGATGGACAAGTCAAGAGTCTCCATAACCGGCGAGTGTCTATAAGACGAACTATGAGAGTGGAGGAAGCCAGGCAGGAAAGAACCTGTTGGAAGTCTGTACTCACTGCCTACCCGGCGGGAGAGCTGTCGTGATGATATAGATAGAGATAGATGGAATGTAAATCCATTGTTTCTGCAACTAAGAAAATTGATTGAATAATGCCCAATACTGCTTGAGAGGTACATATAGGTATTGCAAAATCCGTATATCGGTTATTTGTAAGTAATGAATGAGTTTAACGGAACAAAGCGTGCCTAGTGGCGTGTCGTACCCAGATTGTGTATTCCTAATTAAATACATAGAATAACCAGTAAGCTCTTCTGAAATTTAAGTAAGAACAGATTATTTTTCTTGTTTTTGAGAGTTGCATCGATACATACATAGTACCTATGGATAGCATCTTTTGTCGGGGTGGTTAGATTTATGTACTAAACTATTTTCATGACACACCGTCACGCCTATATTCTCCAAGTGGGGGCAACAGAGGTGTGTAGGGTACACCCATAATTTACTGTGTATTCTGAAAACATTACTACAAAATTTGTCTTGTAACAATTTAGTTCAGTAGCTCTACTACGCGTTACAAGCTCGTTGTCGATATACCGTACAATTTTATTTATAACTAATTATAGGTATTTTGAATGAAAAAAACACACGACGATCGTAGCGAATACGCCAGAAACAAGAATTTGTATTTTAATGGGCTGATTGCTATACAGCGCGATAGGTATATAACGTGAGCAAACACGATAACCTGACGATTAAGTGACGATTTATATGGCCGAAAATTTCGTAACTTAAATCATAATAATAATAATATTGGCCCTGTTAAGAAACTGTCCCACCGTTGGGCACGGGCCTCCTTTCTAACTGAAACGGTTTAGGCCATAGTCCACCACGCTGGCCCAGTGTAGGTTAGCGAACTTCACACACCTGCGAGAAATTCTTAGGCATGCAGGTTTCCTCACGATGTTTTCCTTCACCGTTAAAGCAAGTGATACTTAATCTTTAAAACGCACATGTTTTCGAAAAGACAGAGGTGCCTGCCTGGGTTTGAATCCGAGACCCCTGACTTTGCAGACCAACGGTCTAACCACTATGCTATCACTGCTTTTTACTTAAACCATACTTAACTTAAAATAAACATCTTTATGTGGTAGTCGTTTAACCCAAGTTGAAAGACTAGTAGGCGGTTTGATAATTTCTAACCGTTGGAAACCTGCCCCCACCAATCTTTCTCACCTCAATTTGTGATAGAGGGCAAAGGCCCAGCAGTGGGACAGTGTTGGCTAATTCATAATTATGTATTATATTTATTAACTTTAAATAATTATCAATGCTTAAATCAAAATCCGCCGTTTGATATCTGAAGGAAAAAAAGAATTCGTATTTGAAATCTATCTATCTATCTATCTATAACCTCACGCCAGATCCCTTGCGGGGTAGGCAGAGAGTACAGAGTTCCAACAGGTTCTTTCCTTACATACCTCTCTGGCTTCCTCGACTCTCATAGTTCGTCTCATACACGCTCGCCGGTTACGGAGACTCTTGACTTTTCCATCAGATAAGACTCGGTCTATTTGGTCGTGGTAAGATAGTCTAGGTCTTCCCCGGTACCTGCATCCTTCCACTTTCACATTGTATATCTGTTTTGTAATTCTTTCCTCTGGCATTCTTTCTATATGCCCGAACCAACGGAGCATACCCTTTCTCATCTTTACACCGTATTTGAAATCAAACACCGTATGTCGTATTTTTTCTATACTTGCCCATTACTTAGTATGTGGTATAGTGTTGCGATGTGATCAAATGATTGAGTAACCAACACCCATGCGCCATGCGCAGATACTTGCGCATTTAAATTGGTTCGGATTGATGTTGCGCAAAGGCAGATCCATTTTAATCCATTGCATAGTCGCATCAACGCAGGCAATTATAATAGTCTCGTATTCGTCTCGGGCGACGTAGCTCGCAACCTTAGAGCTTAGCACGAAAAGATTGACGTTAAGGTGACGCTAGCGAGTTGATATGCCATCTTTGTCTGACTACAAATTTACTAAATAAACATAAGTGACGGCGACAAGGGACAAGTCGCGAGGTGTCCCGGACATGTCTGTCCCCTATTGTCTCCTAATGAATATGAGGCCTTAGACTAACTGTGCAAAATTTTGACTACGGTGAAGGGAAGTTGTGTACACCTTGTCTTACACTTACGGGGATCTAGGCCCTACCTAGCAAGATAAGCAGCAAGCTTTCGTGGTATGAGGTGTGAGTTCAATTCCTCAATCAATCAGCCTATCGCAGTCCACTGCTGGACATAGGCCTCTCCTAACACGCGCCATTGCACACGGTCCTCCGCCTTCCGCATCCAGTCTGTCCCAGTGACCTTTTTGAGGTCGTCGGTCCATCTAGCTGGGGGCTGTCCTACCTTACGCTTACCAAGTCGCGGTCTCCACTCTAGGACACGCTTGCTCCATCGGCCGTCGGTCCTTCTGCAGATGTGACCAGCCCATTGCCACTTTAGCTTACTGAGTCTGCGAGCTATGTCGGTAACTTTGGTTCTTTGTCGGATTACCTCGTTACGAATTTTATCCTTCAAAGAGACGCCGAGCATAGCTCGCTCCATAGCCCGCTGTGCGACTTTGAATTTGTGGACTAGTCCCACTGTGAGTGGCCACGTCTCGGCCCCGTAAGTCATAACCTGTTATGACTTATGACAATTCCTACACTTGAGAAAATAATGGCTATGAGAGCGGAGCCAGAAAGGTCTGTAAGGAAAGAACCTGTTGCAACTTTGTACTCGTTGCCTACTCCGCAAGGGATCTGGCGTGATGATATAGACTTGAAATATTTGTGTAATCCGTTCTTGTGTTTCGTTCGATCTAGTTGGAGGGCTGCTGTCGAAATTCATTCGTTTTTTTAGTATGTGTTTGAATGATCTTACGCTATTGGCTGAGGGGCGTTACAGCTTAACCAGGCAAGACGGCTAGCGAATAAAAACTAGGTTCCAGCTGAAAAATTCATTCACCGTAAGGTAAACTCATAGAGTATAAGACTTATAGTATTTTTCACATAGGATGGGTACTGACAGTTCGAATTGCTAAACGAAATTATATTTTTAGTTTGATGCCTTAACACCATTCAATTAAAAAGATATTTTGTTTGGTATTAGTATTAATCGTAGAACTGTAGGTACCCATCCTATGTGAAAAACAGTATAGAAGCACCTGACATCCATGCCTCACCAGACACACGGGCGACTTGAATCACTTCAGTAATATTTGCTTTGTTATCTGTAGGTATATGCCAGCTATTAATTTTTATTATTGCCTTGATTAAGTTTTTACTAAAGCAGGTACCTGTTTGCTGTCGCACGCAGAACTTTTATTTTTAGTAAATTCACAAAGCCGTCTTTCGATTGACGTCAGCATGCAGTTTGCTGCAATCAGAATATCATCCTTATGTCCCAGGAATTAGAAGTTATTCTTAAATATAATACGTTAGCTACAGATCAATGTAGTAAAAACAAAGCCTATAATTATGGCAAACTGCATCGACATATGTTATGACGTCAAGCGAATAAATTTTCGTATCATGCATTAATAACCGGAAAGTATAACTATATACCATGAAGCGTAATTGCATCATGCTATTTACATGTTATTTTATCATTAATTGATAGCTGCAGTTTCGTCTACCCATTTTTTTTCGGAAAATCCTACACTAACGAGCACCATGAAGTCAGGAAGTATATGTCTATATACCCTTACAACAAATCTAAAGGCTTCACAATTGGCCAGTTTAGTTTTGAATGATAGACCTTGTAATAGGTATGCCATTCACTCATCATAAGAAATAATCTATCTATCTATATCATCACGCCAGATCCCTTGCGGGGTAGGCAGAGAGTACAGAGTTCCAACATGTTCTTTCACGCTCTACTCGATACGCTCGCCGGTTACGGAGACTCTTGACTTGACCTTCAGATAAGACTCTGTCTATTTGGTCATAGTAAAATAGTCTAGGTCTTCCCCGGTACCTAAAATCTTCCACTTTCGCATGGTATAACTGTTTTGTTATTCTTTCTTCTGTCATTCTTTTTATATGCCCGAACCAACGGAGCATACCCTTTCTCATCTTTACACCGATACTCTTTCATACCTAATCGCTTTCTTACTACGCTGTTGCGAATACGGTCGGCCAACTTCACTCCGCACAACTTCCGCACATTAATAAACAATATTTGATGGAACTATATTAAAATACACTGTAATTAACAAAATGTATCTCAAGGACCACAACAATTATGTCAATAGCTAGACTTTTACTTTTATTAGAAGAGAATAAAAATTTGAATGTAATTAATTTATATAAACAAGTATCTATATTATCACGCCAGATCCCTTGCGGCGTAGGAAAAGAGTAGAATACAGACGATTAGTGTCTTTAAAGTCATCTATAGAGGTCTGTAAGGAAGGAATTAGCTGGAACTCTGTACTTTCTACCTACCCTCCAAGGAATCTGGCCTGATAATATAGATAGATGTATAAAGTTCATAAAAATAGTAGAATAGGTGCCGATGCATCTATTCTATTTTTATTTTAGGAACATACCTTTCCGGTCCGACGAGGTCATTTTGTGTTAGGTAGTAGTGTCTGTTTATAAAATCTAACCAGACGTAAAATATTAATTTAGATATATGTGTGAAGTTTTATTAAAATTAAAAAAACTATTCATAACTAGCCTGATCAAAAATGACTGATTGAAATGAAAGTACAGTTTTAAATTGCGTACGTACTACTTTTAAGTTGTCCCCAACCGAATCTTCTGCGCCTCAATATTCAATTCGATTTCACAAATCTGATAACAAGGAGTTGTCGATTTTCTGGAAGCGACTAATATCATCTTCGCGTTACAAGCCGGCTTTTCGTTCACATCGTCGTACATAAAGCCTAAATTGAAAGACAGCCCCGGCGGAATCCTTTTACATCTTGATAAAGGTAGATTGATAAACTTAATCTGTTCTAAATCAGGTATCAGCCTAAAAAGTTTTATGTACACCGGCTCCAAAGTTATATTGCAGAATTTGATGTGTTCAGTCGTCACACTGCTTCTCTTGTACTCCACTTGAAACAGACTGGGGTAAGAAACAAGACGATTCTCGCAAACGTATGACCCAGTTTTGTGTAACGGGCTCGAGAAATATTTGGAAATTTCTATGAATCTTTCTACTTCGGACTTGAATATATCACTGGGTCTGTATTGGACTGGTGCCTCCGCAATGATTTCCTGTTTTGTTTCTTCTTTGACGGGCTGCAAATTTTTATTTCCAATCTCCGGTACCGAAACCGTTGGTACAGCACTTGGGATAGGGACAGAACGAGCCTTATTCGGTGCAGTCTTACTTACATTACGTTTTTTAATCATATTTAGAACTTTATAAATATTATCGCCAGTTGATTTCATAAAATACGTTCCACGATACTTCCACGTAAAATTTTTAGTTGAATGACAGAATTGCATTTATTTTTAAAACGGCAAGTGCCGACGACATTGACTTAAAAAAGGCGTAAAGCGTATAAAATGATTTAAACACGATGATATGTTATCTTCGGCCTCTATCTACAAACTAAATTTACATCATGATTAACATATACATAACAGCTGGAACGCGTACATATTTGAGATTTTTTCTCATATAAACTGCTTTATACACTGAAGTAGCGAGCCTTTTGGTTTCTTTTTAAGAGTGGTAACTGGTGTCCATAACGCAAGTTAATTCTTAATTTGGGCACTAGAGATTAATCAAACACTTTAAATATTTAAATGCTAATTTTTCTACTTGTATTTTGTAATCCTTAAGTGTTTTTTATTGTATACTTAAAAAAAGGGCCCAGACACAAAACTTTGATGTTATGTCGCATCGCAGAAACCTGTGAGGTCAGCAGTTACTGTGAGTCAGCAGATAACTGCAATATTGAATTAAGGGCTATGTCGTTGAATCAGAATCAGAATCAGAATATTTTTTATTCATGTAAACCATTACAGTATTTATGAATCGTCAGAAAAGTAACAAAGACTCTACCGCCACTTCGGAATGTCATTCCTGTGGAGAAGAAGGGCAAGAAACTCCACGGTTACTCTTTTAAAATAAGAAATAACAAACTTTTTCATCTACATTCTGTTGTGGGGTATGGGAGAACAATGTAGGTTGGTCATTAGGTGAGTCTAAGTTAAAAAAGCGAATAATACTATTTATGAGAATGGCTACATGGTCCCTCATTTACAAAAAAAAGTACACATTGTGTTAAATTAATAGAAGGAAGAGAGGTAATGTTAACTAACAACAGTTGAATAGGTTGTCATGACTCAAGTGGAGCTGGAATAGCATCAATCCAAGCATTTGTATCTTTTAAATAATCTTCTATTGAATAATAAGCTTGCTTACAAAGTGTTCGTTTTACACAAGCTTTGAACTTATTTTCACAAAGTTTAGTGACGTCAATGGGAATTTTGTTATAAAATCTAACACAGTGCCCCATGAAAGACGTGTGAATTTTTGACAGACGAAACTGCGGTTATAGCTATGTCGTGTGTTATAGCAATGCCTATCACCTAGCTGATTAAAAAGATCTAATTTATTTCTAGTATACATAATGTTTTCATAAATATATTGACATGGGACCGTCATGATATTAGCTACTTTGAACAGTTCTCTTAAAGAGTCGCGACTACTCAAGTTATAGATGACCCTAATAGCCCTTTTTTGCAAGATAAAAACAGACTCAATGTCCGCTGCCCTACACCACAATAATATACCGTAAGACATGACACTATGAAAGTAGATAAAATAGACTATCCTCGCGGTGTCCTCATCAGTTAGTTGTCTGATCTTCCTTACGGCATAGGCAGCGGAGCTAAGCCGTTTACCTAAATGCTCAATATGAGGACCCCATTGTAACTTGGAGTCAAGCGTAATCCCTAAAAAAGATGTATCATTAATGAACTCAAGTTTCTCATTGTTCAGTATAATATCATGTACAGTACTTTTTACATTTGGCAAAGAAAACCTTATACATTTAGTTTCCTTGTTATTGAGCACTAAATTGTTGGATGTAAACCAGTTATGTAGTTGAAGAATAGCGTCATTTACTTCGTCAAAGTTATTAACATGTCTACCTACTTTAAAAATCAAAGAGGTATCGTCAGCAAATAACACTATCTTCGCTCGATTTTTAATTACTTCAGGTAGATTATTTATGTAAACTAAGAATAGGAACGGACCCAGTATCGATCCCTGTGGAACGCCCATTTTAACTATTGGCAATGACAACTGGGCGCTTCGCCTTTAGGTTACCATTATGAAGACATCGTATTTTGTAGAAATATTCTTATATAATTATACCGTAATAACTATCCGAATTGATCTTCGCTCGATGATCGGAAATTCTACTTCATTATATAGTTGTACAAGGATCTTTTGTCCCTGTCCATGCCACTTCACGTAGGGTTCCTATGTTTAATCTATATTATGTATCGACTTTCAGCCAATTAAAGGATTTGATACGATTGTATGTAGGTACTGATGTAACAACAATAAACAGTGAAATGAAAATTGCTCGAGAAACCTGCGTGGGCAACATTGTATTAAATATGTGAGTACAGGATTCGCTTACATATTTAATTAATCATTTATGATGCAATCATCTCGCTAAAGTGCACCAGTTACTAGCATTGTGTACAAGCGCCATTACAAATATAAAATTAACTGTAATGTAATATCATAAGAATAAAAAGTGCGAATTTCGTGACAAACTACATTTAATTAAGGTTGTTAATTAAAGTTAAGCCAAATTCGCACGACTTATAATTCGGACAACCGTGATTCAATGAAATGCACATTTTATTTGGTTTAATTGGTACGAGACGTGGATAACTTCCGATAATGACGCTAAATTATACGAGCTACAGAATTATGTACATATTTACAACTACCGGAAGAATAGTAAGGGTGGTGGCGTATCTATATATATACACAAGACTATAAATTATGAAGTGACGGAGGATTTAGTCGAAAATGGTAACCACTATTTATGGATACACATAGACAAACTGAATTTAAATATTGGCGGAATATATAAACCAGGAGTGTCAGATGTAAATAATTTTTTAGACATATACTCATCACAACTAGAGCGGCGTAAAAGAACAGTCATTTTTGGCGATTTTAACATGGATTTGCTTAGTAGTGATAGCCACACAACCGAATATCAAAGTGAAATGACAGCAAATGGATATGAAATAGTCAACAAAATAAATACAAGGTATAGTACCCGAGAGACTAGTAGTACAAACTCTATACTGGACCATGTGTGTACGAATGTAAGCAATCATTCATTTAGTATATCGATAATTGAATCGTCTCTGTCCGATCATAAACAGATTTTCCTTAAAATAGGACAATTAGCTCCAAAGATAAATAAAAAGAAACAGTACAAGGCATTAGATTATGGACAGCTGTACTCTAACGCTTTAAAAGCGAGTTAAATTAATGTCGACGATGACTACGCCTACCTTGAAAGGTTTATTTCTGAACACATAAATAATAGTAGAGTAGAAAATATAAAAATTTTGAATCCACCCCAGGAAGATTGGATTAACAAAAGTACCATCGATTCAATTAACTTACGAAACATTTTATGGCTGCAAACAAAAACTAATCCAAAAGATGAATATTTAGTAACGAAATTTAAGGAGGAACAGGAAAAGTGAGAAAGTCAGTGAAAAAGAATAAGGAAAATTATTATTGTAATTTGTTCCAAAGCAATTACGATGACCCGAAGAAAATGTGGGAAATTATTAATAGCTTAGTGTCAAATAATATTAAAGACAGCAGTACTCACCCAAAATTAGTATCGAATTCGGGGCTTAGTATGACAGAAGGTGAGGAAATATGTGACTTATTTAATTCTTTTTTCTCGTCAATTGGTGCAGATCTAGCGGACAAAATACCATGTAAATGACGGTAATATTTTAATGTACGAAGATAATTATACACATAAGGCAAAATTATCAGAGTTTACTCCATGTAGCATAGAGGAAATATCAAAAATTATAGATAATTTAGACAGTAATACCAGGCCTGGATGGAATTAGTACTAAAGCGATAAAATGTTTAAAAGTTATAATCACTGAGAGATTGACGAGTTGTATTAATATGTGTTTATTGCATGGGATTTTCCCTGACTCACTTAAGATTGCCCAGGTTAGTCCTATATATAAATCAGGAAGTAGAACTGATCCCAGCAACTACAGGCCGATATCAGTTCTACCCGTTGTTTCTAAGATATTTGAGCGAGTTTTGTACAACCGTTTAAATAATTAACCAATTGAAAAAATAATTTAATTTGCGAACAATACGGCTTTCGCCCGAAATCGAGCACGCTTACAGCTGCTGACACAATGACACAACAGATGTTTTTTTCACATAACCTCCAATCATTTATCGATACATCGCCAATAAAGAAAGCTTAATAAAAGATTGATGTTTCGATACATCACCAATCACTTTCATTTTCACATTATTTTTTTACACGACATCAGTATCATATTATATCGATACATTAATATTTATCATAACGATGACTGCATTACTAAATGTCCTTGGTTGCAGTCGCGGTCGTGTCGGCGGTTGGATCCAACTCTGACTCCGACCTGACCGTTTCAAGGCTGTCAGGTCGGAGTCGCGGTCGCAAAGTGTAATCATGGCTTTAGCGAAGCCACGCTCGGCGCGACGGGAAACGTCATGACCCCCGCCGTCGCGGCCGACGCGAATCACGGGGGAGCGAGACGCCAATACGCGTGCGGGCAGGATGCTAGTGTAAACGGACGATTTAGCGCAGTGGTTAAGAGCTTAGGTCGCTCCACCTACTGTGTTTAATAGTCGCGGGTTCGATTCCCGCACGGGACAAATCTTTGTGTGATCCACAATTATTTGTTCCGGTCTGGGTATTTGTGTGTGAATTTTCATGTTTGTAAACGCACCCACGACACAGGAATAAATCCTAGTGTGGGGCTACGTTTTTAAAAAAAACAAAAAAAAACAAACAAACATGATAGTGATTGATGATGTATCGAAACATCAATCTTTTATTAAGCTCTCTTTTTTTGTCGATGTATCGATGTATGATTTGAGGTTTTGTAAAAAAAAACATCGCTTCGATGTATCGTCAAATCGATATTTTATAAGTTTTTATTACACTTTTTTCACACATTCTGGTCCAAAATTTGTGATCCCTTTTCCAAAAACTTGCGGGCATCTGCATGAGTTAAAATTTAGCACACAAATTCGCTGACGATGCAATAAGATGGTAAGAGGTATGTATGCTAACACTACACCTGTTTCCTGCATTTTACTACACTAAAGCGCAATCGCTACATAAATATTTTGCAATTTAAAGCGTCGATGTCTTGCGTATTAAAACATCGATATATCGTTTTTTCCCTAAGCGTGCAGTGACATGGAATGCAGCACATTCCATGTTGCTGCACGCTACACGATCTTCTGTGAAAAAGCACGCGCGCCATCTAATCTAAGATAATTATTTCTCAGTCTACCTATTTCTCTATTTTATCCGGACCGGAAAGATGGAGATATATGAAAAATAGATCACAAATTTTAAACCAGAATGATAAACAGAGATACAAATAAACAAAGTGTAATAAAAACTTGTAAAATATCGATTTATCGATACATCGATACTTTCAAAGCGACGTTTTTATACAAAACCTCAAATCATACATACATAAATCGCCAATAAAGAAAGCTTAATAAAAGATTGATGTTTCGATACATCATCAATTACTTTCATTTTCACATTATTTTTTAACACGACAACAGTATCATATTATATCGATACATTGATATTTATCATAACGATGACTGCATCACTAAACGACCTTGGTCGCAGTCGCGGTCGGGTCGGCGGTTGGATCCAACTCTGACTTCGACCTGACCGTCTCAAGGCTGTCAGGTCGGAGTCGCGGTCGCAAAGTATAATCACTGCTTTAGGCGACCGCCCGGCCGTCGCGACGTTGCTCCCGCAGTGACGTGTGCGCCGCGCTGCCGACCGCTGCCCGAGCGTGGCCGAGCTGTCGGCTGTTTCACCAAACCTTTAGAAGGGCCTTGTCCTGTAGTTTAGGCTAATTATGTTGATGATAATGAATTTAAATAATGCCAAAAAAACAAATTTTCTGTTCTGAATGACGTCTACAAAATATATATATATATATATATATTTTTTTTTTTTTTTTTTTTTTTTTTTTTTTATAAAAAAACGTAGCCCCACACTAGGATTTATTCCTGTATCGTGGGTGCGTTTACAAACATGAAAATTCACATACACAAATACCCAGACCGAAACAATTAATTGTGGATCACACAAAGATTTGTCCCGCGCGGGAATCGAACCCGCGACTATTAGACACAGTGGGTGGAGCGGCTTAAGCTCTTAACCACTGCGCTAAATGCCTGACAATCACGCGAACAAAATCGCGGGCAGAGCTAATTTATTTATATCCAACTAGTTTCTAACCGCAACTTCGTCCGCGTTGACGTTAGATGGGGACCTAACAATATTAATAACCAGGTATACTGTATCAGGTAAATCTATCTGTGTGTCATATTTTCGTCAATTCGCTTTCTCCGGAATGCTCATATACTATCGCTTCTATACAGCATTTTGTTTGATCCTAACACTCCTTTATACCTCAAAAAATAATTCGAGTTCCTCCGTGAGTCACATTCAAGGTTCTTAAGGTCGTCGGAAAATCTCAGACTGGAAACACCAATGCATTTCAAGATATTTCTTGATAAATCCTTCTTAGTCCAAGCTGTTCGTCTATGGAATGCATTGCCTGTATCAGTAAGACGCGCAGAGTTTTTGGCCATTTTTAAAAGAATGGTTAAAGACCACTTTCTTTCGACTATTCTCTAATAAGTCACCTACTATCATGCCGTTTCTTTATACCTATCTTTATTATATTTATATATTGTGATGTATCATATATGTTTATAAGTATTTGAGCCTGTACCTATTAAAACAAATGTACGCCACCTTGTTTTGGTTGTCTGGAAGAGATCGCTATTAGCGATAAGACCGCCAATTGTAACACCTTTGTTTAATTTTTTTTTTCTTCTCTATGTAAATGTATTGGTGTAAAATAAAGAGTAATCTATCTATCTATCTATCTATATTTCATCCAAATACGTTCCGCCGTTTTTGCGTGATTGAGTAACAAACATCTACACATACAAACTTTCACATTTATGATATTAGTAGGATATGAGATCCCCTGCCTTCGAATACAAGCACTGGAACCATTGGCATATTAAAAAATAAATATGTCGTATCCTGTTATTTGAAGATTGCAGTTAATGGAATGTCAAGCAGTTCCAAAGTTATTTTAGTCTGATCTTGTCTGTACACATAATCTATGATTTTTCTATTAGTATTTTGTTTAGATTGACATTTTTAAATTCGTAATATCTTTTGAACGGAATGTCCGATTTGAATAATTCAAAAAGTAATCTACAGGTTTTGCAACAGTCTTGAATACGATATGATTTATTAGGATAAGGATTAATACAAAGGTATGGATAACATGGTCTGATTTTGGTCGGTATTTCTATCAACTTATGAAATGTAAAAAAGTAGTTATAGTGTCGCAAGGGATCTGGCATGATGATATAGATAGATAAATAGATAGTTATAGTGACGTAACTACAAAAGTTGGACATATCTTCATCATCACCATCAGTCCACTGCTGGACATAGGCCTCTCCTAAGGCATGCCATTGAGCCCGGTCTTCGGCTCTTCTTCTCCAACCGCTGCCAGCCACCCTGCGTATTTCGTCGCTCCACCTAGCTACAGGGCGTACATTATTGAAGTTTTAGTAGGGATCCCTATTTTTTTCTAGTAATAAATATAGCTCATATTACTCAGGGATAGTGTAGCATTCTAATGGTAAAGGAATTTTTGAAATCGGTGCAGTAGTTTTTGAGTTTATTCGTTACATACATAAACTACAAATCTTTCCTCTTTATAATATTAGTATAGATAATAATATAGTATAGATTAAAATATTTGTGCAAACATGGTGCCACACAACTAAAATATCGTGCTTTATATTAGAAAACAAATCTTATTGGTCTAGCAAAGCAGATGAAGCTAAATTATGTAAGCTTCGGCCGGTGAATTAGTTTTGCTGTATCATGGTAAAGATAAAATTTATTTTCTTAAACAGATGTAACTAGTTTGAAGATGCATAATAACTACACCCGATTAACTGTTTTACTTGAGCATAAATGATTAGATTTAGACAGAATCTTAAGAATCGTAATCCCAAAGAGATTAGCCCTAATGATGGAAAAATTTACATCGAAAATTGGTAATTATGTAATTGTTAACACATGTTTTTTGGTTTAAGTATGCATATATATATTGCAGCCTAAATGAATAATGTTTTTACGCAATACTAAAAGCGCATTAGAGTTGAACTTAGTATAGTTGCATCTTTTCAAAACATTTTACAAAAGAGTGCTTCGATGTTGGACTCAAACAGCGAAGATTACAACCAGTAGCAGTCCCAATGTAAAATTAACTTGAAATTGTTCTTTTTTAAATTAATTATAATTTTTGCAATAGGTAGCGCTGTGCGACTGCGGTGTTCTTACCGATTACCAAGGTTAAGCAGCGTTCGACTCGGTCGGCCCGAGATGGGTGACCGTTTGTGGCATTTTCATATTTGAGCGTCTCCGTAATTCGGAAGGCACGTTAAGCTGTTGGTTCCGGCTACCACTTAATGTGGTAGTCGTTAAGCAGAATTGGAAGCTTTAAAGGCGGCTTGATAAGTTCCAACAGCAGGTGACCACAAACCTGCCTTCACCAATCCGTAATGGGTCCGCGTGGTAGACGTATGCGCGAGTATGACCTAATCTCTCTCACCTCGATTTGTGAGAGACGGCCTTTGTCCAGCAGTGGGCACTATAGGCTGATATTATATTATTAAAGGTTTTTCTTAAATATTTTGTTCACGGTTATATTGAAATAAATAAAAGCTTTTATTTTACTTACAATGTTCGTATGTCTATCTGTCTGTGTGTCTGTCTTTCCGGTTCAAATCTTGTGATCAATTTTTCAAGTACTTGCGGGTATCTGGCGGGGAATACGTATGTAAGTCCGATAACAATGCATTAATATGGTACCATGGAGCTGGTTTGATGATAGAGTCGGAAACCCCGTCATATTTAAGCTGGTTAGATTGGTATTGAGAAGTGCTATATAACCAGATAATCTTCAAGGTCTGATGATTAAGTCAAAAAGTGGCCAATGGAAGCACACAAGTACAACATAACCCCGCCGTGTTTGGGCTCATTGGATTTGTCTTGACGAGTTCTGTAGACCCGGATGGTATCCAGGGTCTCATGATGGAGGCGAAGAGTGAGCAACAGAACTACCCAACTACTCAACATAACCCTGACGTGTTGGGGCTCCTTACATTTGTCTTGACAAATACCATAGTAGTTGTCGGTCTCCGTTGTGTTTTTGCTATAAAAGCTTGTTTTTAATAATATATTTTTAAATTAAAATTATTTTATAGTGAAAGTCAGGGTTCTTAGGATTGTCAATAGCTAGATAGAATTACTATTATTGATAACTACAAAACTTAAGTAAGTAACGCATCTATAATAGGCACTATGAGATACAGCGATATTTAGTATTGTAAAGAATATTTAATTTTCGACATATATACAAAATGATTTCATCGATAAAGCTTGCGCAGTTATATGGGAAAGTCCTAATACTATATCTATGGGAAACACAAGTATGGTCTATGTCATTAATGTAAAAAAATGTACAAGGGTGTAACTGGTAATGATGGATTTGCCCCTTTCTTATCACTGACATGACATAAGTGTAAGCAATGCAAATATGTAATCTTGTAAATCTAAGAGTAGGTAACTGCTCGCTCTATGCTTCTTGTACCTCTATGCTCTATACCTTTAATAATTGCTTGAGTACTTAGACTTGAGTGTGTTTAGTTGTGAAGTGATGACAGCTGTCAGATGACAATTTGACCGATGACAGATAGTCGACGTAAGATGACGGCGCTGCGTTGTCATTCGGTTGGCAACGAGGCGAGCGATCGGACGATCGCGGAGCAGCTAACCTCACTGGATTCCATGTGGCAATATTTATCTCCAATTATTGTGCTTGTCCTCGGATATCAAGTAAGATTAGTGTACCGGACAAGACCCTAGTTCTTGCAAAATTTCCTTTATGTGCGGCCATCATGTAGATGACTATGAAAAACATTAAAAAAAAAGGTGACGTCGGTGCTGGCGGGTGCAGTCGGTTACTTAGCACCGATTTCAAATATTTATTTTTTGCTTTTTGAAGTCGGTTTAACTTTTTTTTTTTTTAAGTTTTTATTTTACAATTTTAAGTGACGAGTGAATTATTTAGTAATATTTATATACCGATATTGTATTATTTTGCTGAGTTGTACAGTAAGGTACCTACAGGATTAATATAATGACTATAATAACGGAATCTATACATTCGTGCTGTTCGCCGTTAAGGAGTTCCCTCATGTATCTTCAAAGTCCAAGGTCCAATACCAATAACATTAAAATAGGACCACCTCAAAACTATACTGAACCCAATGCAAAAAGAATCATCAAAATCGGATCATAAGCAAAGGAGTTATAAAAAAGCACAAATTGTGAACCTCCTTTATTGAAGTTGGCTAATATACTGCTTAGTTCTATAGTAGGGTACCTATAGGAGTGACGTAATACCCATAATATCTCAATTTACACGTGCCTATTGTTTGTCGTTAAGGAGTTCCCTGGTGCATCTTCTAAGTCCAAGGTCTAATGCCAATGAAATTAAAATGGGACCACCTTGGAGCTATACTGAACACAATGCAATAAAAAAAAAAAAAATCGGTTCACAATTGACGGAAATATCGCTGAACATACTTAAAAAAAAAGCATTCATACAACCGAACATAGAACCTCCTCCTTTTTGAAGTCGGTTAAAAACAAAGATAAATCCACCTTTCACCGTTACCAGCATAGAAACAGGCATCCCAAACTCGAATCGCCGGCATATAATATTTTATCTATATAATTTTAACTTGCATATTTTTATTATATTCTTGTTTTTCTTTTAATTTTATTCTTTCAAGTTTTATAAAAGATTACTAATTACCAATTAGATCATACGGTTCCAGAAGAAGCTAATGTTACGACTCCAATACACCCCCATATCTCGCGAACCCCTCATCGGGGTATAATTTTAAAACGCATCCTCACTCCCCTATCGATCAGTCAAGAAAGATCTAGAATCCGCGCTTAAGTGCTAAAACGTCTAGAAGGTTCCTCCCATTTAATTATCGCCGGCGCGCGGTCGCGGTATACAAGTGCCTACTTGTTTACGTACAAATAGGTATGTAATAATAATACTGCTTAGTGGGGCGCACCGGCTATTACTCGATGTACTTCTATCGATGTACTTAGAGGGTCCGCGTCCGTTCTAGACCTTTCATAAGAGTATAAAAGGAACACAGAGCGCGGGGACAGACACAGTCTCTTTTAGGAAGCGACAGCGATCAAATCGAAAACAAGCGCACTAAGTGGAATACACCGCCGACGTTAGCAACGATATACGGATACTACGAGTGACTTAGCGACTTGGAAGCAGTATTTGGGTACTAACAAGACTAGTACTAGTGTGTGTTTAGTGCTTGTGTGTACTTGCATTCGACGTACTGTGTTGTGTGTACAGCGCCTAATAAAGTACTTCGCACGTTATTCGCATTTCATTACCCCGCTACATAACACTAATATTATAATTAAAACAATTATTTTAAGTGAGTTTTGACATAATCAAAACCAAAAGTTTTATATTCATTTACACCAAAATGTACTTATGAATAGTCAAGAATAAAAAGGCTATCGATTACAGTGCGACAAGGATCTTTTTGCCTGTAGATGACATTAACTGGGGGGCATTGGTGTGATATGAGAATCCTCATTAATTTTTGTATTTCTATTTCCAAGGAAATCTTTCAACAGGTTCGCGGTAGTTAATTTAAAAAAAGAACTTAGGACAAAAGAAAATTTTATAAGAAATGGCAACTCTGCGGCTGTCATGACATTTCACTTGATGACAGCGTCAGTTCCGATTTTGGTTGCGGGCCAAAAGATTCTTGTGGGACTGCACTTAAGACTCTAACCGTTCGAAGTGAGAGTTGTACAATTCTTGTTGTATACCTTGCGTTTATGGGGTATGGGCGTACATAATGTGTAGGGATTTTAGAGTAATCATAGATAATAAAGGTTCCCTAGAAGAGATCACTATTAGTGATAAGGCCGCCCATCGTTACACTACCTTGCGACTCATAAACTTATATTTTCATTTTGGGTATCTTCGGTGGAACAATAAAGTGTTACCTATCTATCTATCACCGTTCCATTAAATTAAAAGAAATATGTACATGAGCATTGATATGAATATTCATATTTTTACAAGTCGATTACAAATAGAATTAAAAACAACAAAGGCCACCTAGTACTAATAAATTCCAGTTCATAAACGTTATAAAATGGAATAACTCAGAAATAATAATGCGAACACAAATAAAAATTACTTCGTAAAGATACGTCATTGTAATCTTTATTAACCAGTAGTCGAGAACCAGTTAATTGTTCAAGGACCATTTAGAAATAGAAGCGTCTATGAAGTCATTGCCTTATAAAGAGTGGTATATACTCATAAAGTATTATATTTACTATAAAGTAGTGTTAGTTTTAATGTGTTATACATGATAATTTTACTGTATTTGGTAATGATTTATTAACTAAATGTAATCGACTAATTATTAAATCGTTTTATCTGCGCTGGCAACACTGGTATGATTCAAGATGGATTCAACTGTCGACGGCGAGCAGGGATGCGATCGGGCAAAAAGACGAGAGTTGGGTGTGACTCGTCGGCGCGGACGGACGACAAGTGATTATTGTTAAGTTGTGTTAGAGTGCAATAAAATAGAGTTTGTTGTGAATTTGTGGAGTTTTATTATACTTCAGAAGTGGGATAGTTCACGCCAGTAAAACATATAATTAATTAGCTTAGACAGTATTAGCTTAAAAGTGAAACGAAATTGTGATTATTCCGAATGTATTTTGTTAATTAGTTCAGGTTATTTGTATGATTACTTTTTTAAATATTGTTATAAAAACAAATCACGAAACTAGTAATCTGCTACAACGTTATTGGATCTTTGAAATTGCCACATGGCCGACGATGAGGGTAAATTAAAAAAAACATAAAAGTATTTTTATTTTTTATAAAAATTGAAAAACTATATCGGAGTTCTGACATACCCTAATTGAGATAGCAAAACTTTTGTACTTTAAAATCTCTAACTATTGTAATGGTAGTGTTGTTTTTTTGTGTTTTTTACATGAATTAATTATGTCTTGCGAGCTCCGGATCATGCCACGCGGCGGCAAGAATAGCTCTCGAAGATCGATGACACCTCTGCGAGGCCAGTCACGCCATACAGAAGACGAAGCCAGGATGACACGGTGCTACAGCGACAGAGCAAGGCAAAGTCGCAGTCACAGTCGCAGTCAACACGAGAGTCGTAGGCGCTCTCGAGGGCGTAGCTCTTTAAGTCTGCGGCAACATGATAAGGAACTGGAACGGGAGCGGGAGCGTCTCCGAGCCATGGAAGAGTAGGTAAGCAGAGCACGCAGTCGTTTATTAAAGCGGCGACATTCCTCCCGTTCTCGGGAATCATCTTTGCATCGAGAAACACCTGCGACATCTCGCAGACGCAATCGTAACCTCGATGATAACGCCGTAAAGGAAGTAGGGCGACAGGATAGATCACGTAGTATTTCTTTTTCGACGAAAGATATAGCAAATTTGTTAAGTACTATAAAACAACTGTCATCCTGACCATCGACAGCAGATGCGCATTCGAACCGCAGAAACGATACAAAAAAATATATTACCAGAACTTAAGCCGTCCTTGAAAAATCAACGTATCGACATATGGATAAAGAAGGTTAACGAGTGCGCGTCTGTCTATGGGTAGGATGAAGGCACAACAATTCATTTTGCGATGCAGAAACTTCAAGGATTGGTAAAGATTTGGTATGAAAGCGTAAATTCTATTCTATTTACTTGGGCCGAATGGCAAGAAAAATTGTTATGTGCATTTTCGTACGAACAGAACTATGGCCAATCCTTGGAGGACATGTTACGATGAAGGAGCAGATACAATGAGCCAATAGAAAATTATTTCTAAGAAAAATTAGCTCTTTTAAATCAGTGCGATATCAAAGATAAGCGCGGAGTGGATTGCATCATTCACGGCATTAGTGACAAGACGGACAATTCCAGTGCTACAGCGCTACGGTGTAGTCATCCCGATAATCTTCTGCAATTCCTGATGAGCAACAAAGAAACACATTTAAAATTAATGACCTAGCCGTTAAATCCTTTATAGATTTTGGTAGCGAAGTTTCGCTTATTAAAGATTCTCTCATGAATAAATTGGGACTACAGCACGATGGTGTACAGACCGTTTTGAAAGGTTTTGGCAATGAAATTGTGCGGTCCATAGGAAAAGTGAATGTGAGCCTATCGGTGGATGGTGTGTTGACCAACGTTTCTTGCCGCGTAGTAGATGATTAATACTTATATGTATCAATTTTAGTATTTGTAACATTTACTGAGCAACCTCACGTTATTGTGCACAAGACTGCTACTACTTTACAATTTACAAATGCTTACAATGAAATGCCGTTCCTACCAACGAATGCCGATAAAGGCACTATTCTAAAACTTGTTACTCCTTGTGATCTAACATTATATGGTGAGGCTACGGTAAAAGCTTTGGTAGAATCACGGCATGAAGGATATATTCTATTAGATGGTAAATTAATTGGTAAACAAAATCAACAATGTTTAGTGACGGGCGGGTTGTATACAGCCCTTCGGTTCAGTTTCTATTCTGTTACGGGGAGTTACTCTAGGGCGTGCAATGGTAGTTAATGTTGTCAATAAAATTATTACACCAGGTTTTTAACAGTTCTCTAATTACCCTAAGACCCTAGATATAAATCAGATTCGGATCGGAGAGGCTGTAAGCGAGCAAGATAGCGAGTCCAGGCTTGTCGACTTGTTGCTTAAGTATAAGCATGTTTTGCTTCTTCAATTGAGGAATTAGGTTGTACTGACGTTGTAGAAATGAGCATTGAACTAAACAGCAAAGTGCCAGTTGTTTACCGCTCATATCGATTATTTCATTGCGAGCGACGAAAAGTTCGCGAAATGGTTCTTCTGGTAAAAGCCTCGTATTTTCGCACCTACCACACATATTTCCACACCACCCTAAGGTAGACTGGGAGAAAATGCCTCAGGCATTAAGTCCGCCGTTGTACATACATATGTGCATTAAGAAAAAATAAATAAATTAATGCTAATCACGGAAAAATCACTTGTTTTATAGACGAAATAAATGGTAATTCTTAGCCAAGTATAAAAATATAAACGCATGACATTATTCGGCTAAGTAAATTCTTAAGACTAAGTAATTAAATGTCTATAGATATGGGTGTTAGACTTATCTAGGCGGAGCATTCCTAACAAAAATGGCACCTAAAACGGCGTGCGCGATGCCAGTGTTCGACTTTTGGAAAATTTGTGACAAAATCTGTCAATGTGTGCGTGCGCGTGCGTGTGCGTACTACAATTTGTCTACCCGGGTAGATAAGTTTTATGCCATTTCCGCAAGAACTCGTATGTAAGAACAACTTGCATAAAGAGATTAAAGATTTATTACACGAATCCGGTAATATCTAACTAGTTTTTTTTATTTCCGCCTCATTTCAGGCCTTCGTAATC
This sequence comes from Phalera bucephala, assembly GCA_905147815.2. NCBI lineage: Eukaryota > Metazoa > Arthropoda > Insecta > Lepidoptera > Notodontidae > Phalera > Phalera bucephala. The sequence continues at coordinate 11,971,539 of LR990615.1, forward strand.
TACATACATGCATCGTTCCTAAATAAACATAGAAATTTACGTGTCCCACGAAAAATAAAGTTCTATAATCCAATATTTATATTTGGTATAAATAACTTTATTATCGGGCACGAGAGTTGCAAATGCCATTTATTTTGTTTAGCATATATAACTTTGTTCTATAGGACCGTCGAAATAATCCTTGATTTATATAATATTTGAAACCTTGATCTTTATATAACATGTTCTTTATATACCAATATTAGAATAGGTTATTTATTACTTAGGAATAATTGTTTGGTGTCCTTCTTAAATCCAAGCTACGCGGCCCACAATCAGTGAATGAAAGTGGTGTAAATATCACGTAAATACCTTAAAACTTAGTTATCAAAATTAACAATAACAATATTATGTTTCCCCGCTTAGTTACATTATTATTAAATAAATTATGTTTCTTCCTATTATATTTTTCAGAATTTGTATTATATTGCAGACAGGTACATTAAGCGTTCCTGTGGAACATCGGATATGATTGGGTGTTGCGCGGTTCCCTGGAGAGGGGTTTGCGCCTGATTTGCTACGCGGACGACACACTTGTCACGGCGCAAGGGGCTAGCGTGGAGGAAGCCATTCGGGTTGCGATGGAAGGAGTAGCAGATGTGGTTGCTCGTATCCAGCGATTGGGTCTGAGGGTACTGAGGGTAGCCCTCGAAAAGACTCAGGCCCTCTGTTTCCACGGGCCTCGGAAGCGGCCACCGCCAGGAACTACCCTGGCCGTAGAATGAGTCGAGATCGCAGTCGAGCGCCAGATGAAATACCTGGGGCTCATCCTCGACTCGAGGTGGAAGTTTGGGGCCTACTTCAACGTGTCGGCGCCGGACCTAATGCCGCCATGAGGAGGGCCTGCGGGCGACAGCAAACAGGGGTTACTGTCGCTTGCGCAGAATCATCTGGTCCCCGAGATTGGAGGACGCGCCGAGTGTTCCGCCGCATCTTCACCATGTAAGAGGACCAGGGCGGGGTTACTTGACAAGACGGGTCCGATATAGCGGACAACCGCTGGTGGAAGCATGTCCCTGTCCCCGTAACTCGCCGCGTAGCGGGCGATGGAACACGGTGGGGTTTTAGTGGGTAGTAGTGTACTTCCTCCAGCGACGGCCGGAGTGATGCCGACCGTCGCTGGAGCACGGAGTCCCACGTAACCCGTTCACGTCCCCATCGTGAACGAGTATCCCTGAGGATTTCCCCACCTAAAACAAAAAAAAAGTACATTAAGCGTGGGGTAGAGCCACCCAACCCCAGAATAGATAGGTTCCGGAGAAGAGACTAGATAATGACCGAGGGAGGGAAAGAGTGAGAGCGGGAGAAATAAAGTATTAGACACCGCAGTGCAAAAGCAACAGGACGCATAGATGCATAGAAGGGACGCATATGATGGGGCGGGATGGCAACGCGACGCCGACTGAACGTAGGGAGCTGTAATGTATCTACTAACTGATAGTTCAGTTAAAGGTTCAAGGTTTGGTCAAATAGCCGGGTCAAATAAGGGCGTTACGTCGTACCGCGCCGACCTGTTTGTCATCTCCTGTATAATTCATTACATTGTACCCACGTGACGTCGCCGTCCCGCCCTGTCGGATATCTGCCCAATCCTTTACTTCACCTAGAGCTCTAATAAACTGACAAGGATTAGACATTTTTTACATTTACATCTACAATTCAGGACTTTTTATATAATATAATTTATGCCAAAAACCTTATGATTTGTAATAATGAAAAATGATGAATAATTTATGAAGAAAACTATATTATTAATATAATAAAAACCACTATTTAATAACAACCACTACCACATTACATAAGAAACAGACATTATTAAAATACACCTACTTATCTTTAAAAATTTTGACTAGTTAACTAGACTAGCTAAATTTCGGCTTATGAGATGATCATCAAAAAACCTGTCATATCTACTACTATGTAAATTTGAATTAATCCATTCAATTTTTACCTCTGAAATATATAATTATCTGTTCGGGAGGTTTATCATACGGAATTACTACGGATTTACTTAATTTACTTTGTGTGTTGTGTTCTCCGTAGTGTCCTGGGTATTATTACATCGAAATGATGATAGGTATGTACATACTTGTATCATCTTGTATCCACTCAAAAATATTTACTTACCATTCTCTCACAAATCGAAGTGAGAGAGATTAGGCCATAATTCCACCACGCGGACCCAGTGTGGATTGGTTGAGGCAGGTTAGTGTGCAACCTGCTGTTGGAACTTACCAAACCGCCTGAAAGGCTTCTTGGCTTAACGACTGCTCACTTCCTTCCGGCTCAAAAATAATGTCACACAAGGTCACCCATCTTAGACCGACACAGTTGAAGACTGCTTAACTTTATTACATGGTCAACGCTAATAACACCGCGGTCGCTCAGCACTACGAGCGAATCATTCTAAAACATAGACATTTGATTCCTAAAATATTTATCTTGTTTAGATTTTCTAGAAAAAATTCTGGTGAAATGACCTTGTGTTGTGAGGAATCTTTTAAGCTACATGACGTTTCCATAATTTAATTGACTTGCTACTTTACGGCCAACTTACATTCTAAATCATCATTTTCATGTTATAAATCAATATAATTTTCTGGCAACTATTATAAAAAAAACTACCTATAACGACTAACGTAATAACAAGTGCTATTTTTATCTAATCAATAAATTATACACATGCAGGTTTTAAAGCTCTGGAAATACCCAAATACTGTTGATCTAAAAAACTATTCCGGGTTTTTATTTCTTCATTAGGCGCAGCATAATAGTAATTGACTATTAATTTAAAACTAGTTACAAGGATCTAAATTAAGTAAACCGTGCGTATTAAAAAGGATTATCCCTGAAAGCTGAGCATATTGGCCATATAAATATGAGTTATGAAATAAAAACATCGCTAGATATTATTCGTACGCACTATATTTAGAATTCTGTACTTCAAAGGTAAAAGATGAAACCATTATATTTTAAAGGTAAAACATACAACTCTTATAAGCTCACTCTCGTTGATGTCTTTTAATTTTATTTATTATTTACGTACTTAAACAGATTACAATATAAACAAATAATAATATAGTTCACTTTTAAAGTGGTTGGCTATTCGGCAACGCAGAGTCCTGAGGGCCTTGACAACAATATTCTCTATCCTTCATTCTTCAGATTCACCTGTTCATCTTACTTCCCAATTTCAGTACTTATGCTCCATTTATGATAAACCTCTGCGCTCCTAAAAAATCGTCATCTTTAGTGTCCCTCTCACCGGATCGATTTGATTCACTCTTCCTTTTTTGTCCAATCTATCCTTCTATGGAATGAATTGCCTTTGGAGCTAAGGATGACCACCAATCGTCTCACTTTTAAAAAAATGTGCAGGGCTATCTACTACATAAAATGTTGGCGGATTCTTCTAAACGTTAGTAGTTCATATTGTTATGCCGCGTGGTTCCCGGATGCCGCGTGGTTCCCGGTATGCCGCGTGGTTCCCGGCTTAGAATAGGACCAACCCATCTCATCCCATCGGGTGTCGTACAAGGCGACTAAGGGAAAACTAGGGAATGGGCAGCAGCGTTCCCTTAATACTTCTACCATCAAAAACTGCGCTCGCCAACCCGCCTGCCAAGCGTGGCGAGTATGGCAAACACCCCCAATTTATTAAAATGGAAGATAAGAATAAAACCAGGCCCCTAGTCCCCGGCGGTCCTGTTCGTCCTGGCCACGGTAGCAGCTATGGTAACGACAGGACAAGGGGTGCTAAGAATCTCCGGCAGAGATTCGGCTACCACCAACATCGAAAATTGGCCCTGGTGACATACAATGCACGCACGTTAAGGACAGATGAGAAGCTTGTTGAGCTGGAAGAAGAGATAAACAAGTTGCGGTGGAATATTGTTGGTTTATCGGAGGTCCGAAGAAAGGGCGAGGACACGATAACCTTAAAATCCGGCAACTTGTTTTACTACCGGGAGGGTGAACAGCAGTCCCAAGGTGGTGTCGGATTTATCGTCCACAAGTCACTCATAGACAACATTGTGTCCATCACTAGTGTGTCGAGCAGGGTAGCGTACCTGATACTCAGAATATCCAAAAGATATTCGCTGAAGGTCATACAGGTCTACGCACCGACCTCGGCATACTCAGATGATGACGTCGAAGTAATGTATGAGGACATTAGTAGAGCCATACATACTTCCAAAGCACACTTTACAGTGGTTATGGGTGACTTCAATGCGCGGCTGGGCAAACGGGGCGATGATGAGTTGAGAGTGGGGCAATTTGGATATGGGCAGCGCAACCCCAGGGGTCAGAGGCTGGCCGAATATCTGGAGAAGGAGGGACTCTTTATGATGAACTCTTTCTTCCGGAAGCCGCCTCATAGAAAATGGACCTGGATGAGCCCTGATGGTTCCACAAAAAATGAGATAGACTTCATCATGAGCACCAAGCGACAAATATTTAATGATGTCTCCGTGATTCACAGGGTAAAAACCGGCAGTGATCACCGAATGGTCAGAGGCACATTAAATATTAATGTCAAAATGGAAAGATCGCGTCTGATGAAGTCTACGCTCCGACCTTCTTATGCACACATCCAAAACCCCGAGAACTTTCAACTCGAATTGGCAAACCGCTTCGAATTGCTAGACAGCAGCGCATCAGTGGACGAAATCAACAACAGGCTGGTAGAGACTGTCCATACGGTCGGGTCCAAGTATTATAAGCCCCACCGTAAAAATAGACCTCAAAAACTATCTAACTCCACCCGAAATCTCATGGCTGAGCGACGTTCCATGACGCTCCAAACCTCCGATGATGCTAAGTCCTATAGGCAGCTCAATGGACAGATACTGAAGTCCTTGCGTCACGATTTACGGTCCTACAATACAAAGCGTATTGAGGAGACCATAGCACAGAACAAGGGCTCCAAAGTGTTCGCAAGAGACGCGTCTATTGGGCAAAGCCAGTTGACGAAGCTGAAGACGGAGGACGGAAACGTAACGTCGAATAGGTCAGAGGTGCTCAGGGAGATAGAGAGGTTCTATGGGCAGTTGTACACCTCAGTAGCTGAACCTGTTGTTGACTTGGTAAAAGACCCAAGAGCCAAGCTAACCCGACACTACACTGAAGATATCCCGGACATCAGCCTGTACGAGATTACGATGGCTCTCAAACAACTCAAAAATAACAAAGCACCAGGCGAAGACAGAATTATCGCAGAGCTTCTGAAAGCGGGCGGAACGCCGGTACTTAAAGTCCTTCAGAGGCTGTTTAATTCCGTCTTGCTCGAAGAGAAAACGCCGGAAGCATGGAACAGGGGAGTGGTGGTACTGTTTTTCAAGAAAGGTGATAACACTTTACTGAAGAATTATAGGCCCATCACACTGCTGAGCCATGTTTATAAGTTGTTTTCGAGAGTCATCACGAATCGTCTCGAACGCAGGCTTGATGACTTCCAGCCTCCCGAACAAGCCGGTTTCCGGAAAGGCTTTAGTACCATAGACCACACACATACGCTGCGGCAGATTATACAGAAGACCGAGGAGTATAATCGGCCACTATCCTTGGCGTTTGTGGACTATGAGAAAGCCTTCGATTCGATCGAGACTTGGGCGGTTCTTAGATCTCTCCAGCGATGCCGCATTGACTATCGGTACATTGAAGTGTTGAAGTGCTTGTATAATAACGCCACCATGTCAGTCCGAGTACAGGGGCATTGCACGAAGGCGATCCCCATAAAAAGAGGAGTAAGGCAGGGAGACGTCATTTCTCCGAAACTGTTTACGGCCACCTTAGAGGACGCCTTCAAGCTCTTGGAATGGCAAGGACTTGGCATCAACATCAATGGCGAATACATCACTCACCTTCGATTTGCCGACGACATTGTGGTCGTGGCGGAGTCGCTGGAAGATCTAGGACGAATGCTCGGTGACCTCAACAGAGTATCTCAACAAGTGGGTCTTAAAATGAACATGGACAAAACGAAAATAATGTGTAACGTCCATGTCGTACCCACCGCACTCACCGTTGGGAACTCTACTCTTGAAGTTGTCGACGAATACATTTACCTGGGACAGGTAGTCCGGTTAGGTAGGTCCAACTTTGAGAGAGAGCTCAATCGACGAATCCAACTCGGCTGGGCAGCGTTCGGGAAACTGCGCAACATCTTCTCATCCAAAATACCTCAGTGCCTTAAGACTAAAGTTTTTAGTCAGTGTGTGTTACCAGTGATGATATATGGATCAGAGACGTGGTCTCTTACTATAGGTCTCATAAAAAAGCTCAGAGTTGCTCAGCGAGCTATGGAGAGAGCTATGCTCGGCGTTTCTCTACGCGATCGAATCAGGAATGAGGAGATTCGTAGAAGAACCAAGGTCACCGACATAGCCGTTAAGATTAGCAAGCTGAAGTGGCAATGGGCGGGCCACATAGCGCGTAGATCGGACGGGCGTTGGGGCAGAAAGATTCTAGAGTGGAGACCACGTATTGGCAAGCGCAGTGTGGGACGACCGCCTGCCAGATGGACCGACGATCTTGTGAAAATCGCAGGAAGTCGTTGGATGCAGGTGGCATCGGACCGGTTACGCTGGAAAGCGATTGGGGAGGCCTATGTTCAGCAGTGGACAAGTATAGGCTGAGATGATGATGATGATGATGATTGTTATGTCACATTATGTGGTTCATATATAGTATAATTATAATTGTATGTGCAGGTATATAATATTATTATATATACGTAATGTTTATGTATAATATTGCTGTATCATATATTTATTATTATTATTTTTGTTTCCCTCCTTTTTTTAAATCTTCATATTTGACCCCTACCACAGTTGTTTCTATACCGCCTCAACGTAGACTGCCAGAAAATTCCTCAGGCATTAAGTCCGCCTATGTACATAAGTGCATAAAGAATAAAAAAAATTAAATATAAATAACTAAATTTACTTCTGGATAGTACCTAACCCATGAAAATGTACCAAAAGAAAAAACAAATATATATATATATATATATATATATATATATATATGATGGTATACCATCATTAACATAGTTTAAACAGAGAAAAAAAATATTATATAATTGAAACATGAGAATAATAACGGTTTTTAGCCGACTTTAAAAAGGAGGTGGTTCTATGTTGGTCGGTATTTTGTTTTTGTATGGTCACCGATATTTCCGTCAATTGTGGACTGATTTTGATGAATCTTTTTGCTTAGGTTTAGTATAGCTCCGAGGTGGTCCCATTTTAATTTTATTGGTATTGGACTTTGGACTTACAAGATACACCAGGGAACTCCTTATTGATAAACAATAGGGGATATTATGGGTATTACATCAATCCTATAGAAACCATAATATAGAACTAAGCAGAATATTAACCAACATCAAAAAAGGAGGAGGTTTATGATTTGTCTGTTTTCTGGATAACTTCTTGGCTATGAACCGATTTTGATGACGGTAATTGCATTGGGTACAATATAGCTCCGAGGTGAGACCATTATAATTTTATTGGTATTGGACTTTGGGCTTTGACAATACACCAGGGGACTCCGGGACAGCAAACAGCACGAATGTGTAAATTTAGTTATGATGAATCAATCCTGTAGGTACCTTACTGTAGTACTAAGAAAAATATAATATAGGTATACAAATATTAATAATTTATTCACTCATCACTTAAAATTGTAAAATAAAAAACTTTAAAAAATGGGAAGTGACCTCAAAAAGCAAAAAATAAATATTTGAAGTCGGTGCCAAGTAACCGACTTCAAATATTTATTTTTTGCTTTTTGTAGTCAGTCCCTTTTTTAAAGAAATGTTTTATAATGAAATAATTTCCCGATGAAGTTTTCAGAAGGAAATTTACGTTGAAATGTATCTGAAAGCGGTAAGCTATAAAGACTATATCCAACTGCAAATGACTATATTCTGCAAGCTGGGGTTGCAGAAGTGTACTGTGTACGTCCACTTTTCACCGATTTGAACCCAGGACCTCGTGATTGCAAAGTGCGTCATTATTTCCAACTAGACCAACAAGGCAGCAAATGACTGCAATTATACATATCCTTACCCATACTAATATTATAAAAAAGTGTAAAAGTTTGTATGCTTAGATGTTTGTTACTCAATCACTCAAACACGGCTGAACGGATTTGGATGAAATTTGACCCACAGTATATTACCTGCATTAATACATAGGGTACTTTTCATCTCGGAATAATGTTAGGTTCCTGTCTAAATTTAACGCGGACGAAGTCGCGGGCAAAAACTAGCCGGTAATAGTAAATAATTTCCCAATCAAGTTTTGCGAAACAAAATCTACATTAAAATGTCCCCGAAAGCGGTAAAACGTAAAGTAGAGATCCAACTGCAAATTACTGCAATTACAAATATACTAAAATCTTGATATCGTACGGTGAAGCTATAAAAGTTATCTAAGACGAGCAGTATTATTCATGTAGAGATCGGTTCCGTTATTATGTGGGCAAAGATCATTGGTACATTATGACCTTATGGAAAATAATTTGTTGCTTAAAAATATCGACTATAAATAGATACCAAATAAATTAAAATAATACCTACACTTAATTGGTCGGCACAAAAAGGTAGGATAAGAAATATGATAAAACAGCTATCACCCCTTATGTCTCCGAGCGGGTAGGCGGACTAAAACATAATACAGTCATTTTTCACTGACATAATTTGACTCAAATCGAATCGGGAATGAGAAAATTCATAGAAGAATCAAGGTTAGCGATATAGCCCATACGATTAGTAAGCTAAGGTCTTATCTGAAGGACAAGTCAGGAGTCTTCGTAACCGGCGAGCGTGTATGAGACGAACTATAAGAGTAGAGGAAGCCAGAGAGGTATGTAAGGAAAGAACCTGTTGGAACTCTGTATTCTCTGCCTACCCCGTAAGGGATCTGGCGTGATGATATAGATAGATAGATTAGTAAGCTAAAGTGGCAATGGGCAGGCCACATATCGCGAAGATCGGACGGGCGTCGGGGCAGAAAGATTTTAGAGTTCGGAATTCGGACCGGTTGCGCTGGAGAGGGATTGGCGAGGCCTATGTTTAGCAGTGGGGAGTATAGACTGAGATGATGATGATTTTGGGCCGATTGTGATTGCGAATTTTTCAGGTGGGTGTGGATGAACAAATCCTAAAGTATCTTTCGGGACCGATTTTGATAATAACTAAAATTGCATACTTAGACGTTTAGAAAATACCTTCCCTAGTAGGAAATTGAAAGAAATTTTAAAAAGATGACGTACCTATGTCTGCTAAAATTTTAGCATAATTAGAAAAAAATAAAGATTATTGTCATGTGTGAAAATTTTAATTTGTATTTTTTTTTTGCATTGTCTTTATGTTCTTAAAATCGGTGTCCTACGTCATTGTAAATGATTTTAATAACAAACTTGATCTGAATATGTTTTTTTCCAGCAATGTTTTCCAAATATCATGTGATCGGTTATATAAGTAACGATCGTAACAACACATACAGTAATGTATCTATATAAATATCGAAACACCTAGAGCTACGATGGGAAAAAATGTACAAAGTCTTCCATAGAATTTAAAATATAACAATAATTTAATCACAATATTAATGCCCAGTCCATCCAAGATCTATGTATTAGCATATCGAGTTTCGAGAGGCCGTATACTTTACCAAAGAATCAAAACAGGAAAATAGGTGTAGAACATTACACGTTGTCAACTCAATGTATTAAAAAAACACTAATCATGTTTTGGTATATATATATTTTGGTATATGAAATCCACCCAAATGTGAAAATTTTTTCACGATGTTTTGTTCACTATAAGCAAGTGAATTTGAATTTTGAAATCGGCTTGTTTTAGTAACTAGAACATAGGCGCTCAGGTCAGGATGGATCAATTAGTCGCGGGTTTAATCTCCTTATGGAAGAAATCTTTGTGCGACCATCATTTACTTGTGTTTTTGAATGGTTTTGCAAGTAAAACTGATGTTTATAAACACACCCACAGACTATAAATATGCCCTAGTGTGGGGTAATTTTTATAATAAAAGAAATCACGTATGATCTGCCCATACATAGAATTCTAAAGCACTACAGAAGCGAGCTGTTGTCAACAGCCTTATTACCTGACAATTTACAACTTAGTTGTCTATTTTGCTGTCTGATCTTGTGAAATGTGCAATTTAATCTGTTGTTATATAATCATTTTGAGGAATTGTATATTTGTAGGTATAAAACTTGTTCACCACATCATTTGCACATAGATTATAATATGAATGCATCGTTGGTATAATAACGCAGCAGTTGAGGGGCGGGCGAAGGTAGTGTTGTTTGCTGATGATACCTCTTTGATCTTTAAAGTAGGTAGATATGTAAATAACTTAGACGAGGTAAATGACGCTATTCTTCAAGTACATAATTGGTTCACATGCAACAATTTAGTGCTTTATAACAAGAAAACTAAATGTATACGGTTTTCTTTACCGAATGTGAAAAGTACTGCATGTGATATTATACTAAATAACGAGAAACTTGAGTTTATAAATGATACAGCTTTCTTAGGGATTACGCTTGACTCTAAGTTGCAATGGGGCCCTCATATTAAGACTTTAGGTAAACGACTCAGTTCCGCTGCCTATGCCGTAAGAAAAATCAGACAGCTTACTGATGTGGACACCGCGCGGTTGGTCTACTTCAGTTACTTTCATAGTGTCATGTCTTACGGTATATTATTGTGGGGTAGGGCCGCTGACATTGACTCTATTTTTATCTTACAAAAAAGGGCTATTAGGGCCATCTATTACTTAGGTAGTCATGACTCTTTGAGAGAATTGTTTAAAGAAGCCAATATTATGACGGTCCCATGTCAGTATATTTATGAAAACATAATGTACACACGGAAAAATTTGGATCTATTTAATCAGCTAGGTGATAGGCATTGCTATAACACGCAACATAGAAATAAATTGGATCAACCACAATTTCGTCTGTCTAAAATTCACACGTCTTTCATGGGGTACTGTGTTAGATATTATAATAAAATTCCACTTGATGTCACTCAACTTAGTGAAAATAAATTCAAAGCCTGTATTAAACGTACGCTCTGCAAGCGAGCTTACTATACTATAGATAATTATTTAAAAGATAAAAATGCTTGAATAGGTGTTGTTCCAGCTCCACCAGAATGTGGATCACATGTTCAGCTATAATTATTTATTATTCCCTCTCTTCCTTCTAGTAGTTAAATAAAATTTATCATTTTTCTTCCGCATTTCTTTATCTAAAGAAATGAGGAAGAAAAATGAAAAATTTTATTTAACTACTAGAAGGAAGAGAGGGAATAATAAATAATTATAGCTGAACTATAGCTGAAATATTTACAGATGTAAATGAGAGAACCATGTAGCCATTTACATGAATAGTATAACTTGGTTAATTTAATTTAGACTCACCTGATACTACATTGTTCTCCCATACCCCACAACAAAATGTAGATGGAAAAATTGTAAAAATACTATTTTAAAAGAGTAACCGTGGAGTTTCTTGCCTTTCTTCTCCACAGGAATGACATTCCGAAGTAGTGGTAAAGTCTTTGTTACTATTTTGACGATTCATAAATACTGTAATGGTTTACATGAATAAAAAATATTCTGATTCTGATTCATAGCGATCATGACATTTGGCATTTGGTAGGTTGAACGAAGTGTAATTTTTCGATGGAAATATTCCCAGTATCAATCCGCGCATGGCATTTGGAATTTTGCTCAGTATAATGGCGATAGGCTTGCCTCCTATTTCATTATCATCTAATTAGGAAAAGTGGATATACACAATACATCTCTACTACCCTTGCTCGGAGAATACAGGCGTGAATTATTTTTTTCTTTATTATAACATCACATAAATAAAATTTGGTAAGAAATATAATAGTTATTGTACAACATAGTATGTTTCTTACCACCCTTAAATATTTCCAAAAAAGTAACAAGACATATTAAATATTTTAAAATATATAAATAAATAAAATAAATTATAAGGACAGCCTACAGTATGCACTTGACGTCACTAAACTCAGTGAAATTAAAACGTACGCTAACAATGCTCGGATAGGTATAGTTCCAGCTCTATTTGCCTACTACTCTGCCCTTTATGCCCCACAAGGGATGAGCTGAGCGCGGCCTTAGTGGGACAAATATGAAACATTGACACGAAAAAAAGAAGAAGCTCTATTTGAATATGAATAACTTGTTTAGCTAGTCGTATATAATATACCCTCTCTTCCTTCAATAAATTGAGTAAAATTAATCATTTTTTCTCATTTCTTTCTCTGTAAATGACAGAACCATATAGCTATTCTCATGAATAGTATAATTTGGGTAATTGAACTTAGACCTACCTGATAGACTAGTCTATATTGTTCTCCCATACCCCACAACAAAATGTTGATGAAAAAAAATGTAATAATACTAATTTAAAAGAGTAACCGTGGAGTTTCCTGCCCTTCTTCTGCACAGGAATGTCATTCCGAAGTGGTGGTAGTCTTTGTTACTTTCTGAAGATTCATAAATGCTATAATGGTTTACTTGAATAAAAAATATTCGGAGTTGTAATAATTTTAACGGTGTAATCTCGGAATACAGATATTTTTTTATTATAAATAATGTGTAATCATATATAATGTAAATAAAAAAAAACATTAGTATGGTTATATAATAATAATATTAGCCCTTTTAAGAAACTGTCCCACTGTTGGGCACGGGCATCCTCTCAAATTGAGAGGGTTTAGGCCATAGTCCACCACGCTGGCCTAGTGGGAATTGGCGAACTTTACACACCTTCGAGAAATTCTTAGGCATGCAGTTTTCCTCACGATGTTTTTCCTTCACCGTTAAAGCAAGTGATAATTAATTTTAATACGCACATGCTTTTCGAAAAGACAGATATATACCATTACAGATCCAGGTAGACAGAGAGTACAGACTTCCAATAGGTTCTTTCCTTACAGACCTTTCTGGCGAGTGGAGGAATTTACTTTCGAACTTCGTCTCATACTCTGTGACTATACAAAATGGTTTTTTAAGACGGAGCAGTCAGGGCACGTACCTCAATCGTTATATCTACAGGTCTTAGGAGACTATCCTTAGTTTTTGCAATATTTTTAACTGCATTTACAGATTTTGAAAAAAACATTACAGTCAACAAGAAAATGGGCAATTTCTTATAAGGATCAAATAATTTTATTGGATAGTCTCCTAAGATCGTTCTGCTGTATCTACAACGGTTCAGGTAGCTGCCCTTACTGCCTCGTCTCAAAAATCCATCCGCCATATGATTTATTTATGTAACTTTTAAATTTAAGCGCTATAAATATTAGTTGAATAAACTGATATGTAACTAAAACTGCTAGAAGCGCAACGTAGAGCAAAATTTTAGTCATTATAAAATGTATTTCTTATTTAAACTTTAGCTAGTAAAGCATATGAATAGTCACAATCTATATGAATTAATAAAAAAACAAATGCGTCGTCACCTAAAATAAATAAAGGTTTTAATATGGTTCGGTCATCTTCTGTTTTTTTTTCTTTGTCTTAAGAAAGGTTGCCCACCCTAGGATTTATTCCTGTGTCATGGGTGCGTTTACAAATATGAAAATTCACAATACCCAGACCGGAACAAATAATTGTGGATCAGACAAAGATTTGTCCCGTGCGGGAATCAAACACGCGACTATTAGACACAGTGGGCGGAGCAACTCAAGATCTTAACCACTGCGCTAAATCGTCCGTATGTCTATCGTCTTCTGTTTTTTATGATTTCAATGACATTTACAAATATCGCATAAACAGGATTGCAACGGAGCCATTTGATAATAATAATTGGAGACTTGTGGCATCGTGATTGTTATTTAACCTTTAACCAGGGACATTACTTATTATTTTGGATATACAGATAAAAAACGGATTGATCCTTTTCTAATATCCATTCTATATGCCAAGAAGCTAACCACATTCCGTTTAGCAGTATTATTGTAATCTTATTTTGCCGTTACTGCCTCGTTGGTCTGGTGGCAAAGCACATCGCTTTGTGATCACGAGGTCCTGGGTTCAAATCCTAGGTCGGACAAATGGAGTGTTTTTAACAAAAAATTCCCAGTATGAGTCCGGAGTCTGGAGTTGTGCCCGGACCTAACATCGTCGGCAAAACGTGGGTGTGCTCAGTACACCTCTGCCACCCCCATTGGGGAATATAGGCGTACTGGTGTTATTTTGCCGTAAAGAAACATGAATATACATAGTAAAGCTTTATCCCTTTCTTATGGCAAAGTAAGGGTCCTCATCTATTCCTGTATGGCTAGCAGAGGCGGCGCGATAATACATATATCACGGACTTTATCGTGGGATGACCGTTTTGTCTCATGTGCATAGCTTACCATGACAAAATTTGAGACTATAAAACTTGTTTCAAGAATTGTATTGTATTCACTTATATACAAGACTATTCTGACTTGGGCACCAGACTTGAATCACAGGCCTACAAAATTTTACACCCCGCGAGTTGTTCAAACTCAAATACACGAATACCCGGACCGAAACAAACACCTGTGGAACACAAAAATACTTGTTCCAAGCGGAGATTTTATTTATTTCAGATACAAAACAGAATACAATCGCTACAAATTCAATATAAAGACTAAAACTTAATTTACTAGATTATGTTCCAAGACATGTGTCCTAATCTACATTAACAACGTGCAAACTGGTATTATTAATAGATTACCTAATATTGGTAATCTTTTCATAATATAAGATCGGCATGAGTTTTAAAGAGAAACTTCACAAGAAGGATTAAATAGTTTAAATGAAAATAAGAGTCTCGCTCGGCAGGTAGAGGTGATATTTTATTATTTCATTTTCAATTATTTGGGGGGCTTACAGCTAGCATAACAGAGTTAATAGTATAAAATAGTTACAATTAGCCATTTACAAGCCTCCACATATAGACGAAAAAATTAAAAGCTACTTAACCGTGTCTATTTATAGATTAATCGAAGATGCGTACGCCCAGATCACTAGACCGAGCTGTTCTCATTTGCAACGAAATGTATCAAGAGTCTCTAAAGGTTATTTCCATTACCGGCTTCGAGAAATCCCAAAGGCCACAATAATAATAGTGCTGACGTCATTATAAGTGGAAATTTACCTATAAACATATCATATACATACATATTTAAAATACTGTATTGATCTTATTTTTAATCGCGTTGTTTACTGGTACGAATGTTTAAAACTGGTTTATTACTGACGCTTCTGATGATGATTTTAGTTTGGCGAATTAAATATATTATGTATTTATAGCTACCGGATTCATACCTTTGGAACGTATTTCCAGAATATTGTATTTAAGGTGTCTCTTTAGAGATTTTGCGCGTGACTGCGCGCCGTTTAAAATAATTTTACATTTCACCTTGAAGGAGATTATTTTTAAGCCTTGTATTTACTAGAGACAAATGTACCGCGACATCTGTCGCTTGAGAAGACAAATCTGGCGACATTGCACGATTTGTTCCTTAGTTCCTTGGCGCCGTGTCTCTTTGTGCAACAAAATTGACAAACGATGTATGGAACATTTTCGTGTTCATTTTCGCGATCGCGGTAGGCAGAGCTCACTAGTGTTGCAAAAATGAGCGCTGAAGTCGAGCATTTAACGCTGAGTCGTCGCTTACGAGCGTTGAAACACGTAGAAAACGCGAGCGTTTTAAGCACCGACTCGAGCGTTTTTACAACATTAGAGCTTACCCTGCAAGGGCCCTGGCGTGATAAATTAGATAGATAGATAATGCTTGGAACTGCATAACGTAACCTATATGAGTTCCATTTTGAATTGAAAATTCTCATTTCACTTTACATTTTATTTGAAGCGAATACTTTTCCGGTGAAAACCTTCCCTGAGCAATTAATAATAAAGAGCTAAAAATGAAGTGAATGACGAGTTTCACGAGTAACTTGTTTACTGACATTTAAACCAATTGCGTGGTAAACTATACGACATGGCTCTGTCATTCTCTGATAATGCTTTACGGTGTACCTGTAAAGGCCTCTCAGTCGTATTCATTCACACACACTCACTCAACACACACACACGCACCCACCTAAAACACACACCTAGAGCCAGTTACCTCATTGAATTATTAACAGTAAGGAAACTGCTTGCTTGTTGCCAGGATCCCATTCACAAATATCTTTATAATAAAACTAATAAAAACTTACGTATTCACACAATGCCCGTATATAATTGTAAGAAAGTCCTAGTCGAATGGTTGAAACGAAAATCCTATGATGATACAAAGGGATTGTTAAAAATCGTAACATAACACACACACATCCACACACACACAGACACACACATTCACACACACATACACACACACTACGCACACACAGACACACACTACCCACACATATACTACACAATTGAGTTTTCCCTTGTTTTCATGATTATTTTATTTTTTATTTTTCTTTGCACTCTCAGCTGTACTTAAATATTAATGTAAATTTAGATATGGAAGTGCGGGACCTTCTGGCACAAGTATTTTATATACTTAATAAAAGATCCCAACCACGCTTATTATGATGTAACCTTTGGTACAGAAATAAAGAATTTTTAATTTAATTTAATTTAATTGAAAAATCAGGGTAAACATATACATATAAATATGTATTTCACACAGCATTAAATACGTAGTCAAAATGTATTCATTATATATTATCTAACAAGTGGCCTAAATTTTCCACGCAATGAGGCTAATTATAAAAAATATTTTTATTATTTGCCTTATTGCGCCAATTATCATTGACGTTCTAGTTATTTAAACCATTTTTTACATTTTGATTACATGAGGTATATGAATAATCAGTCTTAATATTAAGGTTTATCGCTAGAATAATAAAAAACAACATTTAGGTACATTTTACATCTATTTATTTAGAGTTTAAGCAATGCCATGTTTAGGTTTTCGCATATTTATATATTAAGTTCAAAGTCACGTGGGGCTCTAAAAATATTAATATTTAGAAATGTGCATTACACTTATGAAAAAAATTATGCTCTTGCCTTGACATATTATTAACTTTAAAGTAACTAAGTCCAGCAACAGTATCTATTATCTGTTAATACTTAGTTTGGTCTTCCATCTATCTATCTATCTATAACCTCACGCCAGATCCCTTGCGGGGTAGGCAGAGAGTACAGAGTTCCAACAGGTTCTTTCCTTACATACCTCTCTGGCTTCCTCGACTCTCATAGTTCGTCTCATACATGCTCGCTGGTTACGGAGACTCTTGACTTTTTCATCAGATAAGACTCGGTTTATTTGTACGTGGTAAGATAGTCTAGGTCTTTCCCGGTACCTGCATCCTTCCACTTTCACATTGTATATCTGTTTTGTCATTCTTTCCTCTGGCATTCTTTCTATATGCCCGAACCAACGGAGCATGCCCTTTCTCATCTTTACACCGATACTATCTTTCATACCTACTCGCTGTCTTACTATGCTGTTGCTAATGCGGTAGGTCAGCTTCACTCCGCACATCTTCCGCAGAGCTCGCATTTCTACCGCATTTATCCTACTTTCATTCTCTTTCTTACATACCCAGCTCTCGCTACCATATAACAACGTTGGGACAAGAACTCCGTTATGTATAGCCAGCTGCGCCTTATGGCTTAAGTGCCGGCTCCCGAGTAGCTTTCCCATCGCACCATTTACTCTGTTCCCTGCACTCACTCTTCTCTCATGTCAGCGGTGTATTTCCCATCCTTACTGAAGGCGCATCCAAGATATACAAACTCATTCACTTGCTCCAGCACATCGTTACCAACCACAATCCTTACATTCGTTCTGGTTTCTTCCCTTTCAAAAACCATAATCTTGGTTTTCTTCACATTCAAGTGTAAGCCATTGATCATGCAGTCGTCTTTCATAACTGTGACTAGTGTTTGCAGATCAGTGGCTGTTGGCGCTATTATAACCGCGTCATCTGCATAAAGTAGATGGTTTACCACTAAGTCACCCATTTGTACACCTTCATTCATCGCTTTCAGTCTTTGAAGACTTTTGTCCAGATATATTATGAACAGTCTAGCGGACAACACGCAACCCTGCTTGACGCCGATTTTAACGTCAAACCAGGGTGACTTGTTACCACCCACCCGTACGCATGCCCTGCAGTCCACATAAGTGGACTGGACGGCTCGCAACAGAGTGTCATCTATACCATACTCTGGCAAAATGTCCCAAAGTTTCTTGCAAAGTCCCAAAGTCTTTCGCACAACTCTGTCAAATGCCTTCTCCAGATTTACAAAACCGCAGAAAACCTTCTGCCCCACTGCCAGATGCTTCTCTACGATGTTGCGGAGTGAGAAGACTTGATCCGAACATCCTCTTCCAGACCTGAAACCCCTTGTGCCTCGCACAACATTCCATCGGACTTCATGCGCATTCTCCGTTCAATAATTTTACCGTACACCTTGGCTGCCAAGCTGATCAAACTGATGGCTCTGTAATTGGCGCAGTCATATTGTGAACCCTTGCCTTTATACAAGGGTACTATGACTGCGCGGCGCCAATCTGTAGGAACTCTACCGGTCCTCCAGCAAAGGTTTGCAAGGGCTCGGATAGCGTCCCGGACGCAAGTTCCACCATATTTGATCATCTCGGCAGATATCATGTCTACTCCCGCAGCTTTACCGTTTTTCATACTTCCTATCGCCCATTTAACTTCTTCCATAGTGATGTCCTCCGTTGATTCTGGTGCCGCAATCTCGCCTTTGGTCACGTCTGCGGCATCAGCATCGGGGTCATCTCCATACATTTCTCCAAAATATTCACTCCACCGGTTTAACACAGCTTGTGTGTCTGTAAGAATGTCACCATCTTTAGATTTTATCCTTTCCATTCTGGAGCCTGACGAATCACCTCGAGCCTTTCTCACCTTGCTCCAAAAGAGTTTGGTGTTGTTCTCGAAGTTCTTCGCCAGCCTCTCCTCCTCAATCATACTGGCTCTTTCACGCTTTTCTTTCACTAAAGTTTTAGTGGCATTCTTGCATTGCCGGTATATTTCTTTCCTCATCTCTGTCATACTGGCATTCAGGTTCAAACAAGATACATAGTCCTGCCACGCTTTCTTCTTACTTTCTACGGAGCTTTGCAACTCCGCACCCCACGATGCATCACCTTTTGTTGTAATATGCTTCTTTGAGCAACCACATACTTCTTTCGCGGATTCCACCAAACTCTCTTTTAGGCTATTCCAGCATTCATCTACATTTGAGGCCGAAGAGCCTGCTGTCAAAAGCTTGTCCCGGACTCTGTCTTCATACATTCTCCTCACGCTCTCATCTTGCAACTTTTCAACCTTTATTCTTTTAAGGTCTCCGAAGGGGATACGCTCTCGCCAGTTCTTCCACTTCTTGAATAGACAACTAAACCGCGCAACTACGAGATAGTGGTCTGATTCCAGAGTGGGGCCTCTATACGCACGCGTATCTTGTAGTTTGCTTCGGAGACGGTTATCAACCAGGATCAGATCTATCATGCTTTTTTGTTCATTCCTTCTCCACGTATACATATGTATGTATTTGTGCTGGAATATCGTATTAGACACAAGGAGACCCCTTTCCAAACAAACATCTACAATGAGCTTACCTGCATCGTTCACTCTCTTATCACCATAAGGACCCAGAGCAGCGTCGCAAGTTTGCCGCCTGGTTTCTACCCATCCGTTCAGATCGCCACACAAAATCAACTTTTCGTTGGCCTCAGCCAAATCCAGAACTTCCCTGTCATTATCCCAAAACTTCTCAAGGTCCTGGGGTGTCGACGAGCTTATGGGAGCATATGCTGCGACCAAGAATACTCTAGTGACACCCAGTTTTAAACGGACCCAGAGAAGTCTCGCATCGCACAGGCCATAATCTTTCACTCCAGAGGCCAGGCGACGGGACAGCAAGATACCCACCCCCATGCTGGCACGACTGCTCTGCGGTACCCCAGACCACAGAGCCATCGTTCCATCAGGAAGATCACAGGTTTCACTGCCCCTCCGCTTAGTCTCTGTTACACACAGAGCATCCAGGCGTCTCTCTTTCATCACATCAATCACCTCATGCATTTTATCTTCCATACCACCTCTTACATTCCAAGTGCCTATTCGGCACTCTGCACCCCACGACTCGCCAGTTCGGGCCCGGCGTGATGGGTGGCGGCCCCCATCGCCGCTTCCACCTATATTCGTACCGACGGGGGCGGGCCGGTACGCCTCGCCTCGGGGGGACGCCCTAGCCCGCACTGCGGTACGTCTTCGGTCCAAGATTGCAGCCATAATGACTGGCAGGGGTCGCGGCGAGCACGCTCTTGGACAGACCCCTTTTGGTCTTCCAGTTATGAGCAACTGCCTGAATATTATGCCAAATATCATTGTCAGCTTAACATCACCTACATATCTACACTCCCGTTACCAAGTACATTCTGGTTCTTGGAACATATACTTAACGGAGAGATCTATATCGAGCTTGAGCATCGCGCTGTTGTTAGGGCGATGCCACACGGTGCGTAACGGCATCTCCGCGTTGATCCTACGGCGCGTTGTGGCATTCTATTTAGAAAAAAAAATCGATATATCACACAGTGGCCTACGCTACTGCAGCGCTAATCGGTGTATTGCGATGTCACTGCGTTAATTCTGAGGTGCCACTGTAACGTAAGAACATAAGAAAATACGTAGTAGGTATGTCACACGGTGCGGTACACTACTGCAGCACTAGGGAAACTTTTCGCCGTTGCACCGCAGTATAGAAATAAAAGTTTTGAATTGTATTACACGCACCTAAATGTCACAGGTTTTTTAGTGAGCGCGCCTGCCCCAAATCGACGCGTTGCGGCTACTTTGCTTTGCTTTTGAGGCGCCGCTGTGGTATTCTACATAGGAAAATAAGCGGTAGGTATTTCACACAGTGCGCTACGCAACTGCAGCGCTAATCAGCGCGTTGTGGCGTCACTGCGTTTCAGCGCCGCAACGCGCAGTGTTGCGCCAGCCGTGTAGGATACAATCCGACAAAGTCACCATTTTGGAACGCCGCAAAGCGCAGTGTGGCATCGCTCTTAGGTATAACATGCTCGCACGACGTTTTTAGGCTGATTTATTTAATAAATCCACAAATTATTACAATCAAGTAGTAATAGATACGTATAACTATTCTACCTAAATAGGTGATATCATCTACTTCACTATTCTACCCTACCTACGTAACTGTCCGCTACGTAGAAACCGGAGTAACCCTTGGCTTACATTCATTTTGCGAATTTAAATAGCCCCGCTAGATTAATAAATCAGCTATCTCTATCACATTGTTAGGCAAAGGCCTTCTCTCACAAATCGAGGTGGGAGAGAGGGAGTAAATAGGTTATATTCCAATACGCAAACCTAATGCAGATTTGCGGAGACATATTCGTGGACACCTGCTTTTGGATCTATTATATATTTAAAAAATAGAGGCTTTTGTAGTACACTCTATATTTAAATAAGGAAGGCTTTTGTAGTACACTCCATTTATTTACAAGTAACAGATCAAAAAAAGCCCGTTCGCTCAATTGCCTTAAAGGTGACAATCGACGAGGCCGCACACTCAACATCTCTCCCCCGTAGCTTGTAATCCATTCTG
Source organism: Phalera bucephala (assembly GCA_905147815.2). Lineage (NCBI taxonomy): Eukaryota > Metazoa > Arthropoda > Insecta > Lepidoptera > Notodontidae > Phalera > Phalera bucephala. The sequence goes on from LR990615.1 coordinate 11,993,307, forward strand.
GGAGCTTTCCTTAGCTCCATACCGGTCGGAGAGGTTGATGGCGGCGATTCCACTTTGGCGTCACAAAACTCTTCGTCCTGCTCCTCCCCCGCAACATCTGACGAGTTGCCCGAACCAGATCTCATTCCAGAATGACTCACGTCTTCGACAGTGATTGCGCAGCGTCAACTTTTACATGTTACTAACTGGATCTCATACTTTTTCCTCATCATTTCAGGAAATTCATCGTCGCCAACAGGATAATTCACCTTGCCGATTCTCCGGATTATAGTACCGTTATGCCCAGCAAACATTGTTGCTTAAAAATTTCTTGTACATAACAGAATCGCCTTCCATAAAACTTTGTTTATTTTTACCATTGAACTGCTCAGTCTGTAAGGACTGTTCATTCTCCACGTTAATAAACAGATCAGAGGATGAGGAAGGTAACGCCGGATTTAGCAGATCAAAACGTGATCTAAGTTTGCGCCCGTAGACCAACTGAGCCGGTGAAATCCCAGTAGTAGTACGTACAGAATTTCGATAGTCAAAGAGAAATTTTTGAAGCTGATTTTTACTACATTTAGCATCTTTACTACGTAGTAGACTAAAATGAATACCTTTCATCATGATTTTGACATAACTCTCTGTTTGCCCGTTGCTGGAGGGTGATAAGCAGGAGTTGTCAGGTGCGTAATTCCATTCAACGAACAGAGATTCATAAATTCCCGTGATGCAAACGCAACCCAAAACGAGACATAAACTTACACAAGCAATCAATCACAGCCGCCGAACCTGCGTTACTGCTCATAGTGAATACTTCAACCCATTTAGTATAAGCATCGACGACCACTAAATACATGCCATTAAATATGGGACCTAAAAATCCATATGAATTCTATAAAAAGGCTGTTGTGGTTACTTCCACGGTGAGAGGAGCGCGCGGGCCGGACTTGGTCGCAGCTGAATGCATATCTGACAAGTACCTATCATTTCCTCTATGGCCATATCAATACTGGGAAACCAAAACCTAGAACGCGCCTTAGCCTTCGTTTTAACAATACCCAAATGTGACTCTTGTAGTTCAGCTAGGATTTTCGATTGCAAGATACCCCCAGTATAATAACTTTATGCCCCTCATTAAATACCCGTTCTCATAAGCCAATTGCAATCTACAACTAAAATAAGGCACCAAATCTACGTCTGTCATTTTCCTTGGCCAACCATCAACAACATACCTAATGACTCTGCTTAGAACACAATCCTTGTTGGTCTCCAAACGCAGTTGACTGCGCGTCACTGGAAACTCCCCCTCTAAAACAAAGTTGACATAAGTAGCACGGTCGTCTCTACAAAGAGCTTCCTCGGCCGGACGATCGGCTCGCGATAAGAAGTCAGCGCTGTTTTCACTGCTTCGTATATACTCAATAATAAAACTGTAACCACTTAAAAACATCGCGTACCTTTGCAGTCTGTTCGCCCCTGTACGGTCCATAAATCGTTAGCAATGGCTTATGATCGGTTATATAAGTACTGATGGGAACGTTTTACTTCAAAAATTATCCCGGTAGCTTCCTTCTGAATTTGGGAGTAATACTTTTCCGCTTGGTTGAGTGTACACGACGCAAAAGACACAGGCCACTTGTTTTCATCAGATTCTACCTGAGACCAAATGGCTCCTAAACCGCTAGGAAACGCATCGACTATCAAAATTATTTTAAAATTGGGATTAAAATGCGTTAACACTTGTTCCGAAGCTAAAATGTTCTTAACACTAACAAAAGCTTTATTACACTTTGAGTCCCATACGAATTTCACTCCCTTGTGCAATAATTCATAAAGTGGACTCAAATAGATGAAGCATTCGGTATGAAATTCCTATAATAATTAATCAACCCTAAGAAAGATTGTAATTAGCCAACATTAGACGGAATCGGCGCGTCAATAATAGCCTTTACCTTGTCCGGCGAACTATGGAAACCGTTACTATCAAGATCATAAACTAAATAACTAAACCTATCTTTAAAAAAAACACTTTTTTCTTTTTGCAATGTTAACCCTGCATCCTGAAGCCTTCTGAGAACACTATGCAATCTCTGTAAATGTACGGCCCCGTTAGGACCGGTTATTAAAATATCATCGAGTAGACACAGAACTCCGCTCATACCAGCCAGTAGTTCATCCATGGCGCGCTGAAAAATAGCTGGCGCCCTGGCCAAACCGAGCACTAACCGTTTGTATTTATAAAGACCACAGTGCGTACACGTAAAGTTTTGAGACTCGGCGTCTAGTGTATAAGCCATGGGAAGATTCAACTAACTGAACTGCTGCCCTGAATGGAGCCTAGTAAACAATTCGTGAATCGTAGGTAACGGATATTGATTTACGATCAGTTGCTTATTAATACTAACAGAGTAGTCGGCGCACATCCTAATCGACCCGTTACGTTTCAGCACCGGTACGATTAGGGACGCATACTCCGAGTGTTCTATGGGCTCCAGCACATCTAAATTGTTGGACCAATCTATCTAATTCCTTGTCAACTCGACCTTTCAAAGCGAACGCTAGCGGTCTCACCTTGAAGAAAACCGGTTTAGAATCATTTTTAAGTTTAATTTAACACCGTACTTATTAAATAACCCTAATTTATCACAGAAAACATTAGGAAACTGTGCTTGCAACTCCCGCTCTACCTGGTTATTGCTCGAGCAGTAGTTAATCGGCGACAACCGAACCCTAAACCAAACTTTGACAAAAAATTGCGTCCTAATATAGGCGGTCCGCCGCTGCACACGACATAGACATCGATAGTTTGCGTGTTGTTGTAAGTCATTCGTAGCCGAATAATACCGAGACACTTCATCTGCAAACCAGTATACAACTTTAATTTCTCAGAAGCTGACAATGGCACGTCAGCATAATGTTTCCTATACGTATCATCGGAAATGGCCGTGATGCTGGCGCCGCAATCGAACTCAAACTCTATCTCCCTGCCGAGCACAGACACAATGCCAGTCATGGGCTCGCCACGCTCGGAACGTACGTGGTAATAACATAACTCACCGTTACCGTCATCGCAGTCGTTCACGGCCGTACCAGTCGTACCAGTACCATAACAAAATTTAATTTCTTACACATTTTATAGAAATGCCCCTTCATGTTACACTTGGTACATTTATATCCAGAGAAACGACATTTGGCAGGCATGTGGTTAATGCGTCCACATGCTGCGCACTGCTCTCGAATTTGGTGCACACTCTTGCTAGCCTGCGGTGACACCTTGAAGAGCTGCTCGTGTTGCAGCACCGCACCATCTACCACCACAGCTCCTGCCCGCGCACAGCGGATGCTCTCCGCTATGTCGACAGCTTTCTTAAGTGTCAAATCACTGCTATCTTACGTGAACAATTTCTCCCGTTCGGGATCCGGTAGCATAACCATCACAAACCGATCTCGCAACGCCTCCTCTACATTGAAGAAACTGCATTGCGCAGTCAACCCTCGAAGTCGAGCTGCCCATTGAGCGAAGGTTTCCGAAGGCACTTGAGCAGCCGTATAGAAGTGGTATCTCTCGTTGAAGGTACAATGCTAAACCGAAAAGTGCCCGTCTAACAGCGAAGAATATCTTCAAACGGTATATCTTGTAAGCCTCTGGGCAACGCTAGGTCCGATGCTAACTTGAATGTGCCATCGCTGAGTGTACTTAAAAGTATCGCCCGTCTCTTGGTGCCCGATGTTGAACCATCAATATCGTAGGCAATTAGCCATTGGAGAAATTTTCTTTTGAATATCTCCCATGATTGTATATTGTGATCATAAGGAATAAAAACATTAAACATAGACATTTTCTATTGCGTGGACCTTCTCGTCGCCAATATTATGTATTTAAATGAAAGAGGCTTTTGTAGTACACTCCATTTATTTACAAGTGACAGATCAAAGACAGCCCGTTCGCACAATTGCCGAAAAGGTGTCAACCGACGCGGTCGCATACTCAACAGGATCTAATCAACCTATATGGCTCCTAGCTGTGCAAGCTGGTAATATAGAATGTACAGGCTCAGCCCCTTGGTGAATTTTAGAAGTATTGGAAATTATGTCAGGCAACTCAAGTATCAAGTTATAAACATAGGCTTATGCATGCATGCTTGAGATCACTTTTACAATGCAGTCATCACGACACTAGTGACAATGTAAAGGTGTTCTCAATCGCGTTTTGCGCCATCCATTGAAAGAAGTAGCTCTACTATTTTGTAAGTTCCACGGTCTTGGGAATCTCAGGAATGCCAACTAACTACTATGCGATCCTAATGAAATAAGAATAGAAATGAAATTCCGCCATATTATGACATATTTTTAAAATTATTTAATAAAACTAACAGATTTTGAAATGCTTAGACGAAGTATAATGTAGTAAAAATAAGTTAATTATGCAAAATAAATTTCCTTACAAACCGTCGACTTTTCAACTTTTCAAGTGACATTCGAGGTGGAAGTCAAAAAGATTCCTATTTGTATTTGAATGGCATTTTACTTATATTATGCTACCTACCTAGGATTTTAGGTAAGTCATGGGTAGGTACTCTTATTCGTACTTTACTAAAGAATTATAGGCCCATACACTGCTGAGCCATGTTTATAAGTTGTTTTCGAGAGTCATCACTAATCGTCTCGGACGCAGGTTCGATGACTTCCAGCCTTCCGAACAAGCCGGTTTCCGGAAAGGCTTTAGTACCATAGACCACATACATACGCTGCGGCAGATTATACAGAAGACCGAGGAGTATAATCGGCCACTATGCTTGGAGTTTGCGGATTATAAGAAAGCCTTCGATTCGATCGAGACATGGGCGATTCTTGGATCTCTGCAGCGATGCCGCATTGACTATCGGTACATCGAAGTGTTGAAGTGCTTGTATAATAACGCCACCATGTCAGTCCGAGTACAGGGGCAGTGCACGAAGGCGATCCCCATAAAAAGAGGAGTAAGACAGGGAGACGTCATTTCTCCGAAAGTGTTTACAGCCACCTGACCTAAAGGACGCCTTCAAGCTCTTGGAATGGCGAGGATTTGGCATCAACATCAATGGCGAATACATCACTCACCTTCGATTTGCCGACGACATTGTGGTCATGGCGGAGTCGCTGAAAGATCTAGGACGAATGCTCGGTGACCTCAACAGAGTATCTCAACAAGTGGGTCTTAAAATGAACATGGACAAAACGAAAATAATGTCTAACGTTCATGTCGTACCCACTGCACTCACCGTTGGGAACTCTACTCTTGAAGTTGTCGACGAATACATTTACCTGGTACAGCTAGTTTGATTAGGTAGGTCCAACTTTGAGAGAGAGGTCAATCGACGAATCCAACTCGGCTGGGCAGCGTTCGGGAAACTGCGCAACATCTTCCCATCCAAAATACCTCAGTGCCTTAAGACTAAAGTTTTTAGTCAATGTGTGTTACCAGTGATGATATATGGATCAGAGACGTGGTCTCTTACAATAGGTCTCATAAATAAGCTCAGAGTTGCTCAGCGAGCTATGGAGAGAGCTATGCTCGGCGTGTCTCTACGCGATCAAATCAGGAATGAGGAGATTCCTAGAAGAACCAAGGTCACCGACTTAGCCCTTAAGATTAGCAAGCTGAAGTGGCAATGGGCGGGCCACATAGCGCGTAGATCGGACGGGCGTTGGGGCAGAAAGATTCTAGAGTGGAGACCACGTATTGGCAAGCGCAGCGTGGGTCGACCGCCTGCCAGATGGACCGACGATCTTGTGAGTGAAGTCATTGCATGCAGGTGGCATCGGACCGGTTACGCTGGAAAGCGATCGGGGAGGCCTATGTTCAGCAGTAGACAAGTATAGGCTGAGATGATGATGGGTAAGTCAACGGAAGACGCAATTTTAAAATATCTCTCTATACAACTATTTTTATATACTTAGTACTTACCTACTTTAGTGTTATTGTGGTTTCAGTTATCAGCATCATCGGGGAAACGTGGTTGTACTCAGTACACCTCTGCCACCCCCACTTGGGGAATATAGGCGTGACGGTGGTGTCAGTCACACTGAGTGTCTATTACCCATAATTTTACACATAATGAATATTACGACACCTACTACGCATGTATCTGCTTAGTATTTAAATTTCTATAATCGGCGGGGGCGGAAGGTTTTCTGCGGTTTTGTAGATCTGGAGAAGGCATTTGACAGAGTTGTGCGATAGAGACTTTGGGACATTTTGCCAGAGTATGGTATAGATGGCACTCTGTTGCGATCCGTCCAGTCCACTTATGTGGACTGCAAGGCATGCGTACGGGTGGGTGGTAACAGGTCACCCTGGTTTGACGTTAAAATCGGCGTCAAGCAGGGTTGCGTGTAGTCCGCTAGACTGTTTATAATATATCTGGATAAAAGTCTTCAAAAACTGAAAGCGATGAATGAAGGTGTACAAATGGGTGACTTAGTGGTAAACCATCTACTTTATGCAGATGACGCGGTTTTAATAGCGCCAACAGCCACTGATCTGCAAACACTAGTCACAGTTATGAAAGACGACTGCATGATCAATGGCTTACACTTGAATGTGAAGAAAACCAAGATTATGGTTTTTGAAAGGGAAGAAACCAGAACGAATGTAAGGATTGTGGTTGGTAACGATGTGCTGGAGCAAGTGAATGAGTTTGTATATCTTGGATGCGCCTCCAGTAAGGATGGGAAATACACCGCTGACATAGAGAGAAGAGTGAGTGCAGGGAACAGAGTGAATGGTGCGATGGGTAAGCTACTCGGGAGCCGGCACTTAAGCCATAAGGCGCAGCTGGCCATACATAACGGAGTTCTTGTCCCAACGCTGTTATATGGTAGCGAGAGCTGGGTATGTAAGAAGGAGAATGAAAGTAGGATAAATGCGGTAGAAATGCGAGCTCTGCGGAAGATGTGCGGAGTGAAGCCGACCGACCGCATTAGCAACAGCATAGTAAGACAGCGAGTAGGTATGAAAGATAGTATCGGTGTAAAGATAAGAAAGGGCATGCTCCGGTGGTTCGGGCATATAGAAAGAATGCCAGAGGAAAGAATGACAAAACATATATACAATGTGAAAGTGGAAGGATGCAGGTACCGGGGAAGACCTAGACTATCTTACCACGACCAAATAAACCGAGTCTTATCTGATCGAAAAGTCAAGAGTCTCCGTAACCGGCGAGCGTGTATGAGACGAACTATGAGAGTCGAGGAAGCCAGAGAGGTATGTAAGGAAAGAACCTGTTGGAACTCTGTACTCTCTGCCTACCCCGCAAGGGATCTGGCGTGAGGTTATAGATAGATAGATAGAGATAATCCAAATCCCAGTCTTAAATTTCTGTAATCTACGCACCCGAATCCATCGTAAAAAAATCATAAAAATATATATTAATCAGAACATAGCTTTTTAACAAACGTAAAATTGTGTAAATCCGTAACGTATAAATCCGTATTTATTCAAAAATTGCACAACCTATAATTATGTGTATCCCTACTATGTGGGGTATGTACATATTTACGTGGAGTTCAAGTAGAAGCAAAGTACCTGATGCACAGTTATACGGCGGACGGCACGTAATATTGGCGCGTACGCTCCAATATAAGTTTTAGTCGCTACAATAATAAGTTAAAATAAAATTGATTTATCCAGGTTGAGGAACAAGCTAACCACCCGATAATGAAAACTATTCAGAATGTACTTTAAAGTCAGAATATTATTTTTGTTATAACAATACTTTTCAAATAATACCTTGTAAGATTTTAAACTCATGTAGAAAAATAGCTTCTGCTCGCGACTTTGTCCGCGTTAACTTTAGACAGGAACTTGAATTTTTCCAGGATAATAATTATCCTATGTGTAATAATAGGTAGGTAATACACTATCTGTGTGGCAAATTTCATCCATCTGTACACTTACATTCTTTTACATCGGTTAATATATCAATCAATAAATTGCCTCGAATAAGTGTGTATGTGCAATAAAACAAAATCCGGAAGACTTGGGCCCACTTGCACGAACCAGTATTAGCGTTATCTTTTAACTAACTCGAGGTCATAACGTTAAGTTGAAGGCAACAAGTAAGATGCGAGTAGGTATGAAAGATAGTATCGGAGTATAGATGAGAAAAGGTATGCTATGTTGGTTCGAGCATATAAAAAGAATGTCAGAAGAAAGAATGACAAAACAGATATGCAATGCGAAAGTGGAAGGATGTAGGTATCGGGGAAGACCTAGACTATCTTACCATGACCAAATAGACCGAGTCTTATCTGAAGGACAGTTCAAGAGTCTGCGTAACCCTTAGCCCTTAGCCCGAGCGTGTATGAGACGAACTATGAGAGTGGAGGAAGCCAGAGAGGTATGTAAGGAAAGAACCTGTTGGAACTCTGTACTCTCTGCCTATCCCGCAAGGGATCTAGCGTGATGTTTTAGATACATAGATAGACTAACCCTGGTTCATGCAAGTGGACCTTAGATATTCAATTTACAGGGCATATTTGACTCGACCTAAATTAAAAGCTTTCTACCACGTTTCAGAAGAAAGTACTAAATTTATAGCGAGTAATTACGATTCCAATATTTTACAAAGTTTAAAACGCTTTGCTGAAAAATTAGCATTTTTCAATTGCTTAGTTATGCGTAGAATGTGTCGATTTCATGAAATTCAAGTGAACTTTGGCCAAATAAATTAGAATTTTAAAATTTTCAGGGGTAAAGGGTAATGAGGTAATAAATTAAAACTATTGTTAATACTTAAAATGCTAAAATTAACATTGGCAGGTTAGAATATATTTTATTTTCTGTTTGTTGATTGTTACGTTGCTCAGAAACGTTGCTAGGCTCATTGGTTATATATAATTTTTCACGCTACGAGGCAATCGTTGTTTTGTTTTATTTTTAATATCTTTTAAATTCAAACTCGTTTGGCGGTGTCATTTTATAGTCAAAAATACAAATATTGACTGAAGACTTCCGGGCCAATTAAACGGGTATTGTTTTTTTAATATATGCATTACTTGAAAATGAATTGATAAATTAAACTTTAGGTGATTAGATGATGTTGCAATGGCAATAATGGCAGCTTAAACTATTTAATTCATCTAACCAATTCAGATTCCGGTCCGCTACTACTTGTAATTCGACTCTAGGACCTCGTGATGAATTCTAAATACGTTATATAAAAGTACACATAAACCTAACGTTTATGAATGACGGAAAAGAAGACCATTTTTCCTGCGACTCCACATGTTTTGGGCAAAAGTAATAAATAATATCTTTATAATATCACAAACTTTATATAAGTTCTATTCGGCATGTATCTTTCATCTCCAAATATTTTGGGTCGGCAACGTTTTCTTTACTAATTTTCATAATACTATCGGGTCTGTTCTTTTTGTTGTGACTAATAGATTTATATTTACGACTTCTAATACAAAGTACTAAGTGTCTCGAAAATGGAAATTTAACCGTCAATCATTTCAGACCCCAGGCCGAAATTGCTTTAATGATCGGTACCCCCGACTCCGTAGCGCTACGGGAGCCTTCACTTACTAGCGTAATACACTGGACAGTTTCGCACTAGAATCCAATGTTGAATTCCTGTATCATACAGCCTGCTTAGATCATCGCTCCATCCAACATAAGTCAATTAGGTATGTTTGCACCCGAAATGAGGTAAATACATAGATACATATTTTATTACTAATTCTAAATTGAAATGGACACCAAAAACTCACCAAAGTGTTTTAATTACCAACTAATTTACAGACCTATCTAGTGTCTCGAATCTCCCAATTACAAGCATATTATTAATCTTTATAAAGTTGCGTCCTGCATATGAAGGTTGTTTTTGTTTAGACATAAAGAATGTACATATCATAAAATAAGCCGCGGCCACCACTCATTCAAAGTGCGTTCCACTGTGGCGACCACGCTCTTCGAAACCCTCAGAAAGTTTAATAAATACGTGTAAATGTCACAAAAATGTATTTTCAGATCGACGTTTCAGGGTCCTTATTCTGAGTGACCAATCGCGGTAAGTTATGATACCTGTATGAAATTATCGTGTAATGGTATTTGGTATACCACTGAGAGAGAAACACAAAGATTTCACGAAATTATCCTAACGCACCGCGTTACCCTTTTAATTCATCATCATCATCATCTCAGCCTATACTTGTCCACTGCTGAACATAGGCCTCCCCGATCGCTTTCCAGCGCAACCGGTCCGATGCCACCTGCATCCAACGACTTCCAGTGATTTTCATAAGATCGTCGGTCCATCTGGCAGGCGGCCGTCCTACACTGCGCTTGCCAATACGTGATCTCCACTACAGAATATTTCTGCCGCAACGCCTGTCCGATGTCCGCACTATGTGGCCCGCCCATTGCCACTTCAGCTTGCTAATCCTGAGGGCTATGCCGGTGACCTTGGTTCTTCTACTAATCTCCTACTCCCTGATTCGATCACGTAGAGAAACGCCGAGCATAACTTTTTCATTCTGAGCTTTTTTATGAGACCTATTGTAAGAGACCACGTCTCTGAATCGTTCTTCATCACTGGCGTGGTAGGCTTCATCAATGTGTCTTCATTGACTAAAAACTTAAGTATTTTGAGGTATTTTGGATGAGAAGATGTTGCGCAGTTTCCCTCTCTCTCTCAAAGTTGGACCTACCGAACCGGATTGCCGTTGCGCGTGCAAGAGTAGAGTTCCCAACGGTGAGTGTGGTGGGTCCGACATGGACATTATTTTCGTTTTGTCCATGTTCATTTAAAGACCCTCTTGTTGAGATACTCTGTTGAGGTTTCGTCCTAGATCTTCCAGCGATTCTGCCATGACTACAATGCCGTCGGAAAATCGAAGGTGAGTGATGTGTTCGCCATTGATGTTGATGCCAAGTCCTCGACATTTCAAGAGCTTAAAGGCGTCCTCAAAAGTGGCCGTAAACAGTTTCGGAGAAATCAAGTCTAACTCCTCTTTTTATGAGGATCGTCTTTGTGCACTAGCCCTGTACTCGGACTGACATGGTGGCGTTATTATACAAGCATTTCAACACTTCGATGTACCGATGGTCAATGCGGCATCGCTGAAGAGATCTAAGAACCGCCCAAATCTCGATCGAATCGTAGGCATTCTCATAGTCCACAAACGCCAAGCATAGTGGCCGATTATACTCCCTATGTCTTCTGTTTATTCTGCCGCAGCGTATGTATGTGGTCTATGGTACTAAAGCCTTTCCGGAAACCGGCTTGTTCGAGAGGCTGGAAGTCAGCACGCCTGCGTTCGAGACGATTCGTGATACTCTCGAAAATAACTTATAAACATGTCTCGGCAGTGTGATGGGCCTATAGATCTTGAATGAGATAGACATCTCATTTTTTGTGGAACCATCAGGGCCCATTCAGGTCCTTTCCTATGGGACGGCTTCTGGAAGAAAACTCCATCATAAAGAATCCCTCTGTCTCCAGAAATTCAGCCAGTCTCTGACACCTAGGATTGCGCTGCCCATATCCAAAATGCCCCACTCTCAACTCATCATCGGCCCGTTTGCCCAGCCGCGCATTGAAGTCACCTGCAACCACTGTAAAGTGTGCTTTGGAAGTATGTATGACTCTACTAATGTCTTCATACATAATTTTGATCTCATCGTCTAAATATTCCGAGGTCAGTACGTAGACCTGTATGACCTTTAGCGAATATCTTTTGGATATTCTGAGTATCAGGTACGCTACCCTGCTTGACACACTAGTGATGGACACGGCGTTGTTTATGAGTGACTTGTGGACGATAAATCCGGCACCACCTTGGGAGTGCTATTCGCTCCCCCGGTAGTAAAACAAGTTGCCGGATTTTAAGGTTTTCCTGTCCTCGCCCTCTCTTCTAACCTCCGTTAAACCAACAATACTCCAGTGCAACTTGTCTATCTCTTCTTCCAGCTCAACTAGATTCTCATCTGTTCTCAACGTGCGTGCGTTGTATGTCACCAGAGCCAATTTTTGTTCATGTTGGTGATAGCCGAATTTCTGACGGAGATTCTTAGCACCCCTTGTCCTGTTGTTACCATGGCTGCTACCGTGGCCAGGACGCACAGGACCGCTGGGGACCATGGGCCTGGTTTTACACTTTCCTTCCATAATAATTGGGGGATTTGCCTTACTCGCCATGCGTAGCAGACGGGTTGGCGAGCGCAGTTCAATGGTTGTGAAAGTATCTAGGACAATGCTCCTGCCCATTCCCTAGTTGTCCTTTAGTCGCCTTGTACGACACCCGATGGGATGAGATGGGTTGGTCCAATGATAAGCCGGGAACCACCCGGAGTAACAAGTGTTTAATTGGTCTTAGTGAATAAGAGCCCAGATATCCATAAATTGCCTCGTTAGTCTATTGGCAAAGCGCATCGCTTTGTGATCACGAGGTACAGGGTTCAATCCTAGGTCAGACAAATGTAGGTTTTCTGACGAAATTTCCTAGCATAGGTACTTTTGGTTCGCTCCCTATTACATGGGTTATGATGGATATGGCCCCCGATTAACGTTAGGTAACATCGTTGGGGAAAAGTGGGTGTACTTAGTACACCTTTATTACCCTTGCTTGGGGATAATAGGCGTGACAGTGTTTTTTTGAATGCATAGGATATTGCAAATAGTAACGGAACGTTATTTCTTTTGAGATAAGTCGTCGGTCATTATTGAGATAGACGACATATTTCGTATTTTTTTCCGTTCCATTACACTGATCTTTATAAGACGTAGTAGCAATCACAGCCTGTGTGTCTGTGATGACTTAATGACTCATTTCTCCAGAGAACCGGCACCTTCAATAAAATTGTAACGGAAACTATCGTTACCTACTGTCAGAGATACGCAGTACTGCGTAATTTAGTTAAGTACCTATAGGCGCCTTACTAACCACTGTTTACTTTTGGACTTAGTCGGAAATGGTAGCACTAATTCGCAATTCAGAATAAGACCACAATTCACGAATGTCGAGTACTTGAATGTATATGGTTGCCTACTATGTCTATACACGGTGTAATTCTTATTAGTTTAGTCGTCCTGGAGCGGAAGCCCAAGCGATGTATCTAATGCCTATTGTTCACTGGAAATAAAAAAAATGAAAAAGTAGACTTAAATAAATAACATCTACCTACTGACCTATCCGAATATCATAGCTAAGGTGAAAATCTGGATCACCGAAAGTATCTACCGGTCAACTGACAAGCCACGCCGTTCCTCAATGTCATTTTGCGCTTGGAATAGGTATTTTTAGTGCACTAAATTATTATTACTTTGGAGATGTTACTTATTAAAGTGTTTTTATTTTTCAGTTTTTTTGGTACCAGTAAACTCCAGGACGACTAAAATTACACCTTGTATATGACTGCCTCATTTGGCTAGTGGCGTATAGTTCGGCTAGCGATCACGAGGTCTTGGGTCCGAATTCCAGATCGAACAATGTGGTTATTCTATCAAAAAATCTCAATGGCATTCCGGAGCGTCGTCTGATCACGAGCACAACGTTTATTTTATAATTGTAAACTGTGTGTGCTTTTTATAATTGTAAACTTGTGTGCAAAATTGTAAACTGTCGAAAGATAGTAAATGTACAATAATATTTACAATATAACTTAAAACATATTCAATAGTGGTAATCTTATCATATCATTTATGTTGATTATTACAAGTATAACCTAACCTTATCTATGGTTGGTTAACTATAAGTTAGGGTCGACCCTTGCGCTGTAATGCCTCGCTATTATGATGATCACGAAGGTCTAGCAGCGGTCACATCAGTCAGTCCGAAATGTTCAATTGAGTTTTTCTGTGCTTTAAAAGGCATTAAGTCATTGGCCTTGGTTACAACTTCGTGTAGATGTCATGGACGGTTTCTGGGTGGTTGAAAAATCCCAACAGCGGGCGGCTAAAAACCTGCCTCTACCAATCTGCACTGTATCCACGTGGTGGAGTATGAACTGTACTCTCTCACTAAGTATTGTGAGAAACAGCCTTTGCCTACCCAATGGTAAGCGGTGCCTACCTGAAGCTATAAGCTGATATATTTAAGTACATATATTTATTAGTCACTTATACAATTAATACAGATATAACGACATCATGTGGATGTTAATACCCATCAAGACGTCTGACTACAGAGCGTTCCCAAAAATAAACACACATATATGTTTAAACATTTGTAAAATATTTATCCTCCTTCTGGGGCAGTCGGGTAAACAATTAAGAGAAAAACTGGTCTAATTTATGAAACGTAGGTAAGTATATAATAAATATCTATATATTTATGTACATACATTATATATATATATTATGTTGAGCGAAGCCACACTCGATAAAACGCACCTTATCAGTTTTAGACTATCTTACTTCAGTGTTGCATAATTAAAATTCACATATGTCAACTGGTTACCAAACACAAGGTGCTTCGCTATTTGAATCTGAAAGTTATGAAAATATTAATAACTACTCAACAAAGTGTCACTATAGTGTACAGAAGTCATCTATGCACGTCCATTATTGTTTGTGAAGCTGTGCTAAGAGAAGAAGTTATATAAATCTAATAAATACTGTTCGGATTTTATATCGTATCATCACAAATATTTATCAGGAACCCTCACTTTTTAACCGACTTCTAAAAAGGAGGAGGTTCTCAATTCGACTATGTGTTTTTTTGTATGTATGTTACGCGATCATTCCGCCAATTATGAATCGATTTTAATGATTCTTTTTGCATTGGGTTCAGTATAGCTTCAAGGTGGTCCCTTTTTAATTTCATCGGCATTGGACCTTGGACTTGGAAGATACACCAGGGAACTCCTTAACGACAACAATACGAATGCGTAGATTGAGATATTATGTACCCATAATCCTATAGGTACCCTGCCATAGAACTAATCAGAATATTAACCGACTCCAAAAAAGGAGGAGGTCGACAATTCGTCTGTGTTTTTTATAACGTCTTTATATATGAACTAATTTTGATGATTCTTTTTGCGTTGGGTTTAGTATAGTTTCGAGATGGTTCCATTTTAATGAAAATGATATTGAACTTTGGAGTTTGAAGATACATCAGGAGACTCCTTAACGGCAAACAACACGAATGTATAGATTCTGTTATCATGGTAATTATATCAATGCGCGTTAAGTCCGATGGAATGTTGTGCGAGGCACAAGGGGGTTTCAGGTCTGGAAGAGGATGTTCGGATCAAGTCTTCTCACTCCGCAACATCGTAGAGAAGCATCTGGCAGTGGGCCGGAAGGTTTTCTGCGGTTTTGTAGATCTGGAGAAGGCATTTGACAGAGTTGTGCGAAAGAGACTTTGGGACATTTTGCCAGAGTATGGTATAGATGGCACTCTGTTGCGAGCCGTCCAGTCCACTTATGTGGACTGCAAGGCATGCGTACGGGTGGGTGGTAACAGGTCACCCTGGTTTGACGTTAAAATCGGCGTCAAGCAGGGTTGCGTGTTGTCCGCTAGACTGTTCATAATATATCTGGACAAAAGTCTTCAAAGACTGAAAGCGATGAATGAAGGTGTACAAATGGGTGACTTAGTGGTAAACCATCTACTTTATGCAGATGACGCGGTTTTAATAGCGCCAACAGCCACTGATCTGCAAACACTAGTCACAGTTATGAAAGACGACTGCATGATCAATGGCTTACACTTGAATGTGAAGAAAACCAAGATTATGGTTTTTGAAAGGGAAGAAACCAGAACGAATGTCAGGATTGTGGTTGGTAACGATGTGCTGGAGCAAGTGAATGAGTTTGTATATCTTGGATGCGCCTTCAGTAAGGATGGGAAATACACCGCTGACATAGAGAGAAGAGTGAGCCTGCACTCACTCTTCTCTCTATGTACAGAGAGTAAATGGTGCGATGGGAAAGCTACTCGGGAGCCGGCACTTAAGCCATAAGGCGCAGCTGGCTATACATAACGGAGTTCTTGTCCCAACGTTATTATGGTAGCGAGAGCTGGGTATGTAAGAAGGAGAATGAAAGTAGGATAAATGCGGTAGAAATGCGAGCTCTGCGGAAGATGTGCGGAGTGAAGCTGACCGACCGCATTAGCAACAGCATAGTAAGACAGCGAGTAGGTATGAAAGATAGTATCGGTGTAAAGATGAGAAAGGGCATGCTCCGTTGGTTCGGGCATATAAAAAGAATGCCAGAGGAAAGAATGACAAAACAGATATACAATGTGAAAGTGGAAGGATGCAGGTACCGGGGAAGACTTAGACGATCTTACCACGACCAAATAAATCGAGTCTTATCTGATGGAAAAGTCAAGAGTCTCCGTAACCGGCGAGCGTGTATGAGACGAACTATGAGAGTCGAGGAAGCCAGAGAGGTATGTAAGGAAAGAACCTGTTGGAACTCTGTACTCTCTGCCTACCCTGCAAGGGATCTGGCGAGAGGTTATAGATAGATAGATAGATAGATATCAATCCTGTAGGTACCTTGCTGTATAACTCAGAAAAAAATAATAATATAGGTATATAAATATTAGTAAATAATTTACTTGTCACTTAATATTGTAAAATAAAACCGACTTTCTAAAAGCAAAAAATAAATATTTGTAGTCGGTGCCAAGTAACCGACTGCACTATCGGAAATCGTTTTTTTTTTTAATATTTTTGTGCATTTGGATCTATCAAACTCAATTACTGACAAGCATAGACAAACGTCAAGTTGACACAATATAATTATTTCAGATCTGGATATGAGCATTTTGGCCATATAGTGTTGTCAGCGTAAAAGTTTTACCCTGTTTAGTAGATTACGGGAAAATAGGGAAAATATTTGCTTGTATAAATTTAAGTCTGAAGAAATGGATAATACTAGACTGAATTGGGGTTACTGCCGAACGGATATAAGCGATAATCATTACCTGACTTGTCTAAAATGCAGGAAAATATTTCATTATGCTTGTCTAGCCGTACAGGATTCTAACATCGATGCAGCAGTTTGGATATGCCCCGCGGCATTAAGGATGAAGATATGTATAACTGTTCACGCCCACCTAAAAATATTGATAGAACTAGATCCATAGTGGTTAGGTTGGCCTCACCGAGACTCCGTGATCGTCTCCTAGCAGCTTGTATTAATTTTAACAAATCGAACCCAAACCAGAAGCTAAACACTTCTCACCTTAAGTTGGCAGGCCCTGATAAGCCCATTTATATCAATGAACCTTTGTCACCCGCCAACAAGCATTCAGCGGCAAGACTAAAAGCTAATGAAAAGGGTTATAAAATTGTGTGGATCAAGAATGGCAGAATATTTGTGAGGAGGGATGTAAATTCGGAAAAAATAATCAGAAGCCGGAGTTCACTAGATCAAATCCACTAATATTTTAGTACCTGCCTATAATCTGTCTTATATTGTACTAATGTATAAGGTCACAATATAATTAAAATTCAATAATCTGTTAGTTTACTACCAGAATGTCCGAGGTTTGAAATCAAAAACGCACACTCTATATCGAAATGTATGTGCCTCTAATTATGATTTAATAGCGTTAGCTGAAACATGGTTAAATGACAATATTTTAGACCATGAATTATTTGAACATTCATATGTAGTACACAGAGAGGGATCAAGTGTACTCGAATAAGAAGAGGGGGGGGGGGGGTTGTGTTATTTGCTGTATCTAACAAATTTAAGTCTAGTCGCTTGCTGGCGTATGAAAGCAATTGTGAAGATCTGTGGGTTTATAGATATACCTAACAACAACATAACACGTCAGATTGCTGTGTGTGTGATATATTTACGGACTACGGACCTCTTTAGAAATGTTCACAGATAAAAGCAATTCTTTTTTAGACAATTGGTCTGGATATACATGTATATTAGGAGATTTTAATCTGAGTGCTCTTGACTGGTTACAAGCAAACGGTCATGATGGTAATGTTACACTACCATTAATTTGTCATACTTTGATTGATTTCACTTATATGAATAACTTAAACCAACTTAACAACGTTGTTAACTACAAGGGGAGAATACTTGACCCAGTCTTATCTATTTTCTCATCGTGTTTGGTTCAAGAGTGCACAAGTGAATTATGTCCTATGGATCCATACCATCCTCCCTTAGACATCTCTATCCCATTGCTTGAGTCCGAAACTTTGAAAAATATGTTTACACCGAGATTCAACTTTTATAAAGCAAATTATAAAAATATATGTGAGCATTTAGAAAGTATTAATTGGAATACAGTACTGGGTTATAAGAACATGAACGAAATGCTGTGATACAAAATTTTGTACGTAAATGTATACCTAAAAGTAAAAAATCTCCCATCTGGTTTTCTCGCTCACTGATTAGAATGCTGAAGAAGAGCAATAATTAAGGGAACGCTATAAGCTTTATAAAATCCATTAGATGAAATCGAAATAAAATATTTGAAAGTAGATTGTAATAAAATGACTCAACGCTGTTATAATGACTACATTAAAAATATTGAAAACAACATTGGTAACAACGTTAAGAGCTTCTGGTGATTTATTAAAGCGAAAAGGAGAAAACTCCTTATCCTGCTTCACTATCAAATGGTACTGTAGAGAGCTCCGACGGCAGCGAAGTTACCAATTTGTTTGCATCGTACTTTGCATCCGTTTATACACAGGATAGAGGTGATTACTTTACTTCTAGCCCCTTTAGCAAATATACCAGTATAGTTAATGGTAGCAATTGTCTAACTTCTTTGAATAAACAACCAGAAGTCATGTCATGTGCAGCTGCGTTGGTAACACCACTTTGCTTGATTTATAACCATTCACTTTGCACTGGAATATTTCCCGCTCAATGGAAGGTAGCCAGAGTGGCACCTGTGTATACATCAGGCGATGCAAAACTAATCAACAACTATAGGCCGATCTCTATTCTATCTAGTTTTGCAAAGATATTTGAAGCGCTTATATATCCTAGTATTGAAAGTCACTTTAAACAATTTCTTACCGAGCACCAACATGGCTTTGTCAGAGCTAGATCCACTGGTACTAATCTTGTGTTCTGTGTCGAAGCCTTATCAGAGGCTGTTGATAACCATAAACAATAATATACCGATTTTAGTAAGGCATTCGACAGAGTATCACACAAAGTACTGCTGCAAAAGTTATCATTATATTATGGTTTTACGGGTAAAATACTCAACTGGATTAAATCTTATTTGAGTGACCGCATTTTTCATGTTGTGTTGAATGGATTCAAACCAACTTCGTATCGTGTTACTTCAGGCGTACCCCAGGAATCGCACTTGGTCCTATTCTGTTTGACATGTTCATTAATGATATTCCTGAATGCGTTAATTATTCTTCGCCCTTTATGTTTGCCGATGATCTCAAAATGCTTGCATTTAAAATAAAACTCTTAGAATGTCTATGTATTAAGTATAAAATGTAATAGCTATTAGCAAACCTAAATAAATAAATAATAGTATAATGTGGTCCTAGCCGTATCGCCTGGGCCTTAAAAGAAATGCTGGTCCTAGAACTGAAGGCGTCTGAAGTGTGAGTCCCTGAAGTCTAATTAATGAAACGATTCCTAGGGGAAAGCTATAACGCCGTAAGTACCGCGAGTTTGAGGGGAACCTTTGAGTTTTAGTACCAACAAACTACCCAAGGTGTGTTCAATCCACCACTGCGGGGATTTTAAGTGATCTCTCCACAGATCTAGTAATCTTATAAGACATTTCCCTGAGGAATCCTACAATAAAAGTTTAAAAGAGGTTCATGAAAACCGTAACGATAGGGTTTCATTGAAGTAAAGACCTTCAAAAGTTTGGTCTATTCTTTTCATAGCTCAAAACAATTATTTTTAGTATTTTATAGGTCCCGGAAACTGCTGAGTGCCTAGTTATAATATTGTTACAAAATTCAATTGTGTTAATATAAAAGAAGTCCAGTAAGAGAAAAACATAGCAAAAACTATTTTGATTTAACTACATCAAATAACATTTTGTTATTTAAAAAAAAAGCCCGAGAGCTCCTAGTTGCTGCGGTACTACATTAATGAATATTCCAACAAAGACAAAACTTCATACAATCTCGTTACGATAATAGATAACCAACTATAAAAGCACGCCGCCCGAGGACATTGGTCGACGTGAACCGGTTTTGTCCTCCAGTGGCGTGTAAGTAAACTAGTCGTTGAGAGGACACACATACACACACACATGAATACACCGCTGCGTATTGTAGTCGTGTTAATACACGACTACAATACGCAGTGGTGTGTTCACGTGTGTGTGTATGTGTGTCCTCTCACCGACTAGTTTACTGTAGCGCGGTTGTATAAAGCTTTATCTCTGTGAGGATATTTATTTGTGGCAGTACCGCAGTGCTAAATGCATGGTTGCTGGATACTGAATACGAGTCGACTACTTTAGCACAACGATACGTAAAGCGAGTCACTAGTACGTAAAGTTCACGACAGCCCAAACAATGTGCAGGAGATGATAGCTGGCAAACTTGAGAGCATTCCCATCGGCCACCACAACAGTGTTCCCATTTGGGGACAGACAAGAAGCTTCGGGTTGTCTGTCCTCAAACTTACTTTTCCTATATCTCCCCACCCTACATCGTCTCTACATAGTGCACTCTCTTGACCTGTATGTAAATACTAAAACTATAATAAGAAACACATTATTACTAATAATTGGGCATAGTTCTTTTCCGTAAATCAATTATTAGTATTGCATCATATTAAATTAAAAATGCAGGTACAATATACGTATATTGGAGTCGAACTCCGCGTCTTTTATAAGTATGTACGCGCTAATCGTCAAAACTTTTTATCAGAACAGACACTTGTTATCACCATAAAGAGATAAATGGATAGACTGATTAATCAGTAAGATTTAGGTATATAATGGTAGGTATATAATATTTTGTGCAAACTGCCTGAACTATGATGACATTCGTCCGTTTTTTTTTCTTTTATTAAAACGTAGCCCCACACTACGAATTCTTCCTATATCGTGGGTGCGTTTACAAACACGAAATTCACATATCCAAAAGCCCAGACCGAAACAAATATTTGTGGGCCACACAAAGATTTGTCCCGCGCGGGAGACGAACCCGCGACTGCTTGATCCAGTGGGGGGAGCGACTTAAGCTCTTAACTATTAGACCAAACCGTAGTATCAAATAAACAATAAATAATTAAAATGGCGCTACGCGGTCTTCTTTATTCGGAATACCCCCATGCGATTAGTCAGTATCCATTCAAAGAAATATTTTTATAACTTACTAAAACGATCTTTTAGATATTATTGCTCACATAAATGTAAGTTTGTAAATATGAATACACAGAATTTATGCGGAAGGATAACCTTCCCTTGATAGCAGGAAAAGTTTATATGAGTTCTTGACTTTCTATAATAAATATGATTATTATAAAATCGACTGACTCGATCCGAATCTCCGTAACCGGCAAGCGTGTATAAGAGTGATATAAGCTATGAGAGTGGAGGAAGCCAGAGAGGTATGTAAGGAAAGAACCTGTTGAAACTCTGTACTCTTTGCCTACCCCGCAAGGGATATGGCGTAATGATATAGACAGATGGGTAGACTGCCTCGTTAGCCATGAAAGTGTTACTAACGATCAAATGGCAAAGTGTTGTTTTTTTTATGTAAATATTTCAATACAGGCATTGACTTATTTGTAGCAAAAGTGAGAGCGCATACACTTTAGCTCACTTTGTGTCAGGTGTTTGCCGCATCGTAAGTCGTTCGGATTTTAAGTTTTATTTCAGAAATATACCTTCTTGTGTACAGAGAATCTGGTTAAACCACTCGAGAAACATAATATTTATTATCTAGGAAAATATATATCCCCGCTAACTCCGCGGTTATATGAAAAACAAATCGGCAGATTTTGGCGGGAAATCGAAGTGATGTCGACAATTTGTTTTAAGTTCCAAAACTTATGTTATTTCGAATTATAATGTGTAATATTGGTGGAAGAAAGAAAGGAAAAAAAGAAAAGAAAGAAGAATACATAATGGTTAATACCATTATGTATTCTTATATGTGCATGAGTGAAGGCAATTGTAACAAACGCCCTTTCGAATTCCCTCAAAACGGCCGTCGCAAGTGGTATGTAAAGTATCCATAGCTTTACTATCCAGGGTGGGGCACTTTATCAATTTCAAATAACAACATCAAGTTCATCGGGGAGTTAAATTAGTTTAGAAACGAATAGTTATACATTTTCGTAATACTTGACATTAGCGAAATACGAGTCGTCGTGATGCCATAAACATAAAAAAAAAACTTTGCGGTTGTCAAGTTACGCGCCATTATTTGTTTATAGTACCTTCCCTTGTACGAAGTACTTAATAAATCAATGTCTGGAGTCTGGAATTTGTAGCATAGCAATAGTCTGACCCCTAATTACATTGAGACCTAACATTGTCTGCGATTGGTGCAATGTACACTGTACACCTCTGCCATAGTCCCTTTGGGTCGCGACAGTATTTATATCCTACTTAGACGTTTAAAAAAAAAAAACTCACGCCTATTTTCCCCAGCGGGGGTGGCAGAGGTGTACTGAGTACACCCACGTTTCGCCGACGATGTTAGGTCCCATGTAATAGGGGGCGAGCCTATTGCCATATACCGGGCACAATTCCAGACTTCGAACTCGTACTAGGAAGTTTTCGTTAGAAACTCAATCACGCAAAAACGGCTGAAGCAATTTCATTGAAATTTGGCGCAAAGATAGTTTATTACCTGGATTAACACAGGATTTTTTATCCGGGATAAATGTAAAGTTCCTGTCTAAAGTCAACGCGGACGAAGACGCGGGCAGAAACTAGTCGGTAATATTTTAAACGTCGTATTGTCATCATATAAGTCATTAGCATTTTTGGACATATAATATTTCAAACCTAAATATCGAATAAGAGGATTTGATATGGAATAAACGGCATTCTACCAATCTGGTATTTAGATGGGTATTTTGGAAGAATTAATACCCTGTTTCGATTTAATACAGTGCCTTGACCTCGTCTTTTGGACGAACTACGGCATTATCATTCTAGCCAAATCCAGTATCGGACGTTATGATATTTTTGGAAAAATAAAATTTAACGATTTTTCAAAAATTGAAACTGTAATACAAGTACCTATTGGCTAGATCCGGTTAGTAGAATACAACTACTATCTATTACTCTAGAGTATCCCACTTAAGGGCAGAGTTCAATTACCCCACGATTCCACACGAAAGAGGATCAAATTCAAAGAAAGATTTTATAATAGCGGATAACAAAAGATTAACTCCCGCAGTTTAAACGTAAGTATAATGTTTTTTTTTCAAAAAATATTTGTTTTATCAAATTTATGAATTATTATAATAAATCTATTGATATTATCATGCCAAATTCGTTACAGTTTACGCAGATAGTACAGAGTAATAACGTTCTCGTAAGTAATTTACTAAATAAAAAAAACAATAAACAATTGTTAAAGTTTAACTTAAAGGTTTAACTATGATTGATATAATATCTTTTTAACATGAATCATATAACCATTATCATGATTTAAATTCTTTTATCATCATCATCATCATCTCAGCCTATACTTGTCCACTGCTGAACATAAGCCTTTCCGATCGCTCTCTTTTATAAATGACATTAAATATTATTTGGTGCGGAAATAAACAATTGAAAAGAAAGCATATCTTTCCACTGTTAAAATATTTGCATAATGTACCTATAACTATCAGACAGCCGTGCCGTCGTCAGTTTGACGTCACGTACGTGTATATAGACAGTTGCGCAGGAGTCTCATAGATAGTCTGTAGTGCGACACGCATAGCGCCATTCGGGGATACAGCGGCGTTTACAACTTGTGCAAACCCCAACAGTGGAAGGTGTATCTCTACTGAAGGTAGGGAAATATTTAACAATGTTTAATTACTTATATATTTTGTGACATAATAATCATAAAGGTGAACACGAAAGTATTTTTTTTTATTGAATCATAATATAATATCTTGTAAAATCGCAGTGAATTAAAAGGAATCCCAAAATATAAGTCATAAAATATGGAGCGTAGATACTTTGGAGATTAAACTACTATAAAATCTATGTAATACCAATATTCATATAATAGTACATTTTATATTGTTAGACAATTATGTAGGCACTTAACCGATAAGTTTTTTCACAAATAGGTGCTTATTACTATATTGAAAATGAAGTGTTTTTGTGTTGTAACAGTGAATTTGAATACTAGCTTTAGTGCTGACATCTTAAAATAGATTTCCAGATTATACAAAAAGCTCAGGAAAATCTATTAGAATTTAAATGTCTAGTCTTAGTATATACATACATATTTTAATTAAGTGATGCATTGATTAATATGTAGCCTTGAATAAAATGAGTGTATCTTTGTTCCGCTCACTACTTTTTTTGGTCAAGTGGCGTCGCTAGGTCCTGGGTGTGATCTTAGGTTGGACTAGATTTAGTTAGGGATTTTCTGTATAAAATTCTCAGTAGGAAACCGGAGTGTGTTATTGCGTTCTTATAAGGGCTGGTTCGCCCCCTGATTGGGGCCTACCATTGACGGCGAAATGTGGATCATAGTACACCTCTGCCATCGCTACTTGGGATGCAATGCATCCAAATGCAAATGCATACAAATGCTATAGGCATGAAAATGTTTATTTTTTTATTTTTATACAGCTTTAAAGTGTAATCGAAAAGTATTTATATGAATTATAAATGTTTTTAATAGAAACATATATTTGCAATGATATAGATCATTAATGCTTAGTTAACTTTAATTTTAGACAATCAACAGTAAGGAGGTATTTTAAATTAACAATGTTTTTCCTTTTACATATTTGCAATAAATTTTGCGCATAATTAGCGCAGTGGTTAAGAGCTTAACCGGCTTCGCCCACTGTGTCTAATAGTCGCGGGTTCGATTCCCGCTCGGGACAAATCTTTGTGTGACCCACAATTATTTGTTTCGGTCTGGGTATTTGTGTGTGCGAATTTTCATGTTTGTAAACGCATCCACGACACAAATAAATCCTAGGGTGGAACTACGTTTTCATTAAAAAAGAAAATCATTGTACTTTCGTTACAATAATACTTAATAATAATAATTAAAACACAATATAATATTACGTGTTCGCATCTGACTACTTATTTACGCTTGCAGGATACGTTCTACATTCAAGATTATAATAATAATAATATTAGCCTTGTTAAGAAACTGTCCCACCGTTGGGCATGAGCCTCCTCTTAAACTGAGAGGATTTAGGCCATATTCCGCCACGCTGGCCCGGTGGAGATTGGCGAACTTCACACACCTTCCAGGAACTCTTAGGCATGCAGGTTTCCTCACGATGTTTTCCGTCACCGTTATAAAGCAAGTGATAATTAATTCAAGATGAATACACCCTATAGTTCACCGTTATAGTTTTAGGTAAATAAATGATGACAAACACCGTCATGCCTGCATTCCTTAGCTGGGTAGCAGAGGTGTAATATATACACCCAAATTTTGCCGTCAAGGTTATGTCGTAATGTAATAGTGTTCCAGGCTCCGGGCCGGTATTGACGAATTTTCGAAAGAAAAACAACACTTTGGCCGACCTAGGATTCGAATCTAGAACATTGTGATCACTATCACTATATACACCACAAGACCATCGAAACACTTAATAAAAGCCATATTTACTTAATTTCATTTAGTCTAATGCGTATAGGTGATTTTGGAATTATATCAGGCATGATTCGTTCTAAAAAAATCGATCTTTGGATCGTTTCAAATTGAACGCACGATTCGAAGTCAATTTCTATGAATGTGGTAAATGAGTGAAAATATTTTTAAGTTACACTTATTACAGGTACTTGGTATTTTTCACAATAAACGTTTCAAAACATAAACAAATTGTTTCAAGAAAATGTTTCACAAGCACATACAAGAACTTTAACATTTGCTTTGCGGGAATAGGTAATTCTATTGTCCGCAAACGCATAAAAGTGTCGTAAACTCTGCTTACAGGCTTTCAATCAAATCTGGTACAGACTTTAAAGCCTTATAAGCAATGATTTGCTAAACTTATTAAGGAGGTCATATTAAAGGACGGATAGCATGAAGACTACGAATTTATAAAATAATAATACGAAAATCTGCATACAATTCATTGACTATTTATAAAGCTATTTGAAAAAAAAAGATGTTGAATTGTCGTGAATATTTTGTTTACCCGCTTCAGATATTTTCTTAGTTTAATCTCGTACTTTTCTAAGGTTACCTGCCCTGTCCTGTCTATACCATCACACCAGATCGCTTGGTAGACAGTGAATAGAGTTCCAACCGGTTCTTTTCTCACAGACCTCTCTGGACTTATCAACTCTTATAGTTTGTCTTATACAGGTTTACCATTATATTTATAGCTTTAAATGACTTTGGTCTATTGAAAATCACCTAATAACTTGTCCAAATAAGCTGGAGATTAAGTAATACAAACTAAAGATTGGTGTTCTGTCGATAGTCTTTCCGGAAACATTTGTTATTTTAGATTAAATTGTACTAATGAAATTGTAATTATACAATTAACACTGTTAAGTGACCTCAAAATATATATAGATGTAGGATGTAATAAAGACCGTACAGTCGCTTAGTTAGTGTTGTAAAATTTACCTTTAAAAAATAAAATAGTTATTTGTATTAATGTAAACAACCAGACTGGCTAACAAAATTTAAACACACACAACGTTATGCCTATATTTCTCAAGCGGAGCGTGTACTGTAGACATGGCAAAAGTGTCTCATCTTTCAGATTCGATCATTTGTAATTGAATTCTGTAAAGATTCGAATCTTAATATACCTCATTAGAAACATTTGTATCACTGATTCTGAATACCACATCGTCGCATATTCGGTCGTTCCATGAGACGATAAGTTTAACGAATGTAAGATTGAGATTCAGATTGGAATGAACTATGAAGCATTTTATTCGTTCTGTAAGATTAGCGCTTTTATATACTGACTATTGAATTGTAAGATCGAGATTCACATACAAATGGGGCATTTTTTGTCTGTACAACTATTCCGAATCTTGTAGTTCTCGTTCATGTTTCATATCACTATATCGTTTCAGTAAAGATCGACACATGTCTAGTGTACATACATGTACAAAAGTGTACTGTATATACCCATTTTTATTGACTACTATAATTAAATATGCATACATACATAATCAAACGTTTTACACTATAGGTATCACGAGTATACTGATTTAAATTCAATAAAGCATTATTGTGTGTTCTTTATGCATATCTATTTTATATATTTAAAACAA
The DNA here is from genome assembly GCA_905147815.2 of Phalera bucephala. Lineage (NCBI taxonomy): Eukaryota > Metazoa > Arthropoda > Insecta > Lepidoptera > Notodontidae > Phalera > Phalera bucephala. The sequence continues at coordinate 12,020,664 of LR990615.1, forward strand.
TATTTTCTTTAAACAATACCGCATATGTAATTATTGGCTTGTTAACATTCTAATTAAATGCGAATTTTCTTTTCCTGTACTTATAGGCCGATTAATATCAATGATAGGTAGTTTATTAGAAAAGAATTGTATACCGACACGCCTACAATTTTCAAGCAGGGTTACTGTGCATACAATATTCATATGTATATCTATCTGTCTATGTCATTACGCCAGTTCCCTTGCGAGGTAGGCAGAGAGTACAGAGTTCCAACAGGTTCTTTCCTTACAGACCTCTCTGGCTTTCACCACTCTCATAGTTCGTCTTATACACGCTCGCCGGTTACGGAGATTCTTGACTTGCCCTTCAGATAAGACATATATACATATGTATTTAACGAATTATCAGATCATGGTGTAATTTTAGTCGACCAGGAGCGAAAGCCCAACAGATGTATCTAATGCCTACTGTTCCCTGGTACTAAAAAAAATGTAAAATAGAATACACAGATAATTCACACTTCAGGCAATACTAATCCAGTGCATTAAAACCACTTACAAGCGCAAAATGACATTGAGGGGCGGCGCTGCTCATCAGCTGGCCGGTAAATTCCCTCGGTGTTCCGGATTTTCACTCTAGCTAAGATACTTGAATAGGTAGATGTTACTTATTGAAGTAATTTTTATACAATTTTTTATTACCAGTGTACAGAAGGCATTGGATACACCACCTGGGCTTCCGCTCCAAGACGACTAAAATGACACCGTGAATATTAAGAAGTTCTGATTTCGAGTCCTAGGTAGAACAAAGTGTAGATTTCTGTCGAAGAAAAAAAAAATAACACCGTCACGCCTATATTCCCCAGAGGGGGTGGCAGAGGTGTACTGAATACACCCACGTTTCGCCGACGATGTTAGGTCCCATGTAATAGGGGGCGAGGCTATTGCCATATACCGGGCACAATTCCAGACTCCGGACTCATACTGGGAATTTTTCGTTAGAAAAACTACATTTGTCCGACCTAGGATTTGAACCCAGGACCTCGTGATCACAAAGCGATGCGCTTTGCCACCAGACTAACGAGGCAGTTTCTGTCGAAAGTTTCTCAATAGCATTCTGGAGTATAGATTTTGTGTGTGTGTGTGTGTGTGTGTGGGTGTGCGTGTGTGTGTGGGTGTGCGTGTGTGTGTGTGTGTGTGTGAATGATCTACGCTGTTGGCTGCGGGGCCTTTACAGCTTCACCGGACAAGAGGGCAAGCGTGAAACCACTACGCTTAAGCCAGAAGGGCAAGGGGGCAACTAGCTCAAGGGCGCCTCAAGGAGGAACGGCCTCGGCTTGGGCAGTCGCTGTGGGGGAGGGCATATACTAGGTGTCTCGCCGTAGTGCTCTGCACCGGCCGGCGGGCAAGGGATTCTTCGACCTCGCCGGCGAGGTCGGTGTCTGATCCTGTGTGCGGTATCTGTATCCGAAAGAAGGAATGTAAGGGCACCGGTGTAACGGTCGGTGAGAACATGCCGCGGACAGCAGTAGCGGCTGATAGGAGTTAGGTTCGTAATCGGCGGCGGCCCGGAGAATGGAATTGTGCCCGGTATAAAGGCAATAGGTTCGCTTTCTATTAAATTGGGATTTAACATTGTTGGCGATATAAGGTGTATCGTAAATAACGCAAGACCTCAGACACCCCGATTAAATAATTTGTTCACAAATTCAATACGAAAGCCAAATTTCCAAATTTTAAGTTTTTTACCCCCTTTTTAAACATCTTTATACCCCAATTAACTATGAAACATGTACGCGTATATGTGCATATTGAGAAATACGTTTTAGAAATGCATTTGAAATCTCCATATCGCTTTGAATCAATAATAAATTTAGTTTGTTATAGCTCACTGAAGATGACAGCATTTTTTGCAAATTAAAATAAAATGTAAGATTAAAAATAGTTGGCATGAATTTAGTTACCAATTTATAACAAACAACTTTCAGGTCTTGCATTTATTATGTTACACCTTGTAGTTGTCAGTGTACACTTACTCTAACACCCCTGCTTGGGGAACATAAGCGAAACATTGAATAATCTATCCCATCAAACTTTAAAACTCCGTAAACAATGCATCACCATATTTAGTTGTTTAAGTTGTAATTGCAATCTATAACAAGTTTAAAATGAAGGCGATGGTATTTCCGAAGACATCGAAATGAAAATGCTGTTAGCACGAAATCGACGTTTTATATGGTGTGAAAAAAGTTTTAAATTTTAATTAGAATCGAATTATAATAATAATATTAGCCCTGTTAAGAAACTGGGTTACACGTTGGGCACGCGCCTCCTCTCAAATTAAGAGGATTTAGGCCATAGTCCACCACGCTGGCCTAGTGCGGGTTGGCGAACTTCACACACCTTCGAGAAATTCTTAAGCATGCAGGTTTCCTCGCGATGTTTTCCTTCACTGTTAAAGCAAGTAATAGTTAAATTTGAATACGCACATGCCTTCGAAAAGACAGAGGTGCGTGCCTGGGTGTGAACCCTGACTGACTTTGCAGTCCAATGGTCTAACCACTAGGCTATCACTGCTTTAGAAAGAATATATGCTTTTAAATACAAAGTTTTTTATATACTGCCTCCGCCTCATAAAGAAGTATTGGCCGGTGGAAATACCTGTTTATTATTATTGTATTTAAATGCTTGCTTGAGCCTACCTACTTATACTATAGTTGGATGATCAAGGTTTTTTAGTTCTGTTGTTATTTATTTATATTTATCTCGAAGTGAGGCGCTCGTAGCTCTGTACTACCGCTGTGTTCTTAGTGACCACCAAGGTAAAGCAACGTTCATCTCGGTCTAAGTTAGGCTTGTGGAGTTTTCATATTTGAGTGACTCTGTGCTTCAAAATGCGCGTTAAGCCTTTGATTCCGGCTCCTACTTGATTTTGTAGTCGTTAAGCCGAGTTGGAAGCCTCACGGGCGGCTTAATAACTTCCAACAGCAGCTGGCCAAAAACTCGCATCAATCGGTACTGGGTGGTGAAGTATGACCTAATCTCAATCACTTTTGCCCGGCATAGGTTCATTTATTATCTCGAAATGTCTAGAGCCATGCGGACCATTTCTGCTTTAAAAATTAAAAACGGGTGCCATTTTTAAGTATAATTTAAATGGCGAACTGAATTCTTAATTTGAATTTTTCTTTCTTTTCTTTTTTTTTTTTTTTTTTTCTTTTAAAAAAAACGTTGCCCCACACTAGGATTAATTCCTGTGTCGTGGGTGCGTTTACAAACATGCAAATTCACATACACAAATACCCAGACCGGAACAAATAATTGTGGATCACAAAGATTTGTCCCGTGCGGGAATCGAACCCGCGACTATTAGACACAGTGGGCAGGGCGGGCTAAGCCCTTAACCACTGCGCTAAATTATTTGAAAGATCTCTACTTTATTATCTTTAAAAGTGATCAAGGCACACAAGGCCGTATATGTAGAAAACTTTGTTTGTTATATGCTATTAGCTTAAGGTATTTAAATGGAATGCGACCTAAAGACTGCTTAATTTGCATTTTTATCCAATTATTAAAATCGATATCTCTCATAAATTTTCGTTTATTTTATTTACTACCATATACAACTTGTTTTGAAAAAACGTAAAGATCCAAACAAAATGAGATTATTTTAATTTGCTTATTAGTTTTAACTTTGTAATAAAAATCCCAAATTACATCCGCCGAGCGCAGCTGAGGTGTGCTGTGTATGCCGGCATTGAAATAGGAGGCGAGATTATAGTAATTATACTGGGCAATAACCGTAACATAGACCCCGGCGAGCGTGTATGAGACGAACTATATGAGTGGAGGAAGCCAGAGAGATATGTAAGGAAAGAACCTGTTGGAACCCTGTACTCTCTGCCTACACCGCAAGGGGTCTGGCGTGATGATATAGAGAGATGCTAGGCACAATTCCAAATTCCGGACTGCTATTGATTTTAAAGTGAAACTTTTATTAGATCGTTACAAACTTTTTGGTCTGTGTGTTGCATGTCGCGTGACACGCGACATGCCCGACCGTCACGCGACATGCAACGCGCTCGCCAGAGCAGCCAAGGCCAATATGTTTCACTTTTACCGTGGTTTCATAATATTTTTATGGAAAATCTTTGACCGCCCTGTGATCCGAACCGAGGACCTCGTGATCGTATATGTGATATAGGATAAAAATGCTTACAGTACAAAAATTATAATCGTATAGGCGATTATAATTTTTGTCTACTCTACTGTCATATAAATTCACGCGATATAATGGACTATGACATTCTCGATTGTCGCGCATCGTCACTAAACACCAACGGAACCCAAAAATTTGGAAAAATTCTTTGAACATTTACACATTTCATGGAGTCAGACTTATCGCGCGGCATCCAGTAGCATCGATTAACAATTCTGAGGACACCTTTATAAACAGTATGTATAGAGCGACAAGGATTTTTTGGCCCATGGATGACATTAATATAATTCCTACTTCCAAGGAGATATTTCAACAAGTGGGTCTGCACAGTTACTTATTACAAAAATCGTGTTAAAAACTACCCTGCTAAATTTCATAGCAAACGGCAGCTCTGCAACTCTCATAAACTGACATTTCACTTAATAACATCATTAGTACGGATTTAGGCCGCGGGTCAAAAGATCCTTGTACGACTGTACTTTGAATTAGACTGACTAGAAAGAACCAGCAAATATAAAAAAAAAGACATTAACACCTATATTCCCCCAGCTAGAGTGACAAAGGTGTAATGTATACACCCAATTTTCGCCGACGGCGTTAGGTCTCAATGTAATAGAGAGCCTAGAGCTGAGCCTATTGCCCTTTTATCGGGCATAATGCCGGAGTCCGGACCGATAGTGGAAATTTTCCTATCGACAAATTACCCTTCGTCCGACCTAGAATCCGAACCTATGATCCCGTGATCGCCACGCGCATTTTTCGCCACTAAAGCATCGAAGTAGGCCTCACTTGTGTTCCATTGAATACGAATTGACAAACACAGAGTCTCGTAAAGCGTCAAAGTGAGTGGAAACAACTTCAGTTTTAGAATCTCCATTATCTTGAAACCAAAAAACACCGCGACGTCCACGCAAATCCATTGGATGGCTCTATTAATGGAGCCTACTGCACGTTTTCTACACTTGAACCTATCATGCGAATAAGTTCCAAATAACGGACCTACCCCCTTAAATTTCTATACTTCGATTCTAAGTAGGTCGCAGCAAATATGACTTGACAAAATTGGGCATAACTGATCCATCTTAAGTCCAGTGTGAACGTGGTGCCCTTGAGCAATCCATGTCGCACCTGCTTGTGCACTCACAATGTCCATTCACTCGCACACAGGACGACCTTAACAAAGCTAGCGACGAAGTCATTGACATGACCACTTTTTGGGCCAACATATAATATAACTTGTACCACTGACTCGTCAAGAAAAAAAACCTCAAATAGATAGGAACAGAGATACGATAGTTCTCTTTCTCGTAGTTCGTCTCATACACGCTGGTCGGTTACAGAGATTCTTCACTTGCCCTTTAAATAAGAAACGGTCTATTTGGTCATGGTAAGATAGTCTAGGTCTTCTCCTGTACCTACATTCTTCCATTTTTGCACTTTATATTTGTTTTGTCGTTTTTTCTTCCGACATTTGGTCTGTATGCCCGAACCACCGGAGCATATACTTTGTAATTTTCCTACGAATACAATCTTTCATACGCTTACTTACTACGCTATTGCGAGCGCCTATATCAATATTTTGTTTTAAAATACTTTTATACGTGCGCTTCTGAAAAAATACATTTCTTTTGCATCAGGTGTGAAATATCTTCAAAATGAGCTACGCGGCAGCGGAGAGCGTGCTGCAGAGCAGCTCATGGAACGCCACCAACCTCTTCTATGTCCTCCTGGTACCAGTACTCATCCTCTGGTACGCGTACTGGAGAATGTCACGAAGACACTTATACGAGCTGGCAGAGAAGCTCAATGGGCCCCCTGGCCTGCCGCTCCTGGGAAATGCTTTGGAATTCACTGGCGGTTCTCATGGTAAGTTTTAATCGACTAATTGCTTGACTTTGTCCAGCAGTAGGTCACAATATGAAATAATGTTGCTGATTAAACTATCCAAGCCAGACCTTATAAGAAAATATAACATTATTGCAACCCTACGATGTTGTAGACAGAATTAAATCAATTCGAAAAGCTTTTACTTACATAGGCCAAATAAACAAGTAAACTTAAAAAATACTAAACTTTGTACATATCTACAAAGTTGAACATGAGGACCTAGTATCATTCATCGGATGTGAGATTTGTGTTCTTAGATGACAGAAATCATAGTAATAAGACACTACAAGTCATATTGCCTTGTAACACATATGAAATAATTATAACAAATGTGCGTTTCTATGTGTACCATTGTATATGGTACAGTGGCTAAGACTGGTGTTATGCAGGAAACCCAACTGTGAAAAGTTTTAAAAGGTATTACGATAATAATTTACAGTAATAATGTGTATTTTTGTTAGACCGTGCCTACTTATATCAAACTACATGTGTGACGAAGCAACAACAGTAGCCTCCCATAAAATCGTGCGCTATTTCCTATCTAGTGTTCTTTGCCTCAGATAAAGATTTCTTTGCTAAAATTACCTTCTAAATAATTAATTCTTTGTATTTCGTTCTCAATAGATATCTTTAGAAACATCATGCAAAAGAGTGTTGACTTCGACGAGGAAGCTGTCGTCAAAATTTGGATTGGACCCCGTCTTTTGGTCTTCTTATACGACCCTCGTGACGTCGAGCTGATCCTGAGCAGCCACGTTCATATTGACAAAGCTGACGAATATAGATATTTCAAGCCCTGGCTTGGAGATGGCCTTCTCATCAGTACTGGTAAGTACGTTAAATTATACTCTATATGTTTAAGGATTCTCCCTTAATGAAGTAGCCAACGAATTTTGGGACTAGTGTTTACAGATTATAAAATTAGTTTTAAACTGCCTACGAAATAACGGAAGTTATTGTGGTTATAGATTAATACGATTAATAGGTAAAATAGGCATAGACACTTAAAGAAATAGGGAAACCATGGTGACCGACTGGTTGATTGATGTCAAATATTTTATTCTCATTCTCTTCTTCTCTATCGGTTTCTGAGGCTTCTTCTCTTTCGGTGAGGTTCGTGATCACTATGGTCAAGTTTTTATAGAAGCGTTCTCAAGGCTTCCCGATATTCAGCCTGTTTGTTGGCAGCTGGAATACTGGTGCTCATGGTCTCTTTAATAACGTCTGGCCATCTGAGTGGCGATCTTCATCTACTCCTCTTTCCTTCCACGTTCTTATTGCCACCCACTAAATATAAGCAAAAAACAAAGTCGCGTTATATTAGGTACTCTATCCCCTACTTCTTGGGTACTCTTTATATTTATAGCAAATGTTTGTGACCCTTGTAAGATTTCACTGAAATTATATTGCATTAAAACGGCATATTTCCTTTGAATATGAATAAAGATGCACCGTAAAACACAGACACAAACAAACACTTAACTTTTTTAGTATTATTATAAATTGATTGCTATATGGCCAAAAACATATTATGGTACAAAACCCCATTGCGGCCAGACCTACATGATTTATGAAACCTAGCTTTCAGTTTTATGAATGAATACGCTACTATGCCATTAAATATATGCACACTCGCTAGCTTCAAACCGGGGACGTTTTAGAGGTAGCAGGCATGTTCAAAAGGTACATAAAAATATTGCTAACCTTCGTAATAATATGAAATCGGGTTATTTTTTTAAACAGAATATTATTAAAACCAACCTTATACTTTCCGTGGAACCTAACTTCCGCCGGACGCTCATGATAAAGGTCATGTCCGCACTAGTATTATATAGCATTCTTTAAGTCTGAGTAGCCTTTATATAGTATTTCGAGCGAGTATTTCACAACCTTAAGCTTTTTTTGAGACAAAAGGTATTTGCCAAATTTAATCAAAATCTGTTCCCCGGTTTAGGCATAAAAGGGTAACAGAATTCAAATTTATAATGTTAGTATGGATTTCTATAGTATTTTTTTTGTACAACCCATTTGTTGTAAACTTTCGCAACGTGAGTATACCTAATATTGTCACAGGCCAAACGGAAAATGAAAAGAAGTCAATGATATTTTATAAAATTAATTAAAATACAATTTTACGCGTGTATCTTCACCGCGTGGAAGTCTTATGAGTGAGTGCACCTTACAAAATGTAACCACCACTGGATTGTAAAACAAACCACAAATAAAAGTACATTATAATAACTTCTCAGACCAAGCGAGATTGGTTGCTATGAAAATACTAGGTGGCGCTTGACGATACAATCTTTAAAGTGTCTGACAGAAGTTATGGCCCAGGGAAAGTGTCTAGTATTATTGAATCTTGGTTTTTAACAACATTTTGCATAACATCTATAAAAATCATCATTCATAAAATTACGTAGGTATAGCGTAGTCATTGCTGCGTATAAAGCGGTCTTAAAGTCAAAGATTCTTTATTTGTATATTCCGATAAAAAAATTACTTACAACTTTAAAGTTATTAAATTTTTTACATCTACCGGCGGGAAACTCAGCGTGCTAGTTTTTTAACTTTCAGTTGGCATTTCAGTTTATATTTTTGTTTAGAAACCTATATTTTACAATATATGTATAGGGGATGCTGGATGAGGAGCTGGTCAAACGCAATCAGTTTTATCTTCGACATAATCCGAAATCTTATAATATCATTTATTACATAGTCTAGTTTTCATAGCTTTTTGGAACTTATAAATAAGTATGTTTCGTATACCTATGGGCGATTTGTTGTAGATTGCCCCATGAACGAGTTATTAATTCAATGGAGACGAGTAGAATCTACTATAAGATCACCGTTCCTACATTGTTCCGTGTATTAACACGAATAGTTAGTTCTTCAATAGTTAGAATATGTGGCATTAAGTATTTATGCAAATGAAGGTGGAAAAAAATCTGTTTACGTTTTATTTTGAACTTTGGAACTCAGTAAAATGGAAAAACCAAATTAGATCAGGTTTATAAATTGGACTACGAATTGCGGAAAAGAACTTGAAATACTTTAAGTTCTTCGTATTTTTCTGACGTCACTGAATAATAAAATTTTGTACGTGTACGAGGTTAAATGATAAATTTATATCTAATGGGGCATGTATTGAGGATAATGATAATATTAGATCAATGTTTCGCGGACGATGATGCTTATAATAATCCTTGATTCACCCAATTGATACGGTAGTGAGCAGAGGGCTTAGCACGAAAACTTTGACGCTAGCGAGTAACGTGCTGTCACGTTCATGTTTAATTAGTAAATTTGTAGTATGACAAGGATGGCATATCAACTCGCTAGCGTAACTCTAACGTCAATCTTTTCGTTCTAAGCTCTCTCTTCTCTGACTTTGAAATGAGAAGTGCGGACACACATTTACACAATCACTCTCGGCCCTTCTTCGCTCTGACAAAACGCCTCGGTACCTATAGTATTTTTCATGTAAGGTGGGTACTGTGACAGCTGTAAGTGTCAAAGAAAATTATACTTTATTCAATGGCAATAAGAGGCATGACCCGTTCCTATACTTATGGTTTTATGCCTTAATACCATTGAATGAAATATTAATTTCGTTTGGCACTTAGAACTGTCACTACCCATCTTATGTGAAAAATATAGTGATATGATTGATAAAAGTTTATTTCACGAAGTTATCGTAACGCGCCGCGTTACGTGTTTAATTGATCATAGCAATTAACGACTGTGCATGAAAATTATCATGTACACTTCCCAGCTGTCTGCCGTGGTTTACATTCTCGCGCTGGCTAATTTCATGTCCTATTTCTCTGCTCACTTGCACGTAAACGGGTTAAATGTAATCATGGAGTAAAATTTGGGACCCACATATATACCTGGTATTAGTATAACGCCACTAACGCTTCTTGTAGATGTCGTTACGTAACTCAAGGAATAAACACGTTTAATCAAGCAACAGGTCCCAACCAGGGTAACAGGGCCCCAGTTGTAGTAACAATTTCGCTAAAGCTTAATCACAATCACCGCTGGGCAATGCACCTAAACGCCGTCTCTCTAGAGTTATGGCCCTGGACTAAAAATCGAACTGCATAGAAAGGATTAAACATTTTACTAATTTCCAGTTTATAAATAACAAATTACAGTCGAGAAAAGAACGTACTCTTACATTCAATCACAGAAGCCAGAGGTTTATTAAATAATTCAAACATTAAATTAATTTATGATAAAAAGACAGGCATGAACCAGTTTTAGGGAGTAAAATAGCTGGTTTGGGTGACGAGGGTCAATTTAAAGGTCAACTTACGCAATATAAGTTAACTGAATGCCGTGAAGACAGAGAATTACTCTAAATTTTTAATACTTTAATATTTATTTGTGGCTTCTTCCGACATCGGTAAAAATAAGTAATTTTCTAGCTAATTAGACAGGTCACAAAAAAATATTACGACGTCGATCAAAGTGTTGATGCCTATCACTTACGTCGATCAAAGTGTTGGTGAAGTTTTTCTATTGAACAATTCTCATAAACAAACCAAAGTCAGAAATTGCCGGCACCAGGCTGACCCCTTATTGCTTTGGGACCTAACATCGTCAAGTTATGGATGCACATACTATATTTTTACCACCCCCGCTTATGGAATAAAGGCGTGACCGTGTTTATACTAATTACCACAGAAAATCTTGCTTTAACAATTATTACCTATTTGTAGGTCAGAAATGGCGTTCCCACCGCAAACTCATCGCTCCCACATTCCACTTGAATGTGCTGAAGAGTTTTATCGATTTGTTCAACGCCAACTCCAGATCTGTGGTTCAGAAGCTTAAGAAGGAAGCGGGAGAGTTTGACTGCCATGACTACATGAGCGAATGCACTGTGGAAATTTTACTGGGTAAGTACTTATTAAGGTAGCGTGATTAAGTGGGCTTAGGATAGGGATATGTGGCTTTTTGAGCTTCCTTCACGAGCGACCCCAAGGAGGACGGCGGCGTGGTGTGGCCCTCGTCGCCGTGAGCACAGCGTCGGTGCGGGGGGGGAGCGTGTCCTTCGGAGTGCGGCACGAAAGGGGCACCGGTGCGTTCCATACATAGATCTTGTAGCCCCTCCAAAGTGCTGATATCGACCAACCTGGGGTTTTAGTCGGTAGGTATCCGACACGCACCGCGAACTTCCCCCGAGCCTTGCGAAAGTCCTATGCAGGATTTTGCCCAGGAAAAAAACAAAAAGGGATATGTGGCTTAAGAGAGAGGAGGCTCATTCCCTGTAGCGGTTGGAATGAGCTAGAAGTACTAATTATGTTAGGGCAGAAAGGTTCTCGAGTGGCGACTTTGTATCGGAAGGCGTGGAGTCGACAGGCCCTTCACAGGGTCGACCGTTGACCTTGTGAAGGCAGCAGATAAAAGCTGCATGCGTACAGTATAGAGTCGGTTCTCCTAATGGAGGGGAATTTGGGAAAAGCCTTTATCCAGCAGTGGACGTATTTTGGCTAATAATATGTATGTATTAACAGTTGAATCACCAACGTAAGGTCGCTAAAGCTGTACATTGAATATTTTTTTCTACATCTTTAGTTGCATAAATGTTCCTCAATATTACTTACTAGCTAGCTAACTTGATAAGTAATGCAATATTGATTACCATGAGACTTTTAATTCGCTAGCGTGATTCGCGTCACGTTCTGCACGCGTTATGCGTTGAAGCAATTGACCGATAATGACACAGGTACTTAAAACTTACCCTTATTAGGTAATGAGGGGCAGTTTTAAGTACCTGTGCAAGTGTATAACAATTTACAAAGCTATATTGGATTGAATATTCACATATTACATACCTGAACATTAGCTTATCACGACATTATCGTGACGTGAGTTGATATGCCATCCTTGTTATACTACAATTAATTAATTAAATAAACATAAACGTCAAGCTAATGTCAATCTTTACGTGCTAAGCCCTCTGAGAGCTTAACAAGAACAGATCAACGTTAGCGTGACGCTATCGAGTTGATATGCTATCCTTTTCACACTACAAATATACTAAATTAAGATGAACGTGACAGAACGCTTTCTCGATGACTTTACGGTAACGTCAGATGGGATGTGCTTAGCCGTCTCGTGTGATGATACGTGGCAAAATAAGATCCGGAAAAATGGGTCAAGCGTCACAACGGATTAAAGGCCAATAAGCGTACAGTCATACAAGGATATTTTGGCCCGCGGTCAAAATGAACTAACGCTTTCATCAAGTAAAATGTCACTTAATGAAAGTCGCAGAGATGTCGAGAGAAGAAATTGACCCAAGTTTTTTTAGTAGGAAGAAGTAGGAAAATTTAAATAAACGACAAACCCAGATAAACCCAATTTTAGACCAACGTTATCCACGTCAATGTCATCCACGAGTCAAAATATATCTGTCGCACTATAAGAGACATTCGATTGCTTGTCTCGTTCATCCGTCGCTTATCCCCTTTTCTCTTTCAAACATATGTATGTATATTTCAAAATAAAGATTAACTCTAAAATAAAAGTATTGACAATTGATGAAATATTGACCAATATTTAAGGTCGATGAAAGTGTTTCAAGTATTTATTGATATGCAATGGTAACCATAGCAAACGGTCGGGGGAGTTTTTGTATTGATAACGTGCTATATTTTATATTAATTCCTTTCACCCTCCACATGCCCATTTAAAGGGATAAAAAGTATCGTGTATTTTAATCCAGGTAATAAACTATCCAAATCCGTTCCTCTGTTTTTGCGTGATTGAGTAACAAACATACAAAATTTCACATTTCTAACATTAGTACGATTTTAACCATTTATGTATAGAATAATACAACGTGTTTTAATTATTTTTAACAAAGCATTAAGTATTTTACACACACAAAAAAGAATTTGGTCTGATCTATCTAACGTATCCGTTTTTTTGAGAAAGTGTATAATATAAAATCTGATTCGTAAACTGACGCACACTGATTCTGTTAGTCCTAAGTAATTAAATCAATCAATTCAGTCTGCAAAATGAAAGGTAGGTACCGTTTCTCAAAAAAAGCTACTTCAGCAGAAAGTCGCAACATTAATCTTATGAGTGTTGCTTCCTTCTGATGTAATGAGTGCTTAGAAACAATATCAATAGGTCAGACATTAAAACAGTTTTGACCTTCAAAGTACGTGCTCTTTGGATTTAGTTGTCACGTTCAGTACTGAATTAGTTTTAAATTTATTAATTTAAACTTTATTGTATACAACAAAGGTTAGATTACACAATTGATGTACACTGACGCACTTAACATAAGTTGACTTATACACCAGTTAACCTTTGAGTGTAGGTACACTCATATTATTCGATTTATTGTGTAACTATGCAATTGTTAAACAACCGCTAACAATTCATTAAGGCAATTTTTTGTCTGTGATTGTTTGTGTGATATCACGCTATCAACATTCGCTTGTAGATTTTATGTCAGTGATAAAATAGAGTAAGTTCACACCTAGGCACGCACCTCTGTCTATTCAAAACCATGTGCGTTTTAAAAATTACCTATTATTTGCTTTAACGGTGAAGGTAAACATCGTGAGGAAACTTGCATGCCTAAGAGTTTCCCGAATGTGTGTGATGTTCGCTAACCCGCACCCCCCAGCGTGGTGGACTATGGCCTAAACCCTCTTAGTTTGAGAGGAAGCCCGTGCCCAACGGTGGGACAGTTTCTTAAAAGGGCCAAAACTATTATATAAAATAAAGTAGAATATCTAACTAAAAAGAGCAATAATACTATTACGTAAGCATTTAAATTTTGAAAAATGAGTGCTTTTTAATCTAACCAATTTTTTTCATTGTGTTACTATTATACTCGGTCGAAGATCATTTCAGTTCGAAAAAAAGACAAATTCCTCGAAGCAATAAAATATTTCATCAATCACTTAATATTTGAGTGATCGAGAGTTACTTTGATTGAATAGGTATATTGATACGTTGATCAATACAATGATTAGGGTTAAATTAATCAATTTACTTTAATATTCATGTGTGTTATTTGTATTTAATGTTTTTAATTTTAGTCTTTCTTTGCGGCTTGGTCCAGTGTTTAAGAGGTTAAGCTGTTCCCCCGTACGCGATCGAGAAGTCGCGGGTTCGATCTCTGCACTACCGTGTTTGTATATGTGTGAATTTCATGTTCGTCAACGCACGCAAAAATGATTCCTAGTGTGGATCTATGTTTTTTTTTTAAAACCGCTAATGAATTCTACATCAAGGATGATAGACTAGATCTATAAGAAAGTGCAATCGGCAATCAAAAATCGCTCTACAGTTTACCTATTCTGTTCTCAAAACGAAAGTAAAATCATACAAATAGTAGTTGCGTTTTCTTGTTTTCAATGACTCTTAGTCTGTGATTAGAATAATAAGATGTTAATATATCGTTGACGTTTGCGTAGAACATTGTAAATGACACAAAACGACATTTTAATATCGAATTAAATCAGCGTTTGCATATTTTATTCATATTATACATGTAACTGTCACATTAATTTAAATTCTGAAATTCAATAAAAACTGAATTTTCATAGTATAACTACTATGAAAATTCAGTTTCTTTGAATATTCATAACAATTACCATAATAAAGACATATTTCTTAATCTTATAAATATATATGATACAGGAGAAAATTTCGGCATCAGCATTAATTTTGACAGTAATATATAAAACCAGACACCAGTAGCAAAACACACAAATCGAATACTTACATTGTAATAAAATTAATATGCAATACACGTTTGCACCTACATTTTTTATAAAAATGTAAAAGGTGGATTGGCCTTGGAGGATTGAACATTTATTTTACTAACTCAATATATAATTTTAACGAACCGCTGGCAATCCACATACAAAGCAAACATATTACATGACAGCGGATAACGTTCGCGAAAATTAATTAAGTCCATTAAAAGTGGAAATTGTCTTAAATTTCAAGGCGATGCACAAAAATAATGCAGAATAAGGAGCAATTCGTATGCAGTGTCACGTACCTAGCCACGTTGGTGACAACACGGCGGCCCTCAAATGGACGATAGACCGTGTTCTTGAGCAAATGCCCCGAGAACCTATTAAACCGTTTGCGAAATCCACAACAAATGAAGATTGCCTACGTGCAACTTCTTATGGACATGATTATTGAATATTATAAATTATTATCGGTAACTCCGAACGCCGTTATTGCTGCACCAGCGATATATCGTGTATCGCTTGAGCCAATTATGTAGTTCTTGGTAATGCGAGCAACTTTATAAAACTAGTCCAACCTCTTATGGGGAAGGTAAGCTGGTTTATCCTTGTTTACCACATCTTGAAGTCGAGATGAAAAGAGCAAAGAGCATCAAAATTTTCCTATTAAAATCCGGTGTAGCCGGTGTACGCAGGACCTGTATATAAAGTTATACCGAAGGCGGCTGACATTACGTCTATTTATATCTTGCAAAAAAGGACTAGAAGGGTAATCGTGAACTTAGGTACACTTTTAAAATAATTGTTTAAGGAACCCAATATTATAATGGGAACCGTCAGTATATCTATGAAAACATTATGTTTACTTGGAGAAGTTTAGATTTCTTTAATCAGCTAGGTGATAAGCCAGCATTCAACGTACACTTTATACCCAAGTTAACTATACTTACATAAGAAAAAAATATATATATACAAATATTAGGATAGGTCAGCACCTGCTGGAACAGTCTCTAGCACCTCTAATTAAATGTGGATGTGAAGGGAAATTTTATTAATTTAGACTTACTTACCTGATATACAAATGCATATTGTTCTCCTACACCCCACTAAACTAATAATGCAGACAGGAATACAGGTCAAGTTTACATAATCGTAGTAAAAACGTAATGTTTATTATAAAAGAGTAACTGTAAAGTTTATTGATATTCTTTTCCACAGGAATATCGTTCCGAAGGAGTGATAGGAGTCTCAGTCTTCGATATTTTTTTGAAAATTTAAAGATACAATAACGGTTGAATGAGTAATAATGATGATGATGAATAATATTCTGATTAATTCAGGAAAATACTCCTTCTTAGAGGAAAGGATACACGATCATAAATTTAATCGGTCATTCTAAATATCAACCGGTCTGTATCATTACGTCATTATACTCTTGCATTGTACTCTGGTTAGCCATCCTTAACAAGATTTTAAACTATGCAAAATCTATAGAAGGTACAGTGCGACAAGGATCTTTTGGCCCACGGATGACATTGACAGAATTGGTGTGAAACTAGGGTTGACATTCAGTAAAATGTTCTTACTTCCAAGGAGAAATTTAAACAGGTGAGTTCGCGCGGTTACTAATTAAAACAAGGACTTGGGTAAGTTCAATAGGCAACTCTGCGACTGCCATGTAATTTCACTTAATGACAGCCTTAGTTCAGATTTGGGCCGCGGGCCAAAAGATTCTTGTTGGACTGAAGGTATTATAGCTTAGATCTTAATAATCGCCTTACTGCAAATAACAGTCATTTATGTTAAAGGAAGTTGCGGTAAATACTTATACAGTACTATGCCGCGCATTCGTACCGCTTATGGTAGTAATTATGTTGTTTATATATAAAGATTTTCCGTGTCTTTCAACCATCTAAACGTGGCGAGCATATTATTAATATTTACTACTCATTTTTCCTACTAAATCACCGTACCCCTAAAAGTATTGCGGTATAGATCATGTTGAATTATGAATGTACTAGCATTAGATCTCTTCCGGGAAAAATATCAGGCCATTGTCTTTGTTTATGTACTTGTAACAAGGATTTATAAATTAGTTAGTCCTTCATTTGAATATGTATAAATACCTGGAAAAAATTACCTGGATGAATAGCCGCTGGGTGATCATTGGACACTAATAAGTCGCCTTTAATCCCCAGGTTAGATAACGCAGGTGATTAAAGTGGAATAAACCCTTATTTTATTGTAACTCACTTGTTCTATCATTTGATTCCAGATCTATAGGAATCAGCTAATCACAATATAGTATCTGCTGTTTTGTACATTACTTATAGAAATTGTCAAAAATTATAAACGATCTCGATAGTTAAAGTATTTGAAAAAGAAATTAACCTCACACTAGAAATTGTTTCTGTGTCGTTTACATACATGAAATTTAAACACACAAACAACAAAACCGGGGCCATAAAAAACTTCGTTCGAATCGAACCCGAGGCTACTCGATTCAGTGAGCGGAGCGGCCTAAGCTTTTAATCACTGGACCAATCGTCGTCATAACTTCGTCGTTAAGCTCAAGCTACAACTACTAAACAAAATAATACATCTTGATCCATCCTGCATCATTAATAAACAAATTATTTTAGGTTTACGTCCGAGCGATCTTAGTAACTACTTTTTAAAATTGATTTCTAGGTCGTCAATATTTGAAAACCAATCTAAATGTTAGAAAACTCTATACTACACGTGTCTTCATCGTCATGTAGTTCATGATTCATCAACACTTGCTATCAAGAGAAATGTTCTGTGTTCCTTATACGTGTTATTGTATGATTCTTGGGTACGTGGTACCTATTCTGATTCATGCATCGACACGTAGTACAACTCGCGCAAGTTTGGCGACCCCCCACGTGCTCACGTGCTAATGGCCAATATTCACCATTATCACACCATTATTGTGCACGATCGTTTCGGCGCCTCTATTGCCATCTTGGTTGCGCAACTATCGCTCGTTGGAGCTTAACAAATACGTTCTCATTGACTGCCGAAAAAAATATAATGTTAATTTACTTTCAAAAAGCAATGTTTGTTTTTATTTATTTTTTATGATTATCTATAAAACCTTGAAAGTATATTTCAGGCTCGCGGAATTGGTACCTACTTAACGACAACTAAATTTTAGCTATACGCTTTTCCAGCTTTTATCCAATCTCACCAGGTCATTGGCCCATCTGTAGGAATCCTATATCAAATTGACAAGTTTTAAATATTCCGAACAGAATGTTTTTAATTTCCCAGTTTTAGTTTAAAAGTTATTACCAAGTTTAATAGCCCTGAATTATTCTAGAAACTGCTATGGGTGTTAGCAAGACAACACAAGATAAGAGTGGATTTGAATATGCTATGGCTGTGATGAAGATGTGCGACATCCTCCATCTCAGACACACCAAGATTTGGCTCAAGCCGGAACTGCTCTTCAATCTGACAGACTACGCTAAGAAACAGACTAAGCTCCTTGACATTATCCACGGCTTGACCAAGAAGGTAAATTATTACATTATAACACTATCATTAAAAATTACTAGTTATCCTAGACTTCACTACCTAGAGTGCTGCATTAGGAATTAATTATTTACTTTAAAAGACCCTCGAAGGCTATATGTTTATATATTGCTGTATTTTTTACTGTATTGTAATTATTTAGATTAGTGAGGAAACAAACACATCCTGCATATGCTGTTTTACACATGGCCATAACATCTTGTATTTAATCTTGAAGGTTATCAGGAGGAAGAAGGAAGAATTCAAATCAGGAAAGAGGCCCAACATCTTAGCTGAAAATAATACTGCTGAAGAAGTCACTCCTAGCAAGACTACATCTGTCGAGGGTCTGTCCTTCGGTCAATCTGCCGGACTTAAGGATGATTTGGATGTTGATGACGATGTTGGACAGAAGAAACGTCTTGCTTTCCTTGACCTGCTTCTTGAGAGTTCTCAGAGTGGCGTAAACATTTCCGACGAGGAAATCAAAGAACAAGTAGATACTATCATGTTCGAGGTAAATAAAAATATTTTAATACCAATTATGGATCATAAACGTCTCGTAAGATACAACACATAAAAATATGTATTTTTGTTTAGGGTCACGACACTACTGCCGCTGGAAGCAGTTTCTTCCTGTCGATGATGGGTATTCACCAGGACATTCAAGACAAAGTTATCGAGGAACTGGACAGGATCTTTGGTGACTCAGATCGTCCAGCAACTTTCCAGGATACTCTAGAAATGAAATACCTCGAGAGGTGCCTTATGGAGACACTTAGAATGTACCCACCAGTACCGATTATTGCTCGTCACCTTAAACAAGATATCACTCTGCGTAAGTACTAGTTACGCACGTAGCAATAATATACCCATCCTATATCATCCTCTGGTTTCGTCCAATCTCATGGTTCGGTTCATACAGGCTCGCTAGTTACGGAGACTCTTAACTTGCCTTACACATAAGACACGGTTATTTGGTTATCCTTCGACTTTCGCAATGAATTGGACATAAGAAAATTGTAACACAAGCCCTTCTTTTTCAGCATCCAATGGTAAGAAAGTGCCAGCCGGTACTACAGTGGTCGTCGCGACGTTCAAATTGCACCGTCGCCCCGACGTATACCCCAACCCAGACCAGTTCAACCCTGACAACTTCTTGCCAGAGCGTTCAGCTAACCGTCATTATTACGCTTTCGTGCCATTCTCAGCTGGACCAAGGAGTTGTGTCGGTAAGTTTTAGCTTTTAATTACATTCAGCCCACACACACGGCACCGAACAGAAGAATGGACATGAAACTGGCGAGCATGTAAATGTAACCCGTGACAGTCCGAAAGACAGTGCGGTTATGTAAACTTTATATATTCATTTTTATGCTCTATTATCATGTCCACTTTTGGACACACTAACGCGCGCATGGTATGTATGTAGAGCAAGGGTAAAATGTAAGTTACAAAAAGTATTTTACATAGAAAAAGGAGCAATTATTTCTTTTGAATAAAATATTCAAATCAAATAGTTCTCGCTGATATACATTTCGTTTTGATAAATGCCGTGTCCCACATACGGGTGATTAAAAATTGTAGCAGTAACATTACATATTATTGAAGAGGAAGCTATTTTATTATTTTTTTGTCTCTTTACCAGGACGCAAATACGCCATGTTGAAGCTGAAGATCATTTTATCTACCATACTCAGGAATTTCCGTGTCCTGTCAGACCTCAAAGAGTCTGATTTCAAACTACAAGCAGACATCATTTTGAAGCGCGCAGAAGGGTTCAAAGTTCGCCTACAGCCCCGCAAACGAACAGCCAAAGCATGCTAAAAAAACTTAATTAAATTATTCATTATGCTAATGTTATACATACACATAGTTGTAGTTCTCAAACTTGAAGTAACAGTGCTGAATCTTTTAGTATTATTATGACCCTCATTTTGTACCCTAAAGGGTAGCCATACTAAGGGTCAGATTTTGTATCGCAAAGTAAAACAAATAACATTAACACATAACGTGATTTTTGGTTTATTCGAAGCAAATCGACTACCAAAATAATAAATAAACGTGGAACCTCTCATATAGCCATATATTATATTTGTAAGAATTGCAAAAGTCAATATCACTACGTTTTAGTTGTTAACATTTCACGAGTACTAGCGATATAAAATACGGCATTCTAGTGTTGCTAGTACCCTAAAGGGAACAAGGAGAAAGTATAGCGATACTAAATGAACTGAATAAGATTATTAATTAACTACGAATAATTGGCGAGGATGATAACGGTGGCAGGCCTTTTTGTAAACGGGAAGGTACCTAAATGATGGTGCATGTTTTGCTCAATCACTTTAATAATAAATTGGTTAAGTTTTTTTGTAAATAGGTATTTAATTTATAACATTTGTACATTGTGCAAAAAACAAATAAATACTATATTATAATAAATGTATTTTTATTTCTATATTAGGTGTAAACTTTCCAAAATCAAATCGCGATATGAAATTAGATTAAGTTTGATTTTGATAGCTACTTCGTACTTTTCTAATATCCTCAAAAGAATTACCTTTATTGCCAAAGAGATTTGATAGGCCTGAAGTTTCGCTATACATTTTTGATGACTTCGATTCCAATTGCAACCTGAAACGTGTTAATCACGTGGTTAGTAATTTATGGAGCGACAAATTTAATTCATTTCCTAGTTGTAAACCACATGCACATACTACTATTTTGGTAAGCGTAGGTGTGCCTAGTTTTACATTTGTATAATAATATCGAATTCTTAATAATATCATCATCATCAGCCCAAATTAGTCCACTGCTGGACATAGGCCTCTTCCAATGTGCGTTACAGAGCCCGATCCTCGGCTTTATGCATCCAGTTCGTACCCGCTATCCGACGTATGTCGTCACTCCATCTCGCGGGGGGCGACCTACACTGCGTTTGCCAGTTCGTGGTCTCCACTCCAAAACCCGTCTGCTCCAACGTTATAATTAGTTTTAATAATATATTATATATAAGCAGTGATAGCCTAGTGGTTAGACCGTTGGACTGCAAAGTCAGAGGTCTCGGGTTCATACCCAGGCACGCACCTCTGTCTTATCGAAAGCATGTGCGTATTAAAAATTAACTATCATTTGCTTTAACGGTGAAGGAAAACATCATGAGGAAACCAGCATGCCTAAGAGTTTTTCGAAGGTGTGTGAAGTTCGCCAACCCGCACTGGGCCAGCGTGGTGGACTATGGCCTGAACCCTCTCAGTTTGAGAGGAGCCCCGTGCCCAACAGTGGGACAGTTTCTTAACAGGGCTAATATTATTTATTTATTATAAAATATATCCACATAATTATCAATATCTCCAAAAACTTGACTGCTACCGTAAACACAAAGGCCTATGTTGCAATACTTTTTGTAAACCAAAAATGTACTCTAATCTCAAAGAATTACTTCTGTATTGTTTATGCAGGTTCACGTGCAATGCGGACCTATGTCACGTTTTTCTCCATTTTATTTTGTTCTGAGGTTGCTTGTCTGTTACGGCTATAACCTACTATAACCATACTATGATTACTAGTTACGCGCGCTTATTACGATAATTTCAATGAAATATGGGTTCGGAATACGTAGGTATAGTAATCAATCAATAATTTATAAGATGCCTAATGTAAGCTCTGCGTACACCATTAGAAGAGTGCGACAATTTAGTTTGATTAGTCCAATTATTTATATTGCCTTTGATCATTCCTTTCGAGACAATGGTCATGATTCTCCCTTTTTACTTATGTGTGTATGAAAATGACGCTTTTATGATACCTTAGCACAACAAACTACCAGTAAATCGTCCTAGAAGCAAATTGACCTAGTAGAAAAAAGGTCTTAATAAAATAAGTGATAAGTTCGTATACTTCAAGACATCCAAAGGTGTGCGATGGTGGTCGGGGCAAAGGCAAGGCAGAAGGTCATGGTCAAGCTTCTTCAGCCACCACCCGGAATGCGACAACTTCCATTCGATGATTTTCATTTGGGCCACAGCACACGTACCAGCTTCTCGAATTAGATTGAAGTACGAAGCCATTAGTTCTTGCCCTGTATTATTAATTACCCTTTACTTAGCATTTTTGGAATAAAACTCACTGTGTCAAAAACTAGATTCGGCGCTCTAAAAATGAAAACAAAATGCCGATGAAAGTCACTCAGCTGCAAAACTGGAGTCGAGCTGAGCCGGATATTTAACGTATTTTGGGTGCACTTTGGGAGAAAGCAACCACATCGTAAGTCCCACCTTGTGTGAAATGTCAGCGCGGCAGGTCCAGAAAGAGATGACGACACGAGTCACTTATCGAAAGGACAAACATCAACTTGCCACTGCGGTCACTAGACCGGGATAAATAAAAAAGGGGAGAAGGTTTCCTTTTCACTGAGAAAATATAAGCTTATAAGAGTAAAATTTGCCATCTGGTACCTGGCCTTGTGTAGTTATGTAGTAGTACAAAAATGCCCCCGACTTAAGGTGGAAAGGCGACCAAAGGTGTAGATCTGGTTTAAGGTTTTAAGGCTGATGTAGCAGCCGGTAACGACAATAGGCTCACCGAACATTATAGTAATAATATTGGATGAGATGTGGACGTTTTGACTTATCACCGCGGAATATTCCATTAAAGGATATCAAACTTTGATAAAGATTAATGTACCTAACATTATAACACGGAATGTTTTCGTTAAAGGATAAAATATTATATGACATATGAGGATTATTCACCAGTGACATGGCTGTGTAGGTAAACCTGTCTGAACGTGGTAGCGGAAAATTTTAATAAAACTATTGGTCCGAATTTTAATGTAAAACATCTCGAGGTAATAGCTGACCATTAAAATTCTCCGACTAAGCGCGGGAAAGAAGTTAACTGGTTTTTTTATTACGTTTAAGGTATAATTATAAAATGTCAAAGCCTTGAGAACGTCCTGAATGTTGTGACGCAGTAGTGATGTCCACGACAATGTTTTTATGTAAAATAAGATAATATAAGAGTTTGTCAATTATTCGACAAAGGTCCAATAACAAGCTTCTGAAATATACTAAATGTTAGCTTTTAAATCCTTTAAAAGAAAGCAGCTATGGTGCTAATTTATCAATCGTGTATTAAACACGGGAAATGTGTAGGTGCATTAAATCAACCATAATTATGTATGTTCTAATGTAAATTACGAATCTGCTTTGATCGAACATTACAAAAAAATACTTATTTTACTTTAGTTCTTCTAAGTTTTCTATAGTAACCTGAATTTCCATAAAATCTTGGTTTATAAGTATCTAAGTGGGAACAACTAACGCGAACCAATTACATATTCCAAGAATTCAATTAGTACTTTAAATATTAACTACATACAACTAAATGAAACTATGAAGCTATATGACGTGACATCTGCAGATTTGACGTATTGGGGGCGTGGTGATAGAATCTACTGGGGGTGGCTTATCCAACACCAGAGAAATACAGGCTCTTGCGCGGAATCTTCAATCTGTTGCAGAGAGTATTTGGACTACCAGGTATATTAGAACAGTATAGAAAAAGGCAGCACAAAAGATCCCATAGGATCGACGTGTGCTTGAGAAGACTTAGGCCTAAAAACTAATCAAGAATAGATGAGAACTACATACCAGCGGATATCGAATACATGAACCGTGATTGCTCAGCTTCCTCTTCGTACAAGACTTTTCTGCGGTCTTTATATAACTCGCCCATATCGTCGTCTTTCGGCGACGAACTCAGTACAAAGTCAGCTTGACCGAACTTCATAGGAAAACAAAGCATATATAGATAACTATATATTAATATACATGAATTAGTATTCTGGCGGAACTTATAAAATGCTTAATAGAAGGTGTACTTAATTGTTTGGCATTGCTTGGAGCACGCTACGTTTGTTTTTACCATTTATTTTTACTAATACTCGTGACACAGTCAAATAGAATAAGTCATCTTCGAAGTAAAGAATACCCTGCCACGCGGTAGATTCTCCCACATCTAGAAGCGAGAGTGTAAGCGGTAGTTGCGGGGGCGATGGGAGTACGCTGGGCGTACATGCTGGGTGTACAACACATGAAATATTTTCTTTATGGACTTGTGTTCAGTAGGTATGAGCAGTACGGCAACCCCTGTAAATTCTGTGAGGAAACAAATTAAGCAGTGCGCACGCAATTGCGAGTCACTTCTTCGGACATGCTATGCGTGCGGTGAAAGGAGAGGGAGCAATCATCCTCTCCACCTAGTGTATGTTGATGATCACCGCCACAAGTACCTAGCTTTAAATCTTTGTAAAATAGCTTTCCGATTGCATGGCCCTTGCGTCACAACTTAGTTCACATCCGTAATGCTTAGACGCAGCACCGCTTAGAAAACCCTTAGTAAAAAGCACGTTGATGGCGCTAACATCGAATGGTCGTGTAGTACAAACGTGCTGATGTGACGGCGCGATGCAAGTGCTGCGTCTCTGTTTGACACTTGACTCAATAATCGGAAGTCCTCTTTTTTTAACAAAATGTATTGTGTACACTATACTTACACCTTTAAAGTTAAACCCAATGAAGCAAGCGAAAGCTTCGGCCAGATGTGGTGTGCCTAAGTCTGGACGCTCCCTCCTGAGATGCAATTCTCCTAGCAGATGCAGTGCTCGACCCAACTGCCTCCTCAAGTTGTTCTCCATGGCCATCGCTCCCATTTCGGTTAACAACCTTGCGGCTGTCTCATGTTCTCCAAGGCTGTTCAAACATAAAGCATGATTTACAACTATGAGATTTTGCCCAGGGTAAAATATAAAAGAATAATTAACCACTTACATCACAAAATATTTACTAGGCATTTTTATGCAATCAATGAAGATTAGTTCAAAAACAAATTTACACATTTTAATAAAATTATCAGTTCTCACAATGACTCTATAATAAAGTTTTTCTTTCTTTATTTGTTAATTAAAACAAGTAGGGTTATTATTGATGTATAACCTATAAGACAACTATTTAAAAATGAAACACGCAGTTACCTATATGCCAATACCCTCACAAAGAATGTTCAAGGCCTAAGTTTTTACAGACCTCCTTCACTTCTACGTTTAATAACATACAAAGAGATACTACAGCGTACATCAAGAGACGTATCTGATTATTTTCTTAAAAAAAATATACGATCGTTAGTAATAAAAACATCTTTCCTATGCAGAAATATGTGACTGCAGGACGTTATTATAACGTCGCCAAGCATGCAGGCGTATGTATAAATGTATTCTTTCCATACAAGGAGCTACGGTGGAATATCAGTCAACGAGCGTCAGTCAATGTATTATTCATTCGAATGCTGCGGGTAACATCAATGTTTGTAGCTTGCCGATGATCTTTGTTGGTTTTGAATTCATATTGCAGCTGGTGATTGTAGATGGGAGGGGTTTGTCTGGTAGTTTGAGCGTAGCGACCGAGCTGCCTATGTGTAGGCCGTAAGACAAATAATATAGATAAATAAACCTTTATTCTTTAAGGTGTTTTATACATAATTAATACTTTCACCCTTTTCGCGGTAAAAAGCAGAAAAATGGACATAAACTGGCCAGCACAAGACAATATAAACCGCAACAGTAAACAAAACAGTCACCTTAAAATGAAGAGAATTTTGTAAAATCTTCTACGTGTTTTATGTATTTTTATATCTCATATCATATAGATTGAATATAAATCAGGTGTAAATATAATCAAACCTAGTTTGCTGTTCTATAATTAATTTTGTTAGAGAAACTTTAATTACTAGCCCGTTTTATAAAACGGAATATTAATACAAAATAATCGTAACTTTGAATACTTCTACCTATGACAGGTCATTCTATTATATTAATTGTGCAAGTTTAATATATCGCGTAACTGAATGAATAAAGGTTTGGCCAAATAGCCGACGGAGCGCGACGGGAGCGCGACGTAAACTCGGATATGTTTGGTCGTTAGTTTGCCGTCGCGCCGAGAGGGATTGCGCTGTGTGGCGTCTCCCGTACGTTTCGCCCAAGCCGCGCCACCGTCGCGCCATCGTCGCGCTCCCGTCGCGCTGCGTCGGCTATGTAGCGAAACCTTTAGAAAAACATAATACGGAATAAAAACCCATAAAATTCCGTCGGATAAATAGGACAGGGGTACACGAACATATTTATTGGATAAATCCGACTGAGCGGTTGAAAGGTTAATATTTTTTTGTTCCTATGATACAATACCTACTACGCAAATTCTAATCCACCTAATTACGGTAGATCATGTTTATAAGTAAATTTTCAAATTGCCAGTAACCTACAGAATAACAATAATTTGATTTCCAAGATCCATCTAACTACCTCAAACTACCTCATATAATGCAATACAATGTAATATGTAAATATGCAACATTATATATCTTGGAAAACTCGGGGTTCTGCTAACTTATTCATAACTTAGAATTAAATGAAGGCAAATAGTGGTTAGACATAAACCATTTACGGCGTATACTTGGAAGAACAGAAAAGCATCTTTTAAAGAAATTAAAGTTTTTTAGCAAAATTTTTGAATGATGCTGACTGGCTGCCTCGTTGGTCTAGTGGCGATCACGAGGTCCTGGGTTCAAATCCTAGGTCAGACAATTGAAGTTTTTCTATCGAAAAATTTCCAGTATCAGTCCGGAGTCTGGAATTGTGGCCAGTATATGGCAATAGGCTCGCCTTATTACACGAGACCTAACAACATCGGCGAAAAGTGGTTATATACACCTCTGCCACCCACACGTGGTAAATATAAGCGTGACGGTGTTTATTATTTTTTAAAACCTTTGCCCTACACTTGCAAATACTCCTGTGTCATGGTTACGTTTCTAAACATAAAATAAAAACATTTCAAAATTGGAAAAAACTATATAAAAACTAAGTCATTACTAGTGCTAGACAAGCAGAGTTGTTTTTACCTGTATCAGGCGGAAGGCTCATTAATATATCATTGCGCGCGCATGCCTCTTACAATTTCAAGGTTTTTTCAAGCTATTCTCAAAAATCGAGGTGAGTACAACAGATAGGCGGAAGGATGTAGGTTTGTAACAACCAACTATAAGAATTGATCAAGTTGTTGATAATGTAGCTTAAAATTAATGACTACCATGATGAAGCTTCCGGAACCGACGATGTAAAGGCTTATTCCCAGACTTCCATAATTTCAATATCACTTCCATGATTCTTCCTTCGCGCGTCAACTCTTTCTTTATATGACTTCATGCATTTTCATCAACACACGAGTGTTCACTTAACATTTTAAACGTTTTGGAGTACAGATATGTTGGATAATAAAAACACAGAGATGGGCAAAATGTAATCAGATTCATGATTAAAATTGCATTTTGTAATATCCAATCAAGATTTAAGATTAAAAATATAATCGTAATCGTTGCAGATTACGAAATGTAATAGTAATCGGACACCATCACGCCTATATTCCCCAAGCGGGGGTAGTTAATCATTAATCTGATTCCATTTTGCCCATCTATGTAAAACACTACAAACGGTTAATCATCACCAGGCTTAGTACAGCGGTTAAGAGCTTATGTCGCTCCGCTCTCTGTCGTGGGTTCGATCCTCGCACATGGCAAATCTTTATGTGGCTCATAAATATTTGTGTTGGTGTCTGTGTATGTAAATTAAATGATTGTAAACAACACAGGATTAATTCCTAGTGTGGGACTACGTAGGATTTTAATAAAATAAAAAAACGAACGTCTCTAAGAGCTGGCCTACTAGTCTTTTAGACTCACCGCTGCATAACGGCTGCGAGGTGCATCCTGGTTTCGCAAAGTCCTTCGATATTGTTACTCCTTTCGTGAATCTTGAACGCTCTCTCGAAGGTTTTCTGTGCGTTGTTCAAATTGTTCATCATCAGTTGACAGACCCCAATTTCAACGATGGCCTCGGCAGTTTTATCTGTTTCACTGGCTGAAGATAATATAATACATTTGAAGCTCTAAACATGATTTTTGATAAGAGAGTAGATTGACTGACTGGGTCGTTGATCTGGTGGCAAAGCACATCGCTTTGTGATCACGAGGTCCTGGGTTCAAATCCTAGGTCGGGCAAATAGAAAGAAAGAAAAATAATTTATTTTGTGCTCACACAACTAATCACAGAAGAATGAAATGAATAACAAATGTAATTAAAATGGCAAAAGAGTAACAATAAAAAGAAAGAAATGCAAAGCAGTGATTGTGTGAGACCCAAAATTGGTCCCTGCCTCAGCTAATGCCGCAGCTGTATTATGCTGCAGCGCTGATCTTCCGGCAGCGCCATATTACGGTAACATCACGGGCGGTCTCTTTCAGATATACGTATTAAAGTCTAAAACTACTAAACTAGAATTAAAATTAAAAAAACTTAAAAAATTGCCCTGTGGAAACCTAATCTTCCAAAAAATCTCTCTATCTATCTATCTATATCATCACGCCAGCTCCCTCGCGGGGTAGGCAGAGAGTACAGAGTTCCAACAGGTTCTTTCCTTACATACCTCTCTGGCTTCCTCCACTCTCATAGTTCGTCTCATACACACTCGCCGGTTACGGAGACTCTTGACTTGCCCTTCAGATAAGACACGGTCTATTTGGTCATGGTAAGATAGTCTAGGTCTTCCCCGGCACCTACATCCTTCCACTTTCGCATTGTATATCTGTTTTGTCATTCTTTCTTCTGGCATCCTTTCTATATGCCCGAACCAACGGAGCATACCCTTTCTCATCTTTACACCGATACTATCTTTCATACCTACTCGCTTTCTTACTACGCTGTTGCGAATACGGTCGGTCAGCGTGACTCCGCACATCTTCCGCAGAGATCGCATTTCGACCGCATTTATCCTGCTTTCGTTCTCCTTCTTACATACCCAACTCTCATTGCCATATAACAGCGTTGGGACAAGCACTCCGTTATGCATGGCCAGCTGCGCCTTTTGGCTTAAGTGCCGGCTCCCAAGTAGCCTTCCCATCGCACCATTCACTCTATTACCTGCATTCACTCTTCTCTCTATATCAGCGGTGTATTTCCCATCCTTACTGAAGGCGCATCCAAGATATACAAACTCATTCACTTGCTCCAGCACATCGTTACCAACCACAATCCTTGCATTCATTCTGGTTTCTTCCCGTTCAAAAACCATAATTTTGGTTTTCTTCACATTCAAATGTAAGCCATTATTCATGCAGTCGTCTCTCATAACTGTGACTAGTGTTTGCAGATCAGTGGCTGTTGGCGCTATCAAAACCGCGTCATCTGCATACAATAGGTGGTTTATCACTAGATCACCCATTTTTACCCCTTCAGTCATCGCACACAGTCTTTGAAGACTTTTATCCAGATACACTATAAACAGTCTAGCGGACAACACGCAACCCTGCTTGACACCGATTTTAACGTCAAACCAAGGTGACATGTTACCACCCACCCGTACGCATGCCTTGCTGTCCACGTAGGTGGACTGGACGGCTCGCAACAGGGTGCCGTTTATACCATACTCTGGCAAAATGTCCCAAAGTCTCTTTCGCACGACTCTATCAAACGCCTTCTCCAGGTCCACAAAACCGCAGAAAACCTTCCGGCCTACTGCCAGATGCTTTTCTACGATGTTCCGGAGGGAGAAAACTTGATCCGAACATCCTCTTCTAGACCTGAAACCTCCCTGTGCCTCACACAACACTCCATCGGACTTCTCGTGCATTCTCCGTTCAATAATTTTACCATACACCTTAGCTGCCAAGCTGATCAAACTGATGGCCCTGTAATTGGCGCAGTCATATTGTGAGCCCTTGCCTTTATACAAGGGTACTATGACTGCGCGGCGCCAATCTGTAGGGACTCTACCGGTCTTCCAGCAAAGATTTGCGAGCACCCAAAAAGCGTCCCGGACGCAAGTTCCACCATATTTAATCATCTCGGCAGATATCATGTCTATTCCCGCAGCTTTACCATTTTTCATACTTCGTATCGCCCATTCAACTTCTTCCATAGTGATGTCCTCTGTAGATTCTGGTGCCGCAAACTCGCCTCTGGGCTCGTCTGTGGCACCAGCATCCGGGGCATTCTCATACATTTCTCCAAAGTATTCACTCCACCGGTTTAGCACAGCTTGTGTGTCTGCAAGAATGTCACCATCCTTAGATTTTATCTTTTCCATTCTGGAGCCTGACGAATCACCTCGAGCCTTTCTCACCTTGCTCCAAAAGAGTTTGGTGTTATTCTCGAAGTTCTTCGTCAGCCTCTCCTCCTCAATCACACTAGCTCTTTCACGCTTTTCTTTCACTAAGGTTTTGGTGGCATTCTTGCATTGCCGGTATATTTCTTTCTTCATCTCCGTCATACTGTCATTTAGATTCAAAGAAGAGACATAGTCCTGCCACGCTTTCTTCTTTCTTTCTACAGAGCTTTTTAACTCTGTGTCCCACCATGCATCCCCTTTTGCTGTGATATGCTTCTTTGAGCAGCCACATACTTCTTTCGCTGATTCTACCAAACTCTCTTTCAGACAATTCCAGCATTCATCTATGTTTGAGTCCGAAGAACCAGCTGTCAAAAGCTTGTCCTGGACTCTGTCTTCATACGTTCTCCTCACGCTCTCATCTTGCAACCTTTCAACCTTGATTCTTTCAAGGCCTCCGAAGGGGATACGCTCTCGCCAGTGCCTCCACTTCCTGAACAAACCACTGAACCGCGCAATTACGAGATAGAGGTCCGATTCAAGAGTGGGGCCTCTATATGCACGGGTATCTTGAAGTTTACTTCGGAGACGGTTATCTACCAGGATCAAATCTATCATGCTTTTCTGTTCATTTCTTCTCCACGTATACATATGAATATCCTTGTGTTGGAATATTGTATTGGACACAAGGAGACCTCTTTCCAAACACACATCTACAATAAGCTTACCTGCATCATTCACTCTCTTATCACCATAAGGACCCAGAGCAGCGTCGCAAGTTTGCCGCCTGGTTCCCACCCATCCGTTCAGGTCGCCACACAAAATCACCTTTTCATTCGCATCAGCCAGATCCAGAACTTCCCTGACATTATCCCAAAACTTCTCCAGTTCCGGGGGTGTCGACGAGCTTACAGGAGCGTAGGCTCCAACCAAAAACACTCTAGTGACACCCAGTTTCAAGCGGACCCAGAGAAGTCTCGCATCATGCAGGCCATAATCTATCACTCCAGAGGCCAGGCGACGGGACAACAAGATACCCACCCCCATGCTGGCACGATCGCTCTGTGGCACTCCAGACCACAGAGCCATCATGCCGTCAGGGAGATCACAGGCTTCACTGCCCCTTCGCTTAGTCTCTGTTACACACAGAGCATCCAGGCGTCTCTCTTTCATTATATCAATCACCTCATGCATCTTATCTTCCATACCACCTCTTACATTCCAGGTGCCTATTCGGCACTCTGCACCCCACGACTCGCCAGTTCGGGCCCGGCGTGATGGGTGGCGGCCCCCATCGCCGCTTCCACCTATGTTCGTACCGCCGGGGGCGGGCCGGTACGCGTCGCCTCGGGGGGACGCCCTAGCCCGCACTGCGGTACTTGTTCGGTCCAAGATTGCAGCCGTATCGGCTGGCAGGGGTCGCGACGGGCACGCTCTTGGACAGACCCCAAAAAATCTTTTCAAAAATATATATTTATTGTCCGTGGACATTTTGTAGTTTTTTGTGTTTTTTATTATTATTTGATAATTGGCAGCACTGTTTCGTTTTGCTGTCAATCAATGTCAATCTAAGGTGTGCCCAAGCAAAATGGCGCGTACGACGTGGCAAATCGATAAAACGATAAATCGTGGCATCTGCAATCGTTTGGACGACTGGACGACTGTGCGACCCGATTTACATAAAATACCCAAATAAAATGTTCTTGTCGTTATTAAGTGCCTATATGTGAGATACACCGCAACCCCCTGCATTAACGAATGGCTCCCCTTGCCTATCGCGTGCATAGCCCGACGTAAGTTATATGTACTTATTTTTTGCATATTAAGAAGGTGACTTTTGTATTTACAATTAAGCAGCCGCACTGTTTTTAGGGCACGAAAGGGAGAAGGCAGGTTGTTCCAGCACCGAGTTGCAGCGTATCTGAAACTGCCACGGAAGGCCGCGGTCCTGTGTCCCGGTATCAACAGGAGATATGAAGAAGCCCTGGGTGTTGTGCTTATTGTGATCCCGGGCCCAATGTAGTTTTTCTAACGAAAACTTCCCAGTAAGATTCCGGAGTCTGGAATTGTGCCCGGTTTATGGCAATAGGCTCGCCCCCTATTACATGGGACCTAACATCGTCAGCGAAACGTGGGTGTACTCAGTACACCTCTGCCACCCCCACTTGGGGAATATAGGCGAGGCGATTTTTTTTTAGTATATTGTAATGTTATATTGTGTAAAACCCTCTATACCCATCACTGACAATGTAAAGGTACGACCAAACCAACGTGATCAGCTGCGCCCACGGTGACGTCCTCGGCGGCGATTACGGTAGCGATCAGTATCTCACTATGATTGCGCGTGCGACGCCGCCCAGATAGCGCGAGCAGGGCGCGGGACGCGTTGGTATGAACATCCCATACAAATATTACTGAAGGGGCTGATCACCACCGTGCACGCCATCGCGGACGCGGCTGGAGGCGTTGGTTTGCCCGTACCTTTAGATATACATGTAAAAAGGGACCAGCAATTGCCATCATGTCAAGCACCATCCCAGACTCTGAACTGCAAAGGATAGTTTAACATAGAAAATCAGTCTTATGTAAGACGCGACTATGTCGCGGCTACGAGTCCCGCACGGGACAAATCTTTGTGTGATCCACAATTATTTGCTCCGGTCTGGGTATATGTGTATGTGAATTTTCATGTTTGTAAACGTACCCACGACACAGGAATTAATCCTAGTGTAAATCTAGGTTTAAAAAAAAAAAAAAAACGAAAATAGTTTCCGTCCAGTGGTAGAAAAACTATTAAAATAATGGGTATAAATTAAAGTAAGGGGATATTCTCTAAACAATAATTATAAAGATTCGCTTGTACTGTAATATTCAAATCCTGAAATTAAATAAAAACCTATTTGTGTTTTATATTATATAGTTATGTCCGTACACATGATTTAAATCGCATTAATTAACAGCAAATTACCTTATTTAAGCGAATTATCTACATCCGACTAACATAATAAAAAATTATTTAAAAGAAAAAAATTGTTTTAAAATTCTAATTTCATTGCCGCTCATTAAATATTGTGATAACTTACCTATCGTAAAAAAACAAACCATTAGTCATACAATTCATAATAATATAATTTTAATAACCGTATAATATGTATTATAGTAATTAAGGTATCGTTAAATGTGCAAATATTACTAGATATATAGATGTAGGTATAAGGTATTATTTCAATCCAATGAACAGTAATGGGATTACATTACCATCAAAGGAAGTATGAGCTACAATGAGTGAAATCAAATTAACAGTTGCTTGCATTGCTAAATAAATCAACCTATACTCTGCTGAGCAAGACATTCTTCCACAAATGAAGAGCTCTCTCTCTAGACACATTATGACATTATGATTCAATCTATCTATCTCTCTTTATGATCACGCCAGATCCCTTGCGGGGTAGGCAGAGAGTACAGAGTTCCAACAGGTTCTTTCCTTACATACCTATCTGGCTTCCTCCACTCTCATAATTCGTCTCATACATGCTCGCCGGTTACGGAGACTTTTGACTTGTCCTTCAGATAAGACGCTGTCTATTTGGTCATGGTAGAATATTCTAGGTCTTCCCCAGTACCTACATCCTTCTACTTTCGCATTGTATATCTGGTAGGTTATGACTTATGCTCTCTTAAATATACTCTACCACATTACAGTGCACACCCAGTGCGGATTAGTGAAAGGAGGTTTGTGGCTACCAGCTGTTGGAAACACCCATTAGGCTCTCCAACTTAGCTAAACGACAACCACATCAAGTGGTAGTTAGAATGAACGGCTCTACTGCATTCTGAAGCACGGTGACCATCAAATTTGAATATGCTATACACACGGTCAACCATCTCAGACAGACCGAGTCGAACGGTACTAAACAATGGTGATAGCTAAAAATACCGCAGTCCCGCAGCTATGGAGAGTTTCGTGCTACTGTAATGTGTGAGGTAAGAAAGAGTTCACGTGATATGATCAGTTGTTCTATACAATGGGAACACGCGCTCCCCGAGGAATATTTGCATGACCCAAAAACCCGAAATTCCATAAAATGTCTCATCGCTTAAAGGTTATTAGGTAGTTTCTGTTAGTAATAAAGTATCATGAGGTGTAGGTTTTCCTCATGACTCTGTTCTATGATCTGATTAACTAACCATCGTTAGCCCTTCGCTCGGCTAAACGAGCCAACCTTTCCGCTTTACTAATGTCTGATTTTCTTATCGCTCTCGATTTGCTGAGCAAAACCTTATGTAGTTGTACAGCAGTAGCACAAAAAACCGTGTCTGGTGGTACAACATCACCTTCTTTTTCAGCTTCATACAAGGGCCAGTCCTGTAGAAAGAAAGCAAGATTATAGTCTCTTATAACAGCTCTGTAATAAATGCAGCTCTTTTCTGAATAAGAAACAACTGCCTTTGTAGTACGAAGCCAATATTTGAGAACAGTCGAAACTGGTAACGTTTTGTCGGATAGTTTTGCTTAATACAGGCTACAGATCGACTGAGCAAAGCTGAGGAACTAACGTGAACGAATGTGTGTGGATGATTTACGGAAAAAGAGTGAATGCTTAACAAGACCCCAGCTCGCGTTCGGTTGTGTTGTGTTTCTTTTATTATTAAATCATTTACAGTAAAATCCCCATTCCTCTACAAGAGTCTATATCGAGACACTCTCATATCTCGAGACTCGCAACAAACAACAACTTAATTGAATTTTCAATTGCTGGGTTCTGATGCTTCTAAATGACATAAATGTGCTGCATTCTAGTCTATAAGGCCCTACCTGGAACCTTACTGCCTTGCTTACACTCTTTCAAAAAGATGCATCCAATTCAAGTAAGTAAGTAGGTACTTTGTGAGAGACCGAACCGTGAATCAGGCAGTCGTCAGAAGGAAAGGCATCGGTAAATAAACAAGGTTACTAAGGCAAACATTCCACCAACTTTGTTGTCAATATCATTGCAAATAAAATAATTGAGTTATACCTATGTGAGTGTAATTTAAGTAATAACACCGATACAATGTAGACTGTATTCAACGATACTTGAAACTCATTATGTTAGGATTATTGTAGGAGCAGACTTGTAGTTTTGCTTAAGAATTAATTAGTGGAATCTTTTGATCGGACAAGGCAAACATGGCTATGTAATTATGCATAAATACTTCTGACGATAAGATGCGTCATTCTATTACAGGTTCTACATAATTACTGTGCTGTTATATGATGTTATGTATAGATTCAAAAATACACATAATTGGGCAACTATTGCGTAAACCACATTTCTACTGACCTTTTCTTTTAATACTGTTTTAAAAAAAACACCGTTACACCTATATTCCCCAAGCGGGGGTGGCAGAGGTGTACTGAGTATACCCACGTTTCGCCGACGATGTTAGGTCACATGTAATAGGGGGCGAGCCTATTGCCATATACCGGGCACAACTCCAGACTCCGGAATCGTACTGGGAAGTTTTCGCTAGAAAAACTACACTTGTCCGACCTAGGATTTGAACCCAGGACCTCGTGATCCCAAAGCGATGCGCTTTGCCACTAGTCTAACGAGGTAGTCTGGTTTAATAAAAAAAATATGTATTATTATGACTGGTTGAGTCAAGAATGTTTGATAAGGATTAAAGCCTTATCCGTATACAAGGTGTAACAGATTAAACGCAAGACCTCAGACACCCCGATTAGAGAATTTGCGTCATAAATTCAAAACGAAAACCTAATTTCCAAATTAAAAGGTTTTTACCTATTTTTTAAGTAATTTTGTACCCCAATTAACCAAATGCATTTGAAATCTCCTTATTGCTATGAATCAAGAATAATCACTGAAAGAGTAAAAGCATTTTTTGCAAATTTAAAAAATTTATATGATACATTATAAATTGTTGGAATCAATTCAGTTACCGATTTAGGACAAACTACTTTCAGGTCCTGCGTTTGTTATATTACGCCTTGTATATATAGGTACAACATCTTAATTTAGCAAACCTCAATTCAAACATTGTTACTAGGTTCTCTGATTCAACCTATATCAACACGCCAAATTCCTTGCGGGGTAGGCAGAGAGCACAGAGTTTCAACAGATTCTTTCCTTACAGACCTCTCTGGCTTCCTCCACTCTCATAGTTTGTCTCTTACACGCTCATTTTTTTTCTTACATACCTCTCTGGCTTCCTCCACTCTCATAGTTTGTCTCATACACGCTCATTCTTTTCTTACAGACCTCTCTGGCTTCTTCCACTCTCATAGTTTGTGTCATACACGCTCATTCTTTCCTTACAGACCTCTGTGGCTTCCTCCACTATCATAGTTTGTCTCATACACGCTCATTCTTTTCTTACAGACCTCTCTGGCTTCCTCCACTCTCATAGTTTGTCTCATACACGCTCATTTTTTCCTTACAGACCTCTCTGGCTTCCTCCACTCTCATAGTTTGTCTCATACACGCTCATTTTTTCCTTACAGACCTCTCTGGCTTCCTCCACTGTAATAGTTTGTCTCATACACGCTCATTCTTTTCTTACAGACCTCTCTGGCTTCCTCCACTCTCATAGTTTGTCTCATACACGCTCATTCTTTTCTTACAGACCTCTCTGGCTGCCTCCACTCTCATAGTGTGTCTCATATACGCTCATTTTTTCCTTACATACCTCTCTGGCTTCCTCCACTCTCATAGTTTGTCTCATACACGCTCATTCTTTTCTTACATACCTCTCTAGCTTCCTCCACTCTCATAGTTTGTCTCATACACGCTCATTCTTTCCTTACAGACCTCTCTGGCTTCCTCCACTATCATAGTTTGTCTCATACACGCTCATTCTTTTCTTACAGAGCTCTCTGGCTTCCTCCACTCTCATAGTTTGTCTCATACACGCTCATTCTTTTCTTACAGACCTCTCTGGCTTCCTCCACTCTCATAGTTTGTCTCATACACGCTCATTCTTTCCTTACAGACCTCTCTGGCTTCCTACACTATCATAGTTTGTCTCATACACGCTCATTTTTTCCTTACAGACCTCTCTGGCTTCCTCCACTCTCATAGTTTGTCTCATACACGCTCATTCTTTCCTTACAGACCTCTCTGGCTTCCTCCACTATCATAGTTTGTCTCATACACGCTCATTCTTTCCTTACAGACCTCTCTGGCTTCCCTCACTCTCATAGTTTGTCTTATACACGCTCGTCGGTTACGGAGACTTACTACTTAATACTTCTCTCTGAATATTATAAAATATTTAGTACTGGATAAAATTTCCTTCGTTATATAGAATGAACTTAATAAATAAAGGACGGGGTGTCGTAAAAACAGTAACCCATTTATTACCTTCCCAATAGCGGAGTCCCTGACTTCTGTCAAGATAAGAAATGGCTCCTCCGGGTCAGCTCCTGGAACTAATATATATACGAGTAGATTCAAATCCCTTTACATCTGTATAATAATATACAGATCAGATGATACTATTCTTCTGTTGGGATTAGCGTGACGTACAAAGCATGGAGACGCTAAAATATGAAAATTCTACAAACGTTCCCCTATCTCAGATCGACCTAGCCGAACGTTGCTTAGCCTTGGGTGATTGCTAAGAATACCGCGGTAATGTTACGAGCGCCTCAGTTTTATCAAGAATATTAGAACTCAGGTTAAAAAAATAATTATGGTAAAGTTAGTATACTACTTTTAGTAGAAATTGAACCAGTGTAACGTGATTACTGGTGCTTTATTTATAATCATGTACATTTTTCGACTGCAGAGACAAATAATGATACCTACATTTATCTAATAGAAATTTGGCGTAATGAAATTTACAACAGCCTTTCTGTCTGCCTCCGTCGATCAAGTACTGACTCGAGACCGCAATAGATGCTAAAAAGAATTTTTCTGCGAGCCACAATATACCCTTTTCTCTCTCAGCATAATACATAGCAAGCTTGAGCAGCGACAAACATTCCCTCTTTGTATTTTCTGCAAGGAAACATTAATATAATCCTACTAATATCATAAAAGTAAAACATTGTATGTTTAAATGTTTGTTACTCAATCACGCAAAAACAGCTAAACGGATTTGGATGAAATGTTAGGTTCCTCTCTAAAGTCAACGTGGACTCATTGGCGGGCAGGAACGTATGGAAGTAAGGAAGTATTATAATAAAGCTAATTAGAACGGAGTGTAAAACTCGCTAAGTTTTTTATTGTGTGTGTGATAAACAGCAAAAAATACGCGGTTGCTTTTATTTCTGGTACCACTTCAAAGTGTTCACCTAATAAAAACTAATGATACCTATTATAGACACACCAAAAGGCACAGCTGGCCATACACAACGGAGTGCTTGTACTGATCCTATATCCTCCCCGTATAATAAAATAAATAATAAATATATATGTAATTGTATTAGTAATTGTGTTAAGAAACTGTCCCACCGTTGAGCACGGGCCTCCTCTCAAACTTTAGGCCATAGTCTACCACGCTGGCCCCGTGCGGGTTGGCGAACTCCACACACCTTCGAGAAACTTTTAGGCATGCAGGTTTCCGCACGATGTTTTCCTTCACCGTTAAAGCAAGTGATAGTTATTTTTTTTAATACGCACATGCTTTCCATAAGACAGAGGTGCGTGCCTGGGTTTAAACCCGACACCTCTGACTTTGCAGTCCAACGGTCTTACCACTCCGCTATCACTGCAGGTTTATAGAACTATATTTTAATAATAAAATAAAATTCTTTATTTGGGACAACAAGCAACTGTACGAAGTATTACAATACATTCCTAAGTATTTATCATATAAATACGGTACAAACCACAACGTCAGCCACAGTTTACAATAATGTTGCCACTATGTGAACTGTGAAGTAACATACTATGTTCTTACACAATTTATATAGAGAAAAGAAAGAAAAAATAAAATTTTAAACGAAAGTTACCATAAGTTCTATATTAAGTCATATTCGCCGAAAGAGCTGATGAATTTAATTGACCTATCACGGCTTTTTCAAATTAGGGTGGATTAGATAAGAATATACCTATAGCTCGAAAGTGCGTGTTATAAATTTTAAGTAGCCGACGTAATGGGATGGGCTCCCCAGCACTAGTTTGGCTGGATTGCGTAGCAAAAAACGAATAAGCTCGTGCGCCACATTGGTGGATGACCACGCTCATGTAGAAGAATGTATCGGTATAAAGGTGAAAAAGGGTATGTCCCGGTAGTTCGGTCATATAAAATGACAAAATAGGTATAGAATGTACAGTAAAAGGATGTATACCAGAGAACACCAAGCCTATCTAATCATCAATAAATAGACTGTGAATTGTGGGAAGGGCAAGTCAAGTGTCTACGAAACCGGCGAACGTGTATAAGATGAAATATGAAAGTGTAGTAAAACACAATTTTCTGTACCTCATGTACTCTCTACCTACCCCAAAAAGGATCTAGCATGATGATATAAATCAGGGTTTCCCAAATTTTTTTGTTGAAGGGATAAAAAATAAAATTTTCATGCCCCATTCCCCTTTAATACTCTCATTCCAATAAAAAAACACATTATTTTAACAACTAAAAATATTTTACATTCTACATATCTATCTATATCATCCCGCCACATCCTTTGCGGGGTAGGCAGAGAGTACGAAGTTCCAACAGGTTCTTTCCTCACATACCTCTCTGGCTTCCTCCACTATAGTTCGTCTCATACACGTTCACCGGATACGGAGACTCTTGACTTATCAACATTCTATTTATTTTAATTCTAAGTTATATAAAATAAACTTCAAACAAATTTAAACCATTTTATATCGAAATCATTTATGTAATTGAAATACTTCCTGAACTTTTTCTGAACGACAACGTTGCATTTTAAAACAGTGACAAACAGAATGACATAAATAAAATATTATTTAGTTTCCCCCTTCATACATACCTCTCTACGCCCGCCAAAGGGGCCGCGCTCCCCTGGTTGGGAACTTCTTCTAGATAGATACACATATATTTGTAACAAAGCACTACAGAAGATCAATGAAATGCACAAGGTCATAACAAATATACAAGATCATGCATATTCTGGGTGTTTACCCAAAATAAGCCCTTTTTTATCCTTTTAATCATATTTTCTGAATATATAAAAGGAGCAAAGATTCTGTGACCGAATCCTCCTCATCTCTATCACGTTAGGACTTAGCTTCATGGGCAAAATATAGCACATAATGCACCTTTGCCTTGCAAACGGGGGTCCGTTTGAAGAATGTAGGCGATGTTTTTTCTTCAATATACCTTTATCACGGTGCTTTTCAGCTTCTTGTAAGCCGAAACAAATGTGCTGTAAGTAATCTTCGCGCTTTCTAAGATCCACAACAATACCAATGTCATCATCAGCCACAAGCTGTATGTTATCGTAGATGAGGTCTTGGAGGTAACTGGACGACTCAACGTAGCCATACTCTTTTAGTTCCAAAATGAGACACTCGTGTAGTGGTAACCTCCGCCTGAAGAAAGGATTATTGCTTGTATCAAAACTAAACAACCACAAAAAAAAATAGTCTTATTACATCCATAACATATATCCAGGGTTTTTGTGCGCTCGTAACGCCAGAGGTCCGGGCTGTTTGTAGCGGTCATCAATGTAAAGGAGCATTTAGCTCGATCAGTCTAACAGCCAGTTCCTATATTTAACTTGTGGATACGAGTAGATTTGCCTACTACGGATAGAATTTTGACAAATTTTGTATGGAAATTCTGTCAAAATTCTAGTGACAGTAAGCAAATCTATCCATGAGTTGAGTATAGGAACTGGCCGTAAGAAGTCACCATTTGTGGCATTTCCATTTTCGAGCATCTCTTTAGTTTTAAAACTATATGAGAGATTAGGTCATACTCCACCACGCGGACCCAGTGCGGATTGGTGGAGGCAGGTTTGTGGCCACTTACTGTTGGAACTTATCAAGCCGCCTTTTAAGGCTTCCAACTCGGCTTAACGACTACCACATCACGTGGTAACCGGGACCAACGGCTTAACGTACCTTTCGAAGCATGGTGACGCTCGAATATGAAAATGCCAAAATGGTCACCCATCTCAGGCCGACCAAGACGAACGCTGCTTAACCTTAGTAATCGGTACGAACAGCGCGGCCGCACTGCACTATGAACGCCTCAGTTATTAAGCTAAGTTGGAATCCGAATGGGTGTCTTGATAAGTTCTAATAACGGGTGGCGACTAACCTACCTCCACCAATCTGCACTGGGTCCGCGTGGTAGAGTATGATCTATTTTGACTTCTGAGACTAGACGTGATAAGCGCTACGGCTAAATATAATCCCTGAACTCGTCATTATCATCATCACTAGCCTAAAGACGGCCACTGCTAGCCAGAGGCCTCCCCAAAGTATCTCATATCTCGTGCCGAGTAGTTAACCTACCTCCGTATCCCCTTTGCATCGAGTACGTCTAAACTAAACAAGGCTTTGTTCCGCAAATTTTCCACACTGTTCTTGGTCATGCATGCCATCAGCTTCGGCAACCGACGCTTCTCGATCGCCGCCTTCGACGACATGATTGAGTTTATTTATAACACAAGAAAATGGTATAAAATTATATATTATTATGATTAATAATCATTTCAATTTATTTCTGGAAACTAG
The DNA here is from genome assembly GCA_905147815.2 of Phalera bucephala. NCBI lineage: Eukaryota > Metazoa > Arthropoda > Insecta > Lepidoptera > Notodontidae > Phalera > Phalera bucephala. Next base: position 12,062,908 of record LR990615.1, read on the forward strand.
GTACAAGGTATACATATGTCAATGTCAGACTGAGCAGTTTATTTTTTTTTCATTTATGCTAATATGTTAAACGTGAAGGTTTTTGTAGGTGCCATTTATAGTTTTTTTTAATATTTATACGGCCTTCATTAATTTGTAATTAAATGGCCTAACGCTGGCCTTCTTATTTCCTGACTCAAGACCTAAAAACCGATACATATCCCGACTTAAAAAGTAATCATTCGGAAATCTCACTAGCCCAGTGGCTACTGAAATATGAGATGTAGGTACGAAGAAAAACATCTTAGAGATCTTTCTGAGAGCATTGTACCGAGAGAGAATATTGTAGTCATTCCTCGTTAATGCGTCGTGGTTATCATGGTGGTTCTTAATTTAAAAAAAATGTGCTACAAATACCCATTGTAACAGGCTTAAATGGAGTTTTACTATATGCAAGAAAATACTTAAAAATTAGTTTGTTTTTGCAATAATATCTAATTGAATAATATCGGTTTCAATATAAATATACAAGGTGAAATTTTAGTTGTCCTGGAGCGAATGTCATCCTGGAGGTGACGTATTGGGCTTTCGCTCCAGGGCCTATGAACATGTGGGATTCGACCAAATGTAATATCGGTAACATGGGAGTTCGTACTTGTGGCTATTCGGTGGCATGTCCCATCGGTTAAACGACCTCGTTTAAATGGCTTTTCGGTGATTTGGCTTCGTTAAAATGTCGTCGATGAAGTGTCGTTCGAAAATAAGTGCCAAACCCAAAATTCCACCGTCTATAATTAATATTTTGATTTCATACAAAGAATCCATTTATTTCTTACTCTGCAAAAACGTATAACGCTTTAATTATTACTCTAAGGTAGAATATCATTGATTCCGAAGTGACGTTATTCACATAATCTCCTTTTGCGTCAATAGCTTCTATTAATTCTCGTTTGTTGTAATTAATTGCAATGTTTTAATCACTGCACTTTTCTATTCCGTGATTTTAATAGATATTGCATTCAGGTACGTATTCCGTGTATTTTATTGACGTATTGCAATGTAAGACATCGTTGCCTGTTAGGTAGTGTTTGCCATAAAGGTGAGATTAGAAACCGAAGCAGGTCATTCCTTATGACCAAATAAACATAAGCGTTAATATATCCGCGTGAATGATCGTTCAATAGTAGTCCAGCATGCAGAATTATAGCATAGCCCATTACATAATAATTTCACGAAGTTATCGTAACGTGTCGCGTTTGGTGGCAGCTAATAAGGGCAGCATGGTGGCTTGCGTTCTCGTTAGTTTGCGCGCCGAAATAGAAATTAAGTAAGTAATAGTAAAGTACTGTTGGTCACGAAATGCATGATGCAAACTCAAACTCAAATCGTTTATTTTGCATAAATCCTGTGGGAGTATTTGCAAATTGTCATATTTACAGTGTTTTAACTTACTTATCTACCACTGGATAGTAACGCGGCTTCCGCTGAGAAGATCCGGCGAGAAACATGTTGAGCGGGCTTGTCTTTTTTTGTCTAATTTTCCATTCATTTTTTTCATCATTTTCTGTATAAATACATACATTTTTATATTGTACAAGATTTTGGCATCACACTGGAGCTGGATCGCATAAATAATTATTTATGCGACGACTGAGATATAAGACTAATAAATATATGTTATAATAAAAAGCTTGATGATTCTGGGTGGATCAGTCTCCACAAGCAGCACCCGTTCACGAGTACGACTACGTTAGCAGCCATCACATCCCTCGGCCATATTACGGTATGATAGCAATCCGCCATAAACTTGGTGAACCGGTGTAATTTATCTGCCCAAGCGTATTCTTTGACCTAACGCTAATTCTGTAATACATAGTTACGTAATTTTATTGTTTAAGCAATACAATAGTGGCAAATATTGATCTCTTTGCAAAGCATATTAACTCTTTGCCAACGTCAAAGCTGAAATTATTAACACTATTGCTAAAAAATTTAGGGAGGCGCGCGAGTACAGAAACACCTTTATATTTCGGTGGTATATATATATATATATATATATATATATATATATATATATATATATATATATATATATATATATATATATATATATATATATATATATATATATATATATATATATATATATATATATATATATATATATATATATATATATATATATATATATATATATATATATAATATATAACATAGACCCGGTAGTTGGTGTCAACCGGGTGCGGATTCGCGGGAATCTGCTAGTTCTGAATATTCTTCTTAGCGTTTCGATGGCTAACATGTTATAATAATATAGATACAATCCTGAACGGCCACATTGACTGCATTGTCAGAAGCAGATATCAAGTCTTGCTGCGTGCACGCGTTAGGGTACGCAGAGCATGATATATCATGGGTCATCATTTGGGTAACACCGCATAAACACCTCTGTGTCTGTAGTCACCACCAGAACTGGCCGACCGAACTAACTAGATCCTAAGCCTATTATATTTTAAAGACTTCCACACCAGCTATGATAATTCATGTCCAGGAAGACTCTCAGCAGGTGCAACAAAGGGTTTTGGTAGCGATAATCCTGTCCTCCAAAAGCTGCGCCTCGCTTTTAATAATCTAAATTTCCACTTACCACCAATTTAAAATAGTTTTACTTCATCTGTCGAACACACCACATTCATTAGATAAAATAAAAGCTAACCTAATTGAACAAGGGTTGAACAATTTAGCGCACGATTTAGCGCAGTGGTTAAGAGCTTGAGCGGCTCCGCCCACTGTGTCGAATAGTCGCGGGTTCGATTCCCGCACGGGACAAATCTTTGTGTGATCCACAATTATTTGTTCCGGTCTGGGTATTTGTTTGTGAATTTTCATGTTTGTAAACGCACCCACGACACAGGAATAAATCCTAGTGTGGGGCTACGTTTAAAAAAAATCATGTAGTTTAAATATCTTCACTCTGTACTCCGAAGTTCTATATTACTTATGCCAAAATGTTAATAGTAACACTCTGTATAGTATACCGCTGTGTAGTTGATCGTCCCCTAACGATAAATGCACTAATGGCTAACAGCCTGTTAAATAAAACTGCCCAGCGCAAATTAGGTCAGCTTTAGCTGTGGCCTTAGGTTGATGATCCAATTTTACTACACAATTATGTATGTACAGCGGTTTTATTGCGGATAGTAATTTTATTCACTATAATGTCAAGCTGAAAAATGTAGGTAAGTGCTTGCAAAAGTAACTGCTCAACTTATCTAACAAATAATGGTACGGTAATTTTAGCACCCTAACTTATCAGAGTAATGATTAACTGCAAGAATGTACCCTTTAAATCAATTTTGTAAATTGTTTTCAATAAACGATATTACCCGCTGGAAAATGTTTTTTTAATGGAAATCGCTATTATCGATAATTCGATAACGCCTCAGCAGGATTCGTACCCTCAAATCCGTTATGCCCCACAGCTTTATACTACATTTTTACATTATCGTGAGGCATCCCACACGCAGCAGGTAATGCATTGTATATTTACTTTTCGTTATGTTCCTTTATTAATGGAAGCATTAAAGATTCAACAGTACGACAACATGTCTAATCGCTTGATGGAAGGTATGTTACAAGATGTAAAAAATTACCTTTTAATGCTGTTTTGTATCATATCCTGTAGGAACTTGTGGCAGAATGTTTAAAATATATGCCACAGCCACCTATAATAGACATTGTTTTTATTTTATCTGTCGTGTGGGATGGGTTTACTACACGTACTTCGTGGTTTAGTACAAAGGGTGAAAGCAATAAAAAATGGGCGACGCCTTATCATCCAATCAAATCCGTAACACCAGACCAAAGGCGCCTCAAACCAATCTAGACTTGTGGACTTACATTTTATTGTTTTGACCTACATCTTGGCGTTACAAAAATCAGAGTTCCCAGCAAACCTAATAACATAGAATCAAACAGATTTCTTCCAGTTGAGCCTTGAAACGTTATCACATAAAATGGCGACACACATAAAAGCCAATGAAAACAAATTATAGATTGTATAAAGTAGTTCCGATGTAGTTCCTCACAAATAGTATCGCAAACTATGCAACTTTCTAGAGAAAAAGCTTGTGCAATATATTCAAACTTTGTTTTCAGTGTTCAGGACCTAAATCCATTACTAGTAATAGTCTTTTGGTAATTGCTGAGTATTGAAGATCTTCAGATATTGCCACATTACGACATTTTTACATAATAAAATTACGAAAACAAAAATATTTCTAGTTGGAAGACATATTATTATTTGAATGAAGCTGCGATAGCGGCTATTCCTACATTACATATTATTAATATTTTTTAGTCCTACACTTACTTAGGTCTTATTATGTCGTGACCTGAATACTGATTATAGTTTTGGTTTTAGGTCCTAAACTCAGTTGGTCCGCAACATTTTTGTTTTAAACATAGCACCACACTAGTAATTATTCCTATGTCGTGGGTGCGTTTACAATCATAAAATTCACATACATATACATCCAGACCGAAGGAGAGGATGTGAGGATCGAACCCGAGACTACTCAATTCTCTTAACCACTTGACCGAGCAGTCCATTACCTATGTTTCAAGTAGATCTAAAATGATGATGATTTTATGGTCAACGCCACTTGATTAAATTTTCGCTTACTTACCATTTAGGGATTTACCCTCACAGAGGAAAGGTGACACAACTCTACAAAGCCTAAACGAAAAAGTATATTTCTATTAGCAACTGGAAAAAATAAACCACCCATACCCAGTATGATTTCAACTTAACCTTTCAGCTTGGCATCTACCTACCAGTCTGGCGCCGAGTAGGCGCGCGTCGGCCACCGCCACCCCAACCAGCTCCATCAATTTTACCCTTGTCTCTGTAATCACCACGTAATAATGGATTGCGATTTACAATCAATACGGATAAGCAAACGGCAGTTTGCCCAATTTATGATGACAACACAGGTGTAATAAATTTGTGTGCGAAGACACAAGGGCCCTTATGCGTTTTCACAATTATCATTGCGTTGACCTTGAGACTTTTGTATTGAAGACTTAGATGTGTATTGGTCGGCAGTTGACATTTAGAAGAACATCGATGTATTAAAGGCACTTAACATTTATATCTATCAATTAGTTTCCAATGCTACACTATACAGATCTTTTTTTACTGCGTCCATGAATTTTTAGGCAGGCAATACTTTGATCATAACAACAAACGATGTACGATTTAGCGCAGTGGTTAAGAGCTTAAGCCGCTCCGCCCACTGTGTCAAATAGTCGCGGGTTCGAGCCCGCACGGGACAAATCTTGTTTGTGATCCACAATTATTTGTTCCGGTCAGAGTATTTGTATATGTGAATTTTCATATTTGTGAACGCACCCACAACACGTGAATAAAACCTAGTGTGGGGCTACGATTTTATAAAATCGCTATCGGTCGCGTTCGTTCAAATATCATTATTTTACTAATAAATATTGTCGCTAAAACCGGCTCGCTGATGTCAGGTTTGCCATTTGATATAAAAAAAATATTAGAAAAATGTGGATCCTTAGTAGAATTACTTGTCTAGGTTACGGTGTAATTGAAAACGCGCACGGCAACCTTATAAAATTTATCTACTATAGTATTTTTTACATAGGATGGGTACTAACACTTCTAATTGCCAAACAAAATTAATATATAATTCAATAGTTTTAGGGCATAAATCCATAAGTATAGAAACCTCATGCCTCTTATTGCTATTGAATAATTTCGTTTGGCAATTAGAACTGTTAGTACCCATCCTATGTGAAAAATAGTATATTTATGGCAGATACCTTGTAGATACGCGTCTCCTCTACGTGAGTGTCATCCAGAGAGTATAATAATATAGAGGGTAGTATCATGTGCACTACGCATTGAGCTCTTAAAAAATATATTCGGTTTTGCATTATTAACTTGTAACACAATCATGCAGGAAAACATAATAAAGTTTAGATTCCATAAAACTAATTGTGAGGTTCTCTTCTGATTTTTTACAAAGACGCCGATATTAATTTCGATATTTTGTAGGTGGGTCGAATTAGTCGGTGTTTCCAATTGAGTAGTGGGGTAATCCACGTTCTTTCCCGCGAAAAAGTGAAAAGCAAACCGTGATTGGGTGTCGACGTCAATTTCTCTTGTGTGCTGGCCAAGAAAATGGCCTTGTTAGCAGATGAAAAATCCTTTTAGAGCGTCGAGCGGCCTTTGCAACAACTTTATTTAAATAAGACACGTAGGAATAATATCAAATTTATGGATCAGTAGGCAATCAAATTATCTTGAGGTTTTTTTTTAATTAAAACATAATAAATATTTATCTATCATGCTATTAATAAATATTAAAAACTCCCGTTTCCACGCTTTTGCCACATGCTCCCATATGTTACAGACCTTTTTAAATACAATCAATAATAAAAATTAGTAATTAATTATTTCGGCCTGTCTCCAAGATTTAACTTGCCAGGCCTGTTGTCTATTTTGATAGAATCTTCAGTATTAGAACAAACAGGTTTCTGTAGAACTAAGGTAGTGGTAGTTTGGTTTTCTGTATTTTCTTCAAGCCTCTTCCCACTCTGAGATGCTCCATCTATAAAAAAAATAAGTTTAATACATCCTGTGATATAGCTACCTACAGTATCTCTGTCTTTTTGGCAATTACTATTCCCATCTGATGGTATGGTCTGCTTTCCTAATTTTCTTCTTTCACTTCGCTCTGTCGGACGTGTCGTGTTCGGAGGAATTCCAGATACACAGGTCCTTCTTGATCACATCAGCCCATCTTGATTTTGGCTACCCTGTGGGTCTGGGCCTTGATATGTTTAGATTGGCCGTAATATTACCCATATAATCGGGAGGTCTTCTCTTTATGTGGCCATACCAACGGTACTACCTAGAGTACCGGTAGCTACCTACAGTATAATAATGTTTAATTTCAAAAGAAGCCAGTAATTTTTTATCACAAACGTGATAATAAATCTTAGATGCACAAAAGCTAGCGTTTGAGATCGAACTAGGCATAGCCTGTATTCATAACCACTCAAACATTTGTAAAGCTAACAGAATGGAAACCAACCAACTGACAATTTAGTAAGGCCAGTGTTGAGTGTGGTCTATTTTCATATCATTGCACCAGTATACCATTTTATATCATTCCAAATGTCTAGTTTTATATAATAATATAAGTTTACGATGTATTATTCATCATTAATGTTCCTAACAAACTATTATATTCCTAATATTGTAAAATAAAATTGAAATAAGTTCTAGTTTTTTACTACACCATCAGGATTTTCCAAATCATCTTGTTTTCCTTTGTTCTTCTTGGCGTTCTTAATAGCCATCAGCATTTCTGGAACAAACTTCCGAATTTAATCTATTAATCATTATTTTAAAAAACGTTATTAGAGTGTTGTATTCAGTATAGTCTGAATCAGCCTTAATTATACTTTACATTTCTCCAGTTCCCACATTACTATCATCAGTGGCTACATATCGATGTCTATTTTATAGTGGCTATTTTATACGAAAAAATAAAAGTAGGCCGATAATATCCCATTTATTTTGGTTGTCATGTAAGATTGACATAATATAAATATTTATTTATCTCATTGCTTTAAGTTTTCCTTATTTCGACCTCGTAGTTTTTACCTGCTTCAATTGTTTCAACATCACCATAGGTAGACTGCTAGAAAATGCTACAGTACTATGTACCATTAGTGCATAAACTATAAAAAAATAAATAAAACTTACGACACTAATTTTATTTGGTGTTTCATTACTTTTGAGCGTTGAAATTAAAGTTACTGGTATGCCCCTGGCTCACCTGCGTTTACGGCTGCGTCAAAATGCGCTTTGAATAAAGCGCTAAAAATAACACGTTACTGATTCTTGATCAACGCATTAAATATTGGCTAAGTAAGTGTAATTTAATTGTTAGCGTGTTATTTAACGTATAAAGATACAAGTAAAGCGAAAATATTAAGCCAGGCGCTAAAAAACAAAAAGGTACAATGTCAATGCCAAAAGTTTTAGTCTAAGGCCAAAACAATGACATTGCACTTACATATGTACCTAACGTAGATGTAGTCAACATTTAATCCGCTATTTTAAATGCGGATCTCAAATAGCGGATTATGCATTGGCTGCATCTACGTAAAATTTTTTTTAGCGTGTTGGTTAACACAATAGATCACCGAAGGGGCCGGAACATAAGTCTGCATCATTTTAAACAAGTTATCATATGAAGCATATAATATAAAATAGATCCGTAGAAAATCCGTAAAATGCTTGAAAAACAACATTTTATCCCTAATTTACAACTGCTCTAATATGCACTCCTTTATTTTCACGAAGTGAATAAAGGATACGGGGGTATACGGTGCCTTCAAGACAAAAGCCCTGGTTACTGTTATTGCTACTGGTACGAAGTACTTACCGCGTCGGAAATTTGCTGAGAGCGGCATTTCCCTTTCTAATTTAATTTACTTCCGGAAAATGATTTTTCATACATTTTTCTTGTCTTTTTTATATAATTATTTAATTTGACAAACTAATGTGTCAAATTAGTTGGCAGACACGCAGAAATTCCATAGACATTCGATTAGATGACAGTGGGTTTTTTGCCGTAATGGCGACAAGAAGTCAATTTTTATAATTTACTGGTATACTCTATTACTACTTGACATTGGCGAAATACACTGCTAAAGTGTGCGGCCATTAATTAAAATAAGAAGAAGATGATGACAGTGATTCTAATGATGTGTCCATAGAGGTTCACAGCCGCCAAGGAAGTTTGAATAATAGAAACCTGATTTTCCACAAAAAATGTCCCAAGCTTCGTAAAAGCCAGTGAGGTGTATACTCGTATATGTATCCGTCTTAATATCGATAATAAACCAAACTAACATTGTTTATTGTTTGAACTAATATAACTTAAAAATTGTCTCGCTGGTATTGTGGGCGAATGTGTGTGGGTCTATATGTTCTTAAAATGTTTTCGTAATTTGCTTTTGTGCTATGTTATTTTCGTCGTGTGCTTACGCACAAACACCAAACTACACATTTTGAGATTCGAGTTATTATGAATAAAGAAGTACAAAAAGTCAACGTCAAAAATAATCAATTTATATGGTGGCATAGGGAGGCCAATAAAATGCACTTACAAACGTCAGACATAACAACTTTTGATAAAATCCGGCAAAAGCTTTCTTTGACATAAATTGTTTATTTCTACAAACCTTTCGGCTTACCATGTAATTTTTTAGCAAAATGTATTTCACATCATGTTTTGGAATCGTTGACTGAAGAGCTGCTCAAACCCATCAGTTTTCCTGTTCAGGTTATCTGAAATTTTGAAGTATCCTTTAATATAATTCAGTTTCGATAGACTTTTTGAACTTATTAAAAGGCACTTTTACGAAATGTGCCTTTTAATAAGTCATGCGAGATATTGTTAAATCACATACATTATTTAAATTATGTTTATAATTACATAATCATACCTTTTTAAATTTTCTTAAATTATTTTGATATAATATTTGATTTTCAAATGAAAATCGTTAGACATCAATTAGAATATTTATTTCGTTGATGTTTTGTTTAAAAAACGCTCTGGGACCTAATTGTAGATTGCACGAACAGCTCCTTGCTGAAAAACGACAGGTGAATACACTCACAAACCCTGTGGAATATCACGGAAGGATTAGCCTATACCTATGAAAATAACAGAAATAAACAAATTTTGTTGTTTCATATCAGTGAATAGCCTAATTTCATTACCGCATATGCAACTGAGCTTCACTTACAATAGGAAGACCCCAACGTAATCTGCGTATCGCGCTAGTAGTTCGTACATCAATAATTATACAAATTCGTCCATCGGATTTAATTTAATGTCAAAATTATTTTTAGTTTGGTACATAAAAGATTAAACCCATTGAGTGAAACAACTAGCATATTATAAGATGCATAACAAAAAAAATAACTTACTGAAAGCTGTTAAAAATAGGTACTGTGGGAGGGCTGCATTCTGAAGCTGTTGTCCTCAATATTTTCATGAGTTGCTTGAAAATGGGATGTAACCTAACCGACAACATGCGACCCTACAATATTACTTTCAGCATCAAATCCATTTCCTGAAATCAAATAATTAAGATTATTATTGTAAGCGCTATTGTAGCGCTCACTCTAAGATAGCCGCACTGTGTGTTAAATTCGGTTTACTTTGCGTTGTTGGAACAAAGAGGTTATGACTCAAAAATATATGTCATGGATTTATATATAAGCACCGTCACGCATATATTCCCCAGAGGGGGTGGCAGAGGTGTACTGAGTACACCCACGTTTCGCCGACGATGTTAGGTCCCATGTAATAGGGGGCGAGCCTATTGCCATATACCAGGCACAATTCCAGACTCCGGACTCATACTGGGAATTTTTCGTTAGAAAAACTACATTTGTCCGACCTAGGATTTGAACCCAGGACCTCGCGATCACAAAGCGATGTGCTTTGCCACCAGACCAACGACGCAGTCTATATATAAGCATGGATTATAAATTCATGTACATAAGTATAGTCGTACAAGGATCTTTTGGCACGCGGCCAAAATCGGTACTAACATGAAACTAACGCTGTCATCAAGTAAAATGTCACCTCATGACAGTTGCAGAGTTGCCATTTACTATCAAAATTACCCATTTTTTATTAATTAGTGACCGTGCAGACCCATCTGTTGAATATCTCCTTGGAAGTAGGAACATTTTACTAAATGTTAACCCTAATTTCACACCAACGGCCCCTGCCAATGTCATCCTTGAGCCAAAAGATCCTTGTCGCACTATAGTCTTAATCAAAAAGAATATTTTGGGCCATAGATGACATTGACTGAACTTGGATAAATTTCAGTGGCAAACAAACATGGCAAACAATGACTTGTTCAACTCTGCGAATGTCATAAAGTGACATTTCACTTAATGGCAGCGTTAGTTCCAATTATGGCCGCGGGCTAAAAGATCATTGTCGAACTGTAATGTATTCATTATTTGAGTACATAAAATAGGAGTTTATATCAAAACCTGTTGTGTAGATCCAAAAAACATTTTTAATAATCATTATAATATCAGCCTATACTGCCCACTGCTGGGCAAAGGCCTTCTCCACAAATCGAGGTGAGAGAGATTAGGTCATACTCCACCACGCGGACCCAGTGCGGATTGGTGGAGGCAGGTTTGTGGCTACCTGCTGTTGGAACTTATCAAGCCGCCTATAAGGCTTCTAACTCGGCTTAACGACTACCACATTAAGTGGTAACTGGGACCAACGGCTTAGCGTACCTTCCGAAGTACGGAGACGCACGAATATGAAAATGCCACAAACGGTCACCCATCTCAGGCCGACGGAGTCGAACGCTGCTTAACCTTGGTGATCGGTAAGAAAACTCAAATCATTATTAGCCTCATAATGGGCTGGATCGAGATAAATCTTTCTGTGGCCCAAAACAAAAGGTTATTTCAGAATGAGTATTTATCTATCTATCTATCTATATATAACCTCACGCCAGATCTCTTGCGGGATAGGCAGAGAGTACAGAGTTCCAACAGGTTCTTTCCTTACATACCTCTCTGGCTTCCTCGACTCTCATAGTTCGTCTCATATACGCTCGCCGGTTACGGAGTCTCTTGACTTTTCCATCAGATTATTATGAGTATTTATAATCCGTATATGTGAAATTTCTTCATAAACGCATTCATGGTACAGGAATGGTTATTGGTTAACTTTTTCTACGTCATTCGCTCAATGAAACTTCCAATGAAATGTAGCTCTTGTGCACACGTCACATAAGCTCCCTAACAATGAACGGCTTACAATGTAAGTACACTTGATGGCCGTTCTTTTAGCTCGGCTTTGCAGGAAATAGAGCTTGTTGAGCCTCTCAGAGCTCCAAACATATACAGGGTTGATGGTATGTAATGAATAACCTCTTGAGGCTTACTTCTGTACACCATAAAAAACAATATTTTGTTTAGAGATTTTTCAATTGTAGCGAAAAGAATACTGCTGGTTTATAGAGAAAAAAAATATTTCGATCAATCCTGCGGGGACGCTTACAAATAGTCAATTTACATTCTTTTTAATCTAATTTAACTACTAATCTACCACCGCATCGGAACGCGGCCTCCACTGAAAAGATCCTGATTATCTTTTTTTATTTAATGCTTTCTCTTTTTTCTTTTAATTTTTTTTTCAATTATATTGTGTTGATATCATATTAGGTTACAATGAAATAGTTTACGATCGAGCTCCAGTGTGATGCCTCACGACCAAGATATGAGATTAATGGTGTTATTTATAAAGAATGTCTTAAGGATTCCAGATGGAGCAGTCTCCACAAGCAGCACCCGTTCACGAGTACGACTACTGGAACAGCCATCACTACCCTCGACCATATTGGAGGGAAGGGAGTGACCCGCGCCAGACAGCCACCGCAAGCAAAGACATTATAGTGAGCATGACCTAACCAGAACACCTAAGACGGCGGTCAGATTGTTTCTACAAAGCAGCAATACCCCAAACAATAATTCATTACCATTACCCTCTGTATAACATTAGAGACTAGTGGTCGCCTATTGGTCGAAATTCGACCATAATTAATTTAAATTATAAATTTGAACATTATTATGGTTCTATTGTCAAAGACTATACTTCTATAATCACAGATTTCGCCAAAGCTACACAACAGTGTAACAACAAACTAACAAGTTTGCCTATGTTTTTCAAACAAATTATATGAAATTTAAATAAAAAAATCCAAAAAATGATTAAAATAATGAATACATTTTTTTTTATTGAAACAAAAAACCATGAGATAAAAAAAATGCTGTCCATTGAACTTGACATACATATTTCGATAATTTAATTAATGATACAAAACTTCTCTGTAAATGATGTTTTTTGTAAAAACTTTTTCATCGTTTGCTGGTTATGTTTGACATTCAGTAAGACTATAGACAAATAATATTAAAGACAAACAATATTAATCTATTCTCAATTTGAAGTGTATTGTGTCATACATGGTAGTGTGTGTAATGTTTTTTTTATTGATAATGTATTTTTCATGAATAATTTAAAAAAAAAATTAGCATTCTGCACTCCTTCTCTATATAAACTATAAGTGTGGGAAATTAAATGCTCCTCTGTCCGCGCAATTTTCGTAAAAAGGGGTACAAGGTTTTTGCTTCACGTATTAATATAATGATTGAATATCTTGTAAGCTAATGATGTATGTAGGTGCTGTATAGTAGAGAAAATTTTCATGACATAAACAGACAGTTGAATTCGAACGAAGATCAAAATCTCATTTCGGCCTGTCAACGGAATGAAATCCAATTTATCTGTTTCGTTTTAGTGTGAATGGAGTGATCTCAAATAGAAAATTGTGTTCGAGTAATAAGGCTTCGTTTTCAATTTGTGTCATGTGCTTAGAGTTTATATGGTTGCCAATCAAAAATGAGCCTTAATGTTTGTATTGTTTATGTCAACTTTTTTATGTACCTACTACTAGCATGTATCGATAGAGGCTTACCAGTGTAATAGACATCAATACTGCTTTTAGTTGATGAGGATAAGGAATGATAACCGGAGGATCATTTTAGAACTTATTAACCCTGCAATGGAATCAAACCTAGCAACACTGGCGCTCGAGTGACCTGAGAAACCCAAGCACCTAAATTTGCTATGAGCTTAGCACAAATAATATTCTAACGTAATAGGAATTACTTTAGTATTTAACGACTAAATTTGCTGTGTGAAAAGGATAGCATGACGACTCGAAAGCATCACTATCAAATTATATGTGGTGTATTTATAAAGAATTATCAAAATAAAATGTTAATATGAAATGTTGTTTCTATGTAAATAGGTACATAAATTTTATATGCCAAATAAAAAATATAAAAAGCTAACGTTAAAAGCAAGTTCGACAACATCGTTTATTTCCAGTTTACAGGCCAGCTGTGATATAGAGCTGGCACGCAAGCGTGGCGTGGCGAGTCGGCCAGAGCCCTTATCCACAATCACCAATTAAAAACCTAACATGGCGCGTTACATTAACTTCGTGAGATTATCTTTCAATAATAATCAGTGAAAAACAGAATACCACTGCACGATCATTTCATGAAGTTATCTTAACGCTCCTCGTTTAGTCATAGCGAATGAGGTCCTCGGGCGGCCAGTCAGGTCTCAGGAACTCACAACTGCAATGTGAAACCACACCATTAAGGATAGCACATCCTTTTGCCATATCAAAAACACACTAATATACAAGCTATACCATATACAAACTGTTTACCTACAAACTTTAGTATTACAGGATTTTGTAGCATTCCATTTTTCTTGTGATTGCTTGGGGTACATAAAAGTTACCGATTGCAGAAGACATTAATTTCATAATCATCATATTTCGAGGATTTCAAGAAATTCTGGTACAAATTGATGAAAATTCCTAACATTCAGACAGTACAAGAACTGAACAGATTTTATCTGTAAATAAAATAAAACACAAACAAACATACAATTCCAAATTTTTTTTTATTTTTCGAATAAAACATAATTTGTCCAATAATTTTTTTTTTTAAACCGGTACACTGGTGTCATCTGATATAATCTTTTATTCATTAACCTTTAACTTAAAGATAGCAGACTATTTCTAAACGAAAATAGAAAACCAGTTATTTTATCATATTATAAAATAACATGGCTCAAAAAAAACCGGGCAAGATGATACCTAAAATAATTAAATATTTGTATAACAGTCGTGTAAACCATATTAGGCGTAATAATGCAAATTTTGATGAAGTATAAATCATTGCGAAAACATAATATGAACATTGAACGGGAAGAAACCAGAATGAATGCAAGGATTGTGGTTGGGAACGATGTGCTGAAGCAAGTGAATGAGTTTGTATATCTTGTATGCGCATTCAGTAAGGATGGTAAATACACCGCTGACATAGAGAGAAGAGTGAGTGCAGGAAACAGAGTGAATGGCGCGATGGGAAAGCTACTTGGGAGCCGGCACTTAAGCCGAAAGGCGCAGCTGGCCATACATAATGGAGTGCTTGTCCCAACGCTGTTATATGGCAGCGAGAGCTGGGTATGTAAGAAGGAGAATGAAAATAGGATAAATGCGGTGGAAATGCGAGCTCTGCGGAAGATGTGCGGAGTGAAGCTGACCGACCGTATTCGCAACAGCGTAGTAAAAAAGCAAATAGGTATGAAAGAGAGTATCGGTGTAAAGATGAGAAAGGGTATGCTCCGTTGGTTTCGGGCATATAGAAAGAATGTTCGAAGAAAGAATGGCATAACTGATATACAATTCGAAATTGGAAGGATGTAGGTACCGGGGAAGACCTAGACTATCTTACCATGACCAAATAGACCGGGTCTTATCTGAAGGACAAATCAGGAGTCTCCGTAACCGGCGAGCGTGTATGAGACATACTATGAGAGTAGACGAAGCCAGAGAGGTATATAAGGAAAGAGCCTGTTGGAACTCTGTACTCTCTGCCTACCCCGGAAGGGATCGGGCGTGATGATATAGTAGTATAGTAGTAATAGTAGTAATATGAACATGATCACAAATATGTACAACCTTTGGTGGATAAGAAAATGCCAGTACCTATACGTTAAATATACAATTTTACAATAGAAGATTGTTTAAGATAGTATCGGTGTAAAGAAGAGAAAGGATATGCTCCGTTGGTTCAGGGTTATAGAAAGAATGTCGGAAAAAAGAATGACAAAACAGATATACAATGCGAAAGTGGAGGGATGTAGGTACCGGGGAAGACCTAGACGATCTTACCATGACCAAATAGACCGTGTCTTATCCAAGGGGCAAGTCAGGTGTCTCCGTAACCGGCGAGCATATATGAGCCGAACTATGAGAGTGGAGGAAGCCAGATAGGTATGTAAGGAAAGAATCTGTTAGAACTCTGTACTCTCTGCCTACCCTGCATGGGATCTAGCGTGATGATATAGATAGATTTACAATAGAAGCAAAAATAAATTAGCAGCTGTTAAAGGTAAAAAAAAATATTATATTGCAAGTGCTCAAGAGATTGCATTGCATGTGTTGAGTATCTGTGACTAGTTTTTCTCTACCATTACCCTCCTAAAATGCAACAAAAATAACTATTAAAAAAAGAACTATGGAGTACGTACCTGTTGGAACTCTGTACTCTCTGACTACCGCGCAAGGGATCTGGCGTAATGATATATAGAGAGAGAGAGAGAGTACGAAGTATGCTTATACCATACTTTTTATACAAAAACTTCGGATATATTATGAAAAATGCATGATAAGATAATGGCATAACGAGGAGTCTGAGCGACATAATACCCTTTTTATAAAAGACTTCTTCGCAACAGCAAAATTCTTAAATAGTTTTATTTTTACAATGCATACAAAAACGGAACTATGGTAAGCATATAACAAAAATTTCGTAATATTGGGCTCATATAAGAATAAAGTAGGTATGGTTATCATTTTATGATAATTTTTTAATCGCACATAATTTTCAGCCTTACGATATTCAGTTGACCAGTTTTGTTGAAATAGATAATTTTTCTCAGGTTTAGCGTTTTAGTTTTGTACATATACTGGATCATATAAAAATATTGGTATACTATAAAGCCAGTTCATTACTATAAATCGCCAACCCTAAGGTACAGCGCTGTATATTATCTAAACACGTTGGTCTAGACTGTCTTGTTGGCAAAGCGCATCGCTTTGTGATCATGAGGTCCTGGGTTCAAATCCTAGGTCGGACAAGTGTAGTTTTTCTAACGAAAACTTCCCAGTACGAGTCCGGAGTCTGAAATTGTGCCCGGTATATGGCAATAGGCTCGCCACCTATTACATGGAACATAACATCGTCGGCGAAACGTGGGTGTACTCAGCACACCTCTGCCACCACCGCTTGGGGAATATAGGCGTGACGGTGTGTATTATCTAAACACCCAAACTCCTTTAACATGGTAAGAAAAAAACCTTAACATATTTATGTAAATAAATCTATTATCATACAAATGAGTTGATGTCAACATTGTTGAGTACGACAGCAGGATGAAGAATATATAATGAATTTAAGTAAATTAGAAAACCTTTCCACTTTGTTTTGTATAATAATAAATCAATGTCTTGCTTAATTAATGATTAGCATTAGCATAGCAGTTTTTATTAGAAGCCGATGCTATTAGCATTTACGTTACAATAACAGAAATTATATACTTATAGTAATCAGGTACATGTGGTCAATCAATTTATTAGCTCAGTCATATTTAAGAACTATATAAAAAGAAAATATTCCAAAATTGTCACGTCGTCATTGACTACTCAATCCAGTAAGCACAGCTTAACACAATACAAAAATTACTTTTTTAAAACTTCAGAATTTAACCTTCATTGTAATATTTTTGTTAATACGCCATGTTACGTAATCAACGCAAGACCAGAAAGTAGTTTGTTCCAAATCGGCAACGAAATCGTCTCCAGCTGTTTGTGATATATATTATTTAAACATATACAAGGTGTAACATAATAAACGCAAGACCTCCGACACCCCAATTAGAGAATTGCTTCATAAATTCAAAACGAAAACCAAATTTCCAAATTTAAAGGTTTTTACCCCTTTTTTAAGCACTTTTATACCCCAATTAACAATGAAACTTGTACGTGTATGTGTGCATTTTGAGAAATACGGGTTAGGAATGCCTTTGTAATCTCCATATTGATATGCATCAAAAATAAATTTAACTTTTTATAGCGCACTGAAGGAGTAAAAGCATTTTTTGCAAATTTAAAAAAAAACGTATTAAACATTACAAATAGTTGGAATCAATTCAGTTATCGATTTAGAACAAACTACTTTCAGGTCTTGCGTTTATTATGTTACAGCTTGTATATATTAGACTTTTACAGTCCGAAGTGCAAAGTCACTTGAATAAATATGGTGAAGGAGTTAATGATCACTTTCTGTCTGCTGGTCAATATGTAAAGCTGTCATAATTTAGCTAATTTGTAAATTAATATGTATTTATGTATTGTGTGTATATTATAGTAGTTATATTGAATAATTTATATGGTTCTATCTATTGCTTCTTCCAACGCACTGGTTGTCTAGAAAAGATTGTTTTCAGAAATAAGACCGCCAATTGTACTTACTGCCATAAATTAATTGAATTTCTTTACTGTAATGACGCTGGTGTACAATAAAGATCTATGTATTACTGTCACTTATTATAATATATACTATACAACGTGTAACGTAACAAAGGCAAGACCTGAAAGTAGTTTGTAACTAAACCGGTAACTGAATTGATTCCAAATATTTTTGATGTATCTTAAATTTTTTTTTAAATTGCGAAAAATGCTTTTGCTGCTTCAGTGCGCTATAAAAAGCAAAATTTATTCTTAATTCATAGTTATAAGGAGATTTCAAATGCATTCCTAAAACGTATTTCTCAAAACGTACACATATACTTACAAGTTTCATTGTTAATTGGGGTATAAAAGTAATCTGGGAAGCGCCGTCATTCTGGCGGGAGACTTCAACAGTAAGCACGTGGCCTGGAATGGTCTCACCACTTCCCCTAATGGTAGGAGCCTTGACGCCCTGGTCGACCTTCTCGACTTTGACGTCATCGCATCTATACACCCTACCCACTATCCCGGCAATCCCAACCACCGACCCGACGTCCTGGACATTGTGCTTCTGAAGGGTGTTACCTTACGGCTGCACTCCTTAGAAGTAGTCCAGGAGCTCGACTCTGACCATCGACCTGTAGTCATGAGACTCGGTTCCCCCCCTTCCGCCCCTCAGCGACCCAAAAAGACGGTGGTGGATTGGCATGCGCTAAACACGGCCTTGGCGGATGCCGGCTCTCCCCCCCCCCCCTCAGCTCGGACTCCATCCCGTCCCCTCAGGACACCGATCAGGCCGTAGATGCCTTCACGGACCACATCCGATCGGCTGTAAGTCAGTCGTCTAAGCAAGTCGAGGCGGAAGATCTCAACCTCAACCTCTTTCGACTGCCGGACGATGTTAGGGATCTCATTCGTTCCAAGAATGCCTTAATCCGAGCGCACGACTCTTACCCCACCGAAGCCAATCGGGCCCGGACGCGCGCTTTACAACGTGAAGTAAAGCGTCGTGTCGCGGAGATCCGGGAGGAATGGTGGGGTGACTGCCTAGAGGGCATCGCGCCATCGCACCTGGCCTACTGGCAGCTGGCGCGTAGCCTCAAAACCGACTCCACGACTGGCATGCCCCCGCTGTCCCGCCCTTCAGGCGCACCCCAGCCTTCGACGACGACGAAAAGGCCGAGCTTCTCGCCGACTCCCTCGAGAGCCAGTGCACCCCCAGCTCTCAGTCCGTCGACCAGTCCCACGTCGAGGCGGTCGACAGGGAAGTCGAGCGCAGGGCATCCCTCCCCCCCCGCCGATTCCTTACCACCTATCAACCAAACGGAGGTCGAAGATCTCATTATGGGTCTGAAAACCAAAAAAGCCCCCGGCTCTGACGGCATTCGAATCGCATTCTGAAATGCCTGCCCGCCCAACTCATCTGCCTCTTAGTGGCCATATTGAACGCCGCCATGACGAACTGCACCTTCCCCACTAAGTGGAAGGAAGCAGACGTCATAGGCATTCCCAAGCCCGGCAAACCTCATAATCTCCCCGCGAGCTACCGCCCTACCAGTCTTCTCAACTCCCTGGCTAAGGTCTACGAGCGCCTACTTCTGGCGCGGCTCAAAGACTTTGTAGTGTCCAGGGGTATCCTTATCGACGAGCAGTTCGGCTTTCGAGCCAAATACTCCTGCGTCCACCAAGTGCACCGCATCACGGAGCACATCCTCTCCGGTCTTAACAGACCCAAACCCGTCTACACGGGCGCCCTCTTCTTCGACGTCGCGAAGGCATTCGACAAATTCTGGCACAACGGCTTGATCTACAAACTCTACTAAATGGGTGTGTCGGACAGACTCGTCCTCATCATACGAGACTTCTTGTCAAATCGCGCCTTCCGATATCGCGTCGAAATGTGGCGCTCCACTCCCCACTCCACCCGAGCTGGAGTCCCGCAGTGCACAGCTCTCTCGCCTCTCCTGTTTAGCCTTTACACGAACGACATTCCTCGTTCGAGTAAGGCGCATCCAGCCCTATTCGCGGATGATACCGCTCTCTACGTCTCGCATAGGAATAAGGGTTTCATTACCAGAAACCTTCAGGCAACCGCCAATTCCCTAGGGAATTGGTTCAGGAAGTGGCGTATTGAGGTGAACCCGGACAAGAGCGCTGCGGTGTTCTTCTCCAGAGGTGCCACCCCGCGCCACTCCCTGCGCCGCCCTAGAAGTAATCTCGGCCAAGTGACAATGTTCGACCGACCCATTCCCTGGGTCAAAGAGGTCAAATATCTAGGGGTCACCCTAAACAGTACCATGTCCTTCGGCCCCCCACAGCGACTGTCCCAACCGAGGGCGCCTCAAGGCGCCCTTGAGTATGTCGCCCCTTGCCCTTCTGGCTCGAGCGTAGTGGTTGCACGCTCGCCCTTAAGTCCGGTGAAGCTGTATAGGCCTCGCGGCCAACAGCGTACATCACTCACACACACACGCGCTTAAAAAAAGGATAAATACCTTGATATTTTGAAATTAGGTTTTCGTTTTGAATTTATGAAGCAATTCTTTATCCGGGGTATCTGAGGTCTTGCGTTTATTATGTTACACCTTGTTTACTATTAATCTAATTTATACTGAATCTATATATACGACACTGCTACAGTTTCGTTTGTTTCAGACACCCTCATGTTGTCTAGAGAGCCATACATTGAGTTGGATCCGGCGCTACAACTTAAAGACGTTAAATAACTACAATAAAACTGGACCAACAAACCGAAACTAGAATTTATAACGAAAGTTTCAAGTCCTAAAGACTCCTATTTAGTGGGCAAAATGGAATAAGTTATCGCACCGTATAAATTTAGCATTAAGTTATGTCCAACAGTTTGGGACCTACCAGTGTCCAAGACAACCTATTTAGTCGTATACGGTGATAAAATTTAGACGATCCTTTTTTAGTAACAGATAATTCTCTTCATTAATCACCTGCCTCGTTTTTCTAGTGGCAAATAACACGCGTAGCGATCACGTGGTCCCACGTTTGAATCCTAGTTCGGACAAATTGAAATGTTTCTCTATAATAAATTCCAGTAACAGTCCAGTTGACATTGTGCCCAGTACAATGGCAATAGGCTCGCCCCCTTTTATGGCGGAAAATACACCTCTGCCTCTGAACACAGTATACTTTTGCAACCCGCGCTTGGAGAATTTGTCGCGAAAGGGGCGGTGTCTTTTTAATAGTTTTTATTAAACTTGCAATGTTTGTATGTTTGTCTGTCTTTCCGGTTCAAATCTATTGATTCATTTTGAAAGCACTTGCTGGTATCCGATTGAGATAAAATTCAATGTCTTTATTTGTGAACAATAAGTACAAGTGAGTGGTATTTAATAATAGGGTTACAGATCTCTATGTCCCGCCATAAAGGCATACAAAGTTACTCATATCGCTAAAATACTTATAAAAATCTAGGTATGTATTATGTCATTACATATATATATGTCAAAAATTCTAATTATGTCGAACAAATCGAAGTGTTATTGTTTTGCATACACAATAAGCCTAAATTTGGCGCCTAAATTTGGCATACGTATGTAAAGTTTATGACACTGCAATAATATGGTACCATGGAGCTGGTCTGATGGTGGAGTCAGAAGGTGGCCATTGGAACATGTGAACTTTACAACGTATACACCTCATGTTTAGGCTCATGAGATTGATATTAAGAAGTATACAACCAGATAGTGTTCAGGGTCTGATGATGAAGCTGAAAGGTGACCAATGAAACCACACAAGTATTCAATATAGCCCCGCCGTATTTGGGCTCGTTGGATTTGTTTTGAAGAGTACTTTACACCCGGCTGGTTTCCGATCTGATCTGATGATGGAGCCGGAGGGTGGCCATAGCAACATGCGTAACCCGGCCGTAACCGATGCCGGACCCTTGTGTCTAAGCTATTTAGATTAGTATTGATGAGTATTTTACAACCAGATAGTGTTCGGGATCTGATGATGAAGCCGAAAGGTGGCTAATGGAACTCTTGAACTAAGCAAGATATTTTCGTTGTATTTGCTATAAAAGCTTGGTTTTAAAAAGGCTTTATAAATTAAAACTATTTTTATTTCTTTCAGCAATATATCCGGCCCTATTTAATTTGAATTATTTATAATCAAAATACGCAATTACACCTATTACTCAAGGTTCTTGGAGATTAAGATTTATAGCTTCATGTAACGATGCGTGAACATTTAGATCTAAGATGCGTATAAAGATAATGTATTATCGCACGTGTACAAGAATGTGAATCACTTTAAATGTAATACTTGCTACATTTTTTGTAATGGCTTAAAATTCTTAAGAAGGAATCTGAGGGCCCTCATTTGCTATAGCTAAACGCGGCTCGTTACGATGAATTCGTGAAATGTCCTGTGTTGTTGTTTGAGTGATCGACGCTGTTGGCCGCGGCGCCCTTACAGCTTCCCCGGACAAGGTGAAATGTCTATGTAATGGTATTCTGTATAACATTGAAGTAACATCAAACAATCATTTAACGAGGTTTTTTTAACGAGCCGTGTAGGGTCCATAGATAGATCTAAATAAAAGGATGCTTCTAATGTACTCTGGGGCGTGAGGTCATTTCTTACGGGTGGCAAATCTTGAAAATTATGTTTCCAAGCATAGCCAAGTGATAGCGTAGTGGTGAGTCCATCTGACTGCAAAGTCAGAGGTCTCGGGTTCAAACCCAGGCACGCACCTCTGTATTTTCGAACACAGGTGCGTATTAAAAATTAACTATCACTCGCTTTAACGCTGAAGGAAAACATGGTGAGCAAACTTGCATACCTAAGAGGTTCTCGAAGGTGTGTGAAGTTCGCCAACCTGCACTGGGCCAGCGTGGTGGACAATGGCCTAAACCCTCTCAGTTTGAGAGGACGCCCGTGCCCAACAGTGGGACAGTTTCTTAACAGGGCTAATATTATATATTATAACTTTCACTGACGAAAACTTTAATAAGATTTCATCCTACCCGTTCAGTACTCAATTGGGTCACGTTTTACGACTAAATTTATATTTTTTTTTTACTTCCTCAACATAGCCCAGTTTTGTTTAATCAACACGAATACTGATAACATAACGTGACACCATTAAATAACATATTTAAGAAAAACCATTTCTCAATTTTCAGCCTTAACACCGTGTACAGAGAGTTAAAAATATTATACAGTAAAAATACTGCATAATGGCGTGCGAACCAATAATCAAGAATTTATGCGATTAACACTATTTTATTAACACGGATATTAGGTACTAAACGTTTTAAACTTAAATCATAGCTATAGGGCGTCACCTGGAAAGAAAAAAGAAATTCCTTATTCCGTGAGATCGCTATTGTTTGGGTTAGGGCCATAGAAATCGTAATATTTAAATATAATAAATATATTATTAGATAAATAATAAGACCCTAGAACTTACCACCACACATACGTGAAAAATACTGCAAAATGTTTCAGCACTGCGTAAACTAATGTATGTAATATAGTGACTGAAATTGATATGAAAGTCTTTCGAAAGTTATTAGTACTTAGGGTAATACACATCATCGGAAAATATTTTTACAGCAATAATATGAGTCCATGTGAGTCTGTCTATATTTTTTTTCAAACTGTATATGGCAAAGCGGCGACGACAGTGGTTTCAAGTAAAATCTTTTTATTTCTAGTATGTTATTATTATGATTTCTGTGGTTAGGGCCCATGGTATCCACTTAAGGGCCTACTGCCACCGACCATTTATCGACAGGGAGAGTGACAGTGACGCCATTATTTTACAAATGTAGAATAAGGGACCAATATATATATTGAACAAATTTTACAATTTTCTAAAAAACTACGCTATGTAATAAAAAACTTCTTTACAAGAACGTAGCTACAATTATTCGCTATGTTTTTAAGTGATATTTAAAAATCAGAAAATGTTAAGCAATAGAAATGAAGAGATTTTTTTTCTATCAAGAAAACTTCGATTAATCGTGTATTTCTTTGTTTTTATTAAACTTGCAATGTTTGTATGTTTGTCTGTCTTTCCGGTTCAAATCTATTGATTCATTTTGAAAGCACTTGCACTTGGTATCCGATTGAGATAAATTTTGGCATACGTATGTAAAGTTGATGACACTGCAATAATATGGTACCATGGAGCTGGTCTGATGGTGGAGTCAGAAGGTGGCCATTGGAATATGTGAACTTTACAACGTATACACCTCATGTTTAGGCTCATGAGATTGATATTAAGAAGCATACAACCAGATAGTGTTCAGGGTCTGATGATGAAGCTGAAAGGTGACCAATGAAACCACACAAGTATTCAATATAGCCCCGCCGTATTTGGGCTCGTTGGATTTGTTTTGACGAGTACTTTACACCCGGCTGGTTTCCGATCTGATCTGATAATGGAGCCGGAGGGTGGCCATAGCAACATGCGTAACCCGGCCGTAACCGATGCCGGACCCTTGTGTCTAAGCTATTTAGATTAGTATTGATGAGTATTTTACAACCAGATAGTGTTCGGGATCTGATGATGAAGCCGAAAGGTGGCTTATGGAACTCTTGAACTAAGCGAGATATTTCCGTTGTATTTGCTATAAAAGCTTGGTTTCAAAAAGGCTTTATAAATTAAAATTATTTTTATTTCTTTTATCAATATATCCGGCCCTATTTAATTTGAATTATTTATAATCAAAATACGCAATCACATCTATTACACAAGGTTCTTGGAGATAAAGATTAATAGCTTGATGTAACGATGCGTGAACATTTAAGTCTAAGATGCATATAAAGATAATGTATTATCGCACGTGTACAAGAATGTGAATCACTTTAAATGTAATACTTGCTACATTTTTTTGTAATAGCCAAAAATTCCTAAGAAGGAATCTGAGGGCCCTCATTTGCTATAACTAAACGCGGCTCATTACGATGAATTCGTGAAATGTCCTGTGTTGTTGTTTGTGTGATCGACGCTTTTGGCCGCGGGGCCCTTACAGCTTCCCCGGACAAGGTGAAATGTCTATGTAATGGTATTCTGTATAACATTGAAGTAACATCAAACAATCATTTAACGAGGTTTTTTTAACGAGCCGTGTAGGGTCCATAGATAGATCTAAATAAAAGGATGCTTCTAATGTACTCTGGGGCGTGAGGTCATTTCTTACGGGTGGCAAATCTTGAAAATTATGTTTCCAAGCATAGCCAAGTGATAGCGTAGTGGTGAGTCCATCTGACTGCAAAGTCAGAGGTCTCGGGTTCAAACCCAGGCACGCACCTCTGTATTTTCGAACACAGGTGCGTATTAAAAATTAACTATCACTCGCTTTAACGCTGAAGGAAAACATGGTGAGCAAACTTGCATACCTAAGAGGTTCTCGAAGGTGTGTGAAGTTCGCCAACCTGCACTGGGCCAGCGTGGTGGACAATGGCCTAAACCCTCTCAGTTTGAGAGGACGCCCGTGCCCAACAGTGGGACAGTTTCTTAACAGGGCTAATATTATATATTATAACTTTCACTAACGAAAACTTTAATAAGATTTCATCCTACCCGTTCAGTACTCAATTGGGTCACGTTTTACGACTAAATTTATATTTTTTTTTTTACTTCCTCAACATAGCCCAGTTTTGTTTAATCAACACGAATACTGATAACATAACGTGACACCATTAAATAACATATTTAAGAAAAACCATTTCTCAATTTTCAGCCTTAACACCGTGTACAGAGAGTTAAAAATATTATACAGTAAAAATACTGCATAATGGCGTGCGAACCAATAATCAAGAATTTATGCGATTAACACTATTTTATTAACACGGATATTAGGTACTAAACGTTTTAAACTTAAATCATAGCTATAGGGCGTCACCTGGAAAGAAAAAAGAAATTCCTTATTCCGTGAGATCGCTATTGTTTGGGTTAGGGCCATAGAAATCGTAATATTTAAATATAATAAATATATTATTAGATAAATAATAAGACCCTAGAACTTACCACCACACATACGTGAAAAATACTGCAAAATGTTTCAGCACTGCGTAAACTAATGTATGTAATATAGTGACTGAAATTGATATGAAAGTCTTTCGAAAGTTATTAGTACTTAGGGTAATACACATCATCGGAAAATATTTTTACAGCAATAATATGAGTCCATGTGAGTCTGTCTATATTTTTTTTCAAACTGTATATGGCAAAGCGGCGACGACAGTGGTTTCAAGTAAAATCTTTTTATTTCTAGTATGTTATTATTATGATTTCTGTGGTTAGGGCCCATGGTATCCACTTAAGGGCCTACTGCCACCGACCATTTATCGACAGGGAGAGTGACAGTGACGCCATTATTTTACAAATGTAGAATAAGGGACCAATATATATATTGAACAAATTTTACAATTTTCTAAAAAACTACGCTATGTAATAAAAAACTTCTTTACAAGAACGTAGCTACAATTATTCGCTATGTTTTTAAGTGATATTTAAAAATCAGAAAATGTTAAGCAATAGAAATGAAGAGATTTTTTTTCTATCAAGAAAACTTCGATTAATCGTGTATTTCTTTGTTTTTATTAAACTTGCAATGTTTGTATGTTTGTCTGTCTTTCCGGTTCAAATCTATTGATTCATTTTGAAAGCACTTGCACTTGGTATCCGATTGAGATAAATTTTGGCATACGTATGTAAAGTTGATGACACTGCAATAATATGGTACCATGGAGCTGGTCTGATGGCGGAGTCAGAAGGTGGCCATTGGAATATGTGAACTTTACAACGTATACACCTCATGTTTAGGCTCATGAGATTGATATTAAGAAGCATACAACCAGATAGTGTTCAGGGTCTGATGATGAAGCTGAAAGGTGACCAATGAAACCACACAAGTATTCAATATAGCCCCGCCGTATTTGGGCTCGTTGGATTTGTTTTGACGAGTACTTTACACCCGGCTGGTTTCCGATCTGATCTGATAATGGAGCCGGAGGGTGGCCATAGCAACATGCGTAACCCGGCCGTAACCGATGCCGGACCCTTGTGTCTAAGCTATTTAGATTAGTATTGATGAGTATTTTACAACCAGATAGTGTTCGGGATCTGATGATGAAGCCGAAAGGTGGCTTATGGAACTCTTGAACTAAGCGAGATATTTCCGTTGTATTTGCTATAAAAGCTTGGTTTCAAAAAGGCTTTATAAATTAAAATTATTTTTATTTCTTTTATCAATATATCCGGCCCTATTTAATTTGAATTATTTATAATCAAAATACGCAATCACATCTATTACACAAGGTTCTTGGAGATAAAGATTAATAGCTTGATGTAACGATGCGTGAACATTTAAGTCTAAGATGCATATAAAGATAATGTATTATCGCACGTGTACAAGAATGTGAATCACTTTAAATGTAATACTTGCTACATTTTTTTGTAATAGCCAAAAATTCCTAAGAAGGAATCTGAGGGCCCTCATTTGCTATAACTAAACGCGGCTCATTACGATGAATTCGTGAAATGTCCTGTGTTGTTGTTTGTGTGATCGACGCTTTTGGCCGCGGGGCCCTTACAGCTTCCCCGGACAAGGTGAAATGTCTATGTAATGGTATTCTGTATAACATTGAAGTAACATCAAACAATCATTTAACGAGGTTTTTTTAACGAGCCGTGTAGGGTCCATAGATAGATCTAAATAAAAGGATGCTTCTAATGTACTCTGGGGCGTGAGGTCATTTCTTACGGGTGGCAAATCTTGAAAATTATGTTTCCAAGCATAGCCAAGTGATAGCGTAGTGGTGAGTCCATCTGACTGCAAAGTCAGAGGTCTCGGGTTCAAACCCAGGCACGCACCTCTGTATTTTCGAACACAGGTGCGTATTAAAAATTAACTATCACTCGCTTTAACGCTGAAGGAAAACATGGTGAGCAAACTTGCATACCTAAGAGGTTCTCGAAGGTGTGTGAAGTTCGCCAACCTGCACTGGGCCAGCGTGGTGGACAATGGCCTAAACCCTCTCAGTTTGAGAGGACGCCCGTGCCCAACAGTGGGACAGTTTCTTAACAGGGCTAATATTATATATTATAACTTTCACTAACGAAAACTTTAATAAGATTTCATCCTACCCGTTCAGTACTCAATTGGGTCACGTTTTACGACTAAATTTATATTTTTTTTTTTACTTCCTCAACATAGCCCAGTTTTGTTTAATCAACACGAATACTGATAACATAACGTGACACCATTAAATAACATATTTAAGAAAAACCATTTCTCAATTTTCAGCCTTAACACCGTGTACAGAGAGTTAAAAATATTATACAGTAAAAATACTGCATAATGGCGTGCGAACCAATAATCAAGAATTTATGCGATTAACACTATTTTATTAACACGGATATTAGGTACTAAACGTTTTAAACTTAAATCATAGCTATAGGGCGTCACCTGGAAAGAAAAAAGAAATTCCTTATTCCGTGAGATCGCTATTGTTTGGGTTAGGGCCATAGAAATCGTAAAATTTAAATATAATAAATATATTATTAGATAAATAATAAGACCCTAGAACTTACCTCCACACATACGTGAAAAATACTGCAAAATGTTTCAGCACTGCGTAAACTAATGTATGTAATATAGTGACTGAAATTGATATGAAAGTCTTTCGAAAGTTGTTAGTACTTAGGGTAATACACATCATCAGAAAATATTTTTACAGCAATAATATGAGTCCATGTGAGTCTGTTTATATTTTTTTTCAAACTGTATATGGCAAAGCGGCGACGACAGTGGTTTCAAGTAAAATCTTTTTATTTCTAGTATGTTATTATTATGATTTCTGTGGTTAGGGCCCATGGTATCCACTTAAGGGCCTACTGCCACCGACCATTTATCGACAGGGAGAGTGACAGTGACGCCATTATTTTACAAATGTAGAATAAGGGACCAATATATATATTGAACAAATTTTATAATTTTCTAAAAAACTACGGTATGAATTAAAAAACTTCTTTACAAGAACGTAGCTACAATTATTCGCTATGTTATTAAGTGAAATTTAAAAATCAGAAAATGTTAAGCAATAGAAATGACGAGATTTTTTTTCTATCAAGAAAACTTCGATTAATCGTGTATTTCTTTGACCAGATTCCAAAATATAGACTCAAAAATCATATTTCTAAATATTAAGATTTTAATCTATATACTTCTTGAAGTTCTTGGAGTACAAAAACACGTTTTTATCGCTGCAGCCCCTTAATGGAACGATCACGAGCGTTCTCACCATTCATTCTTTCATTTCTCACATAAAAAACCCTCGATCATTTTCACCTTCAATACACAAAATGAAAGGTATAGAGGGCAGAGATGTGTCGATCTTTCCTATGACAGAGTGATATGAAACATGAAGGAGATCTACGAGATTCGACACAGTTGTACAGAAAAAAAATCCTCATTTGTATCTGAATCTCGGTCTTACATTCACCAGTCAGTATACAAAGGTGCTAATCTTACAAAACAAACAAAATGATTTAATGTTCATTCCAATCTGAAACTGAATCTCGATCTTACATTCAGTCAACTTGCCGTCTCACCGAACGAACGAATACGCGACTCGATGTCGGTCTGTAGGCCAAGTGTGCTTGTATTTAGCTGATTTCCATGTTCCACATATAGATATAAAGCGATGTTTCCAAATAATGGTAATAATAAAACATTTAATTTCATGTTGGTTTTACATTATTACAACAATAAGTTATTACATCAATAATTATAATAAAATAGTCTAGTAACTAGACAAAACTATCTGTATTTCAGACATCAACGCTCTTCCCTTAGGCTGAAATATTGCAATAATTATGGTTAGAGTTGACCCACAAATAATATCAAGTATTATAATCAAACAATTTTTTATTGCATATAATAATTAGAAAAAAATCAATAAATTAAGAAATTAAAAATAAAATAAGAAATTAACAGAAGTAATATGAAACACATTGGGATTCGAATCTTTGCACCGTTTCAGATACAAATGTTCGAATCTGAACAGTTAGATACGTTTGCCATGTCTAACAGATATAGTTGTCACTAAGAATTAAAACTTGTGTAGTTTCCTAAAAGTTAGAGAACGGTAATTCGAAATATCACGCGATCTAAGTAATATAGGGAAAGGATAATTATAGTATAAGCTACCTATTTATCCTAAATTATCTACCTACATTATACAGAGTAAATGGCAGTATTTTACTTATCAGATAGTAAAATCGTGCAGGTGTACCTATTTATTAAACAAATTATGGTCTATTCTATGTATCCGGAGTTACGGACTTATACTATAATGTAGCTACATAAAAACAGAACATCTATCTATATCATCACACCAGATCACTTGCGGGAGAGAGTACAGAGTACCAACAGATTCTTTCCTTACAGACCTCTCTGGCTTCCTCGAGTTGGTATCATACACGCTCGCCGGTTACGGAAACTCTTGACTTGCCCTTCTTTAAGTTAAATCAAACGCAAATACACACCTACTTAATTTCATTATTTACCTATGCAAGTCGAACGTTCATCTATTTCCTAGCTATGACCAAGCAAGTGACAAGCATTTTTTCCACACAATAGGTGACACCAAGTCATTAATAATACGGGTATTATATAATGATAAGTTTTCGCATAACTAATGCCGCTATGTATTATGAATATGTCAGTTTAGAGGAGGTGGCGGCAGGTTTGTGGCCAGCTGCCGTTGGAACATTTTCAACCCGCCTTTCAACTTGGCTTAACGAATACCACATAAAACGAACCGCTACACTAATGCTATGCGCCTTTCGAAGCACAGAGACGCTGGAAAATAGAAAGAACACACATGGGCACACACGAACACACATCTCAAATCAAACGTTCTAAACCAGCACAGTTCCGCAGCGCTTATCAGGTAGGGCGTAGAGGCCGCTCCTCACCAGATCTAGTAACCGTGCGTTCAATACCCCACACGAGACAAATATTTGTGTGACCCACATATGTTTGTTTTGGTCGGTATGATTGTATTTGTAAATTTCGTATTAGTGTATGCATCTTCGGTACAGGGATAATTTCTAGTGTAGAACTGCATCTTTAAAGAAAATACAATTAATATGAAACTATTCCGTACCTAAATTTCAGAAATGTAATTTTGAATAATATTGCCTCCAAAACTCTTTCTACTTATCTACAGAATGCAATATGTAAACGGTACTTTTACTGTCCGTATCAGTAATGGAAGGCTTTAATTAAAACGAAAAGTTTAGTCTCTCGCTTTACTGTGAGAAAATAAAGAATTCCTTTGAAAATCAAATGAGATCTAGACCAGTCCGCTTCGCATGCAAATTCTTCAGTTTTTGTTAAACCAGTTAATGTAAGTTGGTGATCGTAAATTCAGTTTAAAAGTTATTAAATTTACGAAACGTCAAGTGAAATGAACTAAATTAAATCTTACTAATGGTAATTTTAATATTACCTCTGAAAATTAATAAGATTTACTTACCTTTTAATTAACACCTTTCCTTTGTAGGTGAAATTTTAACAAACAGATTAAACTTTGACCATAATTGTGACCACTTTGTCACAGGCAAGTAAGAAACAGACTTTTATATACATCAACGCATGTGTGCGTTTACACATAAACATTGGATAATCACACGTTCTATCAACTAGAATGGTCGCACAGAAAGTTTTACTATTAGATTATATGAGGAGGGTATTAAGAAAAACTTCTAACTGGGACCGTATCTATCTCATTGCGGCGTATTATATCATGATCACTAGTTTTATTCCGAATTGATACATGATCCCGCGATACGCTATAACTAGCGATCATAATATACAACGACGACATACGTAAACCACGCTACAGATGCATGGTCAAACAAGCCGGATAAAAAGTTAAGCTCGATAGTAAGTCAGTTCGCATGTACGTACGAGCTGAAAGGCGCACACTCCCATGACAACAACAATAAGACTCATTTCGTAGTGAGAGTCGTACGTACACGCAACTCACTTACTATTGGGCTCCATATACAGATGAGGACCGAGCCTTACATATTGGCAGAAGACGCTTTTTGTTATAGCTGGTCCAATGATGGTGAATGACGATGGCTTGTTATAGTAATTAGAGCAGACGTCGCTTGGCTCACTGAATCGAGTTACCACACAATTGTAGAAAAACATTCTTTCTGTAGATACGTGAATAGCGCATTCTATCCGCGTACGGAACCACCCTCTGTGTAATCCACAATAATTGGTTTCGGTGTGGAAATTTATATTTCTGACATTCATATTTGTACGACATCGGAAAACAATATGTTTTTATATAACCGAACGCCTATATAAAAATTACATACGTAACACGCATGTTAATAACACGTTGCTCAATCTTATTGAAATAAATTACTTACTAAATTATTTGAAGGCTTTGTTTTTATATTTTATGGTAGCTTAACTCATCAGTGTTATAGTTCCTTAGACCAAATTAGATAGTTTTATACTTCCCCATACTGATCCATCTCGATCACGCACATCAGTCTTGATCAGAAAGGTTTTATTTCATGAATCTTGTATCAAATAAAATTCGTCCCGCGTTGTCACGGGCCTCGTGTTATGACAAAAGATTACGCTCGTGTGGTTACAAATGTAACTTTCAAAGTAGAAAAGTTTCAAAGTTACATGATATAACCCAGCTGCTGGGATATAAGTTATATATTGGTTTCGGTTTTATGTCACTTGTAAACAAGCTCTTTCTAGTTGTTGTTTTAATCTAGGAAGCGCGTAGAAGGCCCATCTATCGGCATCCGAATGAAATAGCGGCACAACTTAAATAACTTTAGAGTGCAAACGCTAAGAGTCATATTTTTGGGTAGTGTCACTACGCTTTGCCAGCGATAGGTATATGCGACCCTACATATTTTTAATTTAACTAGCATATGTACCATCATGTTGGGGGGTCTTTCCAAGAGCGTGCTCGCCGCGACCCCTGCCAGTCATTATGGCTGCAATCTTGGACCGAAGACGTACCTCAGTGCGGGCTAGGACGTCCCCCCGAGGCGACGCGTACCGGCCCGCCCCCGTCGGTATTAATATAGGTGGAAGCGGCGATGGGGGCCGCCACCCATCACGCCGGACCCGAACTGGCGAGTCGTGGGGTGCAGAGTGCCGAATAGGCACTTGGAATGTAAGAGGTGGTATGGAAGATAAGATGCATGAGGTGATTGATGTGATGAAAGAGAGACGCCTGGATGCTCTGTGTGTAACAGAGACTAAGCGGAAGGGCAGTGAAACCTGTGATCTTCCTGATGGAACGATGGCTCTGTGGTCTGGGGTATCGCAGAGCAGTCGTGCCAGCATGGGGGTGGGTATCTTACTGTCCCGTCGCCTGGCCTCTGGAGTGAGAGATTATGGCCTGTGCGATGCGAGACTTCTCTGGGTCCGTTTAAAACTGGGTATCACTAGAGTATTTTTGGTCGCAGCATATGCTCCCGTAAGCTCGTCGACACCCCAGGACCTTGAGAAGTTTTGGGATAATGTCAGGGAAGTTCTGGATTTGGCTGAGGCTAACGAAAAGGTGA
The DNA here is from genome assembly GCA_905147815.2 of Phalera bucephala. Classification (NCBI taxonomy): domain Eukaryota; kingdom Metazoa; phylum Arthropoda; class Insecta; order Lepidoptera; family Notodontidae; genus Phalera; species Phalera bucephala. The sequence goes on from LR990615.1 coordinate 12,096,752, forward strand.
TTTTGTGTGGCGATCTGAACGGATGGGTAGGAACCAGGCGGCAAACTTGCGACGCTGCTCTGGGTCCTTATGGTGATAAGAGAGTGAACGATGCAGGTAAGCTCATTGTAGATGTTTGTTTGGAAAGGGGTCTCCTTGTGTCTAATACGATATTCCAGCACAAAGACATACATATGTATACGTGGAGAAGGAATGAACAAAAAAGCATGATAGATCTGATCCTGGTTGATAACCGTCTCCGAAGCAAACTACAAGATACGCGTGCGTATAGAGGCCCCACTCTGGAATCAGACCACTATCTCGTAGTTGCGCGGTTTAGTGGTCTGTTCAGGAAGTGGAGGCACTGGCGAGAGCGTATCCCCTTCGGAGACCTTGAAAGATTAGAGGTTGAAAAGTTGCAAGATGAGAGCGTGAGGAGAATGTATGAAGACAGAGTCCGGGACAAGCTTTTGACAGCAGGCTCTTCGGACTCAAATGTAGATGAATGCTGGAATAGCCTGAAAGAGAGTTTGGTGGAATCCGCGAAAGAAGTATGTGGTTGCTCAAAGAAGCATATTACAGCAAAAGGTGATGCATGGTGGGATTAGGAGTTGCAAAGCTCCGTAGAAAGTAAGAAGAAAGCGTGGCAGGACTATGTATCTTCTTTGAACCTGAATGCCAATATGACAGAGATGAGGAAAGAAATATACCGGCAATGCAAGAATGCCACTAAAACTTTAGTGAAAGAAAAGCGTGAAAGAGCCAGTATGATTGAGGAGGAGAGGCTGGCGAAGAACTTCGAGAACAACACCAAACTCTTTTGGAGCAAGGTGAGAAAGGCTCGAGGTGATTCGTCAGGCTCCAGAATGGAAAGGATAAAATCTAAAGATAGTGACATTCTTGCAGACACACAAGCTGTGCTAAACCGGTGGAGTGAATACTTTGGAGAAATGTATGGAGATGACCCGGATGCTGATGCCGCAGACGTGCCCAAAGGCGAGATTGCGGCACCAGAATCAACGGAGGACATCACTATGGAAGAAGTTGAATGGGCGATAGGAAGTATGAAAAACGGTACAGCTGCGGGAGTAGACATGATATCTGCCGAGATGATCAAATATGGTGGAACTTGCGTCTGGGACGCTTTCCGGGCCCTTGCAAACCTTTGCTGGAGGACTGGTAGAGTCCCTACAGAGATAAAGGCAAGGGTTCACAATATGACTGCGCCAATTACAGAGCCATCAGTTTGATCAGCTTGGCAGCCAAGGTGTACAGTAAAATTATTGAACGGAATGCGCGTGAAGTCCGATGGAATGTTGTGCGAGGCACAAGGGGGTTTCAGGTCTGGAAGAGGATGTTCAGATCAAGTCTTCTCACTCCGCAACATCGTAGAGAAGCATCTGGCAGTGGGCTGGAAGGTTTTCTGCGGTTTTGTAGATCTGGAGAAGGCATTTGACAGAGTTGTGCGAAAGAGACTTTGGGACATTTTGCCAGAGTATGGTATAGATGGCACTCTGTTGCGAGCCGTCCAGTCCACTTATGTGGACTGCAAGGCATGCGTACGGGTGGGTGGTAACAGGTCACGCTGGTTTGACGTTAAAATCGGCGTCAAGCAGGGTTGCGTGTTGTCCGCTAGACTGTTTATAATATATAAAAATAAAATAAAATAATATATCTGGACAAAAGTCTTCAAAGACTGAAAGCGATGAATGAAGGTGTACAAATGGGTGACTTAGTGGTAAACCATGTACTTTATGCAGATGACGCGGTTTTAATAGCGCAAACACTAGTCACAGTTATGAAAGACGACTGCATGATCAATGGCTTACACTTAAATGTGAAGAAAACCAAGATTATGGTTTTTGAAAGGGAAGAAACCAGAACGAATGTAAGGATTGTGGTTGCTAACGATGTGCTGGAGCAAGTGAATGAGTTTGTATATCTTGGATGCGCCTTCAGTAAGGATGGGAAATACACCGCTGACATAGAGAGAAGAGTGAGTGCAGGGAACAGGGAACAGAGTGAATGGTGCGATGGGAAAGCTACTCGGGAGCCGGCACTTAAGCCATAAGGCGCAGCTGGCCATACATAACGGAGTTCTTGTCCCAACGCTGTTATATGGTAGCGAGAGCTGGGTATGTAAGAAGGAGAATGAAAGTAGGATAAATGCGGTAGAAATGCGAGCTCTGCGGAAGATGTGCGGAGTGAAGCTGACCGACCGCATTAGCAACAGCATAGTAAGACAGCGAGTAGGTATGAAAGATAGTATCGGTGTAAAGATGAGAAAGGGCATGCTCCATTGGTTCGGGCATATAGAAAGAATGCCAGAGGAAAGAATGACAAAACAGATATACAATGTGAAAGTGGAAGGATGCAGGTACCGGGGAAGACCTAGACTATCTTACCACGACCAAATAAACCGAGTCTTATCTGATGGAAAAGTCAAGAGTCTCCGTAACCGGCGAGCGTGTATGAGACGAACTATGAGAGTCGAGGAAGCCAGAGAGGTATGTAAGGAAAGAACCTGTTGGAACTCTGTACTCCCTGCCTACCCCGCAAGGGATCTGGCGTGAGGTTATAGATAGCATATGTACCGATATATACATACATACAAGGTGAATCGTAAATAACGCAATAATCTCAGACGCCCCGATTAGATAATTGCTTTACAAATTCAATACGAAAAGCAAGATTCCAAATAAAAATTTTGAACCCCTCTTTCAATCACTTTTATACCCCAATTAACAATGAAACTTGTACGTGTATGTATTATTAAGGAATACTCAACAATTGAGAACCAAGAATAATTTTAGTTTATTTTAGCGCACTAAAGAAGTACCAGCATTTTTTGCAAAATATTATATATATATATATATATATATATATATATATATATAAGCCAATTGAATAATCTATTCCAAAGTTACTGCGTTTTCAAATGACTTCATAAATAAAAACGTAAATATTTTTAATAGGAATACTCTAGGTGCCCGAATTACTAAGCAATCATAATCATAAAGGCCGAATAATATTAAAAGATTCGCTCAAGCAATAAAAACATCAACATCGCATGATCATCGTGTGCATGTCTATTAACTAAAACTAGTTAATCAAATTTTTACGGTTAACTAAGACTCATTTTTTTCTTAGATGGTTCCGTGAGATTAAAGCAGTCTGAACTCGTGGCCTTCGTTCGGCAATTCCGTAGGAATAAATTGGCAATGAGCTCCAATTCGTAAGAAGATATGAAGTATAAGAATACTGAAAATAATATAAACAGACAGATTTTTATTCATGGTTTCGTATGTACATGTTACGTAACTCAATAGAATACTTAAGAAAAAGAAAACCAAATTTGTTACAATATTTCCAGCCCGGCGCATTCCTACTGTTATACATTTGTTTAAATGCGTATGTACATTCGTAAGCAACCATTGAGTTTATTCAGTAACTATTTTCTGTCCACAACTTCATTCACGTTGACTTTAGACAGGAACCTTACATTTTTCCGGGATAAAAAGTGCCAAATTTGATCCAAATCCGTTAAGCCGTTTTTGCGTGATCAATCACGTAACAAACATCTAAACATCCAACATATAAACTTTTATTTTCTTAATACGAGGGCGGATCAAGAAGTCCGTGACTTTTTGAATGAAACACAGGTTTTAAGATAAAATGTTTTAAATTTTTGTATCCCTTCCGAAAAATATGACTTGTCGAGGTCATCAAAATAGGCATTTGTCTGTGAGATAATTTCGTCTAGAGTCAAATCTCTTTCCGCCGAACCATTTCTTCAAGTTTGGGAAAAAGAAATAGTCACTCGGCGCTAAATCTAGAGAATAGGGCAGATGAGGGAGCAATTCGTAGCCCAATTCATGGAATGCCAAACACAAACTGAATGACGCAGCTTGTTCAAATTTTGACAGGAGTCATCTGACAGTTGCCTGTTGACAGGAGCAGTGTTGCCATTTCAATTAAGATGCGGGAAATTCAAAAAGTCACGAACTTATTGACCCGCCTCAGTATTAGTAGGATTATTACTAATAACAAAGCCTTTGTGTTCTAATTTTTGTTATTGTTTTTATTTTCGTTACAAAATGTCTCTCAATTCAGCGTGTCTGTTTGCAAAGGCCTCCTCTGGCAACTATTCTATTCATTAATGATAATGCGTAAAATTTTCGGACTAATATCTAATGTTACGTATAGCGCTGGATGCATACAGTACAACCCCAGTCTCGTGAATATCTTAGAACCTTTGACCTATAGTGGACGACCTACACCTATGAGCCATTTGTGTCCCACTACTGGGCAAAGGTCTCCCTCCACTGCTACGATATCTTTACGAAAAATGAAATAACATAACTCATTTGTATTAAAATCTTACTTAAGCTATCTACTAAAATATTATTTATTCTTTATAAAGCTCCGTTCTGACGAGATAAGAACAGTAAGATATGTAGAGCGTCGAGAATGGATAAAGTGAAAAGTGCGCCTGTACGGATAAAATAACAGGGCAGAAATTGGCACGATTTGGGCATATGATCGAAAGGAAGAGGAACACGTTACAAAACAGTAATGAATATGAATGCTATATTTAGAGATGTAGAGCAAAAGGGAGAGTGAAGAGGATATCCCCTACGCCCTTCATCTTTCTTGCTTGCTTGCTTGAATAGACTGTATCCAAACAATATGAAACGAAAATACAAGAGCGCCGACCCCAGATTATAGGATTAGATAAGAGAGAGTATGATGTCAGCTCAATTATAGGTATTTCTACAGTAACGTTGGTTCTATGAAGATGAGAAAACTTATCAAAATGTTTACCAATAGCGTGATTTTCAAAATATACACCAGTTGAAGTTTAAAAAATGATTAACAAGTAATTTGTATTATCACTTCTCACACAAAATTATATCTATAGTTGTAAGTCTATATCTGTGGTTCTTCAGACACGTACCTAAATAACATAATTCCACTTTATTATCCAAATTCTATTATATTTTATGGCTATAATCGTAAAGTACATAAAATAAACTTTACGAGTAGTATCCTATTCGTTCTAGTCCAAGGCCAATTTGGTAATATTTTCAATTGAGTAAAAGAAACGTTTTTTGTACATAATATATTTTTCTTAGCTTACGCATTACGTAAACTTAAAAAAATGTTGCGCCTTATTTTATTTATAGTCTATATAAGTAATAACGACGCTTAAAATATTAATTGATCGATATGATGATATATGATGATGAGGATCCTAAATTATATTTTAAAACGGAACTGGAATAAATACCATGATCGGAATGTCTCTAGCCAGAATAAACTAGAATTATGTTTGTGTGACTATATGTAATCACAGGGCTATGTATACACGTAATTATTTAAATAAAACATACATCTAATTAAACACACTAACATTTCTATGACGATAGTCAAAATAATATTCTTCGAACTTCAACCTTTTACCAAAATAATAACTATCAGCTTGCTTGATAAAGACGTGTTGTTGGAATAATTACCTACTAATAATCATTATATTAATACGTGAAGCAAAAACTTTGTACGACTTTTTACGAAAATTGCGCGGACGGAGGAGTATGAAATTTCCCACACTTATAGTTTATATAGAGAAGGAGTGCAGAATGCTAATATTCTTTTTTAATTATGCATAAAACATACATTAAATCAATAAAAAAGAAATTACACACACTACAATGTATTTGACATAATACACTGCAAATTATTTGTCTATAGTCTTACTGAATGTCAAACATAACCTGCAAGCTATGAAAGAGTTTTTACAAAAAACATCGCTTACAAAGAAGTTTTGTATCATTAATTAAATTATCGAAATATGTATGTCAAGTTCAATGGACAGCATTTTCATTATCGCATGGTTTTCTGTTACAATGAAATAAAAATAAAAAAGGTATTCTTTATTATAATATTTTTTTTTTTTATTTACACACACACACACATTAAAAAAATTATATTTAAATTTCATATAATTTGTTTGGAAAAAATAGGCAAATTAACAGTGTACCCTTGGTGAAATCTGTGATTATAGAAGTATAGTCTTCGACAATAGAACCTTAATAATGTTCAAACTTATAATTTAAAATAATTATGATCGAAGTTCGACCAATGGGCGACCACTAGTATGAATTAATAGACAAAAAATATTTTTAAAACCGTTTTTTTTACAGCCAGTGCATGTTGATGCCAGTCCTTATCATGGAGTCCAGCTCGTCTCGCCACCTCATTCTGGGCCTGCCGCGCTGGGATAAGTGGAAAGAGAGGGGAGGTCTTTACCCTGCAGTGGGTCAGTAGGGATTTGTAATAATAATAATAAATAATAATTTTATGCAGCCAGAAATGGTGTAATTTACGGCCAATCAAAAATAAATGTGTATAAAAAATTTCGTGTCCGTGCCGTTGAAGAGTTCCTTCATCTGGAGCCAATCCTGGGTATAGAATCAGGTCATAAACTCAAATAATTTATTTGGTATAAGCCCTGTGGGGTCGCTTACAAATAGTCAAGTTATATTTTTTCAATATAATATAACTACTAATCTACCACCGGATCGGAACCCGACCTCCACTGAGACGATCCGGCGAAGAAACTCAGCGGGCTTGTCTTTTTTATTTACTTCTCTTCCTCTTTTTTCTTTTCATTTTTTAATCTTATTGTGTGGATACAATGTTTAGGTTACAATTAAATAGTTTACGATCTAGCTCCACTGTGATGCCTTTCGATTGAGATATGAATCTAATGATGTTATCTATAAAGAGTGTCTAAAGGATTCCAGATGGACCAGTCCCCACAAGCAGCACCCGTTCACGAGTATGACTGCTGTATGGAAAAGCCATCACTTCCTCGACCATTTTGGAGGGAAGGGAGTGACCCGCGTCGAACAGCCATCGCAAGTAAAGACATTATAGTGAGCATACTTACCATACCATACCATACTTACCATAATAATGCATTGTCATCGGAATTGAACCAATATGCCAAAGGACATTATCAAAAATTGCCCCGTAACCAACAAACAAATGACCCATGCCATTATTATTTATCTATTTTATTAAAACAATGGCAAATATCCGTATCTAACGGACAATTCGCAATCTAAAACGAATATTTCAAAGTATTGTAAGTACTTATATCGAAGTCGCCGACATCTTTACTGAATGTCAACAAACACAATATAACCTCATACGTATTAATGGCTACTGAATTATAACCTCAAAATCTAATACTTTTTGTGCAATATTGCTATTCCCCCGCTTGCCCGTTTAATAATAAATGCCTTAATAGAATTTATGGGTGATTTGAAATCATAAAGGTATTTTTTCATTGCTGTTGGTTCTGGGGCATATCATGTCTGGGCGTAGGATAATGTCCTTTCAACTCCGTAGGAAAAGAGTTACTGGTTTTAATTCAGCTTGCAAGATTTGACCTAAACAAACTAACAAACATTGCAAGTTAAATACCTAAAAGCTTGTAATAACAACTGCATTCGACTGCCTCGTTGGTCTAGTGGTAAGGTTTGGATACTAGATTAAATCGTTATTGGGATTCTTCTACTGCAACATTCTAAGTAGCAGTCTAGAGCCTAGAACTGTGCCAAATATAGGTATGGAAATAGGTTTGACCCCAATTACATTGGAACCTAACATCGCTAAAAAAATGGATATATGCATCCACAGTACCTCTATGATCAGTGATAAACCTAGATGGTTAGACCGTTGGACTACAGAGTCAGAGGTTTTGGGTTCAAATCTAAGCACGCACCTCTGTCTTTTCGAAAGCATGTGCGTATTAAAAATTAACTATCACTTGCTTTAACGGTGAAGGAAACCATCGTGAGGAAACCTGCATGCCTAAGTGTTTCTCGAAGGTGTGTGAAGTTCACCAACCCGCACTGGGCCAGCGTGGTGGACTATGACCTGAACCCTCTCAGTTTAAGGAGGCCCGTGTCCAACAGGGATAGTTTCTTAACAGGGATTATATTATTATTATTATTTATTATAGTATATCTATGCCAAACCCACTTGGGGAATATAGGCATAGCATATAACTGTGTTTTTTTCACTAAAGTTACGACAGCTCAATCGAAAAAGATCTTCATGACATCAACAGGAAAACGAACTGAGAACCAGTTCAACAAACCTAATTCCATAAAAACAGAATCTTAACCGCCGCCGATCAACGGCGCAGCGCCGGCGGCGATTAAGATTAGTTAGTAGGCGTTAAGAGAATTAGCCCCCTGGTCATTCGTATTCTACAGCACTTGACAACCGTATAGTATCAGAATGGTTCGATCGTTAAAGAAAAGCTAGAAAAGTAGATAATAATAGTCATTACAAGCCACCATCAGCCAGAAAGGGCAACCAGCCAATATCGTTTCATATTCCACTTCGCATATTACCCAAAACTCACGTGTTTTACATACATAGGAAATTCACTTTGAATATATTACTGGTGTTATTTGTAAAGTGAATGTTTACAAGAGGATATCGATGCTAGCATCTGTTATATCCTCGGCTTGCGCAATCTTGCGATACTAAACAGGAATTCTACGAGATTTGAAAGTGTAGGTACGTGGTTTATATAATGTTGTGTATCGTGATCTTGTACGTGTGTACGAACAATGTTGTATATTTTGTTCTGTTCTGAGATATTTGAGGAACGATGTTTCGTGAAAGGCTCTCTTTAGAGTAACGAAATCTTCGTGAGCCATAAACATAATTTTTACCTTACATAATTAGAGTGAAGCGGCTTTGCGTTCATTACTATCTAATATCGAATAAATTTGTGAGGTATAGAGAGAATGTGTGTAGCGCGCTAATTAAAAAAAGTAACTTGTAAAACACTCATAATCGCACAGAACTATATTACTAACATCATAAACAACAGCTTTTGTTGTGAGATTATTTAATTTAGAGGAAAAAATCAGCAGTTTAATAAAAAAAAATAATTGTCACTCAACAAAATGAATGGAACGGCTGATTTACAAGTATTATAAGCTATTAAGAGCTTGGGTCGGTCCGCCCACGGGATTAAGTAGATGCGGGTTCAATTCCCGCGCGAGACAAATCTTTGTATGACCCACAAATATTTGTTTTGGTCTGGGTGTTTGTGCATGTGAATTTGATGTTTGTAAACGACGCAGGAAACATTCCTAATGTGGGGCTACGTTTTATTTTAAAATAAAAAAGTCCTAAAAAGTCCAATTTTACAAACGGCTCTCAAACTTTACAAGGACTATATTGTAATAACGCAAGACCTCAGACACCCCATTTAGATAATTGCTTTACAAATTCAATACGAAACTGAAATTTCCAAATTTCATGTTATATGCCCTTTTTTAAGCACTTTTATACCCCAATTAACTATGAAAATTGTTTTATTAATGTGTGCATATTTAAAATACTTTTTAGAAGTGCATTTCAAATCTCCGTATTGCTTTGAATCTAGAATAAATTTAGTTCGTTATAGCGCACTGAAGAGATAACAGCATCTTTTGCAAATAAAAAAAATGTAAGATACATTAAAAATAGTTAGAATTAATTCGGTTACTGATTTAGAACAAACTACTTTCAGGTCTTGCGTTAATTTACCTTCCCCCATCAAAAACGAACATTAGTATACATATTAAAGTTCAATATACATATGTGTAGCGAAAAGTGACTATGTCAGTTAAACTCAACCTCATCCTCTTTATCCTTCACTTTACATAAATGTTTTAACATTATTAACTTTGGGCTCCATATACTGAAAAATTGGTAAATAAAATGAGAAAATATTACGTACTAAATCTTTATTTAATCCGTATGGGACTCTACGACAACAAACACGGGTCGGCGATAAATCTTTAATTAACTTTGTGTACGTCAAATGTTGGCGTGCTACAGCTAGAGAAAAATAAAACACTTTTGCCCAAACATAAAATATCTAATGAACATAACAATGCCAAGATTTAATATTAAAATAAGAATAAGCTCCAGGACGACTTAAATTACACCGTGTATAAGGTTTGTATGCACTACGCATTACTGGGTATGATTCCTCTTCTACTTTAACAGTGACACCGTTTCCGGTGCAAGTCCAGTCATCTCTCAGTAAGAGACCTTTTAGCTCTTTCATACCACGACCGCCATCTTCTCTCTTCGATTTATAGCTTACTTAATCACATAATGCATACAACTAAGTCTAGGCACTAGTAAAGTATTAATAGTTTAGTATACCTATTCTCCGATTGCTAAATGCGCTAATAATGTTTCAACATTGTAATGTTATTAACGAGGGTAATCAAGCTACAACATTGTTATTACCCTACGATCATCTTATAATAAAAATCACAAAAACTGCAGCTACATATTTACAGATTACCATAATAAATATACAGTTACCTAATTGCGACAAAAATGATGCGTTCAAGTACGCATACAATTTAAACTATGACTAATTTTACTACTGTATAAGTATATACAATAAAAACTTTTCACTGGGAAAAGCTAAAGGTCTTAATTAAAAATCAGGTCATATTTCACCACGAGTTCCGACTTGACCCTAATTGCCTAAAAAAACTTGTATAAAGGGTAGCCCAGTGGTTACAACTTTTTATCAGAATTAATTTATTAGTAAGGTATTTAGTTTTAGATGATGACGGTTTCCAAAACTAGGTATCTAATAATTTCGTTCACAAATCTACGATTTTAAATTCTCCCCGAAATGTTTTTTTAAATTGTTTACGACGACATTCGTTTTTCCGAGATCTGTTGGTAGTGACCGATAAATCACAAACTTTAGTGCCTTTCGCAACGCTTGTACCGATACGCTGTTTTGTTGTTGTTTGAGTTTTTATGCCAAGTAGGTACCTAATTCGGTTTACTGTCCGGATCAAAAGTAAGTACCGCTTTAACGACGTACTAGACAAACTAGCTGCAATCTTGACCTAACAAATATAAGCAATGTAAGTGTACTGTGTACACTCACATTTCGCGGACAAAGTTAGGTCCCAAAGTAAGCAAGGAGATGAGCTTATCGCCATTTTATCGCGCAAAATTCCCAGACTCCTGACTACTGCGGAAAATTTTCGATAGGGAAACCCTAATAACACTTTGGGCCGATCTAAAATTCTCTACTAGATCAAAAAAGCAATCAACATACGCAATACAATTGTATTAAAAGCCCAGGAACCCAAATAAATCCGAGTGTACATTTACGTGCCACTCTATAGTATAGATACATTCTACAATAACAAACCCGGGTCAGTAATAAATTTTTAATTAACTTCGCCGACGACGTCAATTTTAACTCGTGTTTGTTTTGCAGTTTATTGCAAAATCTACTTTTAGCCTTCATATTTATTTTTTTGCCATTGGCATTGATTTTTATCTTCAGATAAAAATTGCGTAAAGCTTTCCTTATGTTAGACTCGATTTAACATGTAACTTTTAGAAACGGAATCACTCCTCAGATGTGTCCAAGGATCGGCTGGGTTACTTACTTAGTTACTACTACTGGACAAGGAATTAGACATACATAAAGAGAGTATATAGATAAAGAGACGAATGCACATACATTTCCTGATACAAGTATATAACAAATAAAAAAAGGCTAAGTCTCGCCGATTTCCTTACATAAGTTGACTTAACTTCTGTTTATACAGGCAGGCTAAATTTTTTTTAACCCAAGCACTATTTGTAGTTGTAAATCTACATAAAAAATATCGTCAAGCCTTTATCCCCCAAGTTAAAGTGTTAGAGATATAATGTACATCCACAATGTACCAATTACAGAGTGAATCTATTGCTACAATACCGGGCACAATTCGAGACTCTGGACTGCGATTGAGAAAAAGCTCAATAACTCTTTTACTGCCGATAGAATTTCACCCTAGAACCTCATGTTCACATACATACCATGCAACACTAAACCAACGAGGTAGTATATCTACATAATAATATAATATTAGACCTGCTAAAAAAATGTCCTACCGTAGTGCACGGGCCTCCTCTCAAACTGAGAGGGCTTAGGCCGTAGTCCACCACGCTGGCCCAGTACGGGTTGGCGAACTTCACACACCTTCGAAAAACTCTTAGGCGTGCAGGTTTCCTCACGATGTTTTCCTTCACCGTTAAAGCAAATGATAGTCGATTTTTAGGAAAAAACAGAGGTGCGTGCGTGCCTGCCTGCCAGGGTTTAAACCCGAGACCTCTGACTTTGCAATCCAACGGTCTTAACACTAGGATATCACTGCTACTATATAATTATGATTATATCTAGATAATTATGTTCATTCCATTTATGTTTCAATTACTTTTAACAAATAAAATAGCAATTTGAGATATATTCGCATTCACCTGCGTTGATTACCAATCCAAAGGCGCTTTGAGTGTACATTGCGGAAATCACGGCAATTTAGTCGCACCCTTGTTTTTACACACACCCAATTACATTACGAGTACGTGCTATCGACGCCAAAACTCTATTAGGAAGATCCAATAGACACGGGCCAAAAGAGGTGCATACCTACCAATGTGTAGGTGGGTAGTAAATCTATGTGAAAAACACAATCCTACTAATATTATAAATGTGAAAGTTTGGATGTTTGTTACTCAATCACGCAAAAAACGGCGAATGGATTTGAATTAAATTGGCTCACAGATAGTTTATTACCTGGATTAAGTTCCTGTCTAAAATCAACGCGAACGCAGTCTCGGGCAGAAACTAGTTCTACATAATTCTGACCTGAATGACTCGTTGGTCTATTTGTACGTAGTGTGAGATCCCAGGTTAGACCAATAGATGATCAAACGAACTTGTATAGTGAAGTTCGATCTCTATTATATGAGTCACTTCATTCGAAGATATAGGTTTAATTCAACAGGTAGTCCCTTGAACCTACAAGGCAGTCCGCACTTATTTAAAAAAAATCCAATCGATTAATAAAATCGATTTCCGCTTTTTTATATGTGGTATTATCGTCTGTCTACCATATTTGCCAACAGTGTGTTCAACCTCATTTCTTTAGAGAGAAAATTAAAATTTATTCACAGGTGTGGGTACAATTATATATATATATATATATATATATTTTTAGGGTGGGTAATTAATATCTTCGAATGAAGTGACTCATATAATAGAGATCGAACTTCACTATACAAGTTCGTTTGATCATCTATTCATATGACGTCACTTCATTCTTCAGATATAGGTTTAATTCAACAGGTAGATGTTAAGAGTAACTTTAAATAGGTATCAATTACCTTTATTAACAGAATAAATTTTAATTTAAAAATTTAAAGTAACGTAATATTAACTTGACTATTTATACTAATCAGTAATTATAAACTTATACTTTTAGATTACTTCTAAATTTCTAAATTAAAGGAGAAAACAGATCTAGCAAAGATTCCTTCATCTAGGACCGGTCTATTATAAAACTTAGCAAAAGTTTTTCTAATAATATCTATGGAAACTCCAGCAGAGGCCGCTGCCGACGTGGAAGCATGTCTAGTACTATGAGCACTGAACATGCCCACATCGATCCCACTCTCTGCTAGAATATTCTTTATCCACCTACTAATGGTCTGAGAAGAAGCTTTTCTATGTGGCTTCTTGAAAGTAAGTAAAAGACTATCGAAATTATTTGATCTTAAATTAGCAGTCATAAATAGATAATCATCTAGAGTTGTAGCTGGACATATTTGGGGATTTTCTCTAAAATATGGCTGGCTGATTTCTACCCGCAGCAGAAGTTTTAATAATATCAGAAATTAAGATTTTTATGGAATCAGTAGATCTGTTTACATGTGACACTTTAATCAGCGATAAGGATTGTACTCTATAAGCAGTACAAATGGCTAGTAAAACACATAATTTTTTGGATAATCTGTGGATCCCAAGTACCTATGTATTTGAGCTAGGAAGGTTTTTGTTTGTAAATGCCTTTTAATAAACCTATAACATAATCGTTAGATCCTACATTATCTCCCAGAAGCAATGACAAAGCTGATCGGTGAGTATTTATAGAACCGTAAGATCCTCCTCTATTGAATTGTTCAGCCAAAAAAATTAATACATTGTTGAGCTGAGGATCAAATCTATTTATATTGTTGGTATCACAAAATTGGCACCAAAGTTTGTAAGAAGTACTAAATTGTTTAAATGTACTATTTGAGACGGAAGAAAGCATTAAATCTATAGCTACTGATTGAATGTTCCGTCGAGTGAAAGCAACCCGAAGAGCTTCGCGACTCCCAGAGTAACACTCTTGTGAAGTGGGTGTCGTGATTTGTAATGAGAACGCAAAAGATCTTTGTTAGGTTTAAAGAGTATGATATCAGATATTAATATCTTTTTGAGCAAAGGGAACCGAGGCTGTCCAGTCCAGTAGGGAATAACCAAAATGCCTGTAGCTTTGTCGCTTATTATTTTTCTTATACACTTTAGGATAAGCGAGAAAGGTGGAAATGCGTAAAAATTGTGAGTATTCCAATTAATTTTAAACGCGTCTACCGCCAAAGCATCTGGGTCTTTTTCCATGAAATAAAAGTATTACATTTCGTTGTGGTGCGTGAGGCAAAAAGATCTATATTTGGTGGACCTAATTCATAAACTACTCTTTGAAAAGCCCAATCCGATAGCTCCCACTCAGTATCGATATTTATTCTACGTGACACCTGGTCAGCTTCAACGTTGTCTTTGGAACATATATATGATGCAACAAGCCAAATGTTTCGCCTCTCACACCACTGTCAAATGGTTTTAGCTAGATCATTAAGGTGTGGAAATTGAATTCCACCCATGCGATTAATGTAACTTATTGCTTGTGTATTATCGACACTTAACAAGATGGCGTGATTAGAAATGTCACTAGCAAAACATTTTAATCCCATAAACGCAGCAAGGAGTTCTAAAAAAATAATGTGGTAGGAAAGGCAACAGATGCCTTCCACCTGCCATTCACACGTTTACCATTACAGTACGCCCCCCAGGTCAGTTTAGAAGCGTCTGTAAATATTTCTAGAATGAATTCTTCACAGAGTCACATAGGATTAGAGGACGAAAAGATGTTCTGATCCTACTACTGCAAATCTGGTAAAATTACCTTTGATAAATAGATTTTTGCTGCGAAATTAGTATTTCTCTGAAGTGCTAAATATTTTTGTCTTTCTAAAGTTTTTGTATAAATCCAGCCATATTTCACTGCTGGGCAAGCTGCAATGAGTACCCCAATCAGTTGTGAGAATTCTCTTATAGAACAAATAGGCAATAGAGAGTACTTTTTGACTAGTTTAGCTATATTATTTCTTTTATCGGAAGGTAGAGACAGAGACAAATCGGCAGAGTTAAGCGTAAAACCTAATAATTTGCATATTATTTTAGGGGTTAACACACTTTTCTCAAAATTAATTGTGAATCCAAGGCATTGTAGTAAGTCTAGATTACTACGTACATTAGCGAAACATTCGTTATGTTTCACCTATACACAACATGTCATCCAAATATGTTTCCGATTTGTCCTTTTATCTTAGGTGGCTTATCACTTCTTTCATGATTTTTGTGAAAACCCTTGGAGCTACACATAAACCATACGTCATTACTTTAAATTTATAAACAGTATTATTAAAAATGAACGTAAATATTTTTTATGAGATTCATTAATAAGGACCGATAAATAGGCCTCCTTAAGGTCTATGGTGGCCAGAAAGCCGTCTTTAGGAATCAACTTGGTTGCAGTTCTGTAGTCCTCCATTTTAAAGTGAGACTTTTGAAAAAGGTTTTAAATAAAGGATAAATCGTTTACCTCCATTAGGTTTCAGAGTCAAAAAAAAAAATGCTTGAAATAAAGTCGCCTTTAGTGCGCTTACAAGCTGATATTGCCCCTAAGTCTAAAAGTTTATTAATTGCTATAATCATATCGAAATGTTCTCCATGGGTCCATTATGGTGGGCACATTATTTTGTTTAACTGGACAAGAAAAAGGGATAGAATAACCTTTGAAAATCCAGTTAAGTACAAGAGAAGATTTTGTAATTTTAAACCAACAATTATAAAATTGCTGGATCTGACCAGCGTGTACCTTTACTGGTGTTGAGCTGGAGCACGTGGCTTGGTTTGATATTGAGTCTGGGTCGTTTGCTTCGACACTGAGGATTGCATCTTCTGACCTGTTGGTGCAGATTTCTTCGAGGTCCCTCGCCCCCCCCCCCCCTGTTTGACGTAAAGCGAGGGGGGGCCGTACCAGTTTCCCGAGTGTCGTGGTTGGCTAGTTGATGGTTGGGAGGAAGCTGTATACGTCTTTGTTGGGGCAGGTTTTTTGATTTGCCAGCCTTGTTTCTCAATTGCCTTTGAGGCTTTAATTTTATCAGAGAGTTTTTGTCCGAATACAGTATCGTCCCTATCTACGTCTTGAATTATGTTTAAGAAAGACTAGGCCAGGAGTCATAAACTTTTTTCGCACCTCGGTTTCAACGTGGTGTAGGTCGCAGAGGAGACGACCACAGTCACTCAAAAACTTAATCGCCTTTACTCTCTTCTGGTCATTTTCAAGGAGTAGTAAAAGATCTCTGTTAAGAGCTGTAATACCCAGACCCAGCTGTTGTTCAGCAGCTTCTACTCGTTTCTCTTTATTTCGCGTAATATCTGAAATTGTAGCAGCAATTTCGGGGTTAAGCTGAGGAGCGTGTAAAAGGCTACAATTCTCCGGTATAAGGAACTTCTTTTTAAGATTGTCCTTGACTTCTTTGACTAGCCCCTTCCGAAGAATTGGCGTCCAAAGTCGAGCCAAGTTTTCATGGATATTTTCCCCAAACCTGGGTTTGTCCTCTGTTACCTCTCCAAGAGCGGATAACATGTCCGGTTCTAAATCTGGTATCGGTGCTGGCTCCTTATCGTTTTTGTCGATATTTTCGGGCAAGTTTTCTCCGTGGATAACTTTCACTGGAGAAATCGCCGAGGTCATGATAATGTCCTCATCACAAACTTGTGGCTCGATTTTTAAAACAAATGCATCGCTTTAGTTTTATATCCAAATATTTGAATTTATATTTCGGAAAAAAAGCAAATAATATTGTGGGTAGTTACACAAAACTTGCACTTTATTACTGTTTAAGAATTGATCCAACTATGAGCTTGGGATATGAGATAAATTCTCAACCACCCACATCACAGTAAAAATTTAACTTTATGCTTATTTTTTGATAACCAACAGTTATTTTCTAAGCGTAAATATACCATCGTGTTGACCCGCGGTCAACCTCTAGGTTAAAACTTTGTTCTTATTATTGCTTTGTGATAACCCACGGTTACCCTCTAAGCTTAAAACATACCATCGTGTTGACCCACGGTCAACCTCCAGGTTATATAAAATATTTAATGCCACACAAAATTCACTATGTAAAAATGTAATGATTTTGCCATTAGACTTACAGTCTTCAGATGAATCTGATGAACAAATTACTCGTTCTAATTTTTCTTCATAACTCCTTTTAGGCATGATTACTTTTACACTGTTGAAGTAATTAGCGGAAAGTGTGCGTTCACCGCCGCGCACGAACAAAGAATGAGGTTGAACACACTGTTGGCAAATATGGTAGACAGACGATAATACCACATATAAAAAAGCGGAAATCGATTTTATTAATCGATTGGATTTTTTTTAAATAAGTGCGGACTGCCTTGTAGGTTCAAGGGACTACCTGTTGAATTAAACCTATATCTGAAGAATGAAGTGACGTCATATGAATTATTATTATTGGGTCTCCTATCGAAAAATTCGCAGTAGCAGTTTGGAGTCAATTTCGGTATAACGCAAATCATATGTTATATTAAATAGTCTATTAAGTCTAGCCGCCTATTACATCGGGGCCTAAGTACGTCGGAAAAATATATCCAGTACAGCTCACCTTTTGTGTCTCCCGCTTTGCAAAGGAGGGAAGTGGAATTTTATCTTTCCTACTCCTCCGGGTTTCAAGAAAATTAAAGCGTGTCCCGGCACGTCCCAAGGTTTAAACCTTGGTGTCATCTAAGGAGCCCATTGTGGATCCTGGCTTACAGGAGTTACAATGGTGGGATTGTGTGGCGGCCTTAGTCTCAAAAAAAAAGTACTCCTCTCGTACCGGCCATTTCTATTCATTCTTTACTTAAAAAATAATAAATCGATAATCGGCTATCATTAAAACCTAACATACTACCTAAATAATATAAATAAATGGGCGAGATTAAAACATATCCCTCAACATAACATACGCCATCATGCTTATTTTCCTATACTATACTGCAAAATTCGTTGAAGTTGAAAATGTTGGTAAACGGATCACAAGGTTATAGTGGAGATGGGCAGGACACTTGAAGAAGCGTGAAGATGGCAGGTGGACCAAGGCCGTAACAGAGTTGCCCAGAACAAGACGCCGACACATAGGCAGACCATCGGCTAGATGGAGCAATAACATCGTGAGAGTGGCTGGCAAATGGTGGAATAGATTAGCACAGGATCGGAACGAATGGCGTGATAGAGGAGAGGCCTACACTCAGCAGTGTGTAGATACAGGCTGATTGATGATGATGAATCCATAATTTTAAATCAACACAAAACATGACAATTATCCAACCAAGAAAAGACTTCAGAAATAATTAAATCATGTCATATTTTCTGTGACGTCAATTTAATTGATGTCGCGCATTCATCACTCTAATATACAAAACAGCTTGTCTATGAAGTGCCAACTAAAAAAAAATCGTGAATTTAAATTTTCGACGTGAAGTGCGACAAAATAGTCAAACTAATAGTTTAATTTACACGTAACATAAATGACAATAAAATTAGGTTAAAAATGATTGTTTAAATTGTTCTCGAGAGTCGTGTTTCATCGGCGTAGTGACCGATATATCACAAAGTTTACTGCAGTCGGGCTGTTCGCTCCGACAGGTTTATTTTATTATTGTCTGAGTTTGAGACAGTCTGTCTACTTTAGGACAGTCCGCTATTTGGCGCAAGGGTAATGACTGCCGCATTGCCGACCTACTTGCCGTTGCAGACACGTTGTTCATTGATATTCCTGTATTATAGTTATTATAGATCTAAAATACTTGTACATAAAGTTCAACATGTTTTTGTCATAATGAATGGCGTGCAAAATAAACCACTTCAGATTTAATTTCCTGGTACTGTAATACATGTGGAAGTTAGAGTGTTTGTTACATTACGTTAAAACGACTTACTCTTACAGGATCCTGATGAAATTCTGGAGAAATGTAAATAACGTCCGTCCCTTTTTATCTTTAGATTTCTAATTTTTGTTTGTATTAAGTAGTTTAGTAGACACACCGTCACGTCTGTATTCCCCAAGCGGGGGTGGCAGAGATGTATTGAGTACACCCACTTTTCGCCGACGATATTAAGTAACGTATAATAAGAAGCAAGCCTTAATAATTTTAGTATTAAGTGCAATAAAATAAATAATATTAACACGTTAGCTGCCATTGAAAAAAATGCCCCTTCTCATTCGGGCCATGGTGGACAATGTTGGGCGACACTGAAACTTTTCGTTCAGGCCGTGTCGGACAACGTTGACCGCGCGGCAGACCTGTGTTCGAAACTGTCTGCTGCGCCGACGGACACCGACACCGAGATAATTTACCTATAAGCTGACCCGCGAGGCCCTTTAGTTTGCCCCATATAGCTTGGTTCTTACAAGAGACTATCACTTAGAAAAATAAATAATGATTTTTGAGACGCTACTGTAAAATGTAAATCACTGTACGGTTTTTTGGAATCATAATAAATGAAACCAACTTTTAAAAGAAGAAACAGCTGCGTAATTATTTAAAAAGATATATACTTATATCATTAAATATATTAATCGTACATTTGCTTCAAAAGTGCGAAATATGACCAAGACGTGCTTAATATCTGTAACAAAATGCAGCAATCAGATTTAGAGTATATTTTAGATAAAGGTATAAATTTCACGAACTATTATGTCTTCATAATGATTACCATATTACCTTAGTAAAAGCCGCCAAATTAATATCCGCAAAGCCATAAGCTGTTAATTTACAAGGTTTTTGAGCCCTGCAATAATTAACAATATATGAGTAAAAACCCCTCCCCATTGATCTTATACTGATAAATTCAATTAACACCAACCTAGCAAGCACTATTAAGAAATATTTACGATTAATCAACGGCGATTCTAACCATCGAGATTCGTATATCGCATCACCTACGCTCACACTCTGAAAAAAAAATACAATTGTTAGAACGAAAATAATAGGCACCGTTTAATTTAGGTAAAAGTGAAAAAACATGACTAGGTCTCCCGCAACTCGAATCATTGTTATTTGGCATCGTAAAATCCAACGATCCCGCAAAGTATGCGTGGCATGTGCTCAATGGACATTATGCATCTTCTTCGCTGTTGTATTTCGTAATAATATTTGATGATACAGTTACATTTTGGTCCATCTATACAGGCTGTAACATTGTAATATTCTAAGGGAAGATGCTCACCACAAGGATGCAAATGTAATATATATATATATATATATATATATATATATACAAGGTGTAACATAATAAACGCAAGACCTCAGACACCCCGATTAGAGAATTGCTTCATAAAGTCAAAACGAAAACCAAATTTTCAATTTAAAGGTTTTTACCCTTTTTTAAAGCACTTTTATACCCAAATTAACAATGAAACTTGTACGTGTATGTGTGCGTTTTGAGAAATACGTTTTAGGGATGCGTTTAGAATCATCTTCTTGCTATGAATCAAGAATAAATTTAATTTTTTATAGCGCACTGAAGGAGTAAAAGCATTTTTTGCAAATTTAAAAAAAATCTAAAATACACTATAAATTGTTGGATTCGATTCAGTTACCGATTTAGAACAAACTACTTTCAGGTCTTGCGTTTATTATGTTACAGCTTGTATATATACATATTTCTCTCGGTGTTCTTATTTTGAGCTTAATATTTAATTGATTTAGAAAAATCGCAATGTAAAAAGTAATAAGTTGTTCCATGAAACCACTGTAATTTAATCTAAAAAAGATAATTAGAACCTTGGTATCATTTTAAAAATGTTGTTAATATCTGCGACAAAATTTCAGCTGTATATGAGCAGATATAATGGTAAGGTTTATATACCACCCAATAAATAATAACAGTACTTGTTACTTACAGACGTTATAAGCTGGTCTCCAAAATAACAGTAAAAATATATTTGCAGCAAACCGAACGATAGAAATCCGATGAAAGGAGCTGTTAAAGTGAAATCGTTGAAAGCCTGCAAACGGAAGTAAGTGCACTTAGAAGCAAGTTAATATTTACAAAATGTAAAGCAATTAAATAATTTTACCATTAAATTGAACCCCGTTGCACATATAATAAGAGAGCTAGTAAGAACGTTGAATAATGTTGATTTCGAGTATATAATTTCTAATAGTTCCACACACCTGCAAAAGTACGGTGAATTATTAAATTCACGCCATGCTAATAAAGGTACGTACTAAGGAAGTAAGCCAATTTGAGCTACAAACTTTTTCTTCTTTACTAAGCCCATGAATTTCAGTTTTCTACACCTACACATCCGGACTGAGCTTACTGAGAAAATCCTGACGTTTTCCTCAATTATCTTAATACAAAAATACACTTATAAGTAGGTATCATATGTACGTACAACCAAACTGTGACTGGTCTTGGCATAATTCCAAGAAAACACTTTGTCATTAAATTAGCCAAGTATACAACTATAAATTAGTGTCTGGTTGAGAAATGTTGCTTAAGTATTTAGTTTGGGAACCGACAGTTTTGTTCCTATACCTTTAGTTCTTATCAACATTTTAACGTCAAAACTTTATAACCTTAACAAATAAGATCTCGCACCCATTCGGCCCGTATGTTTTGCCTCTGAAAGCCTAACTGAACCCGTTTGCTCCTTAAAAGGTTAAATGGTCACGTTCATCCCTCCTGTAGTCTTTGTCAACATACAGTTTTGGAAAAACTTTTAAGGCCATCAACTCAAATAAATTGTAGTCACAGTGAAATAAAATTCAGATTACAATATACAAGGTGTAACATAATAAACACAAGACCTGAAAGTAGTTTGTTCTAAATCAATATTGAATCTAAATTAAATTTGAATTGATTCCAACTATTTTTAATGCATATTACATTGTAAATTGCAATAATATGTTGGTACGCCCTTAGTGCGCTATAATATTATGCGCTATAATATTAACTAAATTTATTCTTGATTCAAAGCAATACGGATATTTCAAATGCATTCCTAAAACATATTTCTCAATTCGCGCACATTCACGTACAAGTTTCATTGTTAATTGGCGGTTAATAGCATAGAGGTTGGATATAAAACATAGAGGGATTATAAACGTAGTTTAGCCGTACACTTTTTCTGGACACTTGGTACCATTTAGGTAACCAATTTAAAAATCGTTGTTTCTTTATGATTCGAACTTCTTTTTTATTCAAAATTTATGACTTGTCATTTTGACGTAAGCTCCACGCAAATGTATCGGTTAATATTTGTTTATCTAATGACTGTGTTCTCGGAGACATTTAATTTGTGTTCAATTAATAAAAAGATATATCTATCTATCTATATCATCACGCCAGATCCCTTACGGGGTAGGCAGAGAGTACAGAGTTCCAACAGGCTCTTTCCTTACATACCTCTCTGGCTTCCTCTACTCTCATAATTCGTCTCATACACGCTCGCCGGTTACGGAGACTCCTGACTTGTCCTTCAGATAAGACCCGGTCTATTTGATCATGGTAAGATAGTCTAGGTCTTCCCCGGTACCTACATCCTTCCACTTTCGCGTTGTATATCAGTTTTGTCATTCTTTCTTCGGACATTCTTTCTATATGCCCGAACCAACGGAGCATACCCTTTCTCATCTTTACACCGATATTCTCTAAAAAGATATATATTTAAAATATTTGCGAAAATATGGTGCCACACAACTAAAATACTGTGTTTTATATTGGAACGCAAATTTTATTGGTCTAGAAAAGCAGATGAAGCTAAATTATGTAAGCTACGGTCGGTAACTTGGTTTTGCTGTATCATGGGTAAAATGTATTTTCAAAAAAAGTTGTAACTAGTTTGAAGATGCATAATAACTACACCAGATTGAGTGAGATCCTTAAGCATTAATGATTAGCTTTAGATAGAATCTTAATAATCATATTCCCAAAGAGATTAGTCACAATGATGGGAAAATTTACATCGATATCGATAGCATTTTCGAGAATTGGTAGTTATATAATTGTTCACGCATGTTTTTTTTGTTTTGATATTGCAGCCTAAATTAACAGTATTTTTATGCAATACTAAGAGCACATTATAGTTGCATCTTTTCATAACATTTTACGAAACAGTGCTACGATGTTGGACTCAAATAGCAAAGATTACAACCAGTAGCAGTTTCAATGTAAAATTAACTTTAAATTGTTCTATTTTATATTAATTATATTTTTTGCAATAGGTTTTTTTTTAAATATTTTGTTCGCGCTTATGTTGAAATAAATAAAACGTTCTAAAAGGTTCAATTTTATTTTCTTGTCTGGGTGTCTATCTTTCCGGACCAAATCTTTTGACCCATTTTTCAAGCGCTTGCGGGTATCCGATTGAGCTATAATTTGGCATACGTATGTCAGTCCGATTACAATGTAATAATATGGTACCATGAAGCTGGTCTGATGATAAGAGTCGGAAGGTGGGTATAAGAACATGTGAACTGTACAACGTACCCTCTCATGTTAAGGCTGGTTAGATTCGTATTCAAAAGTACTATATAACCAGATAGTGTTCAAGGTCTGATGACGACGCCGAAAACTGGCCAATGGAAGCAGACAAGTACTCAATATAACCCTGCCGTGTTTAAGCTGGTTGGATTTGTCTTGACGAGTACTATTCGCCCGTATGGCGTCCAGGGTCTCATGATGGAGGTGAAGGGTGACCAACAGAACTACCCAACTACTCAACATAACCCTTTCGGAAATTTGGTTTTCGTTATGAATTTATGAAGCAATTCTCTAATCGGGGTGTCTGAGGTTTTGCGTTTATTATGTTACATCTTGTATACAAAATTATTTTATCGATAAAGCTATCGCAGTTGTTTGGGAAAGTACTAACACTACGTCTATGGGAAAACACAAGTATAGTCTATGGTCTATGTCAAAAAAAACGTACAATGGCGTAACTGGTAATGATGGATTTGTCCCCTTTCTTATCACTGACATGACGTAAGTGTAAGCAGTGCAAATATATAATCTTGTAAATGCTTCCTCTATGCTTCTAGTACCTCTATCGTTCATAACATCGTCCCTCATATATTTCTCTTTCCTAAGAATAGGGCAGTAGGTACTGTCCACAGTCACATTTTACCGACAATTTCAGATTCCAATGTAATAAGATATTATCATACCCCTTAAGATTCGAATCTAACAATGCTTATTCTGAGATCTCGTAAGTTGTAACCAGACAACGTGTTTATGTTTTCCTGTAGACACTTGAGAATTGCAATTAAATTTCCTAGAAAAATGACAATGTTTTTATAACGTCAGCCACGTTCGACATTATAAAATTTAAGGAAAACTTTAAAGAAAAATGCTTAAAATGTTTAAGCATTCTAAGAATATCAAAACAATGATCCAAAACAAAGAAATATACATACCGAATTAACTCTCTATGTCGATTGACTAATTCAATAAATTCTTCTTTAAATCTGTCGTTGTTCACATTTTCTTTAATAATGTTTTTCAAATCGTGACACAATGTCCTGAACTGTATAAGAATGAATGTACAACAAATTAGGAAGAAACGATCTGGACCGTAGACAGATAATACCACAACCCATGCTGAAAAGTAAAAGAAAATTAAGTTAGAAAGTTAATCTTGTAATGATACCGCAGGCCAAGGTAAAGAAATATTATGAAAAAAAATACAGTCAGAAGCATGAAATGGTTGTCGTTAGCGTGATGCTAGCGAGTATGCGTGCTGATACGTTCATGTTTATTTAGTGACTTTGTTGTGTGAAAAGGACGACATAACCACTCGCCAATATCACGCTAACGTTAATCTTTTCGTGCTAAGTCCTCAGATTTTTTATTTGTTAGTATTATGTAAGGAGGAGAACAATAGCTCGTAATAACAATATTAATTTCTCGCAAGAACGTGTTGGACACCAGACCAATCAAGCCTCCAAGATCCCTGTAAAACCCGTGAATCTCAGCAAGATACATATTTACATACTCGTAATAATATGTAGGTGTAAATAAGTCGGTAAATATGTACACTCCCTAATAGTAACCATCTCTCAAAAGATTCGGCGTAATGTCTTCGCAATCGCAAAAGCTACTTTATATTCGTGTACTACCAATACCCATCATCTTCTGCTCCCCTTAAGATATGTAACGAACATCAGACAATTTTTATTATTTCTAACAATAAAATTGAAGAACGTCGGCGCCACATCTCTAAAACGAAGAAAATAAATCTGTGTCAATTTCTTATACGTCTGCTAAAAGACACATTGTAAGGTTTTGTTCTGTGAAGAGCAGGATCATGGCAATTTCAACAGATAAATATTAATCAATTAAGTCTTTCATGACCCAAACAAAAACATTAACGTCATACCGCACAACGCAGATCCAGTGCAAATAGGTGGAGATTAGTACTAAGTTTATTATTATTTCAATATGTACACCATTATAACGTGCCCAGAAATACACACATATAAAATTTTATTGCCAAATGAGACTACAGTTCCGCAATAAGTTTGTAAATAGACATCGGTGGTTCGTGTATTAAGCTGACCGTGCGGTAAGTGGTATATTAACGGATAACCGCACCCATAATATTTAGTAGTAAAAGTAGAGATAATAGAAATTAAGACAAAGTACATTAAGAATACATTGCTAAACCCGATTTTAGCACCGAATAGTGTGTCATAAATTGTGTTCTATTTTGTAAAATGACCGATTCACATAAACAGTCATGATTTGTAGAGAAATAACATTTGAACAAAACTATAGTACCTATTCCAATAAAAATCATTCCTGAAAGTACTCATTCACTCGATAATTATAAACTGGGAATAAAAAAGCTTGTTATCCCTTGATTATAACAACCCTCTGTCAGAATGACTCATTTATCAAATTAGACTCTTAATCCACAACGAATGAGAATGTTTTTGTCTTAAATAGTTGCAACCAGAATCAATCTCAAAATCTCTTATGGAAGTAGGTACTCACCTGACCATAACTGATGTATATAAACGAAGGGCCAATATTTTACATTTAATGCATCAAACGGATACCATATGAAAAAGGGCAGGGAAAACGTAATGTCACCATTTTTATAGTAGTGTGTCCCCATTATTACAAGTGGGCCTATAGCAAAAGATATAACTGCTTGGGCTTCCGAAAATAATAATATCTTAGATACGGTACCCAAAAACCGAACCCACTTATTTTCGTCCTCACCGACATAAACATTATCAGAATATAATTTCCGCAATCTATCAATCACGTCATTAACATGATGAATATAAATGACGATGTAATATACTTTGCAAATTCCGAGCAGACAAAGTGTGAGGCAAGGTATGAAGTATGTAAATTCCAGTAAACTTTTTCCCGTAGATATTCCATCTGTGAACCATAAAAATTCACCCAGAATGGAGATGTTTAATGATACTATATGAATAACAAAACGCCATTGATTTCGCAAACGTTGTAGAATACTTCTTTTACTATCTTCACTATCTATAAAAAATCCAATTAATTTTAAGAAATAATCTGTTCTTCGTAAGTATTTTTCGAATGCTTGATCCATGTTTATGCCAAGACTATAACGTAATGGTGGTCGCTACCGATAAAGTCATTTACTTAACCATACGTTGAGTCGAAATGAGTGATTAATTTAATCATACCCTTGGATACAAACTATATAACTACTTAAAATTGTTTTTCTGTATTCATTATGGGTTATACAGGGTTGAAAAAATACTAAATCTCTAAGTGAAAGTAATGAGTTAATTTATTGATTGTCAATACACCGATTATTTTACAAGTAAAAGTAAATAAATTTAATATTGTTTTACATACCAATGATAGTTCAGAACTTGTTCCCTATCGTTAAAAAAAACTATTATGTATCATTTTAGTAACAAGTTACACATAGTTAACTAAGAATTTAAGTTGGGCACACGGAAATAAATATAAATGTAGTGATTAAATCTATATTAATGGGCTGGATATAAAGGTAGAAAAGCTTAACCGTAAATTGGTTAAGAATTATTACATCAATGATTACCCGTTTCAAACAATTAATTACGAGACACGCCCAATACTTATACGTATTCGTTAGTATTACTTATGAGTATTGGGCGTCGTAATTATCCGATACAAACTTGTAATTATTTGGAAGAACTTATAATTTCTAGCAAACATTTAATCTACGTAACAAAACTGCTAGATATAGGTTGTTCTAAAAGAACACGATACTTTTTACTTTGTTGGACGGTCCAGTGGTTAAGAGCTTGAATCGCTCCGCCTTATGGATCGAGTAGTCGCGGGTTCGCTTCCCGCACTGGACAAATCTTTATGTCAGTCATAAATATTTGTTTCGGTCTGGGTATTGGTGCATGCGCATTTCATATTTGTGGACGCACCCATGACATACTAATAATTTCAAGCGTGAGGCTACGTTTTTTACAAAAGAGAAATATATGCCTACTTGGAATTCCTTCTGATGTATATTGTAATAGAATTTTTTATTTCAAATAGGGGCACAAAAATGAAACTTAATATAAGAACAACGAAATATCATACACGCATTTCATTTTAATAAAAATGTTTATTTTATCTATAGTCGTGTTTACATTTCCACGGACAAATTGACGTTTACAGTGTTGTCAGAATTTGACACTTTATAAATAGTCATTTACCACAATTAAATTCTTGTGGATATTAGAAATAAAATAAAAACTATTCTTATACAACTAAAACTTATTTTTATTTATTTTTTAATGTTAATACGGATGTAAAAAAAAGCGTCGAAAATATGTTATTCACAATTTGTGTTACTTAAAAAATCTTAAATCTGTATACCCGAAATAAATTCATTTAGTACACAATTTATTGTTTAAATTCACACTGAAGAAAAATCAATTTTAATTCAAATACTTATTATTAGAAATACTTATTAGTTTTAAAAATGTCGATTGATGTTGTTCTTAGTATTATATTAGTCGTCTTAAACTTGCAACATTTTTTTTGTTTAACCAAAGTTTTAACATTTGCACTTTTGGACTTTTTGGCGGGAAATCGAAGAGAGATGTTGTCAATTTGTTTTAATTTTCAAAACTTGTGTTATTTCGAATTATAATGTGTAATGGTGGTGGAATATTAACCATTATGTATTCCTATGGTTTTTGAACGGGAAGAAACCAGAACGAATGCAAGGATTGTGGTTGGTAACGATGTGCTGGAGCAAGTTAATGAGTTTGTATATCTTGGATGCGCCTTCAGTAAGGATGGGAAATACACCGCTGATATAGAGAGAAGAGTGAATGCAGGTAATAGAGTAAATGGTGCGATGGGAAGGCTACTTGGAAGCCGGCACTTAAACCAAAAGGCGCCAACCAAAAGCTGGCCATGCATAACGGAGTGCTTGTCCCAACGCTGTTATATGGCAGTGAGAGTTGGGTATGTAAGAAGGAGAACGAAAGCAGGATAAATGCTGTCGAAATGCGATCTCTGAGGAAGATGTGCGGAGTCACGCTGACCGTATTCGCAACAGCGTAGTAAGAAAGCGAGTAGGTATGAAAGGTAATATCGGTGTACAGATGACAAAGGGTATGCTCCGTTGGTTCGGGCATATAGAAAGAATTCCAGAAGAAAGAATGACATAACAGATATACAATGCGAAAGTGGAAGAATGTAGGTACCGGGGAAGACCTAGACTATCTTACCATGACCAAATAGACCGTGTCTTATCTGAAGGGCAAGTCAAGAGTTCCCCGCGAGGGAGCTGGCGTGATGATATAGATATAGATAGATAGACTCAAAACGGCCGTCGCAATTTATATGTAAAGTATCCATTACTTTACTATCCATGGTGGGGCACTTCATCAATTTCATTATCATCTTTGTCATCAAGTTCATTGGGGAGTTGAATTAATTTAGAAATGAATATACGTAAACGTTGTACAATGGCATAATGTAAACGCAATTGCCATAAAAAAAGAAACATATGCACTTGAGTTTTGGCAGGAAATCGAAGAGTGATATCGTCAATTTGTTTTAATTTCCAAAATTTGTGTTATTTTGAATTGTAATGTGTAATGTTGGTGGAATATTAAATATTGTATATGCACGAGTGTTGGTAATTGTCACAAAATGATAAAACGTGCCTTTTCGATTTCCCTCAAAACGGCCGTCGCCATTGGTATGTAAAGTATCTATCGCTTTACAATCCAGGGTGGGGCACTTCATCAATTTCATAATCATCCTTGTTTGATGACAAGGATAATTCATTTTTGCTCATCGGGGAGTTGAATTAATTTTGAAATGACTATTCGTAATACTTGACATTGGCAAAATACGCGTCATCGTGATGCCATAAACATAAATTATTTGTTTTTTTATCCCAGCTTTTTAAGCGGTATTTAAAAATAAAAGTATTTTTTCAGGAAAACACTTTCAAACTTCTTAAAATTAGTAACACGTTCTTGTCGCTTATTCAATTACAAGACAGCGTGTCATGAGCCGAAAAAATACGGGTGTACAAAGTACTTTTCTGATATGTTTTTATTGAAGTACCTACTAGTATATTTTTCTATAGTACAATGCCGAAGATCAGTGTGGTATTACTTATTAATTCCCTTTCAACTATAACCTTTTTACAACTCATCAGAAAAGTCGTTAATATATTTGTTATTGTTACATAAATGGTGTTGAATGCCTGTTTTGAAGTTCTCTTTGATGCTTTTGCACCTGCCCCCGTAAAGATTTATTCGTCGGTAACGTAAACTGAATGTGAGCCGTCAAGCGATCACTCCCTGAATGTAGATAATGGTAATCAAAGAAATGAAAATAATAAGATACAAGAAATCATATAGCCGCGTGAATATGTCCCCATGCATGTAAGAATATAATCCCAAAATGCTCAGAATAATTAAAAATAAAATAAACACCGTCGCGCGTATATACCCCAAGCGGGGTAGCAGAGGTGTACTGTGTAGACACACTTTTCGCCGACAGTGTTAGGTCCTATGTAATAGGGGACGTGGGCACAATTCCGGGTTCCGGACTGATACTGGAAATTTCTCTTTTTTAGGACTTGTAATCGCAAAGTCTTCCAAAAGTTAAGTAACTGCACTTATAAGGTGTTACAATTCATCGGAAAGTATTTTACAGCAATAATGTAAGTCGGTGTCTATTTTTTTAATGCATGTAAGCCAAAGCAGCGACAGTGGTTTCGAACGAAATCGTGCGCTCTTTCACTTCTGTTGTGATATATTATTACGATTTCTATGAACCATCATAGAAATCGTGGCCGCAGGCCAATAGATCCTTGTACAACTTTATTACCAAATACAGTCCTGCAAGAACGTTGGAACTAACGCTGTCATCAAACGAAATGTCACTGCATGACAGTCGCAGAGTTGCCGTTTGCTATTAAATTTACTTAAGTTTTTTTTTTTTATATAAGCTGTGCAGACCCACCTATTGAAAAATCTCCTTGAAAGAAGGAAAACTATACTAAATGTTACCCCTAATTTCACACCAACGCAGCCCAAGCAATGTAATCCAGGGGCCAAAAGATCCGTGTAGCACTATATATTACGTGGTCATACATAGTACGAATTGACACATTTAGCGGATGAGTTCATAAAATAGGCAAATTGTTGGGGTGCGGCAATGAGTTGTAACATCAAATCTGAATGGTCGCTTTGTCGTTTTGATAAATTGCGTCGCGCCTTTACAGTAAAGTTGACGAATGTAATGGGCGACGTGACCTCTATTATTAGTGGAACCTCTTTTTTTCTATATTATACAATATTATATCTTTACCGTCATCTGTAAAGGAATTACCCAATTTTTTAAAATAGAAAGCGAGTACGCGGGCGGTACGTACGGCATACGAATGTATTTATTTATTGTATATTAAGAAAAATGTAGCCCCACACTAGGAATTATTTCTGTATAACGCACCTGCGTTCACAAACATAACATTCACATACACAAACACAGAGACTTAAACAAATATTTGTGGGTTACACAAAGATTTGCTCCTGCGGTAATCAAAACCGCGATCATTCGAACGTGCGTGAAGCGGCTCAAGCTCTTAACCATTCAACTAATTCGTCCGTTATATATATAGTATGTAGGTAATATAAAAATATCTAAGAACAGTTTTAAGTCATCATCATCAGCCCGTGTCAGTCCACTGCTGGACATAGGCCTCTCCCATGGCACGCCGACTTGCCATGGAAGGTTTTGCCCATAATCGCCACGCTGGGCATGCGGGTTGGCGATCGCAGGGCGTAACTTCTCGCACTAGTGACGCTGCTGCCCGTCACCGGTCTGGTTAAAAATTTAGTTACGCCATATTTGAATGGTTATACCGCCATTGTCGATCGTCAGAGCCTCGTCCGTTGATCAGCAGGATGCACCGTGGGCAGGAGAGGTTGACTTGGGGAGCGTAGATGGTAGGTGTCCCCCTTGCAGTTTTAAGTAATTCATATTATTAAACATAGCTATCTTGTAAGAAAATTTCTTACTTCTTCTAATTTAATCCTAATAATCATCAACAGCTGAACGACGTCCACAACCGGCACGACAGTCTTCCACCTAAGATCGCCACTTGTAATTCGTCTTATTGCTAACAGCAATTCTTCCAGTCAACCTAATTACATACAAACAATAGGAAGAAAATATATTTAATAATATTGTTAAAGTCTGAAATCATCTGCGATAGTTTTATTTTAAAGCTGTCGATTTGAATACAGAAGAATTGCAGAAAACCAAAGTAAAACTAAATAATTTATCAAAGTCAGAGTTCGAACGTTGTCAATCATTCCGTACATTCCTGACCTGTCCATTGTCGTTTTGGCGCCAACGTTTTTCCGCCCAAAGTATTTGGACACTCCAATTTTATTTTGGCACAGAAAATATGTCGTAATGTCTATAGGGAAAGAGCTGAAAGTCGTGTGCACTGTTCTATTTATTTACATACCAAATGTAACGTGTAATACTACACTCAGCGCTTCGTCAATTACGTCTGGCAGACCGTTTTTATATTTCAACAAAAGATGTCACGTTCACGTTAAAAATATTCGAAGGATACATCGCGAATTGATTCGGTAAACAGAAACGGATAGTTTTCCCAATGGCCTCGCTGAGGTGATGCCATTGGTATTTTCTTTATTCTATCAATCTATATCACGCCAGGGCCTTTATTCGTGATTATCAAGTAAATACGTAACGCGGCGTGTTACGATAACTTCGTCAAATGATCGCTCGATGGTATACTCCAGTGGCATACAGAATTACGGGTTTATTTCACGAAATTATCGTAACGCACTGCGTTAGGTCATAGGGAATGAGAACCCAGATCCCCTGTGGTTTTTATTGATAGATGAAACATCGTTTGTGATATCTCGTATGACTCGTTGATAGAATCTTGTTGCTTGGATATGTATACGTTACCCAATTGATATTTCTTTTGATACTATCGCACAATAATATATTATGTAGAATATATTTCTATTACTATTAGTTCAGGGCGCAGCGATGTGATTTATCTCTAGCTCCGACTGATGCTAGTTTTATGAGAAACTTTAATCTTCTTCATCGAGTTCCACTCCTAACGCAAGTTGGACAACAGCATGGAAATTTAACTTCTGAGGCTGTTGTTCTGATGAGCGAGTTAATACTGCAGCCATTCAATAAGAACATTAATTCTTAATATTACAAACACTTAATATATATCTATATCATCACGCCAGGTCCCTCGCGGGGCAGATAGAGAATACAGAGTTTCAACAGGTTGCTTTTCAGATCTCTCCGCATTCCTCCACTCGCATAGTTCGTCTCATAAATGATTGCTGGTTACTTAAACTCTTGACTTCCCCTTCAGATAATTTCGGTCTAATACAAAGACTAGAGATTATTTATATTAGCTACATGCTATCAAATAGCTTCTAGAGAATCAATAGTTCTATTTAGATTTATTTACTTACTATTTCCGGTAAACGGCGATGCGTAAGCGCCGTTTTCGATAGGTACATATTCATAAAATCGATATTGGAACGGTGTTTAAACGAAGCGTCGACAAGGAAATGAGTCACTGACAGCTACTCAACAATCGTATTCACTCAAAATAGAACGAGAGCTATGATTACTAAGTATAAAATATGAATAATAGTTACTAAACGTGTCTTTGCACTGATATTAATTAATAGAACAACGTCTTGAGGGGTGGTTGGAGGCAATCGAACCGGTGGGCCTCAGAAGCTATCGTTGTATGTTGAATCGAACTGATAGAGATCTAACCAAAACCTGAACTAATAACTAATACTTATCTATCTATATCATCACGCCAGATCCCTTGCGGGTTAGGCAGAGAGAGTTCCAATAGGTTTTTTCCTTACAGACCTCTCTGGCTTTCTCCACTCTCATAGATCGTCTCATACATGATTACCGGCTATGGAGACTCTTGACTTGCCCTTCAGATAAGACACGGTCTATTTGATCATGGTAAAGTAGCCTTCATCGGTACCTACATCCTTCCACTTTCGCATTGTATATCTGTTTAGTCATCTTTATTCCGAAATTATTTCTGTGTGCCCAAACCACCGGCGCATACACTTATACATATCACTTAGATATTAATAATATGTTTAATTTTAGTTGTAAGTTTCACATTCTTTCATTACTTTATCATGCATGATTAATTCACAATGGATCTCAAAAATTGGAAGCTAATTCTAGCCAAAAAGTAGAAGACTGCATCGATAAACAAATTGGCATTCCTTTAATTCGATAGAATGTCGCCCTTATACTAATGCATGTTATTACAAAAATAAGCGTATATCTTTTTTTAGCCTGTTTTACTGTCGCACTTCTGAGCAAAGACCTCCCCTTTTTATTTCTACAACTGTCGATCTATTTCCATTTCAGGCCACAAATTACCCGCACAAGTGTCCACCAACTCGCACTGGACTACCGTGGTGGATTCTAGTACAATCCCTCTTTAATTTCGACACATAAATAACAAGCCAAACACACATATCTACATAACAATTAAATTTATTACTCGATAAATTACACACAAATACAGAGGTATAATAAATGACAAGAACTGAGTGAGTGTACAGAAATAGGTTTTTTTTTACACTAACGCCATATAAAGAATCATGGAGTTATTTTTTTATTTATTTTGTTTGAGTCATCCAAGCACAAACTCGTACACAACAGATTATAAAAGTTATAAAGAGGGCATGATGTAGGTCATTGTTTTTGTTTTCACAAAATTATTTATAGCAACACTGCAGTGGTGTCACATTGACTTCATCTCACGGATCTTAACTGGGGCGATATCAAAATAATATTCGTCACTACAGAGAGGTGAGTTTCACCATTATAATGTTCCATTTGTGTGATTTGTGATGGATGGCTTGGTCCGGAGGTTAAGAGCTTCAGTCGTTCCGCCCACTGGATCGAGTCACAACAGCACGGACGAACTTCATGTTTGTTAACGCATCCACAATTACGAATAATTACTAGGTGGCGCTAAAAAATTCAATATGGTGCATCCACAACGCGACTGTATAAGCGTTTACTTGATTGTATAAAATCAATTACTAAGTAAGTTAATAATAACGGGCGGTGTTCGCCGGTGCTTACCTACCAACCGAGAAACTTCGTGTTCGCGTGCGAGCTTTGTTATATTCAGTTCATTTCTAGCAGTATGTACCCGGGCCAGTAATCTATTAACTACTGAGGGCCCTGGCCAAGTGGCTATCGTTTAGTTTCTAATCTTTTTCATTGCTCTGAATACTTGACTTTTCGTTGTAAAATGTCATTCATCAAAGTCAAAGTCCGTAGGATTTACTCTTGATTCCCTACACGTGCTATAAATGCATCTTGCTTGGGGTTGCCATACAAGAAACCGAGTCTAGTCCGATCATACCGATTTGATACCGGTCTAGCTTCCATCACTCAGCGTATTTCTGACTGAATAAGACATAACTGAGTCAGCGAGCATCTCCGGCTGCATCGTCACTTTCCATCGGGTGAAATAGGATAACCTATAGTCACACACACACACACACACACACGCGCGCGCACGCACGTACGCACGCACGCCCGATTGTGCGATTGGAAACGAATTAATTATCTACAATGTACGTGAAAGTAGTCGCAACTTAATTATACTACTAATTTGATTTTATATGGAATCTTACTAGGCTTGGACAGTTATTATAACCATTTAATTACACATTTCAAACGCAAATCTAACGCAAGATTTTTAGCTATTATACAAAACACCTTTACCGTAGCTTTATTGATTGATCTACTAATGGACTCCTATCAAACCCATGTCTGCGCCTATTTCTTTTGATCATCGTCAACTAACATAACTGTCCACTTCTGGATAGGCCTCTTCTAAAGCGCGCCACTGAACCCGGTCTTTTGCTCTTCCCTTTCAACCTACAAGGTAACTTGCGTATATCTTACTCCACTTAGTTGCAGGGCGTCCTACACTATGTTTGCCGAGCCGCGACCTTTACTTAAGAACACGTCTACCTCAACGCTTCAGGAAATATGACTTCAGGTTTCACTACATAGCCGACGCAGCACGACGAGAGCGCGACGGTGGCGCGGCTTGGGGAGTTGTGTGTGTTTAAGATAATGATCTACGCTGTTGGCCGCGGGGCCTTTACATCTTCACGGGACAAGAGGGCGACCGTGCAACCACTACGCTCGAGCTAGAAGACCAAGGGGGCAACTAGCTCAAGGGCGCCTCAAGGAGGAACGGCCTCGGCTTGGGCAGCCGCTATGGGGAGGGCAGAGGGCAGGGAGTTGAAATGTACTGAAATATACGTGAGACACCACACAGCGCAGCCCCGCTCGGCGCGACGCCAAACGACACAACCGAACGTAGCCGAGCGCTTCCGTCGCGCTCCCGTCGCATTGCGTCGGCTATTTTATCAAACCTTTTATCATCATCAGTCAAAAAACGTCCACTGCAGAACAAAAGGCTCCCCTAAGATCTCCACAGCGACTGGCTTGGTCCTGTACACATTCAGATTTTACCAGCCACCTTCACCGGATCATGGGTCCGTCTTGTACCTGTAATATGGATTAAGCACGATTATTACTGATGCCCACTTACCATTAAATAGTGTAATAAATTTCGCTAAGACTGTAATGATAATGATAATTTGTAAACATAAATATAACACGAAGTATCATTATGAGATCGCATTAAAACCACCGGACACATTGTTTTACGGCGATCCACTAACAATATAAACACCCATTATGAATTATTATAGCGATGAAACACAAATGCTTGTAAGCCTCTCAACACTAGACTACAATAAAGAAGTAAAATATTAACAGCATGATTTTGGAATATTTATTAAACCGATATTTCGCCACAAGACGGTATCGAGTTGTGTTTACGCGATAAATTATAATATCATGCAAACATTGGGATTTGTTTTATTGGGTTACAATGTTTGTAAACGCAGCGGAAGAGGATCATGCGGTTGCGTAGTTCACAGTGATCGAAACTGGATACAAATACCTACTGACCATGGAATAAATCTTCTTTGTTCTGTGCTACCAACAACCAAAACTATACCGGATATTATTCTAATATCCATAGTTAACCAATTTAATCTCAAGCAACTTATACAAGATATAGATAATAATAATTCTTTATTTCTTGCCTCCAAGTATAAACAAAGTTTTTTAAGGTTAAGATTTTTTAGTAACTTATACTATAAAAAGTAAGAATCCACAATCCTATTAAGGCTAATATAACACTAAGTTGAGAGTCTTCTGTCTCCCAAGCTAGTTTAAATCTGTGTTATGGAAGACAGTGATAGAAGATATAGAGGATACGGGGCGACGAGCCGTTAATAAATAATTTTTAATTCCTTTACACCATACCTATAGGTACCTCAAGCGGGGATAACTGAGGTACCTATAACGTGTAATCACCGACGTGTAATCCTAATTTAATAGCGGCGTCCTCTATAGCCATTATACCGGACACATTTCCAGACTCCGGACAGCTATGAAGAATCCCTACATAATCTTTATCTTTGAGAACTACACTTTTTCCGACCTAGTATTCGAAACCAGGACTTTGTGACCGACCTCCGCATTATCCGCCAATAGACTAACGGGTCAATTATTTAACACAGGCAACCGGACATTATCATGACAATCTATCTATATCATCACGGCAGATCCCTTGCGAAGTAGACAAAGATTACGGAGTTCCGTCTGGTTTTTTCTTGTTTCCTCCACTCTCATGATTCCTTCTTAGACACGCTCGCCTGTTACGGAGACTATTGACTTTACAGGTCACAGTATTTCATTCAATTTCATATAACGATAACAGTACCATTATTTTAAATAAGGTATGAAATTGTTATTCCGAAACGTACTTACCTGAGGTACTTAGATAAGAAAATATCTTCCTTCACACACTTCTGGCATGTCCTTTAATTAATTTCCAACTGCGACGCCGAGATAGGGATTCGTAGCAAATGCTGAGAAATGTTAAATTATGTTTGATATTGAGATGAGAGCTATTGGCCTCGTTCTAACACTCAACTCAAATTTTCTATATTCCGCATCTATGGGCTGCATAAATGGTTTGGAAATAGCAAAAAAGATACACAGGGTGACTCGGCATTGAGGTGTCATGCCACACACACACACACACCTACGTCTATCTAAATAACTTTCGTACTACAACTTTCAGCTGATAGTGTGTAACTGTGCCTATTGAAAAGTAGCAAAAATAAAAAATTGTAGAGTAAAATTTGTCTAGACTGAAGTGGGTATAAAGCAATTACTTTCGACATTATACCTACCCCAATTTCGGGTCAACCTGTTCAAGGGAAAATACCTGTTAAAATTACTGTCTCTACATATCCAGTGAGTTGGCATCATTATCCATCTATCGATCGTGATTGCATTACAAATTAATAATAAAACTTCATTAAAAACGCAAATATATTATTGAACAATTTATTAAATTTCCAATCAAATCGTTGCATTATAATTGCATAAAAATATTAACTTTCCTCATTTGCACGAGCGCTTTTTCAACGCGCATTAGTACGGCGCTGGAATAAAACAAATGTGTACATGTTAATAAAGCGCTTACACCGCTTTAAAAAAGCGCTCGCACAAATGCGGGTATACAGAGAGCCAGTAAAAACGACAGCATAAATTACACCATCTTCCGAACGCATCTTCTATTATAAGATGTGATGTGATACAAATTAGCGCCAGCCGTGTTGCCTTGTGTAAATTTAAACAATTAATGTCTTTTCAAACGTTTCTGATGTATAGGAAGTGCAGACATCTGCTCATGCGGAGGCAGTAAATATATGAATGTTATCTATAATTATATTTCTCGTTAGCGTGAAGTCATTCACAACGATTCTTTTTACATTTCCTTAGCCATGAACTTGGTGCAGTGCGTTTTAAAAGTATATAATTTACAAACTGCTTCTGAACTTTATCAATTTATATAGCATAAATTTTAAAAATATACCAAATGGCCACAAATGAAGCGACCACTTACCATCGTCCATGTTACCTGAGGGCTAAGCAGAAACATTTAACGTTATCGAAACGTTGCCAAAAAAGCCTATCACTTTTATCTTTATTTAGTAAATTTGTAGGGTGAAAAGGATGGCGTATCCACTCAATAGGGTTACGTTATCGTTTGTGCTAAGCCCTCAGGGGACCAATTCTAGTAATAAAATTCAGGAAAAACCGAATCTTAACCGCCGCCCGCCGAATAATAAGGTGGGTCGCCGATCAATGCTAGGCGGTGGTTAAGATTCGGTATTTGCGGAATTTTATTAGTACTAGTGACCCTCACTTGAAATTGGTGCCATAAGTATTTAGTTTTATATCCAAATACTCACATAAGCTCACTAAAACCTTTTCCATACAATATTTAGGACGATCGATCCGTCTTTTCTTTCACCTACCTCTTGTATTAGATACATACGCGAAAATTGAACATTTTAAAACTGCCTGCCTGTGAGGTACTTTATAAAACTTTATAGAGTATATTATATTGATAGTTGGAGTAAGTTTTGTAACTACAAAACTTACTCCCACTATCAATATTGTGTATCATTTTGATATATTTTAGCGACGCATCGTGCGTAAACTTGTAAAAATTAACCAAATAGTCTACTTTTAAGGGGCTTCCGCAAAAAAAAACTATTTTTTTACTCCGTGCCCTTCAAGTAGTATATGTATTTCGAAATATGATATTTTAGAATTTGATATAGGAATACACGAAATTTTTCTCGATAGAAATAAAATCTGGTGTCATCTGTATTGCTGTACATTTTCTGATTAACGCAAATACTTACGAACTAATCAATAGAATTTACTTAAAAACATAGCAAATAATTGTAACAAAGTATAAAAAGTTTTGTAGAGCAGTTTTTTTATTTCATAGTGTAGTTATACAGAAAATGATAAAATTTATTTTTGCACATAAGTCGTCGTTTATTTACAAGCGCGCTCAATATATCCGTCCGTTATTATTCTTTTGTGAAGTAATTACATCACTGTCACTCTCCCGGGCGATAAATGGTCGATCGCGGTAAGCCGTTAAGGCGCTACTTTCGAAGCATTGTTTAACGTAAGTAGTATGTACTATTTTTCTTACTTACCATGGAGTAATACCTAATTAATTTGATAGGTAGTTAAATAGAAAAAAGGCCATAACCTGTTACTTGGGGCAATAATACCAGTGGAACAGGGTTGTACACCTCTGCCTTACCTTTAATAAAAATGGGCGGGAGTGGTATTTATATTTATCTACAACCTGTTATCTTTTATCTATTAATGCATCGAATAGTGCATAATCCTGCCTGTCTAAAAACCGGAGCGAATTAGGAAGATACAGGGAAAATGACATACTTTTATGTATAATTCGATGCGGTATCGGCTAGCAGAGTTGGGCAAAAATTTATTGGGAAAAAATTAGGTTGCAATTAAAAAATTACGGATTTCGTCGCGGCTTATTTGTGGTTCTAAAGGTACCGACGTTTCAAGTATTCTACACCACCCATTATCCCG
Source organism: Phalera bucephala (assembly GCA_905147815.2). Lineage (NCBI taxonomy): Eukaryota > Metazoa > Arthropoda > Insecta > Lepidoptera > Notodontidae > Phalera > Phalera bucephala. The sequence goes on from LR990615.1 coordinate 12,137,149, forward strand.
GAAGGGACTGAGGCGTTTGACGTCCAAAAGTCTTTATTATACCGGAGTACCTTAGAGGGATTAATTTAATTGCAAATTAAATTTCAATTGATTGATCCCACAATTGAAAATGCCCAACGCAGGTGGTTAGTCCTTCCTCAGCTATCTGTTATAGTCGAATATATATATTTACTTCATATAAAGTGGAAACATTGATAAAATACAAATTTATACATGGAGTCATAGCATACCACTTGCTAGCTCTTACTAATAATACAACATTCACCCATTGTCTATTACACAATAAAGTAACACAAATCTTAATCACAAAAGGAACATAACAGTCATTTAACCAGTAAAATAGTGACCATAATATTTGCCTTAATTTTCCTATTCCTTGTCGAATGTCGCACTGGGCCCGTATTCGATACTACAAATCACGGTGAGTTACGATGATTTCGTGAAATGGTCGCGTAAAGTTATTTTGTACGCCGCTGGAGTACAATATTCATCATTTTACGAAGTTATCTTAACGTGCCGCCTTACGTGTTTAATTGGTCATAGGAAACGGGCCCTGTTAAGTGACTTTGAATTAAGTTAAAGCTTACGTAATTGCCCAACATCTGTTACAAGCCCGACTGAAGATCGGGTCTTGAGGATTAAGGAGAATACAATTTATGTTAGGATTACCGACTTTTGCCCCAATACTATTAATAAATCAGAGACAATCTATGTACCTTTAGTAATAAGAAATGATAATGTTTAGCTGTCTAAGTCCGCGTGATTATTCAAGATTAATTCAACTTTTTATTCAAGAACCAGAGCTGTATCTATATAATAAAGACACAAATTAAAGATAATTTAAGTGTTGTTGTCGTTCTTTTCTATTACACCTATCACAAATTAAATAACATATACACGAATATACGAATGTTTCTTTCTTTTATATAACTGTATTAGGCTCTGTGATATTTAGGACAATTTCGTAATTTTTATTCCATACTTAGACTCTATAAAATATTCAACATTCACTATTAATCAACTTTAATCACGAATAAATATATATATTTTATGAGTATCTATATGAAGCTACGCTTCCATGCCCGTGGGTAGCCATTGTTTATTTCGCATTCAACTTTTTATCGACCAATAACATCGGAGTAGCATTTTAAACTGTCTTTATAAGTGATACAATTTAGATATGAATCTGTCTTACGCATTTTATATTTAAATCTTAAACAAAACCAATGACCATCAGAAGGAATTAAGAAGGGACACGAATATCTGCGCCAAACTAAAGAAATATTATTTTAAGACAATTCAAAATAAAGCCGTCGTTAAACAAAGTTTTGTTAAGACTTCGGCAGTGTTTGAGATACAACTATTTTTAGACTGAACATCGCGAAATATAAAACTAATTATAGAAGCACAAACGATGTGTCAGTCAGTTGAGTTGAAGCGTTTACCACTAAGTGACTAAAACAAATTATAGAACTAAAATAGTTTGTGTTAATAGCTAATCTTTGGCTTGTGAAACATATTACATAAGGTGTAACAAAATCTTCGTCCCTGACAAACTTAAAATATGAATCAATGTGACACATTATACTTAGAGCCTCTTTCAGAAACCTCGAATAAAGTACTGGTTAGTTACTTTTCGATAAGCTTAACTCTACAATAAAAACTGGCTAGTTTAACTCTCGGATAGGGCTACTCAGAAATGGGGAAATTCCTACATATAAACTTTTTTCACTCCAAATAAAAACGTCGATTTCATGCTAACAGCATATTCATTTCGATGTTATCGGAAATACTATCGCCTTCATATTAACTTAACTTGTAATAGATTGCAATCACAACTAAAACATATAAAAATAATGATGGCTTGTTTAAAAAGTTTCAAAGTTTGGTTGCAATAGACTATAGACTTACATGCAACTATAATGGTCGATTATTTTACACCAGTCATTACCCGAGCGTGGTGGAAGAAACCCACTCTGCATGAAAATACTGATGAAATTATTTATGTAAATTGAAATTTCGTCGAATAATTCATCACATAATATGTGGCATTGTCTAGTGCTAGGCAATACGCCGCCGGACAAAACATCTTAACAAAAAATGTCAAACAAAAAAGTTCACTGTACAAACACCGAGTCACGTATTTTTCCGACGTTGGCAGTCAAACAAAACCACACGCTGCTGTTATTCCGTGTGTCGCGTTACGATGTTCACTTCAGCCGCTCTCACTAATATTCACAATAACGAGCCAATATTTCAACTATTATCTAGTGGATACGTAAATCCAAGCGAATAGGGGTACTTGACTAGCCTTGAACTTTTTGTTATGTCTAAATAACACGCGCGAATGACCGTGATCAAGTCTCGTGATTAGGATATAAAGACATTGCTAACGCCATTCATGGAAGCATTTAGTGATTGATGGGATGCCTTGAGTTTGTGTCGAAAGTTACTTGTAGCGATGAAGACCATTTGTGAGCCCAACGGGCCTAGTCAAGTTGTATTTTGTATCTACTCCATTTCCACACTCGATAACACCTTGTTCGGAAGGCAAATGGCAAGCGTTTTCTTTCTATTACTTGCCGCAGGTGATAGCGGATTTTAACCACGTAATTATTCGTTGCAAAATACCATTCCCGTACATTTTTTCTTATCCTACTAGCGTTAAGGACTGTAGACAGTCTTCTTGACTATAACAAGCCACCAGACCGGAGGCTTTTTGTTATATAATGTTATTCCCGTAGATTTTTGCGTCCTCTATTGGCGTTAACGGCTGTAAGTCAAGCTTGGCAAATGAGCAATGATCTATACTGATGATTCGTAAATGACGATTTGAACGATGGGTGGCTTCTGACTGGGTGTTGGTGCTGTGATGTCTCTAATGACAGCTTCTACTGCAGCCTCCCACTCTAACCTCCGTTTGTCGCTGAGAGCATTGCCCCCCGGGCCACCTAACTTCGGCATAGTTACCTATAACAAATAAACTATCTTACACAAAGAAAATCAGCTATTGGGTATTTTCGAAAGAAATAAAATCTTATGATTTAAAAATAAGGCTCAAGCAGAAAATTCTTTTTGTAAGGCATTAAGTAATTAAGTAGAGAGAAACATTTCAACTTCGACTTTATTCACTAAAAAGTATTTAAGACCAAGCTTAATTGCTACTAAAAGAAAATAACTTTTGACGGCTAAGTTCATTTGTTACTGCTAGTAACAAATGGTTACTCAGTTTCTGCAATTTCTTTTTCAAAGTTAGCTAATTTTTTTTTAAATAAAAGAATACTACCGTCATTACATTTTCGTTACTATTTCAAAGTTGAATGAGAGTAATCCATGGATATGTACTATGGCAATTTTTCTTTTTTTATCTACTACTGGTACCGATCAAGAGCTGAATCACAACGGTTTTTTAAAGTGAATTTTACGACTCTCCTATTCGCATACTACAAAGAATGTAACTAAACGTCTGCAATCAGGAGTGTATCGTTAAACACTACGCATTTTATTAGCCATATTGTGCCCACAAACTGTGATAAATACTAAACAATTAATGCAGTACAAAAAACTCCTACATGAAACACAAGAAAATAAAAACGGCCAAAAATATTCTACTATAATAATATAAATACCTGACGAAACCACTTCATATTATGTCTAGTTAAAACAAAACTTTGTCCTGCAGTGGACGTCTTTCGGCTGAAGAAAAAGAAGAAGAAGAAGAAAACAAAACTACTATTAAGTTGATTTTAGCTAAGTACCTTTATCTCCATTACCCATGTCATGCACTTCGCCCGAACTTCGCCTAGACTCTGACGCACTTTTATAATAGTTCCCAGTTTATGGCCACTAAATCGGAAACTATAAATATACACTAAGACTTTAATCTTATAGACTATAAAATCCGAAGCCGATATTTTTGCCACCAGCACATTCGTTTCGCAGGCATACCTACTTATTTAAAGCACTGCAGAGAATAGTAACATTTCTAACAACTCGCATTTTATTATAATTTAGTCATAAATCTTACACAGGCAGCTAACCGCTCTCGATTCGAGAAAAGCTGCAATGTTTTTCTGCAAAGTAAAAGCATTAGAAAATAAGGCAAGCATTACTGCACGTAACGTGTATTTTATTGGCCACTAAAACTAAAAGGGTGGAAGTTGCGACATTGAAGCGGCCTCGATGTGGTCTTATGCAAGCGCCATGCCAATCGTTACCAACCTATGTCGTGGATTAATTTCTCGTTCCACTTTCCTGAACAATGTACAGGCTTAAAAATAATATATTCTCTTGAATGATTGCAGAAATGTGGGACGTTTTATCGATTTTGTCATCACATCTTTGCTTATAGTTTAAGTGATGGAAGCTGCAAAATAACGTCGTTATGCTTTACTGTGAACGATCCCTAAAAGCCAGAAATATAATTAATATTATATTGATGTCTGGCAAAGTACCTTAGGAGGTGTGGTTCGAGGTCGTACCATAGACTCCGAATTCGTATAGCTTTTCTGTAAAGTAATGAACGAGAGCTGAACTGTTTATATATAATAAAAATACTCATATGAAAATCCACCGATGATTTGCCAATAGCGTGCACATACGTTTTTCATCGGTTACATTTACTTCAACGACCACCACATTTTTCCCTATAACTTAATTTCTTGGTAACAAAAAAATAACGTCACATTCCACCAGGATACCAAATTAAACAAAGAACCGACTTGACCAAAATAAAAAACATAAAACTAAAATGACTATAACTTCGTGAAAGAATAACAAAAGTAAAGGAATCGAAAGAATTACCACAAAAATAAAATTTAATTTGATTTAACACCAATGCGCTATAGATTTAACAGAAAAAACACTTTCATGCTATTGTTAAATAAGTAGATTCCGAATACTATAACATTTAACTCTTATATCACATCACCATAATCTATGCGATGATAAGAAAACATTTCTAAATAATTTAATCAATTGACCGGATGATACGGCAGATTACATACATATTAGTAAAGCCGGACAAATCACATGCATATAACACCACGTCGATCGATTTTTAAGAAAATGCACATTCAGTAATAATACAACATCCACGTAGATATTAATGTTATCACATCGCCCCATCTTTACACATATGATTGTTTATACAACGCGTACGTATACTTGCTGGTTGTAAACAAAGCATCAATCACGGCGTAGTATAAGTAGACGATTGTTAACGTCACAGATGGATCTCTGTCAACAAAGTCGACAGTTCCTATCTCGTTAGATGCATTGCAGTGTATGCCCCGTGCAAAATGTTTTCAAAATGTACTTGAACATTTTGAAAACATTCGGCACTTCTTCTTTGCATCTCTGATCACAAAAGACGGTCTCTCAATTTCTACAATGACTGTTTCAAGAATCACGCTTATAACATATGCACATACATATCTGCTGACGTTATCTACTAATTCTTAATACATGCGTCATTTTTCATGTCATCTGAATGCTTTTACTCTGACAACAAACACCATTTAGTGACAACAGCCAGATACTACCGCTTAGTCATAAATGAATGCATGTTTCAGAGAACGCATGAGTATGCAGGCACAAAAATACCGTGATACTGACCCATTTAAAATCTTAAACATCTTCGGGTGCAGTTAGACATATACCGTATTTGGGTTATGTCCACGTAAACTAGTTCGTGCTTACTATTGTATCAAACATGGAATTGTTGGTGTAATCTAGACGCCATCAACTAGTCTAAAGTCCCCAAATGAGCAACAATTATTAATACATATATACTCATCACAATTTAACACTCACCACTGTAAGTACTTTTCTTAAGTCGCTATGTAGACTGGATACGTCGACGCCTCTACCGGCGTCACCCAGTCTTCTCAGCGTGTCTGCCAACGGGCCTGAGAGCGCCCGCAACTGCTGCCAAGACCTGGCATACTGCCGCCTCACCAGCTCAATAATCGTCGATGTTAGTGCCAAACCGATTAAAATATATAACGTACAAAGTAGCATGTACTTGGGCCTTTCTGCGAACAATAGCATTGGTTATTATTGCCGTTTCGTGATATCTGTGCACTGCATAATATGTATCAAAATTGGGTTATGCGGAAAACGCGTCTGATACATTGACTTGTAGATACTTTGAAATAATCTGAAAACGGGGGGTTGGTCTAGTCATTTGGGTTTGACCTTCACAAAAATTTGACACTGATCTCTTACGTAGGGTCCAAAAACATATTAGTGTTCTGAAGTGGCGACAGTGTTCAGGAAACAGGTGCAAATTCAGTGCAATTAATTTAGTTTGTCATCTAAAATATTATTTTATTAGGTTTAAACCTAGTTGATAAAGGCACTACCTAATCACTAAACTGAAAAGTGAGGAGATACTAAGCATCAATACAATACATCAATAGAACCTAAATCGAGTGTCGATTATCAAAATTTTTTAAACAAGAAACATATTTTTGTCAACTGGTTTACTTTTTCATAAATATAATATCCGATTTGGGCTGAGCACGTTATTTTTTAGTTCATAACACTGTATTCTCATATCTTAGATATTGTTTGGTCATAAAACTGGTTGTTTCTGGAGCAAATCATAATATTGAGTTCTACTTTAGTTTACGCATGCCATGTCGATGTGATAAATATGGTAGATATAAATTTATTATTACTTCCACATTTCAAAATATAAGGTAACGTGCGAAATCACTGAAATATTCAATTTTTTCCTTTTATTGTTTCATATCACAAGTGCTTTTCTAAGAAAAGCTGAAAAGTAAAATTTGAAATTTGCTCATTTGAATATATACGTCACCAATACTCATGCCATGCCAAATTGATGCGATACCACCTGTGACAGACAAAAACGAGAATTATCTTAAATTGACTTTTTAATGCATAAAACAGCGAATTAGTTTTGGATATATCACGGGAAGCGATATACAATTGAAGAACTTGGGCCAGATTGGCAGAAAACTGCGAAGAAAGGTCTAAAAGAGAAGCTGATGATACTGACAATTAATTTCTAATTATAATATATATCTTACTAGGTACTATATCACCAAAACCAATAGTGGTCATAGTGATAAAACAAAAGTAAAATCCGTCGTAGAAAGTCCAATCGTCTTCCCACATTTTGAAGAGGCCGGCACCGGCCGACAAGTACACGAATAGGAAGCCCACTGCTCCTAACGCGTACAGTGATCTTTGTCCTGCTGGATTTGCTTCTGAAACTCGACTGCAGCATTCTGGGAACAAAATACAACAGTTACGCCAAGTAGAGTACAGCCTCAGAACCTATTAACGCGGGTATCGTAGGAAATAACAATATTTGACTCAGGTAGAGAAATTCAAATAGTTGTTCCAAGGAGGATAAACGGTAATACAGAATAAACCAAATATTATAGGTAAAGGAAGTGTATTTCTTACGTTGTTTTTAATTCGCTTTCTTGTTTATCCCTTCATTCCAAATTTTATAATCAGATTTAAGCTCAGAGCAATTATCTTCAAAATTTAAACACTGGATTTCAATTTTAGACAAATAATAAAGAAGGTAGTAGAATAATCAATTCGTTAAACTTACTAGGCATTTCCGGTAGTTGCTTGGCAATAATTGAAACGACGGTTGCAAAAACTCTGCCCAAATCGGCGATCACAGTCAGTGTCAAAGGTATGCCAATAATAGCATACGCGATACAGAACAACCTCCCCCAAAATGTTACGGGAACTATGTTGCCGTAACCTGAAAAATAATACATCGTATTAGAACTAAAGAATTTATAGTAGTGTATGCGTTTTATGCACAAATACATAACATGACGCTTCTTTTATACCCTTCCACTCGGTAGGTGTACAATATTATAATATGCTTTATTTGCATACATTACAACCATATACGTGGGGCAAAAACACGTGACTTCTTTTTTAATTTGAAAGTAATACTAAAATCAGTGATGGGCAAAATGTAATCAGATAAATGATTACAATTGCATTTTGTGCGGAGTGAAGCTGACCGACCGTATTCGCAACAGCGTAGTAAGAAAGCAAATAGGTATGAAAGAGAGTATCGGTGTAAAGATGAGAAAGGGTATGCTCCGTTGGTTCGGGCATATAGAAAGAATGTCCGAAGAAAAAATGACAAAACAGATATACAATGCGAAAGTGGAAGGATGTAGGTATCGGGAAAGACCTAGACTATCTTACCATGACCAAATACACCGGGTCTTATCTGAAGGACAAATCAGGAGTCTCCGTAACCGGCGAGCGTGTATGAGACGGACTATGACAGTAGAGGAAGCCAGAGAGGTATGTAAGGAAAGAGCCTGTTGGAACTCTGTACTCTCTGCCTACTCCGTAAGGGATCTGGCGTGATGATATAGATAGATAGATAGAATTGCATTTTCTAATATAAAATCATGATTCAAGATTAAAAGTGTAATCGTAATCATTAAAGATTGCAAAATGTAATTGTACTCGTTAATCATTAATACACTATCACGCCTATATTCCCTAAACGAGAGTGGTTAATCATTAATCTGATTGCATTTTGCCCATCTCTGACTAAAATACTAATAATTTCATTATCTGTTTTAAGGATTCGTGTCTAGTATTAGTAGTGTAGCTCCTACGAATTCCTCGTGGATACAAAACGGCAATCCATATAACATTCTGAAGGAATTCAAACGATATTTTATGCTTACATGGCAGTACACACCTATAGTGGTGAGCACAGTGGACGAAAAGAAGACCGCCTGCAATATGCTCCACTTCTCCTCCGCTGGCGGGAAGTTATTCTCCACCTCCAGAGCTAAACCACTCGAAGATGCTTCTTCTAGCACCTAAACAGAAGGTAATGAAAATCCATACTATCCAGGGATGGGCAAAATGTAATCAGATTAATGATTACAATTGTATTTTGCAATATTCAATCATGATTCAATATTAAAAATGTAATCGTAAACGTTGAAGATTACAAAACGTAATTGTAATCGTTAATACACCATCACGCCTATATTCCCCAAGCGGGGATGGTTTATCAATAATCTGATTACATTTTGCCCATCTCTGATACTATCCCTACTAATATTATAAATTCGAAATTAACTCTGTCGGTCTGTCTGTTTGTTTGTTACCTTTTCACGCCCAAACTGCTGAACAGATTTTGATTGAATAAATTCGGCAAGGACAGATTTTATCCAGGGGAAGGACATATCTTTTATCTCAAAAAAAAACTTTTTAGAAATTCCGGGTACAGGTAGTAAAAAATAAGGGCTTCTTTCACCACCCTCCAGTAATGTCTGAAGTAGAATAATCGACGTCTATTTTTTTTGTTTCACCATTTATGTGTAGCTCTATCTGACGGCTAAACTAGTCATTTTTAATTGCCGGGTTACGCTAGTCGAAAAGTAACAAACCAGCACTTTTATACCCTTAGTGTAGTTTTTATTTTATTCACGAACTAGCTGTTTCCCGCGGCTTCGCACGCGTTTATTTTGTAATTTGATGTAGGTAGGACTTTTTGGGATAGCATTAGTCCAAGACTTAAGAGACACCTTCATATTAAGTTTCTTTTAAATCCGTTCAGCCGTGTTAATATGGAGAAATAAAAACAACTATCCCCCATGGATCTTGCATTTCCCGAGCTAAAAAGTAGTCCTAAACAATCTCGGACTAATCCTCCATTCTTCAGTGATAGTGTATTTAATTGGTTCCGCCGTTCTGGAAATGAACACCGACACACTTTTTTTTTTATTTTGTCCGTATGCGCATAAAATATCTTCATTATTTCAAAATCACAAATCCCAAATGAATATTCCCGTGCCCTGTGCAGGGATCGTACCTGTGACTATTTGACAAAGTAAGTTAAGCAGTCTACCTTTTTTCGCTTAAATCAAGTCGTCTTTGTTTTGCAAAATTATTTATACAGTCAACTTAAATATCACTAAATTTTCTTGTAGAACAATTTCAGCATGAGTCCAAGCTTCCAGTCACCTGTGAGAAGGAAAAGGGAAATCAAAAGATTGCAAGGCCTTTCTTTAGCCAAAATATAATTAATATATTCGGGCCTTCATGTAGGCCGGTAAAAACCCATCAAATGCATATTAGTGTGATTTTATATACCACTTAGATGGATAGTATTGGCATGAACTAGTGTGCAAATAAAGCTACCTATTTCAAATCATTATTTCATGACTTAAGATACTTTAATACTATCTAATAATCTATATCATCATGTCAGATCCCTTGCGGGGTAGGCAAAGGGTACAGAGTTCCAACAGGTTCTTTCCTTACAGACCTTTCTGTCTCTTTGCACTCTCATAGTTCGTCTTATACACGCTGCCCGGTAAGGGAGACTCTTTACTTGCTCTTCGGATAAGACATGGTCTATTGGTCATGGTAAGATAGTCTAGTCCCCGATATCTTTGATCTGTTCTGGATACACTAACACCTAACAGCGGCGTGTAAATATGTATATTTCTTTTTTGCTATTGTTTTTTTATTAATAATTCTTTGCTGTTGTTATATAATTATTAATATTGCATATAATTTGTGAAACTATAAATAGTTGTTGTTCTACGTCGTTCCACTTTCGCATTGTATACCTGTGTGGATTTTTTCATATTAAGTTTCTTTATAATCTGTTCAGCCGTTTTAGTATGAATAAATAATAGATAACGGCGAGCGTGTATGAGACGAACTATAAGAGTAGAGGAAGCCAGAGAGGTATGTAAGGAAAGAACCTGTTGGAACTCTGTACTCTCTGCCTACCCCGCAAGGGATCTGTCGTGATGATAAAGATAGATAGATAGATAGAAATAATGCATATTCCACAGAAGTATTTTTCGAGATAAAAAGTGTTCTGTTTTATGTTACTATGTAAGACGCCTTCATATCATGTTTCAATTAAATTCGTTTAGCCATTTTAATATGAAGAACCAACAGGGAGACTAACTATTTCGGGAGAACCGTGTAGTGAATGTATTATATACTTCGTCAACTTCCACCAGACTTATTTCTCTATCAACTAACTTTATCACCGGGTTCAATCTTAGCCCCGGTTAGCCAGTACAGGTGGTCTTTGTAAAATATAAACTAAGCTATAGCGCGATTCTATTTAACATACAACACTAACGCCGTCTCATAAAAAAACGTATACAATATCTTCCTTTTCAAGAAGGATTATCAGTTTATCTATTTATTTTTAAATTATCGGTAAAATATTTCTGATTTAAAAAATTATAATCTAGCGTAATAGTATCTAACGGTACATTGCCAGCTAAGTCTGTAGCAAATGTTGTCAGTACATTTTGTGTTAGTCTTCTCGTAAGATATTCATCATCATTACAGTTTCGTATCCGGCCCATTCATCGTTAGAGTTCTCTTCAGAAGAAACAATCCGGAATGCATCATTGGTTCATGCACATAATCATGTTTAAGTGTTTAAATCAAACATGTATGAACAACTTCGAGTGAGTGCTCTTAACCACTGGAAAGTTTTTCGTGAGGAGACGAACCTGAGTCCAATATCAATTTATGGACGAATTCATGTATAGTCAAAATCACATATTTTACATCGTAACATTGCAGTTCGGGACAAACAGTAATAAAGTTTTATGGTTTATGCCGCGATAATATTGTAAGTTGATTTAGAAACAATGAATGATTTTATCAAATTCGACTTTCTTTTTCTGTCCTTAAAACCTGTTAGATTTTACGAAAATATAAGTATGCAGAGTTGTGATCTTTGGCTTCAATTACACAAATTTTATTTAAAACCATCAAACAGGTTTGGAGTAAAGTGTCTTTTTAGAAATCCAATGTTTCGCTCATTTCCGTCTTTTCTAGAAAAACCTTTTGATTTTTCAGGATAAATACCTATATATCGTGTTAACCAACATTTTAAGGTGTCCGAATGCAAAGTTTCATCAAAATCCACCTGGTAGTTTTTACGTGATGATGGTTTATACTCTTGGACAACAGACAAACAGACACGAAAGTCAAAAATTGTAGACTTGGCTTTTAAATTAGTAGAATGATATCCCTGGGTTGTTATTTCCTAAAAATATTCCATGTACAGACATGATTTCCTTACAGTATATTATATGTAGTATGTATAGATATAGATGCTTTACTTTTCCATACAAACCATTTGATTTCCTGAAAACCTAAATATTAACTATATTATCTGTCATATGAAATATCTCCATGTTAAGTTTCACTGATATCTGAAGAGTACTTTTGGAACAATGAATGATTTATCAAAATCGACTTTTTTTTACTTTCCTCGGAAACTGTTAAATTTTTCGAAAATATAAGTATACCGAGTTGTGATCTTTTGTACAGGCTACAATTACACAAAATTTCAATGAAATCCATCTAACAGATTTGAAATAAAATTTCTTTTTAGAAAACTAATGTTTTGCTTATTTTCGCCTTTTCTAGAGAAACCTTTCAATTTTACGGAATAAATACTATACAACATGTTAGCCAACATTATAAGGTATCCACACGCAAAGTTTTATCAAAATCGTCTTGGTAGTTTTTACGTGATGCTGGTTCATACCCTCCGACAGACAGACAAACAGACACGAAAGCCAAAAATTGCAGAATTGGCTTCTACATCGATATAAGAATACCCCTGGCTTGTTATTTCCTTACAGACTTATTATATGTATATAGATAAGTGAGGGTGAACGCTTCATAAGAGTTATTTTTATGAATACACTGCCAGCATGATCAAAAAGTCTTTATGAAAATCTGTGTTTGTACGCAGATGTATTTGTCACTAGATGTCACTACAAGTGCGTTCCAGTAGGCGACCGAAGCGCTCACAGTGTATATGACATTTAGCCATTCTATAAGTCTATATTGGTTCTGCGGAAAGGGCGCTTGGGCGTTTTTAATAGCAACTGAAGCGCACTGCAAATGTGTAACCCTACGCTCGCAAGAGCGCTCTATCAGCGCGCGATGGCAAAGCGCTGGAGTAAAACCGCTAAAAGTTGATTGAGGAAAGCGCTCACAGTTTTCAGCCCAGCGTGTTGAGAGAGCGCTTGTTGACTAGTATAGGATTATTATTGCTATGTTTTATTTGGTTTTTTTTTCTATTATTAATATTTTTTCATAGTCTCACTGAGAGCAAAGACTTTCCTTCTCTGGAACGGAAGACCAGCGCTGACTGCCTTAACTCAGCAAACTTGATGAGTTAGGACCCCTTTTGTGATGCGCGTCCTATTTCTATCTAATAATTGTTACCTTACTTCATCTCATATTGTTACGTACACTATTAAGTCAAAAGCTTTCATGAAACTACTTGTGCGTTGCAAAATAAACATTTATTATTATTATTATATTATTTGGTGGCTTTTCTTAACAATACGAAAATACCAGTAACATGAGTCTTACTCAAAGATACCACTAACCCAACCAAAGATATACTTATAAATGTTAGATTGGGCGATACAGGCGATATGTTAGAGTGAACAAAATTGCTTTATATAGATACTAGTTATATGTGAGTACTACTATGCGCACTGGGTCGTCGTGGTGGAGTAACCTCTGGACGGGTACCACTATCTCTTTAGCAAAGCTATTTGCTGTAAGGAAGATATGTAGATATACACAGTTTACTTCTTTCTCCTTTTTACGGCAAAGTAGGATTGAAATAGTTTAACTAAAGAGATTGTAGTAACCACCCTGATCTCTCTCACCTCAATTTATGTGAAAAGGCAATGAGACAATATAGAATGATTTTTCAGGCTACTAATATAATTATTATAATAATATAATATTAGCCCTGTTAAAAAACTGTTTCACCGTTGAACTGAGATGGTTTAGGCCATAGTCCACCACGCTGGCCCAGTGCAGGTTGGCGAACTTCACACACCTTTGAGAAACTCTCAGGCATGCAGGTTTCCTTACGATGTTTTCCTTCACCGTTAAAGCAACTAATTTTTAATACGCAAATGCTTTCGAAAAGACAGAGGTGTGTGCCTGAGTTTGAACCCGAGACCTCTGACTTTGCAGTCCAACGGTGTAACCACTAGGCTACTACTGCTTTAATTCAATATAATTATTACCATAATATTTTCAAAGAATAATATTTTTAGTCAGAAAACTGTTGCCAACACTACTAACCCGCTCATATACAGCCAAATAGTCACTGAGTAATTTCTCAACGCCATCATCTTCGGTCCCATTGATGCTGTGTTCAGACACAATACGAATCAGGTTCCATCTCTCTGTGAGAAGTCTCTCTCTGTGGTACTCCTGTTTCTCTAATTCGGCTGGATACTCGAGGGCACGGAATACCTGTATGCAATACACATTTCATTAATTATGTTTTTTTTTATTTGGGTGTGTGTGAATGATCTACGCTGTTGACCGCGGGGCCTTTACAGCTTCACCGGACAAGAGAACGAGCGTGCAACCAATACACTCGAGCCAGAAGGGCAAGGGAGAAACTACCTCAAGGGCGCCTCAAGGAGGAACGGCCTCGGCTTGGGTAGCTGGGAGGGCGTATACTAGGTGTCTCGCCGTGGTGCTCTGCACCGGCCGGCGGGCAAGGGATTTTTCGACCTGGCCGGCGAAGTCGGTGTCTGATCCTGTGTGTGGTTACTGTATCCAAAATAGGGATGTAAGGGAATCGAGGGGGTCGGTGAGAACATGCAGCGGACGGCGGTAGCGGCTGATAGGAGCGGAGTTAGGTTCGTAGTCGGCGGCGGCTACGTTTAGCAGATTTCTATGATTGGACGCGTTCGCGAAATATCGGGTTGTCGCCTTTTTAATAAAGGCGCAAATAGGTTCAAGACCGAGATCGAAACAGAGATCGACATTCCGTATAAACCGCGGGGCTCCAACGCCTTGCGGAGGAAACGGGATTAAACCGTTTGTAGTCTATCGATGTGAGAGCGGGCGGCGTGCCCGAAAACCTCACAAGCGTCATTTATGGAAAGAGATAAATGAGCTAGCAAGTAGCCTAATTGTAACCTATACTGTTAGGGTAATATCCAAAATTTATTTTTTGTTGTTTGTTATTGACTGCTTTGGGTGTCTAGTCGCGAATAATGCGCCTTGCGATCACAAGGTCCTGGGTTCAACTTCTCAGTCTGACAAATACGTCTATTAAAAAAAACCCAGTATCTGGTATATGATAATAATCTCGCCATGGGACCTAACATCGTCGGCAAAACGTGGGTGTACGAATACACTGCCACTCCCACTTCGGGAACATAGACGTTATGGTGTTTTGTTTCTTATTATTGAAATGTTAACAGTTTGTTAACTATTGAACTTGATTGTTTAATGATGGTCGTCTGAATTCTGTTATGAGTTTAAATATATAATGTTTATAAACACACTAATATAGAATAGAATTCGCTGATATTGTTAATTGCATAGTTTGTTTACGCTAATCATGCTACATATAAGTACCTTGTACAATCACAGAAGTACATCACCAACATTAGTCGTCGTTGCTGGCCTTTTAGTTCCCTCTGGTTCCCTCCCTAGAGGCATGGGGCTTTCGGACCTCCTCCTCGCTAGTAAAACGCAGTATCAATGTTACTGCTTCACACCTATTTTTTCTATGTTCATATGTATGTATGCTTTTTTATGTATGTTTACTGATATTTCCATCAACCGTGGACTGATTTTGATGATTCTTTTTGCATTGGATTCAATATAGCTCCGAAGTGGTCCCATTTTAATTTTATCAGGATTGGACCTTGGACTTTAAAGATACACCACGGGACTCCTTGACGGCAAACGTGTGACGGTGAATGTGTTAATTCAGTTATTATCAGTATTATATCAATCCTGTAGGTACCTTACTGTAGAACTAAGTAGAATAATATAATAAAGGGATATAAATATTTATAATTAATTCACTCATCACTTAAATTGTAAAATAAATAACTTATAAAAAAGCGGAAACCGACTTCAAAAAGCCATAAATAAATATTTGAAGTCGGTGTCGGTTGGTGCCGTCGCATACTTGGCTTTTTAAAAAGTTATTTATTTACTATTTATTTACTTTCCGCTCGAACTAGGGCAAATTCAAGCTGCAACCTATTACAGGTTATCGCCAGGCTCTACCATTCGATATATTATACAACAATTATAAAGCACCGTCACGCCTTTATTCCCCAAGTGGGGGTGGCAGAGGTGTACTGAGTACACCCACTTTTCGCTGACGATGTTAGGTCCCATGTAATAGGGGGCGAGCCTATTGCCTTATACCGGGCACAATTCCAGACTCAGGATTCATACTCGGAATTTTTCGTTATAAAAACTACATTTGTCAGACCTAGGATTTGAACCCAGAACCTCGTGATGACAAAGCGATGCACTTTGCCATTAGATCAACGAGGCAATTATATCTATCTATCTATCTATCTTTATCATCACGCCGGATCCCTTGCGGGGTAGGCAGAGAGTACAGGGTTCCAACAGGTTTTTCCTTACATATCTCTTTTGCTTCCTCCACTCTCATAGTAACCTAAAATAATTACTGAAAAGTCCTCCATCTTCCAGTAACACTCCATTCAAAATCGGTTCCGCCGAAGATTAGTA
This sequence comes from Phalera bucephala, assembly GCA_905147815.2. Taxonomy (NCBI): domain Eukaryota; kingdom Metazoa; phylum Arthropoda; class Insecta; order Lepidoptera; family Notodontidae; genus Phalera; species Phalera bucephala. Next base: position 12,153,730 of record LR990615.1, read on the forward strand.
CGGACAAACAAACAGATAAAGAAAAATATAAAAAAACACGTGTTTTGGTTTTTATTATGGTAGAAATAGCCATATGAGCTTAAGAAAAAATCAGATCGACACATGAATTCTGTCTATTAGTATTCCCGTGTGGGAATCGTACTTGCAACTATTTGGTAAGGTAATTTGAGTTGTCTACGTTTTATCGCATAAACCAAGCACCATCGTTTTGCAAAAGTATTTATAGGGCAACTTTAAAATTAGTAAATTTTTGTTATAAAACAATGTAGTCGATCATTTCTCTATCAACGGGTTACTTCTGAACCCATACAGAAAGTCTTTGTAAAATATGAACTAAACTATAGCACGATCTTATTTAACGCTAACGCCGTCTCATAGAAAAACACATACTTTATACACAATACCTAGGTACTTTCTTTCTGAAGAGGACTGCCAGTTTATCTATTTATTATAATATTATTATAATTATTGGTAAAATGGCTCTGATGAAAACCTTCAATGCCCATTTTGCGAAACATCTGGAGTAAATATTTAAAAAAGATATACGCAGAGTCAGTATCGCGCACCGTTGAGTTCTTTTTTATTATATTATATAAACGAACTAATATGCAAAATTTCGTGCCCGGATCAGTCATCGTTAAAGAGTTCACTCCCGTAGAGACAATCATGACTGCATCATCAATTCGTACAACAAATCGTATTTGAGTATCTAAATTACATGTGTATAAATAATTGCGGGCGCGTGCTTTTAACCATTGAAGGGTCTTTTTGTAAGAGTAGGAACCCGAGTGCAATATCAGTAGGCGAAATCCCACATTTTAACGTAACATTGCAGCTCGCGACTAATCATAATTAAAATAATAAGTTTTATGGTTTATCCCACAATAATCCGGGATTGCTTGATTTTTCCGGGATGAAAAGTATTCTAGATTTTAAATTAGGTTATAAGTTATTACCATCCCAAGTTTCATTGAAATCCGTTTGGTAGTTTTTGCGTGATTGAAACATAAAGAGACAGACAGAAAGATAGCAGACACACAATAATTCCGTAAAAAATTGTTTCGGCCTCTATGTCGATAAGGAAGTTTACATCAATTAAAATTTTCAAAAAATATACAATGTTCAGATTCAACTCGGTTACAGTTTTATTATATGTAGTATAATATAGATTTGCTCTATCACTTTTTCTCTAAATTGAGTTGCCACGTATTGGCAAGCGCAGCGTGGGACGACCGCCTGCCAGATGGACCGACGATCTTGTGAAAATCGCAGGAAGTCGTTGGATGCAGGTGGCATCGGACCGGTTACGCTGGAAAGCGATTGGGGACGCCTATGTTCAACAGTGGACAAGTATAGGCTGAGATGATGATGATGATGATGAGTTGCCCCAAAAATAACAACAAAAAATCTAAGAATTTTTTACAAAATATATATATTATAGAAACTGTGTCATTTCGATTTTATAATAGTATAATAGACATACCATAAAAAGGCGAATAGATAGATACCTTTTCTGGCTTGATAGACATCCCATACAAATAAAACAAACTTGATTATCCTCTTACTTATTAAAGTAGAAAAGCATAAATGTTGTACATAATCACTGTTAGCTCATACACACTACTAAATAATATTAAAAGTTCTCAAATTCCTTTTCATAGAGACATGTTGAACATTTCTTAAGTTTAGTATCACCGACTTCCCGGAAGTTTGTAGACTCAGACGCACTTTTGAACGTGGGTGTATAAGGCGGAACCATTTTTTGATGATATACTGTATACCAGTTAATATCACAAAACCATGCATGACATTTTATATCAAAAACTCCCGTTTTAAGAGAACCAAAACGCTTTATTGGGTCTGCTTCCAGCAGATGTTTTAACAAAGACTTACATGGCGCGGTAGTCTTGTCTGGAGTTTTAAAATGGCCATCAAGTATTTTCTCATAGAGTTTTATGGGTTCTGAACTATAAAAAGGTGGATACCCAGCATTCATTTCAAAAATTAATACGCCTAGCGACCACCAGTCGACAGCAAACGAATACCCCTTCGACATTATTATTTCAGGTGCTAAATATTCAGGTGTTCCACATATTGTCCAAGTTCGAGATTTTATCAGTTTACAAAACCCGAAATCACACAATTTTATGTAGCCAGACTCACTGATTAATATATTCTCGGGTTTGATGTCTCTGTGAACTATTGAGCAATGGTGAAGGTACTCCAACGCTAGCACCATTTGAGCTGCATAGAACTGTGACACCGGTTCGTCCAATGCTCCCATTTTTCTTATCAGCACGAACAATTCACCGCCCGCCTGGTATGGTAACAGTAAGTAAACATATACATTATCTTTGCAACTATAATCCAGAGAACTTAAAAATGGAAATTTAACACTTTGTAATAATTTCTTTTCCAAGTATAAATTTTTTAAACATTTCTTCTTTATAACTTCAGACTTCTCCATAGCTTTCATGGCGTGGTAGTTTAATGTATTTATGTCCCGCACAAGTAATACTGTACCAAATGCCCCAGTTCCTAGAGTCTTGATTTGGTCAAACTCTTTTGGGGATTTTTCGTATGATGTAGGATTTTGGTATTCCTTTAAAAAATCTTGTTTTAGTTGGTCTAACTGTCGTTTGTGGTTTAACTGTAGCTCGTAAGTATATGTATAAACCTTTTGTAGGCTTTTTTCGCGTATCATTTTTATAATATTTTATTATTATCATTATTTTATATAATATGACAGAGAATATAAAAAAAAACTGTAAATGAATTTAAAAAAATCCCGTCAACATTACAAAAGTTCAATGTCAACCATTTTGATTATAAAAATGTCGTGAATAATGTCAAGTTAAATTTATTTTTTTATAACAACTGACAGAACTATAGAGAGAAGAACAGTTGAAATTCGAAAGGATTTATCTGTGAACCACGTGTATTTACCAATAATACACAAACATGATACAAAAAATAGTTAAATATATTTGATTTCTTAATAATAATACACCTACTTCACATTTTATTCTATCGTGACCACTGCGAGTTCTATTCTAAACAATCTTGCAGACATACACTTTATTTATCCTGCAGTGCGCTATTATTATCCATGATTATTATAGTATAATTTCCTTTTTATGTAAAAACTCTGTTGTAATTTAGCAATTTTTGTTGTATAATTTCATAGCAGAGTAACAGTTGTGGTTACTTAAGAACGTCGTGGTTGCCTTTAAATGTTGCAGCATTTAAATATAGTATGTTAACAAGAGTGTATATTAATATAAAGTAACATTATGTTTGTCATGTTGCTAATCCTAAAATAAATTAAATAATAAATGAGCGTATTACAGAGTAGTATAAGACAAGCGGGAGCAATTTTAGGCCCACACTGTAAGCGCACACAGAGGAGTGCTTTATTATTTCAAAGGTATTATAGTCTTTAATTAAAAGTCGATGGAAGCGGAACGAAAACACCGTCGCTCAAAGAAGTCTGCAGTCTGTGAACATGTCCTTGACCGCACCCGCCATAACATCAGATTTGATAGACCACAAATCCTCGTGAAAGAACACCGATTCCTACCAAGGATGGTTCGCGAGGCTATTGAAATTAAAAAACATCCTAATTTCAATAGAGAAGATGGCTGGGTGCTTCCATCGACTTGGGATCCAGTAATTAATATAATCAAATCCAAAACCAAGCATAACACTGCAAGACCTCAAGACACTGTGAGCTCATTCTGCGTAGATCGGACCAACAAAAATAATTAAGAAGTTTGAGGGTACCCCGGAACAACTATACCTTTTGGACGTCTACCACCTCAGTCCTTCCCGTGACCATGGGTGCTGCAAAGCACTCGAAACGTCGGGAACTTAAAAATCAAAAAATAAACCGCGATAAAATCCGAAAAAATAGTTTTATTTCAAGGTAATTTATTAGATAATATTCTTTAAATAAATAACAATCGATTTTTAGAAAATAGTCTCCAATGGAGAGAACATGCACGCACCGCTGAGCCACGCAGACATGAAGACCGCAGCAACAAATATATTAATTGAAATTCAATTTTACCTACTTTGACAGAACGGCTGAATTGGTTTAATGTAATAAAATTACACCAGGCGCCTATACAGCGATTATAGACTTATGTTTCCTTATCTACTGGATAGTTTGTCTCATACCCTCTTCGGTAAAGAGGTTAGAGAGGTTTAAACTACGACTATGCATAGTTCTTTGATGCACTGTGATATTTGAATTATGAAAATCAAAGTATCGAAAATAGATAGGTACGTCTAATATGAGGACGGGTACTTGCTAATATGCTATTATTCATGTCTTGTTATACCTCCCTCTACCATCTCCATTCTACTCTAAATGACATCGCAGCAGGCAGATGGTGGGACGTACTGGACGCCTTTTAAATCTATTGACCCTTAATAGCTTCAAATAGAGTACGGCATAATAATGCAAAATAATATAAACCAAGTTTATTTACCATACCAAAAAATGTCCCTATTTTTCTAAATTGTCATGGATATACGAGTAGTACGTAGGTACATAGTTTAAAAAAATGTGACCCTCGTTTCTCACAATAGGACAAATGTTCGATGTTATGTATGTTTCCATATGTCAACTATATTCAAGCTAACGCCTAAAGCTACAATTAATAACGACTTATTTTATTTTTTAACTTTTATTTTATTTTTTAACTTTTATTTTATTTTTGAATAGTATTACTTATTGTTCACTTACTCCAGTTATGTTTTATTAGCGGCAGACTTACAATTCGGATTAATTTCTTTATAACTTTAGCGCTCCACAAAAACATTCAAAAGTCTTCAAATTCCGATTCATAAAGGCACCTTGAAGCCTGTTTAAGTTTTGGTTGTTCTATATCTGGAAAGTTACTTGAATCTCCCGGAGATGGACAGATTGGTATAAATGGAGCCTCTATTCTCTGATAGAGTATAGTTGGCCAACATATACTTTTAAACCACGCATGACCTTTTATATCAGCTATACCAGCTTTCAGTGAACCAAACCGCTTCGTCGGATCCACCTGCAATAATCCCCTTATAATGTGTTTACAATCACTCTCCATGCATTCAGGATTTTTATAATGACCTTCGAGTACTTTTTCATAAAGCTTATTGGGATCAGATGCAATGAAGGGTGGATGACCTGCGATCATTTCAAATATTAACACACCACATGCCCACCAATCAACCGCGAAAGAGTAACCCTTAGACATTATAACCTCCGGTGCTAAATACTCCGGGGTTCCGCACAATGTCCAGGTTTTCTTTTTGAGCACTTTACAAAATCCAAAGTCACACAATTTCAAATATCCATTTGCATCAATCAAAATATTTTCTGGTTTAATGTCTCTATGCACTATTTCACAGAAATGAAGATATTCTAATGCTAAAACAACTTGGCTTGCATAGAATTTTGCTAAGTTATCAGAAAAGTTGCCATATTTTTGTATGTATGTGAATAATTCTCCACCAGATATATAAGGCAACACGAAGTATAAATACACGTTGTCTTTAAATGCGACGTCCAATGACACGACGAACGGAAACTGTATACACATCAGAATTTTCTTTTCTAGAAGTAAATGCTTTACGTGTTTTCTTTCTACTACAATACCTTTCTCGACAACTTTCATCGCATGATATGTAAAAGTAGATTTATCTCTTACTAAAAACACTTCACCATAAGCACCGTCACCGATAGCTTTGAGTTTATCGAAGCTTTCAGCCGATTTATCATAAGCAGGAGGATCTTCAAATTTCTTGAGGAATTCAGCCTTTAACATTTCCAAATATCGCACGTGGTCTTGATGATTCTGTGCAGTATACGAAGACTTTGCCATATCCTATTACACATGGACAAATATTTCATTTAAAAGTTTAGCAATACGACTATATTACCTCAGAAATATTAATAGAAATATAAAAATCATTATTTACGACAGCATTATTATGTACTTGTCAATACATTTTAACAGGTGTTCGTCACTATGGTTTTGACTACAATCATCGACAATCTTTTTTGTCCATAAAGTCTACATAACGGTTTGTCCACCACGCATTGAGCAGTCTGTAAAAAAACGTGACGACAAGGATACTCACTTAGAGCCCTACGTCTCTTCCTAAATAGGGTGACCATACATGGGTATGATTAGATTATTTTATCGAACATTACGTTACGTACGGTATATTTACCATAAATGCCGAATAACATGTGAAGTAGTTGCTTTATTAAGTGCTATACCATGGTGCTATACTCACATAATCAACACGTCAAATACTAAATATACATTGAAAGTAGATTACAATTTCCAATTCGTACGGACTGCTTAAACTCATTGGATCGACTAGCTGCGGGGTTGATCGCCGCAAGAGTAAATTCTTTGTTTACATATAAATATTCGTTTGGGTTAAGTGTTTGTGTATATGATTTTTATATCTGTTAACGGACCCAAGACTCAGTGTAAGTTGAGTTTTAAAAAAAGTCGCACAAATAATCGTGAAGTCTGTATATTAACTATATACAGACTTCAACGATTATTTGAACGATGATACACTATACTTTATGTATATAAGAACGCATTTGAAACATATCATAATTAGCTATAGTCCGAATTAGTTCTTCATTATATTCACTGTACTACATCGTAATGGGTGCGAGCAAGACACCGGGCTTCAGGTTGTTGCTCTCACTCATCATGGTTTCTCGAGTTATTTCTCTCGAGAAAATTCAGTGTTGTCTGTGAGTCAGAGTTTAATTTTCTCTTGCAATATTTTGTCATGAGTCAATCTGTTTTGGATAATAAATCAATGATAATAACAGTTTAGGAAGCTGTTATTCTGTAAGGAACTGGCTCATAGGATTATTTTAATCTTTGAACTGGCAACACTTTATTTTTAAAAATGGGTTTCCGAAAAATAACATTTATTTATTTTTCAAAAGTCTGGTAATGGTAATGTGTTTTCTTGAATTTGCTCTGACTTCTGCAATTACCCCAAAAATCTATATTATTTTTAATTCTCAATAACGCAGTCCATAAAAACATCCAAACTGTTTGCGGTAGAAGATTTTATGATGGCAGATGACGGCCAACGGCATATATACTCGCCCCATGCAGGCGGTTATTCTCGCTCTAAACAAGAGCAGTATGCATTGTACTTACGAAAACTGCACCAAGATTTTATAGAATCTTGGAATGAAAAGTCTGAAAGTAACGCAAAAATGGCCGATTTTGAGAGACATAAAGTTCTTGGTACGGGCGCCTTCGGTGTAGTTTACCTTGTAAAACATACATCTTCCAGCAAATATTACGCTATGAAGACACTGGAGAAAGAAAAAATTGTAAAACTCAAACAAATCGAGCATAGCTATTATGAAAAAAAGATTTTGTGTGGTTTAAATTTCCCTTTTGTGGTTTACATGAAATATTTCTTTAAAGATAACGTCTATATATATTTTGTATTACCGTTCATAGCAGGCGGCGAAATGTTTTCTCACTTACGCAAGATGGGGAAATTCGAGGAATCTTCTGCTAAATTCTATGGCGCTCAAGTAATTTTAGCCTTAGAATATCTACACGCATGTGAATTAGTATATCGTGACTTGAAGCCTGAGAATATTTTGATTGACAGAACGGGCTATGTGAAAATCACTGACTTCGGATTTTGTAAGCTTATACGTGGCCGAACTTGGACCCTCTGCGGGACTCCGGAATACTTAGCTCCTGAGATTATTCTTAGTAAGGGATACGGGATGTCCGTGGACTGGTGGTCGATGGGCGTACTACTATTTGAAATGAGTGCCGGCCACCCTCCTTTCTTCGCCTCTGATCCAATGAGGATTTATGAAAAGATTGTTGCAGGAAAATACAGATGCCCTAGCCACTTCACCTCTGAATTAAAAGACTTGATAGGCCATGTACTTCAAGTGGATATAACTCGACGCTATGGAAATCTCAAAAACGGGGTCCTGGATTTTAAGAATCATAAATGGTTTAAAGAAATCGAATGGGACAATCTATTGAACAGCCGGATACATCCCCCTTTTATACCGAAAATTAAGTCTCCGGGGGACACGACTAACTTCGATTTCTTCGAAGAAGAAAAAGTAAAGGACAGCCCTGTTTGCTTATTTGAAGAAGAATTTGCTGAATTTTAACCAATTTCAACTGTTTAATATATATTAAAACTTAACTTTAGGCTACAAAGAAACAACATGGATAAGGACATTATTAAGTTTAAGTACTAAAAGATGAGTATATTTTATGTTATAGGTTACGTTTTATATAAGCTCTTCTTGTAATTTCATTTATTTCTTCTTAAAATTGTCAAAAACAAATTTCTGATTTTGTGATTCACGCTACCACTGTGATATAGCAGTCTACCATCTTCTCGTTTGTCCTCGTCCTGTATAGGTAGCTTTTCCAGCCAAGTTGAATAGAGAAAGTACTAGGTATCTTTCCTTACATACCTCTCTGGCTTCTTCCATTCTCATACTTGAACGGGAAGAAACCGATACCGAGTTGGTAACGATGTGCATGTGAATGAGTTTGTATTTCTTGGATGCGCCTTAAGTAAGGATGGGAAATACACCGCTGACATAGAAAGAAGAGTGAGTGCAGGCAATCAGGAAAACTACTTGGGAGCCGGCACTTAAGCCAAAAGTCGCAACTGGCCATACATAACAGGGTGCTAGTCCCAACGCTGTTATATGGCAGCGAGAGCTAGGTATGTAAGAAGAATGTAGTATGTGAATGAAGGAATGTAGAAATGCGAGCTCTGCGGAAGATGTGCGGAGTGACGCTGACCGACCGTATTCGCAACACCGTAGTATGAAAGCGAATAGGTATGAAAGATAGTATCAGTGTAAAGATGATAAAAGTGTATGCTCCATTGTTTCGGGCATATAGAAAGAATTTCATAAGAAAGAATGACAAAACAGATATACAATGCGAAAGTGGAAGGATGTAAGTACCGGGGAAGACCTAGACTGTCTTACCATGACCAAATACGAGTCTTATCTGAAGAAATAGTCAAGAGTCTTCGTAACCGGCAAGCGTGTATGACGAACTATGAGAGTGGAGGCAGCCAGAGAGGTACAAGAGATAGATTAAAAAAAGTAAAAACGTAGCCCCACACTATGAATCATTCCTGTGTCGTGGGTGCGTTTACAAACATGAAATTCACATGCACAAACACCCAGATCCAAACAAATATTTGTGGGTTACACAAAGATTTATACTGTGCGGGAATCGAACCCGCGACTACTCAATCCAGTGGGCGGAGCGACTCAAGCTCTTAACCACTGGACCAAGCTGCCTGTTTATCTGCACATTGCTAATACTAGGCATATTAAATTAAATATTTTACATTTTAGCTAAATTCGCCTGCACTTTAAATAATTTTCGATGCAGCCCAATATATTCTGAGTGTGCAGTAAATTATATTTTTTTTACCATCTTGGCAGCCGTTAAAATCACTAAATATTTTTGGCAAAGATCGTGTTGACATTTCTTTTAAACCAGGAGTACAACATAAATTTGTTTCACATAAAACAAAATTTGATATTCATTGTACATGCAATAAAAAAGTAATGAGTGTGTATAAGAAGATTCTGAAGCCAACTATGAAAGTAAAGAAGGCGAGAGCCCCATAAGTGGTTATCGTATCACGTACCGTCAAGACCATTGTCCCTGAGAAATGTTGGTGATGGGACTATATATAAGTTCATAGTTGGGTAGACGGTAGGGATAGCCGTGAAAAACAGAAAAATAGAAGCAGCACTATTCTACTCCGATCAAAGAACCTGTGAGAACTCAACCGTCTTAGTCCGCAAAGGACCTGAAGTAGAGTATAGCAGTAGTACATACCTAAATATTATCAATATACTTTAAATACTAACCAAAGAAGCGCTTCGACACCCTGGTGCTTAGCGATCATCAAGATTAAGCAGCGTTCGGGTTGGTCGGAATGAGATGGGTGACCGTTTGTGGCATTTCATTTTCGACAGTTTACGTGATTCAGATGGCTTGCAAAGCCGTTGGTACCGGTTATAACTTAATGAGGTAGACCTTGCCCGAGTTAGAAGCCTGATAGGCGGCTAGATAAGTTCCAACAGCAGGTGGCCACAAACCTGTCATCGCCAGTCCACACTGGCCTACATGGTAGAGTATAACCTGATCTCTCTCGCCTCATTTTTGAGAGAAGGCCTTTGGTTAACAATGGTTTACTATCTATCTATGTCTAACATCACACCAGATACCTTACGGAGACCTGGCGTGAAGATATACCGTGTGAAGAACCTGTTGAAACTGTGTACTCCCTGGCTACCCCGCAAGGCATCTGGTTCAGTATAGGCTGAAAAAAATATTTATTATACACACCGTCACGCCTATATTCCCCAAGTGGGGGTGGTATAGGTGTACTGAGTACACCCACTTTTCGCCGACGATGTTAGGTCCCATGTAAAAGGGAGTGAGCCTATTGACATATACCGGGCACAATTCCAGACTCCGGACTCATACTGGGAACTTTTCGTTAGAAAAACTACATTTGTCCGACCTAGGATTTGATCCCAGGACCTTATGATCACAAAGCTATGCGCTTTGCCACCAGACCAACGGCGCAGTCATATTGACTATAGTCATATATATTATCTATCTATCTATAACCTCACGCCAGATCCCTTGCGGGGTAGGCAGAGAGTACAGAGTTCCAACAGGTACTTTCCTTACATACCTCTCTGTCTTCCTCGACTCTCATAGTACGAACTATGAGAGTCGAGGAAGCCAGATCTCATATATATTATACAAGCCTCATATATATTATACATATTTATAATAGATACTAACCAAACCTCCTCCTGCAGTATACAGCATGAGGGCCACGAACAAACCCACGTGGGACAGCGCCGCCCTCGGCCTGAAGCTGTCCCACTTGGACTTTGGGGGCGCCCCCATCAGCGTCTCAGTCTCCCACGACACATTCTTCACGTTCTTACACATCTTGTCAAGTCCTCTGCACTTCCGCGTATAACTCCACCATCTTCTGTACTTGGTAATGTCCGTTTATTTATTCCTAGCTGTTTTGTAAATAATTAAATTACTTTATATTTATTTTCCTCTAGAATCCGGGAACTGGGAACGTAAATTTGGATTACATAAAAAAAAACCACTGTCACACCTATAATCACCAAGCGGGGAAGGCAGCTTTTCGCCGACGATGTTAGGTCCCATGTTATAGAGACTGAGCCTATTGGCATCATTCCAGGCACAGTCGGTTCCAGAATCTCGGGAACGCGACGCGCCTTATTCTGCACTAGACTATGCAGTCTTATTCTTCGCACTACACCATTGAATTTCGATTTATTAAATAAAATACGAAAGTGAAAGGATGTTGGTACCGGGAAAGACCTAGACTTCCCTGACCAAATAGACCGTGTCTTATCTGTAGAGCAAGTCAAGAGTCTCCCTAACCAGCGAGCGCGTATGAAACGAACTATGAGAATGGCGGAATCCAGAGAGATCTGTAACGGAAGAACCTGGTGGGACTCTGTAATCATGTCTACCTCACAAGGAATCTGGCGTGATGATGTAGATAGATAAAATATTCCTACAGGTTATTTGTTTAACATTCTTCCATACAATTAATTGTTATGAATTTTGTAGTATATACGCTAAGCACGTAGTCTACGTACCATCCAAATGAACTGATACCCTTAATATAAAATAATGAACTGTCTCTAGGTCTAATGATACATGGTAAGACTGGCGATCACGAGGTCCTGGGTTCAGGTTTTCTATAAAATTCTAAGTAGGCAGCAGTCCAGAATTTAGAATTGTGTCATTTATAATGACAATAAGCTCGCTTCCAATTATATTTTTGTGTTTTTATCGTAAATTGTCGGATACCTGCTACTAAAGCTACTGATAATTTAGAGGCTGCGTGGAAGCCCTACTCAAAGATTTTATGAATTGATCAGTTTCAGACATAAAACTTCATTTTGATCGGGTCCTACATAAATTTAGGGTAGCATTCTAATAGTAAAATTCAGACATTCTTACGTCAAAATGAGCTTTTAGTCACTCGTACATAATGTTATCTACTAGAAAACAAAAATACTAAATTCTTAAAAAATCCTAATCGACACAGTGCTACATTTATTTAACACAGATTTTCTGAACCATTATATAGAAATGCGATTATATACTATGCGATAACGCAATAGTTAGATTAGATTTAAAAAGATGTTAAATTAATTTTTTGTAGGTACCCTCGCAAGGTTTACATATTAAATTTGAATTTAATTGAGCATATAAATTCAAATATCGTTCCCACTTGTAAACGTAGTGGATCAGTTGCAACGTAGACTCAAACGAGCATGAAGATTTCTTTAGTAAGTGCCCTCTCGAACGAAAGCTTAGCTCACGATGAAAATATTCAACCATATAAACGCTCGCAGAGTAATGCTTTCGAATAAATAAATACTTGCATGCTGGACGTGTACCTTCAGGCTGACGAAACGAGTGGACGTGACAATAGAGTTCCACGAAACCCTAATAAAAGACAACAAAGCATTCCAAGCCTTCACCAACAAAAGAATGTAAGCTATTCAGAGTTAATGAAACAAGCGCAAATTTTCAATTTGATATAAAAGTCGATTCGTATACAAATTGTACGACCAATGAAGTGATATAGTTCATAGATATTCAATGACTGAAAAAGCCTTTGATAAAACTGAAGTGGTACCTATATAATATTAGTTATGATCTGTGGTAGAATCACATTTACGTTTGCGTGATTGATTATTCATTCGCTAAACAAAAATAACCAAAATTGTTACATGAACATCAATAAAAATCTATAGTAAACTTCTCATCAAAGCACCCATTCATCATCGAACAAGTATTAAATTTACCCCGAAATTATATAGAAAACATAATTGAGCTTTAATTTGGAATATAATAAAAAGAATATATATAACAAACATGGCAATATTCAAACACAACTTGCTTGACTGTAAAACTGCAGTGGAGTTTAGCTGGACATAACTGCTGGATGTTGAATATACTTTGTGTAAAAATAATCACATAATTGGCATCAACAGTACGGCAGGCATAGAAAGGAATTGTATTGGTTTGCACTGGACCAGGATGACCAAAAAAAGGAGTGAATACCTTAGTTTTGCAGAAGTTTGCTTATAATAATCGTAATATAGGAGTCCTATTAGAGGTATTGTACCTCTACAAGACCTTTCAAGCGAAGCATATGAATTATTATTCAAAGACGTTCAATCCAATTTTCTTGAAAACGAAACCTCCATTTATCTTTTTTGTCTGAATCAGAAAACGAACGTGTTTATGGAACTAGGCCACAGACTAGACACACGGGAGTAATACCAAAGAATTTTCTAGAACGCCCGGACGAAACGTGATTGCTTTACTGAGGAAGGTAATAATTTCTCGCAGCCTGGGAAAGACAGAGTAATCGAACTTGAAGACAGTAATTTGTTGAATTATGGGGATTATTAACTAGTTATTGTTTACGTTTATTCTGACAAAATTTATGACCTACGTGTAGTTCTAGCTTATAATCTATTATTTACTATCCAATTCGGCGTTTGCATGTAATAAAGTAACAAATATCCAAATATCTAAACATCTAAACTTTCTCATTCCTTATATAAGAAAAATTTCCTAAATTAAAACTTAAAGGAGAGTAATTCATTAAATCCGATAAAAAATTTATAATTACGTGTGGTAAACAAATTAGCTTCGCCTTCATATAGCTCACGTAATGGATAGTGAGAAGTATTCTCATATTTACAGGATGAAGAAGTTATTCTCTTCTACATATCTTATAAATATCTTAAATATTGTTATTAATCATTAGAGTATTATGGTGAACCTTACCTACGAATTTTCTACGATCTAGTTATAAACGCTTGTGACAATTCACAAGAACTGACTTGGCAAAACTGCCTATGGAAATTTAACAAATATGTACGGTTGCCAAATATATTTTTTTAACTTTGCGGTATTTGCATTAGTCACTTAAGAGTGTGCTGGTAATCATCTTCATACATTTATTTAACTACGTACGCCCACATTTTTACTTTTCAAATATTTGTAGCACAATCCAATAAAACAGATACGGCTTAATAAATTCCCGAATGTTTGCACAAGACTTATAAATTGGAGCTACTCTCCGAGGTATTATCGAAGCAATATTTATTTACCGCATCGAAAGCAAGAATCAGATGGAAGTAATGAATAAATTAGATAAATAAACTTTGTGCATAGTTTTTAGTATCAATAATCATCAGTGATTGGAATTTCCGTTTTGTTATATACATTATAGCAAATGAAAGACTAAAAGAGAAATATAATAAAGTTATTATCTAATTATGTTTAATAATATAAGCTACAAGTTATCCTAATGTTTGTTGGATTTAAAAAAAGGACGCCGTTCTGTTATACTCATTCAATAATTATTAAAATAATATACTAGGCTGGGGTGTAATTAGGTACATTTCAAGTCCTATGTTATAGCAAAGTAACTAGCTAATATTTTGTGGACAGGTAAAGGGAGATCTGAATTTAAGGTATTAGACCTTCATTATCTTCTACAGAACAATGTATGAGTATAACTCCGTTAGTAGGTACAAGTAAATAAGAGTTATCATAAAAAAATCAGGACCGAAAAAGCTATTATAAATATTTGTATCTCTGTATGTACCTCCAGTTTACTTAAAAATGCTAAAATATTAACAATGGAGAAACTAGGAGAAAATAACCTGCAATGCCGTAGAGTTACATAAGTAGGACAAGACTTCCAATGAGTCTAGGTGATACCACTGAAAATGGGTGTACGAGACAAAAATTTGCTAGCCAATATTTTGAATAGCTTACCGAATGATCAAACACATTGAAAAAAAAACAGCGTATTGATAAAAAAAAAAATGTTTACTGTTTAAAAAAATTATCTCGAAATATCAGATTTATCGATCTTACTTTCTAATTCCCGTGTTCTTATTTTAATTTTTTACGAACGCGTCGAATATTTTTTTATTCATTTATGATTCGAACGACAGATTCACAATCACTACGAGTTAGGATCACAAAGTTACGAAGTTCGACGGTGGGCGGTGTCGGGAATCGCGAGTACCTTCCCCGACTACGGTCCGCGAGTAACTGAAAATCTACGGAGCTTTCGTTCTCTGAAACCGTTGACCGCGACTTACAGGAGCTTTGGGTGTTCTCGCACCACAACATAAGCCGCCCTGAACACCGGACTTTATGGTAATAAAAGTTTCTATGCTGTTCATAGACTTAATAAATCATTGTTGTATAATTTATATATACCTTCTTCGACTGCAACGATACTGCAGTTTTTATGATTTTGTTAGAACAGAGACATTAGGAATACTTGCATATAGTCCGACAAGGATCTTTTGGCCCGCGGATGACATTGACAGGGGGGCGTTGGTGCGGAATTAGGGTTAACATATAGTAAAATTTTCCTACTTCCAAGGAAAGCTACTTGGGAGCCGGCATTTAAGCGAAAAGGTGCAACTGGCCATAAATAACGGAGTGCTTGACCCAACGCTGTTATATGGCAGCGAGAGCTGGGTATGTAAGAAGGAGAATGAAAGTAGGATAAATGCAGTCAAAATGCGAGCTCTGCGGAAGATGTGCGGAGTGAAGCTGACCGATCGTATTCGAAACAACTTAGTAAGAAAGCAAGGAGGTATGAAAGATAGTATCGGTGTAAAGATGAGAAAGGTTGGTTCGGGTATATATCCATGGTTTGGGCATATATATAGAATGTCAGGAGAAAGAATGACAAAACAGATATACAATGCGAAACTGGAAGGATGCAGGTACCGGGGAAGACCTAGACTATCTTATCATGACCAAATAGACTGCGTCTTATTTGAAGGACAAATCAAAAGTCTCTGTAACGGGCGAGCGCGTATGAGACGAACTATGAGAGTGGAGGAAGCCAGAGAGATATGTAAGGAAAGAACCTGTTGAAACTCTGTACTCTCTGCCTACCCCGCAAGGGATCCGGCGTGATGATATAGATAGAAGGAAAGATTTCAACAAGTAGGCACGGTTACTGATTAAAAAAAACTAAGTACGTAAGAGAGTTAGCAACACTGTGAACGTCATGTAGTGACATTTCACTTGATGACAATGTTAGTTCCGATTTTAGCCGCGGGCCAAAAGATCCTTGTGGGACTGTTGATACATCCTATTAGAAAACCACACTTTGTCCAATAGAAGCTTCAAAATGTCATGAAAATACCCATCTCTGCAAAAAGGGAGAGTCCCATCGCTCGCTCAGCACTTTTAGAATCCCATTAGTACTCCCGCGTAGCTACTCCAGAGTGCGGCGGATCGCTTTCTAATGATGGTAAAGAAATCGTCAGTTCGCGCCTTGGCAAACATGGCAGACGCGCTACAGAACCGCGGCTAAACTACAGAACTAGTAGGATTCTAAACGCATTGTTGTACTGGACACGCAGGCCGCTGTATGCTCGCCGCGTGTAGTTAGTCCACAGGCTACACGTGTAAAAGGACTGGCACTATGCTCTGAAGAGAGTCAATTATACCTGCGCGGTACATCGTGCAAACCTGCGTGCCAACATATTGCACCGGACCGACAACGCCCAGCGCTCTCTATCAACGTCTTCGTTGTCACATAAGTCATCAGTGGCCCAGATACTTTTAACTTAGTTACAAATTTCAAGTGTGTATCGCAAAGAGTAATAGCAGGTTCTGTTGAGTAACATTTGTTTTTGGCTCTAAATATCATGCATTCACTCTTCTTGGCATTATATGTTAGCCCATGGGCCTCCGCATATGATTCACAGATGCGCAATAGTTTTTCAACGCGCCAATCGATGGGCTCAGCAGCACCATATCATCAGCGTAACTTCATCATCATCATCATCTCAGCCCATACTTGTCCACTGTTGAACATAGGCCTCCCCAAAGGGGGGATTTGCCATACTCGCCACCCTTGGCAGGCGGGTTGGCGAGCGCAGTTTTTGATCGCAGGTTAAGAGAACGCTGCTGCCCATTCCCTAGTTTTCCCTTAGTCGCCTTGTACGACACCCGATGGGATGAGATGGGTTGGTCCTATTCTAAGCCGGGAACCACGCGGCTAAGCCGGGAACCACGCGGCTAACTTATGTTATTTATATATACCCTATCTATGGAATAGCCAACCTTGGCGTCACTGAGCTCACCGATCAGCCCGTTTATTAACAGATTAAAGAGGTGTGGGGAGGTAACACTGCCCTGCCTCACCCCGCACTCCAACCGGTACACGTCCAATTGCGCTCCCGCCCATCTTACACTGTTTTGTTGATGACTGTACCAGTACTTAAACATTGACACAATTTCTAATGGAACATCTGTTTCACTCTGGAGCTTTTGCCATAGCTTGTCGTAACACACCAGATCGAAGGATTTAGATAGGTCTTTTACAGGTATACAAACATTTATAAAATCATGTTGGGTACATTATATATATTTTTGTCCAAACGCAAAATCAAATATACGCAATGTCATCTAGATAACACTTCCACAAACTTATCTTCGACAGATTATGCAATAGACAACACATGAAAAAATTTACTTTCCTATAAATGTTATTAAAATGATTCAGGAAATACATTATGATCTGAAAGTCGATATCAGAGCGCTATCATGTCAGAACATTAAGAGGGTAGACAGCCATGATTTATGTGTCGATCGCTCCACATTTGTGGTAGTTTGTGGTCTACTTTGTTAATATTTTATTTATACTTTATGATATTCTCATTCCTGAAACTTTTTTCTTTATATACACAGGCATAAATGTACATCGACTGACTGCCTCGTTGGTCTTAACTTAACAAAAGTCATTATGTATGCCCTTACACACATAAATTTCACTTATACGAACATTCAGACCAAAAAAAATATTTTACATCACACAAAGATTTTTTCCGACCTGGGATCGACCCCGCAACGATTCGTTGCTGTGAGTAGAGCGGCTCACGCAGTAATCATTAGTTTATGCTGTAGACATATGAATCATTTTCACAGAGAACATTTGTATCATAGGAATATCATCGTTGTCATTTGGACGTTTATTCATCAATCAAATCTAAACGGATTCCAATTAAATTTTACAGAGGGTATCTTATACCTAAGCTGTTATAACATATGGGCTATACAAGGTGTAACATAATAAACGCAAGACCTAAAAGTAGTTTATTCTAAATCGGTAACTGAATTGATTCCAACAATTTTTAATGGATCCTACATTTTTTTTAAATTTACAAAAAAAATGCTTTTACTCCTTTAGTGCGCTATAAAGAAACTAAATTTATTCTTGATTCATAGCAATAAGGAGATTTCAATTGCATTCCTAAAACGTATTTCTCAAATCGCACACATAAACGTACAAGTTTCACTGTTAATTGGGGTATAAAAGTGCTCAAAAGAAAGGTAAAAACTTTTAAATTTGGAAATTTGGTTTTTGTTTTGAATTTATAACGCAACAATAGTTAGCTGATTTATATACGAGTACCTATGTCACATTTTGTTAGATAGGTACTTACAACTAGACACTGACTTTTAAACATCGATGCGAGAAGCGTTAAGAATCTAAGTACCTATTCTATAAAATACCTCCTATTCTATAAATCACCAATTACACTAGATTTTCTATACTTATTTACAAAGTCAAAATACCTATGCAACATAGTTCAAAGAGTAAGAATTTAACAAAATTAACCTATGAAATAAAACTATTTTTCGGATTTTATCGCAGTTTATTTTTGATTTTAAGTTCCGGACGTTTCGAATGCTTTGCAGCACCTATGGTCACATCCCCCTCCCTTTGACCATGGGTGCTGGTATTTCATGTGTAATATTCGCGTAAATGTAATAACTCAAAAATAACCTAGAAATATCCATTTACAAAAAATAGATGCCTAGAAAGGTGATCCAAATACAGTTACATCACAAAGATAAAGAACTGCTTAACTACAGGGTTTTGTTAGTTGCGATAGCGATGCTTATTTCGCTGATGTGATTTATGAAACATCACACCGGATAGTAACGAAGTACCATAAAATACGTGTGGAAGATAAAAAATAAATGTGCTACGAGTTACGTAAGGCCAAAGCAACAAACCACATTTTTGTTGTTGATTTGGACATCTACAACTACACATTATTATCTCGTCTTCTCCATGTACAAAGGGGCTAATTTCAGAAACTACTACACCTATTTTCATTTGGCTTTCTTCAATAGATAGATTAATTCACGACGCTTCCATGGTGTGCACTATGTAAATCGATAAAGTGATATAAAATAATAATATTAGCCCTGTTAAGAAACTGTCCCACTGTTGGGCACGAGCCTCCTCTCAAACTAAGAGGGTTTAGGCCATAGTCCACCACGCTGGCCCAGTGCGGGTTGACGAACTTCGCACACCTTCGAGAAACTCTTAGGCATGCAGGTTTCCTTACGATGTTTTCCTTCACCATTAAAGCAAGTGATAATTAATTTTTAATACGCACATGCTTTCGAAAAGACAGAGGTGCGTGCCTGGGTTTCAACCCGAGACCTGTGACTTTGCAGTCCAACGGTCTAACCACTAGGCTATCACTGCTTCCAAGTTATACACAAAATAAAAAAATACAGTGGCACTCCGGGAGTGCCGACAGAAGTGAAAACTTGAACAATAACGTGTGTATTTTTTGAATCGTCAGGAAATATTTTTTGAATTTTTTTCTATACAGATGTGTCGGTAACAGCGTCGCGTGTTCAATGTTTTTTCCCATCTCAAAAAATGCCCTAACGCGCCTAAGGAAATTTATACTTCAAAAAAATTTCGAATGACCGGTACTGACAAGAGATTAAAGATCGTTAGAGGAAAGAGGGGGAGACCTTAGCCAGTGGGACACATCAGGTTAATAAAATAATATTTTATATTTATAAACCCTTTTTAAAAACAAGCTTTTAAGCAAACACAACGAAAATATCTTATTTAGTTGAGGAGTTTGTATGACTTCCTTTCGGCCTTGGATCAGACCTTGGAAACCATACGTATCTAAAGTACTTGTCAAGATATATACAACTAGCCCAAATATAGTGAGGTTATATTAAGTAGTCGGGTGGTTCCATTGGCCATCTTTTAGCTTCATCATTAGACTCTGAACACTATCCGGTTGTAAGGTACTCGTCAATACCAATCTAAATAGCCTACGGCGGAGTACTACATGAGGGGTTACGTTGTATAATTCACATGTTCCTATGGCCACTCCATCATCAGACCAGCTCAATGTTACCATATTATTGCTTTGTCATCAAGTTTACGTAAGTGTGCGGAGTCAATTTCGTTCTAAGCTCAAGTGGCTCCCTATACGTCTTCGGCGGAATACTCATATCCTCTGTCTTCTGTACAATATTTTGTTCAGTCAGTCTTCCCCGCGCTACCTTAAGGAACGATTCAATTTCCTTCACTTTTCCAACTCGTATTCTTTAAGGTCATCAGAAAACTTGGCTCTCGTAATGCCTCTACACTCTAGCACCTTTTATGATAACTCTTTTACGGTCAAAGCCGTACGACTGTGGAACTCACTACCTGTTTCTATAAGGAGTGCTCCATCTATTCATATATTCAGAGGTCAAGTGAAAAAGTTCTACATCACCGATTCATTAAATTAAATTTGCTGATGTTTTCTATATGCTGTTGCTAGTTGCTTAATAGTATAACTTATCTTTGACGCGTGTATATTATTTTTACTTGTGTATATATACGTATATTATTTAAGTAGTTTATGATAGATTTATTTGTGTATTGTTATGTTCTGTTAGCTAAGTACACCCCTAAATCTTGTGTTTTCTTTAGATCCTCTCCATCCAAAGGTTGCCTGGAAGAGATCACTATTAGTGATAAGGCCGCCCATTGTTACACTATCTTTCAATTGAAATATTGTCTCTTTTTTTTCCTTCTTGTATTTCTGGTGGAACAATTAAGTATTATCTATCTATCTATAATTCACATGTTCCTATGGCCACTCCATCATCAGACCAGCTCAATGTTACCATATTATTGCTTTGTCATCAAGTTTACGTAAGTGTGCGGAATTTCAGCTCAATCCGATAACCGCAAGCGCTTGAAAAATGAATCATTAGATTTGAACCGGAAAGACAGACAGACATACGAGCATTGCAAGTTAAATAAAAGCTTATAAGAATGGTGTTCCTCTCATACTGTTCTACGCTAGAATCGAACATAGATTGATCCGTGTCCCGACCCCTATACTAATATTATAAAGACAAATTATGTTTCCAGGAGGTAATCTCGGAAACTAATGGTCCAATTCTGAATATTCTGTCAATATCAGAAAGCTAAATAACTGCCGAGTGGTATATAGGCTATTATACTTTATCAAAAATTGCCACACTACAAAATTACCGCTTTACATAAATCTACTAAACTATCGAACAAAAGCGCCTGACGGTAAACTTTGATTGCAACACCTCATACTACTATGAGCTCGTTGCCTCGTCTTAGGCGTCGAGCAGCGAACTGTCAAAGTTTAATAACTTTACAACAAACTCGAAATCCAATTTAAAGAGGATTAGACAACCATCAGAATGGGCTTGGAATTATGAAACTATGAACTTTAATCAAAAATTAATTATCATGATTGAGTACCCAAACCAATTAAATTATTAAGTAATAAAAATATATAGGTAATATCCTAGAAAAATGCTTTTAGCAGAGAGTACAGAACTCTCTGCTTACCCCGCGAAGAAGCTGGCGTGATGATATAGATAGATAGATAGATAGAAAAATGTCTTTCATTGTTTGCTCCTATTATAATAAATACTTGATAATTAAAAAAATAGATCTTCAGATTTAAATAAAATATCAGTACAAAAAATGACAAAACAGATATACAATGCGAAAGTGGAAGGATAAAAACCTAGACTATCTTACCATGACCAAATAGATCGTGTATTATCTGAAGGGCAAGTCAAGAGTCTCCGTAACCGACAAGCGAGTATAAGACGAAGTATGAGAGTGGACGAAGCCAGATAGGTAAGTAAGGAAAGAACCTGTTGGATCTCTGTATTCTCTGCCTACCACGCAAGAGATCTGGCGTAGAGTGTGAGTTTTAAATAAAAGACATTGCATTCGTAATTATATTAATCGCACTGTTTTTGAATTAAAGATCTGACGTAAACATGAATAAAAATTTAGTCGAATGACATTTTTCATGTAGCAATGATACTTAAATTGGGTTCAGAATCTGAATTCGTGCCTTTTTTACAGGTAAATAACTATTATTATAAAGTCGTTAGTACTGCGTAGTTGGTTCTTCTTGTTTAGCATATTTGTAGAAATACATACCTATTTACGCACAGCCTGGTTTCCACAAGCGTGTTGGAAAAAGTAAAGACGAGGACTGGTCGCAAGCTACGATCCCAAGGAACCATTAATTATTAATGTATTTCTTGACTGCCTCGTTGGTCTAGTGGCAAAGCGCATGGCTTCGTAATCACGAGGTCCTGCGTTCAAATCCTAGGTCGGACAAGTGTAGTTTTTCTAACGAAAACTTCCCAGTACGAGTCCGGAGTCTGGAATTGTGCCCGGTATATGGCAATAGGCTCGCCCCCTATTACATGGGACCTAACATCGTCGGCGAAACGTGGGTGTACTCAGTACACCTCTGCCACCCCCGCTTGGGGAATATAGGCGTGGCAGTGTGTATTTCTTGAAAGTTTTATAAACTGAAATGCTGAAATGATGGTTACATTGAATGAAACACAACCCTATTGTTATATTTGACTTAGTAGTAATAATCAATCAATGCCAGTTTTAAAATAATATCAATATCATTTCCTACGTTCTAATTAACTGGAAAATAAGTTTAACAAAAGGAGACTTAAAAAAAAATAGAAATGCGGCGACGCTCATGCATGATATTACTCAAGTTGTTTGCCAGACAGTATGCCTTACTTCTTTGCTAATTATTGTATATGTTCACTTCCTTAAAGACTAAGATTAGAGATCAAAGGATAACATTTTCCTTAACAAAATGTTCCAGTTAAGACGAGTATCGCAACCATTACTCGTTCAAGGAATTTTAGACTTAAAAGGGGTCATTCACGTTTGGCCACACAGAGTGGAACGAACCATCACGGTAGCCGTTGCGATGGGATTTTCGACCATATAAGCACTGTCTCCGAGTGATTTTCTAGACCCTGCTATTATATCGGTAAATGGAATAAGAGCGTCTTCCTCCTGTTGATATTTGTAAATAAAAGGAAAAAGAAATTGAAAAGACCTCTCGCTTAGCTTGTCATCACGCCAATGAGCTTGCTTTGTACAAAGTTCTTTGAGATTGGTTTTGGAGAGTGTAGGTATTCGGAATACTAATAATACTCTCTACGTCTATGATGACCTCTACGAGCAAATATGTATCATAATCATATGTTAACATTGTATCATATTTTTTTCTTTAAATAACGTAGCCCCACACTGTGATTTAAAAAAAACGTAGCCCCTCACCAGGATTTATTCCTGTGTCGTGGATGCGTTTACAAACATGAAAATTCACATACACAAAGACCCAGACCGGACCAAACAATTGTGGATCACACAAAGATTAGTCCCGTGCGGGAATCGAACCCAGGACTATAGACACAGTGGGGGGAGCGGCTTAAGCTCTTAACCACTGCGCTAAATTGTTCGTCAAAATTATACCTAGGTCATCGTTGCAATCATGAAATTCACATCACACAGCCAGAAACATAAATTTATGTGTTACACGAAGAATTGTACCGTGCGGTGATCGAACCCGCGACTACTCGATCCAGTGGGAGGAGCGGCTTAAGCTCTTAACTACTGGACTAAATCGTCAGCCACAAAAACATAACAACAGCACAACAAAAGTTC
The DNA here is from genome assembly GCA_905147815.2 of Phalera bucephala. Classification (NCBI taxonomy): domain Eukaryota; kingdom Metazoa; phylum Arthropoda; class Insecta; order Lepidoptera; family Notodontidae; genus Phalera; species Phalera bucephala. Next base: position 12,177,739 of record LR990615.1, read on the forward strand.
AACAATAAAGACTGAAATAACACAACTTTTTACTTAAAAATTTATGTTACATTTTGACTCGCCATGTAACTTCTTGTTATAAGTGGGCAATGGGCTTTAGGTGACAAAAAGACTATTAAAATAAAACGGCATAACTCAATCTTTTGTTCCTGAAACACTTACATAGGTTCTAATCATCATAATCATATCTTCAAAAACGAAACTACTAGTTATCTATCTATATCATCACGCCAGATCCCTTACGGGGTAGGCACAGAGTACAGAGTTCCAACAGGCTCTTTCCTTACATACCTCTCTGCCTTCCTCTACTCTCTTAGTTCGTCTCATACACGCTCGCCGGTTACGGAGACTCCTGATTTGTCCTTCAGATAAGACTACTAGTTATCATGAATATAAATGTATATTCCCAGAGCACAGTACACAACTAAACCTGTAAATTGAATGTAAGTACAATGAAAACATTTACGACATAACTACGTCTGAGATGCATTAATTATTATTTTTAATAGAATTCATTTTATTACTCTCTCTAAGAACACCGTCACGCCAATATTCCTGAAGGGGGGTGGCAGAGCTGTACTGAGTACACCCACTTTTCGCCGACGATGTTAGGTCCCATGTAATAGGGGGCGAGCCTATTGCCATATATCGGGCACAATTCCAGACTCCGGACTCATACTGGGAAGCTTTTCATCAGAAAAACTAAAAACTACATTTGTCCGACCTAGGATTTAGACCCAGGATCTCGTGATCATAAAGCGATGCGATTTGCCACTAGACCAACTAGGCAGTCTTACTGTCTCTATGTACATTTATTCGCATTTCACACAAAAACTCCTGCATAAGATTGAACGAAAACTTGGAAAATTATTTAAATTTTTCAGGCTAAACGTAATATTATTATATTTTAATGATCTTATAGGTAAATGAGCCAATAGCCGAAACAAAGGATCATTATTGGTACCATATTAACCGAAATCAATTAAATAATTGTCGACATTACTTCCAATAATTCGAACGGTTAAAATACCTATTAACGGGAAGACGGAAACCAAATTATCTTTATTAACCTTCTATAACTAAATGTCAATGGCAATAATAACCTTAACCTGTGCATGACCTGCACTAATTATGTAGTTGCCGCCCTTCACACTGTATATAGGCACCTACAGTCGGATTAATGATCTGTGACTTACAAATACAGTTATTCTAGGATGTGTGAATTCTTTTAAACTAGTATCAGTTCTATTCGTATTTGTTCCCGGTATAATGGCAAAAGGCTTAGCTTAGATCCCAATGTAATAAGGGGCGTAATGCATTGAGGTCTTTAATTTTTTATTTTGTTTGAATGTTTTACCAAGGGAAATCCTGCATATTAGGACTTCGGCGAGCCTCAGGGGAAGCTCGCGGGGCGTGTCGAATTCCTACCGAGTAAAATCTTCAGGGTGGCCGACATTAGCTCTTTGGAGGGGCTCCAGGATCTCTGTATGGAACACACCGGTGCGTCTAATATTCCGCGCACCGTAGAACCCGCCTTTGGGGAGATACTTAATAATACGGCCCCTCTGAACTGATGCGGTACTCACGGCGACGTCCTCCTCGGGGTCTCTCGGGGGGGTGGGGGGTACAATGGAACCCAACTAAATCTAAAATCGTCGGCAATAGTGGGTGTACACAATACACTTCTACCACCCCCGCTTCGGAAATGCAGGCGTGACAGGATTTATTTTTACTCGTACTCCAGTATGTCAAATGCTAAGATAAAAAGCTACAGAAATGAATTGAAATTCATTTCTGTAGCTTTTTATCTTAGCATTATTAACTTTGTATCTGATAGCTAATTTTAGATACCGTGCGTATTTATTACTTTGTTGAAGAGAAAATGAAGGTTGAATAAATGTAGTTTTTTAAACGCAGCCAAAAACTAGAATTTATTCCTGTGTCGTGGGTGAGTTGCAATAATCATAAAATAAGCATGAAAATTAACATACACAAATAAACCCGACTGAAATAAATAATTGTGGTGTGTGTGTGTGTGTGTGTGTTTGAGTGATATACGCTGTTGGCCGTGAGGCCTTTACAGCTTCACCGGACTTAAGGGCGAGCATGCAACCACTACGCTCGAGCCAGAAGGACAAGGGACGACATACATGAGGGCGCCTCAAGGAGGAACGGCCTCGGTTTGGACAGTCGCTACGGGGGGAGGGGGTGTAATTAGTGCACCGGTCGGCGGGCTAGGGGATCTACGACTTCGTCGTCGTCGTCCGTATCCGGAGCGGAAAGAAGCGATGTCAAAGCATCGGGGGGATCGGTGAGAACATGTCGCGGCCGGCGGTAGCGGCAGGGGTCGGTTTCGTAGTCGGCGGCGGCTACGATTAGCGGATTCTCATGGGAAGAAGCGTTAGCGAAGTGTCGAGTTGTCGCCTTTTTAATATAGGCGCGAATAGATTCGAGACCGAGATCGGAGTGGAGGTCGACATTTCGTACGAACCACGGGGCTTCTACGGGTTTGCGGAGGAAACGGGACTGAACCGCTTGAAGTCTATCGATGTGAGAGTGGGTTGCATGCCCGAACACACCACATGCGTACGTAATGATGGGTCGCACGCAAATTTTGTAAAGTGTCACATGCAAGTTTTGTAAAGTGTCACCTTATGTCTCAGGGACATTTTACTCCGCTTGCAGATTAGTGGATAGAGACGGCCGAGCACAAAGGATGCTCGATGACGGACTCGCTTGATGTGCGGGCCGAAGGACATGGTACTGTTTAGGGTGACCCCTAGATATTTGACCTCTTTGACCCAGGGAATGGGTCGGTCGAACATGGTCACTTGACCAAATAATTGTGGGTCACACAAACATTTGACCACTGCACTGACAAATCGTCCGTCATGAGTTACCTAAACTGCTAATGACACGTCTACATTAACTGAAGAACCGACAACCACTGAGGAAATCGAGTACTAGAGTGGAAACCATAGATAATACAAAGAGGAGACGACGGGTCGGTAAACTTAAGGCACTATCAGGTTAGGTGGAACGACAATCTCCGCAAAGCAGCTGGGGGGAATTGTAAAAGAGTAGCCAGTGGCAGGATATTGGCGCTCCTTTGTCACGATAATTAAAAAAGTACAACGTCCGTAGAGGATACGCAAGGGACCAATAATTGGTTCATTTTATTGGAATGTTACTGCCTCGTTTTTTCTTTTGTCATGATTCTATTTCTATGATGCACTGCCAAGCTACGGGTATTATTGCGACATGTCGCGATCAGATATGTTTCGATGTAAGGAGGACAACATAATACAGCTACGTATAAGTTCTTAAGTCTTTAAGTGTGTATGATTTATGGTGTTGGCCGAGGAGCTTCAGCGGGAAAGAGGGCGAGCGCGCAACAACTACGTTCCACCCGGAAAAGTCCACAAATTCACAATGTAGGCACATCATTTCATATTTATGCGTTACATTAAAATTTATCGAGATGCACGGCACATTAATTCTTTCACGTGAAGTAAATTTAATTTAATAAAACGCGTGTGAAATTGATAAAGTAATACTAGTATTGCCACCACAATAAAGGCAAACGAATAAGTACATAACATCATCTCGACTTGAATGTAAAGACTTGAATTTATGGTTTCTAGAGCCCCGTGTAGCAACAACAATTTAATATCCCTAAAGGGATGTTCTGAGAAATATACCTAAGTCAAATATGCAAATTACATTGAATTTATCTTTTGGAGAAACCAACGTAATCTGAAAAAAAGTTGTTTTAGCTCGTTTCGTATTCGAGGATTATCGCTGTTTCACTACAGAGTTAGTCGTTAGCAACCATTCTACATCGTTAATAATCACTTAAAAAAATTGAAATTATCAATCAACTAAATTTGTGTTTTCTTAAATAGTAACCAAATTAAGCGCTATGAAATGCTATAAAATCTAATCGGAGCTAGCATATAAAAACGTTTTGTATAAAAAAATCAATTTGCTGCTCACTTTACAGCTATTTAATGGGCAATACGAATTACGTTTCAGCTGATTACGTAACGGCCTTACGTGTCAAGGTCTGCTTAATGCTCCTGCTTCACCTGCATCGTAATGCGTTATTTAACATGTTAACTAAGACATAAGAAAATTAAAAATAATAATTTAATGCCTTAATTGGAACGTGTTAACGCCTTATTTTGACGCCTTATTTAATGCGCATTTTGACGCAACATTTGACGCGCATTTTAACGTTAAGGTTAACGCACTTGAAGCAAGAAAGTAATAAATTAAATTTTATGAGGTGTGGTTTAAGTTTATTCAATGGCGTGACGTCATGGTATATTCATTTATCAAATTTATATAATCACTCCAGAACCCTTGCAGGCAAAGAGTACAGAGTTCACACAGGTTCATTCCTTACAGACCGCTCTGGCTTCCTCCACTCTCAAAGTTCGTCTCATACGCGCTCGCCTGTTACGGAGAGTCCAGACTTGCCCTTCAAATAAGACACGGTCTGTTTGGTCATGATAAGATAGCCTAATTCTTCCCCGGTACCTAGTCCCTTCCACTTTCACATCGTATACCTGTTCGTTTATTCTTTCTTCAGACATTCTTTCTATATGTCCAAACCACCGGGGCATACCCTTTCGATACAGGGCTGATAAATTGATAGAGATAATATATTACCTTACTATCCAAAGTAAGGTAATATTTCAGTCCCTGTTGAGTTTTGTCTTGTAACGTAACCGGAAAAGCTTAATGTAACATCCGAACTGTGCCCAGGTATCTGTACCTATGGATTCCGTAATGTAAATACACACTATCGATCTTTTCCTGTGTAGCTTTGTCGGCCCATAAATAAAATAATAAAAATCGGCGCCGGTCGGCATAATTCATAGAATTCATTTCATTGAAATTCATAATTCATTGAAATGCCGTAAAACTTTATCAAACAAGCAGTTTATCACTAATGCGTTGCCAAGGCAACTGGCCTATCCTTCTATACGTGTTTACTTCATGATACGTGTATTCATAACATTTACCTACAGAGTTACATAATTTTATTCCTCAAGGACATTCATAATTAAGAATATCTCTAAGCTAATGAGAAACTAACATCTTAGGTAGGTCCATTAGCAAAATTTAGATGAGTTCTGAAGTAATTTTAGCGTTTTAATGGTAATTAGGAAATAAACTGCTTAAATCTCGGAACCCTCACAAGCTCCCTAGTGGTCTACGGTGATTTTTAATTAAATTTATCGCTATTAGGTGTCCTCTACGCTTTCTTATAAGAATACTAACTTAGGACGAGGCTAGGAAGACCTGAATGACTATAAGTACTTTTATTACCTGTATTTATATGCTAACTATGACAGTGGAGGAAGCCAGAGAGGTATGTAAGGAAAGAACCTGTTGGAACTCTGTACTCTTTGCCTACCCCGCAAGGGATCTGGCGTGATGATATAGATAGATAGATATATGCAGGTAATACAAGTACTTATAGTAGTCAAACTAGCCTTAAATTATTATTTTTATTTTGTCAGTATGGGAAGGTATTTAAGTATAACATACATTGGTAGATAGATACTCCCATTAAAAAAATTAGGAAAAAGACTAATATCTTCGGGATGTAATTACTATCTACATCAGCTAATCATCTATCACATGTGACGTCAGCAAAAGATATCCACTAATGGACAAAGAGCTCTCCCAAAGACACAAGATGGAGCGATGACCTGGTGAAGGTCGCGGACAAAAGCTGGTTGCATACAACACAAAGCCGGTCTCGTGGCGATTTTTAAAGGAGGCTATGCCATTCACAAATCTGTTATACTATATGTAAAATATATAAATTTATCCGTTCTGCGTAGTCTGTGACCAATATGTCAGGGCATCCAAATTACTTATATTTCTTTCCTGCCCAAATGCGTGATATACCAGATGCCGGAAATACTTTAGTAATAATTCAGTTGACCGCGAATTGACCCTTAATTGCGCTCAAAATTTAAATGTCAAAATCTTTACTAAAGAAGTTCAGAGGGCAAAAACGGTGGACCTTCAAGGGTCACTAGTTTCTGCATGTGACGGTTTTCTCGAGTAATTCAGATAGTACATATTTGTATTAACCTTTACATTTCCCTTAAGGGCGTACCGCTTTTATTTTACATATGAATAATAAGGGACGGGAATATTAAGCGCGCGCTCAGAAAAAAAACTACCTATGTGCCAAAAAAATTTGATTATATTCTAAAAAAAACTACACTTTGAAATCAAAAACCGCTTTACAAGAACTTTCTGACAATTGTTTGCTATGGTTTTAAATAAATTCTATTGACTAGTTCTTAAGCGTTTCGCGTTGGAATGAGAAAATGTAAAGCAACAGACATGACTTTAGCTTTTTTTTCTATCGAGAAAATTTATTTTTATCGTGTATTCCTTTTACCAGCTTCTAAAATATACAGTTAAAATCATATTTCTGAATATTATGTTTCTAATTGATATACTTCTTTTGGAGTATAAAACAAGTTTTTATCGCGGTAGCCCTTTAAATACCAGTTTAAACTTACAAACCGACACCTCTGTCTATAAAAAAATTCAAACAATATTTCCTGACGATTCAAAAAATACACAAGTAATTGTTCAAGTTTTCACTTCTGTCGGCACTCCCGGAGTACCACTGTTTGTTTTTTTTTTGCATCTGTCTCAACCTTTCAACTAATTAAATAGAAGATTTGGTTGTAAGAGATTACCTATTTTAATTTAATGTACACCGGTATCGACTCCACACGGGAAATACAACATAAATGAAGATATTTATCATTGTACAATTCTGTACCTTAGTTGAAAAGTAATACAACCCGTATGGCACTTTTAAAATATCCTCATAATATGTGATAAAAATTGGCCTTTTTTTCAATCTTATCCCCTTGTTCCTAAGGCTTAAAATGAGTTTATTTTTTGGGTGAGAATATTATATAACATATCATTTTTCAGAATGATCAATATTTAAGATAATCAATACAAAGTGAAAAGAACTGTATCATGAAATAAAACTATTTTTTCGGATTTTATCGCGGTTTATTTTTTGTTTTTTAAGTTCCCGACGTTTCGAGTGCTTTGCAGCACCCATGGTCACGAGAAGGACTGAGGTGGTAGACGTCCAAAAGGTATAGTTGTTCCAGGGTACCCTCAAACTTCTTAATTATTTTTGTTGGTCCGATCTACGCAGAATGAGCTCACGGTGTCTTGACGTCTTGCAGTGTTATGCTTAATTTTGGATTTGATTATATTCATTACTGGATCCCAAGTCGATGGAAGCACCCAGCCATCTTCTCTATTGAAATTAGGATGTTTTTTAATTTCAATAGCCTCGCGAACCATCCTTGGTAGGAATCGGTGTTCTTTCACAAGGATTTGTGGTCTATCAAATCTGATGTTACGGCGGGTGCGGTCAAGGACATGTTCACAGACTGCAGACTTCTTTGAGCGACGGTGTAGTTTTATTTCATGTGTAATATTCGCGTAAATCTAAGAACTCAGTATGAGAACTGTATCAGTTTTTGAAGTACTGATGCAATTTGATTTAACACCTTTTATACAATTAAAGGGAATCAACTTAAACCCGTACAAGTTTGATACAATTACACGTGTATTTATGTATATATTCATGTAATTTAACATCAACTTATAGAAGACAGTCGGAAAAAATCAAAGTAGAAAAATAAAGACTTTAAACTCGATAACAACTTTGAACAAGAAAAAAAAGAATGTCAAAACAGATTAAAATGGGAATGGAGGGATGTAGGTACCGAGTAACTTACCATGATCAAATATATCAAGTCTTATCTGATGGACAAGTTAAGAGTCTCCGCAACGACCGAACGTGTATGAGACGAACTATGATAATAGAGGAAGCCAGTAAAGTTCTAGTAGAACTCTGTACTTTCTGTCTAACCCACAAGGAATCTAGCGTTATAACGATAGATAGGTTTAAACTGTTATTTTTTTCATTTTATTTTTGAGTCGTACTACGTTTCATTGGAGTTAGAAAGAAAGAAATTTTAATTGTCACAGCATGAAAGACAAGATATTTAGCTGATATGACTGCCTCGTTGGTCTGGTGGTGCGCATCGCTTTGTGATCACGAGGTCCTGGGTTCAAATCCTAGGTCGGACAAATGTAGTTTTTCTAACGAAAAATTCCCAGTATGAATCCGGAGTCTGGAATTGTGCCCGGTATATGGCAATAGGCTCGCCCCCTATTACATGGGACCTAACATTGTCGGCGAAACGTGGGTGTACTTAGTACACCTCTGCCACCCCCTCTGGGGAATATAGGCGTGACGGTGTATTTTTTTGTTTTTTTTTTATGACACATACATATAAACAATTTAACCATACAATTACAAAACGTAAGAAAGATTAACATTGCCTCAAAAAAAGACACCTGAAGTTAACAATTAAAAAAGGAACACAACAAAGGAATACACATTAGTATGTGTCTCGCGGCTGAGCCAAACAGGTATCCAGATCAGCTTAATGCCAGGCACAAGTGCAAGATGCTGATTTTCATCTGGAACCTCCTGAGTCTTAACAGATGTCAATCCAGTATCATGAGTAATACAGCATTATTGTAAAATATTGCCCACCTTTTACTTGTGTAGCTTACTCATGTGAGCAGTTGAGCAGTAACTCACTCGATAATCTTCACGATACATATATTTTTATTAATTTTTACAATCCTTTATTTAACGGCATTTAGTGGCAAAGCGCATCGTTTTGTAATCATGAGATCCTGGGATCAAATCGTAGGTCGGACAAATGTAGTTTTTCGAACGAAAAATTCCCAGTATGAGTCCGGAGTCTGGAATTGTGCCCAGTATATGGCAATAGGCTCGCCCTCTATTACATAGGACCTAACATCGTCGGCGAAAAGTGGGTGTACTCAGTACACCTCTGCCACTCCCGCTTGTGGAATATAGGGGTGAAGGTGTTTATTAAACTTGCTTTATTCGTATGTCTGTTTTTCCCGTTAAAATTTTGTGATTCTTTTAAGCACTTGCAGAAATCCAATTAAACTGGAATTTGGTATTACGTATGTACGAGTAACTTCGGTGACAAAAATATGGTGCCCTGGAGCTGGTCTGATGAGAGAGGAAGGTAGCAATACGAAAATTACACAAATAACCCTGTCACGTTTCACGTACGATTTAGCGCAGTGGTTAAGATCTTAAGCTGCTCCGCCCACTGTGTCTTATAGTCGCGGGGTTGAGTCCCGCACGGGACAAGTCTTTGTGTGATCCACAATCATTTGTTCTGGTCTGGGTATTTGTGTATGTGCATTTTCATGTTTGTAAACGCACCCACGACACTGGGATAAATCCTAGTGTGGAGCTACGATTTTATATTAAAAAAAAATGAATTCGTCGGATTTGTATTGACAAGCACCAAAGCTTTAGGTGGTTTCCAGAGTCTGGTGACGGAGCCGGATGATGTCCACAATAAATCTTCAACTAAATAATATAGTCGTGTCCTGATGATGTCTAGGGTCTGATGATGGAGCCGAAATGTGGCCATAGCAACACTTCAACTACACAACATTAGCCCGTCATATATGGGCTCGTTGGATTTGTCTTGAAAACTACTATAGATCTCAGTGATGGTCAGAGTACGATAATGGAGCCGCTATGTGGCCATTAGAACTAAACATGTTATCTCCGTCGCGTTTTCGTTATAAAAGCTTTTTAAAGTTATAATTATTGAATATTTATAATAACTATAATTCAGTATAAAGAATCAATGAATAACAAACGAATATTTATAAAGAATCCAATGGCTTCGCATCACTCCAAGTTGGCATGGTGCCTAGCAGGCTGGCAGCCTTGCCACGTGCTATACGTTGTGCAAGGGGACAGACCCCATGCGTGTGACTCACTTAATTACATAAGTCTCAACTTCATTTATTTTTAATTTTGATATTTACAGAATTATTACCACGATTAGAATTATCCCTGTGTCATGGGTGTGATTAGAAACATGTTATTAATTATCTACAAAAATATCCACAATACCAGCGCTGCTGTATAAGATATTATGGTGTACCAACATGCTGAGAATAAAAAAGCCTATTTAACTCCCCAGAACATCTGAAGTCTATAGCTGTGTTATAATCGTTATCATTTTCTTGTCTATGTGCGTCGTTAAATAAAAGTTTTTTCTTTCGCACTTGTAGGGATCGTACCTGTGACTATCGAGCTGCCTACGTTTTAACTACTAGACCAACCCGTCGTCGGTTGTAAAACGGACATTTAAATTGAGTACTTCATGTGTTTACCGCTAATAATATTGTTTAACGAGTCGCTTAAAGCGGCCCTAAATTATATAAATATATCTTACGACTGTTATTACCCACATAGATTTATTTCTTTTAAGATAAAATAGTGCCTACAACTACTTTTTGCCGAGGTATTTGTACGGATACAAGTTTGTGAGGATGGATGTGTGGATGTTTGTTACTAAGACTACTTAACGGATTTTGAAAAAACTAGTTATGCAGCTTATACGCCAGAATAGCACATAGTCTACAATTTATAAAGATATTGCGTAATATGGCCAAAATAGAATTACTAAATAAAAGCGTCAGATTCGCGGACAAAGGCTAGTATATAATATTACGATATAGTCAAAGTCAAAAATCATTTATTTGTATAAGCCAATACATAAGCACTTACAAACGTCAAAATTATTATTATACACATGTACTTTGAAATACTCAGAGATTGGACCCGGGGTGTCAACCCTGAACTTCACGCAAATGATTTAAACCTTTGAATATAACTACTTATACAAAGAATACTGCGTAATATTATATATAGGGTTATATTTAACCCTATATATAATACCAGACTGCTTAATAATTATTCAAATAATTATCACATCAATTGTAACTTGTTTAGCATTACAATAAAAGGAAGAAACGTTTTGTTGATTCGTATTAAACATACGACATTGATTCTTACATCGACAATGGAAATACAAGCTAAACAATTAGAAAAAGTATGTTAATTTCATTTGACAGCCTTCCTTCCAAACCCAAAACTGACTCATGCACACATGCCAATATACCACAAAATTAATTTGCACTCAGATGTCAATAAAAGATTCAAATCAGTTTTGAGTCAAGTTATTTCTGAGTATAATTATCGCGATAGTTTTTGTATCGTTTTGTATTTACATCAATAAGATAAGTCTGGTTACATCCTCAAGGAGCATCCTCATTTGGAGCTCGCCACAGAGGCGCACCGGAGGTTTCCTAGCGGACATCCCGGAGCCCCTGCAAAGTGTCGATATCGATTACTGTAGGGTTCTTAGTTGGTAGGAACCTAACACTTCGTGCCAGCTTCTCCCAAGACTGCCGAAAATCCTATGCATGGTAAAAAACTCAGGTGCGCAAAACCTACAAAGATGTTACTTTTCAATATGTAAAATATTTTGTTCAGCGACAGCAACTCGAAATAAATCTCTGCATTTTCATACTTTTTGAAACTATTTTTTTTTTATATTTCCGATGAGTGGGGTCATAGCAACGTTGATTTTAAGGTCTAACAACTGTTCCAGATTTTCGCACCTTGTCCTTGTAAGTAGGTATATATCTCTATCTATATCATCACACCAGGTCCCTTGCAGGGTAGGCAGAGAGTACAGAGTTCCAACAGGTTCTTTTCTTACATACCTCTCTGGCTTCCTCCACTCTCATAGTTCGTCTCATACAGGCTCGCCGGTTATAGAGACTCTTGACTTGTCCTTCAGATAAGACTCGGTCTATTTGGTCGTGGTAAGATAGTCTAGGTCTTCCCCGGTACCTACATCTTTCCACTTTTACATTGTATATCTGTTTTGCCATTCTTTCTTCTAACATTCTTTCTAGAATACGCCCGAACCAACAGAGCATACTCTTTCTCATCTTTACACCGATACTACCTACCCGCTATATATAGGTATATCAGTTAAATTAAGACATACAGGTACTACATATGGGTACAACAATAACGTATTTCCATTTATTAAAATTTGAGGCTACTATCCTTTAAGTTTTGAGTCGCTTTACTACTGTTACATTATTACGCTGGATTCCTTGCAGGTTAGTAGGTATTTATACATAATATACAAATAAGTATTTTTCTTTCATTTGTAGATAAAAAAATCGAATTTGTTGTTTCAGATTCAGGGAAATAAAAAGCGAAGGGGATAGAAGATCTCTTTTTTTCGCCTTCCTCCACTTTCGTAAACATGTCTTTGAAGCTCGTAAATGTACATGCTATACAAAGTTATAATAATAACTACACGGTATCATAAGAAGAAATAACAATTCTAATTACTTATAATTTTATTGATTGTTCTCACATCAGTCGTGTGAAGTCTGAATAGTTATTTTCTGTAGCATTATCTGACACGAGCTAAAACATTGTTGTTAGGGTTGGAATTATAGTGAATATTGTCAAAACGAAACACATCTAAATATTTTTTTTTCCAGAAACTAATGAACACGTTTAAGCAATTGTTAAATAAATAATAAATAATGTCAAAGTTATACTAATATTTGTACTACACTTCACTTCATTTTTGTCTTTAAATGTAATTGTGTAAATATTAGAGGTACAGGTTGTGTACATTTTATTCTTGGACCCGCATTTACGCGGGTTCATTCGAGTGCCTTAAACATAGATAAGTGCCCAAAAAAGTTGGTGCGTTTTTATTCACATAGAAACGGATGTTAATAACCTGCTCATTGCCTATCCTTGACCATTTAGGTACGATGATAAACGGTTTTCCAAAATCTGATTAAGTTTGGATGTAAATGCATATTTTTCCCGGTAAAACTATTATAAATAAAACACAGCTTCACAGCGCAATGTCATATTAATTACAGAAACTATTTTGACAGCAATAGTTCCATCGATCGAGATATTATGATCAGGCGGAAAAGAATGGAGTTGACATAAATAAAGTTGTTCCATTCCGACGCAGCACAGTATTCGCCGAGCCGTTGTGCCAAAAACAAATAGGACACCCGCTTTCTTATTAATTATTACTTGGTTTTATAAAGTTTTAATAAAATGCTGTCTGTATACAGTTTTGTGATTTTATCCCTCGTTTATATTGCGAATGGTGAAAATGCATATCTACGTAAGTTTGTTCTTTTTTTTTAATTTTGTATATATTTCCTATTTTTATTTACAATGCACTTCGTACAATATATATGCAATTTGAACAATATCTAGGTTTTTAGTAGAATATTTTTTAATTATAATTAAAATACTAAAATCAAAATATTCACAATTTAAAATAAAGATAATAATTCCGGGTCAAATATAATCGTTTTGTATTTTAGGTTTATATAGAACACTAGATATAAAAATTAATTAGACCAGCCACATTTGGACTATCAAAATTTTCACATATCTTATCACTAATTTTTGTGAAAATAAATTTAAAGCTTTTTGGTAAGTTAGTATACATCTTTTAAGTCAGCTAGTTATGAATTATAACATTGTTTTCACTAAATTTTAATTTAATAGAACCACTGTAGAGTTTCTTACCTTTAATCCCTACAGAAATGACATGCCTAAGCAGTGATAGAGATTTCGATTTATTAAGAACAAAAACCCAAAGACTTATTCCTGTGTCGTGGGTGCATTTACAAACATGTAAATTCACATACACCAATACCCAGACCGAAGCAAATAATTGTGGATCACACAGAGTTTCTTTGACGACTCATAAATTGGTACTTGTTACTATGTAAACCCTAGTTTACATAAGTAAAAAATATTCTTTTATTATTATTTATAATATCTATATTTTGACTTATGTTTCAACTTTAGACGTATGTTTAATTTAAAATATTTCTTATAGGAAAGGATATTTAGATTTATCCAAGACTTCATCGACGCCAATCAATAAAATCACCAGATAGTATATTATGTATAAGACGTAGAACGGTTTAACGCTAGATTAAAGATCCGTTTTGAGGGATGCAGCATCCCTTATACATAACATACGGTGAAGCAAATCATCATTTATACACCCTTTACTTATCAAATAACCTTGCACTTTAGCATATTCTTTTGTAACAACAAAAAGTAATCTAAATAATCGTAATACACGATCCGGCTTAATTTGTGTCTGTGTGTGTGTGTGAAAAATCTATGCTGTTGACCGCGAAGCCTTTACAGCTTCACAGGACAAGCCCGCTTAATTTTTATTAAGAGTGTCTTAGCAGCACCTACAATTTTAATGGCATGCACAGCAAAAATTCATTACTACCGAATTTCCAACCGATCTAAATTCGCGCACACTCGACTCAAAATTCCAGACTTCCAGAGTAGCATATAATCTACATAACTTTTACCACTGAGAAATCATGTTGTTATGTTCATCCTTATTTATTGAACTTATGTCGTGGGTGGAACGGGAAGAAACCCCGTACGTAAGACGCATCACTCGCTTCGCTAACTCGACTTGAAACATGATTATATACCAAGTAGAGATATAGAGATATTTTAGAAGTTCTGCCGCGAAAATTATAAATAGTAGTATTAGTAAGGAATAAGTTAAAAAAAACTCGTTTAGTTAACTCAATATCAAACAACACTATCACGGGGCTTCCGCTAGTTTAGAGAGGTGGGCAGCACATGTATCGGCGCCTTTCCAGGAGCTGTAATAACTAATTTTATCAGTCTTTTATTCGGTGACAATCTTCATCTGCCAATAAGTACTTTAAAAAATAGATTCTAAATCCTACAAATACTACCAACACCAATGATCCAATATCTATAATATACACATGATTTTATAGTGATTTTACAAACGAAGACAATCAACTCCATTATGTCAGTTATAGAGACGATAGGTAGTGTGATACAGAAAATTTTAAAAAAATATTGCAAGGCCCATATTTGTAGGATCAGCTATTTGTTCAAATGTAACGAGACAGAATTTTGGCGATGGCGACGACTATTTTAAAAAACTATTGACACACATATAATAATATTAGCCCCGTTAAGAAACTGTCCCACCGTTGGGCACGGGCCTCCTCTCAAACTGAGAGGGCTTAGGCCATAGTCCACCACGCTGGCCCAGTGCGGGTTGGCGAACTTCACACACCTTCGAGAAACTCTTAGGCTTGCAGGTTTCTTCACGATGTTTTCCTTTACCGTTAAAGCAAGTGATAGTTAGTTTTTAATACGCACATGTTTTCCAAAATACCGAGTTGCGTGCCTGGGTTTGAACCCGAGCCCTCTAACTTTGCAGTCCAACGGTCTTACCATTAGGCTATCACTTCTTAGACACAAATACTAATTTAAAATAAAATTACTTGATGCCACCACCAACTTGACATCCACTACTAAATGTAATGGAACCCTAAACCTCCTACCCGTCCCGTGTCTATCATAGTACGTAAGTACTGCGTCACTATAATCCTTGTGAACTTAAAAATAATAAAACAGCGATAAAATTCTTGAAGTAAGTAGTTGCAGTTCAATTATACGGAGGGCGAATATTACACGTGCTGAACAGAAATATTATGGATATTTTCCCTCACTTACAGAAGATCACAGCTTGCAATCTTAAAACTAAACAACACACGAAGTTATTATAAAAAAGAAATAACGACGTAACTAAAAATATAAAAAGTCTGTATAAAAGCAAGAAATCAAATCTTCCATTCTTGCAAAATACTTAAGAAAATATTGCAATATACTTACATAACATTAACTTCTTGAAACGGGTCTCTATGTGTTAGAGCCACGTCCTCGTGCAAGCCTCTCTAACGTCCGGGTAAAATTCGTGAATCTCAGAGATACAAACATAATGATTGCCCTGACATGTGAATAAGTATCTACAGGCATTTTGAATGACAGGGGAGCACATAAATTCGCGTTGGTCATAAATTAAAGTCCCTTGTACCAAAATCTGATGGCGTTAAATCAAAACAATGACGCGCATATAAAATGCGAACAATAAACTCG
The DNA here is from genome assembly GCA_905147815.2 of Phalera bucephala. Lineage (NCBI taxonomy): Eukaryota > Metazoa > Arthropoda > Insecta > Lepidoptera > Notodontidae > Phalera > Phalera bucephala. The sequence goes on from LR990615.1 coordinate 12,193,757, forward strand.
GTCTAAACGACTCATTAAGTTCAAGTTCAAATTAACTGTTCCAGTTCAATTAAATCCATTATCGAGGTTTTCTTTTCACGCTTTAGTATTACTTGTTATTGTATGCTATATTTCTATAAACTAATTCCTAGAAACTTGAAATATCTCTCATCAACTTCAAAAATCATTTATCATATATCATCATCAGCTTCCCCAAAAGATCGCGGTGATCGCCACGAACGTCCGGTTTTGTGATATCGATAAAGAAATTTCAATAGACGCATTTGCATATCCCTTACGTCACTTGCCGGCTTCGACATGTAATAGTTTGTTAGGTAAGTATATACTACATGTATAAGTATTAGGACGGAATAACAATAGGCACTACTTTGCTCGATTGTATTCAAAGATGTTGGACTTATTTAGTCAACTTCAAACCACATACATCATTATGCTTGCGAGCTACCTTCGCAAGCGAGCGTCTTTGCATATAAAAAAAGAAGTGTAAATGACGTCTAAGCACGTCTGTCACTAAAAACAAAAATACTGTCATGTCTATATTTTCCAAGCGGTGTGGCAGAGGTGTACTGTGTACACCCACTTTTCGTGTTAGGGCGCACGTTATTACTTAGTAGTCCTATTGGATTTCTGTCATTTATTCTTATGAATAAGCTTGGTACATTTTGTTTCTTGCTGCAAATTAATCTCTCAAAGGCCATTATCAAAGTTCATTCGCTTTTACAAAACGGGTATTATATTATTAAAATGTTAATGGTTGGGTATAAATCATTAGTAATATGCTTGCAACAAACATAGCATAAAGTTAAAGGTTAGGATTAATTATGCTTTTGCTTTGTTTATAGAAACCAAGAAATAATAGAACCTATGGTTAAAAACAAACACCTTGTGTGCGCAATCACTTCCCACTTGAAATATCTATTTGTTAGTTATCAAAGTACATATTTACACATTTGCATCCCTCGTGAAAACTGCTTAGGGTGTTTCATATTATACTGTTGTTCATTGCTGGTCTCAATGTAATTAATTAAGCATAAATTATATTGGGCATTGTTTGGAATACACGCAAACCGCGTGGAAAATCTACACTATATACTTCCTCTATTTATATACTTTATCTTGCGGTATAGGTAGAGAGCACAGAATTCCAATGGATTCTTCTTTAAAGACCTCACTCGCTTCCTCTACTCGTCTCATACACGTTTTCCGGTTAGGGCAACACTCAATTTACCCATCAGATAAGACACGCCCGTTTGGCCTTAGGTTTGAATAATGCAGAATTTTGGCCTGCTCTGCAGCAGGACTAGCACAGGCGGCAAGATTTTTTTCGCGCGGGATAATATTTTGTCAGCCCGTGATCCAAGTCTTATACTCGGTCTTGCACCCGTTAGCCCCGTATGTTTCGCCCCAGCGCCTATAGCCAAGTTGACAATCTACAGTCGTTAACGCTAATAGTAAGCGGAAAAATGTATGGGAATGACATTTTGCAACGAAAAGTCACGTGGTCAAAACAATGCGCTATCGATTGCGACAAGTAAATAGAAACAAAACGCTTGCAACTTGTCTAGGCCCTCTGATAGCCCAACTGAACACGTAGGCCCCCTAAAGGTTAAAATGGTCCCATTCACCCCTTCTGTAGTAAACAAAACAAATCTGAAGAAGAATGCGAAAACCGACTTTTATATACATATAATAAATTGAACTGTGCTGGCGATATTGACATCTTTCATCTTACTAACATTCAGCAATTTATTAAAACCAGCACTTTATTTTATAAATAGAATGTTTTAAATTAATGTTATAACAAATTAATACTAATTCCAGCTTCTTTTTTATTTTATTGTGTGTCATATATTTCATTCTTTCATAAATTTGCCAAGTTTTTAATTATAATATTTATTATCTTTTACTTTAGCTCGATATCTAATTTTATTTCTTAAATATGTTGTATACACCGTTAGAGAATAAGCACTTTGTCTCATTCATATTGCATTTTTTTTATTAAATGTTTCATGTTACGTTGATGGTGTAGCTACTTTATATACTTCTTTATATAATAAATAAACACAATACAATTCTTGAAACGAGTTTTCTCGTGTTCAACCTTTGTCACGCTGCCTATGATAGCCCTGCTGGTAGGTAAAGAGACGATTTATTTGTCCTGCCGATCAACAATCCATACTCGGAAAATTCCACAACGAAGTAGGTACATCGTAAAATAAAATAAATAGTACCTATAAGACTGTACTGATATATGAATCACGTTGGATTATCCTTAATAACTCGAAACAATATCAATCCTTCACAAGTTGCACTCATAACATATGTATTAAAATAAACCTGCCACATTAAAACATAATATTATCATTACTAGGTGATCACTTAAGTGAGAAACATGATAGATACTCCTTTGTTAATAAATTAAAACTTAGATCAATTACGTTACATGGAAATCAATAACAGGTGGTAATTATTATAAAAACTGAGTGCATGTTTATCGTAAACTGGAAATTGAAACAAAGAGCTTATAAAAAATAGGATTCTGTGCGAAGATCTCGTAAAGTACCTATAGTTAAATTATGTCGCTGTAGCGCAGTATATCTTAGTGTGGTACTAATTTTATATTTAAACTAACTGACAAAACTCATGTAAAATAGGTTTTTTATTAAAAACAAAGAACGTGGCCCCCACACAAGGAATTATTCTTGTGTCGTAGGCGCTTTTAAAATCATGAAATTAACACATATATATAGCGACCAGTAGTGGACCAGCTGAAACTCTTAGTGGCTCCGGTATCTGATATTTCCTCAAAAATGCTATACTTTAGTGACCTTCGGTGTTAAGTGTAACTCGTAGCTCATTTTTTTATTGAATAGCAATTCAACTTTATACCCGTTCCACAAATTTTATTCAACTTTAAACCGGTTCTATATTTTTATTACTCTATAGAGCAGGATAGTTGATTACTAAGATTTTAATTTGCGTCATATTTTCTTATTGTTACAGCATCATACATCAAGCCTTGTCATATGAAAAGCAAAGATTTCATAGATTGCATAAAGGAACAGATAGAGGTCTCTCTCCCTAAATTCACGAAGGGCATTCCAGAGATGGAGGTGCCTTCCATAGATCCTATAGATCTGACCAACATCAACATTGATGGGAATGGGTTAAAATTGACCTTCTCTGACGCGGCCATGCACGGCCTCAGTAAGAGTAAACTCACAGATCTGAAGTAAGTATTTCCTGAAAAGAAGGTTATTTCACTTATAATAACCTTCTTACAATACCTATCAAGAGCGATACTGATGATTTTGTTCTTTAATTTTAAGGCTGGAACATTTTCTAATTCAGATTTTTGGATAAATACACCGTCACGCCTATATTCCCCAGAGGGGGTGGCAGAGGTGTACTGAGTACACCCACGTTTCGCCGACGATGTTAGGTCCCATGTAATAGGGGGCGAGCCTATTGCCATATACCGGGCACAATTCCAGACTCCGGACTCGTACTGGGAATTTTTCGTTAGAAAAACTATATTTGTCCGACCTAGGATTTGAACCCAGGACCTCGTGATCTCAAAGCGATGCGCTTTGCCACCAGACCAACGAGGCAGTTTTGGATAAATTTGGACAATAATTCTTGTTATTAATTAGATCACAGTGGAACATAATAATAATCGCTAGCTGAGTGCAATAGTGACGTTATTCACAAATTTTGTTACTTAAGTTCTCACTTCGCACGAAATGAAATGGCTTAATTTCGCATATTCCTACTTTTATATTATACATACTATTATACATACTAGATTCTGCCCGCGATTTCGACCGCGTTGACTTTAGACAGGAACCTTAACTTTTTCCGGGATAGAAAGTATTCTATGTGTTAATCTGGATACTACTATCTATGTACCAAATTTCATCCAAATCCGTTTCTGGGTGATTGTTTACAAGTTACAATATTCGTAGGCTGAGCTGGCAATATGTCCATACATACCTCCTACTATCTCGTTAGCCTATTGATGCATGGAGCGGCTGTTGATCACGGGACTCTAGATTGGATTTATTTTGTCAACACATTGTTATTGAAAATTTTCGATGGAAAAGTCCTCAGTAGCTATTGTAGGTGTGCAAAATACACCTTTGCCAACCTTACTTAGATAATTCTCTACCCGCGACGATGTGAATTATTTTTTCAAAAATGAAATCTAATTTGGTAAAATTTAAACTAAGTTGTATGTATCCTAAAATACCTTAACACAAATAATAGTTGATGATAGGCCCACTAACGAATAATCGAATGCGATAGTTGAATTTTGCTGCCAAATTGGAAAATATACCTACTATTTCTCTATCTACTTCTCTATCAATATCATTCCGCCAGATTCCTTGCGGGGTAAGCAAACAGTACATTTTTTCCTTATAGACCCCTCCGGCTTCTTCAAGGCCCATAGTTCGTCTTATACACGCTCGTCGGCTACAGAGTCTGTCTTATTGTTTTATTAATTATAAATCCCGGAAGCGTATCGTTGTTTAATACCTATATGTTTTTTTTAATCCAATCATTAAACGCAATAAGTGCACAGATGTTTACGCAATGACGAGAAAAACACACGACATTGTATGCTAATTATTATACTCATCGCTACCTGATTTGCTAAAGGGCAGTAATTGTGCACTTATAGTTAAAATCAATAATATAGAAAATCTAGGTATAATATATAAAACATTGTATTTAAGTATAATTGGGAGGTGCATAAGCAGTTATGGTCAAATTAATATCTAGAGGTACATACATATCCACTCAAAAATATGGAAACTACGTTTGTAATAATACATGCGAAAACTGTGGAGAGCACAGGGTTGTTAGAGAATTATATCTAGGTAAATTATCCTCGTCTACGTAATATTTCAGTGTTTAATTTGTATATTTAAACGGGTTGCCTTTATAGACATAGGTAGAGGTAGGCACAGCCAGCAGTAGGTAGAAACGCAAACCTCATGGGGCGCACTTGCAAAACCGCAGTCCTAAAAATACTATATCATCTTGTTGCAAAATAAAATTTGTGGGCAAAATTCAAATATTGCCCTGGACGCTCATAATCTTAGCTACGACGATGTATAGAGTTAAAACAAAAAGTTGTAAAACTTTGGTACTTTTTGAGCTGAATATATTTCACATCATAAATGTCAACTATTCAATCACAGAGAACCATACATTGTTTCTAAAGGCTTAGCATGAACAGATTGACCTTAGCGTAACTCTATCAAGTCTGCTATCCTTTTAACCCAACAAACGATTGCAGTCATTGACAGCACGAGTTCTCGTTCACGTTACGTTAAATGCAATGTGTTCGTACCAAGCCTTTTTTTGCAGGTATCTACCCCAATAGATACGTACCTATTTCGTAACTGCGTCTATTTGGATTTCAGAGTAAACATCGGTAAAGGAGAAGAAACATTCAAGTTGGCTTTCAAAGGCGACTTAGGTTTAACGGCCAAGTATGTCATAGATGGAAAAATTCTCATTTTGCCTATTCAAGGGAATGGAGACGCAAAGGTTAACGCAAGTAAGTTGAATTTACAACTAACTTTTTTCAATTCAATTTAATGTATTTATTTGTGTTAGTGTTTATCTGTAGGGTTACGGATCTCTGTGTAGGCATACAAAATCACTTATAATATTAACATATCTAAAAATAACTAAACAACTATGTAAGCAAGGTATTACGTAACCAATAATTTAATTCAATGTCCACAATTCTGTGCTTTATCATTTTATATTCTTGAATAGTTTAATAATATTTATTGATCAAGAAGCTACGTAAGTTTTCTTAACCCACTGCATTGAACATCCCTTAATTAAAGAATGATCAATCCATGAAGAATTGCTCTACAATTTTCCTATTCGGGAGAACACGTGTGCAATGTTACACACCGTCACGCCTATATTCCCCAAGCAATGACAGAGACGTACTGAGCACACCCATTTTTCGCCGACGATGTTACATCCCATGTAATAGGAGGCGACCCTATTGCCATATATCGGGCACAACTCTAGACTCCGGACTCATACTGGGAAGTTTTCGTTAGAAAAACTTCATTTGTCCAACCTAGGATGTGAACCCAGGCCCTCGTGATCACTAAGCGATGCGCTTTGTCACTAGAACAACGAAGCAGTGTGCAATGTTGCACTTATGAATTTGTTCTATCATTTCACATATGTGTATATACTATATGTAACTATAATGTAACAATGTGTCTAACGTTAGAGCTGACACACTAGCAAAACATTTAAGACTTGCACTCCACTTGAACTGTAAACGATTAGGAGAAAGAGGGCTATAGGTATGGCGAATTCGTAGCCAAAACGTCCTATCGTATTTTTCTTAACGATATTAGGAGATACAAGTCGGTCACACGACTATCGTAGTCGTGTGACCGACTTGTATCTTGTATGTACTCCTCTTCATCGATATACTTTCATTTCATATTTAATTTTAATGAATGTTCAGGATTCTTCTCTAGGTGCTCACCTACGTTATAGAAGGAACTCCTGTGCAAAATCCATGCTTCTAGCTCGACCCACCAGCTTAAGTTGTGTGTTGCCACTAAGATTTATTCCTGTGTCGTGGGTGCGTTTACAAACATGAAATGCCCATAAGGAAACACCGAAACTGAAACCGAATGTGGGTCACATAAAGATTTCTCCCGTACGGAATCAAACCTGCGACTACTAAATCTAGTGGGTTTCAGCTCTTAACCACTGGTCCATACTGTCTGTCTGATGATGACAATCATCTACCATCCACAATCTTAATATACAATCCATATTAATTTTACTGTTGGCAATACCTTTTTTTAAGTTTCCTTCCTTCCTTTAGCCTTATTAAATTCATGATAGGTCAGTTTTATGGTCGCACTTCCTCCAATGCTAGGGCCAGAATAACTATTAATATTAGACAGCTTTCATTTCATTCCAACCTTTTTGGTAGCGCATTTCACGGTGTGCGTCAGTGGGATCGGGATGAGTTATTGTTATAATTAATATAGAATTAGGTGAGGCTATGTGCTGACTCAACTTGCACATCCTATATAAATCAATTTGTATTTAGAAGTAATTCGCGACCAACTATTTTTTTACCTGGCCCTCGAGGATATTTTCGTTATACATACATATACTCTGTACTCTCTGCCTACCCCGCGAGGGAGCTGGCGTGATGATATAGATAGATAGATAGATAGATAGACATACATATATAGTAGGTTTCACGTTAAAGTATAAATAATTAGCACGTATTATCTCTTTAACTTCATGCTCATTTATGCAACTATACATGCAAAACCAATTGAATATAATTTGTTAGATTTTTAAGTCATCACTCATCAGTACATGGGTAAATTGTTTCAAAATACCTTGCTCTTCCAATCCGAGTCAGTGTGTGCCCTTTTTACAATGGTTTTTATTACAGAGTCCCTTTACCTGATTGGCAAACAGTTCCACAATTCTACGTATGGAATTTAGAAATAACAAAATATTTCATCTCCACAGAGGGAATAGAGGTAGAAATCGACAGCAAACTTGTCCACGTGAAGGATGACAGCGGCGAACATTTCAAGCTGGTGACTCCCAACTACAAATACACCATAGAACGTACCACCTTTGACTTTGAGAACTTATTCAATGGAAACAAACAGTTAGGTAAGCCTTCGATCAGTATTTCGATTATTCTATGATTAGCCTTTTACATTAGTATACTGATTAATTGACGCTTAACGTCAACTTACATCGAATCATTTATTATATTGTTTATCAAGCAATAATATTAAAGAAACCTTAATGCGATATGAATAACATAAAAAAGCGATGGAGCGGACATGTCAGACAACGTAATGCGAGTTTATACTCCAGTAGCTGTCTGTACCATATGCTAAGTATTTTGATACACGTATGTATTAAGACACTTTTATCAGTATATACAAAATTCGGTGTGATTGTGTTCCTAATTCTTCTCCTCCTGAACCGCTTGACCGATTTTGATCCTTATTTTTTGAGCTTGTGGGGTCACCAGGATGGTTTTTAGCGTGGTTCAATAGGGAGCGGAGGGAGAGAAGCGGGAAACTGCTAGTTACTTACAGAAATTTAGGCGATCACTCAATCACAATAAAGTTTTGTTCTAGCTTTTTTGTCTAGTACGATATCTATATTAACAACCTATATTTTTGATTACTTACAGCCGACACAACTATTCAATTCGCCAACGAAAATTGGCAGCAACTTATGGATGAACTCGCGCCTTCGGCAATCAAGCAGATCGTGCGTACCGTCGTGAAAGCCATCAACAAATTCTTCTCCAAGGTCACCATAGAACAAATAGTACTAGGTTACAAGGAAGGGAATTAAACTGTGATAATATTGTATTGTTATAAAACATTGTTTTTAATGTTATCTTTTCATCGCTCATGAATTCTTAAAACTATCCCAGACTGATACAAACGTATACACTTTACATGGGAAAGGGTACATGGCGTATTTATAGGGGTATGTACTAGGAATTAAGGAAGCATGCCATTTGTAACACGGAGAAAATCTTACTTTCATCGTGCCAATTTCTAATTCGCTTTTTATATTATTCTTTTTTCAATCTCAGATACACCTGCGCCTAAAAAAATGCTTTTTTATTTGGAACTTAATTAAATAATGCACTATCAAGAAGTTAATTTTATTGTGTTATGTGGAATATTTTTACTTTATTTTAAATTCACCAGTATACTCGTATATATATACAGAATTTGTTAATTCAGCGCAGTTTTACTTTAAAGTTGAATGTAAGTAATTACAATACTAAAGTTATTTAATTTATTATATTACTTATTATTTAAGCATGGTTGAATACACTTATGACTTAAATTTATTATTGGATAATAAAGTTTTTTTTTAAGTAAATAAGTTCTTTTTTACGACATATTTGACATTCACCCTTCTCCCCGCCCCGTTATCCGCTAATATGCATAGTCATATTTTATTGAATAATTATAAAGTTCCGTCCTATCATCGTAAAGAAATTCTAACAATGGAAGAAAAACTAATAAATTCATTATTTAAAATGTATTGTATGTGTAATCAAACTACTTTAACATAGTTCTTTATTAGTGTAGCACCGTCCTGACGCATCCAGGTGTCGAGACATGTATATTTTGTTTTGTTTGTAGCTCCGCACTAGGATTTATTCCTGTGTCGTGGGTACGTTTACAAACATGAAAATTCACATTCAATAAGACCGGAACAAATGATTGTGGATCTTTCGGGCTTAATGTCTGAGGTGCAACTGATTCGTCAAGAGCTCAGAGATCTCAAGGCTGCGACAGCTGAACTACCAGCTAAAATTCAAGTTTTAGAGGAGAAGGTAACCAATGTTGAAAAAGCCCAGCTGGAGGTTGCAAACCTGAAGACAGTCCTCAATAACGTCGAAGACAAATTGCATGACAATGAACAGTGGCTGCGCAGTAACAACGTTGAGATTAAAGGTGTCCCATTAAAAGATAGGGAAAATCTCTTTGATATAGTTGCCAAGATAGGCGAAAAAGTCTCTTTTCCGGTCACTAAAAGCTGCATTAACTTTATTCACAGAGTGCCAACCAGTGTACCGGGTAATAAGAACATTATTGTGTCGTTCTTATGCAAGTATACAAAGGAGAACTTCATAGCCGCTGCCCGCTCTATGCGGAAGCCATTATCTCCTACGGATATTAATTTCACGGGAGCTGGCAAGATTTTCATTAATGACCATCTGACTGCCAAAACCAAAATGCGACTTTCCCAGGCCAAAGCTTTGGCAAAAGAACACAATTTTCAGTTCATTTGGGTGAAGCATATGAAGATTTTCGCAAGGCGGGACCCTACCTCAAAGGTTTTCATTGTCAAGTCGGACCAAGATTTGGAGAAAATACGCTGATTAATATTACCTGTTATAGTAAATGCTGTATATTTTTGCGTAAAGACTATTTGGAATGTTTGGTAGTATCCAGTATGCAAACTTTATTCAATTTATTTTTTGTTAGAAAAACTTTGAGAAACTCAGACCGGATTCCATTGCTTATCGCTTCCTTTTGTTTGCCTAATGAGGTGTCTATTGTTAGTTTTGCTCGGATTTTTATTCATTCAAGGTGTCGTATAATTGTTGTATACCCTTTTTTAGTTTTATTATTTCTAATGCTCACAACAAAACACTATTTGTTATTATACAAAATGTACTTCCTCGCACTATTTTTTGATAGGAGTTATATATATAGAGAGAACTATTTTTCTACTGTTCTTGATTTCTAGTCGGCTGCAAAGGGTTGCATGCTGCAAATCTTGGGAATGGAGTTTGGAGTTACGTATTCGGGCGACGCCCTTTTATTGTTTACCGAATAACACGAATTTATCTTTTCCACACTTCTTATGGTTATATAATTTTCTTTCAAAAATGCACATTCGGGGCACTGCCCTAGATCATTTATATTTTTTTCCTAGTAATTTAACGCTATTTGGTAGTAATATTACTGTATTAATATGGCTTGCTTAACTATTTATCATCAGAATGTACGAGGATTGCGAACCAAAACTGAATCCTTTTCTAGGAATGTTTATAGTAACAACTTTGACATTATATCATTGACGGAAACCTGGCTGATTGATGATATCCGGGATAGCGAATTGTTTGATGATAGGTACCTGGTATTCAGGCGTGATCGTGACTATCGATTAACGACGCAAACGCGAGGTGGAGGCGTATTAGTGGCAATTCGTCGGGCTCTGCCCGTCTTTGAGAGGATAACTTGGAATTCGAGCGCTGAGGATATCTGGGTGTCTATCTCCATTAAATCTAGTCATGAAACATATCAATTGCACATTTGCACTGTATACCTCTGTGAACAACATCATGGCAATAGCTTCCCAAGCCAAGTGAACGCATTCTTAGATAATGTTTTTAACATAGTCAGCGCACACCCGTCCGATAAATTTATTATCCTCGGTGATTTCAATATAAGTTATATTGAATGGTCACCCGCAGATGATGGTTTCAAGCCCATTGCCCCACCCACGAACTTGTTTACTAACCTTGTTGACACTCTAAGCTCGTGTGGTCTCCGTCAGTTCAATTCAAATAAAAATAAGCTTGGTAATATCTTGGATCTGGTATTATCACGCGAACCTCTTTTTGTCTCGGTCTGCCCTGATCCACTAACTGTGGAAGACTCTCACCATCCAGCCTTGTGTGTGCAAGTTTCGTCCGTTCCATTTCATGCGCTTAAACGTCCATCACGAGTCACCTATCAATATAACAAAGCCAATTATGACCGCATTCGTTCTGACTTGTCGAATTCAAACTGGAATATTCTATTGTCGGAGGTAAATGTTGATGTTGCACTCAATAGGTTCTACTCTATCTTATTTGCAATTAGAGACATGCATATTCCTCAATGCGTAACAAGGAATACTAACTACCCTCCGTGGTATAGTTCCGCCCTTATTAAAATATTAAAAGAGAAGCATAAACACCATACAAAATATAAATTATATGGTAACACCTCTGATCTTTTGTCCTTTCAAATTCTTCGTGATAGGGCTAAATTGGCTGAGCAGGCTTGTTACACGATGTTTATGTCCAAAATCGAGTCTTCAATACTAAAAAACCCAAAAACATTTTGGTCGTATATTAAAAGTAAACGATCAAATGATAACTTTCCATCTCAGATGTCTCGCGGTGGAGAATATAGTGACTCTGGGCAAGGAATTTGTGAACTATTCTCTAATTACTTTTGTTCAAATTTTCTTGATTCCGATTCACTTCGCGACTTCAATGGTGAACACGTGATCTCCGCCGCCGACATAGACACAGTTGACATAAGGTCAGATTTAGTGCGTACGTGTCTTAAATCTCTCGATCTAAGTAAATCTGCTGGACCCGATACCCTACCAGCCATTTTTTTGGTGAACTGTGCTGACGAACTTACTGAGCCAATTGTCATGCTTTTTAAACGATCACTGACTGAAGGAACCGTTCCTTCACTTTGGAAGTCTGCTTTTGTGTCACCCATCCACAAGAATGGTGCAAAGGATAGAGTGGAGAACTATCGTCCAATATCCAAATTATGCCTGTTGGCTAAGGTACTGGAGCGCATTGTGTATAATCAATTGTATTCCTGTTTAGTTACACGCTTGAGCCCACAACAACATGGCTTTATAAAAGGTAGGTCGACAATATCCAATCTTCTCCTTTTTACCGATTATACGTCAAGGAACATGGATGATGGATGTCAAGTAGATGCAATCTATACTGATTATTGTAAAGCGTTCGATCGGATTGACCACCAAATTCTACTCCATAAGCTCCTTGCTCTGGGAATCAGAGGTGACCTACATAGGTGGTTTTCATCCTATGTACACAACAGATCGCAAGCGGTGGTCCTTGGTGGATACAAGTCTTCCTGGATAACCATTCCATCGGGAGTCCCTCAAGGATCGCTACTGGGTCCATTATTATTTGTGGTCTTTATCAACGACATTGGGACCTGTTTCAAGCATTCGCATTACCAACTCTTTGCGGATGATATGAAAATCTACAGGTCCATTGAGTCCAACTCTGACGCTTCACTCTTACAAGAGGACCTCCAGAGAGTAGTTGGTTACTGTAATGCTAACAATCTGGATCTGAACATTGCTAAATGTCAAGTGATAAGCTTCTCTAGGAAACGCCATACAATGGACTTTAATTATTCTATAGGTAGCCAGACTTTATCTCGTGTACAGGTCGTCAAAGACCTTGGTGTTCTTATTGATGCAAAATTATCCTTTGATAACCATGTAGATTATATAGCCAACAAAGCATCATCCGCTCTAGGTTTTGTCATTCGCAATAGCAGCTCCTTCGTCAATATGAAAACTATTAAACTACTTTATTGTGCCTATGTCCGAAGTCACTTAGAATACGCTAGTCCAATATGGAATCCTCAGTATGCAGTGCACTCGGATAGATTGGAAAGGATACAAAAGAAATTTACAAGATTTTTAAATTATAAATACAAAATTCCTTTACTTAATTACAATAACCGTTGTACTCGCTTCCATTTACTTCCATTACATGTCCGCAGGAAAATTTCTGACATGCGCTATTTGTTCAAGGTTGCACAATCGATGGTCGACTGCCCCGAACTAGCCTCCAAAATATGCTTAAACGTGCCACCAAGACACTCTAGGGCTAGAGACTTACTCCACACTCCATTCTCACGCACTATGTTTCGTCGTAATTCTTATCTCGTGCGTACGAGTATTATGTTTAATTCAATTATGCGGTCTGAGTATCCTAACTCTAGAATTGATTTATTTACAAGTAATTTGTCAACTCTGGGCACTGTGTTAATCAAATACTTCACATCTCTCTAACAGTTCTTTTGCTATTTAGAAATACTGTCAACTTAACTACTTCAGCATCATATATATATATACCTCATTTCTAGATGCGGAGGCTTGTTAATGGCTCCCTGACTTTATTTATCTTTACCTACTTTGTTATATTAGCTGTGGCTTACAGCCCAAATAAAATAAAATAAAAAAAAATAAAAATAAAATGACTGAAGGGGTAAAAATGGGTGATCTAGTGATAAACCACCTATTGTATGCAGATGACGCGGTTTTGATAGCGCCAACAGCCACTGATCTGCAAACACTAGTCACAGTTATGAGAGACGACTGCATGAACAATGGCTTACATTTGAATGTGAAGAAAACCAAAATTATGGTTTTTGAACGAGAAGAAACCAGAACGAATGCAAGGATTGTGGTTGGTAACGATGTGCTGGAGCAAGTGAATGAGTTTGTATATCTTGGATGCGCCTTCAGTAAGGATGGGAAATACACCGCTGATATAGAGAGAAGAGTGAATGCAGGTAATAGAGTGAATGGTGCGATGGGAAGGCTACTTGGGAGCCGGCACTTAAGCCAAAAGGCTCAGCTGGCCATGCATAACGGAGTGCTTGTCCCAACGCTGTTATATGGCAGTGAGAGTTGGGTATGTAAGAAGGAGAACGAAAGCAGGATAAATGCGGTCGAAATGCGATCTCTGCGGAAGATGTGCGGAGTCACGCTGACCGACCGTATTCGCAACAGCGTAGTAAGAAAGCGAGTAGGTATGAAAGATAGTATCGGTGTAAAGATGAGAAAGGGTTGGTTCGGGCATATAGAAAGAATGCCAGAAGAAAGAATGACAAAACAGATATACAATGCGAAAGTGGAAGGATGTAGGTGCCGGGGAAGACCTAGACTATCTTACCATGACCAAATAGACCGTGTCTTAGCTGAAGGGCAAGTCAAGAGTCTCCGTAACCAGCGAGTGTGTATGAGACGAACTATGAGAGTGGAGGAAGCCAGAGAGGTATATAAGGAAAGATCCTGTTGGAACTCTGTACTCTCTGCCTACCCCGCGAGGGAGCTGGCGTGATGATATAGATATAGATAGATAGAGATAGATAATTTTATTTGCATAATAGCTTGTTCCTAAAAATACTTTTTAGGAATAAGCTTATATGTAGGCAGGTAATGGTGGCAAAATTAAATGTGTTTACAACATTTCATGTGTAGCATACACATGAAATGTTGTGTTGTAATTAACCTTTCCCAGTACAGAAGCCATGGCGGAACTTGGAACAGACTATCATAATTACATGCGTATACAACATTTTTTGTCGATCATGATGACTGTTAAGGAGTTCCCTAACCGGACTCACTCTCCCTCCCTTCCTCATCCTGGGTGACGCAGTCAGATAAAGGTCCAATTTAAAATGACCAATCCATATTAAATATGCATACAAATTTTCTTATCTAAGCTGTTGACCGTTGAGGAATTCCTTCGTCTGGTTGCCAATTCTGGGTGCAGAATCAGGTCTGCCTACCATACAAATGCATAGTCATCGGAACTGAACCAATATGTCAAATTTCAAGTCCGTGGAATAAGACGAAGTGGTTCCAGTTGCCGGTTGGTGCAGCCGGTTACTTAACACCGACTCCAAATATTTATATTTTGCTGTTTGAAGTCGGTTTCCCTCTTTTTAAAAAGTTTATTATTTTACAATTCTTAGTTATTAGTTAATTAATTTTTAATATTTGTATACCTTTATTATATTATATTCTACTTAGTTCTACCATAACCCTTACGGACCTGGCCAACACAATTGTGATGCTTATTTCAAACGAAAAAAACAATATTATTTAAATAGATAAAACGACGGGCTAAGGCTCGTACGATTGCGCTTTCAATACATTTTTATTTGGTTAGTAAGAAATAGTAATAGCGCCATTGGAATATCAAGTCATTACACGTTACTTTTTGCTTGCGAACGGCGTCTGCGTAACACATGCACCGGTCACCTGTAAGTATCTATTTTGATTATTTACGTCCTTTTTTTTAAATGTGTGACTACTGAATATGTTTTATTGATGATTAACTGTTGTAATGATAGTATTTTTCATTTGTTTTAGTAATATTTCACAACCGTTGGATCAGTTCAAAAAATTAAGTCACAATTGTATCAGGCCGTCCCGAACATATTCTGCAAACACATATAGTATTTTGTCAAAGACTTCAACATTCTCAGATGTCTTGTCATCTTTACATGTAAGATGATGCGGTTTTCGAGTGTTTGTTTCAGATCGCTGATATCGACGACATTTCTAATGGGGAAGTTGACAATATCAACAAAGATAGCGCATTTACCAGTGAGTAGTTAAGTGGATGGATAACAAAAGCGTGCTAATTCCCCCCCGACCCCTGCCGCCACCGCCGGCCGCGACATGTTCTCACCGACCCCCCCGATGCTTTGTCATCCCTTCTTTCCGCTCAGAATACGGGCGACAACGACGACGTAGTAGTAGATCCCCTCCCATAGCCGGCGGTTGACCGGTGCACTTAGTAGTGCACCCGTCCCCCTACAGCGACTGTCCCAACCGAGGGCGCCTCTTCGAGGCGCCCTCGGTTGGGACAGTCGCTCGGTTGTGCTAATTGGGTCAACAATTCATGGTGAGACTCCGCTACATCTGTAGTCCGTTGGGACAAGAAGAGTTTAATAAAAAGATTAATTCATAATTTTTTTTTTTCATCATGTAAGAAGTTATTAATATTAATTAGGTTAAAATTCAAATATAATTCCTCTATTTTCATTAGCAATTCTGCAATTACATAGGCAGGTAAGTGTTGTTAAATAAATTAATACTGAATAAAAAGTGGATAGGTTAGGGAAAAAATGATAAAATATAATATAATAGTTAATAAAAATTGACAAATATTTATAATCATTGATTTATCGATAGTTCATCAACTATTTATGGCGCGTTTTCGACCGAAGGCACCGGTTCACCTGAAGTGATCCTGTGACCGCGCGCTCTCCGCCCTCTATCACGAAATCGGTTCACCGTATAAAAAAATTTTTTAAACAAAATTTGTAGAGAATTTTGTATTCTACAATATTGATAATTAATACAAATAGCAAAAACCCATAGGAAATGAGATATTTACAAAAAAAGCGCAAAAAAAAAAAAAAAAAAAAACATTTTTGTGACCTTTGACCTTGAAATTTAATAGTTGCGTACACCCTACCATATGTAGGTTTTGAGACAACTTTTAGGGAGTCAATATACAAGTATTTACAGACTTACAGCTGGGTATCTCGAATTCCGAGATTCTTACCTAATTTAAGCTTAAATGACTGGACTAATAGTAGATTACCTATAGCATTGACGTAATACCCATAATATCGCAATCTACACATTCGTATTGTTTGTTGTTAAGGAGTTCCCCGGTGAATCTTCAAAACCTAAGGTCCAATACTGATAAAATTAAAATGGGCCTACCTTGGAGCTATACTGAACCCAATACAAAAATCGAAAATCGATTCATAATAGGGAATATGCGTGTAATTCAAATAAGGGTCAAATATTTTTTTTACAAACTTTATTGCATTATAATAATGTCTATACCAATATTTTTTTAATAACATTACTTTTTTATTAAGAAAATAATTATTGAAAGTACAAAAAATGAGTGGGAAATTCAAAGTAGCTGGAACGGCACGGTCAGATCGAATATGACGTCAAAGTCTAACATACAAATGTCAACAAGTGCATATTTGTTGGATGCTTGCTATTGAGTTAGTTTTATTGTTATTTTTTGTTGTCGATTTACACAAAGACAAAATTTTAGTTTAAATTATTAAGTTAATTCCTACGTTAAAGTGATCTTCACAGCAATATAAACAAGTTGATGGAGATACCATGTCTCTTTTTCTGATTTTACACCACTTTCTCCTGATGTCCGCACCTATCGGGTGCATTTCTTATTGTATTTTTACATCTAGACACAACACAGTGTTGTTCCATTGTATAATAGTCGCAAAATACAAAATAAAAATAATTACAGAATAAAACACTTCTACAGCTGTTCACTAATTGATTGTTATTTTAGACTTTGACGTCACGCCAAGCGAGCCAAAATGGCGGGCGTTTAAAGTGCTCTTATCTGTTCGCTATCTTCAAAATTTTTTTTTGCCCTTTACATTTTGTTTTTAGCGCTTAAATTTTTTTTTGCAATTATATATTGATGTAATCTATAGAATAAAAAAAAACGCATATTACCTATTGGCGGAATGACATCACATACAAAAAAAGACATACAGTCGAATTGAGAACCGCCTCCTTTTTTTAAGTCGGTTAAAAAAATATCGTGCAACATACATAAAAAAATACATACGCACAAATATAGAACCTTCTCCGATCTTTACGGCTCAGACCTTTAGTACCTTTTTTTTCCTAGGAGGGGAAATCCTCGTGGACACCCAGTTTTTTTTGGGTAGTGTCGGACTCTTACCGGCTAAAACCCCTCCTATTTCTCCACCTCTGTCCACCCCGGTAGCACCTTTCGGTATTTGCTTCAGGGTGGGGATGCTTTCACTTTTGCTCTTTTTCCCGTTCGTCATTTTCCTTAATTTTTATTATTTGTTCCATGTAGTTTGCTATTGCTTCCCAATTTCCTTTACTTTCTAGCATTAGGGGCACTATGTTACCTTTGTTTATATTAGTTTCTAAGCTTGTTTCGAGATCCGTGCGTATATCATTCCATCGAACACATTCAAACAATGTGTGCTCTGCATTATCATTGTCATTATCTTCATACATACATTTTGCATTTATCACTTTTCCAATTTTGCATAGATAATTCATGAAAACTCCGTGTCCAGACAGGCATTGCGTCAGTCGGAATGTCACTTCACCGTGCTTCCTTGTCACCCACTTTTCTACATCTTTTATCAGTTCGTGTGTCCATCTTACTCTCGGTGACTCACGCCACTCCTTTTGCCATCTTTCATATGTCAGTTTTCGTTCTTGTTTTCTTACTCCTTCCACTGCTTCGCTTCTCCTCTGGTAGATAGCCTTCCTCTCTTTTGCCATGAGATGAATTGGAAGTAATCCAGAGATTACAAGTGCCGCTTCCGCAGATACAGATTTGTAGGCACTACAGACCCTCAGGGCAAGAGTTATTTGGGTTCTGAGTACCCGCCCCCTAGCGCGTTGTACGTTCATTGCTGGTTCCCAGATTGGCGCTCCATGTGCTATTATGGACTGGGTTGCTAAGGCAAGTCCTTTCCTTCGCTCATGGGCCTCTAACGTTAGGCAGAAGTACGCTTAAAGGTCTACTCACCCTTTCCGCCTTTTCGCAAACTCGCTCCAAGTGTCTACCAAAAATAAGTCCTCTGTCCAACGTTATTCCCAGGTATGTGATAATTTTGCTCATAGGGATTGTGGTCCCCGCAAGCTCGAAATTGATGTCTTTGAGCAACCTCTTTGTATTGAGTATTATAGCCGCTGACTTATCCGGAGCAACTTGAAGTTGATTCTTCTTCATCCATAGATGTATCGCATGTAGTATCACATTTACTGCATTATTGAGGTCGATGATGGAAGCTGCTGTTGCTGATACTGCCAGATCGTCGGCGTAACAAATAAGTTCTACTCCAGGTGGCACATCTATTTTCATCACGTCATCGTATAGGACATTCCACAGAGTTGGTCCTAGGACAGATCCTTGTGGGACTCCTCCACCGATATCCATCTTCTCAGTGTTAGTCAGGTATATGGTGCGTTCTGTTAGATAGGAAACTACGGCGTTCACGAGGTGAGTTTTGACTCTTTTCCTTTTAAGCGCACCTATTATAAGTTTTTACGAGGCTGAGTTAAATGCATTACGGACGTCCAGTAGGATGAGTGCATTTCACCTTTTTTCTCTTTCAGCCTTGCGTGCGAGTTCTATGACTCGATCGACCGCATCCACTGTATTCCGCTTTTTCCTGAAGCCGTACTGTCTGTCGCTGAAGTATCCTTTTTCTTCTATATCTTTAACTATTTTCTCGTTCAGTAGGCTCTCATAGACTTTAGCTATTACATTTATTAGGCATAGCGGTCTGTATTTTGGTTCTGCGTTCGAATTGTTTTTCGGCTTTTCGATTAGTAGGAGTTAAGCAGTTTTCCACTCTACTGGGAATTCGCCTGTCCTCAAAAGAATATCAAAAAGGGAGGTGAAAATTTCTGGCTTTTTCTTTATCAGCATTTTTATTACTTCGGGTGGAATGCCATCTGGCCCAGGTGCTTTCCCTGGCCTTATCTTGTCGGCCGCTTGAATCGTATCTTCGATACTAATATGCATCTCCTCGACCTCTGGAATAGGTTCGTTTTTTAGCATTTCTACTCTTGGTGGTATAAACAGATCTTTGAAGATATGTTTTTTCTTGTCCAGTGGGATAGATACCCTTGGAGGGGCCATCTTTAGTTTCGCTTTCACTATTCTATATCCGTCCCCAAAGATATCTTCTTCCAGGTTATTGCATAGCCTATCCCATTCCTGGTTCTTCGCTGCGGCAATAGTCTTCTTTAGAGTCAATTTACTTGCTTTGTAGTCCCCTTTTAGTTTTTCCCTATAGTCTTGCCTTGCCTTGCTCTTTGGAATTTTCTTCTTTTTCCTTTGACTGTATTTACCATTTCTTGTAATTCCTGATTCCACCAATATGGTAGCTTGTAGTTCGCATCACATTTGAGGCGAGGAGTGCTGTTTTTGTATGCTATCCGTAGTGCTTTATTGCAGCTTTCTGCGGAGATACCGACGCTCCGTGTGAGGTTGCAAAAAATTTCAACAAATTTCGTTCCATTAGTTACGCCGTTCATATATTTACTCGGGACTGTTATTGGGGGTTCGGGTATCCAGACTGTAATGAATTGGTGATCGCCTAGGGATTCTTCGTCATTAAGAACTTCCCACTTGGGTTTTTTGGTTGCTATAGCTTCATTAACAAGGGTCATATCGATTTAGGAGACACCGTTCCATTTCGTCAGTGTCGGTAGTTTTCCGTCATTTAAGATGTTGAGGTTTAACGAATTTGCCCAGTCCAGTAAGTCTATTCCTCTTTTGTCAGTAATCGATCCTCCCCATAACCTGTTTTTTGCATTTATTTATTTATTGGCACATTAACAGCTTATAGGCGTATACAGTATAAAAGTTATTTGATTTAAGCTTATGCTAGCCTACTCGAAAATAATAGGCGTGATACAACATTTTGATCTCCTGTTACCAAAACGTTCATTCGCTTTGCCACAACCACTTGTATATCTCTCTGAAGTTCCATAAGACTACTCTGGAAGTCTTGGTGGGGAACATTTGGGGAGATGTATACGCTATAAAGTGCCAAATCTGCTGTATCTACGCAGACAAAGGAAGGTTTTGTTCGGAAGGCTGTCACCTGGTATTTCTGACTGGTATTGTCGATAAGTGCACTCTTTGTAGCATTGTAGTATCTGTTTATACCCTCACATTGCTTCTTATTCGGCTCACTGTATAGTACAAAGTCGCACCTTCTTTTTGCTGCTATGGTCCCTGCAAGGTCATGAACTGCTGCACTTCTATTTGCATTAATTTGTAGGACCCTGAATTTTATAGGAATAATTCACCTGTTCTTTTGTTTGTGCATCTAATGCCGCCCTAAAGGATCTACACCTTGTGCTTCCGGCAGTATGTCCATCCTTTTGACACAGGGGGCAGTATGCTTGGGATTTGTAGTCTTTAGCCAGGTGTCCCACACCTACACAGTTGTGGCACTTGTTACCACGGTCTTCTTCTCTACATTGCGCTGCCTTGTGGTCATAGGCCCAGCAGCGATAGCACTTATTTATTGTCGTTATTTCTTGCATTCGGCACATGCTCAACCCGATCCATACGGTTTTTTGTGAAAGTAGTTTGATAGCGTCGCTGGCTTCCACTTTTAGCGTTGCGATTTGAAATCCATTGCTGGTAGGCCTGAGCGCGTTTATTTCCATGTAATTTGGTGGAGATATATAGCCTGTGTCCAAGATGGCTTGCCTTACTTCATCAGTATCCGCGATGCTGTCTATATCCTTTATATGTATAATTTTTTTCTGGGTACTATCGAATTTTCTTACTTTTTTATCTTTTACGATTCCTTTAATTGTTTTTGTCAGTTCGTCTGCGTTGTCTTTTACTCTAATTATTACTTTTCCCTTTTTAGTTCTTCCCACTCCTTGTATGTGTCCCCTTAGTTTGTCATCTTTCATTCCTTCTTTAACCCTTTTTAGTGTCTCTGCATACGAGGACATTTCTCCGTCTATAACAATAGCGGCTTCTCCATATCTACGTCTGTCTTTTTTTTCTCTTCTTTCTTCTTTGATTTTAATCTTAGTGTCAGTATTTTGGAACACAACCGCTACTATTTTCTTAAAAGTATCTTGGTCCGTTCCTTGTGGTGAGGCTATTGCAACGTTTTTGAGGTCGTATTTAATAGATATTTGTTTGACAGTCTCAACGAGCTTGAATATATCCGCCTGGTTCCAGTCGCTTTGTTCATTTGGTTTGTAGAGCAATCCCACTACTGTTTTTTTCTTAGTACGACTTCCGTCCTTGGTTTCATACGTAACTATTTGGTTTATCATGGTGTAGTTACCCCCCGCACATTCTATCTATTCACTCTCTGTCAGTTGCGGATATCTGTTCAGAAAGCGTTCTTCTTCTTTATTTTGGTTAACCTTATGCATCTGAAGGAAGAATGCTACGGTATCCGTGTCAGTTTGCAGCAGATCTCCATATTCTACCGTGAGATGTTTAAAGCTATCCTCCGTCCATTCCCTATGCTTTTCTCTAGAGAAGTTCTCATATCCATCAATTTTGGTTTCATTCAAGTTAAATCTACCTTCATTTTTCTTCTGGGTAAGCTTTCCAGTTTCGAGGAGCATGCTCTTTCTGAGTTCTTCGTATTTCTTTTCCTGGTTATGTTTAAATTCTTTAAATTCTTCCTCCATTTTTGTATATCTTTGTTCCTGTTCTTTCTTGTATCTATTAAATTCGGTCTGTATTTCTTCCAGTGCATCCAGGTGGTAATTATATTGCTGAGTGACCATAGTAATTAAGCCATTCAGTTCACTTGCGTATTTTTTAGTTTCTTTATGGACATTTTTATTTTTATATTACATTTAGACCTTTAGTACCTACCTATATATAAAACCGTTAAGTGCCTCAATAGTCTAGTAGCGTATATGATGGATAGCGATCATGTAGTTCTGAGTTCAAATCGTAGGTCGGGAAAAGTGTGTTTCAATCAATCAATCAGCCTATCGCAGTCCACTGCTGGACATAGGCCTCTCCTAACACGCGCCATTGCACACGGTCCTCCGCCTTCCGCATCCAGTCTGTCCCAGCGACCTTTTTGAGGTCGTCGGTCCATCTAGCTGGGGGCCGTCCTACCTTACGCTTACCAAGTCGCGGTCTCCACTCTAGGACACGCTTGCTCCATCGGCCGTCGGTTCTTCTGCAGATGTGACCAGCCCATTGCCACTTTAGCTTACTGAGTCTGCGAGCTATGTCGGTAACTTTGGTTCTTTGTCGGATTACCTCGTTACGAATTTTATCCTTTAAAGAGACGCCAATCATAGCTCGCTCCATAGCCCGCTGTGCGACTTTGAATTTTTGGATTAGTCCCACTGTGAGTGGCCACGTCTCAGCTCCGTAAGTCATAACAGGTAGGACGCATTGGTTATAGACTTTAGTCTTCAGGCATTGCGGTATAGGCGAAGAGAAAACGTGAAGTGTGTTTTACTATAGAAAAATTATCAATCGCAGTCATTGAACTCATAAGAACTAGTACTAGTTCGTAGTACTCATGTACTTACTAACTTAATGACCGCGAAGTTAGCGGGGATGTTTGTGTTTCTAGAGTTGTTTCAACAATGAATATGAAGGCGCAAAATAAAGCTTAGCACTCGAAGCTGTTATGTTGCGGGAAGCACCTGGAACATAAGGAACTAAAGTATAAGCACTCTAGTTAATGCTCCAAAAAAAATTGTTTTGTGTGTGTGATCTACGCTGTTAGCCGCGGGGCCTTTACAGCTTCACCGGACAAGAGGCGTGCACACTACGCTCGAGCCAAAATGGCAAGGGGGCATCTAGCTCAAGGGCGCCTCAAGGAGGTACGGGCTCTGCTTGGGCAGTTGCTATGGGGGAGGGCACATACTAGGTGTCTCGCCGTGGTGCTCTGCACCGGCCGGCGGGCAAGGGATTCTTCGACCTCGGCGAGGTCGGTGCCTAATCGTGTATTCGGTATCTGTACTCGAAAGGCAAAAAAATTACTTGAGGTGTCTTCTCTAGTTTATAGTACATAGTAACGGTAGCAGTCCAGTCTGGACTTGTGCGCAATATTACGGAATAAGGATATTTTTCTTTGTTTTGTGCCCGGTATTAAGGCAATAGGCTCGCCCTTTATTAAATTGGGACATATGGATGTACACAGTAAACCTCTCCCATTGTCTCGTCGCTTGTGCAATATAGACGTAACCATGATTATTTTTTTGTTTAATCATTTAGACGCGCTGGTCAGTTGGGCCACAACTTCCGTTTGTGAGCAAAACAATACACAGAAGTGAAAGGGTTAGGAAATATACAGAGACTCCTGTGAATTATCGGTCGTTGGCAAAGAATTCGATCATATAATAGACGGACCAAAGTCCCCTTATATAAGGTGTAATATAAATAACGCAAGACCTAAAAATAATATCTCCTAAATCGGCAACTGAATCGATTCAAACTATTTTTAAAAGATGATACATTAGATACATTACACTGGCTCGTTGGTCTAGTGGCAAAGCGCATCGCTTTATGGTCACGAGGTCCTGGGTTCAAATCCTAGGTCGGACAAGTGTAGTTTTTCTAACGAATAACTTCCCAGTACGAGTCCGGAGTCTGGAATTGTGCCCGGTATATGGCAATAGGCTCGCCCCCTATTACATAGGACCTAACATCGTCGGCGAAACGTGGGTGTACTCAGTACATCTCTGCAATCCCGCTTGGGGAATATAGGCGTGACGGTGTGTGTGATACATTTTTTTTAATTTTCTTTAATTGCTTTTTCTCGTCCTGTCCGCTGTATTAAACAAAGCAATATGGCACACAAAAGTACAAATTTCGTGGTTAATTTGGATACAAAAGAGCATAAAAAATTATGAATAACTCTTTAAAATTGGAAGTCCGATTTCCGTATTAAATTCGTAAAAATAAATAATCTAATTAAAGTGTGTAAGGTCTTGCGTTATATATGTTTAGCCTTATATATAGAGAATAAATTAATCAGGTGAGTTGACAAAGTATTGAACGAAGGTCCAAAAAAACCCCATGTGTACTAATACCCCAAGTAGATTTTTCCTTTACAAATTCATTACGGAAATCCAAATTCCAGTTCTGTAGACTTAATTACGATTTTCTTTAGATCGATATCAAAATTAACTATAAAACAAGGCGTATTAAAGAATAAGTTTAAGATACTCAATTAAAATCGCCGTATTGCTTTTAATCATGGTTGAACGTATTTAATACAGCGAATCGGGGAAAGATTCGAATTAATTATAGCAATTTTAACATATTTATGAGTATGAAAAAAAGTATAAGTAAGTTATAAAAGTATATTAGTAGTTAGTATAAGTATATTAAAAATAGTTGGAATCGACTCAGTTCCCGATTTAGAACAAACTCCTTTCATGTCTTATGTTATTTATTTTACCCCTTGTATAAACCCGGATAGAAAATATAGAAGTTTAGTCATTACGAATAATAGATTTTCTTTAACCCGAACCCCTTATCTCTTAAACTGACTGAAATGCATGGGAAGAGGACATGAATATAAACAAAGCGAAAAAGATGTATTGGAATCGTAGCACCAACAATTTTCTGTTATGCGAAAAAAAAAGCAGCACATTTACATAGTAATATTTATTTATTTAAATATCAGACCGATGAATAAATTGCATGCAATTTTGAAATTTATTATAAATTTTCCAAACGCCACCTTATTTCTTTGGATTAAGCACCTATTTGCATTTGCTGTTCGTCGCTGTTTGTTGTAGCATTACTGAAACGTGAAGATTGTTCTTCCATCGAGAAAGCGTCTGTGGAGTTTGATGAAGGGTGTCGACGCCAAGGGATCTTGTCTCTCTTGTACCACAATGCCCCACCTAGTACACCGACTAGGACGACGATGCCGAAAACCGTACCAAATATATCGGCTCGGAATCGAGTAGAATCAGCAATTGTATCTGATGAAAATATATATTTTATTAGAACAATATCATAGGTTAATGCTCTTTTTAATTTAATTCTATAAAAATGACAATCAGATTACAATAAGCCCAAAATATTTCATACTGAAAAACTGGTTTGAATCGTGTTTGTAGATGCAGGAATTCGTATGCGGCTATAAGCGAGTGTAAGCAACTTTCTTACTATATTTGTCTTTTATTTAACGTGTGTAAATGTACTTTGAAATAAAAAATATCTTTAACCCAATGCGGAGTATAAGTATCGTACTTTTTGTGCCATTCAAGCTCTATATCAGTCCTAATTACATAAAGACGAATTTACAAAGAACAGCCGGCATGTTAAACTTCCTGCACACACAACTAAGATCTAGCCAGCGCAATCAATACAGTTAGATCGATTTTAATTTCTTTTGATTGATTTTATCCATAAATGTTATTCACGATATGTGCGATGCCAAGGTTGGTATGACACATGTATGAAACGCTAAAAGTTATTTCAAAGTTAGGTCATGCTTTTGACCTAATCTAACAAAAAAGTTCAACTACAGTATAATCGATAATATTCTCACCGACACATTAAGTGGTAACCGGGACCAACGGCTTAACGTGCCTTCCGAAGCACGGAACGTGCCTTCCGAAGCACTACTCTAAAACGAATTTTAGAAATAATACCACTTCTCTACCCTAATGGTTTAATACCTGTTGTGCAACCAGCTACCTGGTGATCAACTTATAATATTTTTTACTCTTGGTCTACCCTCTGTAACAAGGACTATATGATCACTCTCCATCAAAGAATTCGAAAAAAGTTCTTTGCTCTTCATATCATAGTCCTTATTATAATTCTCAAAACAACCACCATGACAATCACAAGAATTCCAACATCTCCTTTCCACCACTGGATAACCAGACGCAGGAAGCGATTTCATCCTTTGTTTTGTTACTCGTTAAATAATTTAAATTATTACCGAGATATATTTGATTAGTTATCGGAAATTTAGTAACACGACTATCGCACACGTAACTGAATGACGCCAATGGTACCTTTTTATCGGCGATTGTAATTAATTGTCTCAAGTGTACTGGTTGCACTCTCGCCCTCTTGTCCGGCCAACTGCGTAGATCACTCACTCACTCACTCACAGGCGTGCACGCGCTCACGCAAAGTGCCTACTACTCAAAAACTAAGTTTAGAAATAATACTACTTCTCTACACTAAGCCTTTGATACCTGTTGTGCAACCAGCTACTTGGTGATCGACTTATAATACTTTTTACTCTTGGTCTACCCTATGTGTCAAGGACTATATGATCACTCTCCATCAAAGAATTCGGAAGAATTCTTTGCTCTTCATATCATAGTCCTTATCATAATTCTCAAAACAACCACCATAACAATCACAAGAATTCCACCATCTCCTTTCTACGACTGGATAACCAGACGCAGGAAACGATTTCATCCTTTCTTTTCGATTACATGTTTCTTCATTTATACTATCCGTGGAGACCTGTAATTGGCTTTGCGTTGTTATTTTTAGTTTCTATATTACTGTATTAGCTGTAGGTCTTCCACTAAATAAATAAAGAAATAATGCGTACAGTGTTTCCGGAAAGGTATAAGTGAGTCAGCTAGCCACATCTTCGCCCCGATTATCACTTTCCAGCAGATAGAGGTCAATCGCTGACCAGTCCTCAATAAAAAAAGATCTTTTACGTCAAGCAATGCGCCAAAGACATACCGTCAATATAAATCTTTACAGTGTCTCTCGATTCTTCAGTAAGGTCGTGTAAGAGAGCTGCACAGGTCCACTCGCCAAGGTCCTCTTCGAGCACTGGATCAATCGTCAGTGAGCAGTCCCCGTAATCCAAACTCTTCTCAGGGGTGAAGTAGTATCGATTTAAAATTGCACTAAAAAGGTACATAGAATTAGACTCATTTCTCAGTATGGACAAAAGGCCAAGTTACAAGCGTTTTGCGTCTGTTCTCTTGTCGCAATCGATAGCGCATTGACTACGTGACTTCGTTGTAAAATGCCATTCCCGTATATTTTCGTATTCCATAAGCGTTAACCTCTGTGGAAAGTCCACTTGGCTACAGGCTCAGGCATGGATGCGGTGAGTTTTTTTTATGTTACACTATTCGAGGCGGAATCAAGGCCGAATTCAATTACAATTACTGTACGAGTTACAGGTAGGGCACGGGTAGATATATATTAATTTTATATCAAGTTCGATGTAGTCTGCATTGATAACAATTAGACCCGTATTACATAATGTAAATCAGTCGTGAATCTAGTTTTAAAACTAACTTTTTAGTACAAAAATCAGTGTTTTAACCTAGATTAACGACTGATTTACGTTCTGTACGAGCCTTAGATATTCATTATAAAATTGAGTTTGCACCGACCCTACACTGACTCGAAAAGGGTGTAGAGATTTCTTTAAAAATAGTGTTTTGCTCGTAAGGAACACAGGCTTTAACGTATCTAATAAAACAGTTATCCTAGACAAGGTATCTAATTAACCAGCCTATACTGTTGGACAAGGGTCTTCTCTCACAAATCGCGGTGAGAGAGATTAGGTCATATTCCACGACGCACACCCAGTGGGGATTGATGAAGGCAGGTTTGTGGCCACGTGTTGTTGGAATTATAATTAATAACTTGGCTTAACGACTACCACACTATGTGGTAACCGGGGCCAACGACTTAACGTGCCTTCCGAAGCACGGGGACGCTTGAATATGAAAATTCCACAAACGTTTACCCATTTTTTACTGACCAAGCCGAACGCTGCTTTACCTTGGTGATTGTTAACAACACACGCTGCCCAACGCTACGAGCGCTAATAAATCATTCAACATTAAAAATATAATAATCACGTAGAGCAACATGACACCGAACAAATTTTAAATTACATACGTACGTAGTCGAGTTGTACAAGGACAATGGCACAAGGTCAGTAAGTGTATCCTAAAATTATGATATAGTAGGCAGTGATACCCAAGGCAGAGTGAAAGACAAGAATTTTGTTGAAAACTTGCCTGGACTTGCCTCGCAAAATTGGATCTCGTGATTACATTACGATAATTTTGCCAGACGTAGAATGTAACCTCTGGGTTACAAGAGAAATAAAATAATATCAGATGACATTAGTACACACACATTTAGAAAACCATTGTTGTCCTCGTATGTGAAAACAACTTCACAATATGGGCGACAATTATGCCTACATTTTACCATTATAAAATTAAGGCCTAATTGGTACTTACTTATTAGCAGTCACAGACGAATCCACGCTGATACCAACAAAATACGGTGTTCTAAATCTGCAATAGTCCAGAGGCCTGTTTCCACTCGCTGTGTGACAGTAGAGAGTCGCGGAGCCCCCTATACTCACACCCACTTCCCTCCTGTTAGCTGCTAGGGGTCCTGTGACGCGAACATCCACAGTATCAGTAATCTCGATACCCAACTGGTCCCTAGGCCCCATGTGGCATGTCCATAAACCTGCATCCACTTCGTCTACCCTGTTGAAGGTAATGCCACAGTCGCCTGTTTGAAGGCTTTCACCTGTGTACCTTTATCAAGAAAATATTTTTTGTTACTTCACTTATTAACAAAGGATATAAATAAGATCACTTTGTATACCAAATATAGTAAATATGAAACTGTATCAAGTTCGGGAAGTTTTTAATAGGCAAGGGAAGAAACTCCAAAAACAGAGATATTTAACATAAAACATTTCACCTAAATCGAAAACAGCTCACAAACAAAAAGAGAGATCGAACAGCTCTCATTTATGACACTGATGCCCTGCTGACAAACAACTGATTCATTGTAAATCGTCTCTAAAGCTGTGTACGCACTAAGCAATATTCTGCTACTAAATGTAATGTAGTGTTGTGCTAAGCACTGTTCCATCAGCTTCCTTTACTACTCATACTTCCTCACAAAGTGCAACTCTTAAATCATTTATCTTACAAATAAATAACCTACCAAAACTCCTGGGATTCATCGATCTCCTGTTCCACAGGTGTGAATTGATCTCCATTTGGATGTTGGAACCAGCAGTATGTAAGTGACACATCAGCGCGACACGTGATCGTAAAACTAGTGTCCCTTTGAACGAATATAGTCCTCACGTCATCTTCTATCCTTTCTAGGCCGCGTCTAACATTTGGGTCTTAAAAAAAAACAATAAAAACTTAAAAGCATCGAACCTTGTTACACTATGATGGAACGACATCGAACCTTGTTCGAAAAAAAATACGGGCGATTCTAATAATGTTGATTGCACTGATTACATATGTAAAAGGTGGGCTAAAAAGTTCGTAGGCTGACACATAGATGGCGCTACTAGTATAAAATCTATATAATTTTTAGTTAGCCCTAACCTTTAAAAACACGTGTATAAATTTGACAGCTGTCGTACTATCAGTTTGTGAGTTATAGCATTTTGAGTAAAGCAACTTTTGTTAGTTTGAAAAATGGATAAAAAGAAATATCGTGTGTTAATAAAGCATTGCTTTTAGGCGAAAAAAAATATTATTGAAGCCAAGACGTGGCTTGATAAACCTTATTCGGACTTTGCACTAGTAAAATCAACCGTTGAGAAGTGGTTTGCTAAGTTTAAACGAGGCGAAATGATTACCGAGGACGATGCACGCAGTGGACGCCCCAAAGAGGCTGTTACCGACGAAAGCATCAAAAAAAGTCCACAAAATAATCTCGGATAACCGTAAAGTGAAGTGGATTGATATAGCTGAGACCTCAAAGATATCAAATGAACGTGTTGGACATATCGTGAATAAATATTTGGGTATTCGCAAGCTCTGTTCAAAGTGGGTGCCGCGCGAGCTCACAATCGACCAAAAACAACAACGAATTGATGATTCAGAGCAGTGTTTGGAGCTGTTCAATCGTAATAAACCCAAATTTTTGCATCGATTTGTGACAATCGATGAAACATGGCTCCATCATTTCACACCGGAGTCCAATCGAGAGTCAGCCGAGTGGACTGCACGTGATGAACCGACTCCAAAGCTTGGAAAGACGCTAAAGTCGACTGGCAAAATACTGATGTATTTTGGGATGCGCATGGTATAATATTCATCGACTATATTAAAAAGGGAAAAGCATAAACAGCGACTATTACGTAGCGTTATTGGAGCGTTTGAAGGACGAAATCGCGGAAAAAGCGAGGGTAGGGATAGCGAGGTAGGTATAGTCAAAATATGTGAGGAAAACACAACGCGTGTTTTCTATCTCAGGCCCACTTCTTTTACATAGCATCCAAAAACGTGCCAAACCTACGATGATTAATAAAATTATAGCTAAAAGTATTAATTATAACATAAAAATACAACATGTAACGGAAATAACGCATGACCTCAGATGGATTGTGGTTTACATTCCTTCTAAAACCTTAATATGATTTAGAATTGCAAATAAAATTACCTCATTTATTTTTAAATTACGGTTGAATTTTATTTATGAATGGGACATCGGAATAAGGAACGACTGGAATAAGTAGCAGCAATTGTAACTACTTTAAGAATTAAAAAAAAAATATATAAAAAAGGGAAAGAGGAGAGGCCCACACTCAACAGTGGGTCAGCTGATTGATGAGGATTAAAAAATATAGAACCAATTCAGGCGCTGATGTAGAAAAACGACTTTCGTAATTGCAAGTATTACGTTACAGGTTGTATAGTCGTCACTTTAAAAAAGTCACCTCTACTATTCGTCTGTTGTACTCTAATCAGGGCTTGCATCGGAGTACTCTGATGGATGGCGTTGCCAACCCATTGCTGGAGTCCCACAGTGCACCTCCATGTACCATAGTCTTCTGCGCTCACCGACTCTATGGTCATACCGCAATCCCGCTGCGAAAACCCATCGCCGTAGTAACTGTAGAATAATTTACATGATATAATAAGTATTGCGGGAAAATATTAGTTATACTAATTATAACACTAAGGGCCTCTTCTACCACCGTTGAGTAAAGTCGGAAGTAGACTAATTAGTTAATCTATCCAGTTTTATTTTCCAAGTAACGCTTATAAAGAAGAAACTAACCAACACTATACTTGAGGATGGTAAAAGAGGCCCCTAAGTATTTTTATCTTTGTTAAATCAAATCAAATAGCATTTATTGTGGTCATAGGTTACAAAGATGGTATGTGTTGTATTATACATAATACAGTAGGTTTCACTATGTCCTACCCATAATCAGGCATACAATAATATCAAGATAACCTAATTAAATTAAACATTACTCAAATTTCCAAAAATGAAAAATATATAACCATTACATTTTAAAAAGACATGAAATTAAAATATATTATTGCTCACAAAAAGAAATTATTATTATTGTATAGAAAAAAAAAAGGGAAAAATTCAAAATTAATATACATATATTACACGTGTTACAATGATGGAAATGCGTAGCGAGGCTAGTCCCATAAAAACAATTCTTCGTCATATTTTAATTTTTATTGGCATGTAATAATATCTAATAGTATTATATGCTTTCCTCGGCCCGACCTCGCGAGCGGTCACCACTCAAGCGGGGAAACAAACAAGACCCTTTTTATATTTATAAATATAGAAATAAAATAACAGTTCCTTATTTTTTACGGATTTGTGTTTAGTATTAACAGTTCAGCTACTTCTGTAACATTCTACCTGCTAATCACGCTGCTAATATCATTGTCATTAAGTGAAATGTCACTTCATAACAGTCGCAGAGTTGGCGTTTGCTATGAAATTAACACATTCTTTTTTTAATTAGTAAACGTGCGGATGCGGTCCCACCTGCTGAAATATTCGACGACGATTTAGCGCAGTGGTTAAGAGCTTGAGCTGCTCCGCCCACTGTGTCTAATAGTCGCGGGTCGATTCCCGCACGGGACAAATCTTTGTGTGATCCACAATTATTTGTTCCGGACTGGGTATTTGTGTTTGTGAATTTTCGGAATAAATCCTAGTGTGGGGGTACGTTTTTAAAAAAAAAATCCCAGAAAGTAGGAAAATTTTACCAAATGATTACCCTAATTTCACACTAATCCCCCTGGCAGTGTCATCCACGGGCCAAAATATCCTTGTCGCACTATAATACTAACGACTTTACAGATATGTCATCTCCTCAGAATAAGTTAATTATATTCTAAGGTTATACCAATATTAAACAAAAATATTGTTTTTATTTAGTTAGGCAGGCATATAAAAAATAATTAAAAATAAATACAGTACCAAGTTCAATATTAAATACCTATGGTCTCCGTCGCTCAACCCGTCTATTATATTAAAACCTGCAGATGCAGTAGCCTTCTGGAAACGGCAGAAAGTTATGTTTTTCGCCGAGTGTAGAATATTGCAGTATAAGTGAAGTTTATTAGAAGCCGTATCCCTGATGTATCCCGAATCGAGACGTTCCGCTGAAATAAACAGCTATTCATTCATTGGAATACAGACAAAAACAGAAATATTTAAATGCAATAAGATAATTCAGGGGCTACCGTGATAAAAACGTATTTTTGTACCTCATGCACCTCAATCAAAATATGTATTAGAGACGTAATATTTTGAAATATGATTTTTGGCTCTATATTTTAGAATTTGGTAAAAGGAATACACGATTAAATGAAATTTAGGCAATAGAAAAAAAATCTAAATTCATCTTAATTGCTTCCAATTTGAACGCGAAACGCTTAAGAACTAGTCAATAGAATTCACTTAAACACAGAGAACATTTGTAGCAAAGTTCTTGTAAAGCAGTTATTTTATTTCATAGAGTAGGTTTTTTTAGAAAATGATCAAGTTTGTTTTTGCACATACATACGTCGTTTATTTCAGAGCGCGCGCTCAAATATATCCCTCCGTCTCTTATTATTCATTTGTGCATCACTATCTCTCCCCCGGTCGATAAGTGGTCGATCGTGGTAGCCCCTTAAAGTCGAGATATTATAATAATTACCCTAGAAATCTAGAAAAATAATTACCCTAGAGAATTTGTCAGACGATCTGGCGCATTGGTTAAGAGCTTAAGCCGCTCCGTCCACGGGATCGAATAGTCGCGGGTTCGATTCCCGCACGTGACAAATCAGAGACACTCGTAGCGCTGTGCGACCGCGGTGTTCTTACCGATCTGGTTAAGCAGCGTTCGACTCGGTTGGCCTGAGATGGGTGACCGTTCGTGGCATTTTTATATTCGAGCGTCTCCGTGCTTCGGAAGGTACGTTAAGCCGTTGGTTCCGGTTACCACTTAATGTGGTAGTCGTTAATCCGAGTTGGAAGCCTTATAGGCGGCTTGATAAGTTCCAACAGAGGGTGGCCACAAACCTGCCTCCACCAATCCGCACTGGGTCCGCGTGGTGGAGTATGACCTAATCTCTCTTACCTCAATTCGTGAGAGAAGGCCTTTGCCCAGCAGTGGGCAGTATAGGCTGATATTATATTATTATATACGTGACAAATCTTGGTGTGGACCTACAATTTTAGCGGAACCACGACATTGGAATAAATCCAAGTGAAGGCCTACGTCTTTTTTCAAATAAATAGTTTAAGTTACGTGTTAAGCTTGATTCAGAA
The DNA here is from genome assembly GCA_905147815.2 of Phalera bucephala. Classification (NCBI taxonomy): domain Eukaryota; kingdom Metazoa; phylum Arthropoda; class Insecta; order Lepidoptera; family Notodontidae; genus Phalera; species Phalera bucephala. The sequence continues at coordinate 12,228,018 of LR990615.1, forward strand.
ACTATTGTGGTACTAAACTGATGTGTTGATTCAGATAGAAAATCATTTATTGGTAAAGCGGACCAATACGTATATTCTTTGTCTCGAACTTGACTGCTTTTTTCACGCTTACGTTTTCGCCTATATAACATATAAGGTTGGGTCAAATAGCTGACGGAGCGCGACGGGAGCGAGACGGAAGTGCTCGGCTAGGTACGGTTATGACGTTTGCCGACGCGCCGAGCGTGGCTGCGCTGTGTGGCGTCTCCCGTACATTTTAGTACATTACTCCTTAAGCCGCGCCACCGTCGCGCTCCCGTCGCGCTGCGTCGGCTATGTGGCGAAACCTTTACATCACCCGCCGCATTTAATGTTAACACGTATCGCTATTATACGTAACAAGTAATGATCTCTATCAAAATGTACACAATAATCATTATGATTACACATATAATGCAGGATACAACCGATAAGGGTTACCAATCGAATATTTGATTAAGGTAAAAGATATTGCAATCTCTTTAATTGATAATACAGAAATTGCATCATTTATAGAAAACTCATACGCAATATTTTGTACAATGATTTATCCACAAGTTACATTTAAAATGAAAAGATAGATAAGGTAAAAAAGAAAACTTGTTAATGCACTTTAGAACTTAAACTCTTCAAAACCCGCATGCGTCGGTTAACAATCTATGTATTTCATTTGTGTGCGTACCTTTTATTGCAATAATACATATACTTATGGGAATCGTAAAACTAAAAGTTAACTTTAAAAGCTTTGCATTGTTCGTATCTCTATCTGTCTGTCTGTCTTTTCGGTTCAAATCTTGTGATATATTTTTCAAGCACTTGAGGGTATCCGATTGAGCTGAAAGGACATTGTCGAAAATTGTCCCAGAACCAACAAACATTTGACCCATGCCATCATTATTTATCTATTTTATTAAAATAATGGCAAATATCTGTATCTAACGGACAAATTGCAATCTAAAACGAATATTTCAAAGTATTGTAAGTTCTTATATCGAAGTCGCTGAATTTTTTTCTGAATGTCATGACACACAATATAGTCTCATATATATTAATGGCTACCGCATTATAACCTCAAAATCTAATACTTTTTGTGCAATATAGCGATTCCCCCGCTTGTCCTTTTAATACAAAAAACCTTAAGAAAATTAATGAATGATTTGAAATCATACAAGTATTTTTTCATTGCTGTTTGTTCATTTATGGGCGCAGAACAATGTCAAAGGACATTGTTCTGCGCCTACATATATAAGTTCGGTGACAATGCAATATATAATATAATAATACCATGGACCTGGTCTGATGATGGAGTCGGCGGCCATAGGAACATGTGAACTATACAACGAAATCTTCTCGTATTTAGGGCTTGTTATATTGGTATTGACAAGTACTATTCAACCAGATATTATGTTCGTAGATGTTCAGGATTGATGATGAAACCAAAAGCTGGTCAAAGGAAACACCTAACTACTCAATATAACCCGGGCGTGTTTGGGCTCGTTGGATGTCTTGACGAGCATTTTAGACGGGGATGGTGTGCAAGATCTGATGATGGAGCCGGAGGGAAGCCATAAGAACTCCTCAACTAAACAAGATATCTTCGCCGTTTTTGCTATATATTTTTTTTCTTTGTTTTTAAAAAGGTCTTTTTAAATTAAATTTATTTAAAACATTTTTGTCGTGACTTCCTCGTTGGTCTGGTGGCAAAGCGCATCGCTTTGTGATCACGAGGTCCTGGATTCAAATCCTAGGTCGGACAAATGTTGTTTTTGTAACGAAAAATTCCCAGTATGAGTCCGGAGTCTGGAATTGTGCCCGATATATGGCAATAGGCTCGCCCCCTATTACATGGGACCTAACATTGTCGGCGAAATGTAGGTGTACTCAGTACACCTCTGCCACCCCCTCTGACGAATATAGGCGTGACGGTGTGTGTTTTTTATTTTCGTCAGCTTGAAGTTTAGTAATTTGCTTTAAATTTACAAAAATTATTTCGTAAATTCACATTTCACTAGCCATTACTAATCGCTTACATCCTGTACGCGTATATAAAAACGTACAACTTGTAGATACAGATAACGCAAAATTAATACTGTGATATTTAAAAGATATTGAATAAGAAAAGATTGAAGGAGATAACAGTAGGTTATCAACTTTATCACAAGTATATTCTTGTATATACCAGATATTCTGGTATATACCAGAAACAGACGCAATTAGCGACACTGGATCGAGAAAGTAGTCACGGAATGGATTCCCACACGGTACAAATCTTTGTGTGACCATCAAAGCTTTGATGCAGTCTGAGTTTTTGTTCATGTAATTCTCATGTTTATAAACGATCTCACGACATAAAAGTAATTCCTCGTGTGCAACTACGTCATACTTATACCACCAATATATATATAATAATTAATAATATAATATATATAATAATTTTTCAATATTTCTAAATCCAATGTAAGATAAAAACATCTCCCACAACCCTGTTAAGAAACTGTCCCACCGTTGGGTACGGGCCTCCTCTCAAACTGAGAGGGTCTAGGTACCGCTGGACCAGTGCGGGTTGGCGAAGTTCACACACCTTCGAGAAACTCTTAAGCATGCAAGTTTCCTCACGATGTTTTAGTTCACCGTTAAAGCAAGTGATAGTTAATTTTTAATACGCACATGCTTTCTAAAAAACAGAGGTACGTGCCTGGGTTTGAACCCGAGACCTCTGACTTTGCAGTCCAACGGTCTAACCACCAGGCTTTCACTGCTTTTATATTGTATTAAGGATAATTAATAAATTAAGTTACCTACCTATTTTCTCCTAGTTGCGCAACTGCATTCCAAAATATATTTATGAACGCTGTTTACCGAATACCTAATACAAACCACATCAAAATACTTCATCAAACACTAAAATTGGTTAATTCTTACTTTTCTTTTATTTTTTAAAAAAAGGAAGCCCCACACTAGGATTTATTCCTGTGTCGTGGGTACGTTTACAAATATGAAAATTTACATACACAAAGGCCCAGACCGAAACAACTGTTTGTGGGTCACACAAAGATTTGTCCCGAACGGGGTTCGAACCCGCAACTATTCGATTCAGAGGGCGGAACAGCTTAAGCTCTCAACCACTGCACCAAATCGTCCGTTTTCATAAATTACGCCTAAACATATCTAAAAAAAGACAAGTAAAAACATCTTACCTTCAACAGCGACGTTTCTTTCGACATGCAATTCTGAGACCCTTCCAGGCAAGCCGAGAAGGACATTCCACCTGCCTTGCACGGCTCTAGTGGTTCTATCGAGAGTCACACTACAATGGCCAGGCACCAAGGAACTTTCCGAGAAGGGCTGGGTGACGAGACAATAGGAATTACTCAATGTTGTCAACTCTACATTTGTGTGCGTCTCTCCGTCTTGAAGGGATATCGGCGAAGGCGTATAGGCGTGTATATCATCTGAAATTGACATATATATTTTAAAATAATTAAGATATAGCTGTGATAGCCTAGTGGTTAGACCGTTGGACTGCAAAGTCAGAGGTCTCGGGTTCAAACCCAGGCACGCACCTGTCTTTTCGACAGCATGTGCGTATTAAAAATTAATTATCACTAGCTTTAACGATGAAGGAAAACATCGTGAGGAAACCTGCATGCCTGAGAGTTTCTCGAAGGTATATGAAGTTCGCCAACCCAAATTGGGCCAGCGTGGTGGACTATGGCCTAAAGCCTCACAGTTTGAGAGGAGGCCCGTGCCCAACAGTGGGACAGTTTCTTAACAGGGCTAATATTATTATAAGATAAAAACGTTTGTGGCATTTTTAATCATGTTTGTAAAGATTGATTATAACCGGGCATCGCATTTGTATGGCGTAAAAGTGGTGACGCTCGCTGGGTGTTTAGCCTCTAGGTTTTGCGAAACCAGTAAGTCTATTGTTATTTGCTAGGTTAAAGCAAGCAGCATAATAAACCTCCACGTCTGCCTTAAAATTTTTCGTATCAAGCACGACTTTGGCTTCAAAAGGAAGCACCACCCTACTTAATTAGTTACAAGTTGTAAGAAATAGGACGCAGCGGAAGAAGCAGCGGATACATGAAATTCTTAGTGGACAATAGTTATTATTCCATTATTTTTAACCTACATATAAAAAATACTATATCCCAGTACATCTACTGCTCCTATATCAATGAAAAGACATCCACTGTCGAAGTAGGTATCCCCAAAGATCGCCACAACGACCGGTTTTATGCCCTCTAAAATCAGCTTATCTCTGCCATCTTTAGTATCCTTCTAACATCAGTATTTCGTGATTACGAACATTCAGTACTCGAGCTTCTAACCTTCCAGTGGATACCTTCACAATATTATATATGTTCAACTTTTTTTTTATAAATTACAAAGTCAGGTCATTTAAAAGTCAAAGTAAGTAACCGATATAAAGATTGAACTCAAAATATCTGTAAATACAAATATCTAATCTTGATATTCTGTAATCACCTTTAAATAATCTACAGTAATTAACTTTAACAACCGCAATGACGAAGTCATTACTATCCATCTACACTAATATAATAAAGAGGAAAGATTTGTATTTTTGTACGTTTGTAACGAGTAAACTCAAAAACTACTGGACCGATTTTAATGATTCTTTCACCATTAGAAAGATTATCCAGAAGTAACATAGGCTATAAAACATAGGCCCGGTAGGCGGCGTTGTCGACCGGGAACGAAGTCGCGGGAAACTGCTAGTACTATATAATATACTATCTAATGTAGATAGTATATTATATAGTACTAGTAATAAAAAAGTAAAAACTTTATTGCGTTAACTGCCCCGTTGGTCTAGTGGCAAATCGCGTCGCTTGGTGATCGCGAGTTGCTGGGTTCAAATCCTAGGTCGGACCAATAAAGTTTATTCTAACAAAAACTTCCCAGTATGAGTCCGGAGTCTGGAATTGTGCCCGGTATATGGCAATATGCTCGCCCCCTATTACATGGGACCTAACATCGTCGACGAAGTATGTGTACTCAGTACCACTTGGGGAATATAGGCGTGACGGTGTATATAAAACATGTAAGAGTACATGGAAGAGAAGAAAAATCTAAATAATCCCCAGAAACTATTTAAAAACAGTGGAGTACAAAAATATTATTTTCGGAATAAATGTCTATCGCTTGTATGTTTCGGCTTGCTGATCTCTTAAGTTTTTGAACCAATTTTGATAGGTAGGTAGGACTTTTATTGGTCGATAGCCTATGCTCTACCTTAAATGCAATATTTTTAATACAAGAAAAAAAGAGATATTTGGTTCTAGCAATAAATAAAATAAAATTACCATCCTGTCTTGTGGTGGTATCATTGGATAAGTATGCCGTTTAAAATCATTGAGTTATTATGAACCAACTACGTACTAGAGAAACTACACTTAACACTTGAATGTGTCACGTTGCGGAAAGCACCTGACACAAAACGAGCTAAAGTACTCTATCTTTTTCCACCGTCACGCCTATATTCCCCAGAGAGGGTGGTAGAGGTGTACTGAGTACACCCACGTTTCGCCGACGATGTTAGGTCCCATGTAATAGGGGGCGAGCCTATTGCCATATACCGGGCACAATTCCAAACTCCGGACTCATACTGGGAAGTTTTCGTTAGAAAAACTACACTTGTCCGACCTAGGATTTGAACCACCACGACCTCGTGATCACAAAGCGATGCGCTTTGCCACCAGACCAACGAGGCAGGCAAGTACTCTAACTTTTTTTTACAAAAAAATGTGTATTCTTTATTACTTAGTATATTATAACTGTTTGTTTAAAATGCAATAGATTAAACTTTCCAGGACTATATTTTTCGAAATATGACCTACCATAGTTTAAATATTGCCTTCCCTCAAAGATCGCCTAAACGACCACTGTTGTACTCTCCGGATCCAGGAATAACAAACAAAATAAATTAAACTCACCCGCAACACGAACTTCGGACCACCCTGTGATGGAATGGTTAACACTGTCCGCTGTCAACCGCCAACGCCCCTGATCTGACGCCACCACATTCCGAACACGCACTCCGCAGCCATCGCTCCAACTTTCATATCTAAGGATAAACAAATTTGTTTCCCCGTCCACTTGGATCCATTAGGTGACTCCAATGATGAATACTAATAGACAGTGTTGGGCATTTTTCAATTGAAGGACCAATCAATTGAAATTTTATTTGCAATTTAATTAATCCCCCCTAGGTAGTCCGGAATATTAATGACTTTTGGACGTCAAACGTCCCTTCCGTGCTCATGGGTACTGTAGATCACTCGAAACGTCTATCTATCTATCTATCTATAACCTCACGCCAGATCCCTTGCGGGGTAGGCAGAGAGTACAGAGTTCCAACAGGTTCTTTCCTTACATACCTCTCTGGCTTCCTCGACTCTCATAGTTCGTCTCATACACGCTCGCCGGTTACGGAGACTCTTGACTTTTTCATCGGATAAGACTCGGGCACTTTAAAACCAAAAATAAGCAGCGAATTTGTAATTTGCAATTACTTTTAGCCCAACTCTGCGAATAGGTACTAGGTTCCACTAAACTAGGGTCATCCTAAGGATCTAAGTGGGCGTAGGGATATTGTTGATGTCACATCAAAATTCACTTTGATTGCTATAGATGAATAAGCCCAGCAACCTACACTGTTTAGTTGCTAGGCTAAGAATGTTAACCTTTATTTACCTACCATGAGTTACAAATCTTATCAAGGATAGGTATAATATGCTACTTTTCACAGATTAAAATAACTCAATAATGTAGCCGATTGCCGTTATGAAAAAAATACAAAAAAGACAACATGGTATCTCTACCATGTTATATATTATAGTATATTATAGACATAATCAGTGGTAAAATCTTTACCATAAAATATAGCTAGATGTCAACATAAAGTTATCTATACCTACTTACAATACCACCATGCATTTACTTGCCGTAAAAGACTGTGTTGGTAAATGTATCAAGGAAATCATATTTACTTCAGTCCAGTATGAGATGCAGATACTTATATATCACAAAATACTTAATTATCTACGTACTTTAACATTGTTTTATACCTATTATTCGGCGGATTATCGACATTGAAGACATCACCAGAAGGAGTAGTCACTGTACACGTTTGCTGATTCTCTAAAGTATTGGATAACCGCATAAGAGCCTCGTGGCCCTTGACTACATCCAGATGTAAGGGCCATCCGATCCCTTGCTGCATTTTCAGAAGACTTTCAACTCGGACATCATAAATTGCTATTTGAGCTAGTCCACTTTGGAAACATATTATAACTGGAAAAATATTTATACATAATACAAGTTGTTTATTTTTTATTTTTCCTCGCAGGTAGGTAAAGACAAAGAAGAAGGCACTTAGGTTAGGTAACGACTCTGATACGTTTTTCGTCGATTGTACTTGCTTCGTTCTTGACCTCAAAAGGGACCATTAATTTCGTCACGAAGATTTCCATGAACACCTTCGTCCGACACTTCGCCTGTACAAGTATCCCATCCGCTAGTCTTCTCACTTATTCAAAGTCAAAACGTAATGTGAAACATACTTCACTTACTTAATCCTGGTATAAGTGTTACTTTAACTTCACCAATCTTTTTTACAACATCTGTAAGTACTGACCTGATAAAACGAACGGTAATATGTGATACATAATGATTTAATATTAAAAATTCTCCGTATTACTTTATTCCGCTTGTACTAACATTCTACGAAAGTATAACGGTGTTGGAAATAATGAATCTAGTTTGAGCTTTTATTTTCAATTAATTCTGCTCGATAAAGCGATAAAATATATCGAGATAGACAATTTAAATTTATCAACTACTAATCTCTGATTTGCGGTATGCGCCGTAGACATAAAGGCAGCCGTTACTTATTAACAGACGTTACTTATTAAGTTGATAAGTATTTTATTTTTTATTCCATATACCTATATGGAATAAAAATTAAATATATACTTTAGGATTTCCTCTATGTTGGACGACCCGACTAACAATCGGCGCCATTCGGTACCCGGGCCGAGTGGTGTTAAATATGCTACCGAAGCTTCCGACAAGGTGTCTCACCAGGCTTTAGAAGGAAGAAATAGTACTGGTGCACAAATACAAAAACTGATCAAACATCTATTCGCCAAGAACATAGAATAGGCACGTGGAATGTCCGCGGATTGGTACAACCAGGCAAACTATCCATCGTCGCAAAAGAAGCTGAAACACACCATCTCTCGATACTAGGTCTCAGCGAAACTCATATGCGAGGGCAAGGGCATTTAATTGTGGCAAGTGGAAGCACCTTATACTCTTCTGGAAACAATGGAAAAAGCACGAACGTTGATATATTGCTCCCCACGAACATGAACAAATTCGTCCTAGGTTATAATCCAGTATCCGACATCACAATGAGGATTAATTCTAAACCAAAAATTTTAAACATTGTTCAAATTTATGCACCCACAGAACAAGCAAAGGAGGACATTGACGTATTCTACCATGCACTTAATTCTACATTAAGTACAATACCCAGTCGGGAAATCACCATAGTTTTGGGGGATTGGAACGCTAAGGTTGGCAACACTTCTAAAGACGACCACATCCGCTCGCAAGTAGGGAAGTACGGACTAGGAGTCAGGAGTGAACGTGGCCAGAGACTAATAGAATTCTGCATAGAAAGACAATTATGTATTACCAACACCTATTTCAGCCACCACACCAGGCGTTTATACACATGGACATCCCCCGGAGCACGTTATAGGAACCAAATTGACTATATCCTAGTAAATTCACGCTAGAAATCATCTGTAAGAAACGCTAAAACCTTTCCAGGTGCTGAATGCGGATCTGACCACAACCTCCTCGTCATATAATTTGCCCTTCGCTTAGTCTCCAAGGAGGCGGCAAAAAGCTGGCATCAGAAAACTGGACCATGATGAAAGGTTGTACTTCTCGACGGTCATTGAGTCCAAACTTGCAGCCCCCTTACCACCCAGTGATGATGTCAACGCACTGTGGGAGCACCTCAAAACGAAAATCACCGAAACCCTAGATATTATGCCTAGACGCGTAACAACAAAACGACTGCGCGGAAAAAGAAGTCATAGTTGAGCGAGGACACTTGGAACCGGATTAAATAAACTAAAGAAATTAAAACCAGAGACCTGCAAAATGTCGAAGTACGGAGGGAGTATTCACGTCTATGGAACTCCACAAAAGAAAAGTGCCGCAGGGACAAAAACAACTTCCTTAGAAACATCTGCACTGAGATTGAATTGCACTCTTTGAACTTTCAGATAGCAGACTTATTCAAGAACCGTCTTCAAACTAAGCAATTTAGACCAAAATCCTGGGTAGTTGCAGATTCGGAAGGTACTCTTTTACATGATCTGGATGCCATAGCAGAGCGATGGCGTGGATACTGCGAAAAATTGTATGACCAGCAACACACATCTACCACGCCACCAATCAAGTGGAAAAGTCTGGATATGGAACCCCTCATACTCCGCAGTGAAGTCAACTCCGCCATTACTCTGATTAAGAACAATAAAGCCCCAGGCCCTGATCTTGTCACAGCGGAAATCCTAAAAAGTCTAGGCGAGGGGGGCATTGATATGCTACACCGCATTTGTAACCACGTGTGGCAACCGGGTGAATGGCCTAAAGACTGGACAGAGTCCGTGATAATCCCGCTTCACAAAAAAGGTTCTACAAGGAGATGTGAAAACTACCGCACCCTTGCTCTGATATCCCATAGCAGTAAAATCCTTCTGCACATCCTGAATAACCGAATTCGCCATTTTCTGGATTGGCAGATACCACAGGAACAGGCTGGTTTCGTCAAAGACAAAGGCACCAGGGAACAAATTCTCAAAATCCGGCAGCTCGCGGAGAAGTCATATGAATTTAACACCCCATTCATAATGTGCCTCATCGACTACAGCAAGGCCTTTCATTGCGTGGACTGGAGCCATCTATGAACGATCCTAGCTGAACTTGGTGTACCACAACACCTGATCTTGCTGCTACGCTCATTATATACACATAACCAGGGCGTTGTAAGAATTGACAACACAGTTTCCAAACCCTTCGTCTTTAAGAAAGCATTCTGTCACCTATTCTCTTCAATATCTATGGAGAATATATAATGAGGCGCACATGCGAGAACTGAAAAAGTTCTATCAACATTGGCAGCACAAAAATTACCAACTTGCGCTACGCCGATGATAAACCTAACCGCCTCATCGCCGCAAACGAAGCAAAAATGGTAATCTTTCTGGACAGAATGGAGCGCATAAGCAGTTAACTAGGTTTACTAGTGAACAGAGCCAAAACCAAAGTGATGGTAATCGGCCGTTCCAATCAACTTAACCTCACAGGTGCACTTAACCTGGAAGCGGTCGATAGTTTTATTTACCTTGGTTCTATGAAAACTAATAATGGCTCCTGCGACTTGGACTCCAAGAAGGTGAATTGGATTAGCAAAGAGCGCAATGTCCCAACTTGGAAAAATCTGGACGGACAGAAACACCTCCATGAAAACCAAGAAAAGGCTGGTCTCCACATTGGTGTTTTCTATATTTCTGTATGGGTCCGAGACATGGACTCTCAGAAGAGCAGACCGCTTGCGCATAGAAGCTTTTGAAATGTGGTGCTGGAGAAGACTGCTCCGAGTACCATGGACCGCGCATAGGACCAATGCATCCACATTGGCTGAGCTCAAGATCACCATGAGACTTTCCACCATCTGCACTCGAAGGATTTTCGAGTTTTTCAGCCACATAGTCAGGAAAAAGGGCGACAATCTCGAAAAGCTACTGGTCACTGGCAAAGTAGAAGGAAAGAGACCAAGAGGTCGTAACCCTATGCGCTGGTCCGATCAGATCCGATCCGCCCTGGGCACCACAATTTCTGATGCGATACACACGGCTGAAAACCGAGCTGGTTGGCGGAACATAATCCGCGATATTGTTGTTCCTGGAGGTCACGACCCTCAACATGGAGGATATCGACGAAGGGAGGAGGAGGAGGATTCCATATACGTGTGGGGACACGATAGATTAAGATTAAAATTTCCTTACGGCAAGCTGGACTAAGAGAGGGTGGTAAGCGGCAAGGTACTCTGATGCCACATCAGAGGAATCGTTTGACCAGTGTTGTCGACCAGTACAAGGCACAAATGTGGGTGTGCCGGTCGAGCATTGGCCAAGAATCCAGGTAAAGTAGACACGTTGTCACGTCGTCATTATAATTAATGACGACGTGACAACGCCTGCACCCTAAATCTGTATTTAGGGTGCGGGCACTGTCACGTCGTCATATTATAACTACTACTATACTTGTATGTCTACTACAGAGTAGTACCCATACAAGTAGACAATCTACATGTAAGCATATCAAGTAAGCTTACCTAAATTAAAGCCTATTTCTATTAAGGATCAATCTGTATTCCTCGTCCTTATGTTGTATTACCTATTTAGATATAAGATTTTTATTAAAATAAAAAACACCAGAATACAGTTAGCAAAAAAACAGAGTTCATAGCCTCTTTTAATTAAACAAGGTTTTCGATTAGTTTCACAGAAAAACAAAATAAACACGTAACACCCACATTGCCCAAGCGAGTGGCAGAAGTGTATGTATTGAGTAGCTGCCACAGAAATCTACTCGATCCCTTCAAATCTTTATAAGTAAGTGAATAACAACTATGTAACACGTTACTTGGTGATCATAATAACCAAGTTTTGAATACAATTTGAACGAACACACCTTATATTTATGCAACAATGTTGTAATCAGTCGGAATAATTTAATTTGATAATAAACGATAGCGACGTATGAATACGTCTCGTGCATACGTCATTTTATTTACTTAAATAGAAGGAATTACTTAGTCTGCGCTTCTTATGGCCGCCCAGTAGATATTAATCCGTTAAATATTTTTGGTTCCATTCCACCCATAATGTAGTTAAAGCTACCCTTATGTCCGTTTAGTTAGGCCCACAGAAATCTTAATATTAGTGTCGAATTTGACGTAATGATATAGTAGATAGAATCAATTAACAGAAAGAGAGAGAGAGAGAGATAGAGAGCGAGAGCAAGGGAGAGGGAGAGAGAGAGAGAACAGCCCGAGAGGTATGTCAGGAAAAAACCTTAATATTGCGACTTCTGTGGTTAGGCCGATTCCTCATTAACTAGTCGGTTTTTTGTGTGTGAATTATTTACGCTTTGAGCCGAGGGGCTTCCCTGCGCAAGAGGACAAGCGTGGAACTACTAGGTTCGCTCCAGCCAGAAGAGCAAGGAGGCAACTAGCACAAGGGCGCCTGAAGGAGGAACGCCTAAGCTTGGGCTGTCGCTATGTAGGAGGGCATATACTAGATGCCTCGAAAGAGAGACATTCGGTGGGCCATAACCACAGAACAAGAAGACTAAGACCAGAATAGGTACTTCTTTACTCCGTTGCCGTAACTTCAGCACACGGAGACAGAAAAAGATTGGACATGCTCTTCAACTGTCTCAGTAAGGAAATAACGTGGACAAACTAACTCTCGCTAGACGCTTCAGCTCGTGTCAGCGAGCGCCTACTAATATTTGAAAAGCAACCAATGAGTAGGTAATCATTATAACACATGGTGAGGCGCTCATAGCGCTATGCGACCCGTTTTTGATGATGACTAAGGTTAAGCAGCGTTGGGCTCGGTCAATCTGAGATGGGTGACCGTTCGTGGCATATTTGAGCATCTCCGTTATTCAGAAGGCACCTTAAGATGTTAGTCCCGATTAACACTTAATGCGGTAGGCGTTAAACCAAGTTGAAAGGCTTATAGGCGGCTTGATAAGTTCCAACAGCAGCCACAAACCTGTAGATAATTATCATCTACTATACAAAAGCAATCACCAGCAGTTCGGATTCAATTTTATCAGTTCTTTTGTAGATTTGGGGTCCGGGCAGCGGGGCTAGTTAATTATAATCCTTGGGGATTGCGTGACTTAACAGTAAAATAAAATGTATACGAGCAATTTGTGTTTATTACGGACATACATCTTAACTTATTGATTAATTAATTACTGGAGATCAATTTTATCTAGGAATCAGCAGACACTTTGAACGTTAGCTTATGTGTAATTTTCTCCTTAACTGGAAGGACTGGAATAACATCATCAGCTTCCTTCATCTGAAAAGTTGGCATCTGAAAGCAAACAGAAATATATATACACACGTATTAAGAACCGCCTCCTTTTTGGAAGCCTATAAGAATTCCAGGAAAAAGAAATGTGAGAAAGAGGAGCCAAAACGTTACCACGGACATGCGAGATTATCGGTTTCGTCATTACGTAATGAAGAGATTCCTTTAAAATTTTATGTTTAAAGGGATGCAAGATTGAATAGTAACTTTAGACGGACTATAATTCTGCTTGTTCTCACCTCTTATTTATTGATTCAGAAAAATAACAGTGATATACAGATATTGCATACTAAAGATTGTCACATTCTAGAATAGCCAATAACGGGTTTCCCGTACAGTGCCCCAAGTCTGCTATTTTTAACGTGTTTTGTTATTACCACAAAAACCATTCAATTAGAATTGTGCCAAAAGTCGGCAATTGTTTGAACTTGTACCTACGACTATAGAAAACCATAAGAACTAGTGGTCGCCCATTGGTCGAAATTCGACCTACTCTTTCATCGTTTGCTGGTTGTTTGACATTCAGTAAGACTATAGACAAATGATATTAAAGACAAACAATATTAATCTATTCTCAATTTGACCACAGCCTTTACAACAAACAAAAGAGTATATATATATATATGCGTGTGTGTGTCAAATACATGGTAGTGTGTCTAATGTTTTTTTTTATTGATTTAATGTATATCCTATGTATAATTTAAAAAAAAAATATTACCATTCTGCACTCCTTCTCTATATAAACTATAAGTGTGGGAAATTTTATACTCCTCCGTCTGCGCAATTTTCGTGAAAAGGGGTACAAAGTTTTTGCTTCACGTATTAATATAATAATAATTATTGATAGGTTCCAAAAAAATTGGAAAGCATTGAATTAGATTGAAAACTGCCAAAACTAACAATTATGATGGATGATAATAATAATCAAAAAATTTATTAAAAATGCAATAACGGACTTGGGGCCAAGTAAAAGCATTGTTGGGTGTAGAACTAATTCAAATTAATCACATCCGATCTCTCATAGAGGGAGTACAGATCAGTTCTAACAACTTTCTCTACAGAACATACACCTCTTTCTATACACCGTCACGCCTAAATCCCCCAATCGGGGGTGGCAGAGGTGTACTTAGTACACCCACTTTTCACCGTCGATGTTAGGTCCTGTGTAATAGAGGGCGAGCCTTTTGCCATATACCGGGCACAATTCCAGACTCTGGGCTCACACTGGGAATTTTTCGTTAGAAAAAACTACATTTGTCCGACCTAGGACCACAACCACAAAGCGACACGCTTTGCCTCTAAACCAACGAGGCAGTCCTCCTCTTTCTATAGTTTATCTTATATGTACTTGTTAATTATGGACTTACTTGTCTATCAGGTAAGATACAAATCTAAGTCTCCCCAGTACCTGCATCCCTCTACTTTCGCAATGTATATTTATTTTCAAAATGTGTTGTGTGTCAAATGCTTTTTGTTTGTTCTTCAACACTTTTTAAACATGCATGAACCATCCTAACTAAATACCACACACCAATTTAAAATAATAGATTAATAGCCATATAACAATAGCCACAAATCCTTTATTATTATGAGTACATGGTGCTGGCTCATAGCATGAAAACTTTGGTAACAATCATTTAAGCCAAGCAATTTAAATCAATACTTCAACAAAAACTACTAAAAAATGATCTAGTTTTTTTTAACATGTGTAATATTTAGTGAAAAATATAAAATTAGATATATGAATTTTATTTGGCATTGATAAAATTTACCGTCTTTTTGTGTTTATCAATAGGTGAAAATGAGTTACGACATGTTTTATGGCATGGTTAGTCTATTTACTTATACAGATCTCTGTTAAATACTAATATATATCTATATCATCACGCCAGATACCTTGCGGGGTAGGAAAGAGTGTACAGAGTTCCAACAGGTTTATTCCTTACATACCTCTCTGGCTTCCTCCACTCCCATAGTTCGTCACATACCCGCTCGCCGGTTACGGAGACTTTTGACTTGTCCTTCAGATAAGACTCGGTCTATTTGGTCATGGTACGATAGTCTAGGTCTTTCCCAGTACCTACATCCTTCCACTTTCGCATTGTATATCTGTTTTGTCATTTTAATATAAATACTATAATATAATAATATTTAACTATAAATATTAAATGACTGCTTCGTTGGTATAATAGCGAATAATGGGCGTGGCGATCTTGCAAACTAGTCTAGGACATGAACCCAGGATCTCGTGATCCTGGGTTCATATCCTAGGTGTGTAATTTTTAGATAACTAAATTTTTAGGTATAATGGCTAAAAGCTCGCCGCCTATTACAAAGGGACCTAACCAGCGAAAAACAGGTGTACATTGTATATCTCTGCCACCTCCGCTTAGGGAATACAGACATGACTTCTTTTTATTTTATTTCAAATATTAAATAACCAATATCTATAAATTACTTACATTTAAATCTTTTGCATTTGATTCCTTTACAGTATACTCCCTTAGAATATAATTAGTATTCAACATGTGGAACATTCTGGTTTCATTTGATCTCACTAAAACATCATCTACTCTCAAGAAGTATCGAAGCAAGACATACCAATATGTAGGCATTACCCTCTGGAAACAGAACAAATGACACTAATTAATGTATGATTTAAGTCCCAGTTATTTAGCATGGGTCTAATAAAAAAAACTCAACCTTTCAAGCGGCGGCAAGACTTTTCTAGCGCTGGACAAAATTTTGCCGGCCCATGATCGAGTTTTGTACACAAGTCAAAATGGTCTTATTTATATGTCAATACAATAAAATTCTTGAAATGAGTTTTCTTGGGTCCAAATTTTATCACATCACGCCATGCAATTACGTAAGACAAAACGGTCATTGAGCCGGTGCTAGCCCTGCTGGTCTTGTGACACAATCCCTTGAGAAATATTATTCGAAGCTTAGTTTACGATGAGAATGAGACATTGATATGAGCAGTTTATAGTTCGATCCCTTTCTCACTGCAAATTAAGATCAAAATATAATGGCTATGTGATTACACTAATCGTCTTGAACAATCAAAATGGGGATATATTAAAATTAATAATGTTATTACTAATGATATAATGGTGATGAGCCTAGAAGGAATAGGTACTACTAAAAAAAGATTCTGCAGTCCGAAAAAGACTGACGCTATTATCGATATTAGTGCTTATAATCTATCTACACCTATTATATCGAGGAATGAATTGATTGTGTGTTTGTAATTGACCAACTCTGAAACTACTCAACGGATTTCAATCATTCTTTTAGCATTAGAAAGCTACACAGTCGTAATATACGCATTTTATTCAATAATCATAAGACTTCAATCTGAAGTAATGGTATTTGTAATAATTCTGAACGTAATTCATAAATTCGTGCACAGCTGCGGGGTATTGGCTAGTATATTATATGCCAAAATGGCATAAATATGCTAAATACTCGGCGCGTTTATGCTGTTCTGGAAAACACTATAAGCACTAACATCAATATTAGCGTGATTGGGGCCACAGCCTGTATTATTAAAACTTGATGATACTTACTATTTTAACAGATAATTTAGAAATACCATGATCATGCAGTTCATCTTCAAATAATGTTAAGTCATGATAAAAGAGAATTTGGTCTTTCTGCTTCAATATATCAAAATTAATGGTTTCATTTGTAGATTCAACTGATATATTGTCTGTTAGAGTCCCCTTGTAGTCTGTAGAAAACGTCCAATCAAACGGCCTCTTTGGTTTCATTGCATTCGGACTGAATCAAATACATCATACTTTTAAAAATATACACTTTACTTTATATAATACTTGATTACTCCTGATGATTTAAGTAATCCGATTTCTGCACAAAAGAAATAAACTTCATTTTGTTATTGCAGGCTTTTTCCATCTGACAAATATAATATACCACCTATTGTCCTTAGGCCAATACATAGTTAAATATATGATGAAAAGAAAATAATCTAAACTAAAAAAAAATTAAAAAAAAAAACCCATGGTAATGAGTCCTATTTTTTCCAAACATAAGGCTCTTCGCAGCATGACACAAATGTGTGCATGTGAATGATCTATGCTGTTGGCCGCGGGGCCTTTACAGCTTCACTGGACAAGAGAGCATGACGCAAAGGGGGAACAATCGCATTTCTAATTGAACTCCTAAATGCCCTATAGTGTTGATGCCAAGCACCACGGGGGTTTTTAAAGGGCAAGTGACACACCATACAATCTTCTTTTCAGCCTTGCACAAGTCCTACATAATTCAATTCAATTTAAATTCTTATTTATATAATATGGGTTGACAATAGATGGTAAGTACATTTTAGTTTTGTTTTACCATATTCAGCCTTTACGCAAACAATAACTTTAACAAAATGTATGAATATTAATAAAATACATTGCATTTGGTTTAAAAAATACAAGTTTTGACACAACCATACATACCGGGCTTCTTGCCATGCTTCAGCACATGACACTTCAATAGCATCCATAGTACTTGCAACACACTTTAAGGCATCCAAAGCATTAAACGATATATTTGCTCCACACTTGTGCACTAGCTTGAGTATGTTTTTAGGAAACACCATATCTGGGAAGTGGGGTATGCTCAACTCTTTGCAATACCTGAAACATAAATATGTACAACAATAAGAATATTGGATTGTTCAACTTTACCATTCATAATTTGGAAAATAACATTCCTGAAATCTAGTAATAGGTACATAGGTTGTCAATTTATAAATCTCAACTACAGAAGGCTTGCTAACTGCTGTATGTGGTTTTGATACCTGTAACCAAGTAAAATAAAAGCACAAGTCGCTAGAAAATAACCTTAAAATTTAATAAAAAACAGCTTTAACCTAGCACAAGGGATAAGCATTGCCATTCAAAGTGACCTTGCTGCCAGCCTTCTGGACACATTGCTAAATTACACCAATTTGGCAATATTAGGTTTATTTTATTTTAAATCTAGCTTTTAAGTTGTATATAGTTATTCTTAAAACACTTTTTTGTTTTGTTCTATGTTTTATAAATCAATGACACCTACTACCAAACACGTATTAGTGAAGAAACTAAAATAGGCTGGGTATATGATCGGTTAACTGTACTCACACACAGAACTGGCAAAACTGATCATCGTCACGTTCGCAGACGACTTTTGTGGAACAAACACTTGGCAATATACAGCTAACATCGTGGGATATGTGCCATGGACCGAATTCAATAGATTGCGAGTTGGTTGTATAGCGGCCGGAGTCCAAGCGACAATCCTGTAAACACAACATGAAATTCCTACATTCGTCCCTGTAACGTCAGTCGGTATTAAATAGATAAGACCCTTACTTCGCCATTAAACATTATGGCAATGGTTGAGATAGTCGTATAAGTAGTAACTACCAGTAAATATTTGGGATCGGAATAGAAATATAAAATTTACGGTCACAATTAGCGAAATAGTTCATTGACAAACGTAACATTAGCGATCAATGCATATGCTGTCAATCAAATCAATAAACAACTGTGATAAACAAAATATATCGATAAATCCCAAAATCGATATTAAAAAGATATTTTTTATATTCTTAAATTCCTGTCGTGGAAGCGTTTAAATTTTTAAATTTATGAAATGCACGTACACAAACAATAAGACTGAATTATTTTAGATTTTTTAGATTTGTAGGTTACACAAAAACTGAGAACATAATTGTTTGCTTGAATTATCCTAGTTAAAAGGTTTTATTTTTTAGATTAACGGCTGCTTTGGAACTGTGAAGTGAACTTGTAACCAGCGAACCTGTTGGATCTCTGTACTGTCTGCCTACCCCGCAAGGAATCTGGCGTGATGATATAGATAGATAGAACGGCAGCATTTGGCTCTTTCTGGAACAGTTTCTTTTTTATGAACTCCTTTTCCTTATTCAATTCGATTTTATATCAATTCGATATTTTTATAAGTCCTTACCCTGTGGTTTTAGGTTTTAGGCTCGTATTAAAAAACGAAAATCAGTCGTGACTCTAGTTTATGGATATATAACAATGGATTGAACACTTTGCAAAAAAATGTGTTGACAAGGATTCTCACTTAGAGCCCTACGTCTCTTTCTAAGTAGTGATCAAACATTGGTACGATTATGGACTTCTTGATATATAATTAACGTATAATTCTTGGGCACTGTTTTAATGAGTACTAGTCAAAGTTTTTGATTAAATTGACGATTTTCTTGCTGACTGTACATTTTCTTCAGAATCTGTAAATTCAGCTCCAAATATCGCAAAAATTAAGGATAGTCTCCTAGGGCCGTTTTTCTGTATCGACAACGGTTGAGATAGCTGCCCTTACTGTCCCATCTTAATCCACCAGTAAAGACGAATTGAGAACCTTGATCATTTTGAACTCGGTAATAAATGGTTTACAGTGTATTTAAACCATATTATAAATAAATATAGTCCGTATTAGTTCTACCTTATGGTCACCGTACTGCATCGTAATGGGTTATTGCTCTCACTCATCATAGTTACATGAGTTGTTTAAATCATAGAAAATTCAATGTTGTGTCTGTGAGTAAGAGTTTAATTTTCTTTAGCAATATTTTGACAGTACCTTATCCATTGTTATACATCCATGCTCTAGTTTTAAAACTATTATAGATAACGTTTTAGTAATAAAATCAGTTTTCAAAACTAGATACCCGACTGATTAACGTTCTATAGTACAGGCCTGAGTCTTTGGTTATGTCAATTTGCATAGAGGTAGAATGTTAATTTGAAAAGAAGTTAGGGATGTGGTAGGTACCTAAAATCCCATAGAATAAGGACTAAAAGCATAGTCTATGTAAAGTAGTGACATGTCACTTTATGGCAGTCGCAGAGTTACCGTTCGCTATGAAATTTACCCATGTGGACCCACCCCTTAAAATATCTCCTTGGAGAAGGTATATTTACTAATTGTTAATCTTAATTTTACACTAACCCCTCCCCCCCCCGTTCAATCGCATACATGTGCCAAAAGATCCTTGTCACACTTTATTGAATTTTATATGAACTGATCTATAATAAACCTAGCCCCACACTAGGAACGAATATTACTGTATTGTGGGTGTGTTTAGAAACATTAATTTCACATACATAAACACCTAGACTGAAACAAATTTGTCGGTCATACAAAGATTTGTGCCGTGTGAAGATTGAATCTGCTACTAATCAATCCAGTGGAGCGGCTTCAGCTCTTAACCACTGGACCAAGCAGTATGTTTCATCACAGATTTTATCGCTTTGATTGAATTATAGATAAATAAGTGAAAAGTTATAGATAAAATTGACATAAAAGAGAATACATACTGACATTGATTTCTAATTAAATGCTAAACAACACTTTTTAGAACACACATGAATGTACTATAGCATCCACAGCCGTTGTAATTTGTATAACTGTTTCATTAAGAGGTTTTTGAAATATCAAATACGTTATTAAATTCTTTTATATAAATATTATGAACTTGCTTAGAATAAGATTGTTATAAGTGGCTATAATAATACCCGCAAAATATTCACGATAAGTGGCACATCCCTAATATCAGCAGGCGTAACGCGGGGCGCGGGGGACGAGTGGTGAAATCAATATGGCCGACTTTCACCGGTTGGTTTGTCTGTTTTGATATTTGATAAAATTATCTTTTCATATTACATAAAACCAACGTGTGTTATTCAGGTTAACTTTTTGTGTACGTTAGAATCTGTTTCTAACAATGGAAGCGCTTATTCCAGTTATCAATAAGTTACAGGATGTTTTTAACACGGTTGGAGCAGATGCCATCCAATTACCTCAAATAATAGTTTTAGGGACGCAGGTAATTATTTTTCTTTTACTTTGAAAATATATTTAAAATTTAGCCTAAATTACAATCAAGAATTGTTGCGGGAATATCTACATAGTGGTTATGTAAAGGTGTCAGTTGAGTTCTTTGTCCTCATTTTATTTAATTTGTACTACTCTGTCATTGACCAATACCGTACTCCCGGTTCGCGGCGTTATAAACTAAGTTGATGCATGTGCAGTCCAATTAAGGTGGCATAGTTTTGTTTTTTAATAACCTGGTATTTGATTGATTTAGATTTAATACAACAGTTAAAAATTTTATAGATTTAATTTAATAATTGGATTCTCTCGAGTGAGTCCATGATATCTTTAGGTATCAATACTGTATGCTTATAAAGATATTTTCAAAAATACGGTACACAATTCACTTTTGTGTGTGTGTGTGAATGAAATACACAATTCACTTCTACCATCCCTGCTTCGGAAATATAGTGATGCTGATTTAAAAAACTACAGAGACTCCCTTAAAGATTTTGTAACCTTTGTCTTGCAGTGGATTTTTTCGACTAAGGATATAAAAGCAAGTTCTAGAAATAAAAGTAAATTTAATGTTGTTATTATTTTTCCAAACAGAGTTCTGGCAAGAGCTCTGTAATAGAAAGCCTAGTGGGGCGTTCTTTCCTGCCCCGAGGTCCGGGCATTGTCACCAGGCGGCCTCTTGTACTGCAGTTAGTCTACAGCCCTAAGGATAGTAAGGAACATCGCTCAGCTGAAGAAGGTCAGTTTGAATAGTCTTATAAAGAATTATGATGCAAATTTAATCAATAATCATTGGCGCAGTATGTACAGTAGAAACTGTTTATTATGACTCTGGCTATATTTGGTTCCATATAATCTATCTATCTATATCATCACGCCGGATCCCTTGCGGGGTAGGCAGAGAGTACAGAGTTCCAACAGGTTCTTTCCTTACATACCTCTCTGGCTTCCTCCACTTTCCTAGTACGTCTCATACATGCTTATATCTCGTCTCTTATAAACTTCTATGAAACAACGTTTGGACATAATGACTTTGCTTATTGACTATGACCTACAAGTGCAAGTATATTACAATATTTTTATTTTGTTTAGCCAGGTCACTGTTCCTGTATTTGGCTTGGTTAAAAAATGTTACAAGTTCTAAAGATATATACATTATGTAGTCATTTTTACCTCCATTATTATCAAAAATAAAAAGTTTTTAAGATTCAAAGAATACTCTTTGTATGATGGTCGCTTAGTAGGACATAGTCTTCATTTTCCTTCTATTGTCTATTATTATATTTATTATCTAGTTACACCAAAAAACCATTGCTGCGACAGTGCAATGCCACTTACAGCACACTTCAAAGAGGCAATTATATTGAATGTGTAACAAGTAGCCCACTATCAAAATTCATTGCAGTAAATAACAGTAAATAAAGGTAGATATGTATGTGTTTGCACACTTACTTATCTACCTTTATTTATTGTTATTTTTGATGTAATGACTCAGTCTTTTCTTATTGATATGTCTTACTCATATTATAAATGCAAAAGTTTAAGAGGATGGGGATGGGTGTTTGTTACTCTTTAATGCAAAAATTACTGAACAGATTTTGTTGGAACTTTACAGTAGTACAGCTTATACATCAGATTAACATGTGGGCTTTAATTTATAAAGATGTTTAGCCATTTGGTTGTAAAAAGGTAATTAACAAACAGACAAACAGAGTAACTTTCGAATTTATAATATAAGTATAGATTATAAAATAAAGATGTGTGCGTGTGTGCAGCCACTGGTAACAGCTAACTTTTCATAATTATGTTTTATGCCAAAGCACATTTTATTAATAAAAATGTATTCTATACTTAAATTTTATTACTGTTGACTTATATAAATGTGTAATCCATTGAAATGGTATCTTACGACTTTATAAATTGAGTTCTTATTCAATCTGTAATGTAGAGCATTCATATTACAATGAGTCTGATGTAGGTTTCAATGCCATTTGTCTGTTAGACCATTTGAGCTTCCTTTTTTGTGTTTTGATTGGTTATTTCATCACACAGACTTTTTGCAAGCAATTTGATAGCTACAATGATTTGATAGATAGAAACAATGCATCAATACAACATTTAGGCATTGTTTCGCAGTGCTATCTTTGTATTGTATGAAGCCTTGACATCAATCAATCAATTTTATGAAACAATATTTATGGTAGGCAGTTGAAATCACTACTGAAATTAAGAACTGCATACATTAATATATCATCATGTCAGATCCCTTGCGGAGTAGGCCAGTTCAAGAGTACAGAGTTCCAAGTTATTTCCTTACATACCGCTTTGGCTTCCTCCACTCCACATTTAAGTGATAGTATTTATGAAGTTTATATGCTAATAATCTTTTTTCTGTGGTTTCACACCCATTTGACAACAGCACCATCTACTGGTACTATGTTACTACTGGATAATGTATGTTTCTAATGGTGAGAACTAAAATTGGGTCAGTAGTTTCTGAGTTTTTCAATTACAAATAAACAAATCTTACCTCTTTATACTGTACTAGCAGTTTCGCGCAGCTTCGCACCTGGTCGACAACAACGCCACCTACAGGGTCTATTTTATATAGCCTATGTTATTTATTGGTAATATAGCTATCTACTGGTGAAAGTATTATGAAAATCAGTTCAGTAGTTTCAGATTTTTTCCATTACAAACAAACAAATCTTTCCTCTATATAATATTAGTATGGAAGTATAGATATGCTTTTCACCCTGTGAGATATTTGGTATGAGCATATTTTATATTATGTTAATATGTTCAAGTCAAGAGTCTCTGTAACCGGCGAGTGTGTATGAGACGAACTATGAGAATGGAGGAAGTTAAAGAGGTATGTAAGGGAAGAACCTGTTGGAACTCTGTACTCGCTGCCCACCCTACAAGGGATCTGGTGTGATGATACAAATAGATAGATGTTAATATGTTTATATATAATTTATGTATGAATGTAACACCCAAATAAGAAGGTCTACTGCTACACCCTGAAGAAGGTTGATGTCCAGTAAGCAGCCAGTCATAAAAACAATGGCAAATTACTAATAATTGTCATGATAAGACATATCTCGTAGATAATGGGCAATAATAAATGTATGTAATTGTATTAAACAGGCCATGCCCAAAACATTTGGATAATATCTTGTATGTCTTTCATATGTTATGTTTTTATATGAATTTATTGCTAGTATTAAGAATCCAGAGCATTGAGACAACATCTTGGAACCCAATTACTCAACTTTCCCAAAAAATCTTTACATCAGGTTTGTATTAATTGCTTACCCAACAATTATTTCCTATAAATTCGTAAAATTACTAATTTTCTATATACTGTGATGTTCAATATATATTTTTTGTTTTTATTATATCCGGAAGGACTTAACGCTGCGCCGTATAAGATTATATTGTCATTCTACTAATTTAACTGCTTTGCGCAAGTACAATTTAGTTCATTTGCCATGTGTAATGACGATTTTTGCACATATTTCTAGTATAACAAAATTATACAAAATATGGGAGCTCGCAAAATAAAACGTCATACATAATTATGACAATATAAAAATCTGAACTTTTATACTTATAAATAAATAGATTCATTTTATTGTTTCACTAGAGGTTTCATATTATGTTCATAAAATAATATATTTCCTGTTATACTATATTTACCTTATTACTTAAAATGACGTGATTTGATAGGATTCTTAGTAGTGTCCGACCGAAGCTTCGGCTAAAATGGGACGAAGTCTTGGCCTAAGCTGAAGGTTTCAAGCAAGCACCAAAATTGAACTATCTATTAAGATTTACGACTTACGAATGCTTTTAAGTAAATAAATATTGTAAATGCTCGGCGTCTCTTTGAAGGATAAAATTCGTAACGAGGTAATCCGACAAAGAACCAAAGTTACCGACATAGCTCGCAGACTCAGTAAGCTAAAGTGGCAATGGGCTGGTCACATCTGCAGAAGGACCGACGGCCGATGGAGCAAGCGTGTCCTAGAGTGGAGACCGCGACTTGGTAAGCGTAAGGTAGGACGGCCCCCAGCTAGATGGACCGACGACCTCAAAAAGGTCGCTGGGACAGACTGGATGCGGAAGGCGGAGGACCGTGTGCAATGGCGCGTGCTAGGAGAGGCCTATGTCCAGCAGTGGACTGCGATAGGCTGATTGATTGATTGAAATAAATATTATAAACAATATTATTTCATTGTTATTATTTTTAGCCAGTCGAGGTAATTTTAATCATCTCGTTAAGTTAATGCAGTCAACGTGACTTTTTAAAAATTTTGCCAATCATGAACCAAAGGACATTGTTCTGCGCCCATACATGATTTGCCCCAGAACCAACCACAACAAATAAATAATACTTGTATGATTTCAAAGCATCCATAAATTCTCTTCAGGTATTTATTATTAAACGGACAAGCGGGGGAATTGCAATATTGCACAAAAAGTATTAGATTTTGAGGTTATAATTCAGTAGCCATTAATAGATATGAGGTTATATTGTGTGATGATTGTATGTTGACATTTAGTAAAAGATGTCGGCGACTTCGATATAAGTACTTACAATACTTTCAAATATTCGTTTTAGATTGCAAATTGTCCGTTAGATACGGATATTTGCCATTATTTTAATAAGATAGAAGCAGTGATAGCCTAGTGGTTAGACCGTTGGACTGCAAAGTCAGAGGTCTCGGGTTCAAACCCAGGCACGCACCTGTGTCTTTTCGAAAGCATGCGCGTATTTAAAGTTAATTATCACTTGCTTTAACGGTGAAGGAAAACATCGTGAGGAAACCTGCATGCCTAAGAGTTTCTCGAAGGTGTGTGAAGTTCGCCAACCCGCACTGGGCCAGCGTGGTGGACTATGGCCTAAACCCTCTCAGTTGGAGAGGAGGCCCGTGCCCAGCACTGGGACAGTTTCTTAACAGGGCTAATATTATTTTAATAAAATAGATAAATAATGATGGCATGGGTCAAATGTTTGTTGGTTCTGGGGCAGTTTTTGACAATGTCCTTTCTTAGGGTTATTAAACATCCGGCGTCGGCCAAAAATCGACTTTCGGTCGGACACTAATTCTTAGTTAATATAGTATATTTTTAAATCCATTACTCTTTACCGTTATTTTTATTCTTACCAAACATTTCGTTAGTCATCTATTTTCTCGATTGTTTCAGGTACAGTAAACTTGGAAGAATGGGGCAAGTTTCTTCACACAAAAGACAAAATTTACTCGGATTTCGACGAAATAAGGAAAGAAATAGAAAGGGAAACGGATCGTATGGCTGGTAGCAACAAGGGCATCTGCCCAGAGCCTATCACTCTTAAAATATACTCAACCAGAGTTGTCAATCTTACTCTAGTCGATCTTCCTGGAATTACAAAGGTAAACATACACATACAACCGTCATAAGCGACACTAAGGACCTCTTTCACCACCCTCGAGTTAAGTGCTGGTTAGTTACTTCTCGATTAGCGTTACTCAGCAATTGAATCTGATTAGTTTAACCATTGGTGGTGAAACTTCAAGGTTATAGAAATCAGATCATACTCTAATTAATAATTTTCAATTTTAAATTCAAAATTATTCAACTCATAAGTTATTTAGGATGCACGCAAGCGCGCTCAGACAAATGAGTTGATGTAATTCATACGCCATTACATAAAATAAGAAAATTGTTTTGGGCTTTTGGATTTCGTGCTTAAAGGCTTTGTTTGAACTCGTTTTACTTAGCAGCCTTTTTTTTTTGTTTCGGGGGGAAATGCCTGCCGCATACTGCCACATCCTGGGCTTGGTGATGTGGCAGTTATGTGGGGCTCTCACCCACTAAAACCCCCCCGGCGTCCGTCTCTTGCCCAATTGCCGTACCGCAGGAATTGCCAGTGGTAGAACATCTGCGGCACGGACGGGCCTGGTCTATTTCGACAGACCTCTCCTTCGTGCCTTGTGCATTCTTTGTGAGGGTGCGCAGGACGCAGCGCACTTCCGTCACAGGCCTGTTACTGGTCAGGCGTCAAGCTGCCCACGCTCGGCGCCCGCAGGCCACTTTTCATGGTGGGCGGAGGTCATTAGCGGCATACGCTCTACGCCTCCTCCCGCTCCCGTTCTGCCGCCTCTTTTGCCGCCATCACGGTCCCGCAGAATGCGACCATAGCCACCCAGGCACTCTCCCTCTCGACCATGGCCGATACCACAGCCGGGACTGAGAGCGTCGTCCCTCCGATCTCAGCGGCCAATTGCTGCCGTTCCGCACACCAAGCCGGTCACACCAGTAGGGTATGCGAGGCTGTGTCCTCCGGATCACCGCAATGGTGGCACTCCGCCGTCTCCTCCCGACCGATCCGGCACAGGTACCGCCCGAAGCAGCCGTGCCCAGACAGCACCTGTGTCAGTCGGTAGGTAAGTACCCCGTGCCGCCTCTCAACCCATTGCCAGAATATCGGAAAGATATTAGCGATGGTGGCGTGTCCAGCACTGGGTTGGCTCAACAGCCCGCGCCACTCCTCCAGGACCGCTCTCTGGAGCTCCTTCCGTCGAGCTCCTAAAGCTCTAGGCTCCGGATTTTCGTCCCTGCGCCAGCGGTGAACGGTGGCTAGGGCCCTCGCCTCAATGTGCCATGGTGGCATTTCAGCTAGCGAGGTGGCTACCTCATAAGCGATCGTGCGGTACCCGCCGGCTACCCTGGCAGCAAGCAAGCGCTGTGGTCGGCGCAGGAGCGCAATGCTGCCGGCCGTCAGGCACTTAGCCCATATCGGAGCCCCATACAGGGCTTGGGACCGCACAATACCCGCATATAGCCTCCGGCAGGATGCCTCCGGACCACCAAGATTAGGCAGGAGCCCAGCCAGCGCCCCCGCAGTTCTGATTAGCTTGGGAGCCAGTGTTTTAAAATGTGGCTCGAATCGCCAGCGGCTGTCCAAAAGCAGACCCAGGTATTTGAGCTGTCTGCCGATGGAGATGCAGACCCCTCCAACCACAATGTGGGCATTGGGAGGCGGAGGATTCCTGGGTCCGTGGAATGTGACAGCCTCCGTCTTCTGGAGAGCCACACTTAATCCGAGCTGTCGGATTTTCCCGACAACGTGGGATACGCCCGCTGTCGCCAATATTGCCACATCCCGGTGTGTCCTCGCCTTTGCCGTGACTAGCGTGTCGTCCGCGTAGCACGTTACCGCCACTCCCGGCAGCAACGCACCACGCAAGACCCAATCGTATGCGATGTTCCACAAGAGAGGTCCTAGTACCGACCCCTGTGGAACACCACGTCCCACGCCTCTCTCACCCCATTGCTCCTGCCCAGGGTAGGTAATGAGCCTCTCAGACAGATAGTCCCCGACGATGCAGCTGAGGTAATGCGGCACCCCATGGTACGTTAGGGCCGCAATGATTGTGTTGTGGGGGATTGAATTGAACGCGTTGGCAATGTCTATTGACACTGCCAACAGCACCCCCCCTCCAGAGATATGCCCATCGCCCCAACTCGCTGGATTGCATCGATGGTGGACCTGCCCCGCCTGAAGCCGAATTAGCAGTCACTAAGATCGGGCCCCACCCGCGTAAGATGCTCGACTAACCTACCAGCAATTACTCTCTCAAAGAGTTTTCCCACCTCGTCGAGCATCACCAACGGGCGGTAAGCCGACGGCGAGTCCACTGGTCGTCCCTCTTTTCTAATCAGGACCAGTTTCCCAGTCTTCCACAACTGCGGAAACCGGCCCTGATTAAAGCATTCCAAGTAAAACCCTCTCAGGCGGGGCCCCAACGCCCCAAGGGCCAAGGCCAACACCCGCCCCGGGATTCCATCAGGTCCAGGTGCCACCTTCTTCGCCCGAAGCTTGCGGGCTGGATATTATCTCCACATCGGATACAGCAAGAACCGCAAGTTCGCCCGACGGCGCGGCATATCCCGGTGGACGAAATATGGCAGGCGGGGTGTGTTCCGTTTCCCCTGGAAACAGGCCCGCCAACACCTCTACCAGTCGCGGCTCCATAGAGCTGGTCAGCGGCGGAGCCCAGGGGCGCAGTTTGCCTCGCACCATCCTGTACGGCCGGCCCCACGAATCGGCATCGAGGGACGCCAAGAGCTCCTCTCGGGCTCGAACTTTCGCCCTCAGGATGGCGTCCCGCAGGATCCCTCTCGCACCCCCGTACGCGGCATAGAGCTCCTCCTCCCTTTCAGTGGGACCGACGGCTATATTTCGTCCCCTCCACCTTCGATACCTGGTGTACTGGCGGCGCGCCGCCACGCAAGCCCGGCGAAGCTGCGCGATATCCGGTGACCACCAGTACACCTGACGCCTACCAGAAACCCTCTGCCGCACACGGGGCATAGCCGCATCACACACCGCGGTCAGCGTCTCCCTAACCCCCACAGCCTCCCGCTGCACATCGTAAGGGGCCACCGGCGCCGAAGGCCAAGACTGCACTTCGGCAGCCTCGAGCCAGGGCCTCCGTATCTAGACAGGCCAGTGACCATCGAGGGCCAGACTCACCCCCGATGTCTCTTCTCATGTTGCGAGACGCTAAACCTGACGTATCTGTGGTCAGACAGCGTCTCCACCGAGTCCACAACCCGCCACCCCCGCACACGGCGCTCCAAATCAGGGCTGGCGAACGACACGTCCACTGTTGAGCCGCCATTTCGCCTGACACAGGTGGGGGTTGGTTCCCTATTAAGAACAGGCAGTCCGTGTTCTACGGCCCACTCCTCCAGCATCTCGCCCCTCGCGTTGGCGGTGGGAGGACCCCAAGCCGGGGATTTGGCGTTAAAATCCCCCAGCACAAGCATAGGACGAGGGCGAGATCGGGCGACCAGGGCACTCAACCGCAGCATGAGGTCCTCGAATTCAGAGAGTCGGCGGTTGGGCGAAAAATAAACGCCAACAATAACAATGCCTCGGACAAGGGCAGAAACGTATCCTCGACCTCTATGTACGCCCTCTAGGGACAGACAGCCGCCGCTCCGCGATACGACAATAGCCACCAGTCCGTCAACATCTCCAGCCCAGTTGTCAGAGGGCGGTACATAATATGGCTCCGCCACTACCGCAATATTACTTGACCACTCTGCCATAGTCTACAGCAAGAGGTCTTGAGCCCTGGCCGAGTTTACTTAGCAGCCTAATACGAGCCTAGCTTACCTAAAAAAAATTAAATAGAAATGTAATTAACTATTTATCTAGTTTTGAATACAAAAAAATATTATTTAACATTTAATCATTTGTTTTAGGTACCAATAGGTGACCAGCCAGAAGACATAGAAAACCAAATTAGAAATCTCATTATCAAATACATTGCAAACCCAAACTCGATAATCCTGGCCGTAACTGCTGCCAACACGGACATGGCCACTAGTGAAGCCATCAAAATGTCTAAAGAAGTAGATCCCGATGGCCGTAGGACCTTGGCTGTGGTCACTAAACTTGATCTCATGGACGCAGGTAAGTAATATAATAATTTTAGACTGTCCATGTATTTAGTAATCTATAGTTAAGTAGCACACAGTGTTGGGCAAAAATCAATTGATTAAACAATTGACAATTAACAATTGATTAACTGTAATTGCAGTGTTATGCAATTAACAATTGATCAATTGTAATTGCAATGTTTTGCAATTAATAATTGATCAATTGTAATTGCAAAACAACGCAATTACAATTGATCAATTGTTAATCGTTTTATGCACATTTACGATTAAACAATTAACAATTAATCATCAAAAAAAAGCACACCTAACGTATGCGCAATGTGGGAGTATACAATGTACACTTCTGTCTGGTGTTGTAAGGCTTGAATCGGGAGTACGAAGCTTGAGTGAATGCTTGCCTTCTAAAAAGACTTAAGACAAAAGAAGACATAATCATCTATGAGATTTTAGGAGATGCTGATAACTGAAATGGCGTTTATTTTTGGATCAAAGATGGCGTCGCGACTTCTTATGAATAATCAATATGGGCATCGTTTTTGGGTTTTAAGGGTACGCTGATTACGAATATCGCGCAAATTAAACGCTATGTTCTTTATCGGCATTCGCAAAAACCCCAAAAATGATATCCATATTAATTTAACACCAATATCAATCTACTTGTACTTGTGAATATCAAACTAACCAACCTAAACACGAGGGGATTATGTTGTCCAGTTCACATGTTTCTATGGCCAACTTCCAACTTCATCATCAGACCATCCCCATGGTACCATATTATTGTATTGTCACCAAACTTACATACGTATGCCAATTTCAGCTGAATCGGATACCGTAAGTGCTTGAGAAAAGGATCAGAAGAGTTGAACCGGAAAGACAGACAGACATATGAACAGTGCAAGTTAAATAAAAGTAACACCGTCACGCCTATATTCCCCAGAGGGATTGGCAGAGGTGTACTGAGTACACTCACGTTTCGCCGACGATGTTAGGTCCCATGTAATAGGGGGCGAGCCTATTGCCATATACCGGGCACAATTCCAGACTCCGGACTGCTACTGGGAATTTTTCGTTAGAAAAACTACATTTGTCTGACCTACGATTTGAACCCAGGACCTCGTGATCACAAAGCGATGCGCTTTGCCACCAGACCAACGAGGTAGAAAGCAGTAGTAAGGCAGGGAGCAAATAAAAGCTTGTAAAAAATAAGTATTCTATTTTGTCCATATAAAAATGGAATATTTTATAAGTTCCCGTTCCATAAAGCATTCAAAATTCGGCCAATACACTGCACCCCTCTGCCAACCCCCCGTGGTAACCAAATGTTTGTTTATAAAAAGGTACCTAAACTTTAAAGAAGCGCGCGCGCACTTCGCCTTTCGGCAGTGTCACGAGCCGACAAGTGCGCGCGCGTCACTAGTAGGGTTGCCACCTTTTATTTGAGCAAATTAAGTACATTGGTTTTTAAAGGTAGGCAAAAAAGTACATTGTATCAAAATAAAGTATTATTTATTTCACTTTATTATTTTGTTTAAAAACATATTTATTATTACTTTTAGAACTTTTCAGTCATTGTTATCATTGCTAAACACCTTCACAGCATGTTGACAGTCAATAATAACTTGAATAGATTAGTAAGAATTAAGAAGTGCTTATAGTTTTTACTATTTTCTTTAAGTTAGATGTAATAATGTTTTTTTCTTAAATCTAGTACCATAGATTCGGATTTTAACACCAGACTTCATCTACTTTGTGTATAATGAATCTTAAAAGTACTTTACAGTTCTCATAATGTACAAGATATACTTACCCTAAATAACGCACGATACGTACTTTATAATAAACTACGGGTAGCAACCCTAGTTACTCGTCGCCTTTCGGCACCGGCACGAGCCGACAAAGGGCACGTGCGTAGGTAACTAGAGTCGGTCGGTAATGCCACAGTATCTATCTATCCAGTAACTTATCAAAGTCGTTTTAGTGGTATAATTACCAACACTCCCCGTCAGAACGTTGTTAGCACCTTTTTTTTTCATTTATTAAAACTTATTTACTGCAGTGGTTATAAGCCTGTATTTTTTCGTATAAGTCCAGCATAATACAATTAACCACAGGGACTGTGTAAAAACAGCATAATGAAAACGTTTATAATTTTAATGTTTAGGCTTAAATATTATTTACCTTTATTGCAATTTTTTCGTTTTTTTTTTTAAACGTATCCCCACACTAGGATTTATTCCTGTGTCGTGGGTGCGTTTACAAACATGAATATTCACACACACAAATACCCAGACCGGAACAAATAATTGTGGATCACACAAAGATTTGTCCCGTGCGAGAATCGAACCCGCAACTATTAGACACAGTGGGCGGAGCGGCTTAAGCTCTTAACCACTGCGCTAAATCGTTCGTCTTTCAAAAATTGTTTCAAGAAACCTGTTTTCTCATTTTACGTATAAGTATTCTCATTATATATAAGTATTCTCGAATCTCATAGTTATTGAGAGTGTTTATGATGGATTACTCGGAAATTGTATATAAGTATATTTGTTAAAAACCACATGACTTACTAAATATCAATAGAACTATCGACGTGTAGAGCACGCGTCTGTGTGCGTGAGTTTAATTCGGACCATAAGTACTAAGATGTTTTACTGTATTATATTACACTGTGGTAGGGCACACCACATACCCCGAGCACTGAGATCCCGCGTTTCTCTGTTCATTCGGCCTGAGGATTTAGGACGAAAATATTGTCATAACTTTTTTGCGGAGCGCAAAGTATCGCGTATATTTCGACACGATCTCACTTCAGAGTACTTTTGTGTGTGTACTTTTAGTAGCAGTTGTTTAAACTAAACTAATTTCCACAAACATAGAGAAAGTGAGTGTGAATCGTGCGCACACAGGAATATTGTAGGAGCTTAAATTCATTTCTATTAAGTATATTCGCATATTTCAACGAATAATTCCACACTTTTTGGACATTATAGTCATTATGGATAAAGAGGAATATAGTTATATGTCAGTTAACACGTTGGACACGGACATCAATGAACAGTTAGATCGAGATGGGCAGTCTTCAGGGCCGAGCTCAATCACGTCGATATCTTCACCCCCGCGTCTTGCACTACTTGACGGTACATTTTACAAATATTTACCAGAAGAATCAACAGCACATATAATCACAGCTCTGTGTACTAAATGCTCGCCCGTCACTACTAAAATCAGAGGATTCGACAACTGTTCATCCAATTTTCTGAGTCACCTCAAACGGAAACATGGACAAGATTATGTAAATGAATATAAAAGATACATAAAAACAAAGAAAAATATTAAAAAAGGTGCATACATTTAAAAAAAAATACCGACTAGGGGCTTAAGAAAAGTTGAAGAGGTCCAGCCATATACACCAGAAAAATTTGCACAAAATATGATAAACTTCTTGATTGATTCTATGATCCCATTGGGGGCTATAGAAAACCTATATTTATTAGAGATGTTTAGCAACTTGAAGATACCCGATAAGAATTTGAAAGTTGTAACCGTCGAAGTTTGAGTCGCCGTATAAATATATATTATGAAGAAAAATGTCTGCCATAAAATCTGAACTAAAGGCTGTTGATTTCGTGTGCACTACAACTGATATCTGGTCGGGAAAGAAGAGAAGCTTCTTAGGTATGACTGCACATTGGATCACAAAAGATTTGAAACGTGTTTCAGTAGCATTAGCATGTCAGCGGTTCAAAGGCATTCATAGTTACGATCGTATTACTAATTTAATTAAACAAATTTATACAGAATTTGGCTTAAACAGTAATAAGGTAGTCGCAACCATTACTGACAACGGCAGTAATTATTTAAAAGCATTTCGCGCTTTTGGCGTGGAACTTACAAACATCAGTTGTGACAAAACCAGTCAGCCAGAAGATTCTTTGTTTGAAGAAATAGATGTGGAATCTGACTCAAGTCTGGACGAAGAAGAATCCGAAGATTTTATTTGCGTGCCCATATAAGATGCTGTGCGCATACATTAAGCTTATGTGCTACCGTTGATGCCAATAAAGTTTTAAATGACAAAGGTACTCCATTATCTCATATACATACCACCGCATTAAAAAAATGCAACTCTTTATGGAATGCAGCTGGTCGTCCAAAAACAGCTGAAATTATACAAGATTTATTACAACACACATTAAGTCGACCGGGTGAAACCAGATGGAATAGCCTATATGATTCACTTCAACAAATTTTATCAAATCAAAAAAAAAAATTTCAGCTTCATAGAGCTTTAAATATTAGTAATCCCATAAAAGATGTTGAATTTGATTACTTGAAAGAATATTTGACATGTGCTGCACCAGAAGCAGAAGCACTAGATATTATGCAAAGTAAAACCAATGCCTATTATGGCATTTTATTGCCATGTCTGTTTGCATTGATAAGAAAAATACAAAAAATTGAAAGGAGAGGCAATTTGATGTACTGTGCACCTTTAATCGAGGCGTATAGAATAAACGTTGAAACGAGATTTAAACAGTTTTTTAACCTTAACACTGCTGAGGCAGCACATGCAGCAATAGCTGCTGTATCGTATCCCTGTTTTAAAAATAAGTGGTTTTCTCGCTTAGATAATCAAGACCAAACTAGGGTACAGAATCTTTTTAAAACCCTTAGTTCAAAAGAACTCAATGAAGAGCCTCAACAAATTATAGCAACTAAAAGTCGTAATGAAAATTTTTTTGAATCTGATGCTGACTCAGATAGTAATATTAATGTGTCACCTACAGCGGCTGCCAGTACTAACATGCCTATAACAATGGCTGAGCTATTAATGCTACACTTTTTTGCTGAAGAAAGTGAAGAACTAAGTCTGCTGAACAAATACCCAGAAATAAAAAGAGTCTTTATAAAATTTAATACGCCATTACCAGCTTCCGCAGCAGTTGAAAGATTGTTTTCTTTTGCTACTATGACCAATTCACCAAACAGTCATAGATTATCAGATCAAATGTTTGAAAAGAGAGTCGTGTTGAAGTGCAACTTAACCTATTCAAAGAATATACAGAAAACATTTTAATTATGTGTCATTAAATCGGAACATTAATTTAAATAAAAATTGATTTTTAATATTTTTCGTTGTATATTTATTTAACACTATTGTTGCTCCTTGTTTGCTATTGTTTATCTTGAATTCTTATGACAAATTCAATTTGTCATAAGAAGACAAATTGACTTTGCGGGTCGAAAAAACTAGACCAACATGTCTCGGTTGGTTCGAGATTTAGAAACTCCGTCGTGTTTTAGATCGTTAGATTTGTCTTGACCAGTACTTTAAACTCAGATGGCGGCCACGTCCTGATGATGGATCCGGAAGGTGGCCAACGGAACTCCTAGGGTCTATAGTACTCGTCATAACCAATCAAACGGGGTAAGATGGTCTAGATATTTCCCGGTACCTACATCCTTCCATTTTCGCATTTGATATCTGTTTTGTCATTCTTTCTTCCGAATTTCTTTATGCCCGAACCAACGGAGCATACCCTTTTGCATCTTTACACTAATATTATCATTCATACCTACAAGCTTTCTTACTATGCTATTGCGAATACGGTCAATCACGGCACATCTTCCGCAGTGCTCGAATTTCGACCGCATTTATCCTACTTTCATTCTTCTTCTTATATACCCAACCGTCACTGCCATATAACAGCGTTAGGACAAGCTCTCCTTAATGCATGGCTTTCTAAGCCTTTTGGCTTAAGCCTGACGAATCACCTCGAGCCTTTCTTCTCCAATCGCCTTTCTTCTCTTTCAAACATTTCTTTCACTAAAGTTTTGGTGGCACTCTTGCATTGCCGTATATTTATTTCTTCAGCTCTGTCATACTGTCATTTACATTCAAAGAAGAAACACAGTCCTGTCACGTTTTCTTCTTACTTTGTACGAAGCTTTGTAACTCTCCGTCCCAACTTCCGCTGTGCTTTGCTTTTTTGAGCAACCACATACTTCTTTCGCGGATTCTAACAAACTCTCTTTTAGGCTATTTCAGCATTCATTTATATTCGAGTCCGAAGTACCTGCTGTCAAAAGCTTCTCCCGAACCAGAGTCTGTATGAACAGATCTTTATACATTCTTCTCACTCTTGCAACTTTTCAATTATAATTCTTTTATGGCCTCGAAAGGGTATATGCTCTCGCCATTACCTCTTCTTCTAAACAAACCACTAAACCACGTAACTATGAGATAGTATTCCGATTCAAGAGTGGGACCTCTATATGCACGGATATCTTAAAGTTTGCTCTGGAGACGGTTATCTACTAGGATCAAATCTATCATGCTTTTCTGTTCATTTCTTCTCCACGTAATATAAATCGCTTTATGT
Organism: Phalera bucephala; assembly: GCA_905147815.2. Lineage (NCBI taxonomy): Eukaryota > Metazoa > Arthropoda > Insecta > Lepidoptera > Notodontidae > Phalera > Phalera bucephala. The sequence continues at coordinate 12,264,988 of LR990615.1, forward strand.
TGGAATATCGTATTTGACACAAGAAGGCCTCTTTCCAAACATGCATCTACAATGAGCTTACCCGCATCATTTACTCTCTTATCACCATAAGGACCTAGAGCAACGTCGTAAGATTGCCACCTGGTTCCCACCCATTTATTCAGGTCGTCGCACAAAATCACCTTTTCATTTGCACATCAGTCAGATTCAAAAGTTCCCTGACATTATCCCAAAACTCTCAAGCTCCTGGTGTGTCGACAAGCTTACGGAAGCGTATGCTGCATCCAAAAATACCCTAGTGAGACTTAGGATTTAAACGGACTCAGAGAATCTTGCATAGTACAGGCCATAGTCTCTCACTCCAGAAGCCAGGCGATGGGACAGCAAGATACCCACCCCCTTGCTGGCACGACCACTCAGTGGTACCCTAGACTACACGCGTCGCCTCGGGGAGACGACCCAGCCTAGATGGCTGGCAGGGGTCGCAACGAGCACGCTCTTGGACATAACCCCCGAAATGACATACCCACATTGATGTTACTTCGAAAGTCGCATCCGCCATCTTGGATTTCAAAATTAACGCTATATTCTTTATCAGCTTCCCCCAAACCCCAAAAATGACACCCATACTGATTTTACTTCAAAAGTCGCGTTCGCCATCTTGGATTCCAATATGAACGTTATATTCGTTATCAGAATCTTCTAAAACCCCAAAAATGAAACTCATATCGAATTTTACAAAAAAGGTCACAACCGCCATCTTGGATCCAGAAACTAACGCCATATTCGTAATCAGCATGCCCTAAACCCCCGATATCGATACCCATATCGATTTTCATAAAAAGTCGCGCCCGCCATCTTGGATTTCAAAATTAACGTTATATTTGTTATCAGCATCCCCTAAAACCCCAAAAATAAAACCCATATCGATTTTACTTCAATAGTCGCGTCCGTCATCTTGGATCTTTAAATTAACGTTATATTTGTATTCAACATCCCTTAAAACCCTAAAAGTGACACCTATATTGAGTTTACTTCAAAAGTCCTGTCCGCCATGTGGATCCAGAAACTAACGCCATATTCGTAATCAGCATCCCCTAGAACCCCGAAATCGATACCCATATCGATTTTCATAAAAAGTCGCGCCCGCCATCTTGGATTTCAAAATTAACGTTATATTTGTTATCAGCATCCCCTAAAACCCCAAAAATGAAACCCATATCGATTTAACTCCAAAAGTCTCGTCCGCCATCTTGGTTCCAAAAGTTAACGCCATATTCGTTATCAGCATCCCCTAAAACCCAGAAAGTGACACCCATATTGATTTTACATCAAATGTCGCGTCCGCTATCTTGTTTCCAGAAACTAACGCCATATTCGTAATCAGCATCGCCTGAAATCCCGAAATCTATACCCATATTGATTTTAATAAAAATTTGCGCCTACCATCTTGATTTCAAAATTAACGTTATATTTGTTATCAGCATCCCCTAAAACCCCAAAAATAAAACCCATATCGATTTTACTTCAAAAGTCGCGTCCACCATCTTGGATCTTTAAATTAACGTTATATTTTTACTCTGCATCCCTTAAAACCCTAAAAGTGACACCTATATTGATTTTACTTCAAAAGTCATGTCCTCCATCTTGGATCCAGAAACTAACGCCATATTCGTAATCAGCATCCGCTAATACCCTGAAATCGTTACCCATATCGATTTTCATAAAAAGTCGCGTCCGCCATGCTGGATTTTAAAATTAACGTTATATTTGTTATCAACATTCCCTAAACCTTGAAATCGATACCCATATCGATTTTCATCAAAAGTCGCTTCCGCCATCTTGGATCCAGAAACTAACGCCATATTCGTAATCAGCATCTCATAACGTTGTATTTGTTATCAGCATCCCCTAAAACCCCAAAAATAAAACCCATATCGATTTTACTTCAAAAGTCGCGTCCGCCATCTTAGATCTTTAAATTAACGTTATATTTTTACTCAGCATCCCTCAAACCCTAAAAGTGACACCTATATTGAGTTTACTTCAAAAGTCATGTCCGCCATCTTGGATCCAGAAACTAACGCCGTATTCGTAATCAGCATCCCCTAATACCCTGAAATCGTTACCCATATCGATTTTCATAAAAAGTCGCGTCCGCCATCTTGGATCCAGAAACTAACGTCATATTCGTAATCAGCATCTCATAAAACCCCGAAATCAATACCCATCTCGATTTTCATAAAAAGTCGCGTCTGCCATCTTGGATTTTAAAATTAACATTATATTCGTTATCAACTTCTTTCAAAACCATAAAAGTGACATGCATATTGATTTTGTTACAAAAGTCACATCCACCATCTTAGATCCAGAAATTAACGTCATATTCGTAATCAGCATTCCCTAATATCAAAAATGTGACTCCCATATTTTACTTCAAAAGTCTTATCGTCGTATTTTACTTAGATCCAAAAATTCACGCCATATTTGCAATCAGTATTCCCTGAAACCCCAAAAATGACACCCATTTTACTTCAAAGGTCACGTCCGCCATCTTGGATGTGTTAAAAATATATTGTCCTGTGTTTAATTGTTAATTGTTTAATCGTAAACATGCAAAAAACGATTAACAATTGATCAATTGTAATTGCAACGTTTTACAATTACCATTGATCAGTTGTTAATTGTGAACCCTACAATTAACAATTAATTTTTCAATCGTCAATTGCAATTGATTTTTTCTGCGATTGAAATTTCAATTGTTTGGTCCTACAATTGAACAATTAAACAATTAGTGCCCAACACTGGTAGCACACCGTAATAAATAGATGATGGTCTTTTTACGTATTATGTCTGTTGTATTTTACTATTGATCTCTTTATCTATTGCCCGCTACTTTGTCGGCGTCGATTTCATGGGTATCATATTTTTTTGCACGGAACCCTAATTATTTTTCTAAAATAAATGTATCCTAAGTTACTCCTTATTACATCAGCTATCTGCCAGTGAAGCTGCACTCCCATCAAAATTGTGCCAGCCGTTTCGCAGATAAGCCGAAACAAACAGACGACAAACAAAAATTTTAAAAATTCTCTTTTTGGTATAAGTATCCTATATATTTGTGTTTCGTAAAAAAAACTTATAACAGGCACTTCAATTTTATTTATTCGTATAGATTATACCTTTTTGTGTGTCTGTGTGTGTGTGTGTGTAATCTACGCTGTTGGCCGCGGGGCCTTTACAGCTTCACCGCACAAAAGGGTGAGTGTGCAACAACTACGCTCGAGCCAGAAGGGCAAAGGGCACCTCAAGGATGAACGGCCTCGGCTTGGGCAGTCGCTATGGGGGAGGGCGTATACTAGGTGTCTCGCCGTGGTGCTCTGCACCGGCCGACGGGCAAGGGTTTCTTCGACCTCGCCGGCGAGGTCGGTGTCTGATCCTGTGTGCGGTATCTGTTTTCGAAAGATGGGATGTAAGGGCATCGGGAGGGTCGGTGAGAACATACCGCGGACGGTGGTAGGTTCGTAGTCGGCGGCGGCTACGATTAGCGGATTACTATGATTGGACGCGTTTGCAAAATATCGGGTTGTCACCTTTTTAATAAAGGTGCGAATAGGTTCGAGACCGAGATCGGAATGGAGATCGACATTCCGTATGAACCATGACGTTTGGAGTCTATCGATGTGAGAGCGGGCGGCGTGCCCGAACACCTTACAAGCGTACGTCATGATGGGCCGTATACAAGTTTTGTAAAGTGTCACCTTATCCCTAAGGGCCATTTTACTCCGCTTGCATATCCTCGGGTGAAGACGACCGAGCACAAAGGCTGCTCGGTTACGGACTCGCTTGATGTGCGGTTTGGAGGCCATGGTATTGTTTAGGGTGACCACTAGATATTTGACCTGTTTGACCCAGGAAATAGGTATATCGAACATGGTCACTTGACTGAGATTACTTCTGGGGTGACGCGAGGGAGGGGCGCGGGGTGGCACCTCTGGAGACGAACACCGCAGCGCTCTTGTCCGGGTTCACCTCAATACGCCACTTCCTGAACCAATCCCCTAGGGTATTGGCGGCTGCCTGAAGATTTCTGGTAATAAAACCTTTATTCCTATGCGAGACATAGAGAGCGGTATCATTCGCGAATAGGGCTAGATGCACCTTACTCGAACGAGAAATATCGTTCGTGTAATGGCTGAATTGGATGGTGGAGAGAGCAGAGCCTCGTATGACACAACTCGTATGGAGAGCGCGTCATTTCGACGCGATACCGAAAGGCGCGATTCGACAGGAAGTCTCGTAAGATGAGCACGAGTCTGTTCGGCACACCCATTTGGTGAAGCTTGTAGATCAAGCCGTTGTTCCAGACTTTGTCGAACGCCTTCGCGACATCGAAGAAAAGGACACACGTGTAGACGGGTTTGGGTTTGTTGAGGCCAGTAAGGATGTGCTCTCTGATGCGGTGCACTTGATGGACGCAAGAGTGTTAGGCTCGAAAACCAAACTGCTCATTGATGAGAATATCCTTGAACGATACAAAGTCTTTAAGCCTTGCCAGGAGCAGGCGCTTGTAGATCTTTGCCAGGGAGTTGAGGAGACTGATGGCGCGGTAACTCGTGAGACGGTCACGAGGTTTACCGGGCTTAAGGATGCCTATGACGTCGGCCTCCTTCCACTGAGTGGGAAACGTGCAGTTCGTCATGGCGGCATGAAGGATGGCCACTAAGAGGCAAATGAGTTGGGCGGGTAAGCATTTGAGTACGCGATTAGAAATGTCGTCAGAGCCGGGGGCCTTTTTCGGTTTAACACCTTTAATCAAGTCCTCGACTTCGGTCTTGGTAATAGGGGGTAAGGAATCGGTGGGGGGAGGGTAGCCCTGCGCTCGACTTCCCTGTCGATCAAATCGACATGAGCCGAGTCAACGGGAAGCGAGTTGGGAGTGCACTGGCTCTCGAGGGTGTCGGCGAGAAGCTCGGCCTTTTCGTCGTCATCGACAGCTGGGGTTGCGCCTGAGGGGCGGGTCAGCGAGGGCATGTCAGACATGGGAGTCGGATTTAAGGGTACGCGCCAGCTTCCAGTAAGCCAGATGCGATGGCGTAAGGCCCTCTAAGAAGTTATAGATTATACCTTTAACCTCGGCTATCACGTGTTCCTGGGTTTGAACCCAGGTACCACCATCTTACGTAGGATTTGAATCCTACGTAAGATGGTGGGCTTTTTATAGAAAAATTCACAGAGTCTGGAGTCTGGAATTGCGGTCCGCGTAATGACAATAGACTCACACCTTAATACATTGAGACTTAATGATTCGAAGTATTACGTATATTCACAGAATATAATACATAAAAAATACCTCTGCCACCCTCTTTGGGAGTACGCCTATATTTATAGATGGTGATTAAAAATGATTCTCTTTTTAAAAATGTGTTATACATCAGAAATCATACGAACAAAAGTGATTCTATCATTTGAATTTTCATCAAAATTTTATCTCACATTTTATTGATTACTCCACATTTTGCATATCAGTATCATTAATCTAATGATATTGGTATGTACTCTGGGGATATTTTAGCAAAATGCTAAATGTGTTTATTACATGTTATCGTCATACAGCTGCTGTAACTAAAATAGTAATTTATTTCAGGAACTGATGCGATAGACATCCTATGCGGTCGCGTGATACCCGTCAAACTGGGCATTATTGGAGTCGTGAATAGATCGCAACAAGACATTATCGATAAGAAATCAATTGGGGTAACTTATCTTAATAACGTTTGATGACTTGCTTTTTTTAAATTTCACGTTTGTATTTATTGTTTAGTATCGTTTTTATAGTCTGGTATTTGGTTCCTGTATTGGAGTTTTTTTGTAAAGAAGAATTACTACTCCCACTCTTGGAATTGTTGAGAGCGGACATTCTGTCGTGGATATGTTCATAAACACGAAATTCACATACACAGACTCAGACCGCAACAAATATTTGTGGGCCACACAAAGATTTGTTCTGTGTTGCGGCAAAACCCGTGACCTCTCGATTCAGTAGACAGGGCGGCTTAAGCTTTGAACCACTTAACTAAGTTATTTCCTTAGAGTTCAGCCGTCCTTACGATAATTGCAGTAACTATGTTTCTTTCTAGAACATGCTGTTCTTATGATAATTTCAGTAACATTTTATTCTAGAACACAGATTCTGTCTAATGAAAGCTGAGAGTGACTCTTTAAAGTTTTCATAAGCTGGCAATACTGTCGCCTATTGTCCTAGTGAACCATAGACATAGACAAACTGGTTTTGATCTGAGTTTTGACAAGCTAGATTCATTTTATGTTGTGTTAGCATTCTATAAAATTCTACATGATTTAAATTTTGAAATCTTATTAAATTTCGTGGCATTGCATTGATGAAACATTGAGTTTTTAGACAATGCGTATTTTAATTTAAAAAATTCAAACCAATAAGATACTATTAAACCCGATAGGGTTTCCATAGCCGAAAATCAAGGCCTTATATACCATTAATACGAAATAATTTAGTACGCTAGAATACTATAATTTATATGTTACTTCTTTCCTAGGAGAAGGAGTACTCCCTCGTTCTTCCACCCTCCAGTAGATTCGTTAAAATCATAAATCCATTTACAAGATTTTTTGGTTATGCTCTACTATTGTTAGTCGTTGAAATAATCAAGTATCAAATCATTTATTTCCAGTTCATCCGATGTTGCACGATCTAATTTATTTATATTTGCCGCCATTTTCCACGCTCAGCTTTCATCAGACAGACCCTATTGCAATTATGGTTAGGACGGCAGAGTTCACAGAAGGCCAATTTAGAATCTAAGAAGCATTTGTTTATAAAACTTAATTGAAATATCCAAGTATACAACAATCTCTTACTTACAAAGAAATGCTCCTAATGTCTTCCTCATTTTTAAGGATGCACTCAAAGACGAAGCCACGTATCTCCAAAGGAAGTACCCGACTATCGCCACTCGCAATGGCACGCCATATCTGGCCAAGACATTGAACAGACTACTAATGCATCATATAAGGGATTGTCTGCCGGAACTAAAGGTAATTCACACAAATCAACATACGGTTGTAAGAATATGTGCATGTATAAATGAAATAGCACCACGCACGGTCTAGTGGCGAATAATGTGATTTGCGATCACGAGGTCCTGGGTTCAAATCCTAGGTCGGACAAATGTAGTTTTTCTATCGAACAACTCCCAGTATCAGTCCGGAGTCTGGAATTGTGCCCGGTATATGGCAATAGGCTCGCCCCCCTATTACATGGGACCTAACATCGTCGGCAAAAAGTAGGTGAACACAGTAGGTACACCTCTGCCACCCCCGCTTGGGGAATATAAGCGTGGCGGTGTTTATTTTTTATTTTTATAGCACCACGGTTACGGTTTTGTAGTAAAACCATTGTATTGATAAAAAAAATTGTCATTTTGGTGTCATATGCAATTCGGTAAACTGAGTAAGTGACGTAATAATGTTATAAGTCAAAAAAAATATCGCTTTGATGGTACGATCGTAATGATTTTATGTTACAAAATTGTCCTGGCACTAAAGAGTTATATTTTATTATAATACTAGTTTCTACCCGTGACTTTAGACAGGAATCTAACATTTTTCCGGGAAAAAGTATCCTATGAGTTAATAAACTGTGTACCAAATTTCATCCAAAGTTCAGCTGTTTTTGCGTGTATAAGTAACAAACATACAAAATTTTACATTTATAATATTAGTATGAAGTACCCGTTAAGTATGTAAGGAAAGAACCTGTTGGAACTCTGTACTCTCTGCCTTCCCCGCAAGGGATCTGGCGTGATGGATGATAATAGAGTAGGAAGTAGGATTACTTTTATTTTAAATATTAAAACCATATTGTCGGAGGTTTGTTAACCAAGATAAAACAATAAAAATACGTTATAACTAAACGATAGCTGGCGATACTTAACCACAAATAAGAATTTAATTTCCGTGTTAGCGCGAAGTGCACAGTCATTTTTCCGATGATGTCATCGTCATATTTATAATTAAAATTGAATGCTTTAGTGAAAGCCATTGTTTCTTTTTGAATGATACTTTTCTTTATAGATATATTATTAACTGTATTACGTAATTTTCCCTTGAGGCCTGTGGATAGTTTAAAAAACCTATCCATTCGGAATTATTATTGTTTTATTAGCATTTAATTTATTAATTTTATTACACAAACACTTAAAATTGCAAGCACCTAAAATGCAACAAACGTTTGTGGGGTATCCACACCCTAGGAATTATTTCTGTGTCATAGGTGCATATATTGATTTGTCACGTGTGAAGATTGAACCCGCAACCACTCAATCTAGTTATCAGAGCGGCCTACGCACAAAACAACTAAACCGTAATAGATCTTACTAATCTGGCCGAAGGTCGATTTTTTGCCGAATCCTAAGCCGATGCCGATTAATAGGCTATTGCCAAAACCGAAGCCGAAGGTTTAATGTTAATAACCTTAGTAAATTGGGTTATTTTCGGCCAAATTTTGAAAAGTTATGTTGACTGTATTAACTTACTTGTTTTGATTTGGTTATTTACTGGCAATGGCGGCCGGCCGGCGTAACGCAATGTGACCCCTGCACCCCGCGTGTCGCCTCTTCTGCGGCGCTCTCGCGCATCTCTCTTTGTGAGTCGTAAATCGTAATAGATCGTTCAATTTCAGTGCTAGCTAGAAACCTTCGGCTTTAGCCAATAATTCGGTCTATTTTCGCCGAGGGTGGCCGAAGCCGAAGGCCCGGTCGGACACTACTAGGCGGTGCCAGATTATTGGAATGTTCGGATTATTGGATTGTATAGAAAAGATTATAATAAATAAAATAATGCCGGAGCCGGTGCTGTAGGGAGCGGTTAGGAAGGCGGAAGTTGCCGGATTATGATTATTCTACTGTTGTATGTACTCTTATTTTTGTGAGAATTCTGTTTTAAGTGAAAGGTGTACTTACAAGTATTTTTTTTTTCTTTTTAAAAACGTAGCTCCACACTAGGATTTATTCCTGTGTCGTGGGTGCGTTTACAAACATGAAAATTCACAAACATATACCCAGACCGGAACAAATAATTGTGGATCACACAAAGATTTGTCCCGTGCGGGAATCGAACCCGCGACTATTCGACACAGTGGGCGGAGCAGCTCAAGCTCTTAACCTCTGCGCTAAATCGTCCGTCAATAGTATAGTTTTTTTTTAAAACGTAGCCCCACATTTGGATTTATTCCTGTGTCGTGGATGCGTTTACAAACATGACAATTGACATACACAAATACCCAGTCCGAAACAAATAATTGTGAATCACACAAATATTTGTCCCGTATGGGAATCGAACCCGCGATCATTAGACGTACTACGATATCCGTTGCTTTGCATGAGCGACGGAAAGTGATCTATAACCCCTTGCGACACCTCTGTAGGACGAAGGTTAAGAAACAATAGGTATTTACTTATTTTAACCACAAGTAACAATATATCGTTTACGATGTCGTGAGACGCTATGCTGCACATATCTATCAAGGTGGTCCAGAATTTTTTTTTGTCGTTTTGCACGTTTTCCACCCCATGAATTTGTTACATGTATCTGTGGTAATAACATTGTAAAATTTTAGTTGCCTAGCTTTAGGGTAGAAGGATGCTCAATCAAGTGTTGATATTGGATCTCTAGTGAAATATACTTCATTTTGATTACATTTAATTCATATGTTACAGAGGGTGTTCTATTGATAAGCTAACAAAAACACTGTATAACTAGTGAATTTGTTGTGTGTTTGCCATTTATGTAGATTTTTATGTGTGGCCTTAATTACTATTTAAAATTAAAAATACTTAGTTTTGGAAACATTTTACATTATTTTACTGAATATTCCGCTTTATCTTATATTATATTTTTTTCCATAAAATTTGTATATTTCAAAGTCAATGAGCACTTACTTCTGGTTGAGATAGGAGGCTAAAATTTTATACACATAATGACACATACATGTGTATCAAACCGGTGGCGCGAGTTCTACGCGATAATTTACCATACAAAAGTGTCTTTGGCCAGGGTGGTGACCCTAATATCCATTATTAAATGCATGGTGTAAAAGCTTTGTTAACTAACACTATTTGTTATGACACAGGTACGCGTCAACGTAATGATCTCACAATTCCAATCTCTTCTCAACTCTTACGGAGAAGACGTGTCGGACAAATCACAGACGCTACTACAGATAATCACCAAGTTCGCGAGTGCATATTGCTCGACCATTGAAGGAACAGCCCGGAACATTGAGACGACGGAACTGTGCGGAGGCGCCAGAATCTGTTACATATTCCACGAGACTTTTGGACGCACTTTGGACTCTATACATCCCTTAGTCGGTAAGTCCTCTGAAAAATGCAAGAAATAGAATGAAAGTCTGTAACAACACATTTCTTGGATTATTCGACAAGTTATATCTGCAGTCTCTTATCAGTCAATCAGCCTACCGCAGTCCACTGGTGGGCATAGGCCTCTCCTAACACGCGCCATTGCATACGGTCCTCCGCCTTCCGCATCCAGTCTGTCCCAGCGACCTTTATGAGGTCGTCGGTCTATCTAGCTGGGGGCTGTCCTACCTAACGCTTACCAAGTCGCGGTCTCCACTCTAGGACACGCTTGCTTCATAGGCCGTCGGTCCTTCTGCAGATGTGACCAGCCCATTGCCACTTTAGCTTACCGACTCTGCGAGCTATGTCATTTGTCTTACTCAATCTGATAGAGCGGATAACTCCGGTCGTTTACGGATATTATTTTCTGTATAACCCCAACAACTCTGTTCGACCCTAGGTCTAATTAGAACTGAATATTTTGTTTTACATAAAAATTTAGGTAATGGTGGATAGTGCATGTAAATTGGAACTTTTTATTCTTATTCTATTTATAAACTGTATGTTTGTGACCACGACTAATGTTGTTAACTCCGAAATCATAAGATTTGTGAGTTCTCTAATATTACTGTTCTTTGCGCAGGTCTCACACGTATGGATATTTTGACGGCAATACGAAATGCAACCGGTCCCAGACCTGCGCTGTTCGTGCCCGAGGTCTCATTCGAATTGCTCGTGAAGAGGCAAATCAGAAGATTAGAAGACCCATCACTCCGCTGCGTAGAATTGGTAATAAGATTGAACATTCACTTTTTATTATAATGCGCTCTGGCCTTTAACGAAACGAAATAAAGGAATAAAGCATTCTCCTTTAAAAAAAACCGTCGGCCTACCCACTAGATATTATTTTTATGTTATCATTTACAAACATGATATTGACAAGGACACAAGATTTGCGGGTGACGCAAAGATTTGTTCCGGGCGGGGATTGAAATCGGGGTCTACTCGGACCATTGAGAAGAGCTGCATGACACTTACATTAGACTAAAACATGTTAATTTTAATGGGTTTACTAATTTATATTAATTTAATAAGGGCGTCTGCCCATCTGGGATGTGATGTTAGGTACGTGAACCCACCAATGGGACCGTTTTCATAGGTCAACTAAGCTCTGATAGACAAGTTAAATGTAGATTTGCTACGTATTCTTACACACTCTCGATGGAAAGATCGTCGATGTATAAGTATACATCGACGATCTTTCCATCGATCTAAGTAGCGGGGTTAGAATGCGGACGTGGCGGAGAGAGGATGGCATATTATAAAAATACCTTTACACTTTTTCTGGCCTGTCTCCGTCCCGTCATGTATGCACTTTTGTATGAAACTATGGATCTTTTACTAAATGATACTAATATAGATATTATCTCTTATGTATGCCTGACGAACCTTTTTTAACGCATATAATAGGGCTATATCAATATTATATATATCCAATATCGATATTAGCATAATTCGGTCTGCAGCCTGTGTCCTAAATTTTTCATCCTATGCCATTTGGACTAAAACACATTACGTATTGTTACATCCTTAATAAATAAATGTAAGGGACAAGTAATAAATGCCCCTTAAAGTCATAATCTCGTATTAATTACGGGATAAATGTCGCGTGACATGTCTCGCTGGAACTGTCTTTTTTTTTTAAACGTAGCCCCACACTAGTATTTCTTCCTGTGTCGTGGGTGCGTTTACAAAATGAAAATTCACATACACAACCCAGACCGGAACAAATAATTGTGGGTCACACAAAGAATCGAGCCAGTGACTATAAGACACAGACACGGAGCGGCTTAAGCACTGCGCTAAATCGTCCGCCATGTATGGCGAGTTGTTCCATGTGACCGTGCGTTGGGCAGGTGCACGAGGAGATGCAGCGCATCGTGCAGCACTGCGGCACGGAGGTGCAGCAGGAGATGCTGCGCTTCCCGCGCCTGCACCAGCGCATCGTCGACGTCGTCACGCAACTTCTGCGCACGCGGCTGCCCGCCACCAACTCCATGGTACACTCGACTACTTTATTAACCCAAATTTCTGTAACGAATCATGATGACTGCCTCGTTGGTCTAGTGGCGAAGCGCATCGCTTTGTGATCGCGAGAGTTCAAATCCTAGGTCGGACAAATGTAATTTTTCTAGCGAAAACTTCCCAGTACGAGTCCGGAGTCTGGAATTGTACCCGGTGTATGGCAATAGGCTCGCCCCCTATAACATGGGACCTGGCATCGTGGGCTAAACGATGGGTGTACTCAGTACACATCTGCCCAGACGGACGATTTAGCGCAGTGGTTAAGAGCTTAAGCCGCTCTGCCCACTGCGTCTAATAGTCGCGGGTTCGAGTCCCGCACGGGACAAATCTTTGTGTAATCCACAATTATTTGTTCCGGTCTGGGTATTTGTGTATGTAAATTTTCATGTTTGTAAACGCACCCACGACACAGGAATAAATCCTAGTGTGGGGCTACGTTTTTTTAAAAAAAAAAAATAACAAATAACCCCTTTGGGGTTATTTGTTATTTGCTTGGGGAATATAGGCGTGAAGGTGTGTGAATCATGATAATATTTCTTGCGCAAACATTATATCGAACGTAGTTCCAGACTGCCATTGAGAATCTTTCAACAGAAGGATATGTTCGAAGTAGGATTTGAACTTGGGTTCCCGTAATCGTTAACCACACTATATGGTAGTAGACCAACAAGGCAGTATTTCTTGTAAATAATAATAAAAATCAACTTAGCAAATATAAAATATTAATCATCAATGTAATTTACATCAGTACTCATGTTCTTAATATGTTGCTTATTTTAGATTCCTGTTTATAGTATAGGCTAGAAACATTATTATTAGTCTTATATCTCAGTCGTTAGCCATCACACTGGAGCTGGATCGCCTAATTGATTTTGTATAATATAAAAATATATGTATCTATACAGAAAAAGATGAATAAAAAATGAATGGAGAATTAGGCAAAAAGCACAAGCAATCCGGTGGTAATTAGCAAGTTATAAAAAAAGTAAATAAGACCATTTGTGGTAGGGTTAACAGAAAATAATTCATTTGAGTTTGAAACATATTCCGATAAATATATTTCGATTATCTTAAACCCTTCTGGGTAATATATAATATACTAGCAGTTTCCCGCGTCTTCGTACCCGGTCGACAACAGCGCCACCTACCGGGTCTATGTTATATAGCCTATGTTACTTCTGGAGAAGGTGAGCTAGCTTTCTAATGGTGAAAGAATTTTTGAAATCGGTCCAGTAGTTTTTGACTGCCTCGTTGGTCTAGTGGCAAAGCGTATCGCTTTGTGATCACGAGGAACTGGGTTCAATTCCTAGGTCGGACAAATGTAGTTTTTCTAACGAAAACTACCCAGTATGAGTCCGAAATCTGGAATTGTGCCCGGTATATGGCAATAGGCTCGCCCCCTATTACTTCGGCGAAACGTGGTTGTACTCAGGACACCTCTGCCACCCCAGCTTGGGGAATATAGGCGTGACGGTGTGTTAGTTTTTGAGTCTATTCGTTACAAACATACAAAAATACAAATCTTTCTTTATAATATTAGTATAGATGTACTGTGTATATTATAGGTGGAGAACTTGGTAGCGATCGAGTTGGCGTATATCAACACGAAGCACCCTGACTTTCACCGCGAAGCAGCGCTGGTCTCTGGGCTGCTAAAGTCCACGGACGCACTGGACGAACCCAGCCCCGTATACCGGCAGAAGACGCCTCGCCCAGCGCATTCGCCGGTACCCGCAATGTTTAAAGTATATAATAATTGCTTAAATTCGATTGTTGTGCCACCCGAGAGTGCTTAGAACCAGAGATGGGCAAAATGTAATCAGATAAATGACTAACCATCCCCGCTTGGGGAATATAGGCGTGATGGTGTATTAATAATTAACGATTACAATAAGCTAGGTAGGCCGACGATATTCGTAAGGCAGCGGGCAGGGATTGGAGGAGGAGAGCTGAAGATCGAGCTCAGTGGCGTGCCACGGGAGAGGCCTACGTCCAGCAGTGGACTGACACGAGCTGATGATGATTACAATTACATTTTATTATCTTCAACAATTACTATTACACTTCTAATCTTGATACATGATTGAATATTTTGCCCGTCTCTGCTTTGAACTAACTCGTCAATAATCCGAGGTAAGTGAGTAGAACATATTTCCTTTTGACCCGTTTCGCTTGTATATCCAAAATGTATACTATACTTATAATACGCGCGTCAGCTATTATTTTTTATATTCTTGTGCCCCTCCATCTGAACACACGGGTGTTAATTCAACGCTTTAAGCATTAGTTGTTAAAAATCTTAAGCATTATGCATCGCGTTCATTACGGGACAAATGTTCTAGTTGTTCTGCGACGTGTGTCGCTGGCGAAGTCAAGCGGCATCGGGTGACGTCACTTGACATCGTGTCCCGGTAATAGATACAAATACCATTTTTTGGAGAAGTACTCGCGCTACTATAAAATGAATTATTTACATAATGTAATGTTAGGTACATTTGCAAGATAATTTTCATTGTTCTTATTTGTAAAACAATAGTAAGGTTATAAGTACAATAATAAAGTTTAAAATTTAACCATATTGAGTTAATTGGTAACTATTGGGTGCTTAATTATAACAGAGTAAATAAAGTTGATTTATAAAAATTGTATTACACTTAGTTATCATCTTGATGTCATCAATCCGACCGGATCCGGTCGGATCAATGGAAATCCGGTTGAATCTGGCCGGATTGAAAATGATTCCGGATTGCAATCCCTAGTCTACTCTTTTCTATAGGATACTTCTGTTCCTCAGCAAGCGACAAGGAACAGGTCGCGCGATATCGCCAGAGAAATCACTATAGTATTTTTCACATAGGATGGGTAGCGACAGTTCTAATTGCCAAACGAAATTATACTTTTCAATGGCAATAAGAGGCGTGACCCGTTTCTATACTTATAGTTTTTATGCCTTAACACCATTGAATTAAATATTGATTTCGTTTGGCAATTTGAACTGTCACTACCCATCCTATGTGAAAAACTCTATAGCGACACGTGTCCCGGGACATTTATCCTGCCATGAATACGTGCTATCACGTCTTTCACGTGTATCTTATACTGTATTTTACTACCCATTCATTTTAATATATACGTCCTAAATGGGTACCCAACCAAAACATTTATACATTTTTAGCATATTAGTTGAAGTCCAGTCTTCATATTTTTTGCATTGCATGGAATGAAACATTTTAATGTTTTTTTTGTTTATTAACGAGTTCACTAACATTGAATTTGTTTCAATGTCATTTGATTTCTATTTTATTTTATTTTGTTACAAAAATAACTTGCCGATTGTTTGTAGCTATTTCTTCGCCAAATGGGTGAAAGAGGGTCCACCCTAGTATTCTTGGCAAGTGTGTGGGATGCTTACAATAAGGTAAAGTTTTAAAGCCTTATATTGTGTGGGCTAGTGATGTATGTCAACCAGTCTCATTTTAGCCACATTGTCCTAGCAAATCATGTTAAAATCAGCTTCGAATACTATGTGGGCTCTCTTTATGTTTTGCTGCTAACTAACTCTGTCATTTGAAAACATTGTCATAAATAACACAATAACACTTCTAACGTACTAACTTCTTGTACACTAATATGATCGAGGCGTTCGTAGCGCTGTGCGACCGCGGTGTTCTTACCGATGACCAAGGTTAAGCAGCGTTCGACTCGGTTGGCCCGAGATGGGTGACCGTTTGTGGTATTTTCATATTCGAGCGTCTCCGTGCTTCGGAAGGCACGTTAAGCCGTTGGTCCCGGCTAGCACTTAGTGTGGTAGTCGTTAAGCCGAGTTGGAATCCTTAAAGGCGGCTTAATAAGTTCCAACAGCAGGTGGCCACAAACCTGTCTCCACCAATCCGCACTGGGTCCGCGTGGTGGAGTATGACCTAATCTCTCTCACCTCGATTTGTGAGAGAAGGCCTTTGTCCAGCAGTGGGCAGTATAGGCTGATATTGTATACACTAATATGGCGTGACTACCTATCTATTCTTCTTCTGATGCCTCTCAAACTAGTGAAGGTCAATTATCAGTTTTTGTTATTCCATATTACAGTATAATAATATCTAAACAATATAAATGACTGCCTCGTTGGTCGAGTGGCAAAGCGCATCGCTTTGTGAGCACGAGGTCGGGGGTTCAATTCCTAGGTCGGACAAGTGTAGTCTTTCTAACGAAAACTTCCCAATACATTCCGGAGTCTGGAATTGTGCCCGGTATATGACAATAGGCTCGCCCCCTATTACATGGGACCTAACATCGTCGGCAAAACATGGGTGTACTCAGTACACCTCTGCCACTCCCGCTTGGGGAATATAGGCGTGACGGTGTATTTTTTTTTAAACATCTTAGAACTAAAGGCCATCAAAGGTATAATCTTGCATCAGTTAAGATTTGTCTGGAAGAAAAATAAATCTGAACCTAGAAGGTGGGAAATCGTATGATATCATTAAGACCTATCACCAAATAATCATATCAGAAAACATACAGAATAAAATTCTATTGATTGCATTTTAGGTTTCATTGTGTCTCACTATTAACTCTAGAAGCTACTAACACTATTGAAACAACTACTAAATGGTTTTATAATTTTGTTAAGAGCCAAATAGATAAAGTTTACACCATCAACATTATTGTTTCAGCATGTTCCAGCCATCACAGATGGCCAAGAAAATAAATCTCCAACACAAATAGCTAATAGTGAATCTCCATCGACACCTCAGGTGAGAGATGACTCTTATCTTCTTGACGTCAAATTGGGCCGTAGATAAAGATATTGCTGCTAATAATAATTCTTGCTAATAATCAAATTTAAGTTATTACCAAAAACACAAACACCGTGACGCTTATATTCCCCAAGCGAGGGTGGCAGAGGTGTACTGAGTACACCCACTTTTCACCGACGATGTTAGGTCCCGCCTATTGCCATATACCGAGCACAATTCCAGACTCCGGACTAATACTGGGAAGTTTTCTTTAGAAAAACTTCATTTGTCCGACCTAGGATTTGAACCCAGGACCTCGTGATCACCAAGCGATGCGTTTTGCCACTAGATCAACGAGGCAGTTCAAGTTAAGTTTAAGTTAAATATTTTTTGAAAGAAAATATTTACCAATAATCAATGGTAAATATTTTCTTTCGAAAAATATTTACAATTAAGAAATCACCGACATTTAAATCAAACAATTAACGTTATAGGGTGCATCCACTAAAATATAGAATATTACTGAAGTGCTAACTATAAGCGAAGTCCAAAGGGTATAATAATCAGATATATATTTTTTTTTTGGTTTAGTTAAATGGCATACCAGAAAACAAAGTATTGACGCCACAGAAACCAGTAAACTTGTTACCCGAAGTGCCAAGCCACACGTCGCGCAAACTCTCCGACCGCGAACAACATGATTGCGATGTTATCGGTAAGGATACGTACATTCTTGACACTATTATGTCTGTGTGTGAGAGAGAGAGAGATAGTGTGATTATTTCTTGATGATTTATTTAATTCGTGAATCATTTTTTAATAATTCTTGATACTGACATTTTGTTGAAGTAGTTTGATTATTCCTTTATATTACCATTTATCGATGAGAAAATTAATTAGAAGAGAAGAGAGAGAGAGATAGAGAGAGAATGATAGAGGTAGAGTAATAAGCAAGAAAAGAACGCATGGTCTTTAAAATATTTATTCATAATAACTACACCATCCCGCTCCATGCATTGCTCTCATTATTAGTTGAAACTTAGATATATTACAATTTCCGCTCACAGGCATGTATATTCGTGACCTTATTGCAGCACTGGGCAATGCAGGGAGGCACTTCTCACTGGAGAACCCCCAAATTTGTCCCATAATTAGTCATGTTTACACCCAAACTAGTCGTTAAACGCAATGAATGTGTCAACGCGTTCAAAGAACGGCAATTACCTATCTATCTTTTTTTTAAATCCTCATCCTTAAATATGCCTTCCATTTGGAGATATCATGATACTTTACTTCATGCATATCAGCATCAGCATTTCTGTATTTATATGTCTCATTTATTTTCTATTATTTATCCGGCTCTGTATTCATTTGTTGTCATTTATATCGCAAAAATAAATGTATTTTAATATCCAGTCATTATGGTTCCATTTTAATATGTTTATCGTTTTCATGTCTGTAAAGAACCGTTCTCTCATATGTTAACCCGCCTGCATTGATGATAAACATTACAACAACATGTTTCTTATGATGCTAGGTGGGCGGAGCGATGAGACGTCATTCATATTCTCTAACTCAAAGATCGTAGACGGCATCAACATAATGCAATTGAACGAAATGGGTGACTTAGTCGGTGAGGATAGCCACGAGCCGTGTACAGATGCTTTACTCATTTGCTCACTGTTAGACTTCCGACCACCTACCATCGAACTATGCTTTATAATTTTTTTACAGGTCTACCACAAATATATGGCACATTAGTTGTTACCCGCGGCGGCGAACGCGTTTATTTCGTAATTTCTATATAAATTACAACCTATATAATATTTAGATGTATAAGCTATATTACTGTAAAATTTCGGTAAAATCTGTTCTTACGTAAAAGATTAACAAACTTCCATACATCCATCCTCACAAACATTCGCGTTTATAATATCAGTAGGTTAATAATTTAAATACCTGTTGGAACTCCATACTCTCTGCCTAGCTCACAAGGGATCTGGCATTATGATTAAGATAAATAGATAGATTTAAAGACGCGTCTATAATTCTGCTACTAGTCAGTGGCGTTAAATCCTTGATCAATGATGTCGCTTATTGAACGGCATAGATAATCTCGTACCTTATGGTTGTATTGTATAAAATTCAAATTAGCCTGAATAGTCCTACTGCTTGGAACGGGCCTTCTAGTAAGACTAAGCTGTAAGATAGAAAAATATAATTTATTATCTTCGGGTATCATCAAGGGTAGCCTGTTGCGATCAAAGTGCCATATAATTGTTGTTTTACTGTACTCTTTTATTTCGGTAATGCCATTATGCTTTACAACTAAACCTTTATGAAATGTTTGATTCATAATGTGATTACTACAAAATTGACACAACCATATATATGCACAGTGCCGAACTTCGTTTACCAATCATGCCTATCCTGTGTTATTTTTTATAAATATTATAAGTTATTTTAAATTAACCTTCACTCTCATGCACGTCACTTTATCAAGCCGAGACTCATACTCACTTTACTAACATATTTTATTGATCAATAATTGTTACGCATTTATACAGAATAAATACTTCTTTTTGATTCCAGAGCGATTGATCAAATCGTATTTCTACATCGTACGCAAGTCGATCCAAGATTCTGTACCAAAGGCTGTGATGCATTTCTTAGTGAACTATGTAAAAGACAACTTGCAGTCGGAGCTGGTCACACACTTGTACAAGTCTGACCAAGCCGAGAGTATGCTCAATGAGTCCGAGCACATCGCGCAGAGGAGGAAGGAGGCGGCTGATATGCTCAAGGTAGATACAATGCACAACATTTCAAAATTCCACGAAAAAGAGACGAGCTATAAACTGCCAATATCTACATCTCTTTCTTGCAGCAAAATAAACTTATAATACCTTTTATAAAGAGATTGTGGTATCCGCCCTGTACCTCCAGTTTTATTATAGTCAACTTAATACTTTAATCGTACAAGACATAAAATTTTCGCACAACCTTATTACACTTAGGTAGATGACGAACATTTTGGCCGATTGGCTAATTCTTGGCTAGAAAAGTTACGTTTAAAATGGATGTTGGATCTTATTTTATCCGCCTCAAAACCACGCAAGAGCAAATGCGGTTTAAAATTTTGTCGGAATCCATACTTAACTGAAGTGACTAGTATTTGTGACATTACATTAGAGAAGTCATATTTAATAATCATTTCCACCCGATCCGCACTGTGTCCGCGTGTTGATGTTCGTACATATGACCCATTTCTCTGACCACCATTACCGATAAGTCTTTGCCCAGTATTGAGAGAGTATTTATACAAATAATAATGTTAACTAATGTTGCAGGCCCTGCAGCGTGCCGGCCAGATCATCAGCGAGATCAGAGAGACACACATGTGGTGATGGTCACCCGAAGATGATGACTCTAGTCTGTGAATTAGTGAATTTGAGCTAAGAGCTCTGTACATATTCTTAACGTATGTAAATTATGTGCATTAGGCTTTTTTACTTACTATATTTCGCATACATTTGCGTTTATTGCTAATTTTCTGCAGCTCTCTGCTATGTATTAGAATATGTATTTGGGACAATGTTTTGTCAGGCACCAAAAATTTTGAGTCAAAGCAGAAGCAAATGCATGTTAGCAATTATGTCACTGAGAACATTTTTAGACAAAATTCCAAATGTAGGACAACAAAATTATATGGCACATTGTTGTCTACTATCGGATAGACCTGAACAAACTCGAAGGCAAAACAATACTAAAGCTAAAACCGAGATGGATGGTAAAAATCGTAAGTCCATCGTGTTTCGTAGATATTATCAATATTATATAGTACTTGCCAGACAATTCACAATATGAGCGTGTGGTAAATACGAACAATGTATTATATATTATATAATAATATCCGTGACAAAAATACGCTTGTATATGGCAGTTGCATATATTTTAGTTGACCTGTACGCACTCGTTGATGTAGCAAGAAAAATAATAATGTAACTACTGTCGTTATTTTCATGTGATTATAAAAGGGCTATGTATTATTACACTAGAGCGTCTTGCAATTATTTCTGACATATCAGTTTATCAATGCAAGATTTGGAGAAACAGGCTGTCTAATGAAAGCTGAGAGTGGAAAATTACGGTAAATTTTAATAAATTAGGTCGTGCAACCCCGAATGAACTGGGAATAAATGGATTTGATACATGAATACTTTACTGTAAAAAGTAGTAGAGAATAACCAAAAATATGTGTAGATGGGTTTATGACTTTAAGGAACACATATTCACACAGGAGAGTGGAGAAACGAGGGAGGAGAAGGAGTGTGTAAGGAGTTACATAGAATTTATAGCTTTCGTACTGCCTCGTTAGTCTAGTGGCAAAGTGCATCGCTTTGTGATCACGAGGTCCTGGGTTTAAATCCTAGGTCCTAGGTCTAGTGTAGTTTTTTTAACGAAAACTTCCCAGTCCGAGTCCGGAGTCTGGAATTGTGCCCGGTATATGGCAATAGGCTCGCCCCCTATTACATGGGACCTAACATCGTCGGGGAAACGTGGGTGTACTCAGTACACCTCTGCCACCCCCGCTTGGGTAATATAGTCGTGACTGTGTGATAACAGAACATTAAATAAATCTAGCGTGTATCAAAACCATTTTGTGTATGTCTATGGTTCACTAGATCAATAGGTGACATTAGTCTAAGTATCGCCTGCTTATGAGAACGTTAAAAAACACTCGGCTTTCATTCTGATAGTGAAATAACTGACTGACTCTAATAGTGCAATAAAAAATGAATATACCATTTTTTTAAATATTCCGTTGCAAATAAATTGTGCCAATGAATTATGTCCAAGGCATTAAAATATATTAGTTATGTAGATTTCGATCACTGATAGTCATGATAGCGTTTTGCACAAATATAATGCTGTTTATTTCAGTTACCATTTCATAAAAGTTTTACATGCACATAGGTAGATTTAAAATGAAATGTATTCACGTTTACATTGTAGCTTATAACTCAGTGATATTACTTGTAATTTTCGCTATATAGTTATTTCCATAAAGGTTGGCTGTCCCTTTGTAATTTTACTATATCTGCAAATGAAATGTTTCGGACGTTTAATGTTTGGAGTGTGTTAGGAAATGAATTGATTAGATGTATATTCTGTTCATCCCCTTATTTAAACACAGGGTTGGTTATGTTTTAAAAGTAGTTGTTCGTGACCAGTTAAGAAGTTTTTTTTTAGCTGTAAGTTACAATATAGCTATAGTGCCACAAGGGTCTTTTGGCTTGTGGATGACATTTACAGCGTGTACATTGGTGTGGAATTAGGGTTATCATTTAGTTAGGGTCATCAATTTTCCTAGAAGCAGTGATAGCCTAGTGGTTAGACCGTTGGACTGCAAAGTCAAAGGTCTCGGGTTCAAACCCAGGCACGCACCTATGTCTTTTCCAAAGCATGTGTGTATTAAAAATTAATTATCACTTGCTTTAACGGGAAGGAAAACATCGTGAGGAAACCTGCATGCCTAAGAGTTTCTCGAAGGTATGTGAAGTTCGCCAACCCGCACTAGGCCAGCGTGGTGGACTATGGCCTAAACCCTCTCAGTTGGAGGGGAGGCCCGTGCCCAACAGTGGGACAGTTTCTTAACAGGGCTAATATTATTAATATTAAATTTTCCTACTTACAGAGAAACACTATAACAGACGGTTTAGCGCAGTGGTTAAGAGCTTAAGCCGCTCAGCCCACTGTGTCTAATAGTCGCGGGTTAGATTCCCGCAAGGAACAAATCTTTGTGTGATCCATAATTATTTCTTTCGGTCTGGGTATTTGTGTTGTAAATGCACTCACTTTTTTTTTAAATAATGGTGGGTCCGCACGGTTACTAATTAAAACATAACTTTGGTAAATTTTATAGCAAGTGGCAACTTTGCTACTGTCATAAAGGGACATTTCACTTGATGACAGCGTTAGTTTCGTTCAAAAGATCCTTGTACAACTATATTAAATGCTTTTACTGATTATTATTTTAATTATAGTTCCTCATTCATTAGTTGTAATTGATTCGCATGCTGTGTTATTATTGTCATTCACTATTTCAAGTCATTTTGTGTCATGTCACCGCTATAGTAATTTATTTGTTTTGTCATGAATTAGGGTAGTAATGAGTATTCCATTGTTACGCGATGTATTTATTGTTGAAGTCCGAAAAGTGATTTCCTTTATGTATCGAAAGAAAACAATTGAACGTTACAAAAATAAGATTGTATTTAAAAGTCTGTTAAAATATTAAATATAGATTGTCATTGTCGAAAGAGTTTTATTTAGTGTGTTTATTATAAAATTCACGTCGCCCCATGGTTAAATACAAATTACCTACATAATACTCGCCGCGTGGTTCCCGGCTTAGAATAGGACCAACCCATCTCATCCCATCGGGTGTCGTACAAGGCGACTAAGGGAAAACTAGGGAATGGGCAGCAGCGTTCCCTTAACACTTCGACGACCAATAACTGCGCTCGCCAACCCGCCTGCCAAGCGTGGCGAGTATGGCAAACATCCCCAATTATGGAAGAAAATAGGAAAACCAGGCCCCTAGTCCCCGGCGGTCCTGTTCGTCCTGGCCACGGTAGCAGCCATGGTAACGACAGGACAAGGGGTGCTAAGAATCTCCGGCAGAGATTCGGCTACCACCAAAACCGAAAATTGGCCCTGGTGACATACAACGCACGCACATTGAGGACAGATGAGAAGCTAGTTGAGCT
Source organism: Phalera bucephala (assembly GCA_905147815.2). Lineage (NCBI taxonomy): Eukaryota > Metazoa > Arthropoda > Insecta > Lepidoptera > Notodontidae > Phalera > Phalera bucephala. The sequence goes on from LR990615.1 coordinate 12,288,958, forward strand.
GGAAGAAGAGTTAAACAAGTTGCGGTGGAGTATTGTTGGTTTATCGGAGGTCCGAAGAGAGGGCGAGGACACGATAACCTTAAAATCCGGCAACTTGTTTTACTACCGGGAGGGCGAACAGCAGTCCCAAGGTGGTGTCGGATTTATCGTCCACAAGTCACTCATAAACAACGTTGTGTCCATCACTAGTGTGTCGAGCAGGGTAGCGTACCTGATACTCAGAATATCCAAAAGATATTCGCTGAAGGTCATACAGGTCTACGCACCGACCTCGGCATACTCAGATGATGAGGTCGAAGTTATGTATGAGGACATTAGTAGAGCCATACATACTTCCAAAGCACATTTTACAGTAGTTATGGGTGACTTCAATGCGCGGCTGGGCCAACGGGGCGATGATGAGCTGAGAGTGGGGCAATTTGGATATGGGCAGCGCAACCCCAGGGGTCAGAGGCTGGCCGAATTTCTGGAGAAAGAGGGACTCTTTATGATGAACTCTTTCTTCCAGAAGCCGCCTCATAGGAAATGGACCTGGATGAGCCCTGATGGTTCCACAAAAAATGAGATAGACTTCATCATGAGCACCAAGCGACAAATATTTAATGATGTCTCCGTGATTCATAGGGTAAAAACCGGCAGTGATCACCGAATGGTCAGAGGCACATTAAATATTAATGTCAAAATGGAAAGATCGCGTCTGATGAAGTCTACGCTCCGACCTACTCATGCATATATCCAAAACCCCGAGAACTTTCAACTCGAATTGTCAAACCGCTTCGAATTGCTAGACAGCAGCGCATCAGTGGACGAAATCAACAACAGGCTGGTAGAGACTGTTCATACGGTCGGGTCCAAGTATTTTAAGACCCACCGTAAAAATAGGCCTCAAAAACTATCTGACCACACCCGAAACCTCATGGCTGAGCGACGTTCCATGACGCTCCAAACCTCCGATGATGCTAAGTCCTATAGGCAGCTAAATGGACAGATATTAAAGTCCTTGCGACACGACTTACGATCCTTCAATGCAAGGCGTATTGAGGAGACCATAGAGCAGAACAAGGGCTCTAAAGTGTTCGCAAGAGACGCGTCTATTGGGCAGAGCCAGTTGACGAAACTGAAGACGGAGGACGGAAACGTAACGTCAAATAGGTCAGAGGTGCTCAGGGAGATAGAGAGGTTCTATGGACAGTTATATACCTCAGTAGCTAAACCTGTTGTTGACTTGGTAAAAGACCCAAGAGCCAAGCTAACCCGACACTGCACTGAAGATATCCCGGACATCAGCCTGTGCGAGATTAGGATGGCTCTCAAACAACTAAAAAACAACAAAGCGCCGGGTGAAGACGGAATTACTGCAGAACTTCTGAAGGCAGGCGGATCGCCGGTACTTAAAGTCCTTCAGAGGCTATTTAATTCCGTCTTGCTTGAAGGGAAAACGCCGGAAGCATGGAACAGGGGTGTGGTGGTGCTGTTTTTCAAGAAAGGTGATAACACCTTATTGAAGAACTATAGGCCCATCACACTGCTGAGTCATGTTTATAAGTTGTTTTCGAGAGTCATTACGAATCGTCTCGAACGAAGGCTTGATGACTTCCAGCCTCCCGAACAAGCCGGTTTCCGGAAAGGTTTTAGTACCATAGACCACATACATACGCTGCGGCAGGTTCTACAGAAGACTGAGGAGTATAATCGGCCACTATGCTTGGCGTTTGTGGACTATGAGAAAGCCTTTGATTCGATCGAGACTTGGGCGGTTCTTAGATCTCTCCAGCGATGCCGCATTGACTATAGGTACACCGAAGTGTTGAAGTGCTTGTATAATAACGCCACCATGTCACTCCGAGTACAGGGCAGTGCACGAAGGTGATCCCCATAAAAAGAGGATTAAGACAGGGAGACGTCATTTCTCCGAAACTGTTTACGGCCACCTTAGAGGACGCCTTCAAGCTCTTGGAATGGCAAGGACTTGGCATCAACATCAATGGCGAATACATCACTCACCTTCGATTTGCCGACGACATTGTGGTCATGGCGGAGTCGCTGGAAGATCTAGGACGAATGCTCGGTGACCTCAATAGAGTATCCCAACAAGTGGGTCTTAAAATGAATATGGACAAAACAAAAATAATGTTTAATGTCCATGTCGTACCCACCGCACTCACCGTTGGGAACTCTACTCTTGAAGTTGTCGACGAATACATTTACCTGGGACAGGCAGTCCGGTTAGGTAGGTCCAACTTTGAGAGAGAGGTCAATCGACGAATCCAACTCGGCTGGGCAGCGTTCGGGAAACTGCGCAACATCTTCTCATCCAAAATACCTCAGTGCCTAAAGACTAAAGTTTTTAGTCAATGTGTGTTACCAGTGATGACATATGGATCAGAGACGTGGTCTCTTACAATAGGTCTCATAAAAAAGCTCAAAGTTGCTCAGCGAGCTATGGAAAGAGCTATGCTCGGCGTTTCTCTACGTGATCGAATCAGGAATGAGGAGATTCGTAGAAGAACCAAGGTCACCGACATAGCCCTCAGGATTAGCATGCTGAAGTGGCAATGGGCTGGGCACATAGCGCGAAGATCGGACGGGCGTTGGGGCAGAAAGATTCTAGAGTGGAGACCACGTATTGGCAAGCGCAGCGTAGGACGACCGCCTGCCAGATGGACTGACGATCTTGTGAAAATCGCAGGAAATCGTTGCATGCAGGTGGCATCGGACCGGTTACGCTGGAAAGCGATTGGGGAGGCCTATGTTCAGCAGTGGACAAGTATAGGCTGAAATGATGATGATGATGATGACCTACATAATTATATTTGATTATAATTCTCCCAAGGTTGTAGAGACCTCACGTGTGTGTGTGTGTGTGTGTGTGTGTGTGTGTGTGTGTGTGTGTGTGTGTGTGAATGATGTACGCTGTTGGCCGCGAGGCCTTTACAGCTTCACCGGACTTAAAGGCGAGCGTGCAACCACTACGCTCTAGCCAGCCAGAAGGGCAAGAGGCGACATACTCGAGGGCGCCTCGAAGAGGCGCCCTCGGTTGGGACAGTCGCTGTAGGGGGACGGGTGCACTACTAAGTGCACCGGTCAACCGCCGGCTATGGGAGGGGATCTACTACTACGTCGTCGTCGTCGCCCGTATTCTGAGCGGAAAGAAGGGATGACAAAGCATCGGGGGGGTCGGTGAGAACATGTCGCGGCCGGCGGTGGCGGCAGGGGTCGGGGGGGAGATCGTAGTCGGCGGTGGCTACGATTAACGGATTCGCATGGGTAGATGCGTTCGCGAAGTGACGTGTTGACGCCTTTTTAATAAAGGCGCGAATAGGTTCGAGACCTAGATCGGAGTGGAGGTCGACGTTCCGTACGAACCAGGGGGCTCCTACGGCTTTACGGAGGAAGCGGTTTTGAACCACTTGGAGTTTATCGATGTGAGAGGGGGCCGAATGCCCGAACACAACACACGCATAAGTCATGATGGGTCGAACGCAAGTTTTGTAAAGTGTCACCTTATTTCTAAGGGACATTTTACTTCGCTTGCAGATTAACGAATGGAGACGACCGAGCACAAATGATGCTCGGTGACGGACCCGCTTGATGTGCGGGCCGAAGGACATGGTACTGTTTAGTGTGACCCCTAGATATTTGACCTCTTTGACCCAGGGAATGGGTCGGTCGAACATGGTCACTTGGCCGAGATTACTTCTAGGGCGGCGCAGGGAGTGGCGCGGGGTGGCACCTCTGGAGAAGAACACCGCAGCGCTCTTGTCCGGGTTCACCTCAATACGCCACTTCCTGAACCAATTCCCTAGGGAATTGGCGGATGCCTGAAGGTGTCTGGTAATGAAACCCTTATTCCTATGCGAGACGTAGAGAGCGGTATCATCCGCGAATAGGGCTAGATGCGCCTTACTCGAACGAGGAATGTCGTTCGTGTAAAGGCTAAACAGGAGCGGAGAGAGAACTGAGCCCTGTGGTACTCCAGCACTGATGGAGTGGGAAGCGTCATTTCGACGCGATAACGGAAGGCGCGATTCGACAAGAAGTCTCGTAAGATGAGCACGAGTCTGTCCGGCACACCCAATTGGTAGAGCTTGTAGATCAAGCCGTTGTGCCAGACTTTGTCGAATGCCTTCGCGACATCTAGGAAGAGGGCGCCCGTGTAGATGGGTTTGGGTCTATTGAGACCGGAGAGGATGTGCTCCGTGATGCGGTGCACTTGGTGGACGCAAGAGTGTTTGGCTCGAAAGCCAAACTGCTCGTCGATAAGGATACCCCTGGACGTTACGAAGTCTTTGAGCCTTATGGAAACGAAATACCTATTAAGTAATGTCAAAATATTGCTAGAGAAAATTAAACTCTTACTCACAGACACAACACTGAAATTTATATGATTTAAATTAAACAACTAGAGAAAATGTGAAAAGTAAGAGCAACAACCCGGAGCCGCTCGCACTCACTACGATGTAGTACGATGACCATAATAAAGAACTTATACGGACTATACCTATTTATGGTTTAAATGCACTCACATACATACAAACCATTTTATTCAATAATTAACCGACTTCAAAAAGGAGGAGGTTCTATGTTCGGTTGCATGTATGCTTTTTTTTTATGTGTGTTCAGCGATATTTCCGTCAATTGTGGACCGATTTTGATAATTTTTTTTGCATTGGGTTCAGTATATCTCCAAGGTGGTCCCATATTAATTTTATTGACATTGGACCTTGGACTTAGAAGATACACCAGGGAACTCCTTAACGACAAACAATAGGCATGTGTAAATTGAGATATTATGGGTATTACGTCAATCCAATAGGTACCCTACTATAGAATAATTCACTGGTCACTTAAAATTGTAAAATAAAAATCTTTTATAAAAAAAGGTAAACCGACTTCAAAAAGCAAAAAAATAAATATTTGAAGTCGGTGCCAAGTAACCGACTGCACCAACCAGCACCGACTTCAAATATTTATTTTTTTGCTTTTTGAAGTCTACCTTTTATATAGAGTATACGATAGATAGACTTCGACGATTATTTACGCGATTTGATTGTACGTGACCCCACACTAGGAATTATTCTTGGGTCGTTAAGGCGTTTACAAAAATGAAATCCATTTACACGAACACCCATACCCAAACATATATTTGTGGGACACAAAGATTTGTTCCGTGCGGGTATCATCCGTAAGAATTGGAAATTATAATATACTATTAATGTATATTTAGTACTTGATTTACTATTTGACTAACCAAAAAATTCCAACCCAAGACCTGGGTTATTGAGGATGATGACGGTAAAGATGTATGTGAGCTTTGTCAAGATCACAGAAAGATGGCGTAACTATTGTGAGAAATTATACAGGAACCCGAGGAACAATAGCCTTGTCTCCCCTAACTGGGATGAAATCGAGCTGGAGCCTTATACACTGCGATCGGTGATCACGGTGGCACTGAGTGCACTCAAGGACAAAAGGGATCCAGGGCCTGATAACATAACTGCTGAAACATTAAAAGCTCTCAGTGAGAAAAGCATCAATACACTGCACAACATCTGCAACCAAGTGTGGCAAAGCGGCGTATGGCCAGATGACTGGAGGAACTCTATAATACTCCCTCTTCACCAAAAGGGCTCTCCAAAAAACTGCAGCAATTATCGGACACTTGCACTTATAACACATGCCAGAAAAGTCGTGTTACATGTTCTTAATACCCGAATATGATATTTAAAGAAAAAGAAAAGAAAAAAAATGTTATGCTTTGTCGATTACAGCAAGGCATTTGATTGTGTCGACTGGAACTGTTTATGGCATATACTGGGAGAACTTGACGTACCACTACATCTCACGGCTCTCATTCAGTCCCTGTATCATAATAGTAAGAACGCAATACGAATTGACAGAACCCGAGATCCTTTAACTTCGAAAAGGGTATGCGTCAGGGGTGCATTTTGTCACCCATCCTGTTCAACATATGCGGAGTATTCTCCGCAATCCTTCATCATACGCAAGACTCTCGAAAACTGGAACGGAGTTGTCTCAATTGGTAGAACCAAACTGACTAACTTGCGTTATGCTGATGACACAATACTACTGGTGGCAACTGAGGACGAAATGATGGAACTGTTGAACAGGATGGAGCATGTCAGCGCAGATTTGGGCCTTACTATAAACAGAACAAAGACTAAAGTCATGATAGTTGACCGGTCAAGTAAGTTGGAACTTACGGGAGCACTCAACCTGGAAACAGTGGACAACTTTATTTACCAGGGTTCCAATATAAATAACACCGGCTCTAGTGAACCGAAAATACAGAGGCCCATTGGAATAGCAAAGAGTGCCATGGGCCAACTGCAAAGAATCTGGAGAGATCGAAACATCACACAAACAACAAAAATAAAACGCGTACATACAATGATCTTCTCCATTTTCTTGTATGGAGCGGAAACATGGACTCTTGTGGTGCTGGAGAAAAATACTACGGATCCCCTGGACTGCGAAAAAGACAAACGTATCTACTGCGGCAACTAAAAATCAAGACAAGACTAACATCGATCTGTCTTCGCCGCACTCTCAAGTACTTCGGTCACATCGCACGTAAAAACCCAGATAGTCTAGAAAGATTCCTAGTCACAGGGAACATCGAAGGAAAGAGACCTCGAGGACGTAGTCCAACAAGTTGGACCGACCAGATCCGCTTAACACTTGCAACCCAAGTACATGTAGCTCTACACACTGCCGGAAATCGCACACGATAGAAAGATGTCGTGCAAAAGGGAATACTGTCTGCATCCCGCATCAGAGGTCACGAGCCTCAACATTGAGGAAACGACGCAAGGAGGGAGTATATGATTTTGTGAGTATAGCACTTAATAAAGTTCCTACTTCGCATGTTATTCGGCATTTATTTACTTACTCCGTGTAACAAAATGTTGGATAAAATTAATAGCTTGCCTATCCCGGAGCAATATTTTTAATTATACTATTATAAATTTAATCATTAAGCCCCTAATGTACGGTATACCAATGTATGGTTACCCTACTTAGAAAGAGACGTAGGGCTGTAGGTAGAGACGGATTATTCCGAAGGCAAACTAGGCACGTGTCTAGCGGCGCGAAGGGGCGCGCGTAGAACTTTTTATACAAATAAAAAATAATGAACATAAAATTAAAAGTGTTAGTATGCACCTACTTTTACAATAAACAAGATTCTTTATCTCTCTTTACTGAGTTCTTAGTTTTTTTTTTTGTGTGTGTGAATGATCTACGCTGTTGGCCGCGGGGCCTTTACAGCTTCACTGGACAAGAGGGTGAGTGTGCAACAACTACGCTCGAGCCAGAAGGGCAAAGGGCGCCTCAAGGATGAACGGCCTCGGCTTGGGCAGTCGCTATGGGGGAGGGCGTATACTAGGTGTCTCGCCGTGGTGCTCTGCACCGGCCGACGGGCAAGGGATTCTTCGACCTTGCCGGCGAGGTCGAAGTCTGATCCTGTGTGCGGTATCTGTATCCGAAAGATGGGATGTAAGGGCATCGGGAGGGTCGGTGAGAACATGCCGCGGACGGCGGTAGCGGCTGATAGGTGGGGAGTTAGGTTCGTAGTCGGCGGCGGCTACGATTAGCGGATTTTTATGATTGGACGCGTTCGCGTAATATCGGGTTGTCGCTATTTTAATAAAGGCGCGAATAGGTTCGAGACCGAGATCGAAGTGGAGATCTACATTCCGTATGAATCACGGTTCTCCGACGGCTTTGCGGAGGAAACGGGATTGAACCGTTTGGAGTCTATCGATTTGAGAGCAGGTGGCATACCCTAACACCTCACAAGCGTACGTCATGATGGGCCGTATACAAGTTTCTTAAAGTGTCACTTTATTCCTAAGGCACATTTTACTCCGCTTGCAGATCATCGGGTAAAGACGACCGAGCACAAAGGCCATGGTATTGTTTAGGGTGAACCCTAGAAATTTGACCTGTTTGACCCAGGGGATAGGGAGGTCGAACATGGTCACTTGACCGAGATTACTTCTGGGGTGGCGCAGGGAGGGGCGCGGGGTGGCACCTCTGGAGAAGAACACCGCAGCGCTCGTGTCCGGGTTCACCTCAATACGCCACTTCCTGAACCAATCCCCTAGGGTATAGGCGGCTGCCTGAAGGTTTCTGGTAATGAAACCCTTATTCCTATGCGAGACATAGAGAGCGGTATCGTCCGCGAATAGGGCTAGATGTACCTTACTCGAACGAGGAATATCGTTCGTGTAAAGGCTGAATAGGAGGGGAGAGAAAGCTGAGCCTGGTGGGACACCAGCTTGTATGGAGTGGAGGGTAGAGCGCGTCATTTCAACACGATACCGAAAGCCGCGATTCGACAGGAAGTCTCGTAAGATGAGCACGAGTCTGTCTGGCACACCCAATTGGTAAAGCTGTAGATCAAGCCGTTGTGCCAGACTTTGTCGAACGCCTTCGCGACATCGAAGAAAAGGGCATCCGTGTAGACGGGTTTGGGTTTGTTGAGGTCAGTGAGTATGTGCTCCGTGTTGCAGTGCACTTGATGGACGCAAGAGTGTTTGGCTCGAAAACCAAACTGCTCATTGATGAGAATACCCCTGGACGATACAAAGACGTTGAGCCGTGCCAGGAGCAGGCGCTCGTAGGATCTTTGCCAGGGAGTTGAGGAGACTGATGGGGTGGTAACTGGCGGGACGGTCACGAGGTTTCCCGGGCTTAGGGAAGCCTATGCCGTCGGTCTCCTTCCACAGAGTGGGTAAGGTGCAGTTCGTCATGGCGGCATTAAGGATGGCCACGAAGAGGCAGATGAGTTGGGCGGGTAAGCATTTGAGTACGCGATTAGAAATACCGTCAGAGCCGGGGCCCTTTTTCGGTTTAAAACCTTCAATTAGGTCCTCGACCTCGGTCTGGGTAATAGAGGGTAAGGAATCGTGGGGGGAGGACGAGGGGCCGCAGGGAGCGGTTTTGCCCACGTGTTGGCGCCGAGTGCCGGCCTAAGCGGAGGCGAAGACGTCAGCGCCTGGGGCGCGTGAGCGCGGGGGGCTGAAGTCGCTGGGTGGAGGGTCGCTGAGGGCGCCGGGTGAGGGTTTGCTGAGGGCGCGGGAGGATGTTGCGCTGAAGGCGCTGGGGGGCGAGCGGCCGCGCGAGGGCGGTGTCGACCGCGCCTAGTCCGGCACTTCCCCTTTGGGGCTTTAGGGCAACCGCGATAGTTCGCGATGTGCCCCTTGGACCCGCAAAGGACGCAGCTGCGCGGTTCTGTGGCCGTCTCCCTCGAGCGGGAGCATTGCGAAGTCGCGTGGTCCCGGACACATATCACGCATCGAGGGTGCGCTTGGCAGTAACGGGCAGAGTGCCCGTTACTACAGCTGACAGTTGTGACACTGCCCGGGCGTGCTACGTTTATGTGGGGACTCCACGGAGAGGCCAGAGATGTGGCATACGGTCTTTATGTCAAATACCTTGCGACCGGCCACGGTGCGTTTGAGAACGACCAGCACCATGTCGTATGCCTGTTTGTTTTGGCCCTTAACCATCACCTTCCGGTGCACCAGGTGCCCTGTGCACCTGGTCTTGGGCTAGAAGGTTCTCCTTGATTACGGAGGTGTACAGCTCCTTGGGGAGGCCACGAATGGCCACCCTGAGCTCTCTCCCCTCCTTAAGGACATAAGTATGATAGCCGATTTTCTCGGCGCGGAGGAAGTGGGACAAACAGCGGTGGTCATCCGAGGACGCCACCTTTACAGTTATCCCTTGCTGGTGGATTGCGCAATAATGAATGTGGCGATTATAGACCGCCTTGAAGATCGCACCCAGGCGCTCTTGTTTTGGATGACAAGAGGCGGGGGTGGGATGGTCGGACGCGCAGGGCGCGGAGAGGGGGTATTTCTCGGCCCGCGTTAGGAGACGGCTGGGGAGTGGGGGTGCCAGGGCCGGGGGAAGCGACGTCGCTTCCGGCTTTCTGGATTTTCGGGGGTGGCGACTCGCGCGTTTTCCGCTCGCGCTTTATCCCGTTTAAGACGGGAATGAAGTCATCATCCGATGAAGATCACGAGGGGGTGGGGGCTGCACGGCGGGCCAATGCCAGCTCGACCTCGATATCGGAGTCCGAGTTCTTAGATTTACGCGAATATTACACATGAAATAAAACTATTTTTTCCGATTTTATCTTGGTTTATTTTTGATTTTTAAGTTCCCGACGTCGAGTGCTTTGGAGTACCCATGGTCACGGGAAGGACTGAGGTGTTAGACGTCCAAAAGGCATAGTTGTTCCCAGGTACCCTCAAACTTCTTAATTATTTTTGTTTGTCCGATGTACCTAGAATGAGCTCACGGTGTCTTGACGCCTTGCAGTGTTATGCTTGATTTTGGATTTGATTATAGCACCCAGCCATCTTCTCTATTGAAATTAGGAAGTTTTTTAATTTCAATAGCCTCCCGAACCATCCTTGGTAGGACTCGGTGTTTTTTCACGAGGGTTTGTGGTCTATCAAATCTGATGTAATGGCGGGTGCGGTCAAGGACATGTTTACAGACTGCAAACCATCGCTCAAAGAAGTCGGGAACTTAGAAATAAAAAATAAATCTCCGCTTTCTTGATTACATCGCCAGATTTCATAATAGAAGTTGGTAAGATACAACTGCAATGTTTCGCTGCTGCAACTGCAGCGCATCGATCGCGAGCATCGGCCGTAATTGCTGTAAAAATTACCAACATGAATGCTTTAAAATTATTGTATACTTCTCTGATACGCTCGACGATTTAGGCTAGAGCGTGTATACACTTAGTTGAGGTTACTACAAGTTGGGAGTAAATAAATGCCAACACCAACTTGGAGTAACCTCTATCACACATGTAGTAACGCCAACTACAGTCATAAATGTTTACTAGTACTACCTAGTTAATATTTATAATATACGGCCGCTAGAGGGGCGCCGATGAGGTGGTTGCCTAGGGCGATTTCGATATTTAATCTGCCTCTGGCTGTAGGTGACTGCTGAATCCGTTTTGTATGGACAAGGGATATACTTAATACATTTCGAACGATTAACCCCACGAATTGACCCCGCGTTATTTAAAAGCGCTATAATACAACAAATTACTAAAGGTGTATTTTTTAAAAAGTGCTTACAGCGCTTCACAAACGCCCGTTGAAAAAGCGGTCGTGCGATACGAGTTTACTCTTCATCACTAAAAAAATGTATATTTACGACGATAAGGCACTTGACATTTCACATCTTCCACACGTCTGATTGGGTTATGTACTATTTACTAGGTGGAATAAAAAGGGCGTATCACGGAATCGAATTAATTCATTCAGGTATTCGCAACTTACAATCTACGAGTTGTTCTTAACGTTTCGACGGCAAACATGATATTCAAATAGAAGAACTAATGGATTGTAACCAATCTACTAACCTAATCTAACGGTTAGGGGACCGAAAGGAGGGTGACGCAGTGTGCGCGCCGTGCCACCGCGCGGCCGCGTTCCACCAGACAGATATCGCACAACTACATATCGCAACCTTTGACTCACGATGCGTATAAGTGTGTGCAAAGGATAAATTTTGTCTCATAAGAACCTGCGATTTCTGCACGAATGTACTTCGTGTTAGGAATCTCACAAAATTTCGAAATTACGTTTCGTGATAGACATAAGCCGTAAGAAAATAAGCGGCGTAGGCTGCTTCATGTCCCTATGTCTTAATTTCAAATGATATGAAGTGAAGCTGATGGTTAGTGATAAGTCTGAATAATGGGTGGGTTGCAGTCAAAGAAATTTCGACACTTCCTCGGCATCAGTCGATAGCCTTAAAGTGGATAACGTATTATTATGCTCTTATCTCTCTCAGCTTGCCAATCTCTTCTTTAAATATATCAATATACCCACGCCTAGGTCTAGCACGGGAGGCTCGACTTTCGCGCGATATGTAGGTACGAAATTGTCTTGTGTTTTTATCTTCAGCCAAAAGACGTCCACTGCAGGACAAAGATACATCAATAAAATTATTTATATGAGTTTTCTGGAGTTAAACTTTAGGGCGCTAAGCACGCCTAGGGTGATAAAATCGAAGACATATGTCTTGTCGCGGTGCGTTTGCTAGACCTGCAGATCGCAGTGTATAATTTATGACTGCTCTATGCAACGAATTACATAATAGACTGCGCCGACACAAAGTGTAACAGTTCCCAAAAACACCTCAATGCCTGCAATAATATTAATCTTAAATGATTTATCTCAGTGTAGCGTCACATTGGATAATTGAGCTGGCCATGTTAACTACTCATTTGACGTGTTTTTGTTTCTTTTAGACATAACTGGTAGGTATTATATGCCCCAAAATAAACACAATACATTTTAATAAGTGTTTACCTGTAGCCGTATACAAGGTGTCAAATAATAAACGCAAGACACAAGACAATTTTTAAAGTATCTTACATTTTGTTAAATTTGCAAAAAAATGCTGTTTCTCCTTTAGTGCGCTATAAATAAACTAAATTTATTCTTGGTTCAATGCAATACGGAGATTTCAAATGCATTTCTAAAACTTATTTCTCAAGAAGTACAAGTTTTATTGTTAATTGAGGTATAAAAGTGCTTAAAAAGAGGTAAAAAATTAATAAATTTGGAAATTGGGTTTTCGTATTGAATTTGTGAATCAATTATCTGATCGGGGTGTCTGAGGTTGCGTTATTTACGGTACACCTTGTATATCATTGAGCTGCTCTGAATGCAATTAATTCACTCAGGCCCACTTTACTAACTACGAGATAGTCATATAACTTATATAACTAACGCTGTGCTACCACAGTTTTATAGCGATCACTAAGGTCAAACAGCTTTTGCCTCAGACAGTCTGAGACGGATGACCGTTTGTTGTATGTCCATTTTCGAACGTCTCCGTTCTTTGGACGGTACATTTGGCCGTTAGTACTGTTTATAAAGACAAGTACACAGACAAGACAAGTAGACAGTAATAGTAGATACACAAGGTTAGAAATCTTATAGGCACCTTGGTAAATAGGTATCAATTGAAGGTCACCACAAACTACGTTCCCCGATACCGCACTGGATCCGCGTGGGGGGTATTATGAACCATTCGCTCTCGCCTCAGTGGATTTGTGAGAGAAGGCCTTTGCCCAGCTGTGCACAGTATACGCTGATTTTTGATAATATCAGCCTTTACTGTCCACTGCTGGAAAAAGACCTCTCACAAATCGAGGTGAGAGAGCTTAGGTCATAATCCACCACGCTGGCCCAGTGCGGATTGGTGGAGGCAGTTTTGTGCCCACCTGCTGTTGGAACTTATCAAGCCGCCTATAGGGCTTCCAACTCGGCTTAACGACTACCATATTAAGTGGTAACCAGGACCAACGTCCTAACGTGCCTTCCGAAGCACGGAGACGCTCGAATATGAAAATGCCACAACGGGTCACCCATCTCAGGCCGACCGAGTCGAACGCTACTTAACGCGATGATCGGTAAAAACACCGCGGTCGCACAGCGCTACGAGCGCCTCCCACGCGCCCGAGCTGATTTTTAGCCTGTTGTAAATGAAGTCTTCCAGGACCGTTGAACAGCCGGCTGGCTGTTCAATAGTAATATTTTCACAGCACAACTACGGTATTTTAACCTGGCTAGGTTAAAATACCGTAGTTGTGCTGTGAAAATATAAAACCTGAAATGAGCTATTGTATACACGGTGTAACATTATTAACGCAACACCTGAAAGAAGTTTGTTCTAAATCGGCAACTGAATCGACTCCAACTATTTTAAAGTTAGTTAATTTAGTTGTTCATTTTCAGAAAATGCTGTTACTCGTTCTGTTCGCTGCATTAAACAAAATTTAATAATTCAAAGCATTACGACGGTTTTAAATGTATTTCTATTACACACCTCTATACGCATACAAAAGTTAATTAATTGTTAAATTTTTGGTTAATCTGGGTACCAAAGAACTAAAAAAAGTTGGAAGTTTGATTTTCGTATTGAATTCGTAAAGCAATAATCTAATTGGGGTGTCTGAGGTCTTGCGTTATATACGAGTATGCCACAAAGTACAAAGTACCTTGTAAAGATACATATAGTACCTACATGGTTCTCTGTACCGGTAATGCAATCCGACGGGCAATTTGCTGCATACGATTATAGGAAATGCTATTGTTCGAGTGTTGCATATAAACACCTTTATTCCGTACATATAAATAGTTAATAAAGCTTATGTCGTATCTACCTATATATTTGTATTAACATTGGCGAACTGAGCGCACCTTAGATGGAGTCCATTGTCAATTCAAAGGGAAATATAGTATTTTTCATGCAAGATGGGGTACTACGACAGTTGTAAGTGTCAAAGAAAATTATACTTTATTCAATGGCAATAAGAGTCATGACCCGTTTCTATACTTATAGTTATATCTTAATACCATTGAATTAAATATTAATTTCGTTTGGCACTTAGAACTGTCAATATCAATCGTATGTGAAAAATATTATAGTATGACAGACGACTTGGTCCAGGGCGTGGTCCAGTGGGTAAGAGCTTAAGCCGCTCCACCAACTGAATCGAATAGTCGCGAGTTCGATTCCCGCACGGGGTAAATCTTTGTGACCCACCAATATTTGTTTCGTACTGGGTGTTGTTTGTTGTTGTTTCTGTAAATTTAATGTTTGTAAACGCACCCACGACACAGGAATAATTAGTGTACCTACCTTTTTATACACAACAAAAATTAAAGATACCTAAGTTTTCGAGATTAATATGTAAATAGTTTCACCAGCCAGCTATTTACAAATTAATAATAATTGACTTATTGTAATTGGATAAGTGCGATATTTAATTAGGTGTAAAAAATATTGTAGCAATTTTATCTACGTAAGCAGTGATAGCCTTGTGGTTAGACCGTTGGACTGCAAAGTCAGAGGTATCGAGTTTAAACCTAGGCTTGCATTTCTCGTTTGGAAAGCATGTGCATTTTAAAAATTAACTATCACTTGCTTTAACGGAAGGAAAACATCGTGAGGAAACCTGCATGCCTAACAGTTTCTCGAAAGTGTGTGAAGTTCGCCAATCCGCACTGGGCCAGCGTGGTGGACTATGGCCTAAACCCTCTCAGTTTGAAAGGAGGCCTGTGCCCAACAGGTGAGACAGTTTCTTAACAGGGCTAATATTATTTATCTACGCATAGAATGCACTGCACGAAGAGCGGACTTTGGTATGATAAATTGAAAAAATGTATTTGCTAGTTACCTACTTCGCTTTAGTATGAAAATTCTATCTATCTATCTATATCATCACGCCAGGTCCCTTACGGAGTAGGCAGAGAGTACAGAGTTCCAATAGGCTCTTTCCTTACATACCTCTTTGGCTTCCTCTTCTCTCATAGTTCGTCTCATACACGCTCGCCGGTTACGGAGATTCCTGACTTGTCCTTCAGATAAGACCCGGTCTATTTGGTCATGGTAAGATAGTTTAGGTCTTCCCCGGTACCTACATCCTTCCACTTTCGCATTGTATATCAGTTTTGTCATTATTTCTTCGGACATTCTTTCTATATGCCCGAACCAACGGAGCATACCCTTTCTCATCTTTACACCGATACTCTCTTTCATACCTATTTGCTTTCTTACTACGCTGTTGCGAATACGGTCGGTTAGCTTTACTCCGCACATCTTCGGCAGAGCTCGCATTTCCACCGCATTTATCCTACTTTCATTCTCCTTCCTATATACCCAGCTCTCGCTGCTATATAACAGCGTTGGGACAAGTACTCCATTATGTATGGCCAGTTGCGCCTTTCGGTTTAAGTGCCGGCTCCCAAATAACTTTCCCATCGCGCCATTCACTCTGTTACCTGCACGCACTCTTCTCTCTATGTCAGCGGTGTATTTTCCATCCTTACTGAATGCGCATCCCAGATATACAATCAATAGTTCTGCAGAAAACATTTTTAAAGTTCACCTGTACGATTTCATTGTGTGTTTTTTGCATATCTATCTTGCAAGGCGGCGGTAGACCAAAACAATGAGTAATACAACCTTGTGACGCAGCCACTTGCAAGGAGAGTAACCGCCTACAAATTATCAAGAATCCGCTCCGCCCACAGCACAGCAAAAAATACGGCTTCGTAAAAAATATAGCAATATGGCTGACTGTGTCTTTCACCTTGTGCACTTTGTTAAAATTATGACTATTTCAATAATTTACCCAAAAAAGGTACCTTCATAATATTAAGAGTAATATTTTGCAAGTCCGCTATCGAAGTATAGTTTGGTATTCTTATTTAGTTTTTGTACAAATGTAATCATTGTACGTAAGAGTGTACGTATTCTTACAGATAATTCTTGAAAAGAAAACCTCTGTAGATAAAGGAAATGGTTTTCGACTTTTTCCAATAGCAAAATCTCTACCTTTCCTTTCGACGGAAACCTCAGAGAACTAAATATAAAATAGGTACATTATATTTAGAACTTACATCATAAGACGTGATCTCTAATGCAAATTAAAGTAATTAAAACCGCGTAAGTACATCAGTAGTGATCTGTATGGCGAGTTAACGTCTCGTCAGCGCTCGACAGGACAGCAAGTCAACTATCGCCGCCCACAGCAATGCGCTCGCGCCGCGCCTCACTCCGAACGCAGACCCGAGTGGCGCGGCCGCACACCCGCTATGTGGATACCAGCCAATACTCAGTGAAGTTTTTGTGAAGTGTGAACTTACTGTGCTCTTACATTGTGACATTCAGGTAGGTCGCCTAAAGAAAATCTAATCACAACGGCATAATCATTAAAGGTACACTACACTACACCAGCATACCCGAAGAATGTTAAATTTTAAAATTGCAATTCGCGAAATATCGCATTTGATACTCATGTTTTCATCGAATTCTGTCTAAACACATTTCTTTGTGTAATAAAATACTTACAATTTGCAAACCTAAGCATAAAAAGGGATATTTGAATTATGTACTAATTGAATCGTTTGCATAAACAATACCTAACTAGATAAAATTGTTAACTCTATAGATAAATAGACGTAGGTAGGGTACATCATCGTTGCAAACGTAGATATCAACCTATATCGATTAGTTAATATTACTAAAAATATTAGTTTAGACGTATAAACTTCAATAAATGCCTATAAATTGGCAAAAAATAAGATAGATACCAGTAAATTGAAATATTTGCGTATGAAGCAATGGTCTACTACTACAAAGCTGTATCAAAATTGCTGCTATCATATTTGTAAATTGAATAAACTGACTCCATTACAATGCTAAGTTACTTATTGACGAGAAGTACATCGCCATAGAAGAGCTTGACCATCTACCATCTACAAAAATCATACGCGTACTTGGTTTTAGACGAAAATATGTTTTACTTAGACGAAACTTGGAAAGTTTCTGCAAGACATGTCAAGCGGAACATTTAATGATGTAACCAAGATTTAATACAAAAACATATGTGGCTGTAAACATTTAATAGAGTACATCACATATGTTGACTGAGTCCAAGCCCTCGGCAAGGTCGGTACCAATGACGTCACTGTTATAATGGTGACGCAGTACATGTGGGTCGCTGGTGAATACGGACCGCGGGAAGCTGTAATTGATTAAGTGGCAGACGAGCGCATGCAACAGGCGAACCTGAATGATGAGATACGAACGCATCCGGTGATAGTTTAAAAATATTTTCTGTAAGAGAC
Source organism: Phalera bucephala (assembly GCA_905147815.2). NCBI lineage: Eukaryota > Metazoa > Arthropoda > Insecta > Lepidoptera > Notodontidae > Phalera > Phalera bucephala. The sequence continues at coordinate 12,306,666 of LR990615.1, forward strand.
AATGAACCCGTTAAATTGCAAATTGCAAAATGCATTTCATACTGAGACATGCAGGTTTGCGGTCGAGTCATAGGTACTTTGTGGAACTGGTTTGTCTAGGTTTACCTGTACCTAACGGCAATCGATCAATGAATCGTATCCTTGTTTTTCTAGGAAATTCTCACGATTCTAGTTACCGAGCGTAGCATATCCATCCATAGTCCATAAGCTTATTATATAAAAGCACCATATGCAGCGGATTGATTACCTGACACTTGTATTTAAATGTGAACATAAATATTCATCTTAATAATTATACGATTATTCATCCCCCATTCTGTCTCATAAAAGGTTTTATCATATACAGCGGCTATGAATCATTCATGGCGTCTGCGGTTTAAGGTAGATTGAAGTCTTATTAATCAGTAGACGCAATAAGCTCTAGCGTCTACAAAGATAAAGGAAAAATCCGTGTTAGTTTTAAAAATATAAATTCATTTACATGGGATTAGTCCTAATGAAAATGTTAAACTTTTACGCCATGAACCTTATACCTAATTGCATCACGGAGACAAGATTTAACTCGGCCTGATCTTGATGAACAACTGGTGCGTTTATTAGAAAGTGATTATGGAAGGTGACTAGACACAAATGAAAATGTATGGTTAGGTACTTATTGTACCTACTTGCTTAAATTTACATTATATGCCGGTGCAATAGGTATCCGTCTATTTAATAAAAAATATGGAATTAGTTACATCTCAGGAAACATAATTTCTGTTTATCATGACAGCTAAAATAAAACCCCTTGCATTATAAAGGCCTTCCCGAAGATCTTTGCATAAAAATTAATAAATAAGTCTAATTATGATACACTCCAGAAAGAAGTTGAGCATCACAAAGGGCTCTAAATGCAATTAGGTATATGTAGTATATATACCAAATTATTCAATTCAAGTAATGTTCTACCTACAATACTTCCGATGATATACAGTACAAATACTATAATAATACATTATAGACCGGTGACATTATATTCATTACTATCTTATAAAAGAATGCAAATGATTTATTGGTAAATGTTAAAAACGTTTAACTATCACAGAGATACCTATATGTCTGTTGGTGTGACGAATATCATAAGCCTGACGTGATATCATAACTTTAGTCACGCAGTTAAATTTTAACTGTTAGTTTAATATTTTTGTGAAGATAGACGATCAAATAATACAAACATTAGCAACGCGCAAACGAACAACTTTGTACAATTATAAACGATTAATAGTCTAAATGTTTTGTACCACGCATGTTTTTACCAACTAAACCTCGCTATTTCGTTGGCTTACAGTTATGACCTAAATTCTACTGATGACCTAACTTGATAGGTAGTAAAAAACAAGAATACATTCAATGCAATCATACTTAGTACCAATGATGACGGCAGCTCGCCCACATAACCCAATCACACCACCAAATACGGCGCTTAGGTCGCAGTCTACACCCGCATCGGTCCTTTGAATACAATATCCACTTCCGTCACAGAAAACAAACAACGGTACTCCCTTATACAGACATAATTAATAGTAATTTACAGACGAAATGTCAACTTAATGCATGTAAAAGCAAATCAGTTAGATGCCCAAATATATGAAAGTGTGAAAAGAGAAAAACAAACTAGCGACAGTTAGTACCCGCTTCGGGGGCTTATATATCAAATTTAACTTAACCACAATTGTCATGGAAAAAGTAATTTGTGCTCGCACAAAAAAGTCTCATTATAAAGTCTTTGTAGTCAAAAAGAAAGGCGCAGTAGATACTACTTTAGCTTATATGTGAAAAACATAAAATGGGACACTATAAGTATACATTTGTAGGGTTGTCAATAGACAGAGCAGAAAGTGGTCATCGAACTTTATCTTTGAAAAACCAGCAGTTATCTTTAAAAAAACTGTTAATCGTCAAATGAGTGCGTCCGCGCCGGTCCAGCGACCCGAAATAGAAGCGCAACACTCAGTAAACTGTTCGGTACATCAGGGTGTCGTAAATTGAGTAGGCATGTGCTCGGATCTTTATTAACTAAGCACTTGATCCGGTGTAGGTACATCGCTACTAAATTCATCCCGATTGCGAATTTGATGCGTATTCTATATGTGCCTACATAAATATATCTCCAATGCTGATATTGCTAATGGATATTGTAGTTATGGTGATATGTGTCTAAAGTGTTACTATAATAATTTTGGTACTTTTCTAAGGCAGAAAGCGAGGAGAAAAGAAACACGTCTTGTTTTTAGGGCGAAGCAAATTAAGCACAAATTTAACAAAAAGCGACACGGACAGACCGACTCATGTCAGAGACGCGCGTCCAAATTGAAATGTTATGTGCGGAACGGAAGGCTTTTTACTGTTGAGTTGGTCAAGCACCGGATATGTGGCAACGTTGTTTGAGACCACTGCCAATTCTCCACACTTGTTCTGGCCCCATTATCTGAAGGTGCATCGACATTATGATACGCATGATCTCCTCTCATGAGAAAATTAGTCACGTTCGTACCCGAGCAATCTTTATGGTGATGCATGCTCGGAGATTTCATTCCCTCATGTTTATTATTTTATTGAGCCGACCGAGGCTGTTATGTAAACAAGTTCTTGATGAGACTAGTTAAAATTCATAAATGCTTGTGACCGTTGGTGCGATGAGAGCAATCCGGTAATCCACTAAAACCTGTTTAGTTAAATGAATTTATTTAATTAATGATTTTAACCTACTTGGAAAACATACCTTCAGAGCACTGAATAAAATTTTTTGGCCCTTGATGTCAAAAGTTGAACAATATAGTGTACTTATAGCGCGGAGGCCAGAAGGGAGGATATTGAGTTGAAAAGTATATTATCTATTACTTAGCAAAATTACCTGTAAAACGTAAGATATAGGACGTGTCACTAGGGATTGCAATCCGGTATCAATTTCATTCCGGCCGGACTCAACCGGATTTCCATTGATCCGGCCGGATCCGGTCGGATTGGTGACGATGATAATTGAGTGTAATGCAATATTTATAAAAAACGTAAATTTTTATCAAATCAACTTTACTTACGCTGTTATAATTAAGCAAGTTGACTGCCTCGGTGATCACGAGGCCCTGGGTTCAAATCCTAGGTCGGACAAATTAAGTTTTCCTAACAAAAAACTTCCCGATATGAGGTCGGAGTCTGGAATTGTGCCCGGTATATGGCAATAGACTCGCCCCCTATTACATGGGACCTAACATCGTCAGCGAAAAGTGGGTGTACTCAGTACACCTCTGCCACCTCCGCTTGGGGAATATAGGCGTGACGGTATAATTAAGCAACCAATAATTACCAATCAACTAAATATTTATTTTTTAATAAAAGCGGTTAATATCAGTCTTATTATTTTACAAATAAGAACAATGAAAATGATCTTGCAACTGAGGTACATTACATTATGTAAGTAATTCATTTTAAATCTAACTAAATCGACTAAGGTAGTAATTATAAGTAGGTAATTTTGGTAGGTTATGCAGTACTCGTTTTTAAAATAAGAATGACAGTTATTATGAATATACTGAGTTCTTAGATTTACGCGAATATTACACATGAAATAAAACTATTTTTTCGGATTTTAACGCGGTTTATTTTGATTTTTAAGTTCCCTACGTTTCAAGATCAGGACGAAGTTTGAGGGTACCCGGAACAACTATGCCTTTTGTGACGTCTACCACCTCAGTCCTTCCCGTGACCATGGGTGCTGCAAAGCACTCAAAATAGTTTTATTTCATATTATGAATATGTTTAATAAATGACACAATTATCACAATAATGAATGTAAAATATCTTACTTTTAAGGCACAGCATAACGTATTTACCTAAGTAGTGAGCGCGAGTATTTCTCCAAAAATTGTGTATGGTATTTGTATCTATTATCGGATTCGGCAAATTGGTACCGGATCCGGTAGACATTTAATTATGCCGGATTCGCTGGATTACTGGTACCCGGTTTTCCGGATTGCAATCCCTACGTGTCACCCAAAGCAAGCTGTGTTTAAGTTGCGTAGGTAGCGCATTAAACGTAGATACTGAATCGTAGAGTTTTTAACTCATACATAACGCACTATATAGATACCTATACTAGGTACTGTCTACAAAAGATTTAACACGTTCTAGGTGTACGTATTTTAGAAAGATTTTAGAGTGGAGACCACGTATTGGCAAGCGCAGCGTAGGACGACCGCCTGCCAGTTGGACCGACGATCTTGTGAAAATCGCAGGAAATCGTTGGATGCAGGTGGCATCGGACCGGTTACGCTGGAAAGCGATTGGGGAGGCCTATGTTCAGTAGTGGACAAGTATAGGCTGAAATGATGATGAGGTGTACGTATACCACACAGGCTCCATATGCATAAAATAAAATGGTAAATGATTCTTTTTTTCTTATTAAAAACAACGTAGCCCCACGCTAGGATTTATTACTGTGTCGTGGGTGCGTTTACAAACATGAAAATTCACATACACAAATACCCAGACCGGAACAAATAATTGTGGATCACACAACAATTTGTCCCGCGCGATAAGCAACAATAAAATAGGTATGTAGGCACATCTCTGATTAATAAGTTGACAAAAAATAGGGGAAAATATGACATAACATTCCCTTGGGCAAGCCATGTGGTGAACCGCGATAAATATTAACTACACCGCAATATCCAATGTTGTTGTTCCATGGTAGCAAACCACAAGAATACAATAATAGCAGTAGATAGATATCATGTGCTGATTTAACCAAGTAACACTGTTAATCGATCATGGACTTTCTCTTCGCTTATTTCTGTAAAAGTAACGTATAAATTTTGCCCAGCAAATGGAATCTTAGAAACGTACGCGCGGCTTGTCGTGATAGTTGTTTTTTCTAAAGAAGTAATTTCACCATAAACTTGAGGCGCGTCCAGCAATTAGAACGAAGCGGTCGGCCCACAGTAGCATCTGATTATAGAGTATATTATTGTAAAGGTGCCATTTTTAACATGGCAGATATAGTGAATATTTTGGATTCCTCTATATCTCTTCATATACGACGGACATATATTCTAACGGACGATTTAGCGCAGTGGTTAAGAGCTTAAGCTGCTCCGCCCACTGTGTCTAATAGTCGTGGGTTCGATTCCCGCACGGGTCAAATCTTTGTGTGATCCACAATTATTTGTTTCGGTCTGGCCATTTGAACTTTCATGTTTGTAAACTCACCCACGACACAGGAATAAATCCTAGTGTGGGGCTACGTTTTTTTTAAAAAGGAAAAGTAATTATATAGTATGGTTTAGTTTTAAATTGTTTATTATAAAAAAATCAATGATTTACATAATATCAGAATCAGAAAATTTTTTTATTCATGTAAACAATTACAGTATTTATGAATCGTCAGAAAAGTAACAAAGACTCTACGACCACTTCGGAATGTCATTCCTGTGAAGAAGATAAATATTCTATTGGTGTACAGACCCGCTGGGGTAAATCCCCTCAGTTCAGTTTATTTCATCTCCACCGAGTGGTTAATTACTTTTAGAGATAGCACACTTATAAGTTAATATCTAGAAACGCGATTAAGACATAACACTTTATTCATAGTTTCAGTTAACCTATCCATATTTTTAAGCCTTGACGCAAAAAGAGGAGTGTTATAAGTTTAATGTATGTAAATATCTGTGTCTGTCTGTGGCATCGTAGCTCCTTAACGTATGAACCGATTTTGATTAAGATTTTTTGTTTGACTGGTGATTTTATCGAGTGTTCTCAGCTATGATTCATTTGAGTCGAGAGTTTTTTACATTTTTATTTTAAGTTATTACCTGTTGTTCATTTTTAAATCTTCTCTGCGTAAAGCGGTACAAAAGCAAGTAACGAAGCGGTCAGTAGCCATCGCATGATAGGTAGCTTGCACAAACAGTTGTATATACCTACTTACTCTGTGGTACAGATAAAACACAACAAAAACGATATTATTGAGAAACAACGGAAGTCCCTAATTGCTTACATTATTAGTGGCCAGTTAAAATACATACCTTCACGAACATTCACGTAGGCACCTAATCACTTATGGAAAAAAAACATCAAAGAGCTTTGGCAAGATTACTTGTAGGTAAGTAGGTAGATGCGCTCGTAGCGCTGTGCGACCGCGGTGTTCTTACCGATTACCAAGGTTAAGCAGCGTTCGGCTCGGTCGGCCCGAGATGGGTGACCGTTTGTGGCATTTTCAAATTCGAGTGTCTCCGTGCTTCGGAAGGCACGTTAAACCGTTAGTCTCAGCTACCACTTAATATGGTAGTCGTTAAGCCGAGTTGGAAGCCTTAAAGGCGGCTTGATAAGTTCCAAAAGCAGGTGGCCACAAACCTGCCTCCACCAATCCGCACTGGGTCCGCGTGGTGGAATATGACTTAATCTCTCTCACCTCGATTAGTGAGAGAAGGCCTTTGTCAAGCAGTGGGCAGTATAGGCTGATATTAAGTAAGTAAGTTAGTAGGTACAATTAGTCCAGTTTACCCAAGAGGGCAACCTCTTTTACTTACATAAATAGAAATCGAGGTAATTTCAAACCCTGGGATCGCTGATTGTAATTTATTTATTTTGGTAATGAACCTAGTTATTCACAATATCTAAGATTTGGTTCTATTTAATAGAAACCTATGTAGAAATTAAGACATAGCGATTTTTTAACACAACACAAAAACAACAAATATATAATATTACGAAGATTTAGCGCAGTGGTTAAGAGCTAAAGCCGCTCCGCCCACTGTGTCTAATAGTCGCGGGTTCGATTCCCGCACGAGACCGAGCTTTGTGTGACCCACAATTATTTGTATCAGTCTGGGTATTTGTATATGTGGGATTTTCGTGTTTGTAAACGCACCCACGTTAAAGAAATAAATCCTAGTGTGGGGATATACCTTGTATATATATATTTACCTTGTATATATATATTTTTAATACCTAGGTATTAAAAATATATATATACAAGGTGTAACATAATAAACGCAAGACCTCAGACACCCCGATTAGATAAATGCTTCATAAATTCGAAACGAAAACCAATTTCCGAAATTAAAGGTTTTTACCCCTTTTTTAAGCACTTTTATACCCCAATTAAATGTGTAGGTATGTGAATGTGTGCATTTTGTGAAATACGGGATAGGAATGCATTTGTAATCTCCTTATTTATTATAGCTATGAATCATGAAAAAATTTAGTTTTTTATAGCGCAATGAAGGAGCAAAAGCATTTTTTGCAAATTAAAAAAAAAGTAAGATACATTAAAAATCGTTGGAAACAATTCAGTTACCGATTTAGAACAAACTACTTTCAGGTCTTGCGTTTGTTATGTTACACCTTGTATATATATCATCGATGAATGTGTGGAAACTAGGTTTGGTAGCAGAATAATGGGACAATCCACTTCTTTCTTTTGCACTCTCACTTAACAAAATAGAAGAGCTCATTTCATTCTTAGTCATTCAGAAGCTAAGGGAATGCAAGCGTGAAAATACTCCAATATTATAACTTATAACCCAAGCTTCTCAATAACGCTACATATATTACCAATAATAAATTTGCATTTTCTGTCCCACTGCTGAGCAAACTCACAGATCGAGATGAGAGAGATTAGGTCATACTCTATCACGCCGACCCAGTGCGGGTTAGTGGAGGCAGGTTCGTGGTCACCTGCTGTTGGAGCTTATCAAGCTGCCTACAAGGCTTCCAACTTGGCTTAACGACTATTGAGTGGAAACCAGGACCAACAGCTTAACGTATCTTGCGAAACATGGAGACGCTCGAATATAAAAATGCCAGCAACAGTCACTCACCTCAGGCCGACCGAACCAAACGCTGCCTAAACATGGTGATTGCTAAGTATGCCGCGGTCGCACAGCGCAACGAGGGCCTCTACACATACATAGTATCTATTCTTTAATAAAACAGAAATATCTCCTTCAATTTGTAGTTTCTATTATGGTACACAAGTGAAATGGAACGATAATACCAAAAGATTTAACCTCGACACCATCGTGGCATCTTCACATTCACGTCTGACATTTAACACATTATGTGTAATGGAGTGTACTCCAATCTCCATATGGAGAGCATCCGATGGGGGTTACAGATAAATAAATGTGAATAAGTGATCATTGACGTCGAGCGAAGCTGACTCAATGCTCTTGTGTCATGGTAAACAATTTATACGTACCTACGTAGAATATTGGTCTTGCGCGAATTCAATATTTACATATTACCTGTTAACGCAGCCAAACCTTTTGTGATTGCAAATATGGTAAGGCAAACAGAATAAAAAATAATGTAATCTATCATCGGTTACCTGCAAAGATGCAAAGGGCGTTGCGCATAAGTGCACCTACGTTAACTATAAGATATTTTTAAGTTGTGATGTCCAAGGCGTGTCAAGTTTTAGATTTCTTTCACCGTTAGGAAAATTGATACATAAAGTATGACCCGGGCTACCGGAATCCTTATTCGGCAAATGTAAGACGACTTGCAGGGGTTGGGGGAGAAATGCCGAAAACTGAGCTCAATGTCGTGCCTCGGAAGAGCTCTACGTCCAGCAGTGAACTGATGTGGGCTGATGATGATAACACGGGCCTTGAAATGTAGCCCTCACGCTTACAAGGTGAGCGATCCACTAAATAAATAATAAAAAAAAATTTGCTGCTTATCCTGGATTTAAAGTAATTATTATCAGAACTCTGCAAGATCTTCTACGACATAAATAGGACATGCTCGGTTACGGCGGCCAGCCGAAAGACTTACGCAAGCATGAGTTTTTAGAAGTAGGTATTCAGATTTGTCTTTAATTGGTAAGGGACCCGATAAATGCTAAACACTGATGTGCTAGCAAGAACAAACTTCACAGGTCAAACACAATTGAACATCAAACAATGCGAAAGGTCACCTGTACGAGATGTCATGGGGCACGCCCATGGCTAGCTTGCTCTTAAATTTCACAACACATAAATGCCAAGGATGTTGGAAGGGTGTGTTATGGTTTGACATCAATAAGATTACGATCAAAGGGCATCGTACGAAAATCATGTCATATGCATAATGCTTTACTGACATTTTCTTTAAATGCATCTTTAGCTCCAGTGTAGCTCTTCTACTCGTAATGCTGGTCTGGATAGGTCACTACAGATGCAATAGCAGTTTTAGAGATACAATAGTTTTACCTACATGACTATTACAGTTTATTTTGCAAAGAAAAATGTTTATTTTGTGCTAAAACTACAAAACGCGTAGCTATTGGTGTAATTACAAAGAGAAATCAGTTTAAAAATATATTCTAAACAAAGGTTAACGACGGATCTGGCACGGTTGTCGATTAATCAATAACGTCCATCGGCTATTCGCCTCCGAACAGGTGATCGCAATGTGGAACAATAGCAAACATAATGTACAAAACATATGTGTGCGCCGAAAGCGGCTCAGTATGGATCCCTGTGGCTCTACCATGAGTAATGGTTAACTTTACACTTATGTTCTTCAGATATGTCAGACATTTTCTAGTCCCGCAAGTGCCCGCTAGAGACCTTATTATCTCTCTCTATATCATCACGCCAGATCCTTTGCGGGGTAGACTGAGAGTACAGAGTTCTAACAGGTTCTTTCCTTACATACTTCTCTGCCTTCCTCAACTCTCATAGTTCGTCTTATACACGCTCGCCGGTTAAGGAGACTCTTGACTTGTCCTTTAGATAAGACACGGTCCATTTGGTCATGATAAGATAGTCTAGGTCTTCCCCGGTACCTACATCCTTCCACTTTCGCATTGTATTGAGAGAGAGAGAGAGAGACCTTGTTAATTTTCCTATAAATAATTATCTAGGTATCGATAGGTGCCTATAGATCGTTTAGTTCACGAATATGCGCTCTCAATCAAAACCTATAAAGTACTTCGTGTGGTCCTATAATAATCATTCAATTAGGCAAGAAGCGAGATTTTATTGTACAAGTAAAGAAAAGAATCCGGAAACTGTTGATTTGTATGTATTATATATCTATCTATATCATTACGGGGGGGGGGGGGGGTACTCTCTTCGTACCATGTGGTAGGCAGAGGGTACAAAGTTGCAACAGTTCTTCTTTAAAGATCTCCCTGGCTTCCTCCACTCTCATAGTGCGTCTCATACATACTCCCCGGTTGCGGAGACACTTGACTTGTCCTTCGGATAAGACACGGTCAGTCATGGTAACATAGTCTAGGTCTATTTCTATTTGTAATTATATCACATTCAAAACTGTTTTTCTTCGAATTCGATGGATATCTTCTATCTATATCATCACGCCAGATCCATTGCGGGGTAGGCAGAGAGTACAGAGTTAACAAAATACGAAAAAAAATCGGTAGATAATTAAAATAAGAAATTAAAATGTAGTGATAATTGTACGGAACCCTTAGAGTGTGAGTTCTATTTGTCCGGTTTGACCTAACTCTACTACGAGTTACCTGTTATTGATTTAACGCAGGTTTTATACTATTCTAATGTCTAGAATATCCACTAGAGACCGTGTGTGCAATTTTCCTTCCGAATAATAAACAAGCCCGTAAGTTGGCTTTGTAAAACAACGGTAGAGCTACAGATATAAATGTACATATACCTACCTATTTCACCACTATACATTCGGTATCGTTCGCCGAACATGTGGGGTACCTCATAGCGTTCCGATGGACGGATACGGCTATTGTGTGGTGTAAATGTATTGTTATATTCATCTTTATTTTGGAAGTATGGTACTGCTGTGGAAAGTGTACAGTTACAACTGTTGGATCACAGTATGTAAATATCACTATAGACACAGGAGTGGTATATACTGCTTTGATTGTCCAATGCGCATAATGGGTGTCCGAATCCTAGGTCGGACTAAATGTTATTATTCGATAGAATAAATCCAATATCAGTCCGGAGTCTTGCATTGTGCCCGATGTAAAGATTAGCCTTGCCTCCCATTACATGGGGCGTAGCATCGTCGGCGAAAAATGGGTTTACACAGTACACCTCTGCCACCCTCCGCGTGACGGTGTGTGATACAGAAGTATTTTAGGTCGTTGGAGTATTTGAGTTGCTCACTCTCGAAACTCTAAACTCGGGATGTTCTAACAATTCACTTGAGGTAGTAGTTCTAACAATACATACTCGCATTTATCGACGCCGGCCTCAACGCCAATATTATTATATTTTGTATAAAGTATTTACCACCATGTCCAAACCACGTGTCCAAATTTCGTTCGCAGCTTAAGTGGCTCCCTGTCCATCGTCGTAGAGACGTACTTGTCCTTTCTCTACTTTACACCGTCTTATTTAACCCGTGCACCCCTATGTATCTTAAGCAACATTTCTGCTTTCTCGCTTCCACTCAATCTCGTGACGTTCGTTCCTCTGATACACTTCGCCTTACAATTCCTTCCCATTCCCACTTTACTATTTCTTTCACTGTTCAGAGTATCCGTCTTTGGAACGGCTTACCTGAGCCCATAAGACGCGCTAAGTCCTTGGATATATTTAAGCGTGACATTAAAGCACATTTCCTTCAAATTTAATTTAATACTTCTGGTTTCCTAGTTTCCCTCTCTAATTTCTACGTCGCTCCTATTTCACTCGTTTCGTTCCTTAACTCTTATACTTATTCTGTCTTTTTTTATATTACGTATAATAGGTAAATTTGGCTTTTTTATGAATAGCGCTTGAATTGTTTATTATTATTATTTTAGTTAAAATTCTATTAGATTGTTGCACTCTACCCATTATTATTTTAATTGTAAGCATCTCTGTCCTCTACCTGAAGGTTGCCTGGAAGAAATCGCTTTAAGCGATAAGGCCGCTTTACTGTACCGATAACTATGTCCAATATTTTTCTTACTTTCTGTATTTTTTTTGTGTGCAATAAAGTATATTGCATTGTATTTAGTATCTATACTATATATTGACTGCCTATCTGTATCTATATATTGACTGCCTCGTTTGTCTAGTGGCAAAGCGCATCGCTTTGTGATCACGAGGTCCTGGTTTCAAATCCTAGGTCGGACAAGTGTAGTTTTTCTAACGAAAAAACTTCCTAGTACGAGTCCGGAGTCTGGAATTGTGCCCGGTATATGGCAATAGGCTCGCCCTCTATTACATGGGACCTTACATCGTCGGCGAAACGTGGGCGTACTCAGTACACCCCTGCCACCTCCGCTTGGGGAATATAGGCGTGACGGTGTATTTAGTAGGTAATTACCAGCGGCTTTTATTGAGTTTATCAAACCTTAATTTAAGTCGTATCGTTAATGTATTATTTCCATAGTACCCATAGGACTGTGTTAATAGGTATACAAATGAAAATAATATTAGTCCAGTTAAGATTGTCCCACCGTTGGGCACGGGGCTTCTTACAAGCTGAGAGGATTCATAATCCACCACGCTGGCCCAGTGCGGGTTGGCGAACTTCACACACCTTCGAGAAACTAGGAGTAGGTACTCACTTAATTTAAAATTTAAATAGATGTAAAATAGTCTGCATCATGGGCTAAGTGGCAGATAGTGCAGTAAGCGATCATAAAGACCTGGGTTCGCATCCTAGATCAAACAAAGTTTTTAGTTTTTATTTCAACAAATTTTGAGAGAGAGGCCCGTGGGCCTCCTCTCAAACTGAGAACGGTGGGACAGTTTTTAACAAGGCTAATATTATTAAAGTACCTACTTCTTAAATTATGCCGAAACTAGGTTAAAGTTATGAGTAATACTGTAAATTCTAATCTTTATTCGGAATATAAGATGCCCAATGGCCAAGGCGAGACTTAGTCACGGTGTATTCAGAGCAAATCCGGAGATAAATATTATCCTAAGTAGTCCGACAACCGAAGCGAATGGAACCGTAGCCGAGAAACTATACATATCTCTTTGTCACGACTTTAAAGGTATAATACAAAAATGTAAAGCCGATTATGATACGATAATATGTTCTGTAAAAACGTATGCATCACGACACTTAAACAACCAGCGCCCTTATTTGCTATGACTCAACGCGGCACGTTATGATAACTTTGTGAAATGAGCATGTAATAGTATTCTGTACGCCCAAGAGTTGTGCAAAAATTATATTGTAATTAAATATTTCCGGTTTTATCGCGGATTATTTATGATTTTTAAGTTCCCTGTTAACTAACTAACTGTTTGCCACTTGTATAAGGAAAGATGCTGTCGTAATCCTTACCAGTGTTATAGCTATAATATGTTAGTATGATACATATATGTGTATGTATTTATAATTAGGTATATATTATATAAGTAATAATAATAATATTAGCCCTGTTAAGAAACTGTCCCACTGTTGGGCACGGGCCTCCTTTCAAACTGAGAGGGTATTATATAAGTATGTAATGTAAATTAATCATTTATAGTGTACGCCACCAACTGCCCTTTCTTTCGATCGTTATTTATTTTCTTTCCAGCGTTTGTCTGGAAGTAATTGCTATTAGCAATAAGTCCGCCATTTGTACTTATGTTTTGTATAAATTTGTTTTTAATTTATTGTTTTTGCTGGTGTATAATAAAGTGTACTATTTATCATTATTATTCCTGACGTTTTGAGTGCTCTTCAGCACCCACGGTCACAGGAGGAACGTTTGACGTCCAAAAGTCATTGCTATTCCGGAGTTTCTTAGGGAGTACATAATCATTCCACGAAGTTATCGTACCGCGTCGCGTTACGTGTTTATTTGATTATAGCGAATAAGGACCTAGTAACCAGAGTTCGTAATGCGTATAGGTAGAGCAAATAAGTTAACATGCGGGTGCTTAGTATGCAAATTGTGAAACAACAACGCACACAATGTACTGTACTTCATCGATTCGTTATTGCACCAAATATCAATTACACTGCAATAAAATTCCTAAATTGGGAACTTTGTAATTTACCGTAAGAAAGTGATCGATCGATTTCAGATGTTACATCTTGGATATAGGACTCATTTTTGAATTACCTTCAAGCACGTACGGTAGAGCCTACTTGGTGGTATAATTACGGCCGAATAACATCATAGCGGGTGTAAATCACACCAATTACTTTAGCTATTGCTAGAACCATGAAACACGTGCACTAGGAACATTAGTTTTATGGCAGTGAGAGAAATTCAGAATAGGTAATTACTCCTTCGTTATCGCGCCTGTGCCCGTTATGTAGCAATTTCTGACCAAGGAAGTAACTAGTTAATTTAATGTCATTATACAATATTATAATAAAGGAAATGTATTTAGAGTGATGTTTAGTAATTAAAACGTTTAATATGTATCTAGTGTATTACCAAATTATATAATACTGGCTGCTACCCGCGGTTTTAAACACAGTTATTTTGTAATTTGGCTATTTTAATCACAATAAAATAGCATATAGCACTCGAAAATAATGTCGTTTCCTGCCAGTAAAATAATTTTCGGATTCAGATTAGTAGTTCAAAAGATAATCTCCTATAGACACACATATCTAGATAGCTACGTACCTACTTGTATACCACTTTACCGTCATAATATTAATGTAGATTATTATATACAGACAAACCTTTTAAAAAACAGAGGACAGGCTGAAGAACATATAGTTGGTATGAAAAAAAAATACTTTTATTTTATCTTGTGACACCATAAGCTTTTAAGATCCCTTATGACATATATAACAATACTTATTATTCATAAGTACCATGGTACTAAATGGATTTTAATACACATACACAATAAAACAAACCAGGGCACTATAGTTATACTTACCTATGGATTAATTTGTGGCTAACGGAACACACAAATCGATTATGATAGTTTTACGTGAGAGTTTGAGCATTCATTTAGCGATTTTAATTCAATAAACGTGTGTATATGAATTGAGTACCTTGGTAGGCTTGAAAAATGTAATCTACTCTGATCGTGTGAGAGTTAGCCAGATGTTCAATCCCTAATTAAATATAATTGGTTAAATTGTGTTAATCATTGGTTTTGGAGTACTACACACGAGTATCATAACAATTAACTTCAATGAGAAAATTGGAGTGATTGATAAAAACGATTATTTTCTATTTCAGATGCCAGTTTGGCGCAAGATATGACTCGGGATAGTTACGAAATGAATGCTAGGCAGCTGTCGCGAGGCAGCTCCCTCTTCAGCAAAGACCCTCAGGTTCAACTAAGAACTGCGCTCCAAACTAATGACTTCGCTACGTTCAAGAAGCTTGTCAGTCATGGAACAGTCGATTTGGAATACGTATACCCATTCCCAGATCATAAAACATGTCTCGAGTTGGCTATTTCTGAGAAGACTAAACAAGATTTTGTGAAGTTGCTCTTACAATACGAAGCAGAAGTAAATAAAGTCAACGAAACTCATGCGGCTGCACCCATACACTTCGCAGTGCAAAGCGGGAATATCGATGCATTGTCCGCCTTATTAGAGGATGATCGAATAGATGTTAATATAAAGAGTAAAGGAAATACTGCGTTGCTTATGGCCATCAAACAAATTGAAGATTTAGATGACGACCGTGAAAGCGAATTAGAAATTTATGAAGACATAATCAAACTTCTCCTAAAAGCTGGTTGCAATGCAAACAGCCCTGATTCAAAGGGCATAACGCCAGTATATTCTGCAGCCAAACAAGGATTAGAGAGAGTTGTGACACTTATATTGGATTACTCTAAAGAACCCGTGGTCTTAGATACCTACAAGGATAGACGGGGAAAGACTGCGCGTGATTACTTGAAAGAAGCATTTCCACATTTATTGGGAAAATTCGAATCAGCAGAACCTGATACTGAGACTATTGATGTTGACAAACTGTTTTCATATCTGAATCGACACGAAGAAGATAATTTCATTCGTGATTTTAGACGGCTTGTGAAAAAGAACGAGCATCGTCCTGCGCTTGCGGCTAATAATGGCTCTAATACTATGTTGCAACATGCTACGGAAAAAGGTTTTGATAAAGTTGTGGGATGTTTATTAAACTCTGGAGCAGATCCTAATGCTACATGTGCGAGTAATACAAATAGGCCTATAGCAATTGCTTGCCAAAACGGATACTACAAAATTCTGAAGATGTTTATAGACCACGAATCTACTTTATTTGATCCGATAAACAGTGAATCTCTTCTGCAAATTACTATAAAAGGAATGCGGTCTTACTCTAAAACCCCTAAGAGCAATTTTAATACATGTTTGGAATTATTATTCAAGCATCCGAAACTTAACCTCAACGTGAATCATTCTGACGTGAAAGACAACACTGCCTTGCATTATGCTGCAAGGAATGGTGACAATGAAACTGTTTTAGAGTTACTAAGGAACGGAGCCTGCGTAGGGTTGCGTAATGCATTTGATGAACCTCCACTAGCAGACATCAATGCTAAAACACTGGAAACATACTTGGACGAGTGCATTACGTCTAATGGCGAGCGACCGAGCGACGATGATTACGAAATACATATAAAATATAGTTTCTTAGTTTATCCAAACAATTCTCTTGAAAACGAGCAATGCAAAATGCCTCTAATGGATAATACTAACAATAACGTTAAAGAATTCGATTCCCTTTTAGCACCAGAAACAGATGCTTTGTTATACATGACTAGAAACGAGGAGTTGCGTCCGCTTTTAAAGCATCCCGTCATTACCAGCTTTTTGTATTTAAAATGGCAAAGAATAAGCTGTCTGTTTTATGCCAACATAACATTTTATTCGTTGTTATGGTTATGTCTTATTTTATACATAATATTGGGATACGGTGTTGAAGCTAAACAATCGGATTCGATAGAAGTATTAAATATTATAACTCATGCAGGTGCAGTTATTGGACTAATTCTGTTAATATTCCGAGAATTGTTCCAATTACTAGTGTCACCAACAAGATATCTGCAAAGTATTGAGAACTGGATAGAGATAGTGTTGATATTTGTAACTGCATGGATAGTGTGCTATGATTCAGCAGAAGAATCTACTAAGCAACAATTGTCTGCTGTGGCTATATTATTGTCGTCCGCTGAATTAGTATTACTCATTGGCCAGTTCCCTACATTATCAACGAATATTGTTATGTTGAAAACCGTTTCATGGAACTTCTTCAAATTTCTGTTATGGTACTGCATCTTAATAATAGCTTTTGCGTTAAGCTTTTATACATTATTCAGGCAGGAAGATGAAGAAGATCAGAAGGCACCAAATCCAAATAACACAGGGAAGGAAGAGGATGAGGAAGAAGATTTCTTTGTCGATCCGGGCAGATCGTTGTTCAAGACTATTGTTATGTTGACGGGCGAATTTGACGCTGGTTCAATCAAATTTAGTACATTCCCAGTGACGAGTCACATTATATTTATTGTTTTTGTTTTTATGATTCCTATAGTTTTGTTTAATTTGCTAAACGGTCTAGCAGTTAGCGATACTCAAGAGATCAGAGCAAACGCTGAACTCGTGGGACATATATCACGAGTGAAACTGATATCCTATTTTGAAAGCGTATTGATTGGAAGTGCTAGAACATATTCCAAGCCAAGCAAATGCTGGTCATGGCTACCGTCCCCGTTACAAGATATGAATTTCGTTAAGCCTAAAACATTTTGTATAAAACCTTTTGCAAAAAAGATAAGCCTGTTCCCACACTTTTTACCTAAATACAGAATAATAGTGAAACCAAATCAGAACAACAAGATTGAAATACCACATGCAGAACCTGTCGGGAAATATGGAGATGATTATGAAGACGTTGAAACTGGTGGTATGTGTTGTTTGGAAAGATGTCAAAATTACAGACTCGAACGTCGAATTGTAAAAAACGCTAAAATAGTCATTATCAAAAAGACAACGGTCACAGAATTTGATGAAATTAAGCATAAACTCTCTACATACGAAATGAAAATAGAAAGTCTTGAGCGAATGTTACAGAAAATTCTTCAAACGGTAGAATCGTATCATAAGTAATGTGATTTATTATGCCCAACCTATTAAATTCAAAACGAAGCTTTGTTTTCAATGTTAAATGATGTATGTTAACGTTATTTGTAAGACCAGTCATAATCATCTCCGCCTATATTTGTCTACTGCTGAACATAGGCCTCCCCAATCGCTTTCCAGCGTAACTGATCCGATGCCACCTGCATCCAACGACTTCCTGCGATTTTCACAAGATCGTCGGTCCATCTGGTAGGCGGTCGTCCTACGCTACGCTTGCCAATACGTGGTCTCCACTCTAGAATCTTTCTGCCTGAACGCCCGTCTGATCTTCGCGCTATGTGGCCCGCCCATTGCCACTTCAGCTTGCTAATCCTGAGGGCTATGTCGGTGACCTTGGTTTTTCTACGAATCTCCTCATTCCTGATTCGATGACGTAGAGAAACGCCGAGCATAGCTCTTTCCATGGCTCGCTGAGCAACCCTGAGCTTTTTTATGAGACCTATTGTAAGAGATCACGTCTCTGATCCATATGTCATCACGGGCAACACACATTGACTAAAACTTTAGTCTTGAGGCACTGAGGCATTTTGGATGAGACGATATTGCGCAGTTTCCCGAACGCTGCCCAGCTGAGTTGGATGCGTCGATTGACCTCTCTGTCAAAGTTGGACCTACCTAACCGGACTACCTGTCACGGGTTAATGTATTCGTCGACAGCTTTAAGAGTAAAGTTCCCAACGGTGAGTGCGGTGGGTACGACATGGACAGTAAACATTATTTTCGTTTTTTCCGTGTTCATTTTAAGACCCACTTGTTGGGATACTCTGTTGAGGTCACCGAGCAGTCATCCTAGATCCTCCAGCGACTCCGCCATGACTACAATGTCGTCGGCAAATCGAAGGTGAGTGATGTATTCGCCATTGATGTTGATGCCAAGTTCTCGCCATTCCAAGAGCTTGAAGGCGTCCTCTAAGGTGGCCGTAAACAGCTTCGGAGAAATGACGTCTCCTAGTCTTACTCCTCGTTTTATGGCGATCGCCTTCGTGCACTGCCCCTTTACTCGAACTGACATAGAGGCTCTACTATACAAGCACTTCAGCACCTCGATGTACCGATAGTCAATGTGACATCGCTGGAGAGATCTAAGAACCGCCCAAGTCTCGATCAAATCGAAGGCTATCTCGTAGTCCACAAACGCTAAGCATAGTCGCCGATTATACTCCTCGGTCTTCTGTATAATCTGCCGCAGCGTATGTATGAGGTCTATGGTACTGAAGCCTTTCCGGAAACCGGCTTGTTCGGGAGGTTGGAAGTCATCAAGCCCGCGTTCGAGACGATCCGTGATGACTCTCGAAAACAACTTATAAACATGGCTCAGCAGTGTGATAGGTCTATAGTTCTTCAATAAGGTGTTATCACCTTTCTTGAAAAACAGCACCTTCACACCCCTGTTCCATGTTTCCGGCGTTTTCCTTCGAGCAAGACGGAATTAAACAGCCTCTGAACTTTAAGTACCTACTGGCGTTCCGCCCGCTTTCAGAAGCTCTGCGGTAATTCCGTCTTCGCACGGCGCTTTGTTCTTTTTGAGTTGTTTGAGAGCCATCCTAATCTTGTACAGGCTGATGTCCGGGATATCTTCAGTGTAGTGTCGGGTTAGCTTAGCTCTTGGGTCTTTTACCAAGTCAACAACAGGTTCAGCTACTGTGGTATATAACTGCCCATAGAACCTCTCTATCTCCCTGAGCACCTCTGATCTATTCGACGTTACGTTTCCGTCTTAAGCTTCATCAACTGGCTTTGTCCAATAGACGCGTCTCTTGTGAACACTTTAGAGCCCTTTTTCTGCTCTATGGTCTCCTCAATACACCTTGTAGTGAAGGACCGTAAATCGCGTCGCACGGACTTCAATATTTGTCCATGGAGCTGCCTACAGGGCTTAGCATCATCGGAGGTTTGGAGCGTCATGGAAAGTCGCTCAGCCATGAGGTTCCGGGTGTAGTCAGATAGCTTTCGAGGCCTATTTTTAAGGTGGGGCTTAAAATACTTGGACCCGACCGTAAGGACAGTCTCTACCAGCCTATTGTTGATTTCGTCCACTGATGCGCTGCTGCCTAGCAATTCGAAGCGGTTTGACAATTCGAGTTGAAAGTTCTCGGGGTTTTGGATATGTGCATAAGAAGGTCGGAGCGTAGACTTCATCAGATCGTTCCATTTTGACATTAATATTTAATGAGCCTCTAACCATTCGGTGATCACTGCCGGTTTTTACCCTGTGGATCACGGAGACATCATTAAATATTTGCCGGTTGGTGCTCATGATGAAGTCTATCTCATTTTTTGTGGAACCATCAGGACTCATCCAGGTCCATTTCCTATGAGGCGGCTTCTGCAAGAAAGAGTTCATCATAAAGCGTCCCTCTTTTTCCAAAAATCCGGCCAGCCTCTGACCCCTAGAGTTCCGCTGCCCATATCCAAATTGCCCCACTTTCATGTTATCATCACCTCGTTTGCCCAGCCGCGCAACCACTGTAAAGTAAGCTTAGGAAGTATGTATGGCTCTACTGATGTCCTCATACATAGCTTCGACCTCATCATCTGAGTGTGCCGAGGTCGGTGCGTAGACCTGTATGAACTTCAGCGAATATCTTTTAAATATTCTGAGTATCAGGTACGCTACCCTACTCGACGTACTAGTGATGGACACAACGTTGCTTATGAGTGACTCGTGGACGATAAACCCGACACCACCTTGGGACTGCTGT
The DNA here is from genome assembly GCA_905147815.2 of Phalera bucephala. Classification (NCBI taxonomy): domain Eukaryota; kingdom Metazoa; phylum Arthropoda; class Insecta; order Lepidoptera; family Notodontidae; genus Phalera; species Phalera bucephala. Next base: position 12,327,398 of record LR990615.1, read on the forward strand.
TCGCCCTCCCGGTAATAAAACAACTTGCCGGATTTTAAGGTTATCGTGTCCTCGCCCTCTCTTCGGACCCCTGATAAACCAAGGACCAGTGCAACTCGTATATCCCTTCTTCCAGCTCAACTGGCTTCTCATCTGTAAGATCAGTATTGACATATATTTTTTGGGCATTTGTTTTAAGCTGTTCAAATCGTTCCACTATAGGGAAAAAGTACCAATTCATTATCGGCGTACTATATGAATTGTTTCTTTATTATTGTTTAGTTTTTAAGTTATTAATTCCAATAAACATAATTCCATTACATTGTTATTGCATCATTTCTAAACACCCTGAAAACTACCTCTGAAGAGAGAGATTAATATTCTCAGTGTTAACTAATAATAATAATAATTTATTTATATTTCAAGTTTATGGACTCATATTTGTTAGTAATATTTCACTTATAAACTATGTTAGTATTCTTATTATCTATGTACATGTATGGTATGTGAACCACCCCTCATCCTAGATGTTGAAAGCCAGCAGCTGCGGTTCACATACAAGCAGTATAGTTTGCTCGCTATACAGCTAAGGATGCTGTTGGTAAACATGATAGAGCCGTGGGATCTACACGCCGTGTATACTACCTTCTACATACGTAAGAAGTCGATTGTGTGGCCTGATACCGTAATTCTCTATTTTTACTCACAAAATTCCGCTGTCGCTCCATCATTTTTTTTAAATGTAGCCCCACAGCCACATTAGGATTAATTCCTGTGTCGTGGGTGCGTTTACAAACATGAAAATTCACATACACAAATACCCAGACCGGAACAAATAATTGTGGGTCACACAAAGCTGTTTCTCGTGCGGGAATTGAAACCGCGACTATTAAACACAGTAGGCGGAGCGGGTTAAGCTCAACCACTGCGCCAAATCGTCGGTGTACGGCTAATTCTTTAGTAGATTTACGAAAATAGCTATCTAAATGGCACGCTCTTAATCGGAGGCAACAAATGTTCGGTTTTGGCGGAATTTTGCTAGTACACCTAAGCCGAGACCTCTGTCCGTTTAATACGGCAGATTTTATGCAGTAGATAAAGCATAATGGCAAAGGTGCTTTATTTGCCGGTCAGTGGACCGGGGTCGAATATGGTCCGTAATTTTTCTTAGCTTTGGTTATTATTTTGAATAAACCACGAGGACATTAAAATATAAATATAAAAAAAATAATGTTTTTATAGTAAATTGGATTGGGGTAAGCTAAATCGATTTCTCGTTAATCCAGGCACCATTTTTACAAGCTTTTATTTAACTTGCACTTCGTACGTCTGTATTTCCGGTATACAAAATTACCCCTCGTATTTAGGCTTGTTGGATTGGAATTGACAAGTACTATACAACCAGATAATGTTTAGAGTATGATGATGATGCCGAACGGTGCCGGGGGGGTATGGAATCACCTAATTACCCGATATAACCCGGTTGTGTTTGGGCTCGTTGGATTTGTTTTGACGAGTACCACCAGCATGGTGTTGGGTTAGATGATGGAGCCGAAAAAGGGAAAGAGGCCAAAGGAGAGTAGAGTCAACTAAGCAAGATATCGGCGTTGTGTTTTTGCTATAAAAGCTTGTGTTTTAAAAGATCTTTTTAATTAAAAATATTTATTTTTAGCAATTTTACCTTATTCTACCAACTAAATCAATAAACTGAAACGGATTTGATATAATTTACTAGGCATTGTAAGTACATAATACATATATTTGATTCATGGCATTAGTATTATGGCAGTGCCAGTATCAGAAGCATTGATTTGACAGATGTATTTGCATGGAATAATGATATTTATTACGAGGACAGAAAGTTCTGATGTATTTACATAAATCTGAGTAATGAGTGACATCAGCCATGCATCAGCCCTATGCCACTCATCTATATACAAGGTGTAACATAATAAACGCAAGACCTCAGACACCCCGATTAGAGAATTGCTTTATAATAAAATAAAACGCCTTATATACCGTTGTACCGGGATATTGTATAAGAAACACATAAACACTCACATGATAAAAAAACCGACGATGGTTTTACTTTGGTTACTAAGAAGAAGCATAACAGATACAAATATAAAAATACGCGTGGAATTTTACAAAACACGACAAAATTAACAGCTGCAGAGACATTTGGATATATCTATCTGTCTCGGTTAAAGAAACATATAACCGACGAGAATATAAGAGAACATATAAAGGATATGAACGAAGAATGTTTGCACATAGAAATGCTGAAGCAGACACGAGAAACAAATTTTATTTCTTTTAAAATAACGGTTCTAATTTCCAAACTGAATAAATTTTTACAAAAAGACTTCTGGCCTGAAGGTGTGGTATTTCGACGATACCGACAACCGCGTACACATAGGAACTATACCGCGATGTCTAAATAATAACTATGGATCCACAAACTATAGACAATAATATAACACTTGTAACCTTTAACTGCAAATCAGTGAAAAGATCCGTCGATCATGTCCGAAATATTTGTATGAAAGCTGACGTCATCGCCCTTCAAGAGACTTGGCTGATGCCACACGACTTGAATTTCATAAATGAAATTGATAAGGAGTTTAGCTGCTATGCAAAGTCCTCAGTTGATACGTCTGCTGGAGTACTGCGTGGACGTCCGTATGGTGGTACCGCACTGATGTGGCGAACAAACTTGTTTACCAAGACGGAGATAGTACACTGTGAGAGTGATAGAATAGTGGCCGTACGATTAACACAAAACAGTTGCTGCTTACTTGTGTTAAGTGTATATATGCCGACCGATTGTGATGAGAACTTACCAGAATTCATTCAATGTCTTGCAGAAATTAGTGCGGTGATAGAAAGTTCTGAGACTGAATGTGCTTTAGTATTGGGCGATTTTAACGCCCATCCAGGTACCCTTTTTGGAAAGGAACTGTTAAATTATTGTAGTGATCAGTCATTGCTTTGTTTAGATATGATAAGACTGGCCGCGGGTTCATACACATTTGTGAGTGAGGCGCACGGCACGTGTCGTTGGCTCGACCACTGCATTGCAACTGTGGCCGCGGCTGGCTTGGTAACAGGTCTATTCGTAAGTAATGACTCATTCTGGTCTGACCACTTCCCTCTAGTCATTAAATGTAATTTTAACTTTATAAAGCCCAAAACAGTATTTAACGACAACAATAATATAAGAAAAAATAAATATATATGGGGCTATAGGGAAAAAGAACAAATAAATATCTATACTCAAATTTGTAATGAAAAATTCTATAATATTATCAATAATTTCAATGTTTATAACCTAAAATGTATGCAAGCTGGGATTTTATGTAAAGATAAATATCATTTTAAGTTTATTGATGACATTTATAATGACATTGTTTGTGCGTTGCAGACGGCTGCAGAACGTAGTTTTGACCCTAAAAATAAACATAAAGTCAAGAAAATAGTGGGCTGGAATTTTCATGTCAGAAGTGCCCACCTTAGGGCTAGAGAAAAGTTATTAATATGGACTCAATGTGGTAGGCCCTGCTCGGGGTATAACTACGAAAATATGGTGGCCTCGCGTAGGGAATTTAAGGCTGCGCTGAAGTACGTTCAGAATAATCAGGAAAAGATAAAGATGGATATGCTGGCTCGCCACCACAGTACATGTAACTTCAAAGATTTTTGGAAAGAAACAAAAAAATTAAATAATAATAACTGTTTACCAACGAGCATAGATGGGGAGAAAAACAAGAGTAATATAGCTAATTTGTTTCGAAATCACTTTATTGTAGCCTCAAATAAGCAGGTTAATAGCATGGAAAATAAAACTAAAATGCAGGTATGTCGTGACCCGAAGCTTCGCCAGTTTAATGTTACGGCTCAACAGATTGAGTTTGTTCTAAGAAGTATGAAACGTGGGAAGTCTCCCGGTCATGACAGTCTGAGCATAGAACATCTGATATATGCGGGCCAGCATATATGTATGGTATTAGCGCGGTTTTTCAGTCTATGCATGGGGCATTGCTATTTACCTAAGGAACTCACGCGAACACTGGTTGTTCCTATCATTAAAAATAAAACGGGAGATATCTCGAGCATGGCCAACTACCGACCCATTTCTCTAGCAACGATCGTGGCCAAGGTACTTGAAAGAGTTATACATTCTCATATGAACACAATTAATATCGACGATGGTCAGTTTGGTTTTCGCCCACAGGTATCAACAGACATGGCCATTTTTTCGCTGAAGCAAGTTATTAGTCACTATAAGGTGCAAAACACTACTGTGTATGCGTGTTTTTTAGATCTAAGTCGTGCCTTTGACACACTTAACCACGACTTACTGTGGGAAAAGCTTTATAGCTCCGGCATCTCTGCTGAGGTTGTTGGTCTTCTTGCATACTGGTATCGAAATCAGACCAATAACGTCAGATGGGGTGATGAAGTGTCAGCTGGCTACCAGCTCTCCTGTGGTGTTAGGCAGGGTGGGCTTACCTCTCCTGATCTTTTTAACGTATATGTGAATGACCTAATTGTGGAGCTGAGCAGCACCCCGGTGGGGCTCAGGTTGGATGGCAGATATGTCAACAATCTGAGCTATGCCGATGATATGGTGCTGCTCAGCCCATCGATCAAAGGCCTAAAAAAGCTTCTTCGTATCTGCGAAAGATATGCGAAAGCTCATGATTTAGTATACAACGTTAAAAAAACGGAAATGGTGATTTTTAAATCGGGAAAGGGTCCGCAGTATGTCCCCCCAGTTTACCTTAATGAGCAGCCTGTCAAGGTGGTAGACAATTTTAGGTACCTCGGCCACATTGTTACCTCTTGCCTTGGGGATGACGCTGACGTTGAACGGCAACGTAGGGCTCTGTGCATAGTGGGTAATATGCTCGCAAGAAGGTTTTGCAAGTCGTCGCCTGATGTGAGAATCTGTTTGTTTCGATCCTTCTGCCAAACATTCTACACCTGTCAACTTTGGACAAATTGTACTAATAAAGCGCTCGACACCATACGGGTGACCTACAACAACACTTTTAGACACCTAATGGGGTTAAAGCGCTGTTGTAGTGCCTCCGGGATGTTCGCTGAGGCCCGCGTAGACTCTTTTACTGCTATTCAGCGGAAACGTATAGCTTCTTTTATGACCAGGGTTGACTCGTGTAGCAACAAAATAATTGGAAGTCTGGCAGACAGACTGCAGCTGACTGCAACGTATAGAAAATGGATTGAGATTGTGACGTGAAAGTGAGGAAATTATTATTTATATTTTTATTATTTTCTTTTTTCTATGATTTCTCCCAATTTCCTTACTTTTAGTTTTTTTTTTTATTTACATATTATTTTATTTTTTATAATAAATGAATATTTGTAAAACTATGGATCTCTGTGTCTGCAATAAAAAATTTTATTATTATTATTATTATTATTATTATAAAGTCAAAACGAAAAGCAAATTTTCAAATTTAAAGGTTTTTACCCTTTTTTTAAGCACTTTTATACCCCAATTAACAATGAAATTGGACGTGTATGTGTGCGTTTTGAGAAATACGTTTTAGGAATGCGTTTATTATCTTCTTCTTGCTATGAATCAAGAATAAATTTAATTTTTTATAGCGCACTGAAGGAGTAAAAGCATTTTTTGCAAATTTAAAAATAATGTAAAATTCATTAAAAATTGTTGGAATCGATTTAGTTACCGATTTAGAACAAACTACTTTCAGGTCTTGCGTTTATTATGTTACAGCTTGTATATATATATATATATATATATATATACACGCGTTGTTGGATGTATTCAGTCGAGTGGCAAAAGCGTGGATTGCCACATGCACATATCCTCATTTGGTTGGTTTTGACGATAAGACCGAATAAATAATAAATAATATGATAATGATAAAGATCCACTGTTGCATGAGGTGATTACAAAAAATATGATTCATGGTCCCTGTGGAATATTAAATCCTATTTCTTCGTGTATGGTTGAAGGGAAATGTTCAAAACGCTACCCAAGACAATTAGTAGCAGAAACAATAACTGGAAATGATGGTTATCCACTATATCGCCGCAGATCCACAGATGACACTGGAAGGTCAACAATATTTAAGTATTTTCCAAACAATTGCTCGATATTGGTAATGGCAAAAATTCCTGTTGCCACATCGTCTGGATACATTAGGGTAGACTGGCTACGGTTGTGACAATTTTGGTTTGATGGCCAATATTTTTGTAAATATACTAGTTACCTGGAAGAAAAGTAACTTAAATCGTAATTTGTACATTTGTCTACGTAAAAATACATAAATGTTGTCTCTATTTACGCTGTATCTGTTATAGCATCAAATTAGAAAAAAAAGGAAATTGTGTCACAACCGGCCACACCCCAAGGACGGTTGTGACAGGAGGTGAGGTCAGTAGTGGCAGGTATAAATAAACACAGAAATGGTTTATAATAACTTTTATTATTAGAAATATGTAACATAACACAATATAATTTTCTTCTTTATAAAATTAACAATGATATTATAGAAAATGAACTAAAATCTACGTCTTCTATTCTTATAATTAATAGTGCACTGCAACATGAACATAATGTTATTATAACCATCTTTTTTAAAATCAGTCAAAATGGTAACTAAACTGAAATTACAACTGTAACATTTAACGTTATTATAATAACAGTGTTTATAGAATCAGTCAAAACGTTAACTAAATTTTAATTACCGTATAACTATGGCAACATGCTTAACAACTATTCATAAACTGTAACATCTAACGTTATTATAACAGCCTTCTTAAAATCTCTCAATCAATTAACTAAATTTAAATTTACCGTTAAGAAAAAGTTGAACTAAATTGTAACAAAAACTGTTCAAAAATATTATGAATATATAAACATTTATGAGAATATATGAACATACTGAGATCTAGTCAGAATCATCATCACAGTTGTGACAAATGTAATAGTGAGTATCACCTGCACATTCTTCGTGGGACCAGAGTCCACATGACCCTTGGCACTTGATCCATTTTTCGCCAGCCTTACTTTCAGAATATGCGCTTACACAAACCAGACAGAAATACTCTTCTTCATCAGATGACGGTTCTGAAGTCTTTCTTTTCTTAGCACTGACTTTTCCTTTTCCTTTCTTACTTTGTTTTAGTTCAGTTAGGTTTTTCTTTATCTGCTTAGCCTTCAAACGTTTTTCTTTTTCTTCATGTTCTTTCCTAACTGCCTCTTTCTCGGGTGTGTCTGCGTAAATGCTTGACTTTTTTGTTCTAATGCCCCTTGTTTTTCTTGGGGCAACTTTCAGAAGAGGTCGAACAATTTCAGGCGAAAATGCTGGCGGCGTGGCTGAGGTTGATGCAGTTGGCTGAATTTGATTCATGATTGGAGTCTAAGATTCCCCCAATAAAGGATATGAAGGTGGCAGCATGACATTGTTGAGGCCAGAATTGTTATCTACAGAATCAGGGTGTGTGTGTGTGTGTGTGAGTGATGTACGCTGTTGGCCGCGAGGCCTTTACAGCTTCACCGGACTTAAGGGCGAGCGTGCAACCACTACGCTCGAGCCAGAAGGGCAAGGGCCGACATACTCGTTTGGGACAGTCGCTGTGGGGGGACGGGGTGCACTACAAGTGCACCGGTCAACCGCCGGCTATGGGAGGGGATCTACGACTACGTCGTCGTCGCCCGTATTCTGAGCGGAAAGAATGGATGACAAAGCATCGGGGGGATCGGAGAGAACATGTCGCGGCCGGCGGTGGCGGCAGGGGTCGGGGGGGGGGGGGGATCGTAGTCGGCGGCGGCTACGATTAAAGGATTCGCATGGGTAGATGCGTTCGCGAAGTGTCGTGTTGTCGCTTTTTTAATATAGGCGCGAATAGGTTCGAGACCTAGATCGGAGTGGAGATCGACATTCCGTACGAACCAGGGGGCTCCTACGGCTTTACGGAGGAAGCGGTTTTCAACCACTTGGAGTTTATCGATGTGAGAGGGGGCCGAATGCCCGAACACAACACACGCATAAGTCATGATGGGTCGAACGCAAGTTTTGTAAAGCGTCACCTTATTTCTAAGGGACATTTTACTCCGCTTGCAGATTAACGAATGGAGACGACCGAGCACAAAGGATGCTCGGTGACTGACCCGCTTGATGTGCGGGCCGAAGGTCATGGTACAGTTTAGGGTGACCCCTAGATATTTGACCTCTTTGACCCAGGGAATGGGTCGGTCGAACATGGTCACTTGGCCGAGATTACTTCTAGGGCGGCGCAGGGAGAGGCGCGGGGTAGCAACTCTGGAGAAGAACACCGCAGCGCTCTTGTCCGGGTTCACCTCAATACGCCACTTCCTGAACCGATTCCCTAGGGAATTGGCGGTTGCCTGAAGGTCAGAATCAGGGTTTTGCGCGCTGATTTCACTAGTTAGTGTTGAAGGAATATTATCCTCAGTTTCAGGGTTTGGTCTATCCGTTACAAAAGATAGCGAAAAGTCAATTTCTTGGAATAAATTACGATTAAAGGGATAAATACCCGTTTTGATGAAACCTGCCTGAATGTTCGCTTGTGTGAAAGCCTGAGGCATAGAAGTCTCGATGATAACTGGTATGTCCTAAATAGACATTGTCTTGCCAGAGTTATTTCGCATCCATCCATCACATGCAGTATTTAATCTGATGGCTGCAGTTTGTGCGAGCAGTGCGGAAGAAATAACAGCACAGTGATGCCATTTTCTTTGCAAAAATTCAGTGTGTTAATATGTATATGAGACGAATGATTGTCCAGCACTAGTAAGACTTTATGTGTTAGAGAAGCATTAGAGAATTTTTAAAATTTTCGATTAATACTAGAAATGAGGCATCCTGCATCCAGCCTGAAGGGTTTGCAGTTCCTATCGATCCCACTGGCCCGTCCCTAACAAAATGATCATGATAACGTACCCTCGGAAATATAAACATAGGAGGAATTGCATTTCCCAAGGCATTTACTGCACAAGCACCCGTGACTAATGTGCCACGTTCAGCTGACGAACGAGCACAAGCACGAGCACTTGCCGTATGCCACGTCTTGCCAGTACTTTGCAGTCAGGTCAGTCAGTCAGTATCAGGTCTTTGCACGGTAGTGACATCTGTCTCATCAACATCCTGTGGCTCATATGCATGTCTGTTCAAAACAGTTTGCAAATTATTATAAAAAGCTTCCACATTTATTTGGTTAAAACTTGTAGCCTGAGCTACGCGTACAGATAGTGACGGGTTTCTATTCATGAATGAGCGGAACCATTCCTCACCAGCCATCTTATTATCAACCCAAATAGCAGGTCGTTTTATGTCGTATTTAATTGTCAGTTCAAATGCCAGCTTCCGTATCTCTTTAGTAGTAAGGCCAAAATATATTTCTATGTATGATATATTTTGATAGCTGCTGTTCTTGTTCCTTAGAGAATCTTATTATGAGCAAAATACCCCATGCTGATGCTGCCTTCATTGTGATCCGCACCAGCTTCATCACGTTTACGAATGTATCGTAACAACGACATGCAATTCATCCATTTCCGCAGCTCTCCATAAAGAAGTCCCGCGTTTCACTTCTTCATAAGCATCTTTATATTTACTAATGTCAGACTGCCCTCTTACGGTCTGCCTCAAGCGTTTTCTGGGCATCTAAAAGCAAAAATACAATACAATATATGTCACAATCGTACCCATAACATTGGTCACAACCGTACCCACCGCACACTTTCGAAAACAAATGATGTAAAAAGTAATCACTTGTCATTAACTACTAATATTCAACTTATCACAAAAAATATATGATATAATCTATCTGTACACAATAGTAAATATTAGAAGAAGTTAAACAAAAAAACTTACTTTTGACTGTCGAAAAGCAATATGGGCTCCTGCTTACGTAAGCATCGCGCGTTAACTGACGCAATAGTAGGGAACGCGTTTAGACATGCATGCCGCTTCTTACTCCCCTTGCATCCTTCCCCGCAATCTGTATAGTTTCACTGTTATGACGACTGTCACTACCGTACCCTGGCACAACCGTACCTAGTCTACCCTATATTCCCTGCAAATTTTTGTCACTTTACTGAATGAAAGACCGACTGACCGAACCATCGAAATGGTTTTCCCAAACATTCAAAAATCATGTATGGTTAAGTGAACGTGTAATTAGCTGCAAAAAACGTTGATGTCAACGAAATGAATTTTCAAATTCAAAGTAAGATAGCTGGCGAATTGATGACATACAAATCGGTTGATTCCGATACTAACCAAGATGATGTGGTCAACTATCCAACGGAATTTTTAAATTCCCTGGAATTGCCCGGATGACAATCTCATAATCTGCAACTAAAAATCGGATCGGTAATCATAATGTTACGAAACATACACCAGCCACATCTTTGTAATGGCATCCGGCCTGCGGTAAAAAAATTAATGAACAACGTCATCGAAGCCACAATTTTAAAAGGAAAGTATAAAGGCGAAGACGTTTTGATTCCAATCATCCCTATGATTCCGAACGACATGCCATTCGACTTTAAACGGTTACAATTTCCAGTGCGGCTTGCATTTGCAATAAATAAATCGCAAGGGCAGTCTTTAAGTGCTTGTGGCATTAATCTTGAAAATCCATGTTTTTCACATGGCCAACTGTATGTCGTCTGTTCCCGTGTCGGACATCCATTAGCATTATTTATTTACGCGCCGTGAAACAAAACTAACAATGTTGTGTATCAACAAGCATTACAATAAACAATATGTAAAATAGAGATACCTAATAAAAAATTACACACATATACAATATCAAAATATAAAACAATAGAAATAATTGTTATTTTTATATGTGCTATAACATAGGAATCCGCTGATCGTAACTGCTGCAGATTATGAACCTAACTCCCCTCCTGTCAGCCGCTACCGCCGTCCGCAGCATGTTCTCACCAACCTTTCTGATGCCCGTACATCCCTTCTTTCGGATACAGATACCGCACACAGGTTCAGACACCGACCTCGCCGGCGAGGTCGAAGAATCCTTTGCTCGCCGGCCGGTGCAGAGCACCACAGTGAGACACCTAAGGTGTGCCCTACCCCAGAGCAACTGCCCAAGCCGAGGCCGTTCCTCCTTGAGCCGCTGTTGAGCTAGTTGCCCCTTGCCCTTCTGGCTCGAGCATAGTGGTTGCGTGCTCGCCCTCTCGTCCGGTGAAGCTGTAAAGGCCCCGCGGCCAACAGCGTAGATCATTCAAAAGAAAATATTGTTATCAAGTTTTTAAGTTGAGTAAAAAAAGTTTTATATTAAAATTGTATAGATGTAAGTTTAATTAGTTTAAATACTACTTTTAACAAAACTTTTCATATATAAACCGCATACAATGAAACACCAACAACAGTTTTAATTATATATTAAAATAAAAATAACGATGGCAATTTCGTGTTATGTACTGAGATTTAAAAATTGTTAAAATACTAAAGACATTGGTAAAAAAATATATCAAAATGTTAATTATGGCTGGCTTGTACGATAACTATTTTAATAACAACATTATTATATGAATATGCACTCTAGTGCAAACGTAATAAGGTTTGTAAGATTCTCCAAGACTAAAAATAAAACATGGAAATAGTGAACGAGTAGATATAGCTAATTGTTTAAATTAGGTGTTAACTGGTGCACATACAATAACAACAACAAATGTATAAATTTATCTATAAATACAGTATGTACTATGGACATGACATTGTGGTATTATTACAAGGAATGACGGATCGGTTATAATTAAATATGTAATCGATTTTGTTGAAATTCATGGCATCGAACTTTAAATTTGTCTTATTAGCTTCTATCTAAATGCAATCTTAAATTAATTAGCTTGATAGCTAAGTAGTTAGGCAACGATCATAAAACTAAGTCATATTTTCTTCCATTCATATGTTCTAATTATGCAGATTGCACTGCAAAATTGCGATAATAATCACATTATAAAAGTTTAGTTCAGTTCTCAACCAACAAAACTGATTCTGAAGGTTTCTATCCTACAAAGCGAATTAGTGCCTAACTTGATATTTTACAAAGCTTTTTATATAATTACGTTATTAAAAGTATGTATATTCATATTTATTCGTCCGTATTTACAAATACGGGTGGCAGATTCATGGCTCGTCCAGTGAAAAGTCGCAGGAGAGAGCGAGATGCAATGACAGAAGACATGCTGCATATGCTTCGATATGCAATATTAGACGCTTTGTTTATATCTTTAAACACGCTGGAGCAAATAAGACCTTAACTTGTAAAAAATGGTGGGTAATCAATAAACAACCTTATCGTTGACCGGATAAGGTGCAACATTTATTGCAGCGCGGTATTACTGTATATTGCAATGTAAAGCGCATTCAGTCAAGTGCTATTGATGGGTCAATAGCAGAAATTTTTAAGCTTAATCTTCTCTTCGTCGCTACATCACATCTCTCTTTTGACTTGCCAGCACGTATGCACGCTACAAAATTTCGTGCAACCAAATGTGGTTTATCCCTTAATGGCAATTTTTATCGACAACACACAACATCTATTAAGTCTATCAAAATACTGTTTATTTTCAAATATGTGCATCGTTAGGGTTAATTTGTACTAGTGCGATAATTTTTAAATATTTGTAGGCAGCTACATACATTCGTTTTCTGTTTCTTTATCCTATTTCAAAGGAGGCAATCTCAATTGTCATAAGAAACATGTATTAGCATGTCGTACATCAACTGCGATTCCCGCCATCGATTTTTGTACTACTTATGTCATGGTTTTGTTTCTTTATTTAGATTTTTCGACGATTTAAAAAATATGGCAATTCTTTCGAAGATAATACTTTGTGTATAATGCGACAAGGATCTTTTGGCCCGAGGATGACATTGACAGGGGGCGTTGGTGTAATTTCCAGGGAAATATTTCAACAGTTATGTACGCACGGTTACTAATGTAAAAAAGAACTTGGGTAAATTACATATCAAACGACAACTCTGCGACTGTCATAAAGTGACATTTCACTTGATGACAGCGTTAGTTCCGATTTTGGCCGCGGGCCAAAATGTATGTTTTCATATAGTCTATAATTATTTTACATGATATGCTTACAGTGAATTGTCTTCATGGCGAATTTGACTGGAATTTGATATCTTAACGTTAGAATAAAACACTGGCCTAATAGGCCAGAGATAGGCTATTATTATATAGGGAGCATGATTGCTTACATATCCTAGACAATTAGGTAAGATGGACCATGGTGAAAAAACGCCGTATCAATAATATTCGAGATTCCACTATTCGAATTGTTAAAATGCTTTTGAATTAAGCATTGTACTCTCGTGAGAGACAGGAACAAAAAATGTAGTTTGGTCATTCATTTGGACCTATTTATGGCATTCATACGAAGCGATTAATGGGATAGATGAAGTGTTAAATGAGGTAAAAACAGACTGGTTCCATGATATGTATGCAACGTATGATAATAATCTGTACTCTGTACAACAACATTGCACACAATAAATTTCTAATTGTTTTTTTTCCATTTAATATTATAGGTTCATATGTATATGCGATTGGTGCCATACATTCCCTACACGCGACTAGTATGTCGTTTACCTTAAGTCGTTTTTCGGTGTAAGGGACGTGAGATCGATATAATCCGCTTTTACAATGAACACAAAAAATAAGCGGTGGGATACAAAATGTTGAGACGTGTTATAGCAAAATTTATAAAATTCCTGCCTTTTCTTATTTCCAATGTGTGCAACCATTCTAAAATTTCTTCGTATTGGTAAATATTACTTCAGGTTTTAGACATCTTTATTTTACACCCTTTATTATTTATCCTGCATTATTTTTGGTGGCTTAAATTGATTTTTTATTGTTAGGCTGCAGTCGAAAGGACAGAATGAAACGTCGTAAGTGCACCGTTACTTAGTTCGATTACATCGTTTTGGAACGTTATTAACGTTCCAAAACGATGTAATCGCGCGATGTAAGCGCTAATATCGATATTAGCGTGATTCGGACCGCAGCCTTTATCATATTTAGTATTAATATTAATATCAAAGGCGGTCTGTGCCGTAGAAACGAGATAATAGGGCTTAAAATTATGGTGAAACTGTATGGAAAGAAAATATCCTGTAACTTTTGAAGACGAAGACTTGATCAAATACAAAATTCCCACTATCGCTGTTACAACTGGTTGCATTTTAAATGACTTACTCAAACTCGTTGGAAATATTCTTAGTTACTACTATGACCCCATTAACCACACAAGATTAGGTATTATATTTACTAGCTGTTACCTGAGGCTGTGCTCGCGTTTATTTTGTAATATCTTTATAAATTACTAGTAGTTTCCCGCGACTCCGAACCCGGTCAACAACAGCGCCACCTACCGGGTCTATGTTATATGGCCTATGTTACTTTTGGATAAGGTAGATTTCTGATGGTGAAAGAATTTTTGAAATCGGTCCAGGAGTTTTTGAGTTTATTCGTTACAAACATACAAAAATACAAATCTTTCCTCTTTATAATATTAGTGTAGATAGGCTTTGTGTTATTCCGATGTATAAGCTATATAACAGTAGTTTCATTAAAATTCGTTTCGTCATTATTGCGTAAGAGAGTAACAAACATACATCCAATCTTACAAACGTTCGCATTTATTACATTAGTAGAGTATTAGTTAATTTATATCGAGATTTCGCGTATTTATATTCGATTGTGATTCAGTATCTTTAGAAAATGTGATATAAAACTATGCTGGGCCCTTATTCGCTGTGGTCAAATGCGACGCGTTGCGATAACTTAGTGAAATGATAGTGTAATGGTATTTTGCATGCCATTCGAATACCCTCATCGATATATTATTCGTATTAGATAACGGGTCATGAATAAAATAGCTGATAAAGAAACGCGTTTGGATATACTTACGGAGATACGTAAATATATCCAAGCGCGTTCTTTTTCAAGTTTATAACGTATGAACCTACTTGTAGCTGGTAAATGTAAAAAGTAGTTTTAATTTATTTATTAATGTCCTAACATTGGACCTAATATCGTCGGCGAAAAGTGCGTGTGCTCAGTACACCTCTGCCACCCCCGCTTGGGGGAAATAGGCGCGACAGTGTATTAATGACCTCAGATCAACAAAAAAGAAACTAATTCGAAATATGACCACATCCATACTTATGCTATTCTTTTTTGGGTCGTTTTTCGGACTGTCACCTTTCTTCTTAGGGTTTCGATGGCAAACATGATTACAATTATATGAATGCGGCCCAGAAGGCGGCCACACCGATTGCATTGTCGGTAGCAGACTTCAAATCCTGCCGCGTGTAGGTGTCAGGGCATTCAGAGCATGGTATAAGGTGGGACATCGTTTGGGCTGCACCGCATCAACACCACAGATTAGTACTGTACTGACACATTTAATTACTACAAATAATATATTAAGAGTATCTTGTAATTACCATTTTACTAAGTTACAGTAACATTTGTTACGTCACATCAAATAAGGGGCCTGTCTTAGATGAATTAATATCTAGATGGACCATCGCGCGCGCATAAATGGCATACAATTTATCTACTATAGGGTAGATAAATTGTAGTACGCACACACACGCACACATTGACAGCTTTTAAAAAAAACCATACACTGGCATCACGCACACATAGCTCGTAACTGCAGCCGCTTTTGGCGCCATTATTGTTCGCCATTTTCTTTTTAGTTTCTCAATTCTCCGTTTAGACAAGTCTTACGTCTTAAGAATTTAGTAAGCCGAGTAATGTCATGTGTTTAAAAGTCTATACTTGGCTAAGAAAAGTAACTTTTGACATTTCTTAATTTTGACAGTTTCTCAACTATAGAATAAAAATGATTCACTAAGTAATTAATTGAGTAAGAGTAACTACTTAGGCAAGTTTATAGATACGGGTGTTAGTCTAAGGGCCCTGTGTTTAGTGGAGTCTTGTGTTCACACTGAGGTGACGAGGTTTGTGCGCATGCGCGCGCTCCTATGCTAGGAGGCGGTCTGTTTCTTGTCACTATCCATGAGTTTCTCGTCCGAACAGAACTTCTCCAATTGCTTCACGTAGTAAGTGTTGAAGTTTAATCTGGAAAAAAATACATTTTGAATACTGGTACGTATTTTGACAGACTATATCGACGTATCCAACGAACAAAGTTCTATAATCCATTATTAATATTTGGCATAAATAACCTTATCGACGGGCACGAAAGGTGCAAATGCCATTTATTTCATTTGACATATGTAACTTTGTTTTATGGGACTTTATCTATATTAAATATATATGGGTCGATATCTATATTAAAGTGTTCTGAATAAAAATCATAGTAAAGATAGTGGTTAAGTTTTTAAGTACATAATATATTTGGCTTCATCCTAACAAAATAAAATAAACGCTGTACATGAAAGTGCGCTACTGAGCTCTCCTGTCAAAGTATGGTAAAAAAACATTAAGTCTCCCCGCAGCTAAAGAGGTAAGTCGCAGACCCAGAGTGAACTTAATTGTGTCTGTATCATGTATACAGATTTTATTAAAACAGGGTTCTAACTTCAAAATCCGCAGAAAGCTGAAAATACACGGTAAATAGGCGAAGAGTTACCTGGCCGAAATGTTTAGCAGTTTATTGGTGTTGTTGTCCCGAGCCATGCGCTCGATGATGGCGAGTACAGAGAGAAGCGCCGCCGTGAAGCGTAGCCCATAGCGAGACACGGAGCGCGCGAAAGAGTCCGCAGATCCACCCACTGCTCCCCCCGCCCCGCCCGCACCGCACCCAGCCTCCTAGCACGCGAACCCATACTTATTATAGGATACCAATACAAATAGTACTTCGATATGTTGGCATTTTACTAACTTGACTCTTTTTGATGTGTAACATCTTTCCTCTCGGTTGCTGGATATTTTTTGTGGTAGTGATTTTGGAAAAGGGACGGAAAGGTGTTACAGGAAACCGTGGAAGCGCGCGCTATTTGATTTTACCAATGAGCGCGCGCACTGGCGGAGAGATGGGTGTGAGATGGTGCCAACAGAAAACCGGGGAAGCGCGCGCTATTTGATTTGACCAATGAACGCGCGCTATTTGGTTTAACCAATGAGCGCGCGCGGTGGCGGAGAGATGGTGCCAACAGGAAACTGGGGAAGCGCGCGCTATTTGATTTGACCAATGAACGCGCGGTATTTGGTTTAATCAATGAGCGCGCGCGGTTGCGGAGAGATGGGTGTGAGATGGTGCCAACAGGAAACCGGGGAAGCGCGCGCTATTTGATTTGGCCAATGAGCGCGCGGTGGCGGAGAGATGGTGCCAACAGGAAACCGGGGAAATGCGCACTATTTGATTTGATGCGGATCTTTTTCATAGTAGGATAACATGTCAGATGTTACACATCATATGCGACTACTGTAAGGCTCGCTGATTATTTTTCTCTTATGCTCTTACGTTGTAGTGTGTTACATAGGTAACTAGGACATTGATGTAGCCAATATTTAATGTGTTAATTTAGATGTGGCATTAATAGTCCACATTCGTTGACGTTAGAACTCGAGTGCCGGTAATAATGAAGCCACACATTAAACTTTTTTTTTACTATTTGATTTAAAGCATATAACACAGGCATTAATTTTAATGTAGGCCAAATAAGAGCTATTACATTTCTTACTCGTCCGTTTTAAAAAAATGACATCAACATACACAAACATTTACAACGAAATAAACATTTTGGTCTACGAGTCAAACAAAGATTTGTTCCGTGCGGGGATCGAACCCGGGACTATTCGATCCAGAAAGTGAAACTGCCTGCGCTCTTAAAGACTAAACCAAGCCGCCGTCATAATGTTTATCATTAAATACTTGTAGGAACGTACTTGTAAATATCTAATAATTAATATTAAAAAAAAATATACTTACTATGAAATTCTAAAACAGAAAAGTCATGAAAGAATAATACGAAAATATACATCAATGATATTTGCTACCAAATACTACATGGAAGCATTTACATTATGTCATATTAATATGATTTTAATCTCGAAATGTAGACTTTCTTTATACTATTTAGTAGTGTGTTCAAAAGCATTATTTACGTGAGCCCGACTTGTGAATAATTAATTATTTAACAAATATCCATTTAATAAAGCTTTGTGTTTGCATCAGTGAAATGCGTTTGTTGCCTGTGATACTATCAGTTTGTGCAGCCAGTAGTAACACGGAAAAATCATTTTAAGTACGGACAATAATAATACTTTCACTTAATACTACCGAAAAGCCTAGTGACAAACTAATAATTTTTACTATTTAAAATGTAGCCCTAACCCCCTTATATTTAATATTGATTACGCATATATTCGGGTACAACCTGTACAAGGATAGCATAAACAAACATGTACTTATTTCAGTAACAGTATAAATTATATAAATAATTATAAGTGAGCTTTACCATGACTATACTTCGGGTAAGAAAGGATCTCCTATGAATTTCTGCTCTCCTAGTACACAGAAAGAGTTTCTTATGTTTTTGACTTGATTCAAACGGAATACTTACAATACAATACAGTATGAATCACACTATGTTCTTATGGCCTGAATACGCATTTCAACAATATGGTCAACGATATTATGGCAAGGGAAATAATTACAGCTGGTACGGTAGTCCAATCCAAGGTCCCACGGTTAGTGAAAATCAAGGCCTCTTGCCCCAGGAAAATAAACTTGCTATCACACTACTAAGCCTTCAAGTATTATTACGAAAAAATATTAGTAAGACCCGCGCAGATAAAGAATGGGATTAGAAATGGCGTTGCCTCTATTCCGTCTTGCACGCACAATATCGCTGTCTAAAAAACATTTTCGTGTTGCGTTTTTTGTACTTAGTCTTATTTCGGTTTAAATACTCTTATTTAAATCATTAATTGTTTTATTTAGTTCCTAGTGTCAATTAAGTAGATAATTTGATTTCAAAATACCAATACGTTTTTTCCAATAACTAAAAATCTTCAAATAAACTGACATATCATTTCAATTATTATAGAAACGTTATGTCCATTACACGAATATAATGATATTAGAGTTGTTTGCTGTAAGTACCGTATATGCTGACAGTACAAGCCTTGATGAGCGGCCATTTATAATCTCATTTTTTAACTGTGCGGATAGTACAACGTGTAAAATGACCTTCCCGTGTTACTACTGCGCCTGCCAGTAGTACTAATAATAAAATAATAATAATAATAGCCCTGTAAAGAAACTGACCCACCGTTGGGCACGGGCCTCCTCTCAAACTGAGAGGGTTTAGGCCATAGTCCACCACGCTGGCCCAGTGCGGATTAGCGAACTTCACACACCTTCTGGAACTCTTAGGCATGCAGGTTTCCTCACAATGTTTTCCTTCACCGTTAAAGCAAGTGATAGTTATTTTTTAATACGCACATGCTTTCTAAAAGGCAGAGGTGCGTGCCAGAATTTGAACCTGAGACCTCTGACTGCAGTCCAACGGTTATTACTGGTAGTCCAAGCTGATATTATGACGGGCCACAAACGGTGAAATGCTATGTTACTGTTGTTAATTATTTATTTACTCGTGTGCACTAGTTACGGTTGATCTACTCTGTATGTACCTCACTATAGTCTGTACTCTCATAGGTCGATCCAAGCATACTGTTAAGCTCTGCGTCCACGAAGTACTTGTGCATCTCCTTTGCCAATAAACGTGTTTTGGTAGCGTTAAAAGAAAATACAATAATAAATGAACGTTATAAAATATACATAATCCACACAAAAGCATTGCTAAGTGTCGAAAACATCAATATATATTAAGGTTACGGAGAATCATAAAAGAAAAAGTTGGCAAGCATAGGTACAAACGCGAAAATAAAAACTCTTTCATGATGAAAATATAATCCTCTACCATAAAACGTTTTAAATAAAGTATTATATCTACAGCCAGTACCTAATTTACCTTTGCCTTTTAATTATGAATTCAACGATAGTAATTCCTTTATCGGTAAGCAGTACTGTTGATCAAAGCTGGTTGACGATGTAGTCATTTATATTCAGATCTACACAGCCGAATTTAAAGTGATTGCTACACTTATGTACTGATTCATATTATATTGATTCTCTTATAAATTATTATATCTATTATGATCCTGCACAACCTGGGCCGAAATGCGTTAATGAACACGGTTACCAAGACATTATGCATATGTAGCCAATATAACGTGATATAGCCCCACTTGTTTAAAGTATTATCTTATAATCTTCTGCTTAAAGCACGCTTTGACAAAAGCGTTAACATTTACATTAACGCAGGTGGAGCAGGATCATTATAAATATATGTCGCACAATTAATAAAAGAGGCTAATCATTAACATTATAATAAATCTAAAGATAACCCATAGTATATTTGCTAAACTAGTTTGGATTTGTATTGGTAAACGATATTGATTGATAAACTAGTGCTAATTGTACTATAATTGAACAGGTATTACCTGTATAAAGGTGCAGAACTGCACGCAGACGAGACAGAGCGTGGTGACAGCCTTCAGCAACTGCGGGCTGGTCAGCATGCAGTCCCCCAAGCATGACTCTAGGAAATCATTGTGGCGTTCCAACACTTCATCTACATTATGCACCTGTATAATAAGAATATATTAAATATTACATATGTCGCATCCGGGTCATGAGTACAGTTTTCAAACGAGACACAAACGTCAAAGTGATGTATACAGAGTCTAGGTGGAGAAAGGTAACTGATAAAACGGGGAGCACTTTGTATTCGTGAGTCAATCCGTTGCTGTTCGTTGCTGGAAAAGTTAACATCAAGCCTAGAAACTGTGTTGTTTATCGTGAGTGAGTTGTGTGACAAGTTAAAGTGTATTTTCCACCTGCATTCGATTATCGAGTTAATCGCTTAGAGTTTATTTTCACGCCCCAATCACTGGTTTTGCACACAATGGGTGATCAGAAAAGGATTGATCCACCGTTACATAAACATAATGAATAGATGCACCTGCAACTTCGTTCGCGTTATTTTCAGACGCACATTTCACACTCTTAAGGTTCTTTTTTAGACAAAGGGTAGTCTATGTCCTTTTTAACCGACTTCAAAAAAGAGGAGGTTCTATGTTCGGTTGTATGTATGCTTTTTTTTTTATGTATGTTCAGCGATATTTCCGTCAATTGTGGACCGATTTTGATATTTTTTTTTGCATTGGGTTCAGTATATCTCCAAGGTGGTTCCATATTAATTTTATTGACATTGGACCTTGGACTTAGAAGATACACCAGGGAACTCCTTAACGACAAACAATAGGCATGTGTAAATTGCGATATTATGGGTATTACGTCAATCCTATAGGTACCCTACTATAGAATTCACTGGTCACTTAAAATTGTAAAATAAAAATCTTTTATACAAAAAGGTAAACCGACTTCAAAAAGCAAAAAAATAAATATTTGAAGTCGGTGCCAAGTAACCGACTGCACCAACCAGCACCGACTTCAAATATTCATTTTTTTGCTTTTTGAAGTCGGGTTACCATTTTTTATAAAAGATTTTTCCTGGATAAAATCTATGTCCTTCCCGAATTTGATCAATATCTGTTCAGCGATTTGGGCGTGAAAGACAACAGACGCACAGGCAGACAGTTATTTGCGAATTTATAATAAGAATAGTATAAGTATTCTCTCCACACACCCCACTTCTACCGCCTCCGCTTGAAGTATATACCTTAAACGGGGTGGTAGTATATACAATGACGCGACGCCCATGTAGACGTGAGGGCGATTAATATCATGTCTCTTTAATAATTATTAACCATTTTGAGCGAAGCCTGAGTAGTAGAAAAGTACTTTTGCCGTCAAACTATTTTTAATTTGTTTAAATCATCGACTGCCTCGTTCGTCTAGTGGCAAAGGCATCGATTGGTGATGACTATGCCTTGAGTTTAAATCCTATATCATACAAATGTAGTGTAGTTTTTCTAACGAAAACTTCCCAGTATGAGTCTGGAATTGTGCCCGGTATATGGCAATATGCTCGCCCCCTATTACATGGGACCTAACATCGTCGGCGAAAAGTGGGTGTATTCATTATACCTCTGCCACCCCCGCTTAGGGAATATAGGCGTGACGGTGTTTAAATTATGTACTCCAACGCCAACTGTAGACATAGACTACAGAAGGTAGGGAACTCAATAATTTACCAATATCTAAACTATGTAACTATAATACGAAGTCGTTGAACTAGAGGCGTACAGTAGGGCTGGCAATTACAAGGTCCTGAGTTTGATTTAATAAAAGGAGTCATATTATCGAGAATTTTCTGTTCAAAAATTTTTGTTTGTTTTTTTTTAACAAAAACGTAGCCCCACTAGGTTTTATTTCTGTGTCGTGGGTGCGTTTACAATCATGAAAATTCACAAACACAAATACCCAGACCGTAACAAATAATTGTGGATCACACAAAGATTTGTCGCGTGCGGGAATCGAACCCGCGACTATTAGACACTAGGTCTTAACTACTGCGCTAAATAGTCCGTTTTTCTGTAGGACTCCAAATTTCGGAGTATGCCCCGTAGGCATTATTCAATTTCCCTATATAATCAAGCGTGTCACTGCGCGGGGTGACGCGGGATGAAGAGGGCGTTACACTCCGCCCACTTATGTATTTGCCATCTACCTGAGAATAGCAAAACTAAACGTTCCGTGTATGTCAATGTTACTTATTGGTACATTCGATAGATGGCATTCGTGTATATTCAAGAAGAGGTTTAATAAATTTCGAAAAAAAATACCTACAAGTGAGATGTGTACATTCTTGTCATCAGAAGGACATTAAATGTGTTGATATAGCACTTCATTAGGATTTATCTTTCATTAAAAAAATAAACCTTTTATAGTGTAAACACAAGCGTAGTGTGGAAAGACCGAGTGGTGCCAACAGACTGACGTAAACGAGGCCCAGCGCGTTGACGTCAGGGCCTAGTTGGAAGACACAGTGCACAGTGTTTAGGCCGACTTCTCTTTATATTTGCTTCGTGGAATAGCCAGTCTTTCGTTTCTGTATTCAGCGCCATAATATTTTATATATAATAAAAATAATATCAGCCCTGTTAAGAAACTGTCCCAGCGATAGGCACGGGCTTCCTCTTAAACTAAGAGGGTTTAGGCCATAGTCCACTACGCTGGTCCAGTGCAGGTCGGCAAACTTCACACAACTTCGAGAAACTATTAGGCAGGCACGTTTCCTCGCGATGTTTTACTTTGCCGTTAAAGCAAGCGATAACTAATTTTTAACACGCATATGCTTTCGAAAAGACGTTTTTTTTGTTGCATGTAAGTATTTTTCGTGGGTTACCTTATCGAGGCTGTGTATAAGCTGGCACCAGGAGGGCTCGATGACCTCGACGCACATGTAGTACTGCAGGTGCTGGATGCAGCTCAACATGCGCTGGCGCAGAGCAAACGCGTCTGCGTACAACCGCGCCTCCGAGAAACGCTTCACCACTTTGTTGTATAACCACACTCTGAAATAAAAACATACATTTTATTTTGTTTGTGTGAAATTTGATATTGGTACTGGAATGAAAGAAACACCGTCACGCATATATTCCCCAAGCGGAGTTTTTCGATAGAAAAACTACTTTTGTCCGACTTAGGATTCCAACACAGGACCTTGCCACTAGACTAACGAGGCAGCCTAAAGCCGTATACTGGGCACAATTCCATACTCCGGACTGATACTGGGAGTTTTTCGATAGAAAAACTACATTTGTCCGACTTAGGATTTCAACACAGGACCTTGCCACTAGGCTAACGAGGCAGCCTATTGCCGTATACTGAGCACAATTCCATACTCCAGACTGATACTGGGAGTTTTTCGATAGAAAACTACATTTGTCTGACTTAGGATTCCAACACAGGACCTTGCCACTAGACTAACGGAGGCAGCCTATTGCCGTATACTGGGCACAATTCCATACTTCGGACTGATACTGGGAGTTTTTCGATAGAAAACTACATTTGTCTGACTTAGGATTCCAACACAGGACCTTGCCACTAGACTAACGAGGCATGCTATTGCCGTATACTGGACACAATTCCATACTCCGGACTGATACTGGGAGTTTTTCGATAGAAAACTACATTTGTCTGACTTAGGATTCCAACACAGGACCTTGCCACTAGACTAACGAGGCAGCCTATTGCCGTATACTGGGCACAATTCCATACTCCGGACTGATACTGGGAGTTTTTCGATAGAAAACTACATTTGTCTGACTTAGGATTCCAACACAGGACCTTGCCACTACACTAACGAGGCAGCCTATTGCCGTATACTGGACACAATTCCATACTTCGGACTGATACTGGGAGTTTTTCGATAGAAAACTACATTTGTCTGACTTAGGATTCCAACACAGGACCTTGCCACTAGACTAACGAGGCAGCCTATTGCCGTATACTGGGCACAATTCCATACTCCGGACTGATACTGGGAGTTTTTCAATAGAAAAACTACATTTGTCCGACTTAGGATTTCAAAACAGGACCTTGCCACTAGACTAACGAGGCAGCCTATTGCCGTATACTGAGCACAATTCCATACTCCAGACTGATACTGGGAGTTTTTCGATAGAAAACTACATTTGTCTGACTTAGGATTCCAACACAGGACCTTGCCACTACACTAACGAGGCAGTAATAAAAAGACATACAAATTTTAAAAGGCCACATGGCTTTTATATTTAGTATGTTTTTCAAATTTAAAAGGGCATTTGAGGAATAAAACAGTATGAGCTGAAGAATGTGAGTGGAAAGAAAACAATAATAGAAGATAGAATAGTGTGAGTGAATGATAATCTACACTAATATTATAAAGAGGAAAGATTTGTATTTTTGTATGTATGTAACGAATAAACTCAAAAACTACTGGACCGATTTCAAATATTCCTTTACCATTAGAATGCTACATTCTCCCTGAGTAACATAGGCGATATGTATTACTAGAAACAATTAGGGATCCCTACTAAAACTTCAATAATGTAACCCAAGGTGTAAAAAATAAAATGTCTTTCATCGTATGCGCTGCGGAAAATATTGATGATAGAACAAAAAAATGTTCTACAATATTTAAGAACGTATCAATATCTACAAAAAACTTCAGGATACCATATGTCCAACTATTGTAGTTACGTCACTATAACAACATTTTTACATTTTAAAAGTTGATAGAAATGCCGACTAAAAGCAGACCATGTTATCCATACCTTTTGTATTAATTTTTATCCAAATAAATTATATCGTGTTCAAGACTGTTTCAATACCTGTAGATTACTTTTTGAATTATTCAAATCGGACATTCCATCTAAACGATCTTACGAATTTAAAAATGTCAATCTAAACAAAATACTAATAGAAAAATAAACGCCGCTGCGCCGTGGCCAATGTGGCCCCACGCAGCGCAGCGGGCACGGAGAGGGGACCGAAGTGCGGGAGAGGGGCGTGCACATCTATGAAATAGGTAGCCGCGCGTTCCTACGCAGCGGACGTAATATCCACCCGTGCGAAGCCGGGACGGGCCGCTAGTAAATGATATAATTCTCAGTGCAGGGAAAATCAAACATAAATAGAGTTAGGCTTAGGATAGAACACAAAATTTGCCACATTAACTCTGTCTGAGTTAATGTGGCAAATTATGTGTTTCAATCACGAATCCTATGGATATGGTAAATTCACACATTGCTATGGCTAAGACTATATTTCGACAAGACCACGCCTCAAGCGTTGGGGAGCGAAAAGAACGTTGAATTTAAGCGTATACAAATCTATGTAGTTCTTAGGTTACGAGTATGTGGCCTGGTGACAGTAAGAGGAATTAGACTTTAAGTAAGAAGTACACAAGTACGCCTTATCCGAAAAACGTCTCTGCAGGACAAACGCCTCTCCTAAAATGACCACGATAACCGGCTTTGTGCTGTATGCATCCCACCTTTTACCCGTAACCTTTACCAGGCTAACCAGGCCAGAAATTATTCATAGAAAACATGCATAGTAACTTTAAATAAAATAATTTTGTTTTAAGAAGCTTATAAATGACTGTTAGTTACCTGCAAAGTAATCTCTCAACGTGTTTGCAATAGAACAGGTGTCTAAATATCATCTGGTAACACGCGATGGCCTTGTGATTGAGTACTAAGGAGACCGGCCATTTCACTTCCATACCAAACGAAAATGTTTCTATACCGGTTAGCGGCGGGCAGTCTTTGTTGTGTTTGTACTCTGAAACAATCATTTTATTTGAATAATCAACAAATTAAATTATAAATTAGCCTATACTGTCCCACTGGGCATAGGCCTTCTTTCCCAAATCTAAGTGGAAGAGATTACTAATGAACGCGTGGTAGAGACGCGGACCTAGCGTGGATTGGGACTAGGTTAGCGGTGTGGTGTGCCACCTGCTGTTGGAATTTATTAAGCCACCTATCCAACATAAGGCATCCAAATATAGTATTTTTCATACAGTGACAGTTGTAAGTGTCAAAAAAAATATACTTTGTTCAATGGCAATAAGAGGTATGACCTGTTTCTATACTTATGCCTTAATATCATTGAATTAAATATTAATTTCGTTTGGCACTTAGAACTGTCACTACCCATCTTATGTGAAAATTACTATAATCAACAGTCTAGCGTGCTTTCCAAAACACAGAGACGTTTGAAAATCGAATTGCCACAAGCAGTCACCCATGTCACTATAATATTTTTTACTTAAGATGGGTACTGGGAGGCTTAAGCTGTTAAGGCATAACCTTAGTTAATTATAGAAACGGGTTATGCCTCTTATTGCCATTAATGAAAGTATAATTTCCTTTGACACTTAGAACTGTCACAGTACATCAAAAATACTATAACCGTGCTGAACGCTGCCTACAATTAGTGACCGCTAAGAAGACAGCGGTCCTGCAGTACTACGAGTGCCTGTCTCTCTATTTTGCAAGTAGCCGACACTACCACGTTGTGTCCATCACTAGTGTGTCGAGCAGGGTAGCGTACCTGATACTCAGAATATCCAAAAGATATTCGCTGAAGGTCATACAGGTCTACGCACCGACCTCGACATACTCAGATGATGATGTCGAAGTTATGTATGAGGACATTAGTAGAGCCATACATACTTCCAAAACACACTTTACAGTGGTTATGGGTGACTTCAATGCGCGGCTGGGCAAACGGGGCGATGATGAGTTGAGAGTGGGGCAATTTGGATATGGGCAGCGCAACCCCAGGGGTCAGAGTCTGGCCGAATTCCTGGAGAAGGAGGGACTCTTTATGATGAACTCTTTCTTCCAGAAGCCGCCTCATAGGAAATGGACCTGGATGAGCCCTGATGGTTCCACCAAAAACGAAATAGACTTCATAATGAGCACCAAGCGACAAATATTTAATGATGTCTCCGTGATCCACAGGGTCAAAACCGGCAGTGATCACCGAATGGTCAGAGGCACATTAAATATTAATGTCAAAATGGAAAGATCGCGTCTGATGAAGTCTACGCTTCGACCTTGTAATGCACATATCCAAAACCCCGAGAACTTTCAACTCGAATTGGCAAACCGCTTCGAATTGTTAGACAGCAGCGCATCAGTGGACGAAATCAACAACAGGCTGGTAGAGACTGTCCATACGGTCGGGTCCAAGTATTTTAAGCCCCACCGTAAAAATAGACCTCAAAAACTATCCAACTACACCCGAAACCTCATGGCTGAGCGACGTTCCATGACGCTCCAAACTTCCGATGATGCTAAGTCCTATAGGCAGCTCAATGGACAGATATTGAAGTCCTTGCGACAAGACTTACGGTCCTTCAATCCAAGGCGTATTGAGGAGACCATAGCACAGAACAAGGGCTCTAAAGTGTTCGCAAGAGACGCGTCTATTGGGCAAAGCCAGTTGACGAAGCTGAAGATGGAGGACGGAAACGTAACGTCGAATAGGTCGGAGGTGCTCAGGGAGATAGAGAGGTTCTATGGGCAGTTGTATACCTCAGTAGCTGAACCTGTTGTTGACTTTGTAAAATACCCAAGAGCCAAGCTAACCCGACACTACACTGAAGATATCCCGGACATCAGCCTGTACGAGATTAGGATGGCTCTCAAACAACTCAAAAATAACAAAGCGCCGGGCGAAGACGGAATTACCGTAGAGCTTCTGAAAGCGGGCGGAACGCCAGTACTTAAAGTCCTTCAGGGGCTGTTTAATTCCGTCTTGCTCGAAGAGAAAACGCCAGGAGCATGGAACAGGGGTGTGGTGGTACTGTTTTTCAAGAAGGGTGATAACACTTTACTGAAGAATTATAGGCCCATCACACTGCTGAGCCATGTTTATAAGTTGTTTTCGAGAGTCATTACGAATCGTCTCGAACGCAGGTTTGATGACTTCCAGCCTCCCGAACAAGCCGGTTTCCGGAAAGGCTTTAGTACCATAGACCACATACATACGCTGCGGCAGATTATACAGAAGACCGAGGAGTATAATCGGCCACTATGCTTGGCGTTTGTGGACTATGAGAAAGCCTTCGATTCGATCGAGACTTGGGCGGTTCTTAGATCTCTCCAGCGATGCCGCATTGACTATCGGTACATCGAAGTGTTGAGGTGCTTGTATAATAACGCCACCATGTCAGTCCGAGTACAGGGGCAGTGCACGAAGGCAATCCCCATAAAAAGAGGAGTAAGACAGGGAGACGTCATTTCTCCGAAACTGTTTACGGCCACCTTAGAGGACGCCTTCAAGCTCTTGGAATGGCAAGGACTTGGCATCAACATCAATGGCGAATACATCACTCACCTTCGATTTGCCGACGACATTGTGGTCGTGGCGGAGTCGCTGGAAGATCTAGGACGAATGCTCGGTGACCTCAACAGAGTATCTCAACAAGTGGGTCTTAAAATGAACATGGACAAAACCAAAATAATGTCTAACGTCCATGTCGTACCCACCGCACTCACCGTTGGGAACTCTACTCTTGAAGTTGTCGACGAATACATTTACCTGGGACAGGTAGTCCGGTTAGGTAGGTCCAACTTTGAGAGAGAGGTCAATCGACGAATCCAACTCGGCTGGGCAGCGTTCGGGAAACTGCGCAATATCTTCTCATCCAAAATACCTCAGTGCCTTAAGACTAAAGTTTTCAGTCAATGTGTGTTACCAGTGATGATATATCGATCAGAGACGTGGTCTCTTACAATAGGTCTCATAAAAAAGCTCAGAGTTGCTCAGCGAGCTATGGAGAGAGCTATGCTCGGCGTTTCTCTACGCGATCGAATCAGGAATGAGGAGATTCGTAGAAGAACCAAGGTTACCGACATAGCCCTTAAGATTAGCAAGCTGAAGTGGCAATGGGCGGGCCACATAGCGCGTAGATCGGACGGGCGTTGGGGCAGAAAGATTCTAGAGTGGCGACCACGTATTGGCAAGCGCAGCGTGGGACGACCGCCTGCCAGATGGACCGACGATCTTGTGAAAATCGCAGGAAGTCGTTGGATGCAGGTGGCATCGGACCGGTTGCGCTGGAAAGCGATTGGGGAGGCCTATGTTCAACAGTGGACAAGTATGGGCTGAGATGAGATGAGAGACGACACTACCGATAAATTGATTTGGCCACTAAAGCGCATAGGATATAATATCAATTTTAAATAAATTTAAAGGGAGGTAAAAAATAAAGACGACCGAGTGCGATTGTGAATTATATTACTACCCGCGTCTACGCACGCATTTATTTTGTAATTAGACATAAATAGGTCGGTCTTCCTAGGATAGCACAGATCTTTTATATTATTCTAAGACCTTAGACACCGCCCTAATAAGTAGATATCTTTAAAATCCGATGAGCCGTGGTAGTATGAAGAAATAAAAACTATCCCGCAAGAAACGTGTTTTTTTTTCATAAACAAACGGATATGCAAAAATTCGTGTACGGGTCATTCATCGTTAAAGAATTCACACTCGAAGAGAAAATCCTAGCTGCATCATCGGTTCATTCAAGAAATCATATCTTAAGATTTGAATCAAACTTGTATAAACAGTTTCGGGTGCGTGCTATTAATCACTGAAGAATTTCTTCGTAAGATGAATCCCGAGTCCAATATCAGTTCATGGAGAAATTCATGTTTAGGTAAAATCACATATTTTAATGTAACATTGCAGCTCGCGACTAAGATGAATAAAAATAATATAGTTTTATGGTTTATCCCGCCATTATCCTGGACTCATTTATATTTCCCGGAATAAAAGTATCTTAAATTTTAAGTTAGGATATAAGTTGTTATCGTACCAAATTTCATTACAATCCGTTTGGTAGTTTTTGCTTGATGAAGACAATAATTCAAAAAAAAATGTTTTGTCCTCTATATCGATAACGAAGTGTGGGGTACACTTAAAATTTTCAAAAAATATTCAATGTACAGATTCGGCCCGGTTACAGTTTTATTATATGTATAGATACTCTATGGTCGAATGATTATTCTTTCTGCATGTGTACTACCCACCTTTTTCGTCCTCAGTCTCTATTGATAAAATCTTAAACATCTGAAACTGCAAATCATATGGCAACAGTTCAACTCTCATGTCTTCGTTATATGGGTCATGACTTGCAGCGGATAGCCTGAAAAAATAATCAAAACTATATACCTTGCATTTGTTAGTTCGACTTACCACTTAAATAATTCTTGCAATATGACCTGTATCGATATATAAATAGAGGTCACTTTCCTAAAATAAATTATTATGCAACAAACAGTCGCGAGCAATAATATTAGTACTATGTCTTATTAACGTCTTCATCTTTTATAAACAAGATGTTACTGTGTCAGAGTTCTAAAATGCAATTATATTATTTTTCAAAGTGTATGTTTAATTACTACCTTAAACAGAGACCCAAAAGGGATTCCAGTTTGGATGGTATAATATCGTCTATTTTCTTCGAGAGCTCCTGTTCGGTGGCGTCCATAAATTGAACGATAAAATCTCCTTGGCTCATCAAGAAGTAATTCTTCACAGACTTGAGTCTTCCCATGAGATCGTACTCTTTGAGTAGCAGTTCTAACAACGATTTACTAGCGTAGGCATACGCCTTTTGTATCGTCGCACCGTAATTCTGTTCCCTTAGAGAATACTTTATTTCTTCTGTATTCGTTTTTGTGATCGGTTTACCTAGAAAATCACGTGTGAGATCATAAAATAATTTATATTAGACTGCCATTGTGATACAGACGATCGGTTATTGCATGAGAACATAATCATTAAAATGAGCAAACCAGTTTTTCTAGTCTGTGGCTAAACAGAACCTAAAATTACTTATCATGAATAAATAAACCGTGTCTTTTCTGATATACAAGGCAAGAGACTCCATGCCAGTGAGTGTGTATGAGAAGAATAGGGAATATGCGTGTAATTCAAATAAGGGTCAAATATTTTTTTATTACAAACTTTATCGCATTAGAATAATGTCTTTTTTTTAATTAACCAATATTTTTAATAACATTACTTTTTTTTAAGAAAATCATTATTGAAAGAACAAAAAAATGAGTGGGAATAAAGTAGCTGAAACGCCACGCTATTGGTCAGATCGAATATGACGTCAAAGTCTACAATACAAATGTCAACAAGTGCATATTTGTTGGATGTTTGCTATTGAGTTAGTTTTATTGTTATTTTTTGTTGTCGATTTACACAAAGACAAAATATTAGTTTAAATTATTTAAGTTAATTCTTACGTTAAAGTGATCTTCACAGCAATATAAATAAGTTGATGGAGACAACATGTCTCATTTTCTGATTTTACACCACTTTCTCCTGATGTGCGCACCTATCGGGTGCATTTCTTATTGTATTTATACATCTAGATACAACACAGAGTTGTTCCATTGTATAATAGTCGCAAAATACAAAATAAAAATAAATTACAGAATAAAACTCTTCTACAGCTGTTCACTAATTGATTGTTATTATAGACTTTGTCGTCACGCCAAGCGTGCTCTTATCTGTTTGCTATCTTCAACATTTTTTTTGCCCTTTACATTTTGTTTTTGACGCTTAAATTTTATTTGCAGTTATACAAGGTGTAACATAATAGACGCAAGAACTCAGACACCCCGATTTAAACGAAAACCAAATTCTCAAATTTAAAGGTTTTTACCCTTTTTTAAAGCACTTTTATACCCCAATTAACAATGATACTTGTACGTGTATGTGTGCATTTTGAGAAATACGTTTTAGGAATGCGTTTAGAATCTTCTTCTTGCTATGAATCAAGGATAAATTTAATTTTTTATAGCGCACTGAAGGAGTAAAAGCATTTTTACAAATTAAAAAAAAATGTAAGATACATTAAAAATTGTTGGAATCGTTTCAGTTACCGATTTAGAACAAACTACTTTCAGGTCTTGCGTTTATTATGTTACAGCTTGTATATTGATCTGATTAATCTATCGAATAAAAATATATAAAAAATACACTCATATTCCCTATTGTGAGACGCGAACAGGATTGTAGGGAATGAACCTGTCTGAGCTCTGTAGGTACTCTGTCCTAACCTTCAAGGAATCTGATATGAGGATAAAGACACATATGTTACATCATCAGCCTGTGTCAGTCCACTGCTGGACATAGGCGTCTCCCAAGGCACGCGAATGAGCTTGATCTTCAGCTCTCCTCCTCCAATCCCTGCCCGCTGCCTTACGAATATTGTCGCCTTACCTACCTACAGTGCGCCCTACACTACGTTTGTCGACACGCGGTCTCCACTAAAGAATTAGTCTGCCCCAACGGCAATCGGAACATGTTACAGTACATGCACTTAATCAAATTTCATTCAATTCTTTTATGTTTTGCAGATGGAATTCTTACACTTACCACACTGGCTAATAACATTCAAGTACTTCCCAGTTCTAAGTATAATGTCAGTGAATTTATCAAGGAACTTAGGAACTCTGTCCTTTTGTATACTGTAGCGTTTCTCCCAATAATCTGCAGAGTAATCAACCGGCAGCTCTTCCTTATTTATAAGCTCATTATCCTCTATCATGAATTCCTAAAATAAAAATATTATTAATTAGCAGTTTCCCGCGACTGCGTACCCGGTCGCCACCTACCGGGTCTATGTTTTATAGCCTATGTTACTTCTGGATAAGGAAGCTTTCTAATGGTGAAAGAAGTTTTTAAATAGGTCTAGTAGTTTTTGAGTTTATTCGTTATAAACATACAAATCTTTCCTCTTTATAATATAAGTATAGTTTATAAATCTGAAACTGACAACATATAATTTTGAAGAAAAGAAGCCAAATGCTTTCCCTTTTTTTTAAAATGATACCTATAAGAAAATGAAGTCACACGCACAAATCATTTGAAGTTATCGTAACGTGTCGAGAAAAGTGATGTCACATTCATCTTTATTTAGTAAATTTGAAGTGTGAAAAGGATGGAAACTGCAACTAAAAGCTATAGACACACCATCATGGCTATATTTCCTAAGCAAATATGGCAGTGGTACGTTTTGTGCACCCATATTTCGCAGACAATATCTGGCCAAAGGCCTTCTCTCACATAGCGAAGTGAAAGAGATTACGTCATACTGTACCATGCGGATTCAGTGCGGATTGGTGAAGGCAGGTTGGTGGCCTGTAACGTTTCCAACATGGCTTAACGACTGCCACATTGTAGTAACCGGGATCTACAGCTTAACGCGCCTTCCAAAGCAAGGGGACGATCGAGTATGAAAATGCCACAAACAGACATCAAACTCGGAGCAGCCGAGCTGAACCCTGCGCAACCTTGGTGTTCACAAAGAACACCATGGTCGCACAGCGTTATAAACACCTCACGAGCTATTATGATCTATTCAATCAACTGGGTTTTCATAAGTGAAGTAATTTAATGATCAATTAGTTACCTGAAATGGGTCAACAATAGTGCCCTTATGTATCCACTGATCTAATATATTAAGGTACGGTCGGCAAGCTCGCTCGGTTAGGAACAAAGATATCTCCTGGGCTCTAGCATCGCCCATCAACGTATTGGTTTTATCGTGGAGCACAGTAAGCACTGCGCCTCCACGTAACTCGCTCTGTGAAAAGTAAAAATAATAGGTTAAGTTGAAGTTGGAGGTCAATAGGAGTTCTGTACTAGAAGATTTCAGTTGTATTTGTTTCCCTGTCTGTCTGACACAGCTGTTTTTTTTAGAAACGGTAAGATAGAAGCCTGGAATTTTGCTTAGTGTAAGTAAAAGAGGAGAAGCAGATGACTTTATCATCATCAGCTTTTTACAACCCACATACTCCAAGCACATCATAGGAGAAATTTGGTATAGATTGGCACAGGACCGCGAAGAAAATCACAAAAGGAAGGATGCTTAAGCTCTGCAGTGGATTATAGGAAGATGACATAGCATTCTTCTTCTTCTTCTTCTTTTTATTTTAATTAATGGCCGCACACTTTAACAGTGTATTTCGCCAATGTCAAGTAGTAATAGAGTATAAACAGTAAATTATAAAAATTGGCTTCTTGTCGCCATTACGGCAAAAAACAAAAGCCTGCGATGACATAGCATTGGTAATCAAAGAGAAAGTAAACGTCACCAATGAATTGTCAGACGTCGGTGCAGAAACCTCCTTAATTCTATTGTGTCTCTTTATATGGCGCTTGATTGGATAAATATGGTTTTATTTTTACCTTTCCAATGTTAGTGACAATTGCAGCAAGAACTTGCATAGTATGCATGGTTGGCAAAACAAAGTACCACAGCTTTTGTAATGTCAGATTTGCAGACATATGCTCAGTCTCCAATTGTGCTATCATAGTCTGAAATAAATAATAAAATAAGCGATTCTAAATGTCAAATTATTTTAAGACATGGAACCAATCATAGGGCTAATATGTTAAATTACGAAAAAATATTTGGGTGTTACCTGTTTACTACAGATAAACAATTTTCCAATACAATACATAATTTTAGGGCAGCTAAGAATATATCGCTGGGTGAATGGAAATAGGGACACAACTAAAAAAGCAAGATCAGGGGATATTAAATTTATTACATTTAAAAATAGAGTTCTAACTCAAACAATAGAGTTCACTCAATGTCTCTCAACCACGACTACCGAATGTAAAAGTGACACTTTCACATTTGGTAAGCAATATGTATAGCAAGATTGTAGAACAGTAAGGTTTGCTAATGATGTATGCAATTTTGCGGGATTTTATAATAATACGGACATGACCTTTAAATCCCGGAAACCCGGGATTTTGTTTATGTTGTTACATACAAATGGTTGTATCAATCTGATGTCTGTTTTATGTAAACATTTTTGTATGCAACTCACTACTAGTGTTTTGAAAAATAATATAATAATATAAACGACAATGTTTTTATTCCTCCCATAGTTTTAACCCTAGAATTGAAATGCAGTCAATAACACACTATAACTAGTTTTCTATTTGGGTTCCCATGAGGAGTAAATGTATTAATAATGCATAGATATATTTCGCCATCCCGCGGGCTTATCCATACTAATATAATGTTTTATGTCGTTAACCCCAAATTGCACACCTAAATCAGATCTCTGTAATGACCAATAAAATGCATTTAGGGTTATATTGTATTTACACTGTATAAATAAATCAGCTCTCAATTCGTACATAACTAAGAACTTACATAATAATCTTTCAACAGTATTTCAATGGCCGCAACTAAAGCATGCAACACTTGCCCTGACCACATGTTGCATTGTTCTATGAACCTCCTTACTATTGAGTAATTGGAAGCTAATGGCAACATCTGCTGAATTATTTGTTTTATTGCATCATCAACATCATCTGATATGAGAAATGTTCGAGGGTCATATGTGTCTTTAACTGGTTGATGGACAATGTAGTTGCCGGGGACTCCAGAGAAGACATACAGCAGCTCATCAATTATTATGTTTTCTTGCGATGCTACTGGGACACCAGCTAAAATTTCAAACAATAACACAATATTTTAGATAGGCATTGTATGGTGTTAAGCTGGTTAATTACAGTATTTATGAATCGTCCGAAAAGTAACAAAAACTCTACCACCACTTCGGAATGTCATTCCTGTGGAGAAGAAGGGCCAGAAACTCCACGGTTACTCTTTTAAAATAGTATTATTACATTTTCTTTTTCTATCTACATTTTGTTGTGGGATATGGGAGAACGATGTAGGCTGGTCTATCAGGTAGGTCTAAGTTACAACATAAAACATACTACAACATGAAAGAACATTTATTATGGAGAGTAAAACCCACTATTACACTGAAGTACAGCATCATGTGCTAATTTGTATCACTGCCAGGGTACATAGTGATGCAGGCGTGGTGTTGTAAAAATGAGCGTTGTAGTCGAGCGTTTAGCGCTGAGTCGACGCTCACGAGCGTTGAAATACGTAGAAGACGCGAACGTTTTAAGCGCCGACTCGAGCGTCTTAAAAACACTTTACAGGCATGCTTCGCCAAGGGCTAGTAACATCACTGCAATTTCTAATTTACCATAACTCAATGCAATATTGTGTGTGCTTTATGCATAGGGTTTCATAATCATGATTTCAACATAGAAATGAATATAATGTTTAAAGGTTTGGTCAAACAGATAGTTTTGACAAAACGCGACGAGAGCGCTCGGATATGCTCGGCCGGCGGTCAGCAGTGCGGTGCACACGTTACATTGCGAGAGCGACGTCGCGCCTGCCGGCACCACGGCCAGCACTAACGACCCGTTCGCATGCGTATTGGCGTCTCGCTCTCCCTGTGTTTTGATTTTATATCGCAATGGCAGCGGGTCGTGACGTTTGCGGTCGCACCGATCGGGGCTGCGCTGTGAGGCGTCTCCCGTACATTTTAGTACATTACAACTTCCCAAGCCGCACCACCGTCGCGCTCCCGACGCACTGCGTCGGCTATATGGCAAAACCTTTAGACTTATACAGTCTGTATATTGGTAATTTATAACTCACCTAAAGAAGCTATAATAGGAACTGGTTCCTTAGGGAAGTCCCAGGACATGGCAGGGTGGTCCTTCTGCCAGTTTGGTAAATCCAAGCTTTTATACCAGTTTGGCCGCAGCTTAGCTTCCTTCTCCTCAAATGACTTCATGACAAGTTTCTTACTCTCATCCACTGCTTTTAATAACTTATCTTTGATCTGTATTATGATTGGAATTAGATAACAAAAATATTTAAAAACTTGTTGTTATAATATTATAAGTATGTTGCAAGTATTATAACATGCTTGTACACAGTGCCAGTAAAATGGGCAGTGGCACATTTACCAGCAGGCTGAGTAGACTGTGGAGCCTAGGGCGGCAAATTTTAGAGAGACGGCAAATTTGGCTCAATTTTTTTTCAACATCATTGAACTTTTCTTAGCTCAAAGATATACAACAATCCCTTAGTTCACAATCATACTAATAACGGGAAAAAGCTGATGTAATGATGACGATAGAGCACAAATCATAAAATTGCAATTTCAATGACAAAGAAAATGTAATTGTGAAAAAATTGTGAACTAGGGTATTGAATTGCAGAGTTTAGTAGAGGTGGCAAAAATTGAATAGCCTACAGGCGGCAAATGTGTAACTTCGCCACTGAAAATGTGCAAACTATATGCATGAACTACTGCTGCAAATAAACTGCTTTGACAAGACGGGGATCCATACCTGAGTACTGAACTAGCATATTAATTTATAGATGTTTCAATAATCCAATTAATCTGAGCAAATGCCTCTATCTTCACTAGGTACTTGCATTTTGTACAAACATTAATAGTTTAGAAAATCAACAACCTGCCCAGTAGTCATGGTAACTATTTAGTTATTGGTTTGGGACAGTGAGATAATAAAGTGAATTAATCAAGGAAACATAAGCAAATTTTGTACCAAAACAATGTTAGATAAGTGTCTTAATACTCTCAATCAGTGGATAAAAACATGTGGTTGCATAGGATTAGCAAAAGTGATCACAGAACTATTAATTGAAGAATGCGAGAAACAGAAGAATGGACAAGAAACAGGTTATTATTTATAAACATGTATTTAATGTGCATACGAGGAGGGATCAAAAAGTAGTGAGAATGAGATAGAATATAATGACTATTGATAACTTAATAATTTATTTTTCTACATAGTTTCCGAGTCTCTCTATACACCGAGTCCAGCGCTTTTCCAAGGCTTCAATCCCTTTCACAAAAAACGTTTTGTCTTGGTCCTGCAAAAAGCTCTCCACGGCATCCATCACCTCGTTATCGTCTTCGTACCTGTTTCCCCTTAAGTATTTTTTCAATTTGGGGAACAGATAAAAATCGCTAGCCACCAGATCTGGTGAATAAGGGGGGTGGTCAACCAATTCGAAGCCAGCTTGCTGAATGGCAGCCATCGCAACTGCCGACCTGTGCGCGGGTGCGTCGTCATGATGAAACAGCACGCCCCTTCGAAGTTTCCCTCTCCCTTTCTCTTTGATGGCATTCCTCAACTTGGGAATTAAAGCTGCATAATATTGGCCTGTAATAGTGGTTTCATGCTCCAGGTAATCAATCAACAATATTCCTTCTGAGTCCCAAAATATTGAGGCCATAACCTTGCCTGCCGATGCCACGACACGAAACTTCTTAGGGGTCGGTGATGATGGCCGTTTCCATTGCGAAGATTGCAGTTTTGTTTCTGGATCAAAATGATGGACCCATGTTTCGTCCATTGTTACGAAACGAGACAAAAATTTTCAGAATCTTCTTGAAACTTGTCCAACAATATCTTCGAAATATCAAGTCGATTTGGTTTCTGACTGTCGGTTAACATTCTCGGCACCCATCTTGCGAAGACTTTTCTCATATTCAAAGATTGTTTCAATATGGATTAAATACTTCCATATGAAATGCCCGTTTCTTGAATTAAGTATCGGATGGTAACTCTTCGATCGCTCAATACAATTTTCTCGACTTTCGCAACATTTTCTTGGGTGACTGACGTCGATGGACGGCCACAACGATGTTCGTCTTCCGTGCTCGT
This sequence comes from Phalera bucephala, assembly GCA_905147815.2. Taxonomy (NCBI): domain Eukaryota; kingdom Metazoa; phylum Arthropoda; class Insecta; order Lepidoptera; family Notodontidae; genus Phalera; species Phalera bucephala. Next base: position 12,366,522 of record LR990615.1, read on the forward strand.
TCTCCCTACTCGAAATTGAGAAGCCCACCTTGCGACAGTGGTGTACGGCGGAGCAGACTCTCCTCATGTTGCCTCCAATCGCAATGAATCTCTTGCGTCGTTAACTTTTTTAAACAGAGGTATTTAATAACGGCTCGCCCTTCGTTTTTCTCCATTTTCGAGAACACGTTCCGACACGAAGCAAACAAATGACTACATTCAGAAAAAAACCAAAGATAGTCGAAGATTTTTTTTTTTATTAATATTACAAATATGTATCTGAGCTATGCCTGCCAGTATTCTTTTTTTTACCAGGGGTTATGTCGTTCTCACTACTTTTTGATCCCTCCTTTTTCATTTTATGACGATTTTAAGTCCTAATGTAATAGGGGGCGAGCCTATTGTCATTATTATTTACAATTTACAATTCCATACACCAGACTGTTCTTGTGGATTTTTCGATTAAAAAATCACACTTTGTCTGAACTAGGATTCAAACCCAGGACCTTGTAGTCACTACCCATGCTATATGATATGCACCCATGCTATGCACTATACTCATAATTTTAATCAGATAAAACCAGATTTTACTTCTAGCGAAGCAAACAAGAAAAATGAGGGGTAACATTAGTGTATAAATAAATTTACCCATCAATCTTTTTCGTTCATAAGCTAAGATCTCCCACTCTCTTATAATGCCCTAGTACTTTGACAAAAATCGTTAATGGCATAGATCATCAAAAAATCTTAAATAGCACAAAACATTTGTTTTTTTCTAAATACCTACATAGGTGAATTAAAGAGATGGAATATTATTTTTCAAATAACCCGGTCGTCGAACTATTAGAGACGCTATACTGGTTTTATTTACATATTTAAATCATGTCACTAATAATTTAAAGAAATTGCGGAACCTTTTTGTTGTTAAAGCTTTTTGATTAATGTATGTTTCTGTCTTAATTCACTTCTATCACCTTCCAACACAAATGTAAATTTTCTTAAGTTTTTTTCCCACATTATAAAGTTGGCGAATAACCAACAAGTAGTGTTGTAGAAATGAGCGCTGAAGTCGAGCGTTTAGCGCTGAGTCGACGCTTACGAGTGTTGAACCACGTAGAAGACGCGAGCGTTTTAAGCGCCGACTCGAGCGTTTTTACAACACTACCAACAAGGCTATGCACTATAGTCATAATATTACCTGCGGGAGATCATCTTTGGTAATTTGATGTTTATTATCGCCCAGTATAGGTTTGGGCCCTATTTTAGGTTTAGATACTTTTGATTTCTTTTCATCGCAAACCAGCTTGTAGAACAAACAAACAATTTCTGGCAAGTTATCAGTGCTGGAATATTAAAAAAAAGATAAGGGTCACTATTTTTTTTAATAACACTACATAAACAACGTCACGTCTATATTCCCCAGAGGGGGTGGCAGAGGTGTACTGAGTACACCCACGTTTCGCCGACGATGTTAAGTTCCATGTAATAGGGGGCGAGCCTATTGCCATATACCGGGCACAATTCAGACTCCGGACTCATACTGGGAATATTTTGTTAGAAAAACTACATTTGTCCGACCTAGGATTTGAACCCAGGACCTCGTGATCACAAAGCGATGCGCTTTGCCACCAGACCAACGAGACACTACATAAGTTTATCTTATTAGATTATGATATTATTTTAATTTTTACAGCACAAAATAAACACTAAAGTTTAATACAGTAGAGTCCCACTACTCCGGCACTTCAGTAGTTTGGCATATCCAATAATCTGGCATTAGTGAACGACCAAATCTTCGGTTTCAGCCACCTTCAGCCAAAAATACCACCTTTGGCCAATCCTTCCGCTTTGGCCACAATGGAGTTTTGTCCGAACCCGATAACTTCTAGCAAACACCGAAATTCAACGATCTATTGCGAATAGTGTTGTAAAAATGACCGCTGAAGTCGAGCGTTTTAAGCGCCGACTCGAGCGTTTTTACAACACTAATTACGAATGCGAGAGCGCGGCGGAAGACGCGCGAAGAAGGGAGTTTTGGCGGGAAGTCGAAGAGTCATGTTGTCAATTTGTTTTAATTTCCAAAACTTGAGCTATTTCTACTAATAATGTGTAATGTTGGTGGAATATTAACCATTATGTGTTCTTATTCGTGCATGAGTGAAGGTAATTGTAACAAAGTGATAAAATGTGCCTTTTCGACTTCCCTCAAAACGGCCGTCGCAATTGGTATGTAAAGTATCCACCGCTTTACTATTCAGGGTGGAGTACTTCATTATTTTCATTATCGTTTTCATTATTTAATTCATCGGGGAGCCGAATTAATATAAACAAACACGATTAGATATCCCACTGGACACTGGCAAAATACACTTATATTTAGTGTGAAGCCATAACTTGAAGAAGAAGACACGCGGAGAAGTAATATATTCCCCTTATGAAATGCTTTATTTTATTTATTATGAACCTTTCTATATAATCCAGTAATCCAAACATTCCAATAATCCAGCACTCTTAGTTTTTAATAGTGTCGGATTAATGAGACTTTACTGTATTACATCGTCAGCTGACATCCAGTGTATGAAAAAAGCGTCCTCAAGGGTTGTCACAACAATCAGCTTTAACAGGGCAATCGCTGGAGCAGGTCTCCTTGACACATGCAGGGTTTTATTTAAAAAACTAAATCTGTTAACAATAACATCGCTATACATATTAGAAACAGCAATGTTTGTAAAGAAATATCCTTTAATGTTTGATAAAAACTTTGCATACACAAAAATTATTTGTCCAGAGATCCAACGAAACTAGCCATCCAAAGATTGTTTACAACCTTGCAACAAAAGAACAGCCACATAATGATTATCAAAATTTATAATAATATACTGAACATGCTATAGGAACTGACAGGTGAAATGTTCAAAAAAGAACTGGTTGGATAGCTCGTAGACTAGTGTTATTATATTAGAGAATTTTAACATAATAATATGTGTTATTTATAGTTTGGTTACTGTAATTTTTTTGAATTTTCATATTTTTTCTTAGTTTACTTTTATTCAATAGTTAATTTTATATTGTAATAATTATTATATTCATCCAGCTTTTATACCCAAATGATGGCACTAAATATTTCCTCTTTTATCTTCGTCTGCGTCATTTTAGCGGGATAAACTAAATGTATATATATATATGTGTGTTAATGTGTATATATCCTATGTGTTAATCCAAGTAATAAACTACCTGTATGCCAAATTTCATACAAATCCATTCAGCTGTTTTTAAAGGATTTCATCACATTTATAATCTATCTATATCATCATGCCAGATCTGTTGCAGGGTAGGCAGAGAGTACAGAGTTCCAACAGGTTCTTTCCTCACAAACCTCTCTGGCTTATATCTGGCATATACATGCTCGCCGGTTACAGAGACTCTTGACTTGTCCTTCAGATAAGACTCGGTCTATTTGGTCATGGTAAGATAGTTTAGGTCTTCCCCGGTACCTACATCCTTCCACCTTCCACATATCTGTTTTGTCATTCTTTCTTCTGACATTCTTTCTATATGCCCGAACCAATGGAGCATACCCTTTTTTATCTTTGCACTGATATTATTTTTCTTACCTACTCGCTTTCTTACTATGCTATTATGAATACGGTTGGTCAGCTTCACTCCGCACATCTTCCGCAGTGCTTGCATTTCCACCGCATTTATCCTACTTTCATTCTCCTTCTTACACACCCAGCTCTCGCTGCCATATAACAGCATTGGGACAAGCACCCCATTATGTATGGCCAGCTGAGCCTTTTGGCTTCAGTGCTGGCTCCCAAGTAGCTTTCCCATCGCACCATTCATCATCTTTCACTCTGTTCCCTGCATTTGTCATTTATAATGTTAGAAGGATTTGTATATTATATAATTTTATTTATCTATCTGCAGCAAAATATGGCCACTGCAGGACAAAGGCCTCACCAGTGACCTTCACCAGGTCATCGGTCCACATTATAGAGTGCCTGCCCACCACACATTTTTGCCTTGTCATAAACATTAATGTTAGCAAGTTTTTTAAATAATCATTATTTTTATTTCTTGATTGGGACTTAGACAAAATTATAGTAGCATTCTCAATATTGTGATAAATAAATAGCCAACCTCTAGCTAAAGTGATTGCATTTATTTCATTCTATTCGCTATCAAAATCAGCGTAACCGGTCCGATGCCACCTGCATCCAATGACTTCCTGCGATTTTCACAAGATCATTGGTCCATCTGGCAGGCGGTCGTCCTACACTGCGCTTGCCAATATGTGGTCTCCACTCTAGAATCTTTCTGCCCCAATGCCCGTCCAATCTTTGCGCTATGTGGCCCGCCCATTGCCACTTCATCTTGCTAATCCTGAGGGCTATGTCAGTAACCTTGGTTCTTCTATGAATCTCTTCTTTCCTGATTTAATCACATAAAGAATCGCCGAGCATAGCTCTTTCTATAGCTCGCTGAGCAACTCTGAGCTTTTTTTTGACCTATTAAAATATTCTTTGCAAACCCATCATTCGTTGAAATGAAGTCACAGCAATTTCGGTTGAAAAAATTTATAAAGTATAGTATAAGCAGACGTTCGCACGGACGCTTTTTCAACGCACGGTGCTAAAGCGCTGTACACCGCTTTCAAAAAAATGTACGCTGTACCATTTACTTAATTCCAGCGCTTTACAAACGCGCGTTAAAAATGCTTCCGTATGAACGCCCGCTAAGGAACTCTGCCATAATAATTAATTATAATAGTTTTTACGTACTTCCTATTCCGTAGTTCTTCATATTTCTTCAGGAACGCCTTAGCGTTGGAAGCTTTAAGCGCTAACCTCTGCGCGTATTCGTTCACTTGTTTCGTCGATAAATTACTATTGCCGTAATTGGGATCGTTCTGGATATAATCTAACACAGTGTCCGCATCTAAACTACATCTGTAAAATCAATTATAAACACATTACGCTTAATTGAACAGTACAGAAGTTGTTAATCATCTATGCAATCATCTCTTACCCTAAAGCGTCAAGGAGCTCCTTGATTGTGGCCTGCATTTTGTCTTTTGGTAATATCCAGTTTTGAAACATTTATTTAGGACGATATTTTTAAAAGCTTCATTAGTAAAGTTAAACCATAATTGAAATCTAGTTGACAGTTACCTGTTTGACATTTCCCAATTAGTTCGGCATTTTGACAGCTTATGCTATTTTTTGCAATAGCAATCTTTTAAGAGCTGACTTCTCAGCATGGATATATTACCCTAAATGGATTGAGCACTCTGCGAAGAAACGTGATGACAAGGATGCTTACTTAGAGTCCTACGTCTCTTTCTAAGTAGAGTGACCAAACATTGGTACCATTATGGACTTGTTGACATATAATTACGGTAAATTCTCGGGCACTGTTTATTGCTGTAATTCTTTCTTTCTATACAAAAAAAAAAAAAAATTCTTGGCAAAAAAGAGTAAAAAAAAATTGAGGACGCCTTTATAGCGCATATGACCACCCCATATACTACGACTCAAAGCGTACAGATACTTGTTATTTTGACACTTTTCCTGTACCTTTTAATTGTGTTACTGTGAAGCAAAGTGGGGTATTTAACGACTCAGAAATGTCAAGAATACTACTGAACAATACACAAAATAGTTAAACATAGGATATGTTAATTACTTAACGAAAGCAGTCTCCACTCCGGACCCCATTTACAAAATCGTCATAATAAGACGCCTAAAACATATAACCCGTGACGAATTCTTATCTGCCATTTTTTAAGCTCTTTTTCGTATCCAAATTAAAACCATGCAATTCGATGATTAATTAACTTTTGTATGCATATTGAGATGTGTGTAATGGAAATCCATTTAAAATAGCTGTACTGCTTTGATAATGAATAAATTGTTGAATACAGCTAAATTAATGAGTAGCGGCATTTTTTAATAATTCAAAAAATAACATACTTTAAAAATAGTTGGAATTGATTCGGTTGCCCATTTAGAACAAACTCATTTCAGGTCTTGCGTTAATTATGTTACGCATTGTATACAAAAATTCATCAATTCATACATCTTTCAAGTATCAAGAATACTGAGTTAAGATATACAAGATATGTCGAACAACAAAAAATAACCTCTATTATTAATTTGTAAGCAAGACAACAAAAAACAGTATTATCGACAATACTGGGACAATTCAAAAAGCAATATGAAGGTCTCATGGGCTTGGAGAAGCTAAATACAATTGATAAATACCTGTCATATCTACAGTTGTTTCGTAAACATTTACGATTTGGGACAAAATTCATCCCGCTTCAAATTTGGCCGAACATCACAGAAAAACTTTATACGTCGTTTTTTACCATCACTACTAAGAGGTTTATTCATTTTGAATAAATAGGCGAGGCACCAGTGGCCGATAAATCACGTAATAAATCATCAAATCAAATGTAATAAAACACGAAAATTTGTTGGGAATAAAGCTCAATGACACAGTAGCTACTAGCAATTGTCAATCAAAGTAGTGTTGCCCTTTTTGAACCGCGTTCCTCTTTTTTGCCAAACTATACGCATTTGCCACATCTTCAATGAGTAGTACCTAGTCCAAGTATTTGATTAAATTGCGTATTTTCTTGCTGACTGTACATTTTCTTCAGAATCTGTAAATTCATCTCCAAATATCACAAAAAATAAGGATAGTCTCCTAGGACCGTTTTTCTGTATCTACCACGGTTGAGATAGCTGCCCTTACTGTTTTTGTTTTTTTTATTCTTCTTTTTTTTTTAAAAAAAACGAAGCCCCACACTAGGATTTATTCCTGTGTCTTGGGTGCGTTTACAAACATGAAAATTCACACACAAATACCCAGACCGGAACAAATAATTGTGGATCACACAAAGATATGTCCCGTGCGGGAATCGAACCCGCGACTATAAAACACAGTGGGCGGAGCGGCTTAAGCTCTTAACCACTGCGCTAAATCGTCCGTCAAGAGGTTGTCTGTCCCATCTTAATCCATCCTGTATATACAGACGAATTGAGAACCTTGTTCTTTTTGAACTCGGTAATAAATGGTTTACAGCGTATTTAAACCATATCATTAATAGGTACTGCATCGCTTGAATTTATAACCCTAAACGGATTGAGTACTGTCAAAATATTGCTAAAGGAAATTAAACTCTTATTCACAGACACAACACTGAATTTTCTATGATTTAAACAACTCGAGAAACCATGATGAGTGAGAGCTATAGCCCGGAGCCCAGTGTCTCGTTCGCACCCATTACGATGCAGTACGGTGACCATAAGGTAGAACTAATACGGACTATACCTATTTATGATGTAGTTTAAATACGCTGTCAACCATTTATTACTGAGTTCAAAACGAACAAGGTTCTCAATTTGTATTTATTTACATAATGGATTAAGATGGGGTAGTAAGAGCAGCTATTTCAACCGTTGTAGATATAGGAAAACGGCTCTAGGGGACTATCCTACATTTTTGCGATATTTGGAGCTGAATTTACAGATTCTAAAAAAAATATACAGTCAGCAAGAAAATGGTCAATTTAATCAAAAACTTTGACTACGACTCATTTAAGATGTGGCAAATGCGTAGAAAGAAAAAAAATACGGCAATAAACAGTGCCCGAGAATTATACGTTAATTATAGGTCAACAAGTCCATAATCGTACCAATGTTTGGTCACCCTACTTAGAAAAAGACGTAGGGCTCTCAGTGTATATCCTTGTCATCCCGTTTTTTCGCAGAGTTCTCAATACATTGTATTATATCCATGCTGCATCGTAATGGGTGCGAGCGTGACACCGGGCTCCAGGTTATTGCTCTCACTCGTCATGGTTTCTCGAGTTGTTTATCACGTTGACTCAAATAAGTTCGTAACTAATTATATCAGTAAGATCGTAAAAATAATTGCGGGGGTAAGGTCTATTTTTTGCCGACGTTTGCAAAAAAATGATAATTAAAAAATTAAGCGAATTATAAGAATTTTCACTTGAAATAAAAAGTAAACGACTTTATGATGATGACGTGTTTTATTTACGCACAACTTTATAAAGTTTGTATCCTAATACTATTAACATTTCTACCGCAAATATAAACACTCTGAAAATCTCATCATTTTTTCGTCAGTTTTTACGAAAAAAATATTATTAGGAAAATTTTCATAAAACTTATATAAATAATTTATTGCACTTTCTAATCGTAAATAACTAATAAATAAGAATGCATATCTAATTTTAGGTCATCTTAACAAATAAATAGCTAAAAATACCTCGTAAGCTACCGAAAAAACTTGCCTGGATTTCTTGTCAAGATAGGCCGAAATCTAGGCAATTTTTTTACAATAATATTAAGGTCTACGACCTAATTTTTGGCAAATATAGAAAGAATACACCCTATTTTACTAATATAAACAAAAATAGACACAAATAAACGTTTATTTTACGAAATATTGACCTAAATTCACACAAAGGTACTTACCGAAGATAAGGTTACTCTTTCCGTTGAGCACCTCAAACAAATACTTTTTATTACTCACACTTTTACTTAAAAAAATTTATACACAAACGTATTACGCATAAATTCTGATAAGAAGTATAATAAGATTTATTCATCAATTAGAATTATGAATTAGTTTACGTTATCGCGTCTGTCGGATGTTTACGTTATCCGTTCACAAAAGCACAAACACAGACTACCAACTATTATATATCAACAGATCGAGAATATTTTGTTAGAACATAGTCTATGGCTACGATTTAGTGTACCGAGCAAGGGCCTTCTTTAGCATTATTTTGACAGTACTAACTAAACTCAACCTCATACGTAGTGTTTATATTTGGTGTATATTCTCTTTGCTCATGCTGGCTTCGCCTCAAAGTAAAGACTACTTTGTGTTGCAGACTCTGCAGTGTTGTCAACCCTATTTCTAAAATTAGTAGATGAAGATAATTGGTACATGAAGTGCCGAAAATTGGTAGATCTACCTACTTGTATCGTTTGGTTCAGTCTGCACGCTTTGTATTAAATTATTATTTACCTGATTATTTTTTTTTTTTTATTATTTTTATTTATTTATTTATGAGGAGATTCGTAGAAGAACCAAGGTCACCGATATAGCCGTTAAGATTAGCAAGCTGAAGTGGCAATGGGCGGGCCACATAGCGCGTAGATCGGACGGGCGTTGGGGCAGAAAGATTTTAGAGTGGAGACCACGTATTGGCAAGCGCAGCGTGGGACGACCGCCTGCCAGATGGACCGACGATCTTGTGAAAATCGCAGGAAGTCGTTGGATGCAGGTGGCATCGGACCGGTTACGCTGGAAAGCGATTGGGGAGGCCTATGTTCAGCAGTGGACAAGTATAGGCTGAGATGATGATTATTTACCTGTCATACTTTTTTGAAGCCACCCTGCATATGAGTTTTCTTTTTTCCATGATTTCAAATATTTTTGGTCATTATGCCTTTTATGAGACTCGCGACGTGGAACTTTTGCCCTTAAATCGTCTAGGCGATTAATCCTACCTTATTAGAAAAAGCCGCGAAATCGAATTGTCAGCTGTCACTATCCTTTTCAGCGCTTAGTTAGACTCAGTAACATTCTGTTACACGTATGGGGCTCAATTCAAAGCTTGGTAAAAATGATTATATCATAATGACGTACTATTTTGAAAAATAGGTAGATTTGAGCAGTAAAGTGGTAGATAGACTAGAGACAAAATAGGTAGATCTACCAAAAAGTTGGTAGATGTAGCAACACTGCTTTGAGGGCTTCTCAGTAGTGATGCAACTCGAGTAGGATTCTCTCGGGTTCTCGAGTCTCTCGGATTCTTCTTCTTCTTCTTCTTCAAGTTATGGCTTCACACTAATTATAAGTGTATTTTGCCAGTGTCCAGTGAGATATATAATCGTGTTTGTTTAAATTAATTCGACTCCCCGATGAATTTGATGACAACGATGATTATGTAATTAATGAAGTACCCCCCACCCTGGATAGTAAAGCGGTGGATGCTTTATATACCAATTGCAACGGCTGTTTTGAGGGAAGTCGAAAAGGCACGTTTTAGCACTTTGTTACAATTACCTTCACTCATGCACATATAAGAACACATAATTGTTAATATTCCACCAACATTACACATTATTAGTCGAAATAACACACGTTTTGGAAATTAAAACAAATTGACAACATCACTCTTCGACTTCCCGCCAAAAAACCCGTCTCTCGGGGTATTTTATTACGTCACTCTAATTATACTCCAGTTTTTGGAATCACTCGAGTTTACTATTTACAATCGCGGCAACTCGAGTGAAAGTTATCACTCGAGTTGAGAGTTTCGATTACTTTAGTTAAAGCATTTTTAAATAGGTACCTACCTTTTTTAAATACATAATAAGTGATAATATGAAATAAAATACAAACTAAGTTCATGTTCGTTTACTTTCCAATATGCAAGTTTGAACTTGTTTCATCAGGACTGAGCACTCTATAAGTAGCGTCATATAAAAGCAAAACATATGAAAACTTTATAAGGTTTACATTGGAGAGATCTTCCTTATAGCAAAAAAAAGATTCGAGAAAGATAGCGACTATGAAGCCTTACCTCTTTTTAACACTTGCCAAACGATAAAAACTCATATTGATGCTTGTAAATATTATTCCCTATCAAAATTAAATAATAGACTTCCTCTGAGATCATATTATTGTATAAGTCCAGCATATGTATGTTATCGTATAGTGTGTAGTATATTTATAGGTATATATTCTAGCTATATGTATTCTATCATTTTATTACCTAAAATAACTAATTCCTTCGTGTTGTACACTCATTTCTGTTCTTATTTTAATGTTTTGTCTCTCTGTCACTCAAAGGTTTGCTGTCAGAGAACTCAATTTTGAGTTAAGCTCGCCTTTGTACATTTTATTTTATTATTAAATTTATTTTGTCATATTTTCTGTGTGTGTACAATAAAGAATTAAACAGATGGTATATAAAAAGTGTAAGAAAGAAGTTAAATAAATACCCAAAAATGAATAATTTTGAGGACTCAGTCGTCGATTCGCACGAATTTAAATCGAACGAATCATGCGAATGGCCACTTTTAAAAATTATTTTTTTTTTACTAGTGCTACTAGATTCCCATTCACAGAATCATCACCTTCAAAAATTCGTAAGTAGACTGTTCAAAGAAGTTTTATACACACATTATAGTTTAAAGAAAAAAAAAGTACAGTCAATCCACAGACTTTAAATAAGAAGTTAGTTTATATGTCTGTTAGTCAATCTCACATGGCAATGAAATAACAGACAAGGAAGTTTAAAGTATTATAGTATTAAAACCGGATTTTACTTCTAGACAGAAAAACAAGAAAGGTTAGAGGTAACATTAGTGCTTAAGTATCCAGAGTAGCTGAAAACCTGTAATTTTATGATATTCTGATACTTTGAAATGGGATTTTGCTAAGGGATTTTGTTTAAACTTAAATTAAATTTACTCATCCATCTTTTCATGAGCTAAGATCTCCTACTCTGTTATAATCATGTTATAATGCCCTGGTACTTTGAAAAAAATCTTTAATGGCATAGATATATTTCAATAGCACAAAATATATATTTTTTCTAAATCCCTACACATAGGGGGAGAATTGAAGAGATGGAATAATGGAATATTTTTTTCAAACAGTCCGATCATCAAACTGCTGGAGATGCTATATTGGTTTCGTTTACATATTTAAACCATGTCATTAATAATTTCAAGAAATTGTAGGATATTTTGTTTGATAAAGCTTTATTTCATTAATTTTTGAATGTTTCTTTATTCACTTCTATCACCTTCATACAAAACTGTATTTTTTCTTAAGTATTTGCCCAAAACATTAAGAGTGCGAATGGCTTACTTAATTTCTGAAGGTGATAGTCACACGATTTATGCGAGTTAATTTCGTGCGAATAGACAACAAAGCCATTTTGAGGGTGACTGACCAACACGTCCAAGTGGTTTAATATTTCAATACATTATTAGGGTCACTGGCTTTTTCTGTTGCACACTACTATTGGATATTATTTTTCTTGTTGTTAGGCACCTCAGCTAAAATATCCATAAAAAATCTACCTAATTTTATTAGTAACTCACGTTCTTATTGCATTGAACGAATGAGTTCAAAAATCATTGCGCAACACAGAATCATTACAATGCTTGCTTTATTAATAAGACAAGGCGTTCAAAGCTTTAGTAGCAGTGTTGAGTTAGTTGTAGGTTCAATAAACTGACATTTTAACTGCAAACAAGTAAATTTATAAGCCCTCTTCTTAAGATATCCCGGAATAACAATGAATTTTCGACGTCAAATGCGTCAGCCCTCTCGTGACGATGGGTGCTGTGGGTTGTAGTAATGTACCTACATTCAAAACGTCGAGAACATAAACACCAAAAGTGAAATCCGAACTATTATAATTGCTATTTAATAGTTTCAATATAATTATTTTTTCAACTCTAATTAGTAGGTATTATGTGAAATAAGTAATTTTCGGGGATGACCAGTTTTTGGCTAGTACAACCCTATGATTGTAGATAGATAAGTAGATAGGTACGACTGTAAACTAAGGTCTATTATAAAATACAAGCATAGGTAATGATTTTTCTTCCTCTAGTGGTCGTAAAGATTAGCAATTTCCCACTTGAGGTTCCCGTAAGCTAATTGAATCTTAAGGTATACTATGTAGGTACTTATTATTACTATATTTCGAAATAAGAAAAATCATTGCTCACTTTTAAAGAACATAATAATTGTAATCTTTTATACCAAATACCAAAAGTAATCCGATTGCCATAAAAACATACAAAACCGATGGGAAACGACATTAAAAAGCCGGCTCCTCAAAGTAAATGTTGTGTCATAAGTATAAAACTTTTTCACAATCGTCGGCACAACACAAAAGCTTTGACAAAAGTTCGGCAGTCGTTGTAGTGACAAAGAATGTGTTCTGTTTTGATTGTTGATAGGAAATCTAAAGATTTTACACTTGTGTATAAAACTGCCGATTCATGATCCAAATGGTCTGAATTGAGAAAAACGAACAATATGATATGTGTTGGCAAACAAAAGCTGCCGACAGCGAATGTGCAATGCAACTTTTTACAGCTCCAATTACCTCCGGCGGGAATTCAAAGCGAAACACCTGTTTTTCAAGCTATTTTTATTATAATATAGTGTGGTCGTTCAGTAGGAAGTGGAGATATTTTTATGTTTTGTAACTCCGACTAAAATAAGTCTTTATTCGCTAAGGTGCTAATACATCGACTTATCATAATTTCAGCAGGTTTTTTGAACCCCCATTCTAGAGGCTAATTATAACGCTATAAATATTTTTATGTAAAAAGGGCTGGTAAAAAATGCAAACGTGACAAACCCCATAAACACCTGAGTTTATAGGCCCAATGAAAAACGACGTGCCTTTGAAATCTGTTTCTGTGATGTTGGACAGGGTACGCCATTCTTTTGGCTGGGATTTATGTGTTTTATACGGCCAGTCTATAAATGCCGTACTTTTATTGGCCGCGAGACGTTTACTGATTAATAAAGTGGGTGGAGATGCGGAAGATGCTAACGACGGCGCTTCCTAGAAACGACTCATTTGATGAGAGTGAATTATTATGTATTCTTAATTATAGATAAACGTGTTATGTTAGAATTTAATACCTACAGGTTTAATTTGGTTGCGTATATGTCTATGCATCGATAAACTTCCTGAGAATACAATAATTAAATCTAGACAAGATCGAACTAAAGATATTCTCTGAGCGAAAAAGAACGTTATAAATATAATTTAAATTCAAACATTTTGTATCTCATTAAAGAATGCTACAACGTTAGGCAAAAACTTTGGTATCTACCTAATTTCGTACCGAGAAAAACAAAACTACCGAATTCTCCGTATAATAATTTGAAGGAGTTGATTTTATAGATTTTAAGTCTACTATTTATGAATTTATAGCTTTTTAGTCAACAAAGGAGAGTCTACGATGAGTTTAGTTTAGTTGAAGTTTGAGCGGTCTAAGGCATTGGTCGGAGGCATCCGCATTGCCGCATGCCGACTCGTGTGTTTCAACATTCAATCTGAATTACAATGTACGGAATTTACAGACTCCAAGCGGTCCCCTCGTGTCCGTATCCGAGCGGAATAAGAAGCAGCTTTACTGTTAACTCCATTGTTCACGGACACACCAAACAATGTATTTTTGCCGAATATGGCGACGCGATTATGTCAACGGGTGTGTTCTGTTTTTAAATAATGACCAACGTTTTGTTGCGAGCATCAAGAATAGCTTCGAAGTAACTTCGAAGTGTACGTTCTGCCGTCGTTCTGAAATGATAGCGTCACTTTATATTTTATTTTAAGACATTCCCAGGAATATTGAACAAGAATACAGTTTTTTGTTAAGGGTAGGTGTTCTAAGAATGACTATCGCTGGTGTCATAATTACAAGTAAAGGATAAAAACCTTGCAAATCCCATTTTGTTTCAGCAATGTAAACTCAAAATCTACTCTATGCAACAAAGAATCTTTTGGCCCGCGGCCCAAATCAAAACTAACGCTGTCATCAAGTGACTTGTCATTACATGACAGTTGCAAAGTTTCCGTTTGCTATGAAATTTGCCCAAGTTCTTTTTTTAATTAGTAGCCCTGCGGATCTTCTTGGAAGTAGACTTAATTTCACACCAACGCCCCCCTGTCAATGACATCTATGGGTCAAAAGATCCTTGTGGCACTACAGATAGTTAAAACATTTCGTTCGTACTAGTTAGCCAGAAGTAATCAATAGACTACCTAATCAATAGACCTACATTTGGAAAACTATAAAACGTAAACGGAAAAAAAATATTTTAGATACGCTTATGTAGAAGAGAGTGAGTAAGAGATAAATAGTGTGTGTGAGTGAGTGAGAGAGAGAGAGAGAGAGAGAGAGAGAGAAAGAGTGTTATTGAAGTGTTGTTACTTATACGTAGTAGTTATGCTCATGGTACAACTAATAAAAATTCTGACGGTAAAGTTCACTATAAACATTATTGTACCTAGTTATCCGCAAATAACTAAATTCTACGAAATTAAGACTTGGAAAATCCCGATTTCAAGATATTTGATTTCATCGAAACATTTTGTCTTCCTTCCTCTCAAACTGGATAACCCCGTAAAATAACATCGGACAATGAATGACGTAACGTACCAAAAGTTCACTAAACCTAAAACTACCTAAACTTAAAAGAAAAATAAGATGCTTACCAATCGATATCAATAATATTGACAGCCAGATAGGCGAAAAATGTGCGTAGCTACGCACTCTCGAGGTGGAATCCTAGATTGGGCAAAAATGTAATTTAGGGATAAAAATACCTCCAGTATCAGTCCGAAATCCGGAATTGTGTTCGGTACAGTGGCAATAGGCACGCCCCTTATTACATGGGACCTAACATAGTCGGCGAAAAGTGAGTATAGAGTTTTGGCAGTAAGTCGAAGAGTAATGTTTTCAATTTGTCTTAATTTCCAAAACTTGTGTTATTTCGAATAATAATGTGTAATGTTGGTGGAATATAACCATTATGTATTCTTATATGTGCATGAGTGAAGGTAATTGTAACAAAGTGTTAAAACGTGCCTTTTCGACTTCCCTCAAAACGGCCGTTGCAATTGGTATGTAAAGTATCCACCGCTTTACTGTCCAGGGTGGGGTACTTCATTAATTTCATTATCATCGTTGTCATCAAATTCATCGGGGAGTCGAATTAATTTAAACAAACACGATTATATAACTCACTGGACACTGGCAAAATACACTTATAATTAGTGTGAAGCCATAACTTGAAGAAGAAGACGCGTACACAACACGGGGTTTGGTTTTTGGCGGGAAGTCGAAGAGTGATGTTGTCAATTTGTTTTAATTTCCAAAACTTATGTTATTTCGACTAATAATGTGTAATGTTGGTGTAATATTAACCATTATGTGTTCCTATATGTGCATAAGTGAAGGTAATTGTAACAAAGTGATAAAACGTGCCTTTTCGACTTCCCTCAAAACGGCCGTCGCAATTGGTATGTAAAGTATCCACTGCTTTACTATCCAGAGTGGGGTACTTCATTAATTTCATTATCATCGTTGTCATCAAGTTCATCGGGGAGTTGACTTAATTAAAACAAACACGATTATATATCTCACTGGACACTGGCAAAATACACTTAAAATTAGTGTGAAGCCATAACTTAAAGAAGAAGAAGAAGAACACGGGGTTTTTTGGCGGGTAGTCGAATAGTGATGTTGTCAATTTGTTTTAATTTCCAAAACTTGTGTTATTTCGACTAATAATGTGTAATTTTGGTGGAATATTAACCATTATGTGTTCTTATATGTGCATGAGTGAAGGTAATTGTAACAAAGTGATAAAACGTGCCTTTTCGACTTCCCTCAAAACAGCCGTTGCAATTGGTATGTAAAGCATCCACCGCTTTACTATCCAGGGTGGGGTACTTCATTAATTTCATTATCATCGTTGTCATCAAGTTCATCGGGGAGTTGACTTAATTAAAACAAACACGATTATATATCTCACTGGACACTGGCAAAATACACTTAAAATTAGTGTGAAGCCATAACTTGAAGAAGAACAAGAAGTGTACACAGCACCAGCGTTCGGAACCGTACGATAATTATCGTACACATACGATAATTTTGTGCCTACGTACGATGTACGATAGCATATTATTATCGTACGCAGATTGTACGATAATTTCTATCATGATGCAAAATTTGAGAATTTATATTATTCCACTCATGCGCTGATAGTCTAAATCACAGTAGCATGATTTTATTTTGTCCAATAAACACCCATTCATATCCATTTCTTCTTTATAAATACAAAATTTTGGCGTGTTCCATACCCAACTTGCATGGGAACAGTGAAATTTTGTCTGAGTGAATTTTAAGCTTGGCGCGTTTATTGAACTTAAAGTGGAAAGGGAATCAGTTCAGGTCTGTACCACGTGTAAAACATTTGGGTTTCAGTGTTCTGTTGATTTGACAGCGGTGGTTTAAAAAAGATAAACTATAGAGTACTTGCATGCATATCAATATTACAATTTATATGATTTATTTATCTATAATAGACATTATCCTAAAAAATACGATAATTTCGATCCATGTACGATAATTTTACGCCCCTGGTACGATAGTCAGTCCACTTCAAGTTGCTAACGCTGCACAGCACACTTCTGCCACCCCCGTTTAGAAATATGAGCGTGAAGCGTTTATTTTTTAAATTTTATATTTCCTATTATGTAATTCTAAGTAGGTTAAGTTACGTTACGCATGAATTCTGTAACCTCGTTCAGATCGTGAACTTCCATAGACATCTATTGTTATATCTCCTATTGTTATAATCATCCCCGAACTACATTTTGTGAAAGATTCTTGTATATAACAAATGATGTAACTTAAACTATTCTAATTATTTCCTTATAGACACAACTGACAACTGTTTAGATACGACGGTAGGACCAGCCGGGATTGCGTCAGAGAGCGGAAAGGTTGCGGCATTCGCGGTTACATTAATCTATTGCGTTTGCGCATCCTACAGTTACCCAATAAGGTTGCATTAGATCAAAACTGGTTATTTGAATTATCATAACATACTTTCTTTTGCATATTCATAACATGTATCTACCATATATAAAAATATGTTCTGTAGCGAATGATTGTAGAGAAGGATATTGCGTTTTATCCTGTAAGTAGAGTTTTCTGTAAGGTTTCAAGGAAATACATGTACTGATGTAGGTATACATATTTAAGTAAATATACGTCCGTGTTATATGTAATTAATTGATTAATTATTGTGTTTTTTTTTTCTAAGTGATTGATGGGGAGAACCATATAAATAGATAATTGCAGGAAAATGTTAACAAGAGGTACTATCTTGTCACAAAATGAATTCGTGGAATAACTTTGGAAGAGCGGTAAGGTTATACGAGGACAACAATTTATTCTCGAAAATTATAGGTCATGTTGATTCACAATGCTTTTTATTGTCCACCTTCCTGTCAACTTACTTTGAAATAATCAATTTCGGTAGATAGGTATATAGTTTATTTGTAAATTCCGATGGCGTGGTCTGATACATTAATTCAATTTGATTCTTTGAAAAAAATATAAGCTTAGCGGTTTATGGCATTTCAATAATTTATCAATATCTATAGAAATAATTAGGCATGTGAACGCTCTAAGTTCCGGTGCGTTCGTGGAAATAGTAATTTTCACGGTAAGTATGCGCCGGCGCATGTGCGCACGTGGCTTGGAGGCCGGAGAGGTGTAGGGGGGAGGCAGGAGGACCTGGGGAGGGGCGGAGGCCGAGTCGGGAGTCGGTGACCGCACATGCGTCGTCTTGCATAAGGAGCCGCCGGTCTTTATATTCCGGTAAGGTCGCGGACTCCCCAACTAGCCAGAATGGTGCGAAACTATTCATGTTGACACTTCTCGAGTACCTGTTAACAATTGTCATTTTTTTGTCATCGTTATTGTCATACTGATGAGTAACGCCCGCCATTCCATGAAAGCGGTGCATAATTTATTGACGATGTCAAATATGTGACTTCACACCGAATCACTTCTCCATATATGTGATAGCACAATAGGTATAATAATTACGTTCTTCCATTGTGGTAATGTTATCTGTAATGTCTACGCACTTTCCCCCTAACCAGAGTTAGTTGAATAATTCGCTACGAACCTGGGTTGTTTTAGGTATGCGAATACAAAATTCATGCCTAACCAGTCATAGAAATCTGTGGCGAATGATTCTTTACTTTTATCTACAAGTATAGAAGCTCTTACTACAGAGACAAAGCACTGCGCTGCATCAGTATGCGGCGGAGCCTGGCGCTTCCTGCTGGCCGCGTTCCTATAACAAGTGTTGCCATCGTAATCTTTTCAAATTTACACTAAACGATATATCGGCTGTTGATAAAATTCGAGATATTTAAGAGGTTGGTTGATGCCTGGATTTTGGTACATCTTAAGGCCTTTCTCTTACAGTGGACTTCTTTTTATGTGGTTTACAGTTGTTTTGTCATCCTATCCTATTATCGTGACAATGCAGTCGGAAGTGGCTGGGTTCTGACTCTGAGGAGAACCTCAAGAGTCAGAACAGGCCGAGGCCGAGGCAGAGTCAGCCCGCTTCGATGTTACAATATTTACAGCATGTCTGCCTTGGAAACGATATTAAGAAGTTGATTGTGCTAAAGTAACTATAGAGATTGTTAATCGCGATCCGCATGTAAACAGATACATACATATATGTAGTACGATTTTTCAAGACTAATAAACAGATCGAGATAGCGTTTAGGTTAATATAAGTTCTAAATGCCTTACAAACCTACAGGTAAAGTCCAATTCTTATCAAGGAAGAAACCAGAACGAATGCAAGGGTTGTGGTTGGTAACGATGTGCTGGAGCAAGTGAATGAGTTTGTATATCTTGGATGCGCATTCAGTAAGGATGGAAAATACACCGCTAACATAGAGAGAAGAGTGAGTGCATGGAACAGAGTGAATGGTGCGATGGGAAAGCTACTTGGGAGCCGGCACTTAAGCCAAAAGGCGCAGCTGGTCATACATAACGGAGTGCTTGTCCCAACGCTGTTATATGGCAGCGAGAGCTGGGTATGTAAGAAGGAGAATGAAAGTAGGATAAATGCGGTGGAAATGCGAGCTCTGTGGAAGATGTGCGGAGTGAAGCTGACCGACCGCATTCGCAACAGCGTAGTAAGAAAGCGAATAGGCATGAAAGATAGTATCGGTGTAAAGATGAGAAAGAGTATGCTCCGTTGGTTCGGGCATATACAAAGAATGTCAGAAGAAAGAATGACAAAACAGATATACAATGCGAAAGTGGAAGGATGTAGGTACCAGGGAATACCTAGACTATCTTACCATGACCAAATAGACCGAGTCTTATCTGAAGGACAAGTCAAGAGTCTTCGAGGCCAGCGTGTATAAGACGATCTATGAGCGTGGAGGAAGCCAGAGAGGTATGTAAGGAAAGAACCTGTTGGAACTCTGTACTCTCTGCGTACCCCGCAAGGGATCTAGCGTGATAATATAGATAGATAGATAGAAACATTCCGTTACAGAGCCTGGCAGGCTCAATATAATGAATGTGGCGATACATAAATATTATATTCTATCGACGTCAACGACGTCGTAAATCGGTAAAACGTTTAAAGCTTGGTATCACTACCAGCGGCAGCTATGGTAATTTAATTGTACAATACGACAACGGAATGGATTGGGTACCTAGATGACGGTGACGGCTGGTGTAATGCGGGAAAACCGCCTATATTGTTCCCGAGTAATTTAGTTTCGCCACGTATTTCTGAGGTTTTGATGTTCAGCAAACATTACCTATGCGGCCGCTTCGTTTTATTTATGTTCTTTCTTCTATATAGTAGATATTAAAATTAGGCATCAAGGAAAATAAATTTAAAGATAGTCGATAAGAAACTCTGCTCTATCCTGGTTCATTGGTAAATGTAATGTTTGACACATACATTCCTGGTTCTATGTAATTTTGAATGCACACCAACAAAATAACAAAGGTACACAATGCCTTTTCTGTAATCGCCTTATTTACATGAATTCGATGGAGTTAAACCAATGCTTTTAACAGTTTTAGTCTGCGACCACAGCTTCGAGAATATAGTATGTATATTGAATGTGGATAAAATTTGTAATATCGTATTGTTTTCACACGCTTTTAGCTTGACCTGCATATATCTATGTAACGGAATCGTGCAACGTAATTTTAACCAACTTCAAGGTGTTCGATTAACTTAAATTTTATTAAATTGGTATACTTATGAAGGATTAAGTATATACGAATACCATCTATATATTTATAAAACTCTACTTAATATAAGTTCATTTACTGGAGTATAGATAAGTGCCGCGTGGTTCCCGGCTTAGAATAGGACCAACCCATCTCATCCCATCGGGTGTCGTACAAGGCGACTAAGGGAAAACTAGGGAATGGGCAGCAGCGTTCCCTTAACACTTTTACAACCAAAAACTGCGCTCGCCAACCCGCCTGCCAAGCGTGGCGAGTATGGCAAACACCCCCAACCAATATGGAAGAAAGCAAGAATACCAGGCCCCTAGTCCCCGGCGGTCCTGTTCGTCCTGGCCACGGTAGCAGCCATGGTAACGACAGGACAAGGGGTGCTAAGAATCTCCGGCAGAGATTCGGCTACCACCAAAACCGAAAATTGGCCCTGGTGACATACAACGCACGCACATTGAGGACAAATGAGAAGCTAGTTGAGCTGGAAGAAGAGTTAAACAAGTTGCGGTGGAGTATTGTTGGTTTATCGGAGGTCCGAAGAGAGGGCGAGGACACGATAACCTTAAAATCCGGCAACTTGTTTTACTACCGGGAGGGCGAACAGCAGTCCCAAGGTGGTGTCGGATTTATCGTCCACAAGTCACTCATAAACAACGTTGTGTCCATCACTAGTGTGTCGAGCAGGGTAGCGTACCTGATACTCAGAATATCCAAAAGATATTCGCTGAAGGTCATACAGGTCTACGCACCGACCTCGGCATACTCAGATGATGAGGTCGAAGTTATGTATGAGGACATTAGTAGAGCCATACATACTTCCAAAGCACACTTTACAGTAATTATGGGTGACTTCAATGCGCGACTGGGCAAACGGGGCGATGATGAGTTGAGAGTGGGGCAATTTGGATATGGGCAGCGCAACCCCAGGGGTCAGAGGCTGGCCGAATTTCTGGAGAAGGAGGGACTCTTTATGATGAACTCTTTCTTCCAGAAGCCGTCTCATAGGAAATGGACCTGGATGAGCCCTGATGGTTTCACAAAAAATGAGATAGACTTCATCATGAGCACCAAGCGACAAATATTTAATGATGTCTCCGTGATTCACAGGGTAAAAACCGGCAGTGATCACCGAATGGTCAGAGGCACATTAAATATTAATGTCAAAATGGAAAGATCGCGTCTGATGAAGTCTACGCTCCGACCTTCTATTACACATATCCAAAACCCCGAGAACTTTCAACTCGAATTGTCAAACCGCTTCGAATTGCTAGACAGCAGCGCATCAGTGGACGAAATCAACAATAGGTTGGTAGAGACTGTCCATACGGTCGGGTCTAAGCATTTTAAGCCCCACCGTAAAAATAGGCCTCAAAAGCTATCCGACTACACCCGAAACCTTATGGCTGAGCGACGTACCATGAGACTCCAAACCTCCGATGATGCTAAGTCCTATAGGCAGCTCAATGGACAGATATTGAAGTCCTTGCGACACGATCTACGGTCCTTCAACACAAGACGTATTGAGGAGACCATAAAGCAGAACAAGGGCTCCAAAGTGTTCGCAAGAGCCGCGTCGATTGGGCAAAGCCAGTTGACGAAGCTGAAGACGGAGGACGGAAACGTAACGTCGAATAGGTCAGAGGTGCTCAGGGAGATAGAGAGGTTCTATGGACAGTTGTATACCTCAGTAGCTGAACCTATTGTTGACTTGGTAAAAGACCCAAGAGCCAAGCTAACCCGACACTACACTGAAGATATCCCGGACATCAGCCTGTACGAGATTAGGATGGCTCTCAACCAACTTAAAAACAACAAAGCGCCGGGTGAAGACGGAATTACTGCAGAGCTTCTGAAAGCGGGCGGATCGCCGGTACTTAAAGTCCTTTAGAGGCTGTTTAATTCCGTCTTGCTCGAAGGAAAAGCGCCGGAAGCATGGAACAGGGGTGTGGTGGTACTCTTTTTCAAGAAAGGTGATAACACTTTATTAAAGAACTATAGGCCCATCACACTGCTGAGCCATGTTTACAAGTTGTTTTCGAGAGTCATCACGAATCGTCTCGAACGCAGGCTTGATGATTTCCAGCCTCCCGAACAAGCCCGTTTCCGGAAAGGCTTTAGTACCATAGACCACATACATACGCTGCGGCAGATTATACAGAAGACCGAGGAGTATAATCGGCCACTATGCTTGGCGTTTGTGGACTATGAGAAAGCCTTCGATTCGATCGAGACTTGGGCGGTTCTTAGATCTCTCCAGCGATGCCGCATTGACTATCGGTACATCGAAGTGTTGAAGTGCTTGTATAATAACGCCACCATGTCAGTCCGAGTACAAGGGCAGTGCACGAAGGCGATCTCCATAAAAAGAGGAGTAAGACAGGGAGACGTCATTTCTCCGAAACTGTTTACGACCACCATAGAGGACGCCTTCAAGCTCTTGGAATGGCGAGGACTTGGCATCAACATCAATGGCGAATACATCACTCACCTTCGATTTGCCGACGACATTGTGGTCATGGCGGAGTCGCTGGAAGATCTAGGACGAATGCTCGGCGACCTCAACAGAGTATCTCAACAAGTGGGTCTTAAAATGAACATGGACAAAACGAAAATAATGTGTAACGTCCATGTCGTACCCACCGCACTCACCGTTGGGAACTCTACTCTTGAAGTTGTCGACGAATACATTTACCTGGGACAGGTAGTCCGGTTAGGTAGGTCCAACTTTGAGAGAGAGGTCAATCGGCGAATCCAACTCGGCTGGGCAGCGTTCGGGAAACTGCGCAACATCTTCTCATCCAAAATACCTCAGTGCCTAAAGACTAAAGTTTTTAGTCAATGTGTGTTACCAGTGATGATATATGGATCAGAGACGTGGTCTCTTACAATAGGTCTCATAAAAAAGCTCAGAGTTGCTCAGCGAGCTATGGAGAGAGCTATGCTCGGCGTTTCTCTACGTGATCGAATCAGGAATGAAGAGATTCGTAGAAGAACCAAGGTCACTGACATAGCCGTTAAGATTAGCAAGCTGAAGTGGCAATGGGCGGGCCACATAGCGCGAAGATCGGACGGGCGTTGGGGCAGAAAGATTCTAGAGTGGAGACCACGTATTGGCAAGCGCAGCGTGGGACGACCACCTGCCAGATGGACCGACGATCTTGTGAAAATCGCAGGAAGTCGTTGGATGCAGGTGGCATCGGACCGGTTACGCTGGAAAGCGATTGGGGAGGCCTATGTTCAGCAGTGGACAAGTATAGGCTGAGATGATGATGATGAGATAAATTCTTATTTTTAGTCATTAATGTAATTAATTCTTGTGTAACAATATTTATATTTTAGGATGAGCTTTAAAAATCGGTTAAAAATCTTTTTGGGACGGGCCCAATACTGGTCAAAAGATTTTAAACCGATGTTAATTTACTGGTTCATAAAATCCAGTTAATTAACTAGGCATTTTTATTACGATACTTCGTTAGTCTAAATAGTAATTCAATGTAATCACTACGTGCACACGACATTTTTGAACTAAATGTTATTTTAGTTTAATTAAGCTCTAATGTTAATATTTCATTCATCATTTTCTTTTTTTATTTTTGCTTTAATACATGCCATGAATTCAAGCAAGAAACAGTATCAAAGGTTTTGATATACCCATAAAATACTACAGACAGCACTTGAGGCTATTGTTAATAGAGAATTGAGTATTAAAAAGACAGTCCTTTACATTACTCTCATATCTACCATAAATAATGAAATATCTAATAAAGCTCCCTGATAAATTAGTTTACCATCTGAACTTGCCGTTGACGAAATAGCTAAACTTACTCTATATCACCTAAAAGTCGTTCATTACAAGAGCTAAGTCTCCGATTTTGTTCTTCGGGTTTATCTTGCTACCTTTATCAGGTCATTGGCCCATCGAGACCTGTCCACTCCACGCCATCCTGTACGTGGTCATCATTCGAGAACTTTTCTTCAACAATAACTATGAGTTTTACGAATGATCCACTCCGCTCATTACTACCTAATTTTGGCAATTCTGAAAGTTATGTCGGTGTTTTGATTTTCCTGTTGATTTCTTAATTTCTGATCTGAGGCCACAGGGAAACTCCAAGCGTTGCTTTCCATTGGCTTCTAGGTGATCTTGAGCCTTCTTATGAGACCCTTCGTAAGCGACCACATCTCAGTGGCATAGTCTGATTAAAGATTGCGGTATTTTGGATAAGAAGATGTAGCGAAACTTAGACTTCTTTTTCGAAGTTGTGTCTACCTAATTTGTCTTATATATATACAATCGTCTACAACTTTGCAAAGTCTTCAATCTCCACAGGAGTGCATATAAAATGGAGATTTGATATGATCTTCATATCCGTTTATTCTTCTCCGTTCTTCATTTTTAGACCATACAGTAGAAAAACTCCACTTATGTTATCTAGCTGAGCTAAGAGATGTATTCATTGTTGATATTAATGCCGTGTCCTATCCAATTCAGTAGCTTCAAGATGTCTTCCATTGCAGCGTAGAACAGTTACAGAGATATTACATCTCCCTGTCCCTGACCTTGCTTTAATTGGATGGCTTTTGGGCTTTAATCCTGGAGACGGACTGACATGGTGGCACCTTAAGGTTATTGATGAAAATTCCTAATATTGAAATGATGAGAAGGATTCTATGTATTAGTAATATTAGAAACATAACTGTGATTTGAATCCTGCTAACTGCATCTGATGTTACTTACCAATAATAAGGTATTCAATACTTTTTTATGATTTAGACCAGGCATATGAATGTTAAAAATGATTAAATTTCCTTAAAAAACACTAATTTTCACTAGTTTTCAATGAATATTACTGATTGGGAGCCATTATTATACCTGAGTTACTATCACCTATTACAACTTTTATTACTACGAAAATACCATTTGTTTCTGTTTTAGAATTTTCGTAGGTGTATAACGTTGTTGGGGAGTTGATTTTCAAAAGCTTATATATTATATAATTACTATTTTAATTCTATCTATCTATCTATCTATAACCTCACGCCAGATCCCTTGCGGGGTAGGCAGAGAGTACAGAGTTCCAACAGGTTCTTTCCTTACATACCTCTCTGGCTTCCTCGACTCTCATAGTTCGTCTCATACACGCTCGCCGGTTACGGAGACTCTTGACTATTTTAATTATGTTAATAATAATAATAATAATGTCAGCCTATACTGCCCACTGCTGGACAAAGGCCTTCCCTCACAAATCGAGGTGAGAGAGATTAGGTCATACTCCACCACGCGGACCCAGTGCGGATTGGTGGAGGCAGGTTTGTGGCCACCTGCTGTTGGAACTTATCAAGCCGCCTTTTAAGGCTTCCAACTCGGCTTAACGACTACCCCATTAAGAGGTAGCCGGGACCACCGGCTTAACGTGCCTTCCGAAGCACGGAGACGCTCGAATATGAAAATGCCACAAACGTTCACCCATCTCGGGCCGACCGAGTCGAACGCTGCTTAACCTTGGTAATCGGTAAGAATACCGCGGTCGCACAGCGCTACGAGCGCCTCCACAGCGCTACGAGCGCCTTATTATGTTATGCCTAATTATGTTAATTTACTGTTTATTGGTAAATTTTATGCATTTACTGGGGTTTTTGGGGTCATTTTGGATTTAACTCTAAATATATTATAAAATTAATAAAATAATAATTTATAATTAATAAAATAATTTTAGCCCTGTTAAGAAACAGTCCCACCATTGGGCAGGGGCCTCCTCTCAGACTGAGGGAGTTGAGGCCACAGTCCACCACGCTGGCCCAGTGCGGGTTGTCGAATTTCACACACCTTCGAGAAACTCTTACGCATGCAGGTTTCCTCACGATGTTTCCCTTCACTGTTAAAGCGAGTGCTAGTTAATTTTTAATACGCGCATGCTTACGAAAAGCCAGTTGTGTGCCTGGGTTTGAACCCGAGACCTCTGACTTTGCAGTCCAACGGTCTAACCACTAGGCTGTCACTGCTATATAAATATACATATTTAGTCATAAAAGGGACTACATTGGTAATCTTAAACGTTTGTCTAATACTAAAATATACATTTAAACTATATCCTTTAACGGTAACACACTGAAATAAATTTTTAAAGTTGGAAATTTTCTTAATGTTTCATTCACTGGAGCACTTACCCTAATTCGCCACTAGATCAATCCACCGAGGCAATCTCTGTCTTCATTTTAATGTGATGTACTTAGCTTATAAATGTTAGGACCGTAAATCAATGATAAGACATAATAAAACCTTGGCCAGCTGAGTCCCATCATGCGGTTCTATCAGTTACGTGATCCCTACGTGGTACAAGGGCGTTGACACCGCGGCCCAGGTCGGCTTTGTGCCAAATGTGAATAATAACTATGTACAGAACGGCCCCCCACGTGTCACAGCACCAAATTGTATTCAGATCCTTGTTTGACAGCGGAATTCAAATGCGGCCGATTCTCATCTAAGTATGTAGGTACTTAGTGGTACGTGATGGAAAATTATGTAGGGAAACGAATATTTACGATCGAATTTTACATTCGGAACCCATGCGGAATGTTTTCGGCTAGCAAGATATATATTTTACTGTTGTACCACCTGGCCTCCCGATTAAAAAAACGTATGTAACCTACCTTTAAGCCACTTGTGCCTAATGTTTTATTAAAACAAACCAATAAATCGACCACGAAGAAAATTCAAGCATTCAAATTAATTCAACCGGAATGTTTAGAATGTACATCCTTGTTTGGTCAGTATGTATTACAAGTTATAAAACAATAGAGTGCTCACAGTTCAATACGCCACCAATACCAATAGGTACATTGAATTAATATTGTTTATTTAAATATTATAAAGTAAGTACGTTATAATAGACCGACAAAAAATATTACGATTCATATTAGGAATAAATTTGCATGAGGTGTCTGCACTATTTATTGGGCTGTAAAACTGGTTGATTAATTTATACTTATTGTTATTCGCTGTGACGTGCGCATACGAAATAATATAGAGCTGGTATAAAGCAAGAGGCTTAGAATCAAAACTCGTTATTTGTATAACGGAACAAAATGCGACCTCCGGTATCGGAAAACGGAATCATTTTGATGAGGAAAATCATACAATATACATAATTGTTTCATGATTTTTATAAGGGTTTTATATTATATTTACTAAGTTAAGATGTTCTAGAAGCAAGGAACAAAAAATCACGTGGGTTTCTTATGTGAAATAATAAACCAAGTTTTCCTCGTTCACAAATCTCTAGCATTATAAATAGAGATATAAAAAATATGTATTCATATATACCTATTATCACAATCTTTATAGGCTCTACTGCATACATATACGTCATCTGATAAAATAAATGTTAATCTTTGTGTGTATTTAAGAAATCTGTGCAAAAGTAAGGAAGTAATGTGTACTTTTTTATGGATATGCGAATGTAGAATTTCATCAGTAGGTACAAAAGCTTTTATGGAACTTAATGTAGATGATCCTTATATTAACGAGTATTGCTGAAACTGTCTCTAATTTATCCTAGTTATGATACAACCTCCAAATGAGCGTGTGTGTGTGAATGATGTACGCTGTTGGCCGCGAGGCCTTTACAGCTTCACCGGACTTAAAGTTGAGCGTGCAACTACTACTCTCTAGCCAGCCAGAAGGGCAAGAGGCGACATACTCGAGGGCGCCTCTTCGAGGCGCCCTCGGTTGGGACAGTCGCTGTAGGGGGACGGGTGCACTACTAAGTGCACCGGTCAACCGCCGGCTATGGGAGGGGATCTACTACTACGTCGTCGTCGTCGCCCGTATTCTGAGCGGAAAGAAGGGATGACAAAGCATCGGGGGGGTCGGTGAGAACATGTCGCGGCCGGCGGTGGCGGCAGGGGTCGGGGGGAGATCGTAGTCGGCGGTGGCTACGATTAACGGATAACCTCCAAATGAGCATTCATTTTGTAATATATACATAACGCAGCAGGTGGTAGATACATAAATGCATAATTTGAAAATTATAAATTGAAATTCACGCTAGAAATACTAAATATTTCGAATTTTGTGATCACCTTTTAGATATTGAAAGGATAACTTGACGAAGGCTTGATGTAGTTGTAGGGGTTTAGGCAGATTATTTATTGAATCGATTAATCGCGGCTTCGATCGGACGGGACAAATCTTTGTCTAACCAACACGTTACGTTTGTTTCGGTCTGAGTGTTTGTGAATGTGAATTTTGTCTTAAGACTTGAGACTAGGATTTTTGTAAAGAAATAAAAAAGAAGAGAATTCTTACATAATCCTAAAATTCCCGAATGTTTTTTATAAACCCTGTTTTTTTTATAAAACCAGCTCGTGGCGGTAAACGCAACTGCTCCGATGCGCACTTGAGCGCCGCGTGCCGCATACAAATTACGATATTTGGCGGTCAAAGTGGTCACTAACTGAAGTAAATTTATTGGTTATGTGTACACGGTAACATTACACGACGTATCATCACGTATACGGCATGTGAAAATCAGTTTATAGCTATTGATACCTGGAATGTTGTGGTAATTGCTTCCGGTCACATACTTATGTATATTCTTGGAATACATAACGTTGTTATACGTGGGCAAGTATAAATGGCAGGTGGTGTATAAATAAGTATTATTTTATGGTTCATACATAGATCAGAAAAGATGGTAGACGGGCACGAGGAGTGTGTACGATAAAGCGGTTTTATTATCACCTAAGAATAACTTAACTCAGAAATGTAAAGAGAGACAGAAAACAAATTAGCTCGAACAAAATATTTTGCTTTTAATTTACCTAGTATGGGTATGTATTAAGAAAAATAAAACTAGGTATTCTACGTACGTTTTTACTACAATAATAGTACAAAATACGCTGAGCTGTATTGTATACTTAAAGATAATAGGTATACGTCTACTTATTTCAATATATTAAAAAATCTTTGTAGTATGTGATGTGGTGATGGCGTGGCGTTACGTCGTAACTTTAATATCATACGACAAAGCTGTCAATGTCAACAGTGTTGCATTTTTTTCATTTGGAATAACACCCGCGGTATTCGGGATGTTCCATACCTTATTACTTTAGTCTGAGGCTTTACAGTAGAAATATATAAAAGAAAGACAATAGGTTTACCTACCGAGAAATCGGAGTCGGATGTTGTAGTGTTTTTTTTTGGTAGGTAGACTTCATCTTTATTACGTCACTTGTTCGCAAATGTTTTGTAAATGGTGCGTTATGACTGGTAATGAATCGTCACACGTATAATCATGATACAATTCGTAGGTAGATTTTCATCGTGTTCTTGTTCTGCATTGTAATATTGACTATATATGCATGATACATCAATTTGTTGAAAATAATGCAATGACGATTTTTAATACATATACTTTAAGCGCAATACTTATGTACTACCTACAAAAACTTACCTACGCGGAAAGTCCCCACTTTACCTGCACAGAATATCAAACAGTAAGATGACGAGACCTTACTACGTTGTAAGTAAGGAATGACACGTAATAATAGTTAAATATTAACATTGTGTATTTTTAAGGGATAATTAAAGGAGAAATAAAATTATGGAATTGTAGTTGAATGTATAGATGGCAGCACATGTTGTTTCTATTGTTTTGCATAGCGACATCTATTGCCCATTAGCATAGGTACTATAACATAATGTTTACTGCTAGCCCACAAGAGATGGCAGTATATGTATCATATATGTAAAATATGAACCGTTTAATTAAAATATTTTATATTACTTAATAGGTAATGACAATAGAATAAGAATATTACTTAACACACATCAATTTTGTAGGACATAATAAAAATTATTATTACGTTGACGACAACTTGGTCTAGGATTAAGGTGTATGCAGGGCTCCCAAGCCCAGCTGAAGAAAACAGAGCCGACTGGCTGCCGCTGCTGCTGCTTGTTGAGCGGCTCAGCCGCAGCAGACCGGCTTTCGCGCCGCTGGCGCGCAGGATGTGGAGATGCCCGTGGCCTCAGATCTTACAGTCTCAGTACACGGGTGTCTCCAACGAATTAACCTGGTTAGACTCGGGGGAGTCTGTCACCCATTTCGAGGGGGAGACGCCATGCTGAGTGACACCAGCATGGCGTCTAGTAGGGGGAAGAGAGAGCGCTCTGTACACGCTCTCGAGGGGGGCTTGAAAAGGCAGTCCGTGTCGCGGCCGCGTGAAGAATATTTCGTTACCGTAGCCTTGACATTATGCGGCCAAGGTGGTGTCACCGCAGGGTTTTTTGTCGGTACACTTGGTGCATCGACGGCCGGGTCATTCCGACCGTCGATGCACCAAGGACTCCGACATAACCCCTCCGCGTTCCCCCGAACGCGGACGGGTACCCTATAGTACCCCTATAAAGGGTTTTCCCTGCATCAAAAAAAAGAAGGGATTAGGGTGTATGCCGCTCCACTCACTGAGTTGAGTTGTCGCACGGCGGGGCATCCGATCACGAGGTCCCATATTCGAATCCTAGTACCGGCAGTGTTGTTGGGACTTTTCCATTTAAAAATTCTCAGTAACAGCCCGGGGTCTGGAATTGTGCCCCATATAATAATAACAGAGTCGCCTCCTCCTGTAACCTTAAATAGTTGATGAAATGTACACACACATCATCTATCACCTCCGCTTGGGGTTTATAGGCGTAATTCCGTACTTCCTAGGGGTAGTGGTGCTTTTTGTTATTGTTGCAGAATCAGAATGTGTTTTATTCATGTAATTATTATCCATTATAGTCTTTATGAATCGTACGAATAGTAACAAAGACTCTGCATTCCTGTATACCTACGGAGATTAAGAGATAGATCCATAGGTACGTACTGTAACAATCGAATTTTACTATGAGAGTCTACTTAATAAATAATGTCGGTAGATAGCCTAGATACCTCAACGACGTAGACACTTATATTATTATTCGTGTCAGTGTTGAGAAATATCATCATAACTAACCTACAGTTCTAATCTCATTGTTATGCAAGCCCCGTTCCTTACGTTAACAGTTACTACACAAATATAATCGTCATTCAATGTACAACACTTACGTCATACATAATATTTCCGATCAATCAATACACTATATAATAATAATATTCGTTTCTATTGTCCCACTGCTGGGCAAAGGCCTTCTCCCACAAATCGAGGTGAGAGAGATTAGGTCATACTCCACCACGCGGACTCAGTGCGGATTGATGGAGGCAGGTTTGTGGCCATCTGTTGTTGGAACTTATCAGGCCGCCTATAAGGCTACCAACTCGGTTTAACGACTACCACATTAAGTGGTCACTGGGACCAACGGCTTAACGTGCCTTCTCCGGTCGGTTTGTCCGGTCTAACGGTCATCTCAGGCCAACTGACCCGAACGTTGCTTAAGCTTGCTGATCGCTAAGAATACCGCAGTCACACAGCGCTACGAGCGCCTTCAATCATTATACTACGATAGGTTAATAAATTGTTTTATGTATGTGTAGGTATTAAGTCCTACTAATAATATTAATACGAAAGTTTGTGAGGATGGATGTACGGATGTTTGTTACTCTTTCACGCAAACACTACTAAACGAATTTTGATGTCAACTGTACACTGATATAGCTTGTGCATCAGAATAACACATAGGCTTAAAAAAACTATTTTTCGGATTTTATCGCGGTTTATTTTTGATTTTTAAGTTCCCGACGTTTCCATATTCGATTCGAATACTTATATAGGATAAACAAAAAGACCGGTAAAAACTCGGGTTAAAGAACACATGGCTGACCTAAAACACCGTCGCTCAAAGAAGTCTGCAGTCTGTGAACATGTCCTTGACCGCACCCGCCATAACATCAGATTTGATAGACCACAAATCCTGGTGAAAGAACACCGATTCCTACCAAGGATGTTTCGCGAGGCTATTGAAATTAAAAACACATCCTAATTTCAATAGAGAAGATGGCTGGGTGCTTCCATCGACTTAGGATCCGGTAATTAATATAATCAAATCCAAAACCAAGCATAACACTGCAAGACCTCAAGACACCGTGAGCTCATTCTGCATAGATCGGACCAACAACAATATTTAAAAAGTTCGAGGGTACCCCGGAACAACTAAGCCTTTTGGACGTCTAACACCTCAGTCCTTTCCGTGACCATAGGTGCTGCAAAGCACTCGAAACGTGGGGAACTTAAAAATCAAAAATAAACCGCGATAAAATTCGAAAAATAGTTTTGTTTCATGTGTAATATTCGCGTAAATCTAAGAACTCAGTAACACATAGGCTATAATTTATAAAGATGCATTTTTAGTCGACGCCGCAGGCGGCCGCTAGTTATTCAGAAAACAGGCAATTATTAAGCTTAGCTATGCACGTTGTAGCATGCGAGACATTAGGAAAATAACCAAGATTTACTCGACTTAGCTACAAAAGGGTGGTAGCAAGTTTTACACCTAATTTATTTTGTTGTGACATTTATGACAGTTGACTGAAAGATAGAGGGGGCAAACGAGTTCGCGGGTTGCCTTATGTTAAAAAATCACTAACCGCCTATGTGAAAGAAGAAAGAAAGAAGGAAAGAAAACTTATTTATTTTGATTAACCACATATTCCAAAAACAAAGTAACAACAATAAAGAGTATTTAATTCTAAATAAAATAAATATAGACACATGTCGTCATCAAAATGGGCTCCCACAGCACAGAAACAGCAGTCATCGATGCGTGTCCAGGTTAGGGTGGATCACTGACTGACCAGTGTAACGCTATATTTTTTTTTTATTTTTCATTTAGAACTGGTCAAAAATTAGCCCCTACCTCACCTGACGGAAAGTGACGAAGGGGCCGAAGATGGAAGTTAGACGGAGTTCCAAATTGGTATGTTCAGTCAGGCTAGACTCGTCTTTCGTAAAGCAACTCCACGCAACATGCCGGAACACGCTTGCATAGCTTGGCAGCGTGACTTAGCGGGGAGGGTGTTGACCAGCCACGGCTAAGGTATAGAACCGGTGAAGGCGCTGCTCATTAAACACTGCTCAGGGAGCAAGTGTAGGGAATCGAGAGTGTATTCTATGGACACGAGTAGCATCGGCCCCCAAAAACCAGTACTACCTGTTTTCTGTAAGAGGGTAAGGTAGTCTACTTCCATCTACTTTATGCAGATGACGCGGTTTTAATAGCGCCAACAGCCACTAATCTGCAAACACTAGTCACAGTTATGAAAGACGACTGCATGATCAATGGCTTACACTTGAATGTAAAGAAAACCAAGATTATGGTTTTTGAAAGGGAAGAAACCAGAACGAATGTAAGGATTGTGGTTGGTAACGATGTGCTGGAGCAAGTGAATGAGTTTGTATATCTTGGATGCGCCTTCAGTAAGGATGGGAAATACACCGCTGACATAGAGAGAAGAGTGAGTGCAGGGAACAGAGTGAATGGTGCGATGGGAAAGCTACTCGGGAGCCGGCACTTAAGCCATAAGGCGCAGCTGGCCATACATAACGGAGTTCTTGTCCCAACGCTATTATATGGTAGCGAGAGCTGGGTATGTAAGAAGGGGAATGAAAGTAGGATAAATGCGGTAGAAATCTCTGCGGAAGATGTGCGGAGTGAAGCTGACCGACCGCATTAGCAACAGCATAGTAAGACAGCGAGTAGGTATAAAAGATAGTATCGGTGTAAAGAAGAAAGGGCATGCTCCGTTGGTTCGGGCATATAGAAAGAATGCCAGAGGAAAGAATGACAAAACAGGTATACAATGTGAAAGTGGAAGGATGCAGGTACCGGGGAAGACCTAGACTATCTTACCACGACCAAATAAACCGAGTCTTATCTGATGGAAAAGTCAAGAGTCTCCGTAACCGGCGAGCGTGTATGAGACAAACTATGAGAGTCGAGGAAGCCAGAGAGGTATGTAAGGAAAGAACCTGTTGGAACTCTGTACTCTCTGCCTACCCCGCAAGGGATCTGGCGTGAGGTTATAGATAGATAGATAGATAGATAAGGTAGTTAAATAATAGGTAAGTACCTTTAAAAACAAGTTTATTGACTGCTTAGTATAATGAATCCGATTCCTGACTGCGGTACCAGGTCGAGGTTATCATATTAATGTCTTGTTGTCGGCGTAGTTCCTGGGTCAAGCCTGGGTCTTTATTCGCTATGACCAAACGTAGCGCGTTCCGATAACTTTGTGAAATGATCGTGTAATGGTATTGTATGCCACTAGAGTACCAAACTCAAACTCAAATAATTAATTTAAGCCATGCGGGAGCGCTTACAAATAGTCAATTTACATTTTTTTTTAAATATAATTTAAATCCAAATCGCCCACTAGATCGGAACTCGGCCTCCACTGAGAAGATCCCGCGAAGAAACTTAGCGGGCATGTCTTTTTTTATTTAATTCTCTTTCTCTTTTTTTAATTTCTATTTTTTTATCATATTGGGTGGATACAATGTTTAGATTACAATTAAATAGTTTACGATCTAGTTCCAGTGTGACGACCGAGATATGAGACTAATGAGGTTATTGTAAAGAGTGTCTAAAGGATTCCAGATGGACCAGTCCCCACAAGCAGCACCCGTTCACGAGTGTGACTACTGGAACAGCCATCACTCCCCTCTACTACTTGGAGGGAAGTGACCCGCGCTAGACAGCCACCGCAAACAAAGACATTATACGAGTAGTGAACATGACCAAACCAGAACCCCAAAGACGGTGGTCAGATTGGGTCTACAAAGCGGATTACCAGATAACATTAAACGATCATTTCAAGAAGTTATCGTAATAAGTCGCATTACGAGTTTTATTGCTCATCGCGAATAAGGACCGTATTGTTATTGTAATAGATATTAACTTATTTATCACAACTCATCATGCAGTGCGGAAATTATTGTGATCTAGCGTTCGTATGGCTATACGGAAACCAACCCAATTAGTCCCGACTAGAAGGGGTACTGGTCAATACTCAATTTGTTTATAAATCGAGGTGGTATATACTCTTATATGTCGTGGGAGGAGGCACCTTACATAGTCTACGTAATACATAGACTTTACCTTCGAAATGGAAGACTTTAGCTTAGAAATTTAGCGAGATTAGTTATACATTCATCTTTTTATATAAGGGGGAATCAACACGTAAATCGATAGATATTTTTTTTCTTAAAAAAACACGTAGCCTTAGGATCTTTTCCTGTGTCGTGGGTGCGTTTACAAACATGATAATTCACATACTCAAATCCCCAGACCGAAATAAATAATTGTAGGTCACACAAAGATTTGTCCCGTGCGGGAATCGAACCCGCGACTATTCAACTCAGTGGGCGGAGCGGCTTAAGCTCTTAACCACTGCGCTAAATCGTCTGTCATATATGACTTTATAAGGCCATTAAGTTAAATTTTGCCATGAATAATATTCTTAGTTTTAGTATTTAGGATCTCGATAAGAAATAACTCGGAACAAGTGTGTAAGTTATATGCAGATGCTTCATTGTTCTGTGTAGGCCAGCTATGTAACTACCGCTCTCGCTTCCTTTGTCTCTCTGTGTAAGGCATATTAAAACAGATTATTTTATAAATTATAAATTATTGTATTTATATAAACTGATGAAATTTTCCGATACATAGTTCGAGGACTGTAGCATTCCGAACTACGCACTAAGAGCTTAACATGAAAAGATAAAAGTTACCGTGACGCCAGCAATTTGTCATGCTATCCTTGTCACTTTACAAATTTACTAAATTAACCTGAACGTGACAGTCCGATTACTCTCTATAATAATAATAATGTTAGCGCTGTTAAGAAGCTTTGGGCACGGGCCTCCTCTCAAACTGAGAGGGTTTAGGCCATAGTCCACCACGCTGGTCCAGTACGGGTTGGCGAACTTCACACTCCTTCGAGAAACTCTTAGGCATGCAGGTTTTCACACGATGTTTTCCTTCACCGTTAAAGCAAGTGATAGTTAATTTTAATACGCACATGTTTATCGAAAAGACAGAGGCGTGCCTGGGTTAAAACCCAACACCTCTGCCTTTGCAGTCGGTCTAACCACTAGGTTATTACTGATTACTGGCTAGCTTCACGCTAATGTCAAAGGCGTCGTGTTAAGACCATTGGATTGATTACGAACCAATATGTAGGTCTATCGTTTTTAGTACGGGACGAATAATTAAAAAAAAATATGTTATTTGATGTTCTTTTCTGAATAGGTACCATATAGTTCCACAAGGATCTTATGACCCGCGGTCAAAACAGGAACTAACGCTGTCATCAAGTGAAATGTCACTTTATGAGAGTCGCAGAGATGCCGTTTGCTATGAAAATTCCCAATTTTTTTTAAATTGGTAACGGCGCGGTCCCACCTGTTGAAATATTTCCATGAAAGTAGGAGAATTTTGGGAATGTTAACCCTAATTTCACACCTACGCTCCCCTGTCAATGTCATCCACGGGCTTAAAGATCCTTGTAGCACTATAATTAACTACAAATAGCTTGGTATAATTGGAAGGTAAATTAATCAGGCTAATTTTAAAAGTTGTTTAATTGACATAAAACTAAACCGGAACTAAACCTGCGTTCGGTCGGGTGTTGTCGATCGGTCGCATATCTACTATGTTTAAAAGTGTAGTAAACAGTGTAATTTATTTAAAATAAAATGTGTAAACCTAGGTAAGAATAAGACTACTTTTTGAATGAAGTATACATATGATTTCACATCTATAACAATATTTGTGACGTCATTTCAGGTTTCAGAAAATTGTATCTAAATTATAAGCATCCTAACGCTTATAATCAGAACAGTTTATTTTACCACAATAGCTTAAAAATGGACTCTACTCTCTGATGATATTATAGATATAAAGATATCTTAAAATAAAAATATTTTATAGTGGTCCCTGCACAAAGCACACCTTCTGTTACAGGAGATAATTATAATATTTAAAATAGGCGTACCCATATGCTATTATGTGACGTATTTCCATACTAACCAAACTAGGTTTCGTATTCAGACACATGCATACAATATTTATAAATACCCATAGCCATACGAGTATACCGACGTGTATTGTGTAAACCAGAAGTCCTAATAAAACAAGAATACACCTATGGGCAATAATCGTTCCTTTTACGTCTTATAATTCAAATCAGCTGCGTAACTGTCTGTTAGGGCTTCAAAGGGTTTTTGGACCAGAGGTAGTCGTATACAATTCTCGTCAATCGTTATGACCGCTCTGAATGTAGGCGTTGCAGCCACGTACCGATGCACAGACCGCAATTTTAGGATATCTTTGCGTTCTCCGCATCGGCATGCGGCTTCATTCGGAGGGGTCATAAAGTTTGGCGTAAACTGTACACGTTTTATTCCCAGTCCATGATTGAAGTGGTTTCGGTGTGCGGGCACATTGTGAGCGCTGCGCTTCAGTGCACTTTCTAAGGGACTCCGAGACATCCCATTGACTTTTTGTTTGGTTATTGAGACATCAATGGTTTTGATTGATTACCCTTGTAGATGATGGAGCTACTATATATTTATTATTCGATTTTTAGGATAGCTGTAGGTAGTACTTAGCCCAGCTGCTGTCATATCACAAACTGTCTTCGATTTCTGCGAAACTCATATTAATAAGAAACAAGAGTACAAAATGTAGAGTCGATAATATTTGCGACATTAAGAAACAGTAGGAAGGTACTAGGGCAACATAATACTCCTGGTCATTCGAGGCTGGTTCTTGTCGTTCTCACTCAAATTAAAATGATTCGTACTGTGGCCTATGTACAGCAGCAGACTGCTATATAGGCTGATGATGACGATGATGTACCACTGATGAATGATATAAGTTACCCGACCCTGTAAAAACGTCATCATCATCATCATCAGCCTATAGCAGTCCACTGCTGGACAAGGCCTCTCCAAGTGCACGCCACTGGGTACGATCCTCGGCTACTCGCATCCACTTTCTGCCAGCCGCCCTACGAAGGTCATTGCTCCACCTAGCCTGAGGGCGTCCTGCATTACGTTTGCCAGTCCGTGGTCTCCACTCAAGAACTCGTTTGTCCCAGCGTTTATCGGTTCTTCGGCTAATGTGACCGGCCCATTGCCACTTCAGCTTACTAATCCGATGGGCTATGTCGATTACTTTGGTTCTCTGTCGAATAACTTCGTTCCGGATTCTATCCTTCAGAGAAACTCCGAGCATAGCCCTTTCCATAGCTCGCTGGGTGACTTTAAATTTATGGACCATTCCAACCGTGAGTGTTCATGTTTCGGCTGCATATGTAAAAACGTCGCGTCGTGATAATTAGGACACTGGTTACAATTTACGCCTAATAGTTCTTTGTTCTACCCACGTTCAAGTTTTTATACCTACATAGATTCTACGAAAGTCATTAGACTTCCTCTTTGCAATGACCGAGTAACAACACCTCTCGGATTGTTTGTAGGAAGGACTGTACAATCATAATCTGTCCTTCAATAATAACCTCTAATAAATACTTACTTCCGTACTGATTTATTGTAAGGGCCGACACACATTGGCGTGCATCAGCGTAAATAAAAGATTATTTACGGAAATATTAT
The DNA here is from genome assembly GCA_905147815.2 of Phalera bucephala. Classification (NCBI taxonomy): domain Eukaryota; kingdom Metazoa; phylum Arthropoda; class Insecta; order Lepidoptera; family Notodontidae; genus Phalera; species Phalera bucephala. The sequence continues at coordinate 12,406,016 of LR990615.1, forward strand.
TACCTGGGGCAAAAATATCCTAGGCACGGGTAAAATCTAGTAATTAAATAATTCTGTCAAAATGATTAAGTTCAGTTACGCTTTGATGACGAATTTGTTACTCATTCTCTAACATTTGTTTATCAAATGATTAAACCTCACATAGTTTTAACCTCACATTCTTTTGTGTCTGTGTCTTTGACACAAGAAACACAGTAGCAGACATGCAGACAAGTGTACAATAAATGGTTTGGATTACATGCAATATATAATATCTGCTGTCCTAACTAACTGTACACAATTTATATATACTATATAAACAAAAAAAGATATAGGAATACAAAATAAAATAATGCAAACTAATATAAAAATGAGAAACTCCTATTACATCAATTTACCAATTTACACAATATGAAGAGAAAACAAAATAACAAGGAATATATGGCAATATTTACATCTAGTGTTTTATGAAGAAGATGGCTGAAGTGTTTCAGTAGATGATGATATACACAGATAGAGAGAGAGAGATAATTTTAAATACTTATTAACGCCTTTACGCCTACGATTTGTTGGTGTGGCTATAACTAAATAAATATAATAAATATTACTAAAAATGAATATCCACGAATATGAAATCTATTCCCAATTCGTAGCTTGTAAAATTATATATTAATTGTTTCTACCCGCGACTCCTTCTACGTTGAATTTAGACAGAAACCTTACATTTTTTCGGGATAAAAATATCATTTGTGTTAATCGTTCAGCCGTTTTTACGTGATTGGGTAACAAACATCCAAGCTCAAAAACTTTCACATTTATAATATTAGCAGGTTTATAATATTAGTAGGATTATGCGTGGTTTTTATAATATATTTATATCACCAAAATACAGATACTAAGCTTTGATCTTAGTCTAAAGGTCGAGAGGTCGAGAAGCTAAAAAGGCCTATTGGCCAACATCGTATCGGTACACAGACAAAAAAATCACCAAAAGCATTAAAGTAAACTGATTTGAAGCTGATTTGAATTAAATAACTGCTTAGGCAAGCCGGTAATCTTTACCCGACAGATAATATATTGTTTATGGCTCAAACTGGCCCTATGTATTTCTATAATTAACCTGTAGATGAGTAATAGATGGAACTTTAGCACGGTGGGAGTCAGTGCCAGGCCCCTAGGTACTTCCTAGCAAGCGGACGGAGTGGCCACGCCACATTCGCGACGCGGGAAATGTCAAGGTCGCGCCCGTTCACTTCCTTTGCTGTCAAGAGCCTACCATTATCGCCTCACCTGCCTACCCTCCCCTCCCACACATTGAATAATGCATAAAAGTAAAATAAAAATGATAATAACTGTCACAAAATAGTTGCGAACTGTAATGTTTTGATAAAAATAAGTTGGATACATTATAGTAAGATTATACGAAGTATGTACTAAATTAAAATTATTGTGCTTTTTTAGTGTTGTGATGGGCATGAGGTATGCAACTTGGCACGGGTTTGATTTGAAAAGGATGAATAACTTTTAAAATAAGTACATTTCGATCGACATCAAAACGGAAAAAAAAAAATTTGAAGTCGATGCCGGTTGGTGCAGTCGGTTAGTTACTTGGCATCGACTTCAAATATTTATTTTTTGCTTTTATAAGTCGGCTTACCTTTTTTTAAAAAGTTATGTATTATACAATTTTTTTTATTATTATAAGTGATGAGTGAATTAATTATAAATATTTTTATCTATCTATCTATCTATCTATCTATAACCTCACGCCAGATCCCTTACGGGGTAGGCAGAGAGTACAGAGTTCTAACAGGTTCTTTCTTTACATACCTCTCTGGCTTCCTCGACTCTCATAGTTCGTCTCATACACGCTCGCCGGTTACGGAGACTCTTGACTTTTCCATCAGATAAGACTCGGTTTATTTGGTCGTGGTAAGATAGTCTAGGTCTTCCCCGGTACCTGCATCCTTCCACTTTCACATTGTATATCTGTTTTGTCATTCTTTCCTCTGGCATTCTTTCTATATGCCCGAACCAACGGAGCATGCCCTTTCTCATCTTTACACCGATACTATCTTTCATACCTACTCGCTGTCTTACTATGCTGTTGCTAATGCGGTCGGTCAGCTTCACTCCGCACATCTTCCGCAGAGCTCGCATTTCTACCGCATTTATCCTACTTTCATTCTCTTTCTTACATACCCAGCTCTCGCTACCATATAACAGCGTTGGGACAAGAACTCCGTTATGTATGGCCAGCTGCGCCTTATGGCTTAAGTGCCGGCTCCCGAGTAGCTTTCCCATCGCACCATTCACTCTGTTCCCTGCACTCACTCTTCTCTCTATGTCAGCGGTGTATTTCCCATCCTTACCGAAGGCGCATCCAAGATATACAAACTCATTCACTTGCTCCAGCACATCGTTACCAACCACAATCCTTACATTCGTTCTGGTTTCTTCCCTTTCAAAAACCATAATCTTGGGTTTCTTCACATTCAAGTGTAAGCCATTGATCATGCAGTCGTCTTTCATAACTGTGACTAGTGTTTGCAGATCAGTGGCTGTTGGCGCTATTAAAACTGCGTCATCTGCATAAAGTAGATGGTTTACCACTAAGTCACCCATTTGTACACCTTCATTCATCGCTTTCAGTCTTTGAAGACTTTTATCCAGATATATTATAAACAGTCTAGCGGACAACACGCAACCCTGCTTGACGCCGATTTTAACGTCAAACCAGGGTGACCTATTACCACCCACCCGTACGCATGCCTTGCAGTCCACATAAGTGGACTGGACGGCTCGCAACAGAGTGCCATCTATACCATACTCTGGCAAAATGTCCCAAAGTCTCTTTCGCACAACTCTGTCAAATGCCTTCTCCAGATCTACAAAACCGCAGAAAACCTTCCGGCCCACTGCCAGATGCTTCTCTACGATGTTGCGGAGTGAGAAGACTTGATCCGAACATCCTCTTCCAGACCTGAAACCCCCTTGTGCCTCGCACAACATTCCATCGGACTTCACTGGACACATATTTTTATCCCTGTATTATATTATTCTACTAAGTTCTACAGTAAGATACCTACAGGATTGATATAACACATTCGTGCTGTTTGCCGTCAAGAAGTCCCGTGGGGTATTTTCAAAGTCCAAGGTCCAATACCGATAAAATAAAATGGCACCATCTCGGAGCTATACTGAATCCAATGCAAAAGAATCATCAAAATCGGTTTATAAGCTAAGAAGTTATAAAAACACATAGACGAATTATGAACTTCCTCCTTTTTTGAAGTCCGTTAATATTTTACTTAGTTCTGTACTAGGGTACCTATAGGATTGACGTAATACCCATATGTCAATCTACGCATTCGTATTGTTTGTCGTAAAGGAGTTCCCTGGTGTATCTTCAAAGTCTAAGGTCCAATACCGATGAAATTACAATGGGACCACCTTGGAACTATGCGGAACCCAATGCAAAAAATCATCAAAATCGGTCCAATAAATTTATGCATAAAATTAGATTCAAACCGCTATAGTAATAGGTCTTCTTAGATTATTTTCATACCTACCTATACAATGGAATGGAAGTTATCTAGATAGGTAGGTTAGGTACTTACAATACATACATACCCTATCTTAAAGAACAAATAATGATAGATTAGGCAATTTAGCATTAACGGTATCTACTCTAGCGTGGGTCTGATCAATTCTGGTTCGTATTTTTTCCTTGTATGGATCCTGAACCCTAATGGTAACTACAGAACAGAGAAAGATTAGTACTTCTTTAATCCGTGGTAACTACACATATTCTAGTGGCCCACCCGCACCGTTCAGCTTTTTGCAGAACTGGTTTACCGGCCAATTATCATGACTCGCACAAATAAATATATCTGTGATGCAGTGTTTATACGAGTACGCATCTGTCAAGCCTGTCGACATACCAGCAGGGTTAGCAAAGGCCGCGCGACAAGACATCGTCACGGATTTTGTCGCCCTATGCGTGAAATAACTGTTTTGTCTTACGTGCTAGTATGGTGTGTAGTGACATTACTTTGACATGATATAGTTCCGAAGAATTGTATTGACCTATAGACAAGACTATTTTGTTTGTCTACAAGACTCGAATTATGGGCCGAGAAAATTTTGTTCTGTGCGCGAAGTTTTGCTCCCCGTGCTACTTTGTAGACGCTTCTTGCCAAATTATACCAACTATTTTTTTATCTAAACTTTGTGTTGGTAAGTACATGGTAAGTACTTATGTTATTGTTTATATGATTACCGTCAGATGGCAGTCGCGTCGAAGGGCCCGGCGTAACGACAGCGCCAATGGAGCGCGGTTCCCCTGAACCTTTCTTATTATGTGCTGTGATTTAAAACAACACTGTGGAGTCGCCTTCATTATAACAATTTTTAGTCATCAAGTTTTTTACTGCTGAATAGAAGCAACCAGGAGACTCAGTGAGGACGTAAGGAAAGTGGTGTACCGTTTGAGCGATGGTTATGCGATAATTTTGTAAAAAGAGAGTGCCTTGCCTGCCAGAGAACCTGTTGGAACTCTGTACTCTTTGCCTACCCTGCAAGGGATCTGGTTTTATGATATAGATAGATTGATAATGGTAAGGCATTATTAATCTGTCTATCTATATCAAGCTTAGAATAAATATAACCTTAAGGCGCGGGCAGCACGGGATCGCTGGGTGTCAACTTCTGTTCTATTCTATTTTTAGCCAAACTTTAACTTTACCCGTACTTTAACAGCGAATTTTGCTAATGCCAGTACAACGGTAAATTATTAAACATTGCCATTACGGTAAATTATATAAATTCGCCATCACGGTAAAAAAACAAAAGCCGGGTGTCAAGTTGTAGTCTGCGGAACTGTGTCAACTGAACTTAAAACGCCATGCGCCGTACACATCATTTTAACAAATATTATTTTTTGCAGTTTTGGTACATTTAGGGATCTAAACATAATAAATATTATTCTATCGATTATCGCCCCCATTTGGTAAAAAGCGATAATTCGGACAAACGCGTAACAAGAAAACATAAATTAACAATATTAAAATTAGGTGTGCGTTCCTCTGGAATAATCTTATTTATGGAATTGGGCCATGCCGCTAAATAGGTTTTGTCTACGCATGTTTTAAATGACAGAACAAAGAAGACTCGTATTTTGAAATCTCCTTTTTATCTCCACCATTATTCTACTGTCCAGCTTTATAGACCTCATATTACGTTTTACTCTATAAGAGGGGCATTGTAACGTTTGGAATCCGTAGGTCCTCTTTGCCATAAAAAGGAAGCCACCGAGGGTGATTTTAGTGCGAAGTCCTATTGTAAATATCTCCACATAGGATTGGAGACTAATGTCCACGCTGCACGCGAGTTATTTTAATTAATCATAATATTATTTACTTAGTCACATTTTTTTATCACAATTATATAGATATAGTTATATCTCAAACATATTAATCTATCTCAGTTTATAATTCAAAAATGAAGCAGGAAATCGGAAGCCATATCAAATGTACGATTAAAAAAGCCGAATTGCGGAAATGTTACTTGACGTTCCGGGTTCTAATAAAAAAAACAGTGAACACGTTTTTATTTTTATGTTTTGCACTATCAGGCATTAGGTATCAGTACAAACAGCTGGTTACAATTGATATTTCAAATACGCTTTTACTTATTTGTGAAATCTTGACATCAACTATACTGCCAGGATCCTTGTTATTATCAGATAGACTAATAGCGACAGTCCTGTGAGTATATACGGTTACTAAAAACAGCTTCTTCTTTAAATCATTAATTTAATGTATTAACCATAGTTTCTTCATCTTCTTCTTCAAGTTATGGCTTCACACTAATTATAAGTGTATTTTGCCAGTGACCAGTGAGATACACATATAATCGTGTTTGTTTAAATTAATTCGACTCCCCGATGAATTTAATGACAACGATGATAATGAAATTAATGAAGTACCCCACCCTGGTAAGTAAAGCGGTGGATACTTTACATACCAATTGCAACGGCCGTTTTGAGGGAAGTCGAAAAGGCACGTTTTATCACTTTGTTACAATTGCCTACACTCATGCACATATAAGAACACATAATGGTTAATATTCCACCAACATTACACATTATTAGTCGAAATAACACAAGATTTGGAAATTAAAACCAATTGACAACATCACTCTTCGACTTCCCGCCAAAACTCTAACCATAGTTTGTGGAAGCCTTTGGCAATAGTAACCTCTTCTCAGAAAATAGTCTCGATTATATTATGTTTATGGTACCTAGGAGTTATCATTAGACTTTTTCATATTGACGCTTAGCGAGGTTAACGATCATGAGGTGCTAGAAGTGTTGAGGTGCTAGAACGATTGAGGTTTTTGTATCGAAAGATCCTCATATGCAACATATTGGGGTATGAAATTGTGTAAGGCCTTAGTTCCCAAAGTGGCCCAGGTGGACCCCTCAGGGGTCCACGGGAGACTTGACGGGGGTCTACGTTGGCGTGATAAAAAAATGGGGGTTCACAATTCGTAAGAAGAACTAAAATGGTGGCTTGACTTCACCTATCAATGTAGGCAGATAATATTTTAAGAAGCACAGCGACTGTTTCTTGTTAAAACTTGCATATTCCATATTCAGTACAATGTGTCGAAACTTGCAAAGCGCCGCCGCCGTACGCAACGCTTGTTCAGACGTGCAAAGGGACGAAATACGAGTTGTGGTGTGTGTGCTTGCAATCTTGCATGAACTTGTTTGATTCTTCACCAATATAAATACGAATGCCAAGGATAAACATTACTCATTTGTTTCCGGCGTAACTAAATTTTTAACCAGACCGGTGACGGGCAGCAGCGTCACTAGTGCGAGAAGTTACGCCCTGCGATCGCCAACCCGCATGCCCAGCGTGGCGATTATGGGCAAAACCTTCTATGGCAAGTCGGAATATACCACGGCCCCCAGTTCCCGGTCGCTCCGCTATTCCTGACCACGGCGGCGGTCACGGTTCCGGCGGGGCAGGGGGTGCGAAGAATCTCCGGGCTACGGTAGGCCGCCAACATGAACTGACCCTGGCTACGTATAACGGACGCACGCTGCGACTGGATGAGCATCTTCTGCAGTTGGAAGAAGAACTGAAGTGCATAAGATGGCACGTTCTGGGTTTATGTGAAGTTCGAAGAGAGGGAGAAGACACCATAACCCTAGAATCTGGCCATCTTTTGTACTTTAGAGAGGGAGACCAACTTTCCCAGGGTCGCGTCGGGTTTCTGGTCCATAGAGTCTTCGCTGACAACGTTTTAGAAATGTCCAGTGTGTCGACAAGGGTAGCATACCTCATAATTAAGCTGACCGAGAGGTACACCCTCAAGATCGTGCAGGTTTATGCACCGACTTCGGCACACTCGGACGAGGACATAGAGGCACTCTACGAGGACATCTCTAAGGCCCTTCATAATACCCCTAAGGCACACTACAACGTCGTCATGGGAGATTTCAACGCCAAAGTGGGAGTAAAAACTGACAGCGAATCCTCAGTAGGACCATACGGCTATGGCAGCAGAAATGACAGGGGGCAAACGCTCGTCAACTTTCTCGAAAGAGAAGGGCTGTTTATGATGAACTCTTTCTTTAAAAAACAGCCCCAAAGAAAGTGGACGTGGCAAAGCCCCGATGGTAAAATAAAAAATGAGATCGACTTCATCATGGCGGACAAGAGGCGCATATTCAGAGATGTCTCAGTGATCGCAAGGTTTAAAACCGGAAGCGACCACCGGCTCGTACGGGGCACTCTGAATATACAATGGAAGCGCGAAAGAGTCCGCTTGATGAAGTCCAGTCTCCGACCGAATCTGCTCCAAGCCGCTATGGATTCCCAAGCTTTTCAGTTAAAATTGGAAAACCGTTTCGCTGCCTTGGAAACCACTGACAGCGTTGATCAGAAATTCGAGCAGGTGGTACAGACTCTTAGAGAAGAGGGTACTAAATTATGCGAAACGAGGCGTACAGGCAGGAAATCTAAGCTTTCGGGGGGGACTCTGGAGCTTATGAACGAACGGCGCCGAAATGCAGCCTCAACCTTGTCAGAACACCGGGCCTTAAATAAAAAGATCACAAAGCTGGTCCGACGCGACCTCCGAGCTTTCAACAATCTTGAGATTGAGAAAGCCATCGAGCAGAACCGGGGGTCGAAAGTGTTCGTCCAGCCACTTGGGAGGAACCACTTGACAAGGTTGACTACACAAGCGGGTACTGTGATCGCTTCTAGGCCGGAAATCCTCTCGGAAGTCAGGAATTTCTATAGCCAGCTCTACGCCTCACACGCACCTCGACCCGAATCTCTTAGAGGAGATCCCAGAGCCACCCTAACACGTCACTTCACAGAAGACTTGCCCGAGATCAACCTGGATGAGATCGAGTTGGCCCTTAAACAGCTTAAAAATGGAAAAGCCCCGGGTGAGGACGGCGTCACGACTGAGCTTCTGAGGGCAGGAGGTACCCCAGTACTTAAGGAGCTTCGGAAGTTATTTAACACTGTCCTCTACACTGGGGGAACTCCGCAGGCATGGAACAGAAGCGTGGTCGTCCTGTTTTTCAAAAAGGGTGACAAAACCCTTTTGAAAAACTATCGACCCATATCGCTTCTGAGCCATGTATACAAGCTGTTTTCAAGGGTCATCACGAACCGTCTTGCGCGAAGGCTCGACGAGTTTCAACCCCCGGAGCAGGCCGGGTTTCGAAGTGGTTATGGCACCATAGACCACATCCACACAGTGCGGCAGATTATACAGAAGACTGCAGAGTATAATCTGCCCCTATGTCTAGCCTTCGTGGACTATGAGAAGGCCTTTGACACTGTCGAGACCTGGTCAGTTCTGGACTCCTTGCAACGATGCCAAGTTGATTGGCGATACATCGAGGTGATGAGATGCCTTTTTGAAGCTGCAACGATGACCGTCCAAGTACAGAACCAGCGGACTGAACATATCCACCTGCGCCGCGGAGTGCGCCAAGGTGATGTCATATCACCAAAACTGTTCACCAATGTACTGGAGGATATGTTCAAGACGCTGGACTGGAAAGGTCGCGGCATCAATATAAATGGCGTATACATCTCTCACCTGCGATTTGCAGACGACATCGTCATCATGGCTGAAACGTTGCAAGACCTACAACAGATGCTGGACAGCCTTGCTAATTCGTCTCAGCGAATCGGTCTCCGGATGAACTTAGATAAAACTAAAGTTATGATCAACAAGCATGTTGACCCGGGACCGATCGCCGTAAACGGAGCCCCCCTCGAAGTTGTTTCTGAGTACGTATACCTAGGGCAGGTGCTCCAACTGGGTAAAAACAACTTCGACAAGGAAGTTAAGAGACGGATACAGCTGGGCTGGGCAGCATTTGGGAAACTCCGTCGAGTCTTCTTATCGCCCATACCCCAATGCTTAAAAACGAAAGTTTTTAATCAGTGCGTCCTACCTGTAATGACATACGGAGCCGAAACGTGGCCACTCACTGTGCGGCTTGTCCACCAGTTCAAGGTCGCTCAACGAGCTATGGAAAGAGCTATGCTCGGAGTTTCTCTTAGGGATCGAATCCGGAACGAAGTTATTCGTCAGAGAACCAAGGTTACCGACGTAGCTCAGCGAATTAGCAAGCTAAAGTGGCAGTGGGCAGGTCACATATGCCGCAGAACCGATGGCCGTTGGGGCAGACTGGTTCTTGAGTGGAGACCGCGTGTCGGCAAACGTAGTGTAGGGCGCCCTGTAGCTAGGTGGGGCGACGATATTCGTAAGGCAGCGGGCAGGGATTGGAGAAGGAGAGCTGAAGATCGAGCTCAGTGGCGTGCCATGGGAGAGGCCTACGTCCAGCAGTGGACTGACTCGGGCTGATGATGATGATTTGTTTCCGGAATTTCAAAAAGAAAAGTAAAGTGAACTGATGTTAGTGTTTGCCAACGTCAGAAAAAGTAAGTATTTACCTGCCTATTTGTTATACATACTTTTATTTTATGTTTTTAATAAGTATATTTGTAATCTTTGCGTGTGGTAGGTACGTATTAAAAATTAAATACTGAACAGAGTCATTATTAGATACTTCCATAAAAGAACAGAAAACCGATAAAGGTTGAACGTTTTGTCCCTACTTTACTAGTAATTTTTTTTTTACCTGGCTGTGTGGCGGTTCACTAAAGGAGAGATATATTATGATTGACCTGCATTATTGTAAATATTTCAGGCTCCTAGTGCTAAATGACTTAATTAAATGTATTTTCATAAATTGTACGCGTCTTTACGTACCCGTAACGTGCATCAAAGTAATAAATAAATAATTAAAATCGCAGAGTTTTAATATCAAAATATTATTTAAAAGTATTTTTTATCGAATGTATAGAAATATATAAAAATATATTGATAAAAACAGATTTTACATTAAATTAAAATCGGTTCAGCCGTATTCATAAAACTCTATTATGGATCTTAATCCATAATAGAGTTTTATGAAGCGATTTATTGAATTTAATTATTGGAATCAGTTTGCCTTCGGTACTTTGTTTATTTTATTGCAATAATTAATTAGGTAATCCTATTAGGTTAAAATAGCTATATCTTGTTGAGTAAGTCCGCCTTATGATTATTAAAACAAAGTTTTTTTTATTTACAGGGAGGTAACTGATACGAAACATGGCTGAATTTAAGAAAAAATGTGGACAGTGTAGTGTTGATTATTTAAAATTTGGTTTTCTTCCATCAAAGGCAAACAAGCGATATGCCCTTTATGCAACAAAACTTTTCGCAATGACTCTATGAAACCATCGAAGCACGAAGATCATCTAAGAAGGTGTCATCCTGGTAAAATAGGTAAAGATTTGAAATATTTTCAAGCATTGAAGGAAAAATATGAAAAAAGAGCCACCGTGCACAGTATGTTCGCTTTAACATCTGAACGTAACGATGATGGCTTGCGGGCATCTTACAATATCTCATTACTTAAAGCGAAATCTGGAAAACAGCACACCATTAGAGAAAAATAATTTTACCCGCTGTTGAAGAGGTTTTAAAAACTGTTCTGCACAAAAATCTCCATTTGACATACTAAAAATAATTCCAAGCCAAGTATAAATTATTTGCTGTCAATCAATCAAGTACATCCCTCCCATTGAAATTATGACTATTTTGTGATTGTCATTGTAGAAGTTACGTTACGTTATTAATGTTTAATTTTAATTATATTACGACTGTTATCATATTACAATGTAATATGATAACAATAATAATTAATAGTGTAATAATTACATATTTCAATAAGTACAACACAAAAAAATGTACTATTTTTCTTTTTATATTTACCACTCCTAATGGGGAGTATTCTAAATGAAATAAGTGAGAATTGATTGGTTCCTTGTGCTGTCAGTAGATGTCTAAAAAGTTAAGTTGGATGGAATCACTTTTTTGATTGGCCAACTTTACTTTTTTGACATTCACTCACAGCACAATTAATTAAATAATTAAGCAATCAATTCTCACTTTTTTTTCGAAAACTATTAATTTGTGGTTTGAACTCAGCCGCAACGCAAATTTCCATATTAAGATCTAATCTTCACATTTTTTGTCGAGTTTTGGGAATATGGTAGAAATGTAGCTGCAGGGGGTCCACAAAAAAAAGTCTGGGGAAAAGGGGGGAAAAAAAGTCTGGGAACCTCTGTTGTACGGTATAATGACAAAAGCTTTAATTATATTGAGACCTAATGTTATCGTCGAAATGTGGGTGCCGGTATGCATCACAGCTCTGGCAACTTATCTTAGGGAATATGGGGTTGAAGGTATTTTGCCATCGGTATTTACTCATCCAAAGCCATCAACAATTACGAACGTACAACAAAGTTTCACTTAGATATTTGATAATAAAAAAGTTGACGCAATAACTACTCGTATCGTTTCATGTGCTGTGCACAAGGCAGTTTTCGTGGTCGTTGGAGCGTCAAGCGCGTCCAAACGCCTCCGATTTTCCCACCGGAGCGAGTCCGTTCCCCATCCTCTGTCACCCGAAATAGTTAGAAGCCTTATTACTAAGTTATTAAGTCACGTTACTTATAATACACGGATATGTGGAATTTTCTGAATGAATGTCAATTAAGATTCTCTGATAGTTGATTTCATTTACAGCTGCTTAAATATTTTAAATTAAGAGTGACAAAATTGAAGTAAGAGACAGGTTTGTTTGTTTGTTTTTTTTTTTTAAAACGTAGGCCCATCCTATGATTTATTCCTGAGTCGTGGGTGCGTTTACAGATATGAAATTTCACATACGCAAATACTCAGACCGTAACAAATAATTGTGGGTCACACAAAGACTTTCGACCCAGTGGGCGGAGCGGCTTAAGCTCTTCACCTAACTTAAGACTTAGTAATTTTAAAAGATATTAATGACAAAGACTGCAGTGTTTACCGCTCCATTAGGTCAAGCAGCGTTCGTCTAGGTCGGACTGACATGGGTGACCTTTAATGGCATTTTCATATTCGACCGTCTCCGTGCTTCGGAAGGCACGCAAAGTCGTTGGTCCCGGTTACTACTTAATGTAGTAGTCGTTAAACCGAGTTGGAATCCTTAAAGACGGCTCGATAAGTTCCAACAGCAGGTGGCCACAAACCTGCCTCCACCAATTTGCAATGGGTCCGCGTGGTGGGGTATGACCTAATCTCTCTCACCTCGATTTGTTAAAGAAGGCCTTTGCTTGCCCAATAGTGGGACAGTATAGGCTAATATTATTATTATTACATATTTAATAACTAAGATTAAGTTTATTTTAATTATGCACGAAGAATACTACTATATATGTTCGAGTATTTATTATTAGTATGTACGTACATATGTTCAGATCTGTTAGCTAAATACTCCAAAAAAGCCCTTTCGACGCCTTGACAGAACGCTATTGTTTGCGACATAATCAAACAAATAAAAGAACTTCGAATGGGCTTCCATAGACCACGCTTCATTGCAATAATAATCAACAATTTGCATAAAAAACATATCCATCTAGTCTTAGATAACTCGTTTGACATGTTTACACTATCTCGTCTGACACACCTAGACCACCATACATGAATAATAACTTAGTTGATGTAACTATTCTTACTCCAAAAGAAAAACGCACTTTTCATCTATGAAATTCAGAAAATCATTTTCCGATTATTTCAGTACATGTTGTTATTGAATTACCTATTATGAGACTCAAATTGTTATATAAAAGGTTTTAAAGATTCATTATTTCAGAAATAAGTTGCCGTGGCATAGTCGGCCTTTGCAGCTCACCGATGACGTTTTAGGCTAGGAAAGCCACAACTATAGGAACCAGGAGGTTGTTTCTTCCACTGCACGGTACGAACTTTTGAGACATCGAAATTCTGTCAACTATGATCAAGCACATAATAGATACCGTTAAGATGTATAATATAATGTATCTGTATCTACAAGTTCTTCGATAGGCGATATCATTAAGTATGAATGAAGTGTAGGTATAGTTTTTATGAAATGATAAGCGATTAGCTTGCGTCACTTGCGTGCAAACAGCTACCATTGGAGCGCGTGCAAGGCAGCGAGAGTGCATTCCCAGCCATCTAATGACAATGACAGAGCATCCCCGCTTTCCAAGTTCATTGACAACGAAAGTGTTGCGCATGCGTGAAAACTCGCGCCAATTATAAGCGCAAGCGCAGGCGGGCGGGGCGCGGGCGCAGCCGGTCGTTGCGCGGCGACGCGGCCGGCTGCGCGCTTCACTGCCAAGGCCGGCGTGCTTTCTCCACAATCTACAAGCATTACGTGGCACTCGGCACCACTTGTATAATGTGATGTAATTGGAATTTGTTTTGCTTTACAACCGATAGCCAGAATTAATAAAGGTAACTTACCACGTTGTGAAATTGCGTTACGATCTCAAACGCCAGCAGAGCAGACGTTTTATATTTTTAGAGCCTGATAATTTACCAACTGGTTAATGTACAATTACGTATGTAAATTAAAACCTTTATCATTTATAAATTTTATGACGGTATTAAAGCGGTATTTCCGTCGATAGCTTGAACTGATATAAATGATGTTAGCTCGACGTTCTTGACCCCAATCTCTCGATGTCATAGCCAGTACCACTGCGTTTCCGGATTTGAGTGGTCAGCTATAACCATTGCATTCCATGTATATGAGTACCATGATAATGGTACTTACGTAATATGCTCCGAAGCGCGAAATAATGATAGGTACCTACGACAGTCGAGTTCCAAGTAGACAGTCATTATTTACTATCGTTAACTTTATATAAAATATAGTATTTTCCTCTACAGCGGACGATAGAGTTACCTACTACATCCTCGAATATAATATTATTTTTATTTGTGTTCATGAGGAAAAATAAATAGAATAGCTCCGGGTTTGAGTCGACCTCTTCCTGCGGTAAGATAAGGATTGAGATTTAACTGATCGAATGTTTCCACACACGATGACTAGAGTCTCAATCTCGATTACGTCATGTTAGAGTACAATCCGGTATTCCTACTTCAGGTACTTTTCCTTCATATAAATCACTTGGTTGGTGTCTTTAAAGGGCATGAGACACAGCTATGGGATGATACAATCGGGCCGACGTGCAAATATCAACTTGCCAAGATTGCGAAAGGACATTGTCGAAAATTATTTGCTACTGAATTATAACCTCAAAATCTAATACTTATTGTGCAATATTGCGATTCTCTCGCTTGTCCGTTTAATAATAAATACATTAAGAGAATTTATGGGTGATTTGGTTTCATACAAGTATTTTTTCATTGCTGTTGGTTCTGGGGCAAATCATGTATGGGCGCAGAACAATATCCTTTTCGTATACTGAGTTCTTAGATTTACGCGAATATTACACATGAAATAAAACTATTTTTTCGGATTTTATCGCGGTTTATTTTGATTTTTAAGTTCCCTCCTTATCCTTTTCGTAATTTGTGCACGCGACGGCTAATTATATTTGAAGATGGCATTACTAATATTGTAAGTACTCTAAAATTAAAACGTAGGTATCTCGCTAATGGAAGTAGTTATAAGTCCCATAAACTGTAGTAGATATATGTTCACTGTACCTTAAACAAGATTGCCATTGCCATAGACTGTGGTAACTTTGGGATCAGATAAAGTGTATTACTTATTCCGAAACTCGCATAATACTTTGAACCAATAAATAGTTTAATTTAAAATAAGGAAATTAGATTCAACATCCAACTAAATTATATTTTCCATAAAACCAATCAAAAAGAAACATATTATATCGGTATATAATATTAAAATAATTAAAGCGATGAGAAAAAACGTGAGAAACTTATCGAACCTAACCAGTTTTTGTCAGAAATGTGAAGTAGGTCTCGAACTGCGACGATAGGCCTTAGAGCATAAGCGATAGCTCACTCCTAGTAGACACTTAAAAAATAAATCAGTTATACTGCTGCCACTGCTGATCCAAGACCTTTTCACACAAATCGAGGTGAGAGAGATTAGGTCATACTCTATTTTGCGGACTCAGTGTTTATTAGTAGAGACATTTATTTATTTATTTTCACATATACATCTACTTTTACAGAGTATATACTCCAATACAGTAGTGTTACCAACTATAAAAAAAATATTTATTTATTACATATAACCATGCTAGCTGTCCTTGTGAATTCACTCAAAGCACAGTGGAATAAGTCTATCTTGGTGTCAATAAGATTAATGGTGCGGAGCGCGCGCGTCAGCGACGCCTCTTTTAGTAAGTTAGTGCGAGCTCGCGGCACCACCACCAGCGGCGGCCGGCGGCGCCGCCACACGAACCTGTTCGGAGCACTTATTCCTATACGTACAAATATTTCCCTATTTTCTATTTTACCCCTTAAAACTTGTTTGTGGCCACCTGCTATTGGAACTAGATGCCCATTAGACTTCCAATTTGACATGAAGTGGTAACTGGGACCAATGTTTAAGACATTGGTCCATGTTATCCGAAACACGAAGAGCAACATACACTTAGTAATACCAAAATATTTTAAAAAAATCATTGAACCTCCCCTGTTTTGAAGTCAGTTAATTAGATTTATATACTTATATCTTTTTCAGGGATTTACTGACGTGAGAGTTATAATACTACAAATGACTACAAAGTAAGAAAAAAACATGGTCAGATGAACTTTAACACACATTTCGCCGACGATGTTAGGTCCCAATCAAAGATGGGTAAAATGTAATCAGATTAACGATTACAATAGAATTTTGTGATATTCAATCATAATTCAAGATTAAAAGTGTAATAGTAATCGTTGAAGATTACAAAATGTAATTGTAATTGTTAATCATTAGTACCCCATCACGCCTATGTTCCCCAAGCAGGAGTGGTAATTCATTAATCTGATTACATTTTGCCTATCTCTGGTCCCAATGTAGCAGGGGACGAGCCTAATACCAAGCGCAACTCTAAACAGTGCACTGCTACTCAGAATTTTGCGATAGGATATTCGAACCCGTAATCGCTAGCCGCACCTAATCTACCTAGACGATTACGCTAAATGCATTGCGTGGTAATTGCCCAAGTTCATATCTAATACTAGTTTCTGCCCGCGACTTCGTTTCTACTTTAGACAAGAACCTAACATTTTTCCAGGATAAAAAGTATCCTATCTGTTAGTCCAGGTAATAAACTATATGTGTGCCAATTTTTATGTATACGTTCATCCGTTTTTGCGCGATTGAGTAACAAACACATTTATTATAGTAGGACAAAATTAGAAGGTAGGGCTGATAAATACAGAAGATGTTCAAGGTGTCACCTGTTGTTACACTTCCCATATATGTACATACTTTTAAGAAAATTAACGCTGAACGGCTAGGGCCACGTATATGATAGTAGCTGTCAGGTCAACAAACCGCTATTTGACTCTGTTTCTATATGATCCATCGAATATTTTTCTACTACTTGTGTTCCACAGGTCACCATTACGGTAAGTAGTCTGTAAAATACTTCATAGTATTAGATTCTAATATTTCATAGACATTGTGTTTCATCTCAGATTAAAAACCTAGAGCACGCAATTTTAGCTTTATTCATTCTATTTCATTTACGATACAATCAGCAACTTAAGTCAGTTAACATTCTTAGTTTTTCAAAGCAGTATCTCTATCTATCTCTATCATTACCCCAGATCCCTTGCGGGGTAGGCAAAGAGTACAGAGTTCCAACAGGTTCTATACTTATATACTTCTCTGGCTTCCTCGACTCTCATAGTTCGTCTCATACACAGGTAGGGGTAGGCAGAGAGTACAGAGTTCCAACAGGGTCTTTCCTTACAGACCTCTCCTGCTTCCTCTCTCACAGTTCATCTCATACACGCTCGGCGGTTACGGAGACTCTTGACTTGTCCTTCAGATAAGACTCGATCTATTCGGTCATGGTAAGATAGTCTAGGTCTTCCCTGGTACATCCTTCCACTTTCGCATTGTATATCTGTTTAGTCATTCTTCCTTCTGACATTCTTCCTATATGCCCGAATTAAAGGAGCATAGTAATACTATCTATCTATCTATCTATAACCTCACGCCAGATCCCTTGCGGGGTAGGCAGAGAGTACAGAGTTCCAACAGGTTCTTTCCTTACACACCTCTCTGGTTTCCTCGACTCTCATAGTTCGTCTCATACACGCTCGCCGGTTACGGAGACTCTTGACTTTTCCATCAGATAAGACTCGGTTTATTTGGTCGTGGTAAGATAGTCTAGGTCTTCCCCGGTACCTGCATCCTTCCACTTTCACATTGTATATCTGTTTTGTCATTCTTTCCTCTGGCATTCTTTCTATATGCCCGAACCAACGGAGCATGCCCTTTCTCATCTTTACACCGATACTATCTTTTATACCTACTCGCTGTCTTACTATGCTGTTGCTAATGCGGTCGGTCAGCTTCACTCCGCACATCTTCCGCAGAGATTTCTACCGCATTTATCCTACTTTCATTCTCCTTCTTACATACCCAGCTCTCGCTACCATATAACAGCGTTGGGACAAGAACTCCGTTATGTATGGCTAGCTGCGCCTTATGGTTTAAGTGCCGGCTCCCGAGTAGCTTTCCCATCGCACCACTCACTCTGTTCCCTGCACTCACTCTTCTCTCTATGTCAGCGGTGTATTTCCCATCCTTACTGAAGGCGCATCCAAGATATACAAACTCATTCACTTGCTCCAGCACATCGTTACCAACCACAATCCTTACATTCGTTCTGGTTTCTTCCCTTTCAATGAAGGAAGAAGAAATACTCTCTATTTAAAAACCGTGGGCAAATAGTGCCACAACTAAAATTATTAACAACATATTTAAGTATGTTTAGATAAACAACACTTTTAGGTATAAAGCAAAATTAAAGCGTGAAAGTGATTTGAAAAAATTTGAATGTAAGCGACTTATGTTGATGACTGTACCTAAGCTTTGCAGCATTGACTAACCAATTTGTCTAATAAGCATTTAAAACATTGCACTCTAAAGGAATTAAAAAAAATTATCACTTACTTTAACGGTGAAGGAAAACATCGTTAGGAAGCCTACATGCCTAAGATTTTCTCGAAGGTGTGTGAAGTGAAGTTCGCTAACTCGCACTCGGCCAGCGTGGTGGACTATGGCCTCAACTCCCTTAGTTTGAGAGGAGGCCCGTGCCCAACGGTGGGACAGTTTTATAACAAGGCTAATAGTATTACTCTGAAAAAGTGGACAAGCCCCCCACAAAGTTGGCCGATGACTTGATGAAAGTCGCATTTAAAAGCTGGATGCGTACAGCACTGGTCGTATTGACGATATTTTGGGGAGGCCTTTGTCCGGTAGTAGAAGTCTTTCGATGATGATGATGACTTTAAAAAATAAATGAGTGTAGTAATAATAGTAATAAAATTAATATTTTTTCGTATCCGTGGTGATTTTTAACTGGGCTTATCTTAGTTGTAGTTTCCTTCTCTATGGCTGATCTGCCAATTTTTTGTGTCTCCCGGTTTGCAAAGGAGGGAAGTGGAATTTTATTTTTCAGAGGAGCATTTTTTTTTATCAGGTAACCTGTTTTCTTTCTAATTAAATTTGTTGCGGATTCCAAGACAATAAAAGGGCTTCCCGGAACGCCCCAAAGGTTAAACCTTGGTGTCATCTAAGGTGACAATTGTGGATCTTGGCTTACAGGAATTACAATGGTGGGAATGTGGTGAGGTATCCAACAAACAAAGTCCTATAATCCAGTATTTACATTTGGCATAAATAACCTTATCGTCGGGTACTAAAGTTGCAAATGCCATTTATTTTGGTTGGCATATGTAACTTTGTTCTATTGGGCCGTCGAGTTCTATCTATCTATATCATCACGCCAGATCCCTTACGGGGTAGGCAGAGAGTACAGAGTTCCAACAGGCTCTTTCCTTACATACCTCTCTGGCTTCCTCTACTCTCATAGTTCGTCTCATACACGCTCGCCGGTTACGGAGACTCCTGACTTGTCCTTCGGATAAGACCCGGTCTATTTGGCCGTCGAGTTGATTTATGATTTGGTCACATGTATGAGGTATACGTAGCGTAGTATTAGTTTATTTTACTTTAATCGCCTGGGCGATATAACCTTATTCATATAACTATTTTCCAAAATATTAAGTAGCGTTTTTTTCCACACTTTTCAATCCACAGCCTGAGGCATAGTAACGGGACTATACTATACCGGAAACCAAAGAATGACAGATCAAAGTCAAGGTTAGTACGTAACAATCACTTAACTTACACAAATTGGGAAGGTAAAAAAAATAATTGAACAATTCGCCGGTGGTTATTCATTCACGTGTGACTGCCATTCATTCTTATTCCCATGAGTACTGATAGTTGGAAAATTCCAAAATCGAAATCTATGTTCAAATCAGCGAAGCGATAGACTACACCGCGACCTTGAGACTTAGCTTAATACAACTGGGCGACAGTCCGAATTCATTTTTAAAACAAAAAGTTATTCTGTTAATCTAATGAATATATTCTAATCTAAATTATGTACCCTGTGTTACTTCTGGATAAGGTAGCTTTCCAATAGTGAAAGAATCATTAAAATCGGATCAGTAGTAACGAAGATTACCCCAAACATCCAAACTCACAAACTTTATCTATCTCTCTATCTATATCGTCACGTCAGGTCCCTTCCGGGGTAGGCAGAGAGTACAGAGTTCCAACAGGGTCTTTCCTTACAGACCTCTCCTGCTTCCTCTCTCACAGTTCGTCTCAAACACGCTCGCCGGTTACGGAGACTCTTAAATTGCCCTTCAGATAAGACACGGTCTATTTGGTCATGATAAGATAATCTAGGTCTTCCCCGGTACCGACATCCTTCCACTTTTGCATTGTATATCTGTTTTGTCATTCTTTCTTCTGACATTCTTTCTATATGCCCAAATTAACGGAGCATACCCTTTCTCATATTTACACCGATATTACGCTGTTGCGAATACGGTCGGTCAGCTTAACTCCGCACTTCTTCCGCAGACCGCATTTATCTTGCTTTTCAACTCTTACTGCCATATGGGACAGCGTTGGGACACGCACCCCGTTATGCATGGCCAGCTGCGTATTTTGGCTTAAGTGCCGGCTCCCAAGTAGCTTTCCCATCGCACCATTCACTCTATTCCCTGCATTCATTCTTCTCTCTATATCAGCGGTGTATTTCCCATCCTTACTGAAGGCGCATCTCCAGCACATTGTTACCAACCATAATCCTTGCATTTGTTCTGGTTTTTTCCCGTTCAAAAACCAAACTTTATAATATTCGTAAAAGTATAGATTAGCTACAAGCTGCCACTAACCATTCATTGATCCATGTGCAACTGTTTTGCATTTAGTGGTACGAAAACAGCTAAATTACGCAATTCGGCAACAGTTAAGATTCGGTTTTTCGTATTTTTGTCCGTAGAATTAGCTCCTAGATCTAACTTAACTTTTAATTAGTCTCTGCGACTATAACCGAAACAAAACACTATTATTTTTGATATGCAGCTTTGCTATTAGATATTTCAATTAGGTACAGTTTAGAAAAAGCTGTAAAAATGATAAATTCAATTCTTGTTATTATTTTGTGCCTGAAATAATAATAAGTAAAAAAATTAAGAACATAATGTGTAATTGTATATTATATTATTGTTATTATTCAAACAGTTAATAAATGGACGGACGATTTGTGTGACCTACAATTATTTGTTACGGTCTGTGTATTTGTGTATGTGAATTTTCATGTTTGTAAACGCACCCACGACACACGAATCAATTCTAGTGTGGAGAAAAAAAAAACATTTTTGGTCTGACTGCGTTTTCTTCCATTATTGCTAAATTGATATTTACCTGCTTCATTTAGGTATATAAGATATAATTAATTTCAAAAGTTTTAAAAATAACATAGAACTATAGTAAAATCAAAAAATAATCTCCATGAAACATTTTAAGATTTCATCATAATATGACATATCGTGTAGTCAGTTATCTGGCAGACAGTTCCGTTGTTGATAGAGTACCGCTTCACTACTTATTTAGGTATACATTTCCCTATCTATATGTATATATACATAGATATACTTATTTTAATATAAGTATACATAATGAGACCATTTGTAACAAAATTCTTAAATGTTTTATTACTTGGAAACTTTAAAATGTAGGCTCTCTACTGTAGGCAAGACAGACACTCACATTTTTATTAGCTTTAATAAGAACTGCATCAATTCACCATATGCGATCAAAAATTCTCACTCGGAAAATTGTGATCTATAGATAATTCAATAATTGATAAAAAAATATGCATTTGTTCCATTTAGTGCACATACAAATGAATAATATAAATACATACCTATAAGTTAATGATTGGTTAGTCTTTCGGTTTCTTCCGACATTCGAAAATACTATGCTTACCCATTTCAAGAGTCCAGCTTCCGTTAAAATTATCCTTAAAATTCCCCTAATAGGACTTATATGGAAAATTTTATTTAAATAGGTAAATCTCCGATCACGATGTCCACAGGAAAACGAGTTACCCAGTTCTGCTTTCAGGTACAAAAACCACACGGGGTTCTTTGAATTTTTTTATGGCCATTGCGGTTAGCAGACACTCCAAATATGATAAACCTATTGGAATCTTCCTGTTAGGTATTATCAGGGTACACTAAATGCTTACTATATTTTCAGTTTGACTTCGCAATAACCAGAAAAGCACGTGCTAGTACGAATATGGACGCACAGACATCTGCCTTACTTGTAAGCTAATTAGATTCACCAGTGGCACCGCTTGTGGGCGTTAAGTCATAGTTTGGTATGCGATCTCATTGACGTGCGTTGAACCGGGAAGTGTCTGACACGACACACTATCTTAACACAATAGATAGGCCAGTCCAGGCAGGACAGAACAGGACAAAATACAGTCTAACGCGTTAAAAGCTTATTCTACACAATTACCTTTTTATATTTTCAGTTAAGGATCTGACAATCGGCTCGCAAGGTTACACAAAAGTAGGTTGTTCAATTCAAGTCAGTGACTTTTCAAATCGTTTATATTAAATTTATTACTTAATTTAAATAGTAATTAATATTATTTTTATATCATGTCCGTTAAATCAATAAACTGTTTATTTACCTTGACTTGTACTTTTTGTATTATATCATTTCCTATCATTATCACCGACTGTAAATTAGAATGCAATTAGTAGTTAAATTATCTACCTTTGTGATTAATTTGAATATTATCATTAATTTAATTTATTTCCTTGCTTCCTGTTTAAACAATGACTCTTCAAACGACCGTGATCCTTCGACTAAATGCAATTTCCTTCTACATAGAGTCGACTGATTTAATCGGTTCTTGTAATAGTCGTATTTAATACAGCGGGGTATATTTAACTTAACTGGGTTTTACTACACATATGTGATTTGTATACGTATACTTTTTTTCTCAAAAAATGTAGACCAGCACTAGGATTTATTCCTGTGTCATGGGTACGTTTACAAACATGAAATTCAATTACACAATTACCCAGATCGAAACATATATTTGTAAGTCACACGAATATTAGCAGGTACGCGACTACTTTATACACCACTAGGTGGTGGGCGGAGCGCCTTAAGCTCTAAATGCTGTTAACCACTGAACCAAACCGTCAGAAGTTCGCTAAAATCTGTCTCTGAATGCGCGAAATCAATACGCGAACAATTTACGAGTTGAGTCGGTCCCTGCATTAAAATAATGTTTAAATATAAAAATTAGTGTTACCTCATCAAAAGTGGCATGGAACGGTACCATTTGTGTAGCAGCCCTGCCGGTGCCGGTGTGGTGTAATAGGAAGTAATAGCCTGGCTGAGATTCGAGCGTGACGCAAGCGGACGGCGCTGTGGGCGTTCGTAGGCACACAGCTTCCGTATTAGTCTATCAAGTTGTGGCTATCGCCCTCGCACCCACTGCTCCAACTTGCTAATTTACGACGTCCGACCATTATGCCAACCTATTTGATGGCTCATGTTCTTTTGCTTCACTTGGTTATTGGGTGGTAGCCACATGGTTAACAACATTCCCTAGCATGTTATTTACTTAAGTTATAGCCCGAGTAACTAAGTATGGTTTAATATTATGTAATTCTTCTTTTTCAGGTGCCTCTCTATCACTGGAGGTTGGGCGTAATCTTTGCGAATCTGCCTTTATCCTGTAGTCTCTGCGCTGGTGATTCCGGTCTACTCCCTAATGTTCCGCAGCCGATTACTTCCAACCTTCAAAACGTTTTTTGCCCTCAATTTTGCCTTGTACTTATGATTGTTGAACATTTGTTAGAGTCAAGTTAGAAATTAAAATAAAACGATTATTTAACTCGCGTAAAGGATCCATATAACAACTACTTTTAGTCATTGCAAATTAGTATTTTTTAATTCTAAGTATAATGAAAAATGCAAATTTGTGGTAATTTTATATTAAAATGAATATAAAGTGGAACAAAGACTATAACAAGCGTATTTATTATCTCACTAAAAACATTTACGTGAGAAAAAAGGTCCAAGACCGCTTTAAAAGACGCGCGGGATTATTGGCTTCCCCGGTAAAAGAATTCTTAATGAATGTCAAGTTTTACAAAAATCATACTTATCTATAATACAGGATTTAATTTAGAAAGTTTTCACTCAAGTTCATTACATGTATGTGGTATAAAATTGTTTATTCGCAATTATCAAGTTAAATTTTATACTACAAATAGTTTCTGTAGAATTTGCCGTCAACTAAGACATACTAATCTTAATTATCAAGGAAGCCGCGCTTCTTTCATACCGCACTTGGCTCCCTATTTTCACATTAATCTTTTGGTTGAAATATTATTATTTTTCTGTAAATAGATCTATTTTTATTTTTTTATATACAGTAAGTAATAAGTTGATGATGATGACTGTTATATGGAAGGCTTCTTATTCCCACTCAACCACAACACCAATGTGTAATAAAGCAAACAGCCACGTGTCGCCCAATTTCTTTCCGAACTTTGCTTGACACATCGGCGTTTGTATATATTATATTTTATTTTATTAGGCACATATTTTATTTATCATACATACATTTTAAATATATTACGCATTGGGTAAGTAGATGCTACTGCATAGTAAGTATGACATCTATTCCTAGTGAAGAGTGGTCCCTACATACAATGGATTTTTATTGGATAACATATAAGAATACAGTTCCACCAATCTCTTAGTTTAGAGCAGGGTTTCCCAACCTTTCTTTTGTTGCGCCCCCCTGTAAAATAAATAGTTGTTCATGCCCCATTCCCCTTTAATTTTTTCATTCCAATAAAAAAGCACATTATTTTAACAACCACAAATATTTAACATTATACTTCGTGCTTCATCCTCGAGATTAGAGAACAATTGTAGTTACGCATATTGACTCGCTAATCTTCCACTATAGTTAAAAGTAGCATTTATTTATATTTTTTACTTGTTTATACTAAAAAAGTTTTAACACACTGGCAACTCAGAGTCTATCTACCAAACTGTGGGTGTTTCGAACCTCATTCGCATTTTAGTGCTCCGCTGGTCTACACTAACTTTCTCTGCGTTAATGTGCTGTCCTTAAAATTGTGAAATATGTCTAAAAGAACTCAAGATTAAGACAGCGACGAATATATTAGGCGTAAGATGCCAAAAAATGAAAAGTAATTGCGCAGACGCAAGGAGCGTTTGCGCCGCCGCATAAGTTCGGACAGCAGCATGTCGAGAGCAGAGAATTCATCGCCTATGCTATCGTTACTCGAAGGTAAACTTTTGAATATTAATTATAACAAATATGCATAAATCTGAAATTCTAAATATAGACTATTGTGGGTAGTAATGCAAACCCATCATACAAATACGTATCTTAATGTACAAATACGTGTGCACAGTTGGCCAAATTATAGCCTGTCCTGCGCCTGGTGAATATTTTTGTACAGATACCTACCCACATGATATAATTATATTTTTATAAACTGTTAAGGTTTTTCTCCATATTATTTTTAACCTACCCTCTTTACAAAATAATACAAATACTTAGCAAACTTATGCTTTGTACATAAATTTGTATTCGTAAATAAAGTCCAATTGCATTTGGCAAAATATGAAAGTGCACAATAATAAAATAATCATATTTTATGCACTACACTCCAGATGGCCATGAAGTTTCGTTAACTGATTCCATTGTTCGGAATGAACAGCTCGGCCCTCCCACACAGGATGTGGATCTGGAAATTGCCCCAGGGCCGTCCGCACCTGTCTTTGCTGAACCAGAGGAATGTCTCCTTGATGACGAGATCCTCTAATTACTGGGCGCATCCTCCACAAGAAATAAGAAAATGGGGGATAACATGCAAAAAGATATTGCCTTTCGATGGGAACATATCGCAACATCGGGTCTTACAAAAGAAACTCGAGAAGAACTACTAGACAAACATTTGTTACCTGGCAATTGCCCCAAACTTTCTGGTCCAATTTTAAATCCAGAAATAAAAGCTGCCCTGACGGACACCATGATAGGAAAGGCCACAAGAGTAAACAAAATCAAATTACCTCGGTACTCTCGTGCATTGGGGTAGCTCTCTCAAAATTGTTTAATTCTGAACATAAGGATGCCTCAATTATAAAACGACTGCTAGAGGAAACCCAGTTGCTTTGTGATTTACAGTTCTCAGAGTCCATGAAAAGGAGAAGCCTTATATGTTCTTCAATTAAGAAGGACATAAAGACTCAACTTTACGAGACAGAGATCGATACTTACCTTTTTGGCGAAAAATTAGCAGACACCCTAAATGCAGCGAAAGCCATACGTAAGTCTAGATCTGAAATTAAAGCAACAAAACCTAAAGTCACAGCATCTAGAATCCATACTCGTAATTTAAACGCGAGGCCTCAACTGGCGAACAGCAGGCAGTCAAGGGGAGGCAGGATCTTGCTCTACAGCAACAAATACCAATTGTGCTACCGCCACCTGCTCCACAGTATCGCTATAACCTAGCGCCTCCGCCGCCTCTGCCGCCTCCACCGCCGCAGCCGCCACCGCAGCAGCCGTGCAGGCAGCGCCCATACAAACGTCGTTAGACCCGGTACGTTGCTCAGGCAGACTTTCCTTATTTTGTAATCAATGGTGCCATATAACTAATGACCCTAACATCTTATCGTGGGTGCGAGGATACAGTATCCCCTTCCACAAACAAGTGGTTCAAAAGTATATCCCACAATTGCCTAAAAATTGCCAAGAGACAAAGTTGACTATAAGGAAGCCATAGGTCACCTTCTGACCACTGGTGCCATATCCAAGTGTGTGCCACATAAAAATCAATATTTATCTACTTATTTTTTGATAAAAAAAAGATAATGGGAAATCTCGGTTTATATTAGATTTAGAAGCTTTAAATAAATTTATTAAAATTGAACATTTTAAACTCGAGGAGCTTAGAACGACTTTAAAATTGATATCTAAAGATTATTTTATGGATTCCTTAGACTTAAATAATACCTATTTTTAGTATCAATAGATGTAAGATACAAAAGGTACTTAAGGTTTAGATGGCAAGAGAGTTTATTTGAATTTAATGTATTGCCATTTGGGTTAAGCACAGTACTCTATGTTTTACTAAGCAACTTAAACCTGCAATGTCCATATTGTCATTAGGTTACATGTCAACTATATATTTAGACGACGTCTGTTGTAAAACACGCACTTATCAGGAATGTCTGGATAACGTAGTCCAAACAAAAGCCCTTTTTGAATCTCTAGGCTTCCTAATAAATTAAGAAAAGAGTTCTTTTATATCATCAAACGCACGTACGTATGCACGTACCTCGGATTTATCATTGACACCCAAAAATGTTATATATGTTTAACCGATACAAAAAGGGACAATATTCTAACAGAACTAACTAGACTAAGTCATAAACAGCGTTGTTCCATACGATATTTCGCACGCGTGCTCGGTCTTCTCACCGCCGCTTGTCCCCGTATCCAGTACGGCTGGCTCTATACAAAACAGCTGGAAAGATGTAAATATCTTGCTCTGTTGCAATCAGGCGATTACGACCAATTCATGAGTATTCCGACATATTTAAAAGGTGATATTAAATGGTGGATTAATTCTTTAAAGGCACTCTGCCTTTAATCCAATAAGGGACGATATTTACACTTTAGAAATCTTTTCTGATGCTAGTAAATCTGGGTGGGGGGTGGTATGTGGCGGGGAGACCTCAAACGGCCAATCAGCACACGAAGTTGCTAAACATATTAATTTTCTTGAATTATTAGCTGTCTTTTTTCGGTCTAAAAATATTCGCGTCACAATTAAGAGACTTTAAGATCCTGTTAAGGATTGATAACACGACTGCTATATCGTATATCAATGGGATGGGAGGAGTTCGTTTTCCTTACTTTAATAAATTAGCAATTGATATTTGAGGTTTCTGCGAAGATATGCTTCGTATATCAGCTCGCAAGATAACGATATAGCAGACACGGAATCCAGACGTCTACACCCTGACAGAATGGGAACTTAGCAACTAAGCGTTTAAAATTATATCAGATACCTTTGATAATCCAGAAGTGGATCTTTTCGCGACAAGAGTAAATTGTCCCAGGTGCAAAGTGCCCCAAGGCAATATCGTGGCGTAAAGATCCAAGAGCCTACGCTGTCAACGCTTTTACAGTTAAATGGCACAGCTCAAACTTTTATGCTTGTCCTCCTTTCTCTGGCATTACGAAGGTGCTTAGAAAGATTATCACTGGTTTGGCACAGGGGGTACTCGTAGTCCCACACTGGCCTACGCAACCTTGGTTCTCATTATTCAATAGACTTCTTGAATCTATCAATAAAATATTAACTTCCGCCTCCAGCAGTGCGTTGGCGATGCCACAGCTCGAAACTTATGGCCGGGAAATTATCAGGAAAGCCTTTTCAAGGCGAAGTGTACCACTCAATTCCTTAGATGTCATATGTGTATCCTTATCGGATAGTTCAGTAGCACAATACACCGTAGCCTAGATGATGGTTTAGCTTTTGTGATGCTAATAGCATAGATAATTATGCGTCAATTCAGAATATTATATATTTCTTTACACCTTTTTTTCATACGGGAGCTCAGTAAGGAACGCTTAATAGTTATCGTTCTGCTTTATCCTTAATTATAGGCACAAGGGTGGCCTCTGATGATCGAATTATTAGACTTTTTAAAGGCTTTATAGACTCCGCCCACCTATTCCCAAGTACAAGATCACATGGGATACTTGTGTTGTACTGGACTTTCTAGCTAATCTACATCCTAATAACTAGATATTCTTAGATCAGTTAGCTAAGAAAACCGTGACTCTGTTAGCACTTATCACGGCCCACAGATCCCAGACTCTGAGTTTAATAAAAATTTAAAATATACAGTGCGGTACGGAACTAATTCGTATAAAGATATTAGACATAATAAAAACATCCAGGCATAACGTTTTAACAAGCAAAACCCGATATCTGTCCTGCCAATACCTTATTAAACTATTCAGACATTACTAAACCTCTGAGAAATAATAGTGATTATTTATTTATTAGCGTCAAAAAGCCTTACAAATCAGTAAGTAGTCAAACTATAAGCAAATGGATTAAGAGTACCCTAAACGCAAGTTGAATTGACACTTCTATATTCTCTGCCCACTCTACCCGGCACGCTAGCACATCATTAGAAACACTACCGGTTGGAGTGGAACTTCCAATTTTTTTGAAAAATTCTACAATAGGGATATAGATAACCAAAATACGGATGATTTTGCTTTAACCATTTTACGAAATTAAGTTTATTTATATATAAAAAAGAAAAACATTCTGATAAGATAATGTGAAGTACACATTCAATTAGTTATGTTACATAAAATAATATTATTTTAGCTTAATAAAAAGACTTCCTATAGTGAATAAAACTAAAATATATCCATTTTATTTTTGAATATGTTTCGCGATCTTTCAAGCTCTACGATTGTTCTGTAATCTCGAGGATGAAGCACGAAGTATAATTAGTGATTAAACGAACTTACCTTAAGTGACGTTCTATCATAATTATACGAGGGCTTCATCCGAAGAGATTAGAACCCGCCCTCCCAAGATGGCCCTCAATAGCGAAACATAACTACCTGTTTGTTTGTTTTGTTGTAAATGGTTTGTTACAGGTTATTCCTCTGCATGTTCTACTTTAAACTAAATGAGGTTCGAAACACCCACAGTTTGGTAGATAGACTCTGGGTTGCCAGTGTGTTAAAAATTTTTTAGTATAAAAAAGTAAAAAATATAAATAAATGCTACTTTTAACTATAGTGGAAGATAAGCGAGTCAATATGCGTAACTACAATTGTTCTCTAATCTCGAGGATGAAGCCCTCGTATAATTATGATAGAACGTCACTTAAGGTAAGTTCGTTTAATTCTATTTAACAATTCTAAGTTATACAAAATATACTTCTAACAAATTCATAAAGTTTTTTTATTGAAATCATTTATGTTATTGAGTGGTTGATGTGATATTGTGATGTTTAATTTAAGCGTATTTTTTGTTGTGTTTCTCCCCCCTTCATATTTCTCTACGCACCCCAAGGGGGCCGCGTACCCTGGTTGGGAACTTCTGGTATAGAGGATTACACAATATAGGAAAATAAACATAGCTCATCAATAGGTCAAATACGAATACGTAATTTTAAGCTAGTCCATTCGCACACTATGTATGAATAACTACCGGCGCAGGAAATTTAACAAGCACACGTTTACCATAACGCCAATGAAGCAACGCGTCACTGGGCGTGTTTACGCACCACGTTTGTTCATTCACAAAGTCTAAATTATTGCGCATCGATGGACAGAAAGCTTTTTGGTCCACAAGGAGGTATAAAAAGTGCTGCATAATGCGAGCGCGAGCCGGACACCCACGTTGCAAATTCACCGCCATTATCGCTGCAATCCCACGGGCTCATGTGACGCACAGAAGCCAACGATGGGCGGTGCCAATGCTAAGATTTACTTTTTGTATCCAAACACATTCTTCCCAGCAGATCACGCGAAAAGTATTCAGAAGCAGAATCGGGATTCAAATGCCTTGAAGGCACCTAGTGACAATAAAGCACTTCGGAGCCACAAAAAAAATCGTACAGGATTTTTTTATTTTGTTATTATTATTAATATATAAAATAGAAAAGATCCTTCCAACGAATTTACGTTCTACCTACATGCAACAAAAGAAAACTAATAGACACAATAACAATTTGGGCAAATATTTTAATCGATTCCTATAAAACTTAAGCCACGGAAGCCAACTCTCCAGAGGAAAGTATAATATAATGGGATAATTTTATTCTGCGGCAACTCTATTAACACCACATGTAGATACGTTCAGCGTGCTATCGTAAACTCTCGTCATAACTAAGATAAATAATGCTCTGTTATTGTTTATGGACCACCAAGCAAGGTTGCCGTGTAGGTGTCTAACGTATCTCCCCCGCGAAGGCGCGGTTTAATCTCTGCACCTTCGTCTGTATTTTGTTAAATATTATTTTTAAACATCCTAAACAGGAGTGCACCACATGTGCTGCCACCTGACCTCACTGAGCTTTCCCACGCCGAAAGCTAACGAGTCCTTGAAACATAAACGCCACGGTTAATGTTAACCCGAGTAGAATCTTCCGAACAAATCTACTTAGAGCTCCGAACACGTTGTCAAATCTTTAGAGACTATTAAGTTTTCGGGAGCAAATGTCTCGGTTGCAGCGAGGCTTAGAGCATTTTTTCTGTTTACTTAAATGATCTGGTGATTGTTTTTTAATTTATTTTGACGTTCGACGACGTCATGTGGTTCCAATCAGGACCCGGCGATACTTTTAATTTTTTTTCCAGATCGATTATTATCGGTAAAATAGTTACTTTATATTCTCGGTTTACGGATGTTCTGAAATGTCATGTCGTGTATGGATTTTTGTTGCTCTGTCTGCCTGTGCTGCAATCAATTTTGAATTAGCACTAACGTGTATTTAGATCGTAGTTTTTTTAAATCAGATTTTATTATGCCTTAGAGTTCTGCCGTGTTAAGCTAAACTATCCTATTGTTACATAGGAACCCTTGCGTTTATTGATAGGCTGTTTTTGTATACGTTATAAATATTATAGTATGAAAGATTTATGTGTCAAATACATTGCTATTTTTATTACTCGTCAGACGTCACGGACGATTTAGCGCAGTGGCTAAGAGCTTAAGTCGCTCCGCCTACTGTGTCTAATAGTCGCGGGTTCGATTCCCGCACGGGACAAGTCTCTGTGTGATCCACAGTTATTTGTTTCGGTCTGGATATTTCTGTATGTGAATTTTCATGTTTCTAAACGCACCCATGACACAGGAGTAAATCCTAGTGTAGGGCTACGTTTTTTCAAAAAGATAAATAAAAAAAATTAAAACTATCTATCTATCTATATCATTACGCCAGCTCCCTCGCGGGGTAGGCAGAGAGTACAGAGTTCCAACAGGTTCTTTCCTTACATACCTCTCTGGCTTCCTCCACTCTCATAGTTCGTCTCATACACACTCGCCGGTTACGGAGACTCTTGACTTGCCCTTCAGCTAAGACACGGTCTATTTGGTCATGGTAAGATAGTCTAGGTCTTCCCCGGCACCTACATCCTTCCACTTTCGCATTGCATAAATAAAAACTAGTTTTCCAATTAGTAGGTTATGTCCAATATCAAGTAACATATTAAATAATGCATCAATATCAAAATTACGGGGTCACGGATCTCGCGTGGTGAACGTATGACAAAGGTGCGCAGACAGGGAAGCGGAACATTACGTAAGTAGGTAACTAATTAGGATAACGTTACCGCTCATGAGTCAGAGCCCGTACTTATGCAGCTCCAATTCAAATGACAATTATTCACTTTCAAACCGTCAGGTTTCAAGTCAGGAACTAAAGGAATTTAACTATTAATTACATACGAGCTGTTATTCCGTCGGACAAGGAAGCGGCGCCCGCGCCGGGCGGCGGTGACGTCACGCACAGAATTAACCCGATTCTAAGAATTGAACCGTTGTATGTCAGTGCACTTGTGTTGATCGGCGACGCACGTGTGGACACTGTACTTACAAGCTCAGTTTATAAGTAAATAAATATGTACATCGAGTTCTTGCGTCTGTACTATCCTGTATCCATTCCGCGTTATTAAGGGCCACTGTAAATTGACCATATCAATAGTAACTAAGTAGGATCTTTATTGAACAGTTTAGTAGATACAGACGCCACATTTAACCTGCGGTTTTCGTCAAAAGTGATTTGGAGTAAAAAACTATGTGATGTTACAAATGTCGCGCGGTTGAAAGCTCCTTGAGTGATATCAAAGAGCGTTTTATAACTTCAATATGCTCAAATTATTTTGGCAGTGGGTATGGGTTATGAGGACAATCTTGTGACCGGCCACTTCACGTGAATACATGGTCGTCAGAAATAGTCGGCACTTATTCAATTATGAGGACTACATAAATCACTGTATCAACGGAAAGCTCTAAACTCCTAAAGTATCTTGCATGTTTGATGTATTAGTATATACTAGAGATCGATTTGTAATAAATGTGTAAACATAACTACATACATTCAAACATTGTATTTTTCACATGAGCACTTCCCTTTAAGGAATAGATTATTCGACAGCATCTGTATTTCAAATTGGTACCATTCCTTCCTCAATTGAATATTACATGTTCTCGTGGCTGAGCAAATGTATTACGCAACACTTGGACCTAACCTGGCTACCGAACCGATATCGATAAAATCTCAGCATTAAGCCGAACAGTTTAATGACCCCTCACATGAACATTTTATTATTACTGTCTAAACAGGCATAATATAAATAGTGGAGGAATCGTGTAACACCTCATTCGGTTACGCCGATGTAATAGTATGTAATATTAATACCGCATGCGCTCTCCCGCGGCGGTCCTTATGAAACTTGAGTGTTGGTTTGTTGCACGCGCTTACGGCAACGCGATTGCATACCACCGAAACACGCAGATCCCGTTATAATACACACGGCTTGTGTTAAGTACTCATAAAACATTGTTTTATTAGCAAAATAAAGTGGCCACGTTATTAATGCACGGTAAATATACATAATTTAGCTGGATAACTGCATAATGATCGTCTCGGTTACCGTATATTCTCATGAAATGTGAGATCTGTAGCAGTTTAACTGATTTAATTAATATAGTCGTGTCATTCAATAATAATGATACGACAGTCACAGGATTCGAGAGACTGCACCAGCTGACACCGGACATGCTAAACAATGGGATCCTTCACTCTGACATAAAATTTTGATCGTATGTCGCATTATTGAAAGTACATCGCCATAAGAAGATGATTATGATAATGATACGACTATATTGATTAAATTATAGCTCATTTGCTATTGCTGATTTTCAAACAGCTTACTAAATAGGCGTGGAACACCTAATACCCTGATGACAAAATGCTTCAAAATATTATTTTAGGTCATTAGTCACCTCTCACGTACATACATCTGTAAAAATTAGTAATGCTATTCTATTTTTCCGGTCACTAAAATAATTGAGACCACCTACAACAACTACCTATTTCATTATCTGCGATAAAGGCCTTGCGACTGCGTGGTCCGACTGCTTAGTCGGATCACGGGACACCGATCGGACTACGTGAAGTTTTTCACTTATTGGTAAACCTATAATTATATATTAAATTAATACATTACATGCCTATTGTCTATGTATACTAGTCGCCATATAACCACGAAGGTTTTATTAATAAACTTTAAACCATATTTTAGTAAGCCAAATCTTCTGCATCTAAGAAAGCGTATCTAATAATAGTTACGAAAACGTTACGATAGTTCCAATATTTTCTATAAATAATAAAGTTTAATGTGTAGAGTTCCTTAGCGGAAGGCCTCACGCGGCGCCAGCGTTTCGCCCCGGGAGTCCGACCGCCCGAGCTCGGCGGACAAACCTATCTACTTACTGCATGCGTTCAATCACATACACGTGTACGACTCGATGCAGAAGCATTTTTTGTAAGGATATCATTATTTTTTAATGTAGCTCTACTCTAAAATTTATTCCTGTGTCGTGGGTGCCTTTACAAACATGAAATTCACATACAAAAACACCCAGACCGATAGAAATATTTAATATTTAAACTGGTTATGCCCAATAATTATTTACGTTTTGACTTATTTCTCGTACGGTATGCTGAAAAATAATTCGCATTTATTAAAAATTAATATGTAGAATGAAAGCGTTGATAACAAAACTATTCAGCTTTTTTTAGATACTGTAAAATTATTCTTTTAAGGACATAACCAGTTTTGATTCTATACCCCTGATTTATGGTGGATCGAACCAGCGGCAACTAGATCCAGAGGTTTGGACTGGACCAAGCCGTCTGTCCATGCTTTGTTGTAAGTTGTTGCGTATATACTGTCGTAGAATTAGATAAAAGTATTTTGGGGGTACTGTTTTAGGTCCCTCGGTCATTTATGAGCTCCGTCTAGCTAAGTATTCATAAACTGAAAAACCGATTTAGTAAATACATCATTTAGGCTTGTTTTTTTTCTTTCTATCTATATCATCACGCCAGATATCCTTGCGGGTTAGGCAGAGAGTAACGAGTTGCAACACGTTATTTCTTCTTTCCGTCCTTGTTTTTTTTTCTGTGCCTGTTATTTGTCATGTTTCTTCTGCTCAAAGCGTTATAGATTTAATAATTCTATTGTTTAACAAAATCCTACATTCCTCCGATAAAAGGCTATATTTTGTTATTTTAGCCCCGATTAGATTAGATCAATTCCCTGCGTGGATACCTCGCTTCGGTAAGCCCTTGCACAGGAATCTGTCGCGATTGGGCAAGACTAATCGTCGTAGATTAGTTAATTCATTAAATATAAAGCCGGTCAAAGTCAGAAATAATTGATTTATATAAAATAATAATTTGAATATACTGACTTTATTTCATAATAATTTGAATTCAATAATTCTAGATTCCTTTATTATGGGTAAATTGTTAGGTGAGTGGGGGAAATCGAAATGCTCTTGGTAAGTCATATTCATCAGATACCATTGTGAATTTAAGTAATTAAATGAAGAAAACCCTTTAAATAAAAAAAATGTAAGGGAAAGACAGAACGACAAAGGAGTTAAATTAATCTATCTATATCACACGCTGGATCCCTTGCGGGGTAGGCAGAGAGTACAGAGTTCAAACAGGTTCTTGCCTTACATACCTCTCTGGCTTCCTCTACTTTCATAGTCCGTCTCATACACGCTCGCCGGTTACGGAGACTCCTGACTCGTCCTTCAGATAAGACCCGGTCTATTTGGTCATGGTAAGATAGTCTAGGTCTTCCCCGGTACCTACATCCTTCCACTTTCGCATTGTATATCAGTTTTGTCATTCTTTAGTTAAATTAATATCGTGACTAGTATCTTAAACACGGAAAGTGAGCGTGAATATATTTCGTAATATTATTTTTATTTTCTATTGCGTAAAACAGTCACCTACAGCGATAGGCAACCGGAAGGTAAATCCCGGAAAGGCAAGGACGTCACCGGATACTCCCTCCATCCACCCCGCCATCCGCCCACGTGTCCGGTCTGTGACTTCCGGACTAAATCCAACTGGTGCTGAAAATACATAAATAAAGAATGCCTGTGTAAAATCTGCTATCGAATAAAATCATGAAATAACCATTAAAGCAGATCAACATAAATTTGATGTTGATTGTATTAGGAAATTATAATATATCTGGTCAAAAGCGCAAGATCAAAGGTCCGATTCAAGCCGTTGTGTGTTATTATATAATGAGACTATTTTCTGAATGAACATCTTGTTAAATATCTACACCTAGTAGTAATAATGGTGTTTAGCGTTAGTATGGCGTTGAAAAAATCTGTAAAATTGACTACTATATTGATTGTCCTATGTAGATAGATATAGGTCTAATAGATCAACTATGCAAGTTATTGCACTGACGTAATAAACCATAACTTAGAAGTTACAGTAACAGGAGTAACGTTTTGCTTGGGTACCAAATTAAATTTCTAATTTAAAAACTCTCTACCACTTTTATGCAGCACTAAAGGGGCACACTATGAGGAGTTCTAAGGTTGAAATGATGATATTCAAGATTTAAAAATCAATTTAGCGCAATAGTGACAGACCTTGAGCTGCAGTCGCGGGCTCGATTTCCACACGGGACAAATGTTTGTGTAGCCCACAATTATTTGTTTCGGTCTGGGTTTTTACTGTGTGTGAATTTTTATGTTTGTAAACGCACCCTTGACACAGGAAAAAATCCTAGTGGGGGGGGGGGGGGCTACGTTTTTATTAAAGAAAGAAAGAAGACGGAAAAAGAAAGTTGCCTAATTACGTTTCTGTACATTTTTTCCATATTCCATAATAATTGCTTTATCTTAAAGCAATTATTTGCACCATGCAAAAAGAAATTCGTTGATTCTACAGTACTATTAAGACTTACGTCGGCACACCAGTTAAATCGCTAGGGTATTTAGGAGTGATACTTGACACTGAGTGCAATGCATCGTCAGTAAAGCATGAAAAGAGAGCTAAAGAATTTCTCAACGCGATCATTCAATACGCAGCCGGTGTAGATTACAAGCGCCCACTGTCTCGGTTCGATTTAGCGTGAAAACATTTTGAAGTCGAGCTCGCCTCGCGTTTTTCTTATTAAGGAATCCTTTATTATCTGGTATTTGATACTTTACAGGCAGCTGGCGCCTACCGCTTCCGTAAAATAGGTGAATTTGATGCCACTCGCGGAATCTGATCTTTTGTTGATGGAAGCGAGATTCGAGCACGTATCTGACGGGCGATCTGCGATGTCTCGTGCGCATGTCATCTTCGTCGGTAACGTTAGACGTGGGCAGGCTTTTGTGGTAGCTACAAAAGGCATCATACATTTTAAAAGGCAAGATAAAAGAGGATTTTAGATTGTCATCATAATCAGTTTCGCAACTGGTTGGAGGTCTACATGCCAGGTGTGGGTGATGGTGTGTATAAAAATCGTGCTGGTAATTCATTGCAAACTGTAAAGAGCCATTTAGAATTTTATGTGGTTCCCTTTTCTTAATTGAGATTTCACTATTTTACATAATTTGTGCAAACAAGACATTTATCTACATATTCATTATGATCGCAACTGGTTTGTAGCTTAACTTGCTAGATTTCGGAGATGCTCTACGTAAAATCGTGCTAGCAATCCGTTGAAGGATATAAAGAACAGTTTAGAATTTTATACAGTTCTTATTTCCTAATTCAGAGTGGGGTACAGTTTCACAAAATTGGGCAAACAAGAACATTAAACATAGTCATTAGGAAATAACAGTACAAAATCGGTGTTGTGAGTATTGTGAAGCTTAGCGCGCGGTGTCGTCGACATGCGCCCTACATGCATAATGCTCGGTGTTACGGGGCGTTACGTGTGCGCGGCGCTCGCGCAGGCCGTTATGCAAGCCGCACGGAACTGGGCGTGAGAAGCGGCGCAACACCTGTAATACACCGCCACCGCTAAATGTGCGCGCGCACGCTTTGTAAGTCGTCTAACGGCAATAGTATACTTATAACTACCACCAATCACTGATTTTGACGTCAGTCACTACATATTGGTACTATAATCGGCCTTGATGCTGTAAGCAAATTAAGCGAATTCAAGGCCAGACCGTCAATGTGTTAAAACTCCATTATTTATTTAATTTTCATCTTTATTCACTTGTGCCAATACCGCATGAACGGATATATATTCGATACCTATAAATTGATCATACACGTAGCAAGAAATTACGGTATTACAAGGCGCTTTTAAAGAAGAACGAAACTGACGATATCATAAAAAAGATGATCTGCAGCAAAATGAAAAATATTAGATTTAACATTGAACACATATATATTATATCCAAATTACATCAGCACAATTTTTACAAAAGTGGTTTACTTATACTTACATACCTATTTACCAAGGAAGCCTTATAGAGGGTTGATAAGTTTCAACCAGAGTCAGAGCCAGAGCCAGCCACAAACCTGCCTCCAACAATGCGCACTCTCTCACCTCGATTTGTGAGAGAAGGCTTTTGCCCAGCAGTGGTAAAGTACACATTAGGCATATTAATATTCTTAGAATTTTACCACTGCAAAGCGTAATATGCTACCAACTTTGCATTACCTGCCAATAGCTACTTGTAAGCTCAAATATCGCCGCCACAATAACTGTGCCGCGTTATAAATAGGTTTAAGTTCCATCACTTTAGAACTACCAGACGTCAAAAAAATAATTGTAAGGAAGACGTCGCGTATGTTGAACAAACATGTGCGATGCAGTTCCTTAAAAAACTTTGTACCCTGAAAAAATAAAACGAAAAAAAGACACTCCAATACTGAAGCTTGCTCGTCTGACAGGAAATATGATATTTTATTTTGGGCGTGGGATCAAACCGAGTCGATAATTTGTGTTCCGAATAGAACATCACAAGCAACGGTGAAATTAAATTGTTAAAAACGTTTTATGTTATTAATAAAGAGGAGGCGAGTCCTCAACAATAATAAAATGTCTTTGAACATAGTCGAATGACATAGGTAAGACGTCGGGTTTTCAAAGAAAGTGTCACGATACAACGTTGTTAAAGATGATAGTAAAAAAAATTAAGATTTTTTCACCAGACCTACGTAGGTACCTACTATGAAAAAAAAAATACATAATACTGAAGCCCGCAAGGAATCTGGGGTTATGATTAAGATAGATACTGAAGTCACATTAGTCAATATTTAGGATTGCAATTAAACAATATTAGTCACATGTACTACAGACTGACGCAGATTTGGACAAAACAATTCATAAAAATTACAATAAAAATTACACCACAATATTTCCTAAAGCCTTGTTAGTTTACAAGCACATTGTTTGGCTCGCGATCACGTATTTTCAGTAGTAGTTAGGAGTCAGAAATTGCACCCGATATAAAGGCCACAGGCCCCCTATTTCATAGGGGCCTAACACCGTTGGCGAAATGTGGTTAAACACACAGTACAGGTGTACTGTGTGTTTACCTCTCCCGCTTAGGGAATACAGGCGTACCAGGCGCAGTATATCATCATAATTTAGACTATCAATAGAATGCTATTAGATAAAAATACAACGTAATATAATAGTTTAAACAATATCTGCTGCATATCAAAAACTTTGTAATCATAACACATTCTGTATACGTGACAATTCACGTGCGGTAACCTCCGATTTCAATTCAGTATTTACGCTAATGAAATTCTAAAGAAATGTGCAAGCTGCCGTACAAGTGTATTGGGAGATAGTCGGAGGGCCGAGACCGGCATTCGTTATGGGAATCAATATCAATCAGCATCAATCAGCACCCGGAAGCCTTATGGCTGGCTAGACCAACTGATTGTCCGTTGTCCGGCTACATGAATATGTTGCAGTAATATAGAAAACGGAATCTGGCGTGACGATATAGATAGATAGACAGAATAAAGAATCCGCGACATTTAAAAGGTTTTATTTTTCACATCGGTCGCTCGGTCATCGAGTTGTATAAAATTCCAACGAAAATTGCATAACACTCTTAGGATGCTCAGTTGCTTTCGTGTTTACAGTATAGTACTGTATACAAGTTCTTCCTTTATTTTTCGTTACAGTTACAGAAATTTCTGTGGTTACAATGTAAAATTAAATTTCAATGTACAATGTACTACGCAACGTAAGGTATTCTTTGAATAATGCATAACTCTATAATTAAATAATTATGTTCTCTGTAATACACTTTGCGTTGACGAATTTCTATTTCTATTTATTAAGGTTGTTCTGTGTCTTAACTACCATGCTCCAATATCTTCTCCCCAACAAATAATTATTTCCAGCTGAGAATCATCTATTCAACTGTTTCATTTGTATAATTTGTTAAGGAAGTAAAAATGATATTACGCATGTTTGCTGTCAATTAGTTTCAGATCAGGCCTAATATTCGTAATGATATTTCCTTGCCACAGGTTTACTTTTAAACAAGTTTATTAACAGGCTGGTTGATGTGTTAATAATACATTATA
Organism: Phalera bucephala; assembly: GCA_905147815.2. Classification (NCBI taxonomy): domain Eukaryota; kingdom Metazoa; phylum Arthropoda; class Insecta; order Lepidoptera; family Notodontidae; genus Phalera; species Phalera bucephala. The sequence goes on from LR990615.1 coordinate 12,446,724, forward strand.
ATATGTTTGTCTATACCTATGTGCAAATTAACATCTACCTACTTTATCAGGAATAATCCTAAAGAGATTGTTACAAGGATCTTGTAGAATGACAACTATTTATTAGATAGGTACTAGGTATTGATAAAAGGTAGGGCTCAATTCTAGTGAGGAATTCCGCTAAAATCTCAGCCGGTGATCAACGGCCATTTACCTGTTTTCGAAAAGTAATACTAGAACACGAAAATATTAATCGGCACTTTTAGCGGATTTTTTTTGTAAAATTGGGCCCCAGTTCGTTATCGGGTCATGTTTTACTTTCTGTCATAATGTAATATCATTTCGCTAGAATGCTATTTATTTATTGAAATCAAAATATATATTTATAATTTTAAGCCCTAAGCTTCACATTTTAATCCTCAGGAACACGGGTTCCGGATTAGGTAAAACACTAGGTTTTCTTTCAGAATGTGTAAAAATATGAAGAGTGCTCTGTGATGTAGCTTGAATTGTATCACCTTTCACGTAAGGTACAGAATGAGTCCTAATTAAATGTACCGTTAAATAAACATTTACTGGTGCAACAGGTTTAAAATCGGCAAAATTGGAAGTCACTTCCAGTAATAAAGATACCTGAATGGTACTGCGCACTTCATCCAGACCGTTACGCAACAACGATGCCAAAGTGCTCCTTATATGTTAATACGGCACATGACGGTGTCGTTGAGCCTATAAAATCGTCTGAAGTGTAAACACACGTAAATATCGCGCCGCACGCACTCGTAAAATCTATTTCTCGCGCCATTGCAGCTCGTAGGCACTACACAAATAATTTTATCCAGAGGACAATCAACATTAAAACGAAAATAGCTATTCTGGGATAATTTGCGACTGTAATCCATAAGCCAGTGTACGTGTGTAAACTAGTAGACGTGTTTGTAAGAAAAATAGCTCTGGGGAATTGCAATCCGGCTATGTTTATTACGCAGAGGAATTCGTGTGCGTTAGTACAGGTATTTTTATAATCCGTTTCTCTTCTTCGGAAGCAAAAACAGACAGGATCGCGCCGACACCCACGTTTTCCATCGGGCGTTTAAAAATAAGGCGTCTGTTCAGTAGTATGAAATCACCAAAGAAGCTCGAACATTTTACACGGTGTATTTATCAAAGTCTTACATCAGAGTTTTTGCTTAATTTGAGGACAAAGACAGTGAGTCACCGACGAAATTATTAGGCCTAATATTACACATATGCGCCGGCGTACCGCGTCTGTGTGCTCCGTCGAGCACACGAGCACACGAGCACATGACGCCGCCGATGCTTGATTCGTTTTGATTGCTATTCCAAGTCGTGCGACGTTCTTTAGTGGCTTATATACAATGTTGACGTAAGCCACGAGGAAACAATCTGTATAGTTAACTAAATAAGGAAATTCTTAAGCAATACCAACGTCAGGATTTCCCCGTTTGAATCGCAAGGGATGTAAATAATCTTGTATGTGTGAAAGAATAATCGTATTTAACATCGATCATAGAATTACAAGATTTAATAATGACGTTTTTATGAGTTAATAATAAATAACATAATGTATGGATTAATTTTATGGACTGTTAATGAAATTGATTAATTTACAGGTAGGCCAATACCTATCGGTTGCCTAGGTTGTCTGGAGCCACCTGACTTGATTGCCAACTACCCTTATCGTGTTCCAGACAGACAATATATTTATTTATTTATTTATTCTTTATTGTACACGTTTAATTATAATAACAATAAGATAGGAAAGTTTATGTACAAAGGCGAGCTTAACTCAAAATTGAGTTTTCTTACAGCAAACCTAATAGGCATAGAGAGATGAAAATACAGAGGACAGTACCAAGTGTACAATCGAAGTATAATGTGCAAAGAACTAACTATATATAACTATACAATATAAAACATATACATACAAACCTAACATAGTAATATATACATATACATTTATCGATACATAAAAAATACATATATATCAATAATAATACATACATATTTACACATATAGATCATGATGAAAGGAAATGCTCTTTAATTTTCCTTTTAAAGACGTCTAGTGAGACACTATCGCGTATAGTGTGTGGGAGTGAATTCCAAAGCTGCACCGCGCGAACAGTGAAAGAACCATTATAAAGGCTAGAAGTGTGACGGGGAGTACGGAGAAGAAGAGAAGAAGATGTGCGGCAGGGCTTGCCCCTGGGGACTAAATATTCAAAGCGTTCCCTCAGATAAGATGGTGAATTAGGATTGTGAAGAAGAGAATAGAGTAGTGAAAGAATATGAGTATCTCGACGACGTCGAATAGGCAACCACTTTAACTGCGCCCGAAATTCAGAGACATGATCGTACTTTCGGAGCCCGAAAATAAAGCGGATGCACAAATTCTGAAGCCGTTCGAGTTTATTGAGAAGCTCCTCCGTTGCGTCCAAGAAACAGACATCAGAATAGTCCAGAAGGGGAAGGAGAAGAGATTGAGCAAGAGTTATTTTAGTATGAAAGGGCAGGAACTTTTGGAGTCGCTTGAGAGACTGGAAGGACCAATAAATCCTTCTGCTTACTTCTGCAATGTGGACATTCCACGAAAGATGGCAGTCGATATAGACACCTAGATTTTTAGCACTTGTGGAATAGGCTATAGGAACTGAGTCGTAGAGTACCGGTGGAAGAGAATTTTGATCTAAGAGATTGAAGTAGTATCTGCTACCAATAATGAGAGCTTGTGACTTTGTGGGATTTACTAGCAGGCCAAAAGATTTAGCCCACTCGTTAATTTTTATAAGATCATTATTGATAGCATCAACAGCTTCGGGAAGCTCATCTATTTTAAAATGACGATAAAGTTGCAAGTCGTCTGCGTAAAGATGATAGTATGAAGATAAAATTTTAGTGATAGCGTTAATAAAAACCGAGAAAAGAAGAGGGGAAAGGACACCACCTTGGGGTACGCCCGCAGTCAGATCACACCAGTCAGAGGAGACCTCATCGTAACGGACCGACTGCGACCGACCCCGAAGATAAGAATCAAACCATTTGATCACAGAAGAAGATAGATTAAGAGAGGATAAGATCCCTAGGAGGATGTCAAAATCAACTGAGTTAAAAGCACTGCTGAAGTCCAGTAGTACCAAAATTGTGAGGAGCTTGTTTTCCATGGCCAAACGGATATCATCTGTAATTTTAACAAGAGCCGTTACAGTACTATGGCCAGGACGGAAACCAGATTGATATGGACTTAGCAGGCAGTTAGAAGAGAGATAACAGGACAGTTGACTATGGACCACACTCTCAAGGACCTTAGATAGGATTGGTAAAATGGAAATTGGGCGGAATTGGGATACAGACGTGGGATTTGCAACTTTAGGTAGGGGTAGGACATGGGCCTTCTTCCAAGCCGAGGGAAAGGAGCTTGTAACAAGGGAATAGTTTACAATGTGAGCTATGACAGGAACAAGTGTATTTAAAATGGGGAGAAGCATCTGAATGTGCAGACCATCATCACCCACTGCTTTAGTGGAAATGGATAGGATATTTTTCTTTATATCTCCTTCTGTAATTTGGTGAAAAGAGAAAGAAGTACATTTTGGCATAGAAATATCGGAGAGACTGTTCAAGGTAGAAGATTTCGTGTTGTCATCCAGGGTAACTGGTGATTTAGAGAAATGCATATTTATCGCAGTAAGATCCAAATCGAGTGTACTCTCGCTATGGGACTTACCGATGCCAAGAGACTTGATAAATTGCCATACTTGTGTTGTATTTAAATTGCGTATAGAGTTGTGAATGTGGCGTCTTTTAGCATCTCTACACAAACGATTGCAACGATTGCGGAGAGCTTTATAAAAGGACCAGTTCTCTTCCGTCGGAAACTTTTTATACCGCCTTTTAGCTTTGTCCCTTATTGACATCACTTTTTTGATGGCATCAGATAGCCAGGGAGCGGGAAGATGCTTTACTCTCACCTTTTTTATGGGTGCGTGTCTATTGTAAAGTTCTAAAATTAGGTTATTAAAAGCCATTACTTTCATATCTAAGTCATTGCAGTTGTAAACAGGAGACCAGTCAATGTTGTCCACATCAGCTCTCAAATGATCCATATCAATGTTCTTGAAACTGCGAAGAAAAAGAAATTTGGATTTGCGTTTAGAAGAGCGAATTTTGTAGGATAGGTATATAAGATCGTGGTAGGAAAAGCAGGCGGGTAGTTGACCATGGGTGGCCACTTTACTAGGGTTGGAAACTAGTATTAAATCTAAGAAAGAAGGAGTACAGTGGGGAGCACGATGTGTAGCATTAAGCTGAAGGATATGCATATTGACAGAAGAGACGAGAGATCGGAGTTTGCGGCTACGTACATCGTCCTTAAGCAAGCAGGTGTTAAAATCTCCGAGGATAATTGTATGGTCATATAAAGGAGAGAGATATTCTAACTTAGACTCAAAAGATGAGAAATAATCAATATGGCAGGAGGGACTGTAAAAAACGCCAAGAAGAAGTTTACAATGATTAATAATAATTTCAATAAATAAATGTTCACTAAATTTTGAATACTCACTCGGAGATTGATCAATTACCCTGTAAACGATATCTCCTCGCAGATATATGGCAACCCCCCCTCCTCCCTTGCCAGTCCTGTCATTACGCACAAGCTTGTAACCAGGCAACGCATACTGCGTAGAAGGAAGGGCAGGCTTGAGAAAGGTCTCAGAGACAAGGATAGCATGAATAAGTTCAGAATCGAAAGATGACAGTAAATCACTATAATGTGCGGGAATGCTTTGAGCATTTATATGGACCAAATTGAAAAATTTGCTGAAACCAAAAAATTCAGAAGAAAGTTGGTCTCGCAGAAGAACAGAATTATCACTGAACGCGCTAGCAAAGCTTTTGTCAGATTCACAAGACGATGAACAAGAAGCAAAACTATCTTCAGAATCATGATCAAACATACCTAATAAACTAAAATATTAATAAATAAATAAGAATAACAATATATAATGTTACAACAAAATAAATAACAATACTAATAAATAACTATTGCATACCTTGTCATCCTCGATGCACTCGTCGGTTGATATAAAATATTTTGGGTTAAAACACTCGTGTCCAATGCTCGATAAATAATACAATCTGACATTTCACGTTTTTGAACGAATGTTTTCACCTCAAAATGAAAGGTACAAAAATAATTAAAACAAAAATAAAGTGACCGTCACATAAAAAAAAAAAAAAAAAAGCAAAACAAAGTAAATAATTGAGTGTTAGTATGCAAACATCACTTTTTCCGGGATTTCTTTTCTGCGGTCAAGGTAGATGGCTTATCTCTGAGCTGCGATGGTCCTGCTTTGGAGTCTTCACCGGACGCAACATTTCTTGCCGGGAACCGAGCGAGAAGTGGCCGCAGTTCAGCTACAGACTCGATCTTACGGCGCGATTTATCAGGAAGCAGTATATTAATTTTGCCCTCTGATGTCCAACAATGACTCACACCGAAGTGTTCACGAGCTCGTAAAAACGCGTCATGCCTCGGCTTCGTCAGGAACTCGGAAAATATTAAACCTGAGCCCTTCAATTGAGTTTTGTTGCGCCACACTTCGTTCCGCAGATTGTAGTGTTGAAAACGGATAAGAAGAGGACGAGGCTTGCCTGAATGAACTCCCAGGCGATGGCAGGCTATGATGTCTGAGGAAGAGACATTGGCGATCTTCATCTGGTCCTTAATTGTTTTTATCGCCTGGACAAGCTGATCTTCGTTCTGCTGCTCAGGAAGGCCATGGAGTAGCAAGACCTTTTTACGGGATGCCATCTCATGACGATCTAGGCCCACAGTCAGCAACTCCACCTGAGTCTTTAGCGCACCCATAGTCTTCCACATGAGACACTTAAACTCTGTGAATTCTCTGGATAGGCTGGCTACCGTCTTGTGTGGAGCTTCATTGTCGCTGTAAATCCGAAGATCTTCTTCATACTTCTCCATTCGCGCAGTAAAGGTTGTGGAGAGTTCTTCCACACAGTTAGACAGCTTGGCGTACAGGTCCATGGAGTGAATTTATTGGAGAAAATTTAAGTGAAATGAGTGCATCAAAGGATATGACAAATTTTATAGCATGTATAAGATGTGTGTATGCACTTTAATAATTTATTTTAATAAATAATATATGGAGCTCGAAAATCTGTTGTTGCAACTTGAACTACCCTCACCAAAACTATCCTACCGAGCCTTTACGTACCACTGATGTACACGTAAGCACAAAGCTTGGATTTCGATAATTGACTTTATTTAGTCACTAGCCTTCGTTGCGATCTATTTACGCATGCGTGCATGAAACCATAATTTGTCCAAATATCAATGATCAGGAAGTTCATTTTTCTTTTATATCCTGTTTTTATGTGTTCTTATTTCTACTAACGTTAGTGGGTAAATAATATCCGTGTGAGTGATAAAATTGAGATTCAAACTGATTAGTCACCTACAAGAAAAGTTGTCACACTAAATATTTAAGAAAAACGGCAGTGAAGACTGTAATTTATGCAGATTGCAGACTAGACAGCCATTATTTTTTTTTGAATTTTTATATCGATTCGGCAAAGTCAAGTCTCAAAGTCAAAGCATTAATAAAATAATCTTTAAACAGGACTATAAAAAACACTAAATAATACATACCCACCAACAAGAACATTCATCATTAATCGTGTAGTTTGTTCCTTATTTCCATATAAATAAAGAAGTCCTTACAGAAAGAGCAACAAAAAATCAATATTGTATATCATTGTAAAACGTTTAATCAAAATCAAATGTGTTAAATATCTCTTGTCTAACTACCTCGTTAGTCTAGTGGCAAAGCGCTTCGCTTGGTAATCATGAGGTCCTGGGTTCAAATCCTAGGTCGGACAAATGTTGTATGAGTCCGGAGTAAGGGAATTTGCCTGGTATATGGCAATAGGCTCGCCTCCTATTACATGGGAACTAACATCGTCGGCGAAAAGTGGGTTTACACAGTACAACTCTGCCACCCCCGCTTGAAGAATGTAGGCGTGACAGTGTTTTTTTTTATAATATCTGTAAAAGGAGATATTAGCAGGCTATTACTATTAGAAAACATGCCAACATAAAACATTAAGACCCTCTGTATTTAGCACATTAGGTTTTTAAACGAGTTAAATTTACCATGGAAAAATTGTGTTGATGACAGCAAGACGCAAAAAACTCTTGTCTTTCGTGGGTAAATTTGGAATTACGAAACTACGCTTACAACGACAGCGGGCCTTACTCTTCTTCACCAAAATACGGCGTAACGTATCTTACAAATTTGACCCTAATCGGTACCATAAAGTACCCCGTAACGCTGTCTCTCATATGTTGGGTAGCAATTTGCAATGCGCTCATCGCGCAGGGGACAGGTGGAGTCGTTTCCCGCGGCGATGCTCGAATGAATATCTCTGCTTTCAAACCTGGGGACAGCCGGATCCTGGTGCGAGGATAGCAACACCAACTAGCCCCAAGGCGTGCGGTGTCGTCCCACAAGCCGCAGCAATGCATGTAGATCGAACGCGAGCAAAGGTTCCATACCCTGTCGAGATTTAAACATTATTGCCGCTGTAGTAATGACGATTATAATAGGACTAAGCCGGGCCCAAATTCCCACCACTATCACTTTTGTTAGCTAGGATCACTACACCATACCTCAAAGGCCTCCATCGAATACAGCAAGGTCTCGAACTCGGGAGGATCCCACGGAGTCATTTAATTGTTTAAGCAGGTTAAAACAACAGATGTACAAAAACAAGTAAATTCCACTTCCCTCTATTGGTATTGATAATTACAAGAATGTGGGTGTTTTCTGGCCATCCCTCACGATTACTATGATGATATGTAATAATAATGGTGCAGCAATTACAGTATGGTTGTCTAGAAAACAGCTAAATGATTCGGACTCCGATTTAATCATAACATCTTCTAAATCAGTTGATATTTAATAATAATGTATGAGATTCATACATTGTAATAGTAATTCATACCCATAATAATAAACCCATCTACCTACTAAAAAAACCTTAAAGCGAAATACATCTCGTAGCTTACCATAGTTTAACTACAATAGGTTCTTCGTCCAATTTGAAACATAAGAAATCAGGAGACCACGTTATCGTCAATGGGCTAAGGGGTAATGGTGTACAAGGCTTCGCAGGAGGATAATACACCAATGGAACATTATTATCCGGTATCTCTTTTGTCTTTAATTGTATTTCACTAGCGGAAATCTGTAACCATAGAAAATACTTTCAGGTATTTTATTATTCTACCAGCGCAACAGCTTCGCACGGGTGAATTATACACATAAACCTTCCTCTTGAATCTTTCCTCTAACTCTGTCCATTGGTAAAAACCATATGAAAATCCGTTCGGTAGTTATTGAGTTCATCGCGTTCAGACAGACAAGACGCGGCGGGGGGACTTTTTTTATAATATGTAGCGATAATGTTCTGGATAAAGGTTTTGCACATCTCCGTTTCCATGTTATAAAGCGCATTGTCAAAATTAAGCCACATTATAGTTTTTTGTAAAGCCAAATTACCAGAACATGATATATTTCCTACTGTCCAAGAAATATAGATATCATTCTATAAAAAAATTACAGCTACAGATACCTCTTCAGATAATATTTTTTTTCGAGGGTTGTTGATTATTGTCGGTGGCAAATAATTCTGTACCTCATCTTCAACACCAATGGTATTTTGTTCAATCTCAATATTTTTTACGGACATGAGCTCTTAGATAAATATTTGTATTGTACAAATACAAAAAAAAATGCTTAAGTTATTATAATCTATTATGGTAATATTATAGTAAACAATGGATGTAATTTGAACAAAATTTGAAGAACAACACACGTAGTGGATGCGTAGTGATTATATTATCTTTGGATGACATGGCTTTGGGCAGTATATACAAACCATAGAGAAAATATAAGGATCAAAGAGAAAATACTTCATGAAGGTCCACTTCGTCAGGGTATTAATAGAGACTTTTTTTATGGCCGCACACCTCATTAGGAATTTTGCGAAGAGAAATTATCTACGATTAAATTTTAACGGTAAACTGCGGTAAATATATAGTACTATACAAATTGGCTTGATGACGTCATTAAGTAGGGTAAAAAAGTGGGTACAATCAGAATCGGTCCTATAAGCAGAATAGGAAGATTGTAGAAAAAATATCTAAAATATAAACTTTTGTTGGAATTCCACTGATGATAGAATGCTCAGAACACGGGAAAACAAAATACTTGTGCCAAAATCGCCACTTACTCTACGCAAACATGTGAATGTACCTACTAAAAACAAAAGTATTATATCTATACCTAGTTATAAAATATTTAATTACTATATGATTACGCCAGATCCATTTTCGGGTAAGCAGAAGCTATATGCCTTTCACAAAGCCTACAAATATTTTCATATTTATAGGCTCCGTGTAAAAGGTTCCAAAGCCATTGTCTCTGATCGGAATACTCAATTCTGAGATAGATAAGCTGTAAAGGCCTCGCGGCCAACAGCGTAAATCACTCACGCACACACACTGAGATAGCGGTTGAACAGGACGAATAGTACGTCGTGCGTCCTGTTGCTGCTGTGGCTGGTATGCGTCGTGAAGGAGAATTCAATGAAAGCCGAATAGTCTTGAAACAGTGCTCCACCCACCAGTTGTGACCCTCTTCGTGTAGAGTTTCTTCCTACATCTTCCAATGCCCAGTCGCTCGAACGTGTCTGGCGTGATTTTTCGCGCTCTTAAATTCTATTTGGTGTGTCACAACTAGTGGGCTTTGTACCGAGTGTATTTATCAAACAACCAATCAGAATACAACTATCGCTATCCCTTTCGGGGTTGCACTCTTCTTACTATTGCTATCCCTTTCGGGGTTACACTCTTCTATTATCCTAGCGTTTATGCGCTAGGATTCTATGACATTATTATTTCTAACTTAAATTACTTAATGTACTACAGTAACTTAATCTATTATAATCTATTCATACACATTATGCAGACGTCGTCCTGTACATTTCTCCCGCCGTGAACTGTCGGCTTCACTGACGGTTCATAAGTAATTCTTCGTGGAGGGACGACGTCGGCAACACTATCAATTTCTTCGCTGGCCTCCGAAGAACTCCTCCCTTGGTGCGGACGTCCACCGCACGTACAATCCCATCCTCTCCAGGGAAGGTCCTTATTATCCTCCCAAGAGGCCACATGTTCCTGGGGAGTACGTTGTCAACTATGAGGACGATGTCCTCCTCTTTCAGGGCGGCGCCGCGTCCATGGGGCTCCCGCCGGTACTGAAGTCCAGGTAAGTACTCCCTTATCCATCGTTCCCAGAACATGTCCGCGAGTCTCTGTGCCGCTCTCCAATGGGTGCGGCCGATGAGGTCAGTGTCAGTGAAGGTTCCTGGTGTCGGGTTGCGCGCTGGGCCGTAGAGCAGAAAGTGGTTCGGTGTCAGCGCCTCTGGGTCCTCAGGGTCGACGGGTACGTGAGTGAGCGGTCGGTTGTTTACTGTAAACTCGACCTCCGCCAGCAGTGTGGTGAGAATCTCTTCTGTCGGGTGCCTCTCCGTCAGGATCGCGTATAGGGCCGTCTTCACACTGCGCACCAGTCTTTCCCATGCGCCACCCATGAACGGGGCGCCGGGGGGAATAAAGCGCCAGCTGATGGTTCTTCTCGTGGCCTCTTCTCGGGTGGCGTTGTCCAGCGCCTCCCGTAGCTCTCTGTCGGCGCCGCGGAGATTGGTCCCGTTGTCCGACCATATTTCAGTCGGACAGCCGCGGCGGGCGATGAATCGTCGTAGGGCCATCACAGCTGACTCGGTGCTGAGTGATGCGGCGACTTCCAGGTGTACGGCGCGTGAAGTCAGGCAGGTGAAGAGGGCTACGTAGCGCTTCTGTGTGCCCCGACCCACTGTCACAGTCAGAGGTCCGAAATAGTCGATGCCGGTGTACGTGAAGGCCCTCTGATGGTGAGCCAGTCTGCAGGGCGGCAAGTTCCCGGTGCTCGGCTCTGGAGGCGCGTCTCTTCTTCGGCGACAGCTGTAGCACTTGTGTATGACCATCCGGGCTACAGTACGTAATCGAGTTATCCAATACCTTGCTCGACACTCGTTGATGGTCGCCTCTACTCCGGCGTGGTGCAGCTGTCGGTGTACGTGCTCGATGTACAGGCGGGTGACGCGATGATCTCCGTCCAGCACTGCGGGGCACCGTAGCTCGTCGCTGATGTCCGGCGTCGCGCTTATTCGCGACCTGATTTTTATTACTCCACTGATAATCTGCGCTGATAAGGGGCGGAGGCGGCCCTTCGATAGTGTATTACTGTTACTCAGTTCGCTGTGATACGAGTCGTGTTGTACTACACGCACTAACAACGCCTCCGCTCTTATCAATAGTTCTGCACTGAGCGGTAAGCACTTGACACTGTCCATATCACTAAACTTAATTCTACACTTATCGCTACGCTTATTCCTATTCTTAACACTATTCCACTGTGGGTTCTTTTCGCGATTCCTAGCCTGTCTCTTATAGTTCACTGATTGTCTATTCACACTGCACAGGTCGATGAACTGCAGCACGCGCGCCGTCGCTCGTAGCAGGCGCTCCCACGTAGAGAAACGCGCTGGATCCGGAACAGCTGATCGCGGTGAGGCGGGCCGTTGCTCGGTGATGTTGTGTGTCCGCTCCTCGCCCGTCGCTGCGTCGAGTGTCGGTCGCTCCGCCGGCCATGTTGATGGGTGCTCGCGCAGGAACTCGGGCCCAAGGAACCATCGGTGATGAGAGCCGATGTCCCTGGGTACTTCGCGCGTCGCGTCGTCGGCCACGTTTAGCTTCGTGGGCACCCACCTCCAATCACTTATGGCGCTGTTTTCCTCTATCGCGGCGATGCGATGTGCGACGAACGGGCGGTAGGATCGCGCGCCCGTCTTCAGCCACGTCATGACGGTACGGCTGTCCGTCCAGTAGGTCACTGAGCTTGGCTTCTTGTCATGTTCGGCGATGATAGTCGCACCCAGGCGACTACCCATTACGGCGGCTTGCAGTTCGAGTCTCGGGATCGATGTGAGCTTGAGCGGTGCCACCTTCGCCTTCGCCGCCACGAGGGTTATATGTACCTCGCCGTCGCTCGTGGTGGCTCTCCAGTACGCCGCTGTCGCGTAGGCTGACTCGCTCGCGTCCACGAACACGTGCAACTCGAGCGTCTCGGCGTGCGTGTACCCGTGGTAGCATCGTGGTATCTTCAGGTCCCGCAGACTCCGCAGGTGTTGGGTCCACTCGACCCACTGTTGTGCTAGGTCATCGTCGATGTTGTCGTCCCATGCTGTGTCGCGCCGCCATATGTCCTGTAGTATCTGCTTGGCCCCTTATTATGATGGGCGAAGCGATTCGGAGCGGGTCGAATAGACACATTAGTATGCGGAGCGTCTCCCGCTTCGTCGGCGTCGGCTTGTCGAGTATACCCGGGGGGAGGCGTGCGTCGATGTTGAAACCGATGTCGTCGGTGTCCGGCCTCCACTCCAGTCCGAGTACTCGTTCCGTCTATCTTTCCTCGCTGAGCCCGATCATCCGTCTGTCGTGTCTGATCTATTTTATTCGCGCGGGCTCGGCGTTTTCTTTTGGGACGAGGGCGTCGATTTATTTTCTGTATTTTCTTTTCTTCTATGTTGACTCGTCGTCGATCTTCTGTTCTATTTTCCTTCTGTTCAATTTCGAATCGCGGTCGATCTTCTCTGTGTACTGTGGGCGCTTCAGTCTGTTTCGTGCGTCGTGAGCGCGCACCGTGTACGACCCAGCCGAGAGGGGTCCGGGAGGCAACGGGTTGATGTCGCTGCCCCTGGCGTACCTCTGACGTCATCAGTAGGTGCCAATTGTCTTGGCCGATGAGTATCTGGGGTTTCGCTCTTCTGTAGGTGATATCGCTTTCTATGTCCCGCAGATGCTTGCAATCGGCGATGTCTTGCACTGTGACGGCTTGTGGCGTCGACTTCAAGTTGTCTATGGTGCGCGCTTGAATCCGATGTGCGCGCTGGGACGTACCTCTCAAAGTCAGCTGGACCCGACGGGAGTTCGATGACCGGACGTTACAATCGCCGATCGTCTCGATGTGCAGTGATTCGCGGGGGCCGCGCGCGCCTGTCTGGTTGGCGAGCTCGGCGTCGATGAGCGTCACTGTTGACCCGTCGTCGAGGAGGGCGTAAGTGTCTACTCCTCCCGCCGGTCCGGAAATGTGTACCGGCACCATCTTGAGATACGATGCGAAGCCTCTTGTCCACGTTGACGCGACTGTCTGCTTCTCCGCGTTGTCGTCTTCGGCGACCCTTTCGCTTTTGACGTGGTGAAGCAGTCTGTGGTGCGAGTATTTGCACCCGTCGGTATCGCACGTGATCCTCTTGCAGTGATGACTCTTCGTTCTGAAGCGTAGACACGCGAAGCATAGTCTTCGTGCCTTCGCGATGTCCCATCTGTCGTTGACCGTCGACTCAATGAATTTGTTGCACTTGGTTACCTCGTGCTCTGTGTCGTGACACGCCGCGCATTTTTCTTTCCTCGGGCTCGATACAGCGGTGCTATAAGTCTTGTTCGTCTGTCTTCTGTTCGCTGTATGTTCCCGTTCGGGTGTCACGTGTTCGGGGGGTGCGTAGCGCCCGCACCTGTCGGCCTCCCTACTGAGGAAATCAGAGAGCCTCAGTAGGTCGGGTTCTTCTGTCTGTTCTTCCGCTGCGTAGTCGAACCATCTATACTTGAGCGCCGGTGTGAACTTTTCAATGGTCGTCTTGACAGCCTCCGGGTTGTACAGGTACGCCACGCGGTTGAGTGCGCGTAGCGACGCGACGATGTTCATCACCCGCGTGGCGAACACGCAGATGTCTCTCGGGTTGTCGCTGAGTCGGGGCAGCGCGCGCAGGCGTTCTAGTTCGCCCAGCGCGATGCAATCTGGTCGGCCGAAGCGTGCTTCGAGCGCCCGGAGTATGTCAGCTGTCTTGGCGTTGTATATGAGTAAGTTCTCGACGGCTTCCTTAGCTTTGCCTTTTAGCGCTCTTCGTAGTCTCGCGACGTTCTCTGTGTCCGTGAAGCTCGGCGCAGATTCTTCATAAGCAGCTTTGAAGGTGAGCCACTCTTGGTGTGACCCACTGAAGTACGGCAATTCAGTAGCGAAGCGGTGGTGCGGGGCGCTCCCGGACCGGGCGGCGAGGGTGATTGCGGACGCCAGCTCACGCAAGTCGATTTGCTGTGGCGGCGTCGCGACTGTCGTTTCTTCATTCTTCGACACGGCGATGGGTGGTGGCTGGATCGGTGCAGGGGGCAACGGCGTTGTCGCCCGCGGCGCTGCATCGATGGTGCGCCCCACGTCTATGTCGTGTGGCCTGTCGGCGATGGCCAGGACGTGAGGTCGCGAGTCGTTCAGCCAGCTCCCGACTCTTTTCTCTGTTTCTTGGTCGTCTGATATGCACGTGTCTGCGTCACTCTCGCTTTCTTCATCTTCGGCTTCGATTCGTGATATTTTCGCGGCTGCTAATTGGACTTGCAATTCTAGTAGCTCCTCCTTGGCGCGGGCGAGCTTCAATCTTCGCGTCTTCGTTGAGAGCGTCCTCTTCGTTCCAGTCCTCTTGGATACTGGCTTCTTTGTTTTCTCCGTCGCGGAAGTGTCTTCCGTGGCGGTTGTTTCCGTCATGACAGTAGATTCTGTCGTGGCGGTCGACTCTGACGTGGCGGTCGACTCTGTCGCTGTAGTCGACCCCGACGATTCGGCGACTGGGGCCGATGCTGCTGGTCTACTGGTGGTGGAGCGTGTGACTGGCATGTTTCTTTTTTCTATTTTCTTCCTTTTTCAGCTTGATTCTTCTATATTCTCTTGCGTCTTCTATATTCTCTTGACGACGATAATCCGGCTCTCGAAGGACCAAATGAACAGGACGAATAGTACGTCGTGCGTCCTGTTGCTGCTGTGGCTGGTATGCGTCGTGAAGGAGAATTCAATGAAAGCCGAATAGTCTTGAAACAGTGCTCCACCCACCAGTTGTGACCCTCTTCGTGTAGAGTTTCTTCCTACATCTTCCAATGCCCAGTCGCTCGAACGTGTCTGGCGTGATTTTTCGCGCTCTTAAATTCTATTTGGTGTGTCACAACTAGTGGGCTTTGTACCGAGTGTATTTATCAAACAACCAATCAGAATACAACTATCGCTATCCCTTTCGGGGTTGCACTCTTCTTACTATTGCTATCCCTTTCGGGGTTACACTCTTCTATTATCCTAGCGTTTATGCGCTAGGATTCTATGACATTATTATTTCTAACTTAAATTACTTAATGTACTACAGTAACTTAATCTATTATAATCTATTCATACACATTATGCAGACGTCGTCCTGTACAGCGGTCGTTATGATATTATGTAAGTGTGTACTTGTAGTAGTAGTGGGTATGACTGATAACAATAATACACCAAAAATAGAAAGACGAAGAAAAGTAAGCGTCAGCTAATTTTGTTTCATAGTTACCTACGTACATAAAGTAAATAGCTATCCTAGACCTCAGGAGACGGGTACGCTGCGATGATGAAGAATAAAATCTCTTTAGACAGTGTTCATTCACAGGCGTTATAATAACCACGAAAATAGTTATGTCATTAGGCTCAATAACTGAAACTGGAATAATAATTTTATAAATCTAATTAATGTTCTGTACTTGTGAATTAGATTTACCGATTTACGTTGAAACAAATGCAACGAAACTCTTTGGAGTGTTCCCGCGTACACGTTTACTAAAATAGGCATCTATTCTAAATAAAATATTTTTAGCAAAAAAATTGTTATAATAAATTACGTGTGAGCGAAGGCCAAATAACGTAGAAAGATAAATTCTATAGTTTAGTAGCTAAACTAGACGCTAATTGGTTGGTTATGCGCTGGCTCCTGGCTCGAATAAAATTTTTGAGCATCGTTTATATCTATTCGCTATCGATATTAGTAGCGGTTACCCATCTTATCTACGTCCATAATTGCACTCGAAATTCAGGGTCCAGTCGGGTGTATGGACGTAGGTACTTATATACTTTATGTTACACACGGCATCGCTTGCGTTTTATCTTTTGAGACAGTAGGTAACTTATGTCCTTCCCCAAGATTTAGTCTATAATAAATAATAATATCAGCCTATACTTTGTCCAGCAGTGGCCACTGGACAAAGGCCTTCCCTCACAATTCGAGGTGAGAGAGATTAGGTCATACTCCACCACGCGGACCCAGTGCGGATTGGTGGAGGCAGGTTTGTGGCCACCTGCTGTTGGAGCTTATCGAGCCGCCTAAGTCTTCCCGCTTGGCTTGACACCGCCACATTAAGTGGTAGCCGGAACCAACGGCTTAACGTGCCTTTCGAAGCACGGAGACGCTCGAATATGAAAATGCCACAAACGATCACCCATCTCTTGCCGACCGAGTCCAAACGCTTCTTAACCTTGGTGATCGGTAAGGACACCGCGGTCGCACAGAGCTAAGAGCGCCTCACCAAATTTTAGTCTTTAGTCTATATCATTGCCATATTTTATGAAAACTCGATCAGCGGTTTAGACGTGAAAAAGTAACACACAAAGTTACTTTCACATTTACATATCTCTCTATCATCATTAAACCAGATCCCTTGAGGTTTAGGCACATTTATAATATTTGTGTTCGTTATAATATTCGTTGTACCTATTCCTGTGCTACTACAAAAGTACATGCGTATGTCTTGTAGATGTGCCGGTACACAAGTGTACCTGTGTATCAAATAAAGCTTAATCAACGGAATCAAGGTAAAACAATTTCAAGTTTAAATTGTTAGATTTTTCACTTGACTTGAATACAGTAGCATTATCCAGTAGTATTTTTTGTCAGTTTAATGACAACACCGGTCAAATTGGCTAGTTTTCCTGTTAGAATTTTTAGCTGATACTTAAAAGCGCGTTTAAAAACTAAATGAAATTTATAAAAAAACAATTATTTTTAGGTGCTTATCTTGGTAACCATATTTTCGAGTCCTTTTGCATATATGCTATAAGTATGCTATTCACACAGTGAATCTAATCATTAAACAAAAACGACCTATATTGTCCCAGATGGTCAAAGGCGTTCTGTCACAAATTGAGATGTTAGAGATTCATCACACAGACCTACTATTGAAATTTATCAAGCCATAACAAGCACGACGTCGCTCAAAAAAAATTACACAAACGGTGTCCCATCTAAACCCACAATGACTGAGCCAGACGCTATAATACGAGTATTTTCACATAAGATAGTTAGTGACAGTTCTAAGTGCCAAACGAAATTAATATTTAAATCAATGGTATCAAGGCATAAAACCGAAGGTATAGAAATGGGTCATGCCTTTTATTGCCATTGAATAAAGTATAATTTTCTTTGACACTAACAACTGTCACAGTACCCATCACATCAGACCAGTCACATCTTACATGAAAAATACTATTGCACTTGTGATTAGTCGGAACAAACCAACTACTTAGTCCTAAAAATAAGACGTGGTTTGGTTATAATATTATAGGAAGTAAGTCTGTAATCCGTTGCCCTAAGTGAGCGATCGAAAGAAGTGAGTTTCGACGCTTACAAAAGAGCACGTGACCTACACGACAACGAAGGACAATATATAGGCTCGTCACATATGATATATACACGCCACATCAAAACGGGTTGCGTTTACGCATTCTGTCGCTTACGTAAAACAACGAGTAAGCGTGTTAAGAGGAAAGACCATCGGCATGATATTTAAAGAATGGATTTTAACAGAAATCTATTGATGTCTCGCTATGCTCGTTCCACACTCCAACAACTGTCTTACCAATGTATGAGTGAACAGAAACTGCGAGCGATTGTAATCGCTGAAATGACAAAGCAACAAAGACTTAGGTATTCTTATGGTATTTTCCATATCCCCGAAATGGTATTCCGAAACATTCCGAAACCAAAAATGTATTTCATTATGCAGTTTCAAACTGGTAACAAAATTAGGAACAGTGATTAGCGTAGTCAGAAAATCGGGGTACTGGGCGATTTCAGTTGCATTCGGAACGTTCTTAAATGGACGAGTCACAAGATGCACTGGATGTGACCCCTTCGAGTATACGACCAAAATTTTTTCATAATATCTCTTGACCAAGTTTCAACAGAGAACGCGAGCAATTCAGTATGGCACCCATAAAACAACTACAATGTGACTTGTATTTGCCTTCTTCTTCGTCAGTCAAAAGACATTCACTGTAGGACACACGTTTTCCCAAAGATCACTATGACGACCTGCTTTGTGCTGTACCCATCTAGCTTTTATCCGCGACATTCACCAGGTTTATTTGCCTGCCGGTACCTATTTATTATTACCTCACAAATAAACTCCATTAATCACACAATGGAGTATCAGCGGCATTTCTATAACGAAAGCGATAGCAGGAGAATACTAAGACAAAGATCTGAACTAAGGCAACTTATTGGAGCATACACAGGCCACTATGGCACAAATGAACATCTACACAAGATGAACCTAGCTAGAGCCAGGAGCCTATTACAGGGAGTATTTGGGACACCAGGTTCGTAAAGCACTAGGGCTAAGGGCAGTACAAAAGATCCCATTCGGTCGAAGTGCGCTTGATGAAGATCAACCCTACAAAATGCCAAATAAGATAAGATAAGATCAGCGGCATAGATTAAAAAGATATAACATTTATTATTTCCAACACGTTTAGTAATATATGGTGATGTCGTGAAAGCCGTTGGCAAGACACCATTGCGCGGGCGCCGCGACGCGTGACGGCGACTCCCGAGGGAGCGGAAGTCTTGCGCACTTCCGGCCGCCGACGCACCGCCCGGAGATCCGGTCCACTTGCACGATCACGACACTGCACCTACCCACCGGCAACTTTAACATAACAATTTACTTTACACTGATTTAAAAGTTGTTCACGTACGTATCTTCACGACCGTTTCCTATAGAGGGTCATCAGAGACAATGGGCATTTTATTATACACCTTACTACTTATGTTACAGTACTAATATTGTCATTATTTGTTGTAAGTAGGTAACAATAGGTACCTGCCCTTCATAGTTTAAAGAAAAGACAGGAATATTCGAACAAACGAGACTAAAAATTGTAGAAAAGTTAAAAATGTAGAAGTTGTAAGGACATACTTATCGTACTCAGAGAATCAGGTTTGATACGTTTGTAATAATAAATAAATATAGTTATTTAGCTGACCGAACGTATTCGCAACAGCGTAGTAAGAAAGCAAGTAGTTATGAAAGATAGTATCGGTGTAAAGATGAGAAAGCATAAAGTATGCTCCGTTGGTTCGGGCATATGGAAATAATGTCAGAAGAAAGAATGGCAAAACAGATATACAATGCGAAAGTGGAAGGATGTAGGTACCGGGGAAGACCTAGACTATCTTACCACGACCTAATAGACCGAGTCTTATCTGAAGGATAAGTCAAGAGTCCCCGTAACCGGCGAGCGTGTATGAGACGAACTATGAGAGTGGAGGAAGCCAGAGAGGTATGGAAGGAAAGAACCTGTTGGTACTCTCTGCCTACCCCGCAAGGGATCTGGCGTGATGATATAGATAGATAGATATTTATATTTGAGCGTCTTCTTTCTTTGGGAGGCACGTTAAGCCGTCCGAGTTACCATGTGATGTAAGTCGTTAAGCTAAGATGGAAGCCTTATAGGCGGCTTAATAACTTCCAACAGCAGGTGCTCCCACCAATCCGCACTGGGTCATCATGCTTGAGTATAACCTAGTCTCTTTCACCTGGATTTGTGAGAGAAGGCCTTTGTCGAGCACTGAGACAGTATGGGCTGATATTATTATAGGTATCTTTATCAAAACAATTAAGTATCACATCGATTACATAATCGATAAATAACTTGGTGAGTAATATCATAGCGTTGTAATCAGTTCTGTTAGGAATTAAAAGCGGCGTTCACGTGTAGACTAAACAATGAGATCAGCTGGACCTACTGCGGGCGTGGCGCTAGCGCCGGTATTTACTCCACAAAGACATCGATTCTATTCGGGTCTCGGGTTTTTATAAACAGGAATCGAATAACCACGAATGTTATTGTAGTCGGGACTAGGCGTTGATCACATACCACGTCCAAAGGTCACAAGTTACCTACACCCCGTTTTTTTTCTAGCTAGCGAATTTGATAAACAATTTTTACTTTAAAATATGAAGATGCTAAACAATGTTTTACTAAGCGATTTTTTGGCGTTCACGCCGGTATTTACTTCACAAAGACATTTATATTATTCGAGTCTTTTGAGCGTTTTGAGGTGATATACCATCCTTTACATAACCTGTGATTAGTAAAGGATGGTATATAAATTCGCAGGATGGTATATCAGTATATCCGTATTTTCGAGAAAACGTGCTGTAACATCCATCTGTAAATGTGACAGAACGTTTTCTCGAAAGCGTTACAATAACGTCAATCGGTTCGCACTAAGCTCTTAGGAGTCAAATAACCATGACTGGTATCGTAGCCGTCCAGGTGTCGAACACCAACCATGTGCAAAAATCACCAAAGTTACCTACAGACCGTTTTTGGCTGCTTTGGGTGAATTTGGTATACAATTGTGCCTCAAAAATATGATGATGATAAGAAATGTTTTACCAAGAGATTTTTGTGTATACTTACCACGTGTAAGGTCACAAAAGTTATCTTAAAAAAATAAGTACCCTAGTTTTGAAGCTGCGGTACGACTTTTGGAATACCAACTAGAATAGGTAACATCCAGAATTTGTTAAACATCAATCATATTAAGTTAGCTCCTTGTTGTAATTGAGAAAAGCTCAATTAAGGGGGGTAAGCGAATATCTTGCTCTAGTAATGTGATGTTTGATAGATTTCTAATTTTTTTTTTAAAACGTTGCTCTTCCCAATGATTTATTCCTGTATTGTGGGTGCGTTTACAAACATGAAAATTCACATACACAAATACCCAGATCTAAACAAATAATTGTGGGTCACACAAAGATTTCTCGCGTGAATCGAACCCGCGACTATTAGAAACAGAGGGCGGACCGGATTAAGCTGCGCTAAATCGTCCGTTATTTGTCAGTTAGTACGTGTATCTACTTTACATGTGTACCTACAATGACATATATAATCTGAGAATAGTATATGTTCTGATAGTACAAACGGACGGGGTTTAATTAAAATAACCATCAATAATTATAATCGGCAACTGTAATAACGGATTTAAAAATATAATTTCCCAGATGGACTAATAGCAAATAAAACCTATATGACTAAATCCAGCAACAGACACCACGAATAACTGAAGTTTAAGCTAGGTAGTGGGCTAGGTGTTGTGGGAAGCAGGACATCGTCATCAGTCCATAGCCACCCAATGCTGACTGCTCTTCCATGTCTCATCATATATTTAGAGCCCCATTATATCAGTCTGTTCCATCTACATTGGTAATCTTCTTCATCAGTAAGCAGACAACGCCCTATGGAAAAACGGAAAGCTCCAGTCAGTTGAGCTACTGCTAAACCGCAGAAGGGTTGACGTCAATTAGGGGCCGGTCATAAAAACAATACCAAATAACTAACATATGTACCTATTACTTATAAATGATAAGACATTGCCGACCCCAGATACTGGTAAACAGAGATAAATCATTGAAAAATAAATGATTACGTCTTAGTTATTTATTGAGTCATTTTAATGTTTTCTTATAACAATAGTTAACAGGAAGTTGGGTTTCAAATCAATAGGTAAAAAGCCGCTTTGATAAAGGTCGATGTACTTAGGACTAAAGAACATCATTAAAGATGACATCAAGCGGATGCGGAGACCTTGAGAAGACGGAAAAAGGAAAGAAAATATGAAGATCAAGGTAATGGTGTCGATTTATTTATACTTTGTGTTCGTAACTTCTTTCTAACCTTCGCCTTACCCATATTATGTAAACTTTAAAACCACCCTTAGGAAGTACTAAGTGTTCACTGTAACTAAAATTTCATAATCTTGTATCACCTACAGCCAGAGTGGTATGTAAGGAAAGAACCTGTTGGAAATCTGTACTCTCTGCCTACCCCGCAAGGGATCTGGCGCGACGTTATAGTATCACCTACATTCTGGAGTTTGTCAAATGAAAAAAAGTCCGTAGCCCTACACTAGGATTTGTCTCGTGGATGTATTTACAAGTTCGGGAGAATAAACAAATCCCTTTATTTAATTAAGATCGTTGCTTCTAATCATTTTGAAGAAGTGTTAGTGTTATGGAATATTGTAGTGCAGTGTGTCAATACCCTTCCCTTCTTACGATCATGATGGTAAGTAGATAACTATTATTTCCCATAAAATACCTATTAGTTACCTCTCTGGTAAAAATCCCCTTCTCAAGTCATGAAAGGGTACTATGTGTAAAAGTGAAAGAACTATTGTTGTGTTCTCTACTCAGTTCTACATTCTGTAATTTCCAACGGTCTACCGTTGGAATAACCGAATACTAGGTTATCATCATAATTCCAATTTTCTTAGAAAGGCTTCCGCAGTCTTATTATAAGACAACATCGTTACCCTTGTCTTGATTGACTTGATTGATGATGCTGGCCTTGTCCAACATTCCAGTGAACCGTTTAATGTGTCATATTTCCAAATATGTATCAAGAATATGTATGAGATGAATTATGAGAGTGGAGGAAGCCAGAGAGGTGCTTAAAGAAAAAACCTGTTGGAACTCTGTACTCTCTAGCGCTCTATTCGCAAGGAATCCAAATCATTGCCATGTTACATTTAGTGGTCGAAAATTTATCACTGTTAGTGGAATTGCGACACAAAACAAAAGGGCAATCTTTTTATTAAAAAAAAATAATACACATACCTATCATACCCAAATTCTAAATTTAGGTAGATGATAATACTATGATATATGCAGGTAATTATATATTAAACGACTGCTTCCTGGTGCTCTAGATACAAATGAACTTGGCTTGTTCCAAGAAGCACGAGGGTTCGAATTGAGGTGCGCCTCGGAGAGGGGCCGAGGTGAAGTAACGGATGATGTCCGTGGGAACGGTCGTCACTTCC
Organism: Phalera bucephala; assembly: GCA_905147815.2. Taxonomy (NCBI): domain Eukaryota; kingdom Metazoa; phylum Arthropoda; class Insecta; order Lepidoptera; family Notodontidae; genus Phalera; species Phalera bucephala. The sequence continues at coordinate 12,469,863 of LR990615.1, forward strand.
GCTCGCTGTGCTCGCTTGCGCTTCGGCACTCTCAGCTATTTCCTTTGCGTAGGGTAACCTAAAGCCACTGTGAGATAAGGACTAGTTTTAAAAGATAAATATCATTAAAGTGACTGCATTACCTACCTAATATAAATTGTTATTCCTGTAAATGTGAAAGCGATCAATAAAATAAAAGCTATTTGGATTCGCGTTCAGCTACAGCTTAACGAACTAGAGGAACTATCAACTAAGTAGATATAATTTGGTGTTATTTACATGCACTGAAGTAAGTACAAGTAACCTTCACATAGTAGGTATATTCTTTCAGACATTTAAATTTTGGGCGTGCATAATTCCAGACAGATTTAGTTTGATTCAATGTTGCCAGGAATGACGTTTTGGTAAACAGAGGGATAATTTCTCTATTGATATTTACGAAACCAAACAAATAGTGCCCGCGTCAGCATTCATAAAAATAGATTTAAAGCTACTGTTAAAATGTTCTATTTGTTACAAACAAAATTTTCACGAATTTCGTAAACACCCAATCGTACTCAGCCCAAACTGAACTTTTACATACACCGTTTTACATTGAATTGAACACCAAAGCACTTGCTAATACTTCAATGAATACAAATAAACCTCTTTAAAATAGAGTTTCTTAAAATTGATTGTTCTATTAGATAATACAATGTAGTTTACTTCGTGATATAAAAAACGATGATTCTAAAAATCGTTAGTTTCATCCACTTTTTTATATTCAAGCATCTACTATATCGATGTTGCCTACGATTATTTGGACTAAATGAGTTTCATTGAAGCGAAAACGTTTGGTTCCACTACATTTATTAACGGACCGTCCGAGTAAGTTGCACAACAGGATCGTGTTGCAATGTCCCCGCTACGTTTCGCTGTAAATTTTGCAACATTCATAATAAATACCGTATCAAAGCAAACCTACAAATCATAAACATTGTTTCTTTCAACAAAAACGTTACTCATGAAAAATGTCACAGAGGTTCTTAGCTCTATCTACGCTTAAGTAGGTACGATCAGCAACATAATTCACGTAACATTCTCAGTTTTTCAAATCGTTTACATACATTAGTCTTCATGAAATTCATTGTTTTTGTTGATTCAAATATTTGAATATGTTGCTAATAATTACCAATATTCAACAACTTTTGTGAAATGAAGAGTAATTACTGATTTAAAAAACGGAGAATTTGAAGCCACGTACGTTGTTGACTGTACCTAACCTTCAGTTTTTTCAGTAAAATATGATTCATTTCTTTTCGTTGCATCTTTAATAAGGAATTCACGATGGCTGCTGTCAAAAAACTTCAAAAAAATAGATGCTATTGCGTGTGATTTTGAACCCGGAACATCCTTCGTTGTACTTGATAACCATAATAACAATCTAATACATTTTTGCGTAGATATGTTTTAAGAAATACATCAGCTATTCGTGTTCAAAACAGGTTCTGGTGCTAAATTTAAGCCTACTTTAACGAATAGATCAACACTACCGCAATCGAAATCCGTCTTGTCTTGTCGGTGTTTCGATTAAAACATCCGATGTAGCTTGTCCGGTCTAAATAGCATAACGAGCGCCTAAGTAGGTAGCTAATATCGGGTATTGAGCAAGTCCGTTGACCGTTCGCGTTGTTGTAAGTCCGGCACTTCGACGGTCTTACTGTTATCGGCCGGAAGCGTCGCGACGGAAACGCGCAATCTCAACCAATTGGACGAGTGAGCTGTCACGCCGCGTGCGCATGCCCCTTGCTCTCCGCTTGGTTTTCTACCGTCATATACCTACGTGCAACGCGGTTAAATCTTTTATAAACGTCGAATATACTTACCCACTTCAATTTGTTACAAGACGACATTATAGGCAAGTATATATCTATTGCACATTTAACTCACTTCTGGTGTATTTTTTTCGATAATATTGACAATCGCCATAGGTACTTACGATTTCTTTGGGGCTAGGTTTTGTCAAACACTACAAGTACCTCTTTTAAACACTATTCACTCGAGTCTTTGTAGATTTTTTTCAGTGCAAAAACCATATAATTAGTTCCTAATTTCCTTGCTATCGTAGTATTAGCAAGCATTTTTTTATTCATTAACACAATTCCTGTTCTGTCTAGTTCTAATATTAAACGATTTAATAGGTACGATGTTTTTGTATATTTTGAAAGGAGGAAGCTTTTAGAATCGTCTGCGATGTTAAAGGTTACTGATTGGTTTTGGGTTGGAAAAAATTAGAACTCGTGAAAGTTAATCAAAACAAACGGATTCATTCACCTTCGATTCCTATTCAGATCTAGACTGAGAAAACTAAACATTATAGCTTTTAGGTAAAATTGACAGCGTAAGTAAATAAAATCTATTTGAAGTTGAAATACCGGTTTCAGGTAGCTACAGATGAATTATTACCTACGGTTGACAAAGCGATCAAATACCTAAATGGACTCTCACGAGAAGTAAACATTTTAGCAAACCATTAGCGCCGATATTATGTATAACAATATAAGTGGGTACCTGCTTATGACAACTTCTGGTGTAGTAAATACTTACACCAAACGGAACCGGTAGTCTGTAATTATCGCCACTATAATTTGAGCTCTCGTGTTTTGTGAACTGAAACGAAGAAAGGGAGCTTTTAGAGCGTACGTTAAGGTCCCTCAGTTAGTGGTCGAATCTCGCTGCTGACATTGACCTCTAGAGCGGTCGTCGAGGCCTCCTCTTGGTGAGCACACATATTCACTACAACTTCATCTGCATATTAATGAAGCCCGAGATGAGAATAAGATGACGACATGTTTATCTACTCGACGAAGTATCCTGCCGATTTATATTCCTTAAAGAGCGCGACGGTAAACGTTACAGGATGTAATTATACTCTATGCTGTAACGTTTAAAGCATATTTATGAACATAAAAATTGCCAATTATGCTAATGTCATATTTATGGCAATCTGCATACTAAAACTTAAGAACGCGTCATAACCAAATAGTGTACACACACTGAATTTCGTGTTGAGGCACGTGTAAAAACGTCCATACCTCAAAGACCATGTTAGTTAGAGTGCATAGTTCATGACATAGAAAACAGAAAAATCCTTTTCGGTCTTCTATAGTTCGTGTTGTGTGTCTTTTCGGAAAAGATTGAGAAAATAATGGATTGTGACAAGACTGGAATGACGAATGACGCGTGGAAGCCGTAGACAAAGCTACAAATTTTGTTGTTATTTCTCCAAGTATCACAATCGGAATTCGGCTTTTAGCCGTACCTATTATTAAAATATCTACATTATATCATATTTAATTATATTATGATAATATTTTCTATCGATCATATCTCTAATTTTCTTTACAATGGATTTTACAAATAAGGGAGTTCTATTATACCTACAATCCCAAAATATTTGTAAATGCTTGCTCACATCATAGATATCGCTCATCCTTATTTTCGCGTAAGACACGCACTAATTTTAAGTATCTGCAAATTTACAAGTCATTATTAGCCATATTTCATCGTCAGTTGCCCATAACATTGTTATGAAGCAGTATTTAAATTCTATATAGGAAAATATAGAATGCCTCTCATATAAAGATATTATCATTGTTATTAGTTATTTTTTAAATGTCACAAACGTTACTAACACCACCATGTCAATTAAATTAAGCGCGTTTTTATTACTTCCTTCGTAATTCCAAGCAAAAATAATTCTCGCCAATCCAAAGTCAAGTTCCGTGTGACCTTCGCTCCGTCCGTCGGTAAAAAGCTGTTGTGGTCCTCCACATACGAGCGAGACATAAAAAAATGAGTAGGTAAACATAATGTGTGATCGGAAAGTCCAGAGTCATCTCGTTTTCAGAATAACACTTGCGAAACCGGTTCGGAACGCGACGCCAAATATCAACTTAACTTGTTTCCTTCCTCGTGCCGGAGACGCGGTCGGTTGCTATTGCTACCTCAATTCATCGATGCACGATAGCGATTGAATATTCAGTTACTCAGTTTATTCGAATAACTCACATAATCGAATTCAGTTCGAGCCCTCTGCGAACGTTTATTTAAACAATCTAAAATCGAATAACGCGAAACGAATTGATCAAGTAACAAGTAACATACTTAAGTGACAATAAATAATTTGACCACAAAGCTTTTATACGTGCTTCATGATATACCAAATAATTAACGGAGTTAATTGTCGATAAATTATTCGATCACAGGATAAGATTTTATACGTGCTTTTAAAGCCCATAATGAAATTAAATTTAAATCGATTAAAGTAATTGCATTCTTTTTGTCCTTGCCAACAAAACGAAACCTTAATAATTCATAAAACGATCGATCAGAGCACAGGCTCACAGTTTAGCAGCGGTTAGTCTCAGGAAATCTGTAACATTGTAACGATGTGATTGACAGCTAGACATGGTAAAATTATAAAGTACCTATTGTCACTCTGTACTCTCTGCCTACCCCGCAAGGGATCTGGCGTGATGATATAGATAGATAGATAAAGTACCTATGGGAAATGATTGGTACCTTGTAAATACATCTACCATTGTCCGGTGACAAATTTTGATTAGTTTTTTTTACGTCTCTCCCTAGATCCTACTAATATTAATATTATAAATGTGAAAGTTTGTATGTTTGTTACTTAATCACGCAAAAACGGCTGAACGGATGGGGGTGAAATTTCGCACACAGGTAATTTATTACCTGGATTAACATATAGGATACTTTTTTATCCCGGAAAAATTTAAGTTTCCTGTCTATAGTTAACGCGAACGACGTGGCGGGCAGAAACTAGTTTGTCATAAATTAACGGTTTAAAATTGTCTAGTAACATATACATAAATGTTGTCTATTTCTACATTAAAATCGCACAGACGTAGCTATAGTAAAGCACATTAATAGCTTATCTTTATATCCCGCAAGGTATCTTTCGTGATGATGTAGATATTATATTATAGCAAAATATCACCCACAGTAAATATCACCCACAGTCATGTTGCACCGTGATACATCTACGTATAAATATAGGATGTAAAGGATAGGTGCACAAATCTTGAAACAGGGGATAGTACTTATCAACACGAACAACTTTTACTATGGCGGAAATAAAAAAATCATCATTACCATCACCATATATTTTGGAATCAATATTTTGTATGAAACAGCTTATTTTTTATTACTAATGGTTGTTGTGATGTAATAGGTAGTGATTAGATTATCGTATTGATGGTTTCTATAACCTGCTTAAAGATTCGCAACATTCCCTTACACTAGTGTTGTAAAAACGCTCGAGTCGGCGCTTAAAACGCTCGCGTCTCTATGTGTTTCAACGCTCGTGAGCGTCAACTCAGCGGTAAGGCTTACACTCTTAAAGCTATATAGATTTCTGTGGTGGTCACTCAAATATTACTATGAAAAATACATATAAATATATATTATAGTTGTCTACGTCCATGACAGGCAATAAACATTTTTTTTTAAAATAGCGTTGTGCTAAATAACAATAATATGATTATCATATACTATTAACGCAAAAGTTTATGAGAATGGATATATGTTTGTAATTACAAATTAAAAATAAATTACAAATTAAACACGCGCGCAGCCGCGGATAACAGCTAGTTATGTAAAAATTAGGTCTATAAAAACTTAAGTATTTAAACAGCCCATTTCTTACTAGAGAATTTTAAAGGCAGCGTCGCTAAATTTTGTTTAGACCTTGAATATCACAAATGCGATACCTAACTTATTTATGAATTTAAGAAATCACTTACCTACCGCTAGTACCCAACTAGTAGCGTTACTTAAATGAATTTACAAAGCATATCGTCTAATTATATTTGGCTTATTGTCATGTCAGTTATAGATAAGCAATGTTTGCGAAACCAACATTGCTATCGATATACATCATTCATATACCTATGTATATCGGTAGATATTATTTTTATCTACATCTACTAACAAAAAACTATTACTCATATTGTCAAGTATTAGCGTGAAACGTTCAGCACAAATAATATCCGCTTCCGAGAATTGACGACAGTTGATTTAACACCGGCACTTAAGTTGTGGGTATCTACGTTTTGTAAACACGTATTTTTTAGTCTTAATATACGATACCTCGGAGCAGCTCACCTACACATATTGGAGCGTATGTGGACATTGATGAATTATTTTTTTTCAGTTACTTGTAGTATAATTTTGAGTCCAGTGCGTGCGTAAGTACGTGGCGTACAAACATCTGTGAAATGTTAGTATCAATGATATTCTTAAAAAATAAACCGAGTCTTATCTGATGGAAAAGTCAAGAGTCTCCGTAACCGGCGAGCGTGTATGAGACGAACTATGAGAGTCGAGGAAGCCAGAGAGGTATGTAAGGAAAGAACCTGTTGGAACTCTGTACTCTCTGCCTACCCCGCAAGGGATCTGGCGTGAGGTTATAGATAGATAGATAGAATGATATTCTTCTTTTCGATTTCTTTGGTTAGCACAAAAAAAAACTAAAAATACAGGCTATGATTCAATATGACTAAAGCAGTTTAACAACAAAATTATTGTCTTTTTGCATAAATATATTTTAAATTAACGAGCCTGAAAGCCGAAGCTTGAGTTGAAGCGTTCCTATGGTCACCATCTGCATCCGTCATTAGATTGTTTGCATATATGCACCATATTTGTGCATTATCTCCGAAGTTACATAGGAATTACAATGCAATCGGATGTCAACAAGTGCTTGATACTGATTATAAATTTTGTACCGGATACGAGCAAGCAAACTAAACGAATAACCTTGGTTTAAAATTTTATTCTCGGCGCACGGGAGATACTATGCTCTATGAAATGTATCCATTCGATCAGACGAGAAAGTAAAGATTTTGAGAAATACAGTCCTAACTATTTACAGAAGTAGTCAAACATAAGTAAGTGTCCAGCAGTGTTGGGCATTATTCAATCAACGTATTAATTATAGGATCAATCTACGGTATTCCTCCACGGTACTGGAGAATAATAATGGCTTTAGGACATCAAACGCCTCAGTCACATCTGTGAACATGGGTGCCGTAGAGCTTTCGAAACGTCGGAAACATAATAATCTGAAATTAAGCGCGATAAAATGCGAATTATTTTAATTGCAATATTTGCCCAGCTTTGGTCTCTAGCCGAATATCCATACTCAATGTATCTTCAGCCGAAAGACGTCCACTGGAGTACAAATGCCTCCCCTAAAGACCACCACAATGACCGGTTTTGTGATGTACGCATCCAACTTCTATCCGCGACCTTCACCAGGTCATCGTTCCCTCTTGTAGGGGGGCTACCCACTCCAAGTCTTCCAGTATGTGGTCGCCTCTCGAGAACCTTTCTGCTCCAATGGCCGTCAGTTCTACTATCAATGTGGCTCGACCACTGCCACTTAAGTTTAGCAATACTGAGTGCTATGACAGTAACTTTGGTCGACCTGCGTATCTCCTTGTTTCTGATTCGATCCCGTAGGGTGACTCCGAGCATTGCATCCATACTGTATATGAACTCTGTATTTTCTAGAGTCATGGTAACATCTAATAAGTACCGTTGGTTAGCGGTGTTAGTCTTCAACGTGACGCATTTAAACGATTTAACGCGATGTTTACCAGTAGACCGAGACTGTTTCAGAAAACACACACGACAGACTCTTTCTCTTAATCGATTTAAGTACTAATGCGCAATATTCTGCGAGTGTGTCTGTTCTATCACAGTTTAATAATATGTAAATAATGGAACATCTTCGTACTAACGGCCCGTACTCGTTGGGACCTGCCAGGAAGCGTAGAGTATAGAAGTAGAGCGCGCGTGTTTGTGCATGATTCTTAATCAGACCGCGACTGATCCTAAGATTTTACTGTTTACATTTTTTTCATACTATGCATAATGTAGCGATGGAAGTAACTGACTAGCAGAACATTGGATACTTGCACTGTAAGCTATTAGGAGAGGTAAAGCACGACTTCGGGGATGAACATTACGAACGAAGCGAATAGATAGATTCTATACCTACTAAATCTGGTAATTATTATAATATTTTAACGCATTTGAATAAACTTCTATCCGTATCCATGAACCAATCCGCACTAGTTCCACGTAGTGGAGTATGGCCTTTCTCTCACGTCAATTTGTAAAAAAAGCCTTTTGCCCAGCCATTCTGTAATATATAGGCTGACTTAATATTCCTTACTGTTTAAATATTAAGATTATCATAAATATACTTGTATCTATATTTAAATGGATCTATTATGTGTTTAAATGCCAAACAACCAATTGGTGAATTTTTCGGTTGGCGACATGGCGCCATCATCGTTTAATTAGGGAACGTGGATCAAACGCTGCCGTGCCACAAACAACCTAACAGACTTTTATTTTATAATTCCGTACAAAACTTCAACAGATTAACGTAATATTGAATTGATATACGGCCTGTTTATTGCCTGTTCTTACATTAATTTACTTAATTTATGTGTACCACTAGTAAAGTAACGTAAGCTAGTATATAAAAGTTAGCTAGCTAGTCCTAAAACTATAAATCTATAGACGTCATTCTGCGAGCAAGTAGTAAATGCTATACTAATAGAACAAGCTAAGTAAGAATTAGAATAGTTCACAATGTGAATCAATCATCTAATTAGCTATTACCTAACTTTCGCCAAATTGCCATCTCCTAAATAAAATCGTAGTTTAGCTCTGCTGAAACTATTAAAGAGTAATAAGCTCTAAATATTAATTACAATATAAACCAATTGCAATCATATGTCGAGCAAACCTATTTATGTACCAATAAACAAACAAATAAAGATAAGGAACTTGAACGCTAAAGTTATAGTTTTCTTTCACTTGTTTATTATACCACAGCCAATTTCATATGAGTCTGCTAATAATCAGACTACACACAATGACGAAAATACATAGAATAATTGTATATTCAAGGAAATAACATAGACAAAATTAACGAAAAGATAATAATTGGCCTCTTAGACCGAAAGAAGGCATCGTTGGCCGCTTACGGTTAAAATTATGTACCTATCTGGAAATAGATATGAATCATATTCTCTGCGAAGCGGCGCTTGGTATGCCGATAAATATGTATAGGTATGCAAAACTACGGAAAATATGATACAAATCATTAAGACATATTTATACATAATATGCCTACACTGACTTAGGGGCCCTTTTACCATCCTCGTATTAAGTGCTGATTAGTTACTTCTCGATTAGCATTAGGCACTAGTCAATTAAAACTGACTGATTTAACCGTCAGTTATTACTACTCAGAAATGGAGAAATTCGTAGATAGACTTATTGTATATTTAATTGTCGATTAATCTACTTCTTTGTCAACTTAAAACTAATAAATCAGTTGCTGTTTATGCAGTAGCATGTGTGTAGCAACACACACTACAGCTAAGTTTGCACGCTCGTCTAAATAGCATGAGCTTCAGGGTTCAAATACTAGTTCAGTATTAAGAATATCATTGTGTAACAGGTATAGGCTTGACAGACTAGATGATGACGATAAACAAAGAGGAAACCGCTTTTTCAACAGAATCTAACAGATTCTTAATCAACAAGAACCTACGCTATCGTTCAAACGATAAAATGTTGCTTATCAGGCTGTAACATAATAAACGCAAGACCTGAAAGTAGTTAGTTCTAAATCGGTAACTGAATTGATTCCAACAATTTTTAATGTCACAAACATTTTCTTTGTAATTTTCGAAAAATGCTTTTACACCTTAAGTGAGCTATAACAAACTAAATTTATTATTGATTCAAAGCAATATGGAGACATCAAATGCATTCCTAAAACGTATTTATCAAAACGCACATATATGCGTCCAAGTTTCATTGTTACTTGGGGTATAAAAGTTCTTAAAAATGGGGTAAAACCATTAAATTTGTAAATCTGATTTTCGTTTTGAATTTATAAAGCAATTCTCTAATCGGGGTGTCTGAGGTCTTGCGTTTATTATGTTACACCTGTATATATGTATATGCTAGGTACATCCTTACCCCTTCAGTTGTAACAGTTCGACTCTAGAATAAAGTTGACCTTACATCCCTTCTTTCGGATACAGATCCGCACACAGGATCAGACACCGACCTCACCGGCGAGGACGAAAAATCCCTTGCCCGCCGGCCGGTGCAGAGCACCACGGCGAGACACCTAGTATACGCCCACCCCCGTAGCGAAGGCCCAAGAGGCCATTCCTCCTTAAGGCGCCCTTGAGCTAGTTGCCCCCTTGCCCTTTTGGCTCGAGCGTAGTAGTTGCACGCTCGCCCTCTTGTCCCGTGAAGCTGTAAAGGTCCCGCGGCCAGCAGCATAGATGATTCACACACACACACACACACACACACACACACACACACACACACACACACCCACACACAAAAATATACAACAACGCGTTTCAAATTTAGAATATTTCCAAAAAAAAAGAATTTACTTATTTGTTGTTTATTTTAATCTAAATATTGTCATACCTATGTAGGTAAGTGACAATATTTAGTAGTGTAGTGTAAAAAAACATACAGCGTACTTATTAGTTCCCTGTGATTAGAATTTTGTTCGCAACTGGAACGTTGAAAGTAAACAGGAGACGGAAGTCGTTTGTAACAAACATGCAAAACCGAGCGGATTTATCGATTGGAGTCCGGCATTATGGCGTCGGTATATTTATCTTCTCTCTATCTACCCACCTTCCTGGCGCCGCACTTCCGCCGGAAACGGGCGTCGTCTCCGCTCTAACCCTTACCGCGGTTCCGGTTTCCGGTTGCCTTTGAAGCCGGTCGAAGTTTCCTTAGCTCCATCGTGGAAGAGGTTTTTTGGTTCAGTAGTCACTGTAATTACAACACGAGAATTGTAAATGTTGATACCTTATGTGGTGATAGATAAGAACATATCATAGCGAACGGGTACGGAAATTTAAATGATAATGGCTTATTTACTGAGAAGGAAAACATAGTGAGGCAACCTACATAATATATATTCGTGGAAAAGACAACTGCGAATCGAAAATGTATTATATATATTTCGGTGTATTTCCTAGACACCTATAACATGGTGTCAGGTGCACAGAACCTGTAAAAGGCGATAATTAGATAGCAATATGTACAAACAACTTTTACTATGTTGACATTTTTATTGGAACAGAAATACAAAGCAGTTTTTTGCTTTTAAAAGAGTAGCCCCATGAAATTTACATGCAGAAACACCTAGACCCAAGTCATACAAAGATTTGTTACGTGCAGGCAACAATCCCGCGAATACTCGATCCAATGGGCGGATCGACTCAAGCTCTTAACCACAATTTTTTCCCTGGGGAAAATCCTGCATAGGACTTCCGCGAGCCTCGGGGGAAGCTCGCGGGGCGTGTCGGATTCCGACTAAAACCCCAGGGGAGGCCGAAATCAGCACTTTGGAGGGGCTCCGGGACCTCCGTATGGAACGCACCGGTGCCCTTGTGCCGCGCTCTGACGAGCCCGCCATCGGAGGGAGACTTGATGACACGCTCCCCCCTGCACCGACGCGGTGCTCACAGCGACGTGGGCCACACCACGCCGGCGTTCTCCTCGGAAGCTCTTAACGACTGAATCAAGTCGTCCGTCATTACTTAGCAGTTTCGTATAATTTTATCGGAACAGGTATCAATATTTTGTCATCATTATAATAGTTGATGGTATTCATGGGCAGTATCATCTGTATCAGGTTTTATACAACTATTCCTTACACCCTGTATGTTATTCCGGTTATCCGTATGGAAATATACACATTTATACTAAAGAAAGAAGAAAGAAGGGAAGAATTTATTCGTGTTTACAAAACTAAACATAAAAGAAAGAAATCAGTAACAAATGCAATCAACATGATAAAAAGTGTTAATAAAAATAAAGCAGAAATGAAAAGCAGTCATTGTGTGAGACCCAAAATTGGTCCCTGCCTCAGCTAATGCCGCAGCTGTTTTATGCTGCAGCGCTGATCTTCCAGCAGCGCCACGTTTCGGTAAAATCACGGGCGGTCGCGTTCAATTAAAATCTAAAACTACTGAGGTATATAAAAAAAATAAACAGAACAAATAAAAAGAAACAAAACGAAAAAAAAACTAAAATCGTTGGTCCAGTGGCGAATAATGCGCTTTGCGATCTCGTGATCGCAAAGTGACGAGGTCTTGGGTTCAAATCCTAGGTCGGACAAATGTAGAAAAAATCCCAGTATCAGTCCCGGAGGAATTGTGCCCGGTATATGACAATAGACTCGCCCCCTATTCCATCGGACCTAACATCGTCGGCCAAACCACTTGGGGAATATCGGCGTGACGATGTGTTTTTTTATACTAATATTATAAAGAGGAAAGATTTTTTTGTTTGTGTTGATGTTATTTTTTTGTAATCGATGAACTTTGAAAGTACTGAACCGATTATACGAAATGTTTGCTGAGGCCCGCGTATCCTCTTTTACTGCTTGCTATTCATCAGAAACGCATAGCTTCTTTTTTGGCCAGGGTTGACGCGTGTAGCAACAAAATAATTAGAAGTCTGGCAGACAGACTGCAAAATGGATTGAAGTTGCGACGTGAGAGTGAAGAAAGAAAAAAATTTATTATTAATATTTTCAATTTCTTTTTTCTTTAATTCCTCTCAATTTCTTTTAGTTTTTATAATTTCATTTTATTTTATTCTAAATGTATGTAAAACTATGTATCTCTATGTCTGCAATAAATATTTATTATTATTATGTATGCATTAATTAAGTATAATTACTTATAACATATATATAAAAATACAAATATTCTTATATATATTGTATAAAAAAAAAATTTGCTCCAACGACAGCAAGGTCTACGACCCAAGCTACCGGTGGTCAGGGCTCCAAAGAGAGGAACCTCCTCACAATGCGCGCCGTGTCCAATATTACAGCCTTCTGTATCAGGCCCTTCACCCAACTGCCTAGCGAGAGCTTCTCGAGGTGTTTATCGAAGCTCTTCGCTGTAAGGCCGTTGAAACGACTATCGGAACAATGATAGTTGAATCAACATTCCACATGGCGGTAACCTCATGGGCCAGGTCCAAATATTATTATTACGAAGCTACATTATCCAGAAGTACCCTAGACCCGATAGGTGGCGCTGTTGTCGACCGGGTGCGAAGCCATGGAAAACTGCTAGTCCGTGATCATACTTTTCACACAACAAAGTTACTAAATAAAGATGAATGAAACAACACGCTTTCGTGACAACGTTATGATTAAAGATATAGTATGATGGTTGGTATAATTGTTGGTACCTACTAAGCCTTTAGGGCTATCTGGCATTCGATAACCTGTTATACTATGGTCGATATACTTACCTATCACCATTATTACCGCATGACAATAATTAATTTCGAATTACGTATGTATAAACATATTTACTCGCAGCCTGTTATAACAAACTCAGCAACGTAATAATTGCGTAATAAAAAATATTTTAAGCCATTTTATCAATATCCCTACATTAGACCTTGAAGAAAACTTGTTCCGTTATTTAAATATTTATCCAAAATAAGAACTGGAAGCAATATCGGTGACGCATATGAATTATTCTTGCTACCGATTCGTGTCGGTTTTTTTAATTTAACCATTGGTATATTTAAACACATTGTGTGAACAATATTCCTAATCTCAAAACGAAATAGCTTATTTACTTACAAAGAAACAGCAAATAGTCATACTGTTACAGACATTGATATAGTGGTTACAGGTTAAATGTCCATATGATAGAGTTCGTTCTGATTAGGCTGTGTATTTAAATTGCATTTACTTAGCCCGTCATCACAGCTTGGCGGGATTCGACTTTTAGATACTAATATACCACATAAGTCAACGTGTACCCACAAAAAAGAATGTTCTGTTAACGCTAAGATACGATCCAGTGTCCAAGAAGTCGATAAATCTGCTATTGCATGCCTAATTCTTCTAACCGTCCGAATCTATGCGTACAATCCGAATAAAAATATTCTGATTCTAATACAGACGGCTTGGTCCAGTAGTTATGAGCTTAAGCTACTCCGCCCACTAGACCGAATTGTCACGGTTTGATTCCCGCACGGAACAAATCTAAGTGTGACCCACAAATATTTGTTTTGGTCTGGGTGTTTGTGTATGTTAATTTCATATTTGTAAACGCACCCACGATACAGGAAAAATCCCCGGCTAGGTATTTCTTTAAAAACTTTGGCAAAAATTAACTTCGGAACAAATTATGTTCCGTTTCAACAGTTGGCGTAATTTGTTTGGTCTCGTGAGATACTCGCTGTTGCTTGATTTGTATAACCCTAAAAGCTTTACTAGAATCAACAAACGAAAGCGATGCATTGTGAAATAATACATTAGTTAGCCATATATTTGTATAAAAATGTGGATACTTGCCATAGCAATTATTTTGCAACTATAAAATATGACTTTTGCATATTTAGTCAATGTTACCGATTAAAATTAAATACGTATATAATTGTTTACATAGTAATAATTTAATAACGTGCTAAAAGGCTTGACAAAATAATGGCCGTAACGTGGGAATTCCCCCGCAATTATTCTAATTATAATATTTAATGTGTATAAGTAAAATTACGGACGAACGACGGACGATTTAGCGCGGTGGTTAAGAGCTTAAGTCGCTCTGCCCACTGCGTCTAATAGTCGCGGTTTCGAGTCCCGCACGGGACATATCTTTGTGTGATCCACAATTATTTGTTCCGGTCTGGGTATTTGTGTATGTGAATTTTCATGTTTGTAAACGCACCCACGACACAGGAATAAATCCTAGTGTGGGGCTACGTTAAAAAAAAAAATAAAAAAAAAAAACTTGAATAGAATAACGAAGAGTCAGATATAAAAAAACCGCTAACATATGATATTAAAAGTAGAATTCGAGGCGGCGGCATACATTTCGCAAGTGCGAGGCGATCTGTTGCAAGCTCATCAGATAGCATCACTTCCTCCATTGCATCGCGGACTGGCGCGCCGCTGTGCCGCCCAATTTCTTCAGGTGCGCTCCCCGCCATAGCTCTGCGCCTCCGCTTCCTGCCCCTGACTGGCGCAAGGGCTCCGCTATTATTTTGCAAAATCTTATTTTATTTTGATGTAACCGAGTTTCTGATTGTACAATCCACGCTTACACTTAAGCCGCTATCCGGAAACTTGTTTTTTTTTTACTCAGATATGATTTATGTATAAGCACTTGTGGTTATCTGGACCAGTGGGTTGGGTAAATACCCAAAAAAGATTATTTTAATGAATATTAAATACTTTTGATTTTGATTTAAAACTGATTTCATCGATCTTATAGTACTCTGAGACGCAAAAACACTCCAAGTAAAATAGCAAAAAAAAATATAGAAGATAAATTAACGTAATAAAAACAAGAGTTGAAAATAATATACAAAAATGATGGGGGAAAAACATTTTATGATATGTTGAGAGAAGTAGGTACCTATACTTTACCATAAAAAATAATAACATCTTCGATTAAGTGACTGCCTCGTTGGTCTAGTGGCAAAGCGCATCGCTTTATGATCGCGAGGTCCTGGGTTCGAATCTTAGGTCGGACAAGTGTAGTTTTTCTAACGAAAACTTATCAAAGTCCGGAGTCTGGAATTGTGCCCGGTATATGGCAATAGGCTCGCCCCCTATTACATGGGACCTAACATCGTCGGCGAAACGTGGGCGTACACAGTACACCTCTGCCACCCCCGCTTGGGGAATATAGCCGTTGTATTGACGTTGTTTTTTTTTAATAACCTCTTTAGTAATTGTTGGAACATCTTATTGTATATCCATTTCAACGCGCTATGATTTTTATATAGATCTACATAGACTTAAATTCTTCTGTAAAATGTGCGCTTGCCCTTATGGAAAAACTTGAAAGGCACCAACTAAACTATCCCAAACCTAAAGGTGTCCCAAATTTCAAAACAATAATATAATATATTCAGAAATCCTCGCATTGATAAGTTTCTGCAAGATTATTGTCTTGTGATTATACAATAATCGTTTGCCATCTAAACTGTATCGATATAATAAATTTCAAGTCGAAGCGTACAAGAGCGCCCTCGTGAGAAGACGATCCTGACTGCAGAGTCAGATACATCATCTGAAACACACCGTCACGCCTATATTCCCCAGAGGGGGTGGCAGAGGTGCACTGAGTACACCCACGTTTCGCCGACGATGTTAGGTCCCATGTAATATGGGGCGAGCCTATTGCCATACACCGGGCACAATTCGGAGTCTGGAATACATACTGGGAATTTTTCGTTAGAAAAACTACATTTGTCCGGCTTAGGTTTTGAACCCAGGACCTCGTGATCACAAAGCGATGCGCTTTGCCACCAGACCAACGAGACAGTCATCAGATCATCAGAATGTACACATATCTTAATTTGTCTTTCGCAGGGCAATATATTCAGACGATTCTTAGCCCTTTGTGGGAGGACTAAGTAAACAGGAAACTAAGTCTGACCTTACCGGACAGATTATTAATAATAGTTGAAACTTGCAGGGAGCACTAACTGCAAAAGGGTAATAAAATAATTATAATAGGAATCGACATCACCAAAGAAAGAAGTTCATTTATGGGTAGCTGGAGGATTTACATTCCAAACAGGGTCCTTACTCGCTATGAGCAAACGCGGCGCGTTACGATAACTTCGTGAAATGACCGTGTAATGGTATTCTGTATGCCACTGGTGGAGTACAGTTAAACGATCATTTTACAAAGTTCTTGTAACGCAGCACGTGACGTGTTTAATTGGTCGTAGCGAATAAGAGCAGGACGTTTCATGCAGACCATATCCATTTGACAAACTGAGTTGCACTTTCGTAGGTGCAGGCAATGGTTGCGCAAACGATCGGTTTCGGCGCATCTTGAATCTCGGCCTAGTTCGTGCGATCGCGATGCTTTGCGGGCGACTTACGTCATATGACTAGCGGATTGGGTCAGCGGCGGCGCCTGCGCCTTGTCCACGGACTCGCGCGGATTATGTCATACAAAGTGCGTGCGTAACACATATATTATGTACGTGCTATCCACAGACCCTTAATAGTCTTGCAAAATAACGTTCGTTATAAATCAAAACATCATTTATTAGTACACATTGTACTTACAATAAGTTTTATCTACTTATAGGAAAAGTACTGTTGCACCATTGCAATTAAATATAATATGTCAAGTATTTACTATATACGTAAATATCTGCAGCTAAAATTAATCACGCAGTCATTCAAAAAACCCACAGTAACATCAAGTCGAGTTGGCGTCACTGATGTTCACAGGTGCTCGAATCGCAACCTATATAAATATAATGAACATCAGTATGCAGGCGCGTTGCCAATTACAACGGAGACCTACTTTCTTACCTTCGAACTTTTACTTCCTGCGGGCCAGGCAAGGCGGCCGGTCGCACCACGCAACGAATTACGAAAGTGGCGCGAAATGCTCGGCCGACATTCGCGCACTGCTTGCGCCACCTTCAGGAAGTGCCGTTGCTGGGATTACGTAGCGCGCGGTGCCTGCGCGCGCGCCCCTACCCCCTCGCACCCCGCACCCCGCCGCGCCAGCCAGCCCCCGCCCGGACACTATCCTTGCTTATGAAACACGTACGGGAGCCTGTGGTCGCGACCCGAGTTACCACACACCATACTATGCAATACCCGGTGCTGTGAACAGCGCCAGTTACCATCCTTTCTCTAATAACTGACGATTGGACCATTACAAAAGTTGCATACTTCTGGTTTCAATAGCGTATGCGGCTAGAAGTATGAATACGCCTAATAGACTTAACCTATATTCTACCTTTAATTATATTTTCAAATTGTATGTTCCGTTTCGTATTGGTGTCATTTTTATTTATTACTTTTATAGGCCTAATAAGACTGCAACAGCAACTGAATTCAATTTTATGCTTCTTTATTCATTCAAAGCATTCTTATTTCAAGTTTTATTGGTGGATGCATAAAGGTTATAATTTATTTTGTCATTTGGTGACGGACGATTTGGCGCAGTGGTTAAGAGCTTAAGCCGCTCCGCCCACTGGGTCCAAAAGTCGCGGGTTCGATTCCCGCACGAGACAAATCTTTGTGTGACCCACAATTATTTGTTTCGGTCTGAGTATTTGTGTATGTGAATTTTCATATTTGTAAACGCACCCATGACAGGAATATGTCCTAGTGAAGGGTGGAGCTACGGTTGTCAAAAATCATAACATACAATTGATTGTCAACAATAGCTAAGCAGACAGATTTACCGAAACCGGCGAAGGCAACGATTATTAAGAAATAGACGTTAAGTATTGCCTTCGTCCGCTAAGCAGGATGTATGATCTCTCTCGGAACTGTGCCGAGTTACCTAAGCCTACACGGGCTTGCCTAACGTACTATAATGTGGCCGTTACGAAATTACTTACAACATTACTTAATTTTTTTTTTAAATAACTCTATTGGAGCACCGAAATCTTGATTTATTTAACTATGATTGGGTTACATGTAAAAATTTAAACTTTGACTTCAGAATTTACTTACTAATACATAAATTTGTGTCCTACTAAATTGGCATAGATCATCAAAATGTATTAAAAGTTGCAACATTTAGAATATAACTTTCCATTTTTTTATGAAGACGAAACGCAAGCTAAAAGATGAAATCTACATAGTCATATGACTGATATATTTACTCCTACTGGCCTATTTGAAATCCAGGGGCATTGCTAAGCCACCCGCCATTAGAAGAGGTACCTACTTAATCTTTCTATCGCAAAACAACCAACGCAGATAGATCCTACAGCAACATCAAAGTATATCCCAATTGAAATTGGACAAAAGAAACACAGCTTTTGAAGCCACTTTAATTTATATGGCATTCCCGCTTGGTGATCGAAACAAAATATGTATCAAACATAGCAGCAAAAGGACATTTGCTTTATATAATTAAGGATTAATTGGTGTTATCCATATGCAAGCAGCGACCATCTAAAATTTGATAACAACACAATCAAAAAGTGTATCATCAGTATACTCGCAGGCTGATAAATAAATACGCATGCACCTAGTTTTTTGACATCTAACCTCGTTAAACAAATTAATGCTGAGAGTCGAATTGCAGCCGTGACAACCGTTGCACAAGTGCCGACGTTGGCGTTACAGAATCGGAAAAAGTATACAAAAACGCTATTAGGGCGAGAAAATTCACATCAGCTGTGTTCCGTTAGCACAGCGCAATTCGCTCAATGCATAACCCCATCTTCTAACACGTAATGTGTGCAACGGTGCGCACCCGATCTCGCACGACCGGTCCCAAAAGTGGGTCATCTCTTTTTGTTCTACCAAGTTATTCCGTAATTAGAAAGAGAGGGTTAGGGTATTTGCTGTTATTTCACATATTATGCAGGAGTAGATATTTCTGCTGCATGTAAATTTACTTAGCTGTATGATTGCATGAGCACATGAAGTACCTGCGCAATGTCGGTAAATTTGGAACATGTATGAAACCCCTATTTTATTTACTAGTATGAGGTTGGGTAAGTAATTACATAAATAATCATTTAATAACCATAGGCATAGGAAAATGAGGTTAACATTGAAGACAATGTAAGTGGGTTAAGTTCATATTCGTCATAACATCAAAGAAAGTCAAGTAAATCGCGCAACGTTTAGCGTATGAGTATGTAATCAGTATAGTAAACTGTAATGCAATAACTGCAGTGCTAAGTCAGATACTTATCCGTTAAGAAACAGGCGAATCTCGCGAGGTGTTAGCCAAGATGGCGGCACGCGGAACTGTGTGGGACTTCCGCGTTGCCCTGCGGTGCGCGTGCGCCGCACTCGTGACTGCTACATACATTATTAAACACCGTCTAGTAATGCAATTATGAGACGTCCAAATAAAAGACAAATTATTGCTAGATGATGATTTGTTTTATTCGGCGTTCGTAATTTATGCATGATACAGCAATTTTCTGATTATCTACGGATAATTTTTGTAACTTCCTTCACACACCTAATACCTACTAACGCTGGTAATTCTTATGATATTTTAACATAACATTAATAAATAAATTAGGTATGTACACACAAAAAAACACTGTCTCATCTGTATTCGCCAAACAAGGTAGGCAGAGGTGTACATCCACGTTTTCGCCGACCCTGTTAGTTCATGATAACGTCAAGTGTAAGTGTCAACATCGGACACAATTCCAGACTATTGAGAATATTTCAAAAGAACAACCACACACATCGTCCGACTTAGATTTTACACCTAGGACCTCATGCTTACCAGCCCATTATACACCACTTAACTGGCTCAATTATTCTAAAACAAATTTTGTTTTATTTGATAAAAAAATCTAACCTAATCTATGTTTTTTAATACTGTCGTTTCTATGTTGAAACTCGCTGTATAGCTCGTGTTGTTTTGTTGATTAGCATAAATCAACCTAACCTACTTTTTCAGTAATCACTGTAGATGATATTTGTGTGGGAACGGAACAAGAATGTATATCCCCACCGCAAGCTAAGCAGACTAATAGCAGGTCTTTAGAAAAAACTAATCGCGCAAATAAAAATAGTACACTTTGCTACATCGGAAGAGGGATCATTTGGGCTGGGTGTTATCGGAAGTAGGACAACAGACTTTTTAATGACATCTATGGCAATAGAAGCTCTAATAGGTTGGATTACTGCTAAAACCTAAGGAGACTTGACTCCTACATCAACTCAAGTTGGAATCACAACACATTTCCATATTTGGACTTTTGACATATTTCCATTCCATATTTGAAATTTGGACATAAAAGTACTACATAAGTACGCAATATATTTATATATATTCAGGGCATGCAATATCTTAAGTACCTACCAAGAAGTTACAATTAAGTTATATCGTATGCCAGTCCCACTTTCATGTTTAAGTGAACGTTGACGTCAGCAAATTATTTCGGATGTTTTTTATCACACCTGCTGCCATATCCTTCTTGTGTTATTACTGTATATTTTTACTCGTTCGACTACAAAATTCAGTCCTGAGTGGCGTTTTTTTTGATTGCGATGGCCGTATTCCTGCCATGCATCAGGAGGATTACCACAATCTGTTTAAAAATATTACCTATTGTCAACATACTTTTGTATCAGAATGAGACAAGAATATACGCAGTATATAGCTCCGACTCTTCCTTAGAGCCAAGTAAGATTACAATAATATTGCTTAAGGGGACAACCTCTTAATCAAAAACGAGAAAGAAAAAGAGAGCAATCGCGTAGTTAGGTATCACACGTGTAGTTACACAAGTATACACGATTGGAAGCCTTAGAAACCTAACTAGGTTACATAGACTCATCTGGACACTTAGGATAGATTCATCCGTCTCGTGTCTACAATAGTACATGGAACAGATTTTGAATATCAGTTTTAATAAGACAAAGGTTTCGGCTAACGCCTTTAATTTATCTATGGGGTAGGTAAATACTGTCAACAATAGGAACGCAAAGAATCCCACAATCTTTTGGGTCCTAAAGAAACATACCAGCTATAAAGCTATTTGAAGTCATTGTCTAGTAGCAGATGAGCATTGAATATCCTAATTGGGATATTACATAAGCATCAACCATTCTGATTCAATGACGTGTTGGCGAGCCGGCGGGGTCGAGACGCGCCCGGACATGCCGCCCACAATTACGGCCAATTGTGCCAATTGACGACACGGCCACCCTTCCGCTTTCTACTCCAGCTAGATCAGCGAGGATAATGTAGCATTGCTAATAAACATCTGCCACTATCCTTTATTATTAATATCGTCGCGTGTATTCCTGATTAGATCAACAGCGGTTATATTTTATGCATGCGTCACAAGACTATGAGACTTTTAGCAGCTTTCAGTGGTCAATATTTACACAAATTTACGAGTGTGCAAACCCTCAAAAGAGCCATATTATGGCGCCGCTAGTTTCGTATGTGCAGGTTCTATAACGATAGTAGATGATATGAAGCGCTAAAAAACTATTTAAATCGACGAGTACGACTTATCGATAGGTTTCGATTTTGATTCTTGACTTGACCCGGCCAGAAGACACTAGCGATCAGAATTTCCTTAAAAAAGTATATTAGGTGTTTGAGATTGGATTGGACTAAATACAACATAGTGAATAAAGGAAAAGTCTACTTACCTATTGGTAATTTTAATTAATGAGAATATAGAGACAGAAATATGGCAGTTAGAATTGCAAGTAAAAATGAATACTCAGCGGAAGATGTGCAGCGTCGTGCTAACCGACCGCATTCACAACAGCGCAGTGAGAAAGCGTAAGAAAGCTCCGGTGATTCAGACCAATAGGAAGAATTTCGGAATAAAGAATGACAGTGAAACAGACAGAATAAAAGTGGAAGAATGTAGATATCGGATAAGACTTATTACCATGAACATATAGACTGTCTTATGCGAGGGGCGAGTCAAGAGTCCCTGTAACTACCAAGCGTGCATAAGACGAACTGTGAATGGAAGTGGGGCCATAGAGGTCTGTAAGGAAAGAATTTGTCGGTTGTTAAAACTCTGTACTCTCTATCTACTCCGCAAAGGATCTAGCGTGATGATATAGATAGATAGAGACAGTTGCAAATGAGACTAGTCATAATCTACTTGCTGAAGAAAACTTGACAAGGTGCTATCAAGGAAAGTTTAAAATATTCTCTTTCTCATTCTCCACTTTAAAACAACGTGTTTATAAATAAGCAGTGACGCTCTATACACCACTTAATCCTTAAATTACGTCTCATTGGTTACATCGTATCCGCTAAATAGTCTAGTTCTGGTTATGTAATATTCTATTACATAAATTACTTGTTCCTGTATTAGCATCAATTCTATAAGGCATGCCTTACGAACAAGTTTAGATACTATGTAATTTATCAAACTTTGCAATTTATTCCGTTGGAACATCATCGTACATTTCCGTGACAAGTCTACAGATTGGAGCGGGTTTGAAGTTTAGATAGTAAATTAGTTTTTATAACACCAGTTTAATTTGTGAATTAAGGTCATCGCATGTACCTAATACACGAGCAATTCAGCGAAGCGCTTGTCTACCAATCACGTGTTATATCTACACTACAGTATAGATTTGGGGTTACTAGTTGTATGAAATATTTTGCCTAGGATATTGACAGCGCTCCCAGACTATTTGAAAACTTAGCGTAACCAAAAAAGGAACTTTTAACTACTGTTAAACATAAGTGTTGGTTTAGCCTTAAGTGCCTTAACTTTAAGTGATTGATAATGATTGTTTGCATATTTTATGTCCCCCCCCCCCCCAATGTAATAAAATCATTTCTACTTACTTCAGTAGAGTACCTACCAAAATTAAATTTACATACCTTAGTTTTATTTCATATTAAGACCTGAATTACCACATATGTGGGGGATTGTTTTATCTTTTGGTAACACTTTACACACACACACACACACATTGATGAGCAGCGAGTGACGACTTATTCGATTTCTTTCGCGAGTGTAACAATTGGTTCAATTGACTACGGCTTGTCGCCACCCTTCATCTTTGGAGGAGTATTGTTATCGTACGTTGTATTATAATACATTAAACAAAAAATAATTATGGCATACGCGTGTACACACTTGTACCTACCGATATTTCCTCTTCTGCCGAAAGACGTCCATAACAGGACACAGGCCTCCTCCAAACATCGACACACGACGATCGGCTTTGAACTGCATATATTCATATTTCACTAGGTCAATGGTTATCTTGTAAGGGTCTTGCTCATTCTACGTCTTTAGGTACGCGGTCGCCATTTTCCTTTAAGGCGAATAACACGTGTTTTTGTACTACATGCACTTCAAGAAGTATATTTTAGGATCTGCTGAAAGGAATACACGATTAAACGATTTTTTTTCTATAGAAACAAAATTTAAAGTCATCTCTATTACTTCACATTTTCTGATTCCAACGCAAAGCATTAAGAACTAGTCCAAAAAATTACTTCAAAACATATAGAATAATTGTAGCAGAGTTCTTGTAAGCCAGATTTTTTATTTCGGTGTAGTTGTTTTAGAAAATGAGAAAAATTGTTTTCGCACATATGTCGTTTATATCCAAACGCGCTCAATATATCCGTCCCTTAGTATCTCTCTATTTGTAAAGTAATTGCATCACTGTCTCTCTTCCGGTCGATAAATGTTCGATCACGGTAAGCCCTTAACGACCACGCGATGTGCCGTAACTTAGAGGCAAAATTTTATGGATTTAACACCGTCACACCTATATTCCCCAAGCGGGGATAGCAGAGGTGTACTGAGTACACCCACTTCTCACCCACGATGTGAGGTCCCATGTAATAGGGGCGAGCCTATAGCCATACACCGGGCACTATTCCAGACTCCGGACTCATTCTGGGAAGTTTTCGTTAGAAAAAATACATTTGTCCGACCCAGACTTGGATGGAGGAAATGGATTAAACTGGGAATGGATTTAACTTAACTTATACAGTTTTTTAAATTTATTATTCAATATGCGCATTCAGTAAGGATGGAAAATACACCGCTGACATAGAGAGAAGAGTGAGTGCAAGAAACAGAGTGAATGGCGCGATGGGAAAGCTACTTGGGAGCCGGCACTTAAGCCGAAAGGTGCAGCTGGCCATACATAATGGAGTGCTTGTCCCAACGCTGTTATATGGCAGCGAGAGCTGGGTATGTAAGAAGGAGAATGAAAGTAGGATAAATACGGTGGAAATGCGATCTCTGCGGAAGATGTGCGGAGTGAAGCTGACCGACCGTATTCGCAACAGCGTAGTAAGAAAGCAAATAGGTATGGAAGAGAGTATCGGTGTAAAGATAAGAAAGGGTATGCTCCGTTGGTTCGGGCATATAGAAAGAATGTCCGAAGAAAGAATGACCAAACTGATATACAATGCGAAAGTGGAAGGATGTAGGTACCGGGGAAGACCTAGACTATTTTACCATGACCAAATAGACCGGGTCTTATCTGAAGGACAAGTCAGGAGTCTCCGTAACCGGCGAGCGTGTATAAGACGAATTATGAGAGTAAAGGAAGCCAGAGAGGTATGTAAGGAAAGAGCCTGTTGGAACTCTGTACTCTCTGCCGACCCCGTAAGGGATCTGGCGTGATGATATAGATAGATAGATTATTCAATATACTCAAATAACTATTTACATTTCGTGATTCCAACACGCAAACCTATAGGACGACCTAATACTATACTCTATGCAAGTTATGATCATCTTACACTTGTATTACATTATATTATCTTCAGTTTGAAAATAATATATTGCAATACAAGAACACAAGTAATCAACTAGCATTATTTAATACGTTTACTAATTTTAACGTTATCAAATATTCAACTAACGTAAAGTAAATGCAGTAACGCGAAGTAAGTGTAAGTGTTGTAACTGAATTTGAAGAAATAATTGAAAGTAGGTACGTAAAATTAATTTATTATTGATTTATCAACAGTTATTATGATAAAGTCACAATCTAATTAGAAATATTATGAGGAATAAACTAATTGCATAGGTAACTAAATATAGGTGAATATAGAATGTCCCATAAAATGTAGCCAATTTTAAATTAATAATAATAATAATATTAGCCCTGTTAAGAAACTGTCTTACCGTTGGGCACGGGCCTCCTCTCAAACTGGTTAAGAGCTTAGGTCGCTCCACCTACTGTGTTTAATAGTCGCGGGTTCGATTCCCGCACGGGACAAATCTTTGTGTGATCCACAACTATTTGTTCCGGTCTGGGTATTTGTGTGTGAATTTTCATGTTTGTAAACGCACCCACGACACAGGAATAAATCCTAGTGTGGGGCTACGTTTTTTAAAAAAAGAAAAAAAAACTGAGGGTTTAGCCCATAGTCCACCACGCTGGCCCAGTGCGGGTTGGCGAACTTCCCACACCTTCAAGAAACTTTTAGGCATGCTGGTTTTCTCACGATGTTTTCCATCACCGTTAAAGCAAGTGATAATTAATTTTTAATACGCACATGCTTTCGAAAAGACAGAGATGCGTGCCTGGGTTTGAACCCGAGTCCTCTTACTTTGCAGTCCAACGGTCTAACCACTAGACTATCACTGCTTTTTATTTTAATTATAAAAGTAAATACCAAATCTATGTGGAGGAAGTTTCTAAAGGAAACTATTTATTAAGTACGTTATAACGACCTATAATAACGAAAATCGTTCGATCGATACCTTTTCGTTGTATATTTTGTAGGTATCAGAATTCGTACTATCTTACACACACCCGGGATTAATATCATCTGATAAAGCCCCTTCAGATATCGCAATAACGCATTGTGTTAATACAAATGTGTGTGTGTGGATGTGTGTGTGTGTGTGAATGATCTAAGCTGTTGGCCGCGGGGCCTTTACATTTTCACCAGACAAGAGTTGAGATGATGCGATCGCATGAATTGAACTCCGGCTAAAAAAAAGGACAGTTTCCTAACAAATAAAACCTTTGCTCTGCAGTGAAAAACTCGAGCCAGACTTCACAAACTAGTATTCATTCGGCTCATACACGACTAGACCCCAGCCTTTGCGATCATGAGAAAAAGACGAAGCGGAATTATGTCCCT
The DNA here is from genome assembly GCA_905147815.2 of Phalera bucephala. Classification (NCBI taxonomy): domain Eukaryota; kingdom Metazoa; phylum Arthropoda; class Insecta; order Lepidoptera; family Notodontidae; genus Phalera; species Phalera bucephala. The sequence continues at coordinate 12,496,547 of LR990615.1, forward strand.
TTGCAAATTTGGCATATTCGCAGTATCGACCATCCACGACTAACAAAACTACACGGTTTGAATTAAATTTTGGCACTTATAACAAATCTGAATTACAGTGTTAAAATTTCCATTTATTGTAGGTTCATAGTAACACCATAACGTAGCAGGATTGTAGGTACACCCGACGACGTCACATAACGATAAGCGATATAAGATCTCTATGTAGCAGACAAAATTCCAGACAGCGACTAAGTTTTGATAGGAAAAACACACTTAGGCCAACCTAGGATTCACCACAACCCGCACTTCGCTAAACTAGACCAACAAGGCAGTATAATGTAGATTTATGACATAGACGTAAAAAAGGAGGATGGAATCTCGTTAAACAAAAAGTGAAGCCTTGGTGAAACCCAATAGTACGCACACGCTTTTCACGCGTTTTATTTTCTTACTACAAAAATGACTAACTAGACTAAAAGGCCGATACTACGGTGACCATGTAAGATAGTTACCACATATAGTAGTATGGTGTAGGTATGCGGCGACTATAATAATAATAAATCATTTATTTCAGGCACTGAAGGACACAGGACTATGGTGTGAGTGTAAACGTTTCAGCTCGTACATACATGCACTTCTACGGACTTACTATATAGACTTGACACTTTTGTTTAACGAGATTCCGTTCGCCTCTTATATACGTCCGTTATTCACAATATATAGATATTATTTTTTTAAACACACCAAATTATCATCGCTGTACGCAGAATTTTATCATATCTTAAGCATATAAAATTTGCTGCTTTTTGTAATTATATGATAGCAGTGTGATATCCTACTAATTATCGCGCGCCTTCTTATCTGACAATGTGGATTTAATTCCGGTTTAAAATAGTTAGTGATTTATAAGTTCACTTTTAAGTGAAGGGGATTCTTACATATTATTGTTTTTAATATTTAGACAAACTTAAATCTAACTCGCTGTGTTCCGCGGCTTTGTACCCGGTCGACAACAGCGCCACCTACCAGGTCTACGTTACTTTTAGATAATGTAACTTTATAATTGTGAAAATTATTAAAATTGGTTCTGTAGTTTCAGAGTTTATCGATCACAAACAAACCAATAAAATCTTTCCTCTTTATGATATTAGTATAGATAGTACAGATTCACTGACTGCTGGACAACTCCATATTATCATGGACCAGTAAAAATAAATAGACTCGTAAAGCCCTACAAATATTGTAGATTATCAAATTAAATCCGTAAATGTAATAATACATTTTTACAATATATAACCTAATAAAAAGTACCTACTACACCAAGGTTTATAAACTGGCTGTTAAGAAGCTTCTACGCTTTACCGTTCAGTTTTTTTTTCTTGAAAGTGTAACACACATCCATACATCCATCCTCACAAACTTTCGCGTTTATAATATTAATAGTAGGTTTAATAGGATACAGGGTTTAGGAATTGTTCTATGCATATCCTATCTCTATGGTCCTATGGCTATTAGTCTATGACATTATAGTTTCTAAAATAGGAAGAAAATAACACCTCGATTGGGATATACTTGTCTTTGGTCACGGCAGACGTATGAGAATAGATAAAGTCTTGCCTATAAATATTAACTAACATGTTGTGTGCAAAATAATACATACGAAAAATGGGATTTTAAATATATTTAGGTATATATCATAACAACGCGCAGTTGTGTATTTATCAGTATCTATGTAACTTCCGTGTGACGTGTTAAAGATTACGAAACATAGTTATCTCTACAATAAATTTAATTAGAAAAAACAGAATACAGAGACTGAATAGATATTTAAAGAAAAAGTCGTCCCGTCAAGTACGAGTTCGTCTCGCGCTCTGAGAGTATCGTATAAGTGCCATTAGGTGTTGATGCCGCCATTTTAAATTTTAATGGAATTCAAGGAAAAAAAATATGTCATAGGCTTAGTAAAAAAATAACAATTTTAAGATTTTTCCAATTCCTTTTACTGTGAAACCTTGCTTTTTACCAAATTTCGTAATACTACAGCACACAGACAATAAAGTGATCCTATAAGGATTTTCATTGTATAGATTAAGGTAAGACTCCGCGCATTAGGAATTGTTCACTATATCTTTGATGCGTTTACAGACATGAATTAGACGACACAAATACTCAGACCGATTTAAATATTTGTGGGGTACACAAAGATTTGTCCTGTACGGGGATTGTGCCTACGACTACGATACCCTACACCACTCGTGGATCAAATACTTGACCAAGCTATCGTCATATTCCCTTTTTTCAACAATAAAATCGTCACGTATCTTGGTTCAAACATTTCTAAGACCAAAATCAATAATTTTATCATATGTGATAAGAAACTTGAGACAGATCTGTACATCAGTGTAAACTTTTCGTATTGTAATACGAAAGTATTACAGTACGAAATTAGTAATCACAAATTAGTAAAAAGTGAGATACGTGTAGAGATGAAAATAAAAGACCTCAACTTGAATTTGATAACATCGATGAGTCCTATCTGAAGTATACACGCATATTTACTCCATAAGTATTAATATTATGTATAGTACATACGTCAGTAGTACTATATATATAAGAACATAGTATAGTACATATGTAGGTACATACGTCCTATTTATGCGAAAGACCAAGCTAAAATTATAATATAGATTGATTTAACGATGAGTTATTATTTCAACAGAAATGAATGATATTAATTATGTAAATCATGTAACACTAAGTATAAATCAACCATTAGAAAAAAAATAAACATATAAAACTATGTTGCCCACACAAGGTTTTATTTAACTTGCACTTTTCGTATTTCTTTTCTATTCTCTTCTTCTCCGCTAGAGGGGAAATGTAGCATACTTTTGTAAGTTTTGATTGTATCATGGAGCTGATCTGATGATGAAGCCGGAAAGTGGCCATAGGAACACGTGAACTAAACAACATAACCCTCTCGAGTTTGAGCTCGTTAGATTGGTATTGACGAACACTATACAGTCAGATGGTGTTCAGAGTTGATGACGAAGCCGAAAAGTGGCCAATGGAATCATCCAGCGTTGGATTCGCTAGTTTTAACAAGAACCACAAACCTAGATGGTGAACAGGGTCCTCAAATAAGCTCAGATATCTAAGTTGTGTTTTGGTATAAAACCTTGTTTTTAAAAAGGTCTTTTTAAATTATTTAAAGTTCTTATTGTTGTTGGTTTGCTGTGATGATAACTATGACAAACATCGATCAATATGTAATTTATGTAAAGTATTACGTCCGTTTTATTTTGTAGTGCAACCCACAGCGAAACAATTCAACAATGTCGGTCGTTTCCGTGTTTTTATCTACATACACGTGCCATGTATTAGATTATATAAGACACGTCCACACAGCGATATGCTGATGATTATTGTCAATGACTGACGTGGGCATGGCAAATTATACGATTATAAGTTA